>JAUNZM010000463.1:302500-1724166 GCA_033459285.1 Clamator glandarius | reverse complement strand
CACAGACTATAGTAAAAAAGATTTCTGTGAACACAGCTTAAACTCACATTGACTGAGAAATACACTCTAGACAACACAAAATTGCTCAAGTGATTTACTTGTTCAGATTAAGCCATTTTCAGCACTTCACTTCTGGGTCCTTAAGTATTTCAACAGCGATACCAGCTTGTACTGCACATTTAGGATGAATCACAATAGGCCTGTTTAGAAACAGTCCGCACTAGAGGCCCCTGATCTAGATCTTCCTGTGGACAGACCTCTGTTCTGACTCAATCCGTTACAGCTGGAGAACATCACACCCCAGTGCATGTATTAAACATACCTTTGATGCAATGATGAAGAGTGTAGTCTCTGGTTTAAGCTCAGCCAGTGTTTTGGCTATATGAGTACCATCGATGTTGGACACAAACCAAACACGAGGGCCTCCCTTGGAATATGGTTTCAAGGCTTCAGTTACCATCAGAGGGCCCTGCATAGAAGCAACAATCAGATTTTAATCTTTATTCCAGGCATACACACACAAAAAGATGCAGAAGGTGAATACAACTGAGCTTACCAAGTCAGAGCCACCAATGCCAATATTGACCACATCAGTGATTGCCTTTCCAGTGTAGCCTTTCCACTCACCACTACGGACTCTCTGTGAGAAAAGAAAAAATTGCAATGACTATCGTATACTCCCACCAAACCAGCAATTCTAACACCAGAAATAGGCTGGTTTTTTGGGCATTGTTACAGAAAACCTCAGAAAACAACATTAAAGCTTCCAGATTTTGAAGCCTACCCTCTCTGCCAAAGCTACCTACTTAGCCAGACATTTGGTCAGCCTAAGATAGTGGCACCAGTGAAAAATCTTGTTTTGTGCTACCAGCATCTTAATTAACTGAAAACCCTACCATGGAAAACAGCCCAATGAATTTCTGTGGCCATTCAATTCTTACGTTATCTGAAGCAACTACCAAATTCAGACCAATTAGTGCCACTTACTGTGGCTTTGGCATTTATCTGGTTGGGTCTGGACATGATCCAGGCTCATTTGGTGTAGATTTACAAATAGTAGTTGGCAGTGATACTGGTCACTGCCACTCAGATAGGACCCTGCAATCAAGCAGGGTCAGTTCACACAGGCACATTGCAAATGCACTAAAACAACTTGGTGATCAGATTATCACATAAATTGGACTTTGTTGGAGTGCTCTATGAAGTTCTTCAGATAGTTTCATCTACTGATCTGGTGGATGCCTGCTTTTTAAAGATATATAGAATCAAATCAAAATTTGAAGAGAACTGTTCACTGCTGTATTTAACTAGGGAACAAAAAGCTTCCATGCTGATAAAGCTGCAGACAGGATACAGTCAGTGAGATCTGACTTAAAACCAGAGTATCTTTAAGAAATTAAGTACTACAAGTGATCTAGAAGCTTCTGCCTCTCCGTTTTACACAACTTAAGAGGCAGTTTCCACTCAGCGCCAAGTAATTGAAAAATTAGCAAGAAATAAGGCAAAATTTGAATGGTGCTTAATGATTAACAAGATTTCTGAAGTAAATGCAGAATTACTGTTAAAAGAACAAGACCTAGAGAGCCAATTAAAGAAAAAACAACTGGAAACAGAGAAAAAGCAAATCATACTAAAACCAACTCCAAGCTTCAGCCTGACCTATGATAAAACAAAGGCATAATAACTCCTGTGAAGCAGGCTGCAGTCAATGCTTCCCAAGACACATGTAAGGATCTTGCTGGGTATAAAACAAATGCATGAAAAATAAGCTTTAGTGGTACTTCATACCTGGCAGAAGTGTTTCATTTTGTCCAACACTTTGTTTACTTCTGGAACAACATCCTTGCCATCTACAAGTATTGGCGTATTGGAACGATTTCTCAGAGCAATATGAAGCACAGCTCGGTTCTGAAACAAGAAAGGGAAAAAAAAAAACAATGAAGCTACTTCAAAATTAAACCCAGGGGTCCCTGGTGCTTCACCCAGAAGGCAGCACAATCTTCAAGACTTAAAAACCCATTAGGTTAACTGGAATTAGCAGAGTAGGGGTTCATGTGCATAGATGTAAACACAGAGACTCATCATCAGCTATCTAAATAGCCTCACTTCACAGAATCAGAACAAGGGCTAACAAAAGCATATATTCTGATTATTTAATCTCGATTATTTAATCAGAGAAGAAAGATCAAAATCCTTTTCAAGAGGATTTAATGATTCAGGTTCACAAAGCAGCAATATTCAGTATTCCGATCTTGATTATTATTGCATACTTCAGGTATACAAGGATATAATTGTTTCCTATGAATGAAAACACTGAAAAATCAATTATAACAAGCAAAGTTATTTTCTCTGGCATTCTCAACTGTCTTGAATAGTCCATTTCATATAGGAAGAGATAAATATGTATTTAACCATGTAATAAAGAAAGAACACAATAGCCACATTCTATCCACTGCCCACAATTTAGTGTTCCCAGAATACTTGCGCACAAGATAAATAGGTGGTAGCTGTGTTAACTGAAAAAATCTGCTAGCATGCACTGTGACATTAATTCGCCAGTTACACACAAGTTAAAGCAGTGAAATTTGGCCTGTGACGCCCCTGTTCAGGAGCATGAAGGAGTTAGCCAACACTAATGAACAAATGAAAAGATTTGTCTGCTCTGCCTCATTGTTCCTCCCTACAATGAGAGCTGTCGTGAGACAAAGACAACACAGACAATACGAAGTGCCAATTCAAAAATCATTGAGTTTGTGGTTACTGACTTGGGATATGAAAAAGCTCTTTCGGTTGTTAATTATCAAAGCGTACCCAGTGAAATCTGTGATGAACGGAGGTAATTTCTACACAGCACTCAGCCACAGAATGGTATCGTCTGGTAAATACTGCTCACCACGAGGCTTGAAAGAAGCTTCATATCCATCAAGAGAGGCAGTCATTAAGCAGTTAAACAGAAGTATTTCCTAGATGTGGGGTGGGCTGTGAAGGCTGTTCCCATGATGAGTGGTCAGATACAAGTTCTCTCATAATGCATATCTTGCCACATCAGGCTGCAAGTTTTAACTCATCCAGGACCAACACCTGGCAGGGACATGCTTGGGTGCACTACGAAGGATTTCCACATAAGCACACACCACGCAGCCAATGCCTGCAGCACCCAATACAGACAAGTCCAAACTACTTAAGACAAATAGCTAAAAAATGTTGTAAATCAGAACAAGAGTAGCAGACAAGCCTGTTCTTGCAATTAAGCAGACCCCTTCTGACTTATTGCTTTATTCGGTCATGCTGTTTGACAGCATCCTGTTTTTAAGGTCTCACAACAATTTCACATTGCCCATGTGCTCATATTCCAGAGCCAAATCAAATTGATTTGATACTCTATACCAACAGAGAAAGTTAGACTTTGAATTAGATTTTGTTTGTTAACTTCTGACTGTAAAGGAGAAACAGTCCAGTAATGAAAAAGATGTTTCTGGACTCATGCTCATAATTGCTACATAAGGTTGCCATATCAAGACAGAGGCAAAACAGGGAGCTACTAGCTAAAAGCCAAACATCAGTTTAAGTGCTTTCTGTGAAAACTGCATCCTCCTGAGAAGACTTCAGTTGCTACATTTGCTTTCATGTGGATAATGAAGAGTAACTCCATAATAAACAGTCTGAGATGGGCCAACCCTGTAATAACTGGAGTTACAGGAGGCTACTGAGAGGCAACATACAAGAAAAAAGTCCTCCAGGCAGATTTATCACTCTTTCCTCACTTGCTTACATCTGAGAGATTACAACATTAACAGAAAAGGAAGAGGAACCATTTCTCAGTTAAGCTTTTCTGTCTGCCTGTGTATTTTTACAAACATGTAGTAGTCAAACAACAACATCCAACTGTTGAGTTACTTTAAGCAAACACCTTGTGCAACAGCTAAAACAACCAATAACCAAGTCAAAGGAAATACTGATTTCTGTGAATCCAGCTCAAACTTAAGCAACCTTTTCTATTTAAGGTAGACTAATCAATCACACTATACTGTTGAGCTTCCAGTTCTCATGTTATATTTAACTGCAGAAAAAAGGTAGAGCTGGTTCAGTGAAGATTTAACTGTAATTACAACCTTCAAATCAACAAAAAGATGAAGATGCACATCCTCTTACTGAAACAGAAGGCCAATTTCCCAAGATTGTTTGTAATCTCTGCTGTTAAACATAACCAAAGATAGGTAGCATCAACAACCTAAAGCAGAAAGCCTCATACAATCCTCACTAACACTTTGTAGGTAGTGTATCGAGCTTAATGAATACTAACATTAGACAGATATGTGAGGGATACTTGGAATGCAATATTCTGCTCCATGCCCTTTGCAAGATCTAACTTATCTCACTCTCTACAAAAGAGGGAAGAAAAAAATAACCCACCAAAAATCCATGAACGAGTTAAGATGTGTTTAAGAGAGGACTGAATAGCTTAATCCCTAACAAATCTTCCTCTGTCTTTGTCAAAGCTGTAAAAACATCTCATGTTAAGTAGCAATGCAAACATTACAACTCCACAGCATTTCTGAGTAGCAATCAGAATGAGGTTTTTCAAGGCTTCTTACGCAGATGCATGAACATCCATAACAAACACCACTGAGGGGAAGAACCATGGACAGAAATAGCCTTACCTCAGTGAAGTTGATCTTCTCTCCGCTGAACATGCGCTCTCGGGCACTTTCCACACCCCTTGACTTTGCCTGAGAAATGTAAAAATAGATTCCTCTTAAAAATAGTAAGAAGTCAACACGCACTGCAAAGGTCCAGCAACGCTAGAGAGTGTCAACATTTACCACAAGACAGTGAAACACTCTGACAAAACTCAGACTGCATGAAATATGAAGTATTGTTTCAACTGCAGGTATAGAAGACATCACCTTCTCTTACAACTTCACATAGAAAAAATATATTTTGTATTATATTCCATATTTCTATGAACTACTTTACTGCAAATCTCTAACAATGCCACATGCCAGCAGGGTTGTTAAAGACAGTCTTTTCAGCAAGCACAAGAGAACTGTGCTTTGAAAAACAGCCTCATACCTTGAGGTTAAAGCACAATGCAAGGCACTGGACAGGGCCAAAATTTGTAAACACGGCCTCCCAAACTCAGAGCTAAGTGCATATAAGCAAGGAGAGAATGATCAGTAGCAGGTGATAGTTATGTAATTAAAAAAATTGCTTTATTAATTCAAGATTTTAAAGACCTACCAGTTCCATCAGCATCTTCATGACTTCTTCTGTAACAAGGTTCTTTGAATAATCCAGCAAGATATCCCCATGATCAGAATTCAGAGTCAAGCTGTCAAAACAAACAGGTTGTTTAATTGCATGTTCCTGAAGAGTGACTGTTTTAAGATAACTCTAACTCTTCCACAGAGCACAAAAAAATTGGAATCCTAATTACACTATGTCAGTAAAGATGACCTGAGGGACAAATTGCCCCACAAGCTTCATATAATGACTTTAGTGACCACTCCAACAAGCTATATTATATTGTCCACTTTCTGCTTGTGAAAGTCCAAATAACATTAATTAATATGTAATTGGACAACCACATAGTTTCCACTGAGCCACCAATATTCCCTGTCAATAATTACCTTCCCCCAATATATCACAGGCAAAAAGCTTACCACACTTTTGCTGCTCAAAAATTAAACTCTCTTCCTACAGGTACTTTCAACAACTACAGCCATTCTTTTATATTAAGACTTAAAGTCCAACTTAAATATCAGTACAGCTTCATGTACAGAAACACTGTAAACCACTACGCAGACTTAAATCCCATTTGTGGAGTCATACTGTCCACACTGACTCTGAATTACTTAAATAATCCTTATCCAAAAGCTACAGCCCAAGACTTCAGAATATAAGCGCTTCTGGGTTTAACCCAAGATGCAACACAAGTGGCAGTCCAACAGAAAGCAAGTGAGCCCACTTGTCCTTACTACCCTTGTAACTAGAAGTTCCATAGCCCCTCTACTCCTCTACCACAGTTTTCTACCCACGTTTTACTAATTTACAGCCAAATATACACATTTAATCTAAACTGAAGGATCCAAGTCCTGTAAGTAACTCAGCAGGCTTGCTATGAAAGCACAGAAGGTCTTTCACAGCTCACTCACTCGCTTCAGGCACACACACCACAGGAAGCTCTACGCATCTCAAACCCCAAAGCTTCCGTGTTGCTCCATCCCCCCAGCTTTCTCTTTCCCAACAGTTGAGCACAGAAATATGCAATGATATTTCAGTGACCACCTATGCCAGAGACTTCACAGGGACAAACCACAGCATTCTTGCTATTCCAAACAGATCTAATACGACAGAGCAGGCATATTCCACAAAGAAAGAACAGAGCTGAACTTGTAATAACAGTAATAACCAGCACAGCCCAGATATTTGGGTGGCTTCATTAACTTCAGGGAAAACACAGATAATCTTCACAGCATTCTGCTCCATGAACATCAATATTTGCTTTATGGTTGCCTGACACATGCCTTAGTTCTACAACCCATTATTATTTTACTTATATGAATTAGAAAAAAAAAAAATCAATCTCACTAGACCCAGAGGACAGAGTACCCCATGGAACTGTGCCTACATTCAAACCACTACTCCTTTGAAAGAGCTGCAGAAATACAGCATCTCAAAACATTTCATGCCAAAAACCAAGCAGCAGCTACCAGATCCAACTTCCAAGCACACAGGTGGAACACGCAGCATGCAATGCAACCTCATTTTAAACCCCTGGCCAAAGGGAACTGTCCTTTATTTAAAATGGATTCCCCAAACCCTGCAGCTCAGCTGCACTCTGCTTCTCTACACACTCTGCAATGCAGCAGCTAACGGGAACATTCCCGGCTGGAACAGGAGACTGGTCACGTAAGCCACATCCACACCTCAGCAGCAACGCTAAGGTCACCTGTGGCATCTCGGAAGGACGTTACCTGAACACCAACTGAAGCTGTATGAACCCCTAACTGCGTCATCACACATGGATTCCCTGGTGCCTTGTCCTCATTTAGCTTGGAGGCCCCTTCTGATCCTCCACCACGGACGAGCCACCTACCAGGGGTTCAGTCTAAGGCGTTAGATCTTGCACTAGCCACGACGTCTGTATCGAGAAAAGCCAATCAGCACCTGGGAGGCGATGCCCCGTCCCGGGAGGTGTTCGAGGCCGGGCTGGGTGCGGCCGGAGCCCCTGGCCCGGTGGGAGGGGTCCCTGCCCCCGGCCGGGGGTCGGGGCTGGGGGGGCTGTGAGGACCCAAATCGCTCTAGTGCGCCCCAAGGCAAGGCGGGGGAACTGATGATCCTTGAGGCCCCTTCCAACCCTAACTATTCTACGATTGAAAGCGTCACTCAAGCCAAGACGCTAATGAAAAGCTTGATGGATGCAACAAGTGCCACCTCAGCACCCGAGCGCAGCAGCTCGCAGCCTCTGCGCGGCCCGGGACCGCTGGATCCTCATACCGGGCGCGCCCACGCGTCGCTGCGAGGCGCCGGATCGCACCCGAGCGCAACCGGGGCGCGAGCAGCCGGGCCGGGAGGGCCGAGGCCCCGCCTATCGCGAGGCTTATCGCGAGGCGGCCCCGCAGCGCGGCTGTGCGAGAGCCGCAGCGGGCGCTGTGCGGCCCGGCACGTACCCGGCTGCAAGGAGGAGTCAAGGACGAGCCGGCGGCCGCCTCCTGCGGGGCTCGCACCGGCCTCCCTCGCCCCCCGGGACGGCGCAGCCCTCCCTGCCTCCCTCGCCCCCCCGGGAAGGGGCACCCCTCCATTCCTCTCTCGCTCCCACCCGGGAGGGTACAGACTCGCATCCATCTCTCCCTCCCCCGCCCCACAGGGAGGCGCATCCCTCTTCCATCGCTCCCACGCGGGAGGACGCACGTCTCCCTCCCTCGCCCTCAGGAGGGTACATCCATCCATCCCTCCCTCCCTCCCTGCTTCCCTTGCCCCAGAGAGCACATCCATCCCTCCCTCGCCCCACGACAAGGCGCATCCATGCGTCCCCCCCTGCCTCCCACGGTCCCCAGGGAGGGGCATCCCCCCTCCCTCGCTCCCACCCGGGAGGGCGCACCCCTCGGCCCCCGGAGGGCTCACCCCTCCCTCGGCCGCTGCTCCCCTCGCCCCGGGAGGGCGCACCCACCCCCGGCTGCCTCCCTCTCCCTCTCCCCCCAGGAGGACACGCCGCATGCCCGCCCCGCACGGGGGAAGGAGGGCGGGCAGGGACCATCCTCCTTACCTGAGCTTCTGGAAGCGATCCTTGTCCGCCTCGAAGAGCTGCCGCAGGACGAGCTTGGAGGAGTTCGCCTTGTGCCACTCGAGCAGCTTCTTGAAGCCGGGGTCCGCGGAGAGCGCCATGCCGGCGGGCGGGGGCAGCGCGGCGCCGCCAGCCTCTTATGGCGGGAGCGGCCCCGCCCCACAGGGCAGAACCGCGCGGCTCCTCCCCTGCCGGGAACGGGCGGGGCTCGAG
Organism: Clamator glandarius; assembly: GCA_033459285.1. Lineage (NCBI taxonomy): Eukaryota > Metazoa > Chordata > Aves > Cuculiformes > Cuculidae > Clamator > Clamator glandarius. The sequence goes on along the minus strand of JAUNZM010000463.1, from coordinate 1,715,666 downwards.
GGGCCCCAGAGCCCATCCAGCTCCACGCCCGCCACGGGCAGCGACGCCTCCCGCTGGCTCCGAGCCGCATCCAACCCGGCCTCGAACACCTCCAGGGATGGGGCAGCCTGGGCCAGGGCCTCCCCACCCTCACGGGTGCTGAGGTCACATTTCTTCCTTATATCTAATCTAAATCTTCCCCTTTCCACTTTAAAGCCGTTGTCCCTCATCCTGTCACTCCATGTCCTTGGAAAAAACCCTCCTCAGCTTTCCTGCAGCCCCTTGAGTACTGGAAGCCGCTGGAAGGTCTCCCCAGAGCCTCCTCCAAGATGAGCAAGCCCAGCTCTCTCATCGTGTCCCTACAGCAGAGATGCTCCAGCCTTGGATCGTCTTCATGGCCTCCTCTGGACCTAAACTGCTCAGAGGGCTCTCCAGCCCTCTGGGCTGTGCAGTGGTTGTGAATCCCGTGTGGAGGGAAGAGCGGTGTTGCCATGGCCTCAGGGCCACTGTGCGAGGGCAGTGGGCAGGATGAAGACAACGACGGAGGAAGGACAGGGACAGGAGGGCCGCTCGCTCTGTGGTCCCAGTGCCAGGCCACGGGGCAAGGATCAGGGAATCATAGAATGGCTTGGGACCTTAAGATCCTCCAGTTCATCCAGATCATGCTGGTGGATGAGAAGCAAGACATGAGCCAGCAATGTGCACTTGTAGCCCAGGTGGTCAATCTTTTCCTGGGCTGGACCAAAAGAAGCAATGGCAGCAGGGTGAGAGAGAGGATTCTGCCCCACTGCTCTCCTCTGGTGAGACCTTCATGAAGGAAGGACATGGACCTGTTGGAGCGGATGCAGAGGAGACCACAAATGTGATCAAAGGAACATCTCTCCCATGAAGAGAGGGTGAGAGAGTTGGGATTGTTCAAACTGGAGAAGAGAAGGCTTCGGGGAGACCTTATTGTGGTTTTTTAATACCTAAAGGGGCTTGTAAGAAAGATGGAGAAAAAAACTTCTTAGCATGGCCTGTAGCAATAGGACAAAGGGTAGTGTTTTTTAACAGAGAAGTTTAGACTCAATATTAGGAAGAAATTTTTTACACTGAGCATGGTAAAATACTGGCACAGGTTGCCAAGAGAGATGGTAGTTGCCCCATCCCTGGAAACGTTCAAGGTCAGGTTGGATGGGGCTCTGAGCAACCTGGTGGAGTTGAAGATGTCCCTGCCTATGGCAGGGGGGTTGGACTGGATGACCTTCATGGTCCCTTCCAGTCTAAAGCATTCTATGATTTTGTGTTTCAGTTCCGACCCATTGCTATAGGCAGGGACGCCTCCCACTGGGACCAGGCTGCTCTAAGCCCCATCCAACCTGGCCTTGAACACCTCCAGGGATGAGGGTCCCACATGTGGCTCTGAACCCCAGCCTGGCATCATCAGCACCCCAAAACCTGCTGACCCCTCCAAAGGGGTGTCCACCTTTTCTGCCAGCAACATCTGCATGCTCCTAAGACAGCCCCTGCGCCACGGCTGCTCCGGTTTGCTCTCCCAGAACCTTGGCTTCTCCACCAGCTGTTCCATAAGGAGCTTACAGGATGGAGCTGCGTGGCAGGGGCAAGCTCGGTCAGCAGGCAGGCCAGGGCAGGCGGCACAGCAGATGCACGCTTCTGCGGGGGGAAAAAACGCTGCTGTGGGCACAAAGCAGAATGCTATGTAAAGATGGGCGTGGAGGGGAGCATGTCAAATTCCAGAGACCGCACTATGCGGCTTAGGTGAATAAATCCCAGCGAAGTCATATTTTAAGCTTCTAAGCCCCTTTATGGATCTGGGCCTAAATCAGAGTTACAGAGCATGAACTTGACTTGGATCACTATAATCACAGCTAAAGTCTTAAGCAGCAGAATCAGCACTTTTTCTTTGCTGCAAAACAAATATTGTTAGTTGATCCTTAATTACATTAAAAAATATGTACCTCTGGTATCGAGATAACAGACTGGCTAAAAAAGGCCCTTCCTTAGCCTGGAAAAGAGGAGGCTGAGGGGAGACCTTATTGCTCTCTACAAATACATGAAGGGAGGCTGTGGAGAGGAGGGTAATGGCCTCTTCTCCCAAGTGACAGGGGACAAGACAAGAGGGAATGGCCTCAAGCTCTACCAGGGGAGATTTAGGCTCGACATTAGGAAAAAATTCTTCACTGAAAGGGTCATTAGGCACTGGAACAGGCTGCCCAGGGAGGTGGTTGAGTCACCTTCCCTGGAGGTGCTGAGGGGAATGGTTTAGATTGGTAGGAATGGTTGGACCCGATGATCCAGTGGGTCTCTTCCAACCTGGTGATTCTATGATTCTATGATTCTTACATTTCCTTGTTACTGAGGTTTGCTTTTTCAGTCTTAAAACAATAGGCAAAAGCCATTTTCTTCAGCAAAATAACTCTTAATTGCTTTTTATGTTTTCATTTCGTTTACATTTTTGGAGGCCCCTCTCATCCCACCCAGTCATAGGTTTGGGGAGTTTCTCCAAGGCAAAGCTGCCCAGCTCTCCCTGACCATCCATCAGCGCTTCCTGACACACCTTCAGGTAAGGAAGGAAAATGAAATTACAAGTAACAATTGGAGTATGGACTTGATTCCACAGAGAAGCACTGTAAGTCTTCAAGGAACCACTTACATCACCATGCACACTGCCGTGTAAACTTTACATGTTTTCCATCCTTTTCAAGGCCTTAAGGATAAAACGCTCAGTAATCCCATACTCCTGTTCATAGTCACACTGTAACCCAGGATGTAAAGTTCTTGGTCCTAATAAATATCTCCGATTAATCACAGGGAGAGAACAAATGTCCTTTTTACAATGTTAGCTATACTGACAGCATTTGATAGTCAGCTGTGAGCTCCTCACTCAGCTCTCTCCAATTTTGTTTCCCCTTCCTTGTCTTTTTTTATCATGGTCTTTACATTACTTGAATTGTCTCCAAATCCTCGAGATCTTAAACCTAGAAGACCCAAGCCCAAAGTCAGCAGGATATTGTTGGCTTCACATCACGAATCTAGAAGCATTCTTCTTATACTTAATTGTATCCGTGCAAGAATGCATAGGCTCAGGTAATCAATAAATTAATCAATAATGTATTAATAATGTACTAATTCTAGTTCACAGCATGGACACACTGTGACTGTAAATCACTGTCTTGCTACCAATTCCGCTTTGTAAAATACTAATTTTGTTGCCCAGCACTAACATGCTTGCTGCCCAAATAGTATAAATTTCATTTACTTTCTTTTGTAATACTTAATTCTAAGATTCTGAGATGCCATCTCTCATTTTGTTAACCTTAAAGTTTACAAATTATCTGCCATTCATGTTTTCTTTCCTCAGACCTCCTCCTTTCTGACTTCCTCTCTTCTTTCCCTAGGATTATGCACACACCTCAGAGAGTTCTAGAGTTCAAACTACTCTTAGAATCATAGAATCATAGAATCATAGAATAACCAGGTTGGAAGAGACCCACCGGATCATCGAGTCCAACCATTCCTATCAAACACTAACCCATGCCCCTCAGCATCTTGTCCACCCGTCCCTTAAACCCCTCCAGGGAAGGCGACTCAACCCCCTCCCTGGGCAGCCTGTTCCAGTGCCCAGTGACCCCCTCTGTGAAAAATTTTTTCCTAATGTCCAGCCTAAATCTCCCCTGGTAGAGCTTGAGGCCATTCCCTCTCGTCCTGTCCCTTGTCACTTGGGAGAAGAGGCCATTACCCTCCTCTCTACAACCTCCCCTCACATAGTTATAGAGAACAATAAGGTCTCCCCTCAGCCTCCTCTTCTCCAGGCTAAACACCCCCAGCTCTCTCAGCCACTCCTCATAAGGCCTGTTCTCCAGCCCCTTCACCAGCTTCATTGCTCTTTGGACTCACTCCAGAGCCTCAACATCCTTCTTGTGGTGAGGGGCCCAGAACTGAACACAGGATTCGAGGTGCGGTCTCACCAGTGCCGAGTACAGAGGGAGAAGAACCTCCCTGGACCTGCTGGCCACGCCGTGTCTGATACAAGCCAGGATGCCATTGGCCTTCTTGGCCATCTGGGCCACTGCTGGCTCATGTTCAGTCACTGTCAACCAACACCCCCAGGTCCTTCTCCTCCAGGCAGCTTCTTGTGCCCCAAGTGCAGGACCCGGCATTTGGCTGTGTTAAACCTCCTGCCATTGGACTCTGCCCAGCGCTCCAGCCTGTTCAGGTCCCTTTGGAGCCTCCCGACCCTCCAACAGATCGACACTTCCACTCAGCTTAGTGTCGTCTGCAAACTTGCTAAGGGTGCACTCGATGCCTTCATCCAGGTCGTTGATGAAGACATTGAACAGACTTGCAACAGACTATGCAAATTTTATGGCATATGAGAAAGATATCCAGGCCAAAGTCCTAATTCTAATCTTTAAAGGCCATTGGATAAGGTTTGTAGCTGTTCCAGGAGTTGCTCATCTCTCCATAAGCTGTGCAACAGCTGACCACTACAGGGACAGTAGGGCCTTGTCTGCTCTGAAAAGACCAATTGATTTCATTGTGGAGGGCAGGAGGATTTGGACCTGGGAGGTTCCGCAGCTGAGCCAGCGGTTTCTGTGGCAGCTGATAGCTGTCATACCAATTTCCCTCAAGATTAATTTTAAGGCAGCTCTAATAGATGGAAGCAATAATGTCAAGTCAAGGCAAAACCTTAAACTAGTGGAAGACAGATAGTGTGAACACAGCGGTGCTTCAGCTCTGCCAAATAACCAGCTGGAAAACATTCCCATTCCAAAAAGGCCAAAGGCTATCATAGCGAGGGATGACACCCTTCAGGGCTAAGAAAGGGCATTTTAGTAAAGGATATTCTATAATGGATGGAGATCAGTTTTGTGACCTGTAGGGTACAATGGTGGATTGACCATTTTACAAATGCCAGCCTCCATTAACAACAGCTGCACAATGACCCACTTATAAAAAAGACAAGTGAAAATTCCATTTTGGAAGACAGCTGCATAGACATTAATATTTCCTAATGAATGTGTAGAGCCTAAATACCGCTGCCTCAGGCACTTATGCCAAAAAGGTTAAGTGGCATGTTTAATAGATAATCTCAATGATTAATTTATCAGAAAGAACTAAGTGGCTAATTTCCCCTAATTGAAATTTTCTGGCATGATAAAAAAATTTCATATATAATTCCACTTCCATTTAAATCTATTGTACTAACTTATTTTATTATGTGAAAGCAAACAAAACTACAGTCTTGAGTCCTGCTTTCATTTCTCACTAATGGAATGAGGTACTTGAGTGGCTGCAGAGAAAGAAGTAAGAGGTTCTTCTGAGGGCTGATAATAAGAAAATGGGACCACATCTTCAAATCCAGCCCCAGATTTCAAATAAAAAATAGAAGCCAGATTTGGAGAGTGCTGCACAGCCAGCAGCTTTTGGGTTTAGCAGCAGGAGAAAACTGATTACATGGTCACTACAGCGAGCTGGGTGGAACAGGGCTCACTTGGATCAGCAAAGGGACTCCTACCTTTTATGAGATTGGAACAAATCAAGGAAGGGTCAGGAACAAAGCTTCAGGAAAAAAGCATGCAGCAACATGATGTCAGGACTGACCATGCCAGTGTAGTAATTCTGAAATATTTAAGCTGATTGTCTATACCTAAATTTCTAAATATTTCTAACAAATTCAGGTGCCCTCCATTTTTAGAAAGGGTGCCTTACAAGGAGAGGTAATTTTTCTACTCAAACTGTGATAGTCATATACAGACTCTTCTTCAGAGGCGGCACAGAGGGAGCAAACCTCATGCTGAGGGCAGACAGGAAGAAGTTGCTCTAAACTTTGATGGGTAAAGCAGTTGAACTATTTGAAGGGAAAAACAGGTACCTGGCATCTGCAACAGCAGAGGAAACTTGCAAGGGAAGAAGCAGTACAGGTTTTACACAGAACAGAGAAGAGCAGATACCCATATCCCTTGGGCCATGGAGAACTATGGTGTGTGGAAAGCGTCAATGTATATGGTGAAATCAACGTCTCCATTATATCCATGGTTTTCCTGCCTTGTCATTTTTGTTCTGGGCTTGTCTTTTCCGAATACTTTTAAAATCTTTCTTGATGGTCAGGACAGGGACCACAGGTGGTGGTTACTTTGTTTCAGGCTCCCGCTGCCAATTCTTTCTATGTTTTATTGCTTGTCTATTGGAATGAATTTCTGTATGTACTAATTGTGTGGTTATAGTCATTGAATAGTTCATACGATCTTCATAAGGTTTTAAAGCTCACATGGAGAAATTGTGCAGTTTCCACTCCCTTCTCTTTCCGTCTTGGGGTAGGGAGTACGAGGGGGGGGTTCTTAAATATTCCTGCTACACACTGGAAGAGTCTCCCCTGTCATGTCCAGCCGGTTCCCCAGCGATGCCGCAGTCCAGGGCAAATGCCCTGCTAGGAAAACACAGCCTCTGGAAGCAGAAAAGAGTAAAAGTCTACAGCAAGCCAGAGTGGCCGCCTAAAGGCTTCACAGCAGTTCTGCAGCTTTGCTAACCCATACCAACAGATGGCATTACTGTACTGAGAAATCCGTACCGGTGTGCCACCCTCTGGACTTTCCTGTCCTTCCCAGGGAACTGCAGAGTGGTTACTGCCTTGTTTTAAACTCCTCTCGTGATGATGTCACACAAACACAGTTGTTCAGGAAAAAAAAATCTGAACATCACGTGTTTTGATGATTACACACAGGGGCAGCGCTTTTATCTCTTAACCCACTGAAGGTAATGGAAAACTCGGTAGTTTCATTGCTGGTTCAGTTAATAATCAACATTTTTTAAAGATGTCACCCTTAACATACTACAGGTTTGTCCAAAGCACCAAATTCCTTTTTAATATATGTAAAACTCAAATTTCAACAGTCTGAAACTATACTTTTTTTTCTAAGGCACCTTATTAATTTTAAGAAATAATTACATAAGCCACCCTCTGACCCCTCACCCCTCCAACACAGGCATCCTAAGAACATAAATTGTAGCTGTCAGAGGCATAGTCCCTAATAGAAATATTTTCCATAACTATCTTATTGTTACAAACAGCTTTCCTGTTACAAAAAAGGGAGCCAGAGTATAAATGAGCATTAAGCCACTAAATTTTAATTACTTGGCATTCTAAATTGGGTAAAGTTTAAAAGACAGGTAAGGAATGCACTAACTTTCTCAGAGACACAAAGTATAAAACTAGAGCTTTTTATATTAGCAGTTTTACTAAGTCAAATACTAGTTCTCTGTGAATTAATATACTTGTTACTTACCTGGAAAGCAAAATTCTATTTTGATAACTATTGTGCTATAGCAGGAAAAAAAATATGTATAGGATTTATAGCATTCTAAAAAATGTATCAGCTTAAAAAGCAAACTGAGGTCACATTTAGCTGTGGTCAAATTAAGTAAACTTGATACATTTCCATAGACCTAACACCAGCTTTCTAATCTGCACATTATTTACCGTGGTACTTTCTGAAAAATATATAAGTGATGCAAACCTTTACCATCCTGCAGAAAAGGCAACAGCATCTCTATTCTTCCCTTGAATATGTAACTTCTTCAAATCCTTTAGAACACTGCCTGGCTTCTCAGCCATCATATTTGGGCTCCCAAGCATCCAACGCAAGGCTTACGGCTGCATTAACATCCTGCTTTGGGTACAGCTGAAGTTGTGCACAGCCTCTCCCAAAATTATTCTTGCTCCTTTTGGGCTAATTTGATGGAGGATCCATGGAGGTCACTACTGCATAAGCAATTAACATCTCTGTAAATACCTGATAGGGAATATGCATGGAAGAGAACATCAACCTCACCCTTTCTGAAGAAATCAATATGTCTGTGCTTCAGTCATCAGCCCACAAAATGACTGTAATGCTAACATTTTGCATGAATGGTAACTAGTTAATTAACATTTCTTAAAGTCCTGAAACCTCAGATTAATAGAGCTCTGGAGTATAAAGACATAATATTATTTCATTGAACATTTGTCATTTAAAAAGCTCTATGCCTAAAGCTTTAATCAAACTCTGTAAGATGAGAGCAATTTGCTTTTTCTTACATTTGGGTCTCTTGTCTCCACTAAGATGCATGTGTAGTTAAAGCATGTATTTCATCTGAGAGAAGCACAGGTACTACTGCTCATGGGAACCAAAGCAAACAGTGGAATCCTACACTTCAGAGAGGTCTATAGCTGTCTTAAGAGTTTTTTTTAGAAGATATGTTTTCCTGAATTCACAATTTATGACACTATATTACTCCTATTAGTACCTTTAAAAGTCTCTTTTTCAGTTAATTACTGTTTTGCTAAAGCTGTCAAGCATCAGTGTCTCTAAAATGTCTTGTTTCTAAGAAGGACCGCTATTTTTTGTTATATGTGAAACTATTACTGGCTACCAGATATAAATTGTTTTGGTAGCACAGTACAAGAAGGACATTGAGTTGCTGGAACGTGTCAAGAGAAGGACAATGAGGCTGGTGGAGGGTCTGGCAGGAGGAGCTGAGGGAACTGTGAGTATTTAGCCTGGAGAAGAGGAGGCTGAGGGGAGACCTCATCATTCTCTGCAGCTCCCTGGAAGAAGCTTGTAGCGAGGTGGGTGTTGGTCTCTTCTCCCAAGCAACAGGTGATAGGATGAGAAGAAAAGGCCTCAAGCTGCACCAAGGAAGGTTTAGATCAGATATTAGAAAAAAATTCTTTACTGAAAGAGTGGTGAATCACTGGAAGAGGCTGCCCAGGGCAGTGGTGGAGTCACCATCCCTGGAAGTGTTCAAAAAGTGTATAGCCATAGCACTTTGGGACAAGGTTTAGTAGCCACAGTGATGTTGTGTTGATGGTTGGACTTGATGATCTTAGAGGTCTTTCCAGCCTTAAAAATTCTATGATTCTATGTATACATTCTTCTTGATTACAAATCCTCTATACACAGTGAATTTTAACAAGACAGGAAATTTATTTATGATTTAATGTTATTTTATATCAGATATTGCAGAAAGCAAAGATATTCTTGTGAATAAAGAAAAAAGAACTATGCATTTTCAGTCATGTCCACGGCTACTACAAGCACAACTTTTAACGGTGGTCAAGAAAGCTTACTTGAATAGTACAAAATCACTTCAGATAGATATGTGTGTCTTGAGGCTAAAATTTCATGGCCATTTGGCAATTGTGCCATAAACATTAATATAGGGACACAATTGAAAATGTTGAGACACAAATTACTTCAATGGCAATAAAATCAGGCCCCATGCAATAATTGTTTGTAAGCTGCAAGTGACACTATGGAGCATCAGACTGCTTAGTTGCGCTTCAGTTCAGTGTCCATGCAAAAAATCTTTTCCAGAAGACCTCTGGCAAGACAGATAATACACAGCAGAAGATCCTTATTAAAGCCTCATCATCTGGCACAGCACAGAGCATGAAGAACGTCACTTTATGCACAGCCAAGTCAGGGGCTGAGGGCACAGTGGGAATGCCCCTTTCAGAGGCAGCCGAGCCTTCTCTAGGACCAGAAAGACCGTGTGATGATGGCCTTCCAGTGTACAGGGTCCAGTGGACACCCTAAAGCAGCTCTGAGCACACAGATTCTTTTCATGTACCCTAGCAAACCAGATACAGGCAGAAAGCTTTGTCTGCCTTTTTTTGTGTAATCGATACTGACAGGTAAATTCCTTCTGAAGTATTTTTAGACATTACATATAAACTTCACCCGCTCTCTTGAAAGTCAGTGTTTCTTGCCCTTTACAAGCAGAGAAGCTGAAATAACATTTGTACTCTGAAAGCTGGGAAGAACAGCAGTAGTACCTCTGATTTTTATATTCTATTCCATTTACAATTTCAATAAAGATTTATTTATTTACAAGCTGTCAGCCTTGCCTATTTAATATCAAACACTACCAATGCTGACTTCAATATGAAAATGAACAGAAATTCAAGAAGAACAGTTAACAATTCTGCTAATGATGCAATGGCCAGGAAACTCAGTCTGCTATAACTGCATTATGGTGTCACACTCATAAGACAAACCAGCAGGAAAGATGCTCATCTAAAAACAAAGCAAGCAGATTTTTTATTTTTTCATGTAGAAGGACAGTGAAGTTGTTAAATTACGTACCTGTTTTGCCTATGTTCACAGTAAAACCACTTGCCAAGTTCACCAAGGAGATCATTGCATAAGCCTGGTTTGCAGATCTGTGATCCAGCCGTCGCTGTCTCTTGTTTTTACAAGGTGAGCCAATCAGTTAGGTAAAACACGGTTCTGCTGAAAACAATGCGAAATTCATTTTGACATCAGTGGATTTATGTCAGTTCCCATAACTATTAATTTTTCATGTAATTGTTATACTTATTATATGTTATATTAGCCATAATTAAATATTAATTATTATAATTATGTGCAATTATAACAACATAAATATTACATATCGTACTTTGCCCATATACAATAGAGAGGAAAGGTCTTAAAACATGTTGTTTAGAGAAAATGTTACATACTTCCAGGTTAAAAATACTTTTCACAATGGAAATGGTTTCATACAGCCATTTAAGTTACTTTGGTTCTAGAAAAAAATATTTTTTTCCAGCCGTAGGGTCTGATCTACTCCCATTAAGTTTAACACAAAGATTGCCAAGCTTCAGAATACATTCTTTAAAATATGTTTACCATTTAAATGCTCACCACTGCTGCAGTCAATCCACGTTTGAGGATTAGGAATTTACACTATCAAACAGAAGGCGACTTTACCTTACGTTGTTTTGGCAATGTGCATGTTATTTGCAAGTTCTAGCAAATTCCCTGTGTATGATTGTTCGATTGCAAGTGGAGTCCCTCATGGGAAGCAAAGGCAGCTTTCAAGTACTGTTCATGTGCAGTAATTCTTGGCAGCTGACCCACTAAAGCAGAGTTTTGAGACTTGTGCTTTGCTCCGCTATCATTTCTGTGACAAGTTCCCTTCCTCTCCTCTCAGTGGGGCTCCTGCCGGGAATGTAACACACATCACTGGAGTAAGCAGCGATGTGCCAGTCTGCATCTGCTGCAAAGCAGCCTAAAAATAAAGCCCAATTGGACAGTGCCATTTGGTGTGCAGCAGCTCGCAGTCCAGTAATGCAAAGCAGGCTGTCAGCAGAGAGAAATGATCGTTCAGCTACAAGCCGAACAAACCGCGGGGTCTTGGAAAACCCAGAAACCATCCTTTGATATTTATTTATAAACTTAACTTCTCAAGATTTATTATCATTCCAATCTGAATTTGCAATGAATCATTGCAATGAATTTCCATCAGCGAAAGCATAATAAGAACATCTACTCAAAATTTACTATTAATCTGTTCAGAAATCAGCCCATCTTGAAGCTTGTTTTGGTTCAAGGATGTTCTCTGATAATGTGGATTGTGGTTTAGAAGATTTCTCTACCCTTCAAGCTGGCACTTTTTCCACTGCATATCAGATAAGCCAGTATCTCTCTTCATCATCCCAATTCGTTAGACTGACTCTTTTCAAAAAGATCTATCTGCCTGTTAATGTTGTTCTCTCTACGCTTTCTCTTTTAAATACCTGCCTGTATTTCTGGCTTGTGTGTATTACCACACTCTGTGAAATTAAAGGGTATGGTCATACAGAGGGCACAAATGACTACAATGCAAATAATTGCAGGCTCTTAAATTAAAGATACAGCCTTGTACCTCATTCTTCATGCTACCATACGATTTGGCAGGGGGAAATCTCTTAAGATCTTTGTAATTTTGCAGTTATCAAATTCCTATTGCATTGGATTTTAAGGATATTTATTTACAAATATTATTCTTAATTTATAAATAGCTGGCTTTGAAAGAAACACCCATAGTGATTTTATGTAAAATGGGAGTGCAATTAGACACAGAATGGAATCATAGTAACTGCAGGTCCTGGGCCTTCAATGATCTGTGTGTGAATGGATCTCACCACAAGATCAGCACCATGATTTTTAAAAATAATTAAGTAAAAACATGACTGTGGCTAACAGGCTTTAAATATATTTTGTTACTGTTACTATAGTTTTGGCTGGAAATCCCCAAATTACATGTCTGCCATTGTACAGCTGGAAAAATCAGCTTTACAAAGATTTCTGTTTATATATTTTCAGAAAAAATGATTACACACTCTTAAAAACAGAGGGTATAAAACCAGTGCAGATTGAACTTCATTCTTATGTACTCTGCTGGTTTGCTAATTCTACATGCATAAAAACCATAAGAGAGAGAGTGTCTCAAAGTATTATGAGCTTCATTTTCTCAGGAAACCACCGTTCCTAGAATTGTGAGATGAAGCAAAAATGAAGTTGCATGGAACTTACAATGAGAGGGCCAAAATTAGCAACTTTGGAGACCATCAATATGTTATTGAGTCCACATGAGGAGAAAACCACAACTCTGCTCAAGGACAAATGTGTCTAATCCCCAAATACTACCCTTACGAAACCCCCATTGGGGTCACCCTGTGTACACAGTCAAGAGTTTGTGAATTGGCACAGGAGTCAGTCTCATGTTTGTGGGCAGCTATTCCAGGCAATAAGAAATTTTGTTATCTCCGCAACTCTATGAAGTATTTGTTCTCTAGAAGCAATATTGAGTAGCATGTTGTACAGTTTAATTTAAGAACACAATAATAGACATTTTTCACTACTTTTAGGATTATTACCTGACACAGTCTTTATGTCAGGACAGAATTGCCTCCAAAGTTGTATAGAAAATATCTAGATCTGCATTGTGTCCCCAGCTCAGAATGCTACTGCAGTGTATTTACCATCTTCTATTGGTAGCCTTTGGTATGGTGATAAACAGATAAATGTGACAGATCAACCCTGTGTATATTTTTATCATATCAAGCTTTGTAAAAACAGGTAATTCCTTTATTTCTCACTATAACTGTGGTAACAATTAATGATAAGACAAATTCAGGTGTGTACCTGCGCATGTACATATGTGTTTTTTGGCATGTCTTAAGGTTGTCTCTGAGCTGGATAAAACTGGATAAAACAGCTAGAGTTAGTGAAGTACCAAAAATGATAGACCTATCTTTCTACATTACCTTAATTTCATATTGAGCCAGCATGGATTTAGCTTACTTGGAGGAAGCTAAGAATAAGCTACTTCATTGTGATAAATTCACAATAGATTCCCTTACTAATTAGTTCCCTTACAGATTAGGTTTTTATTTCCCGCATGACTATGCATTTCAATCTTTTTTTCTTATTTTTCTTTTATGCTAAACTGAACATCTGTCAATTGCATCAATATGCCTGAAATATTCTCCCATTACAAAGAAAAAAGAGATACTCCATATCCTCTTGTTTATTGCCTTTTCATCTTCTTGGAATTACAAAGATCCTTTAGGTAAGGTGTGTTGGCATTCAACACCACTATCCAAGCTTAATGTGAAAGATCAATATCATACCGTTTCTCCACTCTAACATTTAGAATTCCAAAAGCAAACTAACATATGCAAAATCCAACAACAGAAAACAACTGATGTAGAGAATTTGTATGACTTGCAGATTGTTATATTACTTTCTTGTCTTTCAGTAACTGTTGGCTTGGTGTTGTGTGTCTAAAAGGATGTGAAGTAGATATTTGAGTTAGTATCTTGATTCATCAGTGTGAAATTAAAAAAATGCACCTGTACATACTGTTTATCTGCTGCTTTGAATTAAAAAACTGAAAATCTTTTTTCCCCTCAAACCTCATTGTCAGCTGCTACCCCAGGGCTGTTGTCTTATGGTCCCTTGCGCTCACAGACATGACATGACAATCTATACAAGGGCTGCATGCTGCCTGTGTGCAGCTCTTGTGGGACTGATGTTTTGTTTCCTGCCTCTCACACCAGCGAGAACTCTAATCCAGTAGTCTAACATAGATTTGGAAGCTTTTTATACCTCCTTTTACAATACTGTGATTGATCAGATGTCATGGAAAAGAACTGGGAACCACAACTCTCAATTTCAAGAAAGCTACATGCAGCTTATATTAATGACAGATGAATCAGGACCTTCGGAGTCAAACAACAGTTGAGAGTTTTGTCTGTCTCTTGAAACACAGACACAGAAACTGAGACAAGGGATGGAGAGAGAACCTTTAACTACCCTGCTCAGACATAAAGGCCATCTACCTGTCCTAGCTGCCCTGGCGCATTTGGAAGATGGTAAAGGAAGGATCTAAAATTATTGCGGGATGCCAGAGAAATAATTGCATGTGGCCCTTAAACTCCAAGGAAATAAATACCCAAGCAAGGAATTTCTGGGCTGTGAAAAAGACAGCAGCAGAGTGAACCTTAAACACTGTGAGACCAGCTCCTGCACCCCTGGCAGGTGTCCAGCAGTGCAGGATATTTGCTTCTAATAACGCAGTCAGCTGAGGACCATTTTGGCTGAGGAAGTTAAAAAAGCAAGGAAACAAAGTGAAAATTTACCAGGCGCTGCATCATCAACGTTAGCTCAGTGATGAGCAGAGGGAGCTCCTCAAACCTGTTGGCAGATTTGTCAAGGAGAACCAGGCCCGAGTGGTGGATCACAATGTGAGCAAACCAAACGCACTCTTGGCTGCAGTTACAGAGAAAGTACGAAAGCACTAGAAGCTGACTAAACAAATCAAGAACCTGAAACAGGCCGCTGAGGTCAGCTATGCTGGCTTTGAATGGTACTCGGCCAACCAAGCCTCGCTCGCTGCACTTGGGAGGCAGATGAGATGGGGTTGCCAAGTTTTAGTAGATAAGTCCCACTTGTGTCTGTCAACATCCTGAATGCCTTCTCCAGCACAGGACCGACAGGTGGCCAAAGCCCCATCGCGGCCAACGACTAGCTCATAGGCATCTCGCATTTCATGATGTCACCAGGAGACCTAGAATGGTTTGGATGAGACACCTAATAAAGCCTCTGTGCTGAGGGGTTTAGCAAGAATCATTTCTCAAGGAAGCTTTGCCAGTCTCAGATTTTGTTGTTCCTGACAAATGCCTTCTTTCAAGTGGATTGCTTAAATCCCAATGTAATTTGGGGCCTTTGAGTATTTCTGTAATTAACAAAGAAAATCTGGAGAAAAGGATAGCTTGTTCATGGGTCACGCCTGCATCAGATCACAGCTTTATCTACTACACTTTTCTGTGTGCTATCAAGTAACTTAGCAAAGTTTCAAGCATAAAATATTGGCTTACGTGTTCCTGTTTTCTTTCTGCTCAGCCTGCTTTCACAACTCCATGTTCTCCATTGCAAAATTACTCCTTATTTGGCAGTTTTCCACAACACAAAATAATCTATAGAGGCAAAAGGTAATAACAGTACCACCAAGACAGTTGAAATTAAGTTGCCTTTGTTACAGTGCCCTAACAGAAACTAGGGCAATGCAATAGCACTCGGTCCCTTGTTCAGTTTCCCTGCAGCAATCCTGTGTTGCAAAAACTACCACATGGAAATTCTTTAAAACTACCATTTAGGCTTCTTTCTAGACCACTTCAAATATTTATGTATATGTATAAACATATATATATAACTGCATATCTATATAAATGTCAGTTAAAAGAAATAATCTAAAATTCACAATTTATATGGTAAAATGTTTAGTATAGGCTATTAAAACACTAATTATATGTCAAATATAAGATAATTACTAAAGAGGTCAGATTCTGCTATCTAAGTCAGACATAACACCTTATCGCAGTTGGGCCTTACAACTAATGAAACATAATTCGGCAGGTTGCCTCTAATTTCAAATATTTAGAAGAGATGCTATTTTTCTTTACCTGTTTATAAATGTTCCAGAATTGATTCTAAATTTTGTTTCACTTCTTAAATAGTGTTTAGACTTCATTATATGGGAAGCCCTAAATACCCTCTTAGAGTTGGGTCCGTAACATAGAACTATATTTCACTTTAAATCACAACCTTACAAGGGTTTACGCTTAAATGCCATTTTCATTTCTAAGTCAAAAAGCCCCTCAGTCTGGTTCTCCTTCCCACATTTACAGCATATCTGGTTTATAACGATCTCCTAGGATCTAGTATTACAAAATGTCAACATCAGTTCTTTGTGTCTCATGAATATTCTCTCAACACCTCCGTCCTTGCTGCATACTTTGAACAGTTCTAAGCCAACTGCTAATGGCCAACTAATAATGAATTCATAATTATTCCCTACTCATCGGAATAATTTTTTTCGATAGAAAAAAATCTCCAGTATTAAGCTGGCCATGCAAACAATTTTACCACAGCTGGCTGGGAAGTACATTTTTGTGGTTTTGCAAGCTGATTCCTTTTTGTGAAAGTTTTCAAGAAAACAAGCAAAATAAGATCCCAGACATCTGAATCACCAGACATAAGAAAAAAATTATATATATGTTGAAGTAGTTGGCTTCCAGAAGTGAAAATATGAAATGCCAATGAACATTTTGTGCAGGTAGTTGGGATTACTCCATCCCTTCGCCCATCTAGCTGATCGCAACAGGCAAAGAATTTATTTCAGAGTCCCGTTCTCCACTGCAGCACACCTGGAAGACAGTTTTTTGATGCAGAACAGCAATTTAAACCCAAATACATCTTCTCCTTCATCTCTGGATGCAGGACACTGACCTTAAAAATAACTGAAATTCTTCCCCAGACTGTAAACAAATATGGACTGCAGGCAGTCATGATCATACGTCACTCTCACAAAACATTCTTACTCATTTGGAAAGGTTATTTGCTGTCACTCAGGTAACAAGTTCTGCTTATAATAATGGTGATGACACCAGACCAGTAGGAGAGAAGACTAGTATGGGGAGTCTAAATATATGAATGAGAAGGTCATGGGACACATCCAACATCAACTGAAGTCAATGGCCTTCATCCACTTCAATCGAAACTGGACTGATCCATGTAGGATTAAGATAGATAGAAATATATATTTATTTCCCCTATAGCCAGTATCACTGGCTTCCAGCCTAGGGTTTTTAAGGTGACCTGGATCTTTGTCTGACAAGAAAAGGTGATTGTCCCTATTTTTATTTTTAGGTGGCCATATATAGTCAGTCATGCTCACTCTTTCCAAAGTGGGACTTGCCCTGTGGAGGTAACAGGCAAGAATGTTCCCAAACAGCAGGCAGGGGCTCTGACCACGCGTTTCTTTTGCCATTTGGTGGTGTTTACAAAGCAGCTGGGCAAGAGGCCAACCCTCATTTTAAGCCACAGGATGGATACAATGGTCAGTCAATGTGCTGGAGGATATAAAGCACAGGTCAGCAGCTTTCTTGTCAGGCAGCAAATAACTAAATTTCACTTGTCTGAAATAGGATTTCAGTTGTCCAGGGCTGCAGGACAAAGGAACCGTTCTCACCCTGACAGCTGGAATGGATGATTTGTGAAATGTATTTTTAGAAGTCTTATTTGCCTGTGTGTATGCCTGCATTGCCAAACATTCAGACAGCAAGAGCAAGTTAGGCTGCAAGCCATGAGGACTGCGACATACTGTGCAAACTGTAGGGCATATCCAAGTCTAAACCTGCATTTTCATTACTTCTCACCCTCAACTGCAAATATACCACTCAAATGTTAACGCTGTTCTTCCTGTACTTCAATATCCTACCACTACAGCATTCACAGGAATTAGTAACCGCAAAGGGAAAATCACTGCTGATAAAATAGGACATCAGTGATTGAGTCTGTTCCCCCAAATCACCCTGGTTCTCCACACATTTCCTTTTCCTAAATATATCTCTATCTGATTAACAGAAAGAACAATCTCTTGTAAATTAGCTTTTTCCTTCAATGAGGTAACCCACTCTTGAGGGATTTTATTACTGACATTCATCCTCCTAATCTTATCCCACACCTTGCTGATACGCATATCCTTATTAACTTTTGCACATGGCTATTGTGCCAGGGCTGCTTTTTTTCCGAGCTAATGAGTTCTTCCTCCTACAGCCCATGACATCAAGTTGCACTCATAATACATTTCAAAGCTGGTTTCCCCTCTCTTTAAACAACATTGTTAGATTTTTTGTTTAAACAGTACACCGGTTTCCTTCCCTTCCTATTCAATGGAGGTCCTGGGAAGCAGTTTTCACATATATGTGACATCAATAGGAAAATAATAGATATAACTGAATACATCTATTCTACACTGATTTACATATGACTTTACTAAATAGTTAATTCTACTACTGTCTCTCAAAATACTTTAAATTCACAAAATAAGTAAAATATGAAGGGTAAATATAGCATTCAGGAAAACAATTTTAATGTACATCACAACAGATATCTGCACTGCGTATTTTCTAGTCCTTAAGATTTTCCTCTTAATTCTGCATTGTTTATTATACAATTCTGCTGAATTGAATGTTGTCATACTCTGTTCATATTAAGAAGTGTAAACTTGCTATTTGTTTCTCAGTCTGTCTTAATTTCCTACCATCTGGTTAAGACATTAGCTTAAAGGCTAAGATTCTTACCAGTGTTCCGTGCCTTGTTGCTCTTGATCTATAAACTTCACCTGTAATGAATTCCAAATGAAATGTCTGATCTTTAGGGCAGTTACATGTTAAAAGTTGAACAAATAGTAATGTAAAAGAATGGCAATATGTAAATAAATCAGGCAAGTCTTTGTGCGTGTTACTCTCTCTCTCTTTTTATCCTTAAAAAAACCCCCAAACAACACAAAACAAAAAAACACAGGAGCCATTCTATGGGGGTTTTATTCTAATTAAAAAGGTGTAACTTCAGTATCCGGCCTAGGAGGAAGCAAAATCTATCCTGGTATTTTCTTTTCTCTTCCCCTTCCTCTTCAGCTCCTTTGACTTCCTTTACAGAGTTTTTCCACTTCATACCTATACTTCTTTCCAAACAGGAGCTTGTTGAAACCCCATCAGAGTATTTTTTATCTTTTTTTTTTTTTAATCAACATTGCATCTACCATTTAGCTAAAAGCAGCAGAAAAAAAGACGTACCTTCTCTAGGCCTTTATGGGACTTTTCTAGTACAAAGAATACTCCAACAGCCCTGTCTCTTGAAGGAGCCAACAATATGACAGCCTTCTGTTCCCTTGCATGCTTTCCAAGTATTTCCCAGGTATCTCTTAATTTGAGAACTAAATTTACTAGCAAGAGGCATGCTTAGTAGACACGCAATAATAAGAAAAGTTTGGAGGGAACACACTGATGAGAAACCCTGGCTGCCAGCAACCATCTGTTATGGAGAAGGAAACAAAGCCACAGATTGCTCCTAGGCAGCTCCCCACAGACACTACATGAGGACTATTTCTAGCTTGTGGCTAGAAGGTGCCCAATAAATTGACAATTTCACTTCTTCCCACAGAGTTTTCTGATTAGCAGCACTGAAACTGGTGGAAATTGCTATTATTTTTGCAGTATTAGTATCATATCCAAGTGCGTGAAGTTGGGGGTTTTGGGGGATTACAGCCACATGATGGGATGCTTAGTGCTGTATACAAAGTTTTTGCTTACATATATTCCAACAATTTCTAATTACTCTCCTATATCACACGTTATCTTATTTTCTAATTTCTGCCAGACATTTCAGTACGTTACTAAATGCTTGTTTCATTTCAAATGTAGGAATCTAAATAAGCATTGGAAATAAAAATAATCACTTTCTAATAAGAAAGACAGGATTAATAGGAGAATATTACTATGGAAATAGGATTTGAAAATATATCGTATTGCACAGCAAACTTTTCTGCATAAATTCTGCATTAAGCCTGAGAAATAATTTCAGACCATAGAATCATAGAATGGTTTGGGTGGGAAGGGACCTTAAAGCCCATCTAGTTCCAATCCCCTGCCCTGGGCAGGGACACCTCCCACTGGATCAGGGGCTCCGAGCCCCATCCAGCCTGGCCTGGAACCCTCCAGGGATGGGGCAGCCACCACTGCTCTGGGCAGCCTGGGCCAGGGCCTCCCCAGCCTCACAATTAAACATTTCTTCCTAAGATCTAATCCAAATCTCCCTTCTTACATCTTAAACCCATTCCCCTCATCCTATCCCTGCACTCCCTCATAAAAAGCTCCTTCCCAGTTTGAACTCACACCGCAAAGCTCTGACAGGCCAGGCCTTTTGGTGAACAATTGCACCGTGGCAATTACATCTAGGGCATCCGTGTGAGATAATATTTGTGCCTTTTACTTAATTCCCAATTAATCCATGCATCAGCAGTGTCGGATTCTGCCGCTCCTCCTGCTATCGGTGTTGACTGGAGGAAGAATATTGGACATCGCAGTTGCCACTGGTGATCTTCCACACCAACAACTGCAGCGATTCTGAGGAAGGATGCTGCACTTCAGCACACAACACCGCAACGAACACCCCCGTTATTTTAAGCACCTATGAAATATTCTCAGATGATTTTTCCTATTTCTCCTCTCCTCTGTGGCCACCCTTGCCCCGCTCCCCTCACCGGGCAGTCTCTGTCACCCCCTCACTGGGACAACCCTGCCGCCCCCCTTGCCCCTCACTTCATGGACCCGCTGACCAGTCATCTCCCCTCAGGCCCCCCGGGACCCCCTCCTACCCATCAGCCTCTCACCTCCTCAGGACTCCCCATCGCCCCCTCCCTTCTCCCCCTGCCCCAGGAGCCCCCTCTTCCCCACCACCCCCTTCCCTCTCTCCCATGCCCATCGCCCCCTCCTCCCCAGTTCTCCCTCCTCCCCTTTCCCCTCTCTTCCCTATCGCCCCTTCTCCTTCCCTCTCCCCTTCGCCCCCCTCCCTCTCTCTCCCCCTCCCGTCCGCTGGCCCCTCCCTCCCCGCCCCCGCTGTCATGGCGGCCCCTCCCGCGCCCCTCCCCGCGCCCGGCGGAGCCGCCGCCGTTTCCGGAGCGCTCTGCGCGGGGCCGGCCGCGCCTGGGGCCGTGGCGGGCAGGTGAGCGAGCGCCTCCCCGCCGCCCCTCGGCCCGGCCCGGGCTGGGGGCAGCGCCCTTTCCCCCCTTACCCTCCCTCCCCTCCCCTCCCCTCCCTTCCCGCCGCCGAGACCCCGGGTGCGGGCACGCCGGGCTGCGGGCCGCCCGCCCCTTCCCTCCCCTTCCTCTCCCGCCGCCGTGACCCCGGGTGCGGGCCCCCGCGGCGCTGGGCGCTCCTTCTCTCTCTCCTGCCGCCTGCGGGACCCCGAGTGCGGGCGCCAGGGGCGGCGGCGGGGCCGGGGCCGCTCTCCGCCTCCCTCCCTCCCCTTCCCGGAGCCCCCGGCTGCGGGCAGCCCTCTCCTCCTCTCCTCTCCCTCCTCTCCCCTCCCGCTGCCGGGGCCCCCTGTGCGGCACCCCGGGTTCGGCCGGGGCCTCGCTCCGCTTCCCTCCCTTCGCTCTCCCTCTCCAGCCTCCGTGACCCCGGGGGTCCCCGTCGCTCCCCTCCCGCCGCCGTGACCCCGCTCCGGGACTGCAGCAGCGCCCGCTCCGCTGCCCGCTGAGCCGGGACCGGCCGCGGCTCCTCGGGGGGGTCTCCATCTAGCCCCCCGCCCTCTCCTCTCTGCTCGCCCCAGCGGTTCACCCGGTGCTCCCTGCAGGTGCTGTTACCCGGCCCTATGGCTGGTGTCCTGTGTGCATGTGGTACCTGTGTCCAGCAGTGAATAACTGATCTTGGGCTGTAGTTTCAACTTTCAGAATATCCTCCTGCTTGAGCAGCTTTATGGTTTGGCTGGCGAGGAAATGGTGCAGGTATGTGTACACCAGGCGGATGTTGGCTTGGACATCTGAAAGAAGTCGGAAGGTCTTACTTGTTTGTTTTATGAGAGATAATAAGCGTAGTTACAGGTATAAATCGGCTGTTGTTATCGTCATTATTGGTTTTATAGAGAGACAGATGTTGGGGTGGCTTGGGAAGCGGTGAACGTCAGTCGTGTGTGGCCACAATAAACAACTTGGCTTTTCCGAGTTGGTCAGCTTGTGGCTCTGGAGGCACACGCAGACGGCAAAAGGCTGAGGCTCAGTTCCCAAAATGGCACTGCAGCTCATAACAGCCAGTGTGGCTGTTGGATAGTCGTAAATCTAGAGGTTGGGGAAGAGGTTACTGTGGATTTTTCTTGATGTTTCTGTTTTCTCAGCCTGGTGCCGTCTTGCGGAGGGGCTCTGAAGGAACTGCTCTGTGGGTGAAGCTCCCTCAGTAGTGTCTTCTTCCTACCCCTCTCAGAGGTGTGTGTTGTGTAGCTCCCACCCACAGGACAGTTTTGCTCTGCAGCTCATGGGATCAGGAGTGTCGGTTGATCTCGGAATGCGCACGTGTGCTGTTTGTGTACCATGGGTATCAGTGTGACTTTGCGCTTGGCTGGACTCTTCTACTAGACAACGCTTCTACAGAAAATGAGATGGACTCTTCTGCAAAGAATTGCTGTTTTTCGATGTTCAAATCTTGCACAAGGCTTTATTTTCTTCGTTTATTTTCTGTTCTGTGCTTTTCCTCCTAGAAGGAAGGGTTCTCTGAATTATTTAATCTGCAGTGGTAAAGGTGTGGTTCAGGTCAGCATAAGCATTTCTGGTGCTTTGTGGAAGCTTTGGGGTGTGAGGAGCCGGGCGGGAAGCAGCACAGAGCCCCTGCTTCCCGTGTGCCGTGTGGTACTGCTTCCTAGGTCAGTGCAAGGCATAGATCCTTCTGCTGGCGTTTTGCATTCTGCATCAGGAATTCCTCAGGAGTGTTAGGAAACTAGAAATAATGCTTGCAGGGAATATTTTTCTACTGGAAGTCTCTTGTGCGACTGAAATTTCATTAACAGTTAAATAGTCCTTCATACAAAGTAGTATGAAAATGTCTGCTACAGATGTTTAAAAGAGAAGTCTGGGTTTCTTCACATTTTTAGATATCAACTTGCATTTGATCACTTGAATCTTATTTTTTCGGTTTTGTTCTTCCCCAGAATACAAATGGCAGCCAATTTTCCTTTGCAGCAAATCTGTATTTTTGCTGTCCTGTAAAGTAAAACTATGCTTCCCTTCGTACGCTGAATTGACGGTAGCTTAAATTGCTGCCACTTGCCTCCTGTTCCTCAAAACAGGATTGTGTCAAGAGAAATTGTGCTGCAGCTTTTGTTTATATAGTAGTGCTGTAATAGGAAAAGACTTGTTCTTGGTACAATGAATGCTGGTACACCAGAAATCCTGCTAATGATAGTGATTAATGGGTGCTGCTCAAAATAGCTATCACTGCTGATATGACTAATTGTGCCATGTGAAAAGAGCTCCTTTATTCCCACTAATCTCAAGGTGTTTCTCCAGTTTTAGAGAAAAGCCTGATCTGTGCAGACAGATAAATGCACAGCAAAATGCGGAACTTGCAGTGGAGTGTGGCAATTCTTTTAAGAGCTGGCTGCTGTGCTGCAAAACCACTTGGGGCTGGAAATGAAGAATATCTTCTTGTGGTTACTGTAGGTAGATAGAATATTATTACTGGAACTGGATGTCGGCCAGAACACCACCCTCCATGTTGCACACAATGCCAGGGTATTGTTAGTAGCTATAGAAGGGGTTTTATATCATACATGAACGATGACATTTCCAGCAGTATGGGTAACCTCATCACAAAAGGTTGCGCTGCGTCTGGCTCAGAGGGCAACTGGCTCTGCTAGGCTTGACAAAATCAACGTTATAATTGCACCAGTCCTCTTAGAGTTCGTTCATAAGTCTGGGTTTGTGTTTCTTAACCTTCATTGGCCGTCGGGTAACAACAATTTATTAGTAACACACTGCAGGCAACCTTGTGCTCCCCAGGCAATATCGTATTCCGGGTTCTGTTTAGATTTTCTGTGTATTGTGGTTGGAAGCTTATATGGGGACTGCATCTCTCAACCATAGAAGGTGCTGTTTCTTAATATCTGTGAAGTCTTAAATTCTTCCTGGTAGGATGAAAAGATATTCTTAAAGTGAAATAAAATTCATTGAAGATGGAATCCAAACTTACTGAGAAGAAGCTAATAGTAGTTGTGTTTCGTTGTGCCTGTTTGTGTGGATTTCTTTTCTTCTGCTATTTTTGTACCTCAGGGTAATTTTATGGCAGGAGGAGTTTAGACGTTCATGCCTTTTGCCCCCAAAGAAACTGTTAAGGGCTGTGCGTGGGGGGAGTAGGAGGCGTTGGTTCAGTTCACAGATACTGCCTCGTGGGCTAATTGGTCTGGTATGATCCCAGCCTTTCTGATGTTCTGTAAATAAACCATTTTGGTCCAGTCCTTGAATTTTGCCGAAAAGTTAATCAAAAAAAGTATGAAACTTCAAAAAGATGATGTTGGTGTTAATGAGTCTTGTTTCACTTTGAAGTGCTCTAATGTGACATTATTTTGAGGACCGAGGTCTTGAAATATCAGTCTTGTCTTACTTTGCTGTAATTAATGAAGATTAGTGTGTTGATTACTGAAGATAAATTCGGAGGGATTGATCTGTGCGGTTCTGTTAAGGTCATAAACTTTGCATGAGACAAACTGACATCCAGGGACCTGTGTTGGAGCAGCCTTAGCGTACAAGATGAGTAGGATGTGTGGAAGCAGAACAGCACGTCTAGAAATGCTGGTTAAGCTTTGAAGAATGAAAGAAAAGGGCTGAAAAGGGGGCTGCGAAATGCTGTAGGTGTGGCTGGGGGAATCCTGAGCTGTGTGAGCGATCATCTCTGTGGGTGTATTTGAGGTGGGTGTAACTGAGGCTCTGTGAGGCTTTCAGGGACGTTCAAGAGCCTTTGGAGCATGTCAGACGTTTTTCCAGCTGAGGAATTTCATACCATGGGTGCTACATGGGCTTCAGTCTAATGATAACGTGCAGCGGCTTATCACGGCAAGTGCCTGGTATAAGTTTTTATTCAAACAAATCAGATTTGAAGTGAGAAATTGTACAGCTTTCTGTTGCAGAACTTATTTAACGAAGAAAATAGTGAGACCCCTTCTAATGAGACCCCTCACAGGAGAACCATGGTAGAAAGAACTTTTAATCTACAACCAATAGATACAATTTTTGCTGTATTAGCTGAAAATCAAACCAAGAACTTTAAAAGGCTTTTGCTGTAAAGTAGCTGTCTGTTTCTTAAAATAAAGTTACCTCATGTGTTTTACTGCTAGAGGATTACACCAGGGAGAAGAATTTCTTAGGAAACATCTTAACAATTCCTCCCTAAATTGTGACCCATTCCTGCTTCTGTTTTTAGTACAATTTTCTCCTTGAAATGACTGACGCATATTTTGAATTCTAGGCTAGCTAGGTTTCCATTGTCTTGCAACATAGCTGTATTCCTTCTTTGTGGTCTTTTGTTTCTTGCTTTTCTAACAGTTTTTTGCTTTTTCAAGTGGTTGGGGGTATTTGGTCAATGTAACTTTTTATGGTTTGTTAGATAAGTCATGTTTTAGTGGGCTGCTTCTCAGATGTTAATGCTTTCTGGTAAGTTTTTCTGGACAATAGCATTGCAAAAACCAGATTATTTGGGAAATTTCATCAGGAAGGCCCTTCCACCACGTTGCCAGTCACCACCCCTTTTCAGGTTTGGATAATCTACTTTTGTTCTTTCCTGACACTGCATGTGTGTTGGTTAGGAAGTGGTAAGGTAACACATCAATTGCTCGTTTAATAACAATTTTAAGTGTGATTCTTGTTTAGTTGTGCACTCAAAGCTGACGTATAAATGGTACTATCCAGTTACAGAAAATTTTTCACAGGCTCTGTGCAGCAGACTCGTTGATCTGGGAGTGGAACAAAACTCCTCAACTTCTATGATTTCTGATTGCAGGGCCAAGTTTGTTTCCCTTGGTAGAAATAACATTTAACTTTTGTTATTCGGTGCTTTATTTGAACATACTGTATTTTGGGGACTTCAAAGCAGCATTTGGAATGTGCTGTAGAGAAGAGGGTAGAAGAGTAGGGATAACGGACTGTGATGAACCTTTTTTCCACTTCTCCACAGGCATCCCTGTGGGATTCGTTCGTGTGACAGTTACCTAGCAGTGGAAAATAAGTCTTTGATCCTGTCTGTAACAGACTGTTTTTAGTTTCCCAAGCAGATTACCTCACTGTGATAACTTGGTGTGTTTGAGGGTGTCTGGATGGGATTGGGAATTCCTCTGGATTTACTGAGGTATAATTAGATCCTTTGAAGCATGTCCACATGGCCTGTCTGATACCAGGATATTCAAAGCAATATTCCTGTGTACTTTTTTTTTTGTTTATGAAAGCTGAACTTCCTGCTCTTCTGTACAGATTACAGAACTTGCCTGATTGTGGCTTGGAAGAACAGTTTGAGTCCAAGCACAAGAGCTTCCCCAGAGAAAGATAAAGCAACCTGAATGTCTGCAGTTCACATTCCAGAAAAATCTGGAGAACTTAAGTGTTGCTTCCTAAGAGCCTTAAGTACAAGGTAATATTTTAAAAAGTTCCTTAAAAATACTTGAAGCTGGCAGTCTTGTCCTGAAGAAGCTGGGTGTTCTTTTTTACATGGCCACGTGTAAACATGTACAGCAGAAATGCTGGAGAGCAGGGAAAGCTGTAGTGACTAGAGAAGACCTACACAGAAACACTCTTGTCATTGAAAGGCTTTTCTCAGGTATACGTTCTCTCACCTTGAGTAAAAGACTGAGTATCACAAGGGAAAGATCACTTTGGGTAAATGTAATTTTGTGCCAGTCTCCAAGAGATTTGAGGAACGTAATCTCATTCTGTTGAGTATTTCAAAATTTTTCTCAGAATGCCATGTGCAAGTCTTGCACCAGATGGTACTGTGGAGAAGGGGGAGGAAGA
Source organism: Clamator glandarius (assembly GCA_033459285.1). NCBI lineage: Eukaryota > Metazoa > Chordata > Aves > Cuculiformes > Cuculidae > Clamator > Clamator glandarius. The sequence continues at coordinate 1,688,981 of JAUNZM010000463.1, read as the reverse complement.
ACACAAGGAGGAAGGGGCTACCTAAACATCTCATTCTTCCAGCTCAACACGTTCTTCTGCATCCATCTTGCAGGGTAAATTCGATCTCGAGTGAGTTTGTTACCTCCACATGCTTAGAAGAAACCATGGTTGTCAAATGGAGGTGAAAATGAATGCAGCTTTTCATCGTTTTTTAAAGGCACCTGTGTTTAGTGAAACATGGAAAGATCCTGAGGATAGGGCATATTTTGGCAGGAAGAGGAATAGCAGTGGTGCCTGCTGTGGAATGGTCTGGAGTTCTTTGTCCGAGCAGGAATTAAAGGCCAGGTAATGTAAAACAGTGTTAAATAAAACTGTGCGAATATCTTGTTACAGAATCCAGCTTCATCAGCGCGTGTTTCATAGCTCCAAAATAAAGTTTATTCAGCCTTTTACCAAAGACATGGTTAGATATTTGTGTTTTTCTGGCTGAGCCACACAGTTTGGAAATGTTAAAATATTAAGGAAATAAGATATACCTTTTTCCTTCTTATGATGAACGTTTGCAACCAGATTATGTAATCGGGAACTTCAATATGTTCCTGAAAAATAGGTCTACCACTAACTATGGGTATATCTTTTAGAAAAGCTAAATCTTTTAATTTATTAGATAAAAGAAAGTTAGAGATGTATAAGATTTGATAGTGATCAGAATTTTGTTTTTCTGAGTTCAGTTCTGGGTGGTGCAAATGAAATGATCAGTCCTGCCAGGCTGCCGCTGTTGTGGGCAGGAAAGCAGAGGTTTGAGTGGATGCTTATACATTCTTCACCTACAGAGAGCAAACTGGGCATACCTTGCTAACTCAGTGGAGTACAAATAAGCTGCCTTTCTGGCCAGCTCCCAGTGTGGATGCACAAGTTGTGATACAAGCAAGGGTAAGGTTTTGGCAGTATTAGAGCTTGTACTGCTGTTTCAGCTCTTTTTGATGAGAAGCTGCTGAAGTTTTTGTTTAAAAGAGCAGGGTACATTAGCTAAAAATTAGATTTCCTAAATTAATGCAGATGTAGGTGGACTTTTAATTCTGTGGCTTATGCTTCTTAAGAGACTTCCATGCTGATAAAAAATGGGGTGCTGGGAGGAAATGCCTGTTACAGAACAAAACCCTGACTAAAAGAGCACGTACACTGTTATTTGGAACATGCTTGGTTCTGTACTAGAATGTTGGACTTGGTCAGAGCTTCCAGTCTTTCTGTCTGGTGTTGCTTTCGGGAAAGGAATGAAAACATTTTCTCTCAGGCAATCCTATTAGATCTCAATAAACTTCTTTGTTTAAATATTGCACTAAGTTCCAGGGCAACAGATTGTGATGTTGAATTCAGCACTTTGACCTCATTTCGGGTCCAAAGAGGAGCGAGTATGGTGAAGTTTGAGGCAGGTTATTACAAAATAACTTAAGTAATTAGCAAACACTTACATAAAAACTTGGCCATGAATTTAATGCATGTTTGTTCCCAAGTTCTTAGCAAAGCTATTCTACAGATCCAAGTTATCCACCTGAATTTAAATGTTAACTGTCATGGAATATTTGGTCTTAAAACTGCAATAGTAATGGGTCATAGGACAGCGTATGGTCTCGTTTGGCAGTCTTGGGTCAAGTACACTTACCGCTTTCTCCACGTGGAAGAGCCGTGCGTCTGACCTGTGCTATTTTGAAATTAATCTGTTGCTTGGTTTTGTGGTTAGAAAAGATCCTAGTCTGGTTGAGTGAAATCTATTGCTGTGCAGATGTTGCTGGACATGAAATCTGTTGGAAGCCACTAATGATACATTTTTTGTTTTTATATAGGAATGTTACATTTTTGTGGTGACAGATTGGTATGATAGAGTAGATCTGGAGTTGACACGCAAGATTTAGTGAAATGTTTTTTGGGAGAAGTGCATTTTCTCCCTTTGAAGACACAGCAGGAAAAGACTTTTTTCCATTTTAGTTTCTGGAACAGCTGGATTTTCAGAGGTTTGATTAGGATTGTCTGATACAGTCAGACAAATGAATAACAGACTGTGATTTGCCTCTTAATTATATTTCCCCTAAATGTGTGTTAAAAGATTCCAGCTCTCCTCTCATTCTGCCTTGTCTTTCCACATCAGGGTGACCACGAGGGCTGCAAAGGTCCCTTTCAAATTTTTGATGCTGTCTTTCAAGCATCAGGAGGTGTTTTTGTCACTGAATCTCTAGTGTTGTTTAAGTCATTTCTGGTCAGATGTCACAGTTACTACTCCAGAACCTTTCATGGTGTCTTTGATTCTGGATGCTTTTCTGAAGAGAATGCTTTAATCGGACCCGTTGGACTGAATGCTGGCTGTGTGAATTGTTGTGGCTTACAGATACCAGAGTTCAAGGTTGAATAGCTCATCTGGCTTTAAAGGTACAATAGATTCAGTTCAATTTGTTCTTAAATTGCTGCACAGAGTTTGTTGCTTGTGCAGCACGTAGACCTGTGGGGTTTGGTGACAATTTAGTGTGGTTTTAAACTAAACTTTCCAAGTCAGTTTCTGAGGAAATACCTATAGATGAGCGTGTTGCTGTTGGTCTTTCCAGAATCACCTGTTCTTATTCATTGTTTTGTATTTTAATATGTGCTTCTCTTTCCCTTGTGCTCTGTGGGATTATTGATGGAAAAGTCTGTCTGGACTCTGCCTTCTCGTGTGTTTCAGCACCTTGTACTGTGTGTTTGTTCTGCTTGAATGGCCTTCTTGGCCCTCGGTTTTGTGCACTGCGATAGATGGAGAAGCCTGCTGCGAATATGGCTGATAAAATTTGACTTGATGTTAAGTTGTGGTTTGTTTGTTCTTTTTGCTGAGACATTCACAGTTTTAGGGGCTTTTTCAGCCTCACAGTGCAGCCAGTGGATGCTTTTCTCTCTCCGATAGTCTGTTACTGGTATTTTAAGTTGCATACAGAAACAGGAGAAAATTATGTATTTCATTCACTTTGTGCTAAAAATTTGTATTGGTATTTTGTTCTGAAATTCTTTTAGCACGGATGAGGCAGTTTCTTTTTCAAAAATTATTGTGGTTTTGGGGAAAGAATATATTGTGCCTTCCTTGGATATGCTATTTGATATTTTCTGTTTTGGAGCACAAGTTGCTCCTCTCTGCTGCATTGATTGTCTTTCACTGCACATTAAATCATACCTCAAGAAAAACAAGGGTAAGCATATTTATGAAATTTTCTACACTACATGATTATACTCCTTTTCCTTTTAGCTTAAGGTTTTGTAAGTGATACAGCCTCATAATTACAAGCGTAGATAGGAAGGTACGTTGTATTTTGATCCAGTTGTTCAGTGTACTGAGGAATAAATTACCATATTAATGCAGGGCATCTTGTGTGCTATGTCTGTGATAAATATTTTTCACTAAAATGAATCCTAATGTGAACGTTTAAGCTACTGTAATGTGGAACAGCAGACTCGGAGCAGATACTGTGCAACTAGATATGTGTGAGTATTGATTATAGTGCCTGATGGCACACAACAAACCTGATCATGCCTCAGAACACTGTTAACTTAGTGCACTACTTATCCCTTATTTAGCTGTCTCTAAAGGTTTGTCTTGTGAGGAGTTTTTCTTATTTTACACCATACTGTTGACTTCAGATGTGTTTGACTGGCTTTCACTTACGTCGCTGTCACAGTGTTTTGACAGAATGATGATTTTGCGAGGGACAGTGCTCCATCTGAAACGGTCCAGGCCTGGGGATCTTACAAGAGCTGCTTTACACTCTGGAAAAAAAACAGGGAATAGTAATTGCAGCTCTAGAATATCCCTAAATTGGCTTATGTAGACCAGTATGTGTCCTCAAATGCAAGAATGCAGTCTTGGAACCTCTGTGTATTCCAGCACTGATAAGACCACCTGTGTCTTCTAGGTAAGAGCTAACATTTTAAGAACTAATGCTTGGAAAACTGATGTGGCAAGAGTTGTTTAGTTTTCACTGGTGAAATTATTGCTTTTTCTAAACCTGCTATTTGTATTCTTCCGTATGGAAGGTGTTGCCTCAGCTTGTCCTGGTGGTGAGCTGTGGGTTGTGTGGCAGGTACTTGTGGCTTACTTGCACTTACACTGGAATGCCTCACCTTCTGCTTTCTTCTTTTGTTGTTTATTTTCTTTTCTCTGTTCAAAGCTTTTGGTTTCTTGTTAAATACCTTCATATTGAAGATTGTGGTAAGGAAGATAGCTAAGTGACTACTCAGTCGTAAACTCCGTGAGTAATCGTTTGGATTGCTTAGTGTAATCTTCTAGAATTATCAGGTAATAAGGTAAAAAACTTTCTGATCACTTCCAAATAACAAGTTAAATCCGGCACAAATGGGGATAAAATACTCAGATTTTTACAGCATTGACATGTTGTCAAAGCCTACATGCCACAAGAGTTTTTCATTGTTGTTTTGTCTTGAAGAGTTCTCTCCTAGGAGCTTTCTAGTATAGGATGCTTAATACACATTGAAATTATCTTTATTAGTGAATGCATACTGCTTCTGACCCATAAAAAATCCACTATCTTGTCCAAAGTACAAAGAAAGAAATGTCTACATAAATGGAGTCCAGGTATTTCAATTTCAGAGGCAAAGAAATGCCAGCATAATCACCTGAAAGATAGGGAAAGCAGTCTGTGGAACAACTTTCTATTCCAGGCAGAGAATAACACGTTAGCTGTAAGAGGAGATAAGACTCCATTTTACAAGTGGCTGTACTGCTTAAAATGATTTGCTGATATGCATGCAGCCATTCAAAAAGCAGCAGAATGCCTTACTAATAGTGTTTTAGAGCCCTAAAATATAGTTCAGCCTCTATTTTGAATATCATGGTATTGATACACGGTAGAGAATACGATCAGTTTCATTGCCAAGGCCACAATCATATTTTCTATGCTGCTCAATCCAGTCACTCTCCTTTTTTCCCTCTGATTATTTTTGTTCCTACTTTACTGCTTTTTTTTCCTGACCTACATGTTAATTCACATTTAAAACTCTCCTGGTTGTATGTATTACACAGTGAGGGCTGGAATGTTAGCTGAAAGATGGGGAGAGAAATGTGCTGTGCCGAAAATGCGAAAGATTTCCTGTTGTTCTAAACTGAGTTTGGATGAAGGTTAGTGTCCCTGCAGCTGAGGCGCTGCTGAAACTCCTGCTGCACAGAAATACACGAGTGGTAGTTGAGGGTCAAAATCCCTGCATGTATCACATAATACTCTGGTTGTGGTTAGTCTTGGTTCTGACTGGAGTACATGTTGTTCCTAATAAAATAGGAAATGCAAAAAGTGGTACGGTCTGCTCCGGCTGCACAGTGTTCCCGGGCCCTTTGAAAGAAGGTGATGATTTTATTTATTTCTAGAATGGAAATTCTGAGAAAATGACTCACTGAAATTCTTTCATAAAGAAGAACGTACATCGTGTGATGCGCACATAGCAGGTACTGCTACGTGTCTGCAGGAAATAGGTATTTTGTGGTACTTGTGGGTGAAACCAAATCTATAAACACCTCTGTGAGGATGCATCTCTAGGCTTGCCAGAGTGAATCTGATCCTTCCCACAGAAGCCTGCGAGCTGTTTTGTTTGATTGTGCCGGAGCGGTTTGCGCTCTCTGCTGCCATTGGTAATTCCAGAGCACAGCACACGCAGGTTCAGGTTTTTGTCAGAGCTTGCCTAATGGGGAAAAAATGTGGATGAAGAGGTATTCTCTGTAAATGGAGAACATAGTGAAGAACTGTGGTGGTAATTGGAGCCTTGGATCTTGGGGCCTGGCAACAGGGCTCCTTCCAAGCAATTAACTGTTCCACAGGGTCTGTTACCGTGGTGTTTATCATGGAGCAGGTGCAAAGTGAACTTTTTGTGTAAGTTATAATTTCACCTAGCTTCTCCCCAGACACGTGTGATTCCATAATATTGATTATGGAGTAGCAGTGGGCATTGAGTTTTGGCCAGGATCAGTCTGGCTGAGCCAGAGCTGCTGCGTGACGGTCCCATTGGCGTTGGCAGGAGTTGAAAGTGGGGAATATGCAGGAATGCCTTAGATGAGACCTGTGTTTGGATGGAAGATCGCTTGGGAGGCGTGGGTGACAGCAGGGTCTGGCTTTTGAGGGAAGGTGAGGTTTTCCCCAGGCAGAGGAGCTGTCAGTGGGGCTTGGGGAGCCAGAGGAGGCACAGTGTCTGGTTTGGCCACAAAGCTTATCTTAAACATAATGTTTACTAGGTCACGTTAGTATTCTTGTAGATGGTGTAGATCTACTTGATATTTAAAACAGAATTGTTAAATTACTTTTCAAAAAATATTTTAATAACTGTATTATTAAATACCAGACAAAACAATCGGCCATTATGATCAGTGTTCATTTCCTTAAGCTCCAGCACTGACAGAAGCACTAACAGTGCTGCTGTTAGGACCAGGATGACTTCACCTGATGATGCTAGTGTGTAAGTGGAAGGCCTTTTTTTTCACTAATCCTTAGATTTCCTTTCCAAATTTTTCTTGAAAAATCCCTACATTTTCAGTGAGCTTCAATGATTTTTTCAGATGATCATTGAGCAATTTGAATGTGTCATATAAACTGGTATGTTAAAAAGGTTTTTTTTACTTAGTAGAATGTTTATTGCATGCTTTATCCAAAATTAAGGCACAAATTATTGTGCATCTTCAGCCTGCATCAGTGACTATACTCCAAGAGCCCTTTCCCAGTGAAGTAAGGGTTTTAGATGATGTCAAGTGTGGATTTACTTGTTCTTCATTCTTTATGACTAATGAAAAATACCCTACATGACTAAACCCACCTATACTGTGTTCCACAAGTTCATGAAAGGTGGCAGTGGGCACAGTTTTGAAAAGGTAAAGGCCTTAATATTGTCCTCAGTGAGGACTTGAGAATTGCTTCTGTGACTTCCAGGCTAAAAGCAAGCACTGTAAAACATTTTCAAAGTTATATTTACATAGACAAGGAATATTCTGTTAGTTCTTTATTTGTGTATTTTATGGATGCCACAGTAATAGAATGCTCAGTCAGTTTAATATTTTGAAATAGTTGGGCTGTCGGACAGGGGTGGTGTGATACTCTTTTTCCATTTGAATAAGTGTCCTTTCGAAAACATACTCGCCAATATTTTCCTAGTGCTATGATGAATTTTTGTGGCTGTCCTTCACTGACATGATAATCTCAGTGAGGTTTCCTGGGATGTTTCTAGTCCTCCTTTTGGGGTGGGGTAGAGAAGCTTTCAAAAATTGACCCTTAAGACTCAATGAAGTTATCGTTCAAAATATGTTTCTATAACATCCTTTTTTTGCAGAGGGACTGGGAATCCTTACTTGCAATTATCGTTTATGTTGGCAATGGAATTTTATTTATTTTTCAGTAAGAAGCAAAGAAAGTACTATTACTCCCTCAGCCACCCAGGAATGAATGTCATGTCAGGCTGCTTCGGATGGCGCTGCTCCTGTGATGGTGCTTCATAGTATTAATTGATCTCATAGGTACGCTGATGACTCTTGACTTAATTTCTATATTATTGTTTTACAGACCTTTTCAAAATCCAGCTCTGCTGCCTTAAAAAGTTCTTGCTCTTGCTTTTTCTCTGGTCTGATTTATGTTAATTATCTTTTTTATCCCTGATTGCTAGAGGCTGTCTTCCCGCTTGCGCTGTTCAGTTCCGTGGAACTGCCGTTAATTCCGATGGTGCCCTGCTGAGACCAGGGTGGAAGCCGAAGGAGTGGGAGAGAGAAAGTAGAGCAAACTAAGGGTATTTACTAGAACTGCCTCTGCAGACAATGGGAAGCAAATCGTATTGGTTGTAAAACATGTTGATAAGCTATATACAGATTTAACAAAACACACCATGACACTTGATGTCTTAGTTCAAGGATTGTTCCTCCTTTCCTAATTTTGCTGGTGGGGTCATGTTGTCCCCTAACTGAATATAATTTTGTGAAGTACCAGGGGCAGTTTCTTTGCTGTTAGTGTCTTAGGCTGACTAATTTTCTGATTAATCAACAGACTCATATCAGTGTGATTGGCCTTGTTTTGAAAGGCTATCTAGCTACTGGCTTGGTGTAACCATGATAAATATTTTGCTACATGGATACAGTGAAATTCACTTTGGCTGTCCCTGTGCCAGTGCAGGTAGTCAGCGATGCACAGAGAGCAGAGCAGTTTCCTCCTTGCAGGGTGAGCACGCAGCCAGCTGAACGGTCACAGACGTTCCCTCTGTGCTCTATAGGGACGTGTTTTCTGGACTGAAATAGCTTATTTTTGGGGTAGGCAGAGGAGTGTAAGCATGTGGCTGATGCCAGCGCGGCGGGATACTTGCAGCTCTGAGAGGGCATGGCTGTGTCTGGCTGCAACCTCTTGGCTTGGGCCGCATCCTGGAAACTTCTTGTGTGTTAGCACTTTGGAGACAGAAAAATATTTTTTCATTCTTCAGGGAACTGTTCTGTATCAAAGCGCTTTTGTGGGAGAATTTTTGTGCAGAGGAACATTTTGCCCTAGCAACTGCAAGAATTAGGGTGTAATTGATAAAGATATGGAAGAGTTACAGGTAATGCTTATACATGACAAGTATCAATTTTGACACTAGTGGTGTGGCCTAGGTGGGATCTGATCCAATAGGCCTTTTGTATTTCAATTCTTTTTGTGTAAGAAGGGTTACAGAATAAGTGACAAGCGAACTATATGTTCTTGTTGTTGCAAAAACCCGAGCAAGATTAAGCAAAGCCCTTCTAAATTGATGTTGTCAGATGAGAAGGCTTCTTTTGTAATAAAACCCTGTAATCTGTGAGACTTGGGCTTAATTTCCACATTTCCAAGTATCAATAATTGCTGGAAGTTAATGCTTTGCTTTGCGAACTGCCCTGAAGTGCAGACCTGTTGTGTTTTAAGGTCTTCATCTCAACTTTCTAACAAATACAACTCGTTGGTTGCAATAGAGTACTGACAGTAATATAAGAAATTTCTTTTTCAGAGAAGACTTTTAAACCTGTATTGTATAAATACTGTATGTTTCTGAAGCTCTTAAAAGTCATATAAAATTGTCCTCAACAAGAAACATATGGTCATAAATTCTGACATAGTTTATGCACTGTCCAGGCTATAGGAAGCAGAGTCTGCAACGTGGACGATATTTAATTTAAAAAATTGGGATAAGGGTCGTGAATTGTATGCTAGAAATAGAAAATAAGATTAGAGGTTATGTTTCAGGCATGGAGCTGTCTCGGGGGGGGAAACAGAACAAGGTTACTTCAAGGTTTGGAGTCTGGTTGGGGGATGGGGAGAAGGGAGGAAATCCAACGGAAGCTAAAAATGGTGCCGAGGGGTGGGGGGGAGGCTGTGGTAATATATAAAATAGAAATTGCCAGGCATCAAGTAGGTGCTTAGCAGTGTGGCCTCCTTGCCACCACTTGCTGGTGCCAGAGGAGGCAGGGCCAGGCCTTGGTTCCAGTGTCTGGGGGGAGTCCTGGCTTCAGGAAACAGTCTTGGTGGCAGAAAAGTCGCTTTTTCTAAATCTCATACTTAAGAAATAGTTTTGAAAGGGGTCTGGCCAGCTCTGTAATAGACGCGTCAGCTAGTAGTGAAACGTTGCTTAAAGGTATTTGGCATCTTTGCAGTGACTTGGGGCTGGCAGAGCTTTACTGTGTTGCAATTTCTGCAGCAGAAAGCCCTTTGTCAACAGAAGCCACTGGGAAAGAGTGTCAGGGTGGCTTAAATCACCCAAACATCACTTAACGTAAGCCTAGTCTTTAATGATGATGATAGTTTTTAAGTATAATTGACACATCAGAAGATAGCACTTAAAGTTTTAAATGTTTCTTTCCAGTCTTCATTTGTGAACAAAGTTCAGCTTTGTTAATGAATATTGACATAGAGCAGTGCATGTTTGAAGTTAGGATCTTCCGTGGATGCACGTGCGAGATGCCTGGTCTGCTGGCACGGGGCGCTTTGGGGCTGAACATGTGTGAGTGCTCAGAGAAATCTAACAAATCATGAAAGTTTATACTTGAGTCTTCAGGTTTCCTCATAGATGTTTGATTTCTCCTAGATAGATCAATCACACTATGTTAATATGGCTTATGGATTAAAACATTATATCTGTTTCTCTTTCAAGCTGTATTAGACCAGGATAAATGTCCCATTGTATCCTCTGCCGGGCAAAACATTTCTTGCACAACTTTGGCACAGAACCTGGTGACAAATCATGCTTGTGATTGAGGGCTTAGTTGTTTATTTAAAACTACTGGTACTTCTACTTCTAGGACATGCTCAGGTGGTCTGACTGTGCTTTATATGTTGTAAATTAGGACTGATAATTATTTAACAATTGATAATTTCTTTGGGAAATATTCAGGGAATTCTTTGGGGAATATTTTTTAGTGTAAGAACAATGCATTTTTTTAAAGGAAAAATCACAGTACCTCAGTCGAATCACATCAGTATTTATCTGAACATCAGTCTGACTGGTGTTTGCCTTTCCATGCCATATACTTAATGTAGCAGCTTAAAGCCGGAAGCTAGAAAAGCCTTGGGTGCTGCTGAGACGTGCCGGCAGAGTTCCATGTGTGCATTTGTTAGCAAATAGCTCTTGTGTGAAGTTATTTATATTCCTTGGTAGCATCCACGCTAGATAAAAAAAATAGATTTGTTTTCCAAATGTGTCAATTCAATTTCTTTCAATACAAATGAACTTTGTTACTAAGAGAGTTAACTCTGTTTTTAAAGAGGCAGGAAAACAATAGTCTGTTAAGATATTATAATCTTTTCTTAATAAAAGGAAAATAACTAACCAAGCTGGTCTTCCTAGAGAGAAGATAAAATGCACTAGCCGAGTAATGAATTGCTTTTAAACCCAGCCATTTCTTACAGTCGTGTCAGCGTAAGGAGCAGATGGAGAAGACCTAGGGTTGTTCTAGCATTCCTCAGCCTTCAGTCCATCGCTTTTTGATTTTCAGCTGACCTGTAGCCTAGTTTGGCATTTACATTGTGTGGATAAAGGCAACAAATTATTCTGCAGACTGAAATAGAAAGCAGGATTACTGAAGCAGCTAATGGGAGGTGCGGGTACTGGAGTCGGAGACGAGAGCAGTTGCTGCTGTGAAGGTGGGTGGTACTGCTGGAACTCGGGGGCTTGCTGAAGAAGGGCAAGAGGAGAATCCTTTTGTCCCCGGTACTTGGATTGTGTTTGAACCTATTTGCTAATGGCATTTGCAAAAGATTGAGCAAGTTGGCAGGGATTTTTAGTTGTCTGCTGTGTAAAGCAGGCAGAAGAACCAGATAAGTGCTAAGCTTTGGGTGTTCTTGAAGGGGGAGAGGTTATAGTAGGCAAGAGTTGGGTTTATTTTTCCCTTTTGATTTGTATTAGAGACTTATAAACTGGAAGAGTGCTACGTTTGATCTTAGAACTAATCACGTTTTGACCCTAACTGTGCAGGATGAGTTAGTGCTATTTTAAAAATCTCATCTATATTTAATTAAGACTTATAAATTCTGGTCTTAATGAGGAAGGGAACACTGTCCCCAAGACACACAAGCAGCTTTTTTGATTAGAAAAAATGAGGAAAGTTTATGAGGTATGCATGCTACTATTTCTAGTGTTCTAATCTTTATGATCTCAAATTTCTTGTCACCACTGTTCTTTCATCAGCTACTGAAATTACTTCTGAATAATCTAATATATTAAAGGCCATAGATTTGTTAAAAATAAAGCATTTTTGACAGTTCCAAAAGTCTCCTGTGACAAAGATCTAGTTCAGGAACTAAGAATTTAAGAATTAAGATTAAAACTGTTCAGCTACTCCTATTCATGAATTCACTATTTACAGCAGTATTGTCTGGTGCTTTTGGAGGTTTGTGTACACACTGGTGTTTGGTTTTGTTACAGGAGGCAGGCTGTTATTCACACTGGATTGCTCCAGTTTATTCATATCCTGTGACAGTGAATCAGATCTTGCTGTCTATATACAGACTGAATTGCCAGCCAACTTTGGGCCCAAATATGGTAAACATAATTATGTTCATTTGCTGCAGAAATACATTTGCCTTAGTTTAACATTTTCATGATTACAGTTTTCTGATAATTCCATAATTCTCGGCATGAGGGGGATATGAAAGGCCTAATCATCGTGTCCCTCTCTTCAGTATAGACTATAGTTTGTTTTCCTGGGCAAAACTCCAGCTGCTCAGTGATGAATCTACTGCTACTCAAACACCGTAAAGCCCATAAAGCGTTTGGAAAGTCTGCTTTCGGAATGCAGGCACTGCGGTGCGGAGGCATGAATCTTTATTAGCTGGATGACAAAAAAGCTCGTGGCTGCAACTGTCATGAGGCAGAAGTGTACGTGCTGATGTCGGGTTTTCTGATACATACTCCTGTTTCCTATTATATTTTTGGAAATGAAATTTGGATCACTTCAGAATGCTTCATACTTTTCAAGTAGGAGACTTTGAATGAGTTAGGGAAGAGGGTGAAAATTAAGATGAAGCGTCTACCATCCACTGAAGAGAATAAATTATTAGTAGATATTGGATTAGGTTTTAATTTTGGTCACAAAGAAATAATATGGTGATATACTTATTAAATATGATAAAGTGAGTTTTTTACATGCGGAAATGCAAGCTAATAGTAGCCACTTCATTTATAGGAGTGGATTAGGAATGGTATATTTAATGTGACTAAGAAAACACATTTGCAGGGCTTTTTCTTTCTCCTTTTGATGTAGTCTAGTATCGAGAGAACATTGTAGATATATTTTGTGGCAAGTGTTGAGAATTCAGAAAAAGCACAGTAATTTGGGAAAGGAAAGATTGTTGGTGTCAAGTTACTCCAAATGTTTTGAAAGCTTTCATCATCCTTGCTGCAACCAGGCAAAAAAAAAAAAAAAAAAAAGATGAAAAATCACATAAAGGCTTTGCAGGATTTTCCGTACATCATCTGTCTTGTTTCTAGTACTCAAAACTTCCTTCTTCATAGGAAAACTTTAAATGTGCAGATGATCTGTAGCTTGCACTGTCTTGAATTACTAGTTTTGTCTGACACTACTGAAACAACTAAAATGTGTACCGAAGCTTGGGTTCTTTTTTTTTTTTTGAAGTTGCATTGCATCACAAACTGTTCTAACACTCCAGAAACTTGGTTGGAGGATATTTAGTTCAGTGAAAAAGATGCAAATGTGGATATGCCTAATATTAAGTGAGTACAGTGGCATTTATGAAATGTAGCATCTCTGTTTGCATGAGCAGCGAAATGGCTGTGAGCCTTCTAGAAGTGAACAGCTGATTTATCGATGAGGAAGCGCTGCTGCTTCCAGAGCAGTTGTGAGCAGTATGTCACTGTGATATACTGCGCTCCGTGATCGGTGAGTCGGGGTGAATAAGAAGGCGAAAGTAGCTGTGCTGATTCAGACTTCAAAATTGATCCTAGTCAACCTTCTTTATTCCATGGTGGTTATAGATGGATACCTAGGGAAAGCCAAGAGCAGGGTGAATTTGTGGGCTGCGCTCATTTAAAACTGTCGTCAGTGATTTGCTGAGGATATAGGTTTGCCTGAGCCTGTGGCTAGTCTGTGTAGTAAGCCAAATGAGCCCCTCTGGAAGAGAGAGTGATAAGGAGGCTGGAACTGCACGCTGAATTTGAAGTGTGGGTAAACCATGGATTTATGCAGTGGCATAATTATGATTCTGGCTTTCCCAATGCTACTGCTCTATTCCGAATTCCTTTGCTAATAATTTTTAACATGAGATTTGCTCTTCTGACTTGACCACTTAGCATCAGGCTGATATCTTAGCAAAAACTGTCAGTGTTAACACAGAGATTGTCTTCCAAAGTGGTAACAATAAGGCCAGAGCCCATCGTTTTGTGTATCAGTCTAGGATCTTTTTCCAAATTTATCTATTTGACAAATTTATCTATAATGAATGTAGTCTGTTATTTTAGTCCCACACTCCTGCAAAGTTATGCCATTCTTTGTGTGTGTGTGTATATATATACACACGTGCACATATCTCTATATTAATGCATGTAGCATGTCATGCCTAGATGCTGTAGTATTCAACATGGGCTCTGATTCCCACTTGCCTTTCCAAGCCTTGTTTAAGGTATAGTTTATATAGGGCAATGAAAATTTCCTCAGAAGACCTTAACTTTTGAAAGAAGATGTAGAAAAGGCAGCATTTGTAGAACGTCTTTCAATTATTTCCTAAAGTACTTTGCCGAAGGGTGGGAATTATTCCTGTTTTTCTAGATGCAGAAACTTTTTATGCAGTATTTGTGTCCATGGAGAAATCGTTTCAAGCTAGTCGGAATAAAGCTCTACATAGGGCCATCTGCTTGATTTCTTGATCTGCACTGACTCAGCAATAACAAAGCTCTTCAAGACATTTTCCTAAACCTCTTTGACAAATTTTAGTGGAAATTTTTAGCACACATTTTAAAATATGTACTAAAAAACTTTTCCAGTATCATTCACTGGGAGAACACGTGGCCTTTGCTCATGTTGGAAAGCTACAATTCATGATTTAACAAGTAGCTTTAACTCTCACTTGTGTGAGAGATGCTGCTGGCTTCACTGGGACTAATTCTGCGTTTAAGTCTGTTGCTGAAGTGAGCCCAAAGGTCTACAGTGTCCACTATGAGATTATAGGATTGTAAGGGTTTCTTTGATGGGTTCTTTTCATTGCTTGTTGTATTGTGTTCCTCCCCCACATGGAAGCTGGTCTTCTGCAGAAACATAGGAGATTGTGCTTTTCATAGCTATCATTACAGAGCTGAGAAACAATTAGATATTGTTTCCTTAACGCTTGTTTGCTCTGTTAAGTTTTAGCAAGGCAATGCCATCCTGAACTCTTTGTGCTTACTGTATTTAGAAGTGTGGAATGGCAGTGTGGAGAAGAATATTCTAAGATCAGTGCAGTCTGCTGTTGCTTAGATTTTACATGCTGATGTGCTGGGAGGGTTTTTAAGGAGAGACCGCAGAGGATTATCTCAAATGACTGTAACTTGCACAGGTCTGACCAAGTAATATTCCTGTTCCACACATGCTCTAATTGAGTATTTCTCTAGTTCAGCCTTTTCTTCCCGACTTCCCCTCAGTGGGAAGTGAAGTCTATGCCTGAAAAAGACCATTCGTAGGAATAGGTGTTAGCTCATTCTGAGGACTCTCTAGAAATAGTCACTTTTTCATCCCTTCCTCAAAACTGCAGCCTTCCGTTCTTCACTCCATCTTGTAGTGTATTTTTCCTGAGGGCCGGCTGCGGGTGTGTGGCTCTGGGTGTGAGCGGGCGTCCCCCTCAGCAGCCCTGCAGGTGGTGGCCAGATCAGACTTGTGTGGAGACCTGTTCTGGGAGGTAGAGCTGTGCCTTCTCTGCAAAAAGTCTGGGTTGTTCCTCCGTGCTCTCGCCGTGGTCCCGTGAGCCTGTTCTTCATCCTAGCACGTTACAGCTCTGAGAGAGTGTGCTTCTAGCTGGTGTTAAGTGTGTCCTTTTGGGAGATGAGAGGTGGAGTCTCGAGTCTCCTCTGGCTGACACTTGCGTTGCATGGGAATTTTTCATGCTGTGTGCAAACACTTTGCTAGGCTTCTGTATTAAAAGGATGGACGTGATTTTCTTTTCTTTTTCTTCTGCACCCGCAGCTCCCTTTCAAAAGGGAACTAGTCCTGCTTTCAAAATAGATAACTTAAGCACCTATTGCCAAGGGAGGATTGAAACAGTGATCCTGATCTGACACAGGCATCTATTTTTGACATTCAGGGAGGCACCCAAGTCTGAAAGAACGTCTGGTTTAACACATTCCTTTCACCAGCTTCTCCTTTTGCTGTCATGTCTTATTGCCGAGACTTGAGTTAATGCTGTTTGGTGTGTTCCGTGTTTTACTTCAGACACAATGTATGAAGCCTTCTGACGCACTGTAGGCTCAGCCGTGGAAAAATCCAGCTCTGTACACTCTCAGCTCTGAACGTGATTCAGGGATATCCACCTTCCATGTGTGTTTTGCAGGGAGTGTAGTTACACTTTCCGGGCTATGGGTTTTTCTGGGAGGTTAAGGCTTGGAAGTGAGGTGGTGGTGTGCTGAGTGGCTGAGGCCCTCAATGCTTACCTAGCTCCAGAAATTTGGCTTTCTTTAGCTTTTTCCAGTTCTCTGTTGCCTGGCAGTTTTCACAACAGTCTTTGATTTGTTTTTTCAGCAGGGCATGGGGGTATTTTTGCCCTTGCTTGTGTAGGGCACCTAGCATACGTGTGCCTCTAGAGGATTTTTCTGCATAAGCACAAAAGACACAAAGTGGCATAAAGAAGTTAATAGCTTTGTTTTAAGGAGAATCATTTTGAAGGAACAAAACTCTAAACCAATTTATGGTGTCTTTGTCCAGAGACTGTCTGTAAGTATTAGGTAAACATTTCATCAGTGAAATTGGTCTTTGAGTTAACAAAGTCAAGTTGCTGGTGTCCACGTAGGTTTAACTGATCTCCATGCTTCTGTTTATAGTTGCTTTGCTGGTAAATGGGATCCATTTCTGTACTGATAAGTTGGTGTGTTTAGACATGTGCACATTTAAATAGGAGGCTCAAGTTGATTATTCTAGTTAACTATACAAACTGCCTGGTCTGTGTGGAGTGTGCCCTGTAAGCTACAGTTCCCAGGCAGTGGGAAGACTCCGCATTGGTTTCCACGCGCAGCCCGGCCCACCCTGGACTACCCAGGACAGTGGGTAGTGAGTCAGTATTAGGAAGAGGAGACACTGGAACGAGTATATTTCTAACAGGAGCTTCATGGGTTCGCTGAGGATTGGCTTGTCTACTTGTTTTGTTTTGGTTTTTTCCTCCAACTGTTCTGGGCAGGCAGCCAAAAAGGAATCCCAATAAGCAATTCATGAGCTAACAAGAACTAAAATGGTACTGGTATAATAAGCTATTTCTGTCTCTCTTCCCCATTCTCCCCCCATCCTCATCGAGTTGGAGATTTTACAACTTGGATGACCAAAAAGACCACCCACAAAACAATACAGGAGGTGCCCAGGTCTTCTAGTGGCTACAGCCCAACCCCGTTAGAAAAGCTATCGACCTTGAAAAGTGAAATTGCTTTTCTTTTCTGCCTTTGTAGCCTCACTGTGGGCACCTGACCAAAAGCAGTCGGGGTTTGGTGCTGTGGGTTGCCTGCAGTGGGCTGAGCTGCAGGGCCTCGCGTCCTTTCTCTGCGGGTGCTCACGGGCTGCTGGGATTTTTGTCGTGTGCCTGGGGCCTGACAGCTGCGTGGAGAGAGGCCGGAGGAGCCGTGAGCCTTATTTGCCCTGATAGTGAAGATAATGGTTCTTGTCAACCCCTGTAAAAGCATTTGCATGCTTTAAGGATTTATGATGTGTTGGTATGAAATTGCAGGTGCAAAATAACTTGGTGTCAGAGATTAATGCGTATTTTCTGCCAGTCAGCAGTACATGGAGGTGGCTGTTCTTGTTGACTGAAAAGTTTTAATTTTCCAAGCATAGTTTCAGCTCCTGTATCGTTCTGGGAAATTTTATGTCCAAGACAGTGTTTAAAAATGAAAACAAGTTTAAAAAAAAAAACCCACAATTTAGTCTGTGCCTTTTTTTATGGATAGATTGTATATATGATAAAGTTGTAAAACCTCTTCATATTCTCAGATTGTCATTCTTATGGCACTTTTAGTTGTGGTGTATTAATTAGGAGTGTTGGAGATGGAGATGAAATCGGTGTTTAGTTTCCTGCGTCATGGGATTTGTTGCTGAAATTGTGATATTCTTAATATTTCTCTCTGGTGTGTGTATTTTTGAATAGGTATGTTTTATAAATGCTAAACATGCTCTGTAGCCATGGATGTAATCAGTCTTTGGTTTGGGAGAGAGTGAACTGAATGAACTCCCATTTAAACATCTGTAGAATGCTACATTGATGTCTGTCTTAAAATTCCCCTCTGAAAGTGGTTGGAACTACTTGATTGATTCCTTAACCTCTTTATTTACAAGGATCTTAGAAAATTTACTTGCTTGAAAGTGTTTCCACCATCTATCTTAACTAACTTGTATTCAATTAGTAGCCTGACTAAAAGAAGAAGCCAGAAACAGCCTCTTAGAGGGCACGCAGCGTGCTTGTTCCCCAGGTGAAGGTTTGGTGAGGTTCAGTTGTGCCTCGAGTGCTCTGCTACAGTCCACGTTGCAAGGCTTCTGCCTGCCACTGACACTCCATTGGTCCTGTTGAACTCCTGAGTCTCAGCTTTTGTGCAGCCCGCTGGTTTAAAACCTTTTTATAGTTGTGCCTCTCGGTGGTGCCTTCTCCAGGGTTCCCTGCTGTTGTCTCTTCTGTCCATGCTGTGTCCTGGCCCTCTCCCGTGTGCTCAAGGTGATCGGGGCAGCAGAGCTGGCTTGTGACACTGCTTGCTCGGCTTTGGGTCTGAGCATTCCCAGCTGGATGGCTTCCCCCCTGCTTTGGGCCGCTATTTCTTTGGCCAGGATGTTTGTAGCTGCGTTGCTGATACACTAAATTATGTTGCTTGGGCCTCGACTGGTGACCGAGTTGTGGGGCAGTGGAAGGCTGGCCTGCAGGAGGTGGTGTGGGGGCTTCCCCTGCCGTCTGCGCAGCGTGCTGCTCGGCGGCCAAACACTGCTTGGAGATTTCTTTAAGGTGTCCACCTTGGACTTGGAGTAGACTGGCCGAGCGATGGATCTGGTGTACTCGTTGGTGACAGCAGAGTTTGGAGGTGGAATTTTGCCTTTCATGATGGAGTAGCTTTTGGATTTGCACAGCTTGTATAAGTGAATGTGAGAGGGAATCGGGCTGTTCTCTGTGGGGGCCCTTGCCTCTGGCAGCTTCCTGACCTTTTGGTCTTGCAACAGGCTTTGTTTGTTCAGGGTTTTCCCTGGTAAGCGATCCGACTGTTCTGGGTTGTTCCTTCTGGAGTTACTTTTTGGGGGACATGCATTGAATTCAATTGCTTTCATGTTTGGTTGTTTTACATGAACGGTGCTCGTGGTGTTAAGCTCATCCTGACATATGGATTCTGTATCTGATAAAATTAAAACCAAAGTACTAGATCTGGAAGTCTTACTTGCAAGAAGTTGAGCTCAGGTATTTTGGATCAGCTCACTCATGTATGTTACCCTGTACAGCCCCTGGACAGAATTCGTGAAAAACACCTTTGCCAGCAGTTTTAAAAAAAGAGATTGGAACCCTTTATAAAGCATAAAACACTTTTTGATCAAAAATTTGACTAGTCTGTCTTGCAAAACATTCAGGTAGCTAGTAAAGAAGCTGGCTGAGAGGGAGCTGACATTGTGGGCAGTTATGTAATTGAACTAACCAGTGGTAGTTGGGGTTTTTCCTAATATGCCAAGAGTTAGATTGGTATAAAGTTGAGAGGGTTACAGTGCAGAGCCCCTGGTTCAGGTCAGTGGACCGAGAGCAGCGGTGGAACCATAGCACTGGGGAAGGCAGGGGAGAGCGTGGGAACATTCCCTGCTTCACTTGTTTAGGAGAAGATGCAAAAGGAAGAATGTTTATTTTGTACATAGCATGTTGAGGATCTCATTACAGACAGTGTAAGAAGGGCAGCGTTACACACATGCCTGGTGTCAAACTACAGTTCTCTCTGAAAAAGCTCTCTTTAGGTGCTGATGATATAAGCTGTCCTCTTTCAGCTTTTGTGTTGGTTTTATTACAAGGAAATATTGAAGTTGGAGAATTTAATAAGTTAAGTACCTGCAGGTTGGGCTAAGAAATTGTCTGTAAAGTGAAAAAACCCCTAGTCTTGTGTTTGTAGCTGTGGAGAACGTGAATACACCATTTTGTCCTATTAAATGCCTTTATGTTCTTCCAAGTTGTAACTGTTTTATGTGTTCCCTTCATATCAGAGCACTTCAAATTATCAGTTCAGTTTGATCCTCGAGCACTTGGTGTATGATCGGAACCACCCAATTGCAGTGCCTCTCCAATGTACTCCTCTAATTAAGGGCTGCATGGCTTGAAACCTCCTTCTTAGCTTTTGTTAGTTTTGGTGCAAATTAACATTTCAGTGTTTCACGATCATTTCTTAAGTTTCTCTGTGATATGAAATTCATGTCTACTTAGGGAAAATAATCATCGATTTACTTAACACAATGCATATAAATTAACAATTGCTTTTGTTCCATCTACATTTATATGCAGTCAAGAAAACCAATTTAATTATGCTTTCCACTGTAAGGCAGCGCAGCGTGTGCAGCAAGGAGATAGATATTTTCAGTTATGCGTATGATATGAAGATCTCCCAGCAAATTCCATTTTTAATGGGTTTATTGTGTTCTGACGCCTTCAATGTGAATATTGAGAGAAGTGTAAAGTAATTACGAAAGAAAGTAATCAGCGTGAAGTATTTTAATAAGGGATGCTGTAATGTGTATGGGAATTTCTGCTCTGTTTAATCTCTTTATCGTGTTTTTACAAATGGGAATACAGAAGAATATTTACTCTGGATTTCAGAAGCAGGTACTGTCTGCGGCCTCGACTTCCTGAAGAACTTGTGTGTCCGTTGTTTCAGTGGGTGTGAGACCCTGGCTCTGTTGTGGTTTTGTCCTGCTCTGTCTTGCTGAAGCCTTGCTGGCTTCACTGTCTGTGGGATTTTGTATCATCCATACGTGTCAAAACACACTATAGGAAGGAACTGGTATCTTCTTTCTTCAGACAGGTTGAAAATAAGAAATTTTGACTGAAGATAAATCTACGTTCCCCAGTCATTTTGACAATATTAATACAGGTTTCATATCTCAAATATAAAGCTAAGGGAACATTTTGTTGTTGAATTAAAGGGTTCCTTCCTGTTATGACCAGATTGTTTTTAAGTGCTCAGGGAGAAAACCCTATCATGAATTAGTATTTGACATTAGCCTAGTACACTGTGGTAAAGATAAGAATGTCCTTATTTGATGAAATCACGTTACATTTGTGCATAGGAGAGTGAGTGGCCTGAAGCGTGACTAATAGCTAGGACTGAATAAACTGATTGAACAAATTGTATTGCCCTACGTTATGGTTTCCTTCTGATAATGTCCTGCCATGGTTCATCAGTGTCCTTTGCAGTCTCAAGAAATGTTACAGCACATTTCTCCCTTGCAGCTGTCAGAAGTTCCCTGTCCAGGACCCTGAGTGGGGTTTCCACCCTGGTCCAGCTGGTGGGGTGAGAGGTGCTGAGGCCTGTGCAGTTCTGATGGGCACAAAAGAAAGGGAGGTGACTGAGCTGGAATTAATTAACAAGCTATAAATTAATAGTGCATTAAAAAGTCTCCTGTCACACACGTGTATAGATATACATGTGTATGTTTATATGAAGTTTGTATATACAGATATGTGAATGAGCTCCTAGCTGTGGCCGTGGTGTGGATACCTGACTCTGGCCTGTGAACATGATGAAGAGATGCAGGGCCCTGTCCAGTTAAGAGTTGTGTGTGGCCAACGGTAAGGGCTTAACAATCTTCCAGTTCCTCCAGCCTGGCCTAGAGTATCTCCTGCTGCAAACTGGCCCTTCCTCACTGCTCAGGTGCTATTCACCTGCCCACAAAGGTCTTCAACAAAGCACTCTTACTGTCTGGCTGCACTGGAGTTGGTGAGCAGGGCGGTGCTAGAAGCTGTATTCCCTCCCAACTTTAATGTCTTTTGAGCGTGTTATTTAGACCGATCTGTTGGGCAGCTCTGCCTTGCATGTGGTCGATACTGTCCGTTGGGATGTGTGTTTGTATTTTTTAGCTCATCTCAGTTAGGCTTTAGGCAAATGTCTGCTGTCCTATTAGAAAAAAAATAAGGACCTATATTTGTTGATGTAGTAAAGTATTAAAATGACCGAGAGTCTCAGATTTCCAAAATAAATTATTGTGTATGAGGAAAGGTTTCATTGACAATTCTTAAGTTATTTTAAAAAGGTGAGGTTAGAAAATGTGATCAACTCCTCTTGAGCTCTGCATGAACAGCCACTGCCCTGTTATGAGCTGTGTAAGGGTTGCAGTGGGGATTCACTATAGTTTGATAGTCTAGGATGGGAGAACTAGTAAAAAAACATCAGCAGCGTTGAGTTTATTAACAGGATGACACCAGCTTGTCCCTGCCTTTTAAACTGTATGCAACTCTCCCTCCCCTTTGATCTTGTGGATTGTGTTGACAACGCATGCACAAAGGGGTACACCGGGACCCTGCGGGAGCTAAAAGCTTAAACCTTCTCATAAAATTCCATAACATTTTATACCTTTTTTTTTTTTCCCCTTTGCAGGAAATGACCTAGAGGCCTTACAAATACATTTGTTCTGAGTCTACAATTGAGGGCAAATGCAGTCTGGAAGCATCACTTCTTAATGTTACAACGGAAACAACTACCTCAACACACACGGAAAGGGGAAGAAGGCTTGCAATAATAAACACTCTAGTTTTTAATAGCTTATGCTTGCTAAGTCTTCTGTAAACAGAGTCCAGATTTTCCCCCCTCCAGTATTAAGAAGAGACACTACAAGTAAAATAATTTGGCAGACTGGATCTGTCGAGACATTTTAAGATATTTGATCTGCTGACATAAGGATTTGCTTTCTCAAGGAAGGAGCCTCTGCACTGCTTTTATAATCGCTGTTGATCGGTGGTTTGCTCCACTTTTCCTGATACTAATAATGGGAAAATTGCATTAAGGTGTTGCTTCTAAACTTATTATTTGCATTGACAGAAATAACTTTTGTAGACTTAACAGCAAGTGACAGTAATATGCTCGTGAAGAAATTGTAGGCGAAAAAATCTCTGCTCCAGCATCGCTTTTCTGTGTGCAGAGTGAAATACCAAACCAGAGACAGAGCATTATTAAGATACTTCGGCTTGCTTTTTGAGTACAGTTTGTAACTGCAGCAGGGCTGCACTGAACACTGAAACTACCAAGTCAGCAAATCTGCTGCCTTTCTCACTGCTGATACAGATTATACAGACGCTTGCCTTTTTGAAATGCCTTTTGTGAAACCTATGTACACAGTCCTCCACTGTTACTGTACGTAACTCTGTGTTTGAGGAAGGAATTTGACAAGTGATTGTTAATTGGAGAAATCTTTGGACAAGCACTCACTTATGTATTGCTGTAGTGCACAAGAGAGCAAAATGGACTATAAGCGGCGCTTTTTGCTTGGCGGGTCCAAGCAGAAAGTGCAGCAACACCAGCAGTATCAAATCCCTGAGCTGGGCAGGACCCTGAGCGCACCGCTAGCATCTACGACCCCAGCGTCCCCTTTGGTCTCCTCAGCTGCTGCAGGCAGCTGCAACCTCCCAGTGTCCCACACTACTCCGATCGCAGACATCCAGCAGGGAATCTCCAAATATCTGGATGCACTCAACGTGTTTTGCCGTACGAGCACTTTCCTTACAGACCTTTTCAGCAGTGTATTTAGGAACTCGCACTATTCTAAGGCAGCTATGCAACTGAAAGACGTGCAGGAACATGTCATGGAAGCAGCGAGTCGACTCACAGCAGCAATAAAACCAGAAATAGCAAAAATGCTGATGGAACTGAGCGCAGGAGCTGCGAACTTTAAAGATCAAAAAGAGTTCAGCCTACAAGACATTGAGGTAAGCTACCTTGGGGAATACTGTTTTTTATGAGAATTTGTGTCATTCCTTTTTCACTGGTCTTTTCTACACCAAAAATTCTCTCTACCTTGCTTTGTATTTGTGGGCAATGCTGGTAAAAAGAGAAACTCTTCATTTCTGGTGTTCTCCTCTTGAAAGTATGAGGTCATTTGCAGGGCCTGACTTCCAGCTGTATTGAATTAGGTCTGAATCAGAACTTGTACTCTATTTGAAGATTTTATGAGAGAAGCTGACTTAGAATTCAAGTGTAGTACCTATGTAATTCTAAATGGTAATCTACTCTGATTGAAGTGTATAACCAGCAGTGCAACAACCTGTTGTTTTTGGGGAAATGACGCTTAGTCTTGAAACTCTGATAATGCAGAACAAAGGAGGACCCAACACCGTACCTCTCAAACCAACTAAATGCAAGTTTTAAGCAATTTTCTAGAGATAGTAAGGCATCGTATTTTAAATTAATGTATGCTTCCTTGAGTGCTACCCATTCTGAGGGGCCACCTGAACACTTGGAAGAGGTGTGTTGTCCTCAATGTTTGTGTAGAACTGTGTATTAGTTGACTAATGATCAAAATTTGTTTAAAATAATGTTGTAGTACTCTTCAGAACATTTTTGTTGTTTTAGCTGTTGTGCTGAAAAGGAAAATATGATGTTAGAGTGAGATTTGTGCTGTGAAAATTGGTCTTATAATTTCTATACACTGGTAGCAAGTGCCCAACAGTCAGAAGTGGCAGGTTTTGAAGTCAAGAGAGGATTCCCAGCTCTCACATGTTGGGCTGAGTATGTCTGGCTATTCCTCCTGTTATAAATATCTTAATTCTGTAACAGGCAGTGTCAAGTGATAGTCACATACAGCTCCCTGGTGTTTTAGGTCTTCCCTCATGTTTCGACAAATTTCTTTAATTTACAGCAGTCTTTGCAATGTTATTCCTAGAGATTTCCATGCTGAGTGGAAAACATGGTTTTGGGTTATGTTAGTTTTTATATGTATTTCAGGGGACTTTCAGGGGACAACGTGAATGTTGTACACATGTGCTTCAAACATTATCTGCTTTCTATAACTGCACAACTTATCAAGCAGTTAAGCAAAGCACTATTTTAATACATAATTGTAGTAAGAAATATGACTGACAGTTTCACTGTGTTTAGTGTAGTGTGAGGTAAGGTTGTCTCTCTAGTGATTGTAAATGTCTTCTGCAGACTGGTATTTAGGAAAGCAAACTAACAGCATCACTACGTTTAGCGAAGGTTGTAGGAAAGAATACCTTTTTAAAATTTAACAATCGGTGTGAGTTTATGTGATTAAAGACCTTGGGAATACCTAGGCTGAAAGACTTACATAAAAAAAGTTAAAACATATGAAGCAGTACCAGTTCTCAGAGTTTTTCTGAAGCTCTGTCTTATAAAGTGTTTGCAACTGTCTGTTTTCTGGTTTTCTAACCTGGCCAAGCACTTTAGTTGCGAATTCACAGCCTGCCCCACACCCTGTGGGTAGAATGCTGCTTCAGCAGGGAGTGGAGGTCACGGGCAAAAGCAAAACCTGGTTTGCATCAGGTACTGCCTGTCCTGCCAGCTTGAAGCCAAGGCAGAGAATCCTGCTTTAGTCCCAGCTTGACCTGTATGGACTTCACCCTTGTTCCGCAGCTCCATGTGCGCCTGCGCTCCTCTCTCCACTGGGCAGCTCTGTGGTGGGAGCACGTCTAAAGAGAATGCAGGCAGAAGGGCTGGGTTGCTTTATATTCTTTTTAGGCATATCCTGTGGAAATGGACCGCTTGTCATCGTACTTTCTTAGGCTTTTTCTTAATTAAAACTGTCTCTTGCACACAGGTTTAAAGAAAGTCAATATGCAAGATTTTTTCAAACTTTTTCATAATTAGACAAGTATTTCACTCTGCTTAAGTGCTAGTGAAATGTAAGGATTTGCTACTGACTCATGTGGTTGTTAGCCAGGGAGCGTGGTTTAGATGACTGGGCAAGCCAGATGAGTGACTGTACCCAGGAGGCTGTTATCATTTGCTTGCTCTTGAAAAGGACCTGGGTAATGCCAGTGTAGAGAATAAATTTAAGTTTGTAGGTGACTTGAAAGTACATGATGTAAGCATGCTGGAAGACCTGCTGGATTAAAAATAAACAACTGAGTTTTGCAGTTGGGATGGAATTCAGAAGGGACAATGGAATGATGCAGTATTCATGTAGAAGTGTTTGATTTCAGAAGCGGAACCCACTGTGCAGGGGTTCCAAGAGCAGCTCTAGGGCTCAGGGCAGTTGTGTGTTGAGTAGGAGTTGGTGTCATGCAGTTCTAAATACAAAACCAGTGTTGTTGCTATTGTGCAAAGACACAGCCTTCTTGTATTTAATATGACTATAACCTGTGAGAACCATGAAATAATCATTCAAGTCTCTTCACTTTGGTCATTACGGCCTTAAACTCACCGGTGCACTCAGGCACCAGTGCTGCTGCACTTTGAGAAATAGTGAACAATTGGGGAGACACCAGAGGGGAGTCACAAGAGTAATCAGACACCAAGGAAACAAGGCTGCAGGAACAGGACATGGTGAAAAGGCTGATGCTACAGAAGAAAAAGCTGAAAGGGGAAATCAGAATTGTTCAGGTATGTAAGAAGCCACCAGCAGACATAGCAGTGTTTTCTTTGTGTCCACTTGTAAGTAATGAACTTAAACTTCAGAAGGAAATATTCGTATTAGATGTTGTGGAAGTGCTTTGTAATGTTCGTGAATGATTGCTACAAAGGTAGGGAGCCTCCACCATGATGGACTTACAGAACAGGTTAAACCTGCAGTGAGTAAATCTGACCCTGGCAGGATGACCTTTTGAGACTCTTTTCTGCTCTGATTTTCTGTGATTTGAGGACTGAGCTATTTATGCTGAAATTCTAAAGAAAAAGAAAAGTGTGGTTCAGGGTTTTTTTTTTTTTTTCCCTGATCTACAGAAAGGTTAACATTTCATGAAACTACCAGCAGGATTAAAAAACTCACATTGGAAGGAGAAAACTACAAAGGACTCACTTGACTTTGAGTTCACTGACCAGATAAACAGGGGAAAAGAGTGTGAGAGGCAGGGGGGGAACAAAACTGTGCTTTATGTCAAATTTTCCAGATCTGCTGTTAAAGATGTGTTACCTGGCAGAATGCAGTAAAGCTGTGCTTCTGTTAATGAAAGTGGTAAAGGAAATCCTATGAGGGGAAAAAAATTAAAACTAGAAACAAGTTTGTCTATTTCCTCAGCTTTGGTGATGCTTTGCTGCAGCCTCAGTGCTGTGAAATACAAAGACGGAATCTTGGTTTAGTTACCTGGAGCTTGTGTAAAAAGTCTTAGAAGTGATGGTCCTGAACAATAGGGAAGCACAAGTGGGCACAAGGTATTTACTTGGACCCTCTGTTTTGTATTAAATGGAGGCAATTTTTGGCTTTTATGTGTATTAAGTTACTGAAGATTTTTTTTTTAGCAAGAAGCTTATGGGACAAAAATGTAAAATGTTGGCTTTCCTTAGCAAACATCAGAAAGCCCAACTTAAGTATTTTTTTTAATTATGATTTTTCCTGTGACTTGCAGGGATTGGCCTCAATTTTCTGTTTTCTGAGGTGGCAAACTGTTAGTAGCCAAACCCTACTTGAAATCGGGAGAAAATGCTGCGGCTTGTTGGGATGACATTGTACTCTTTGTCTTGGTCTATGATCTCAGTCTGCTCTCAGATCTATTAGCATTGTCCTCAAAAATATTCTGTATTCCATTTTCATTGTTGCTTTTTATTCCAAAAATACTTAGCACTTAGATGTTTTGGGGTTTTTTTGCTAAGTTGTAGTTAGTATTTTGGTATCGGTCAACATCAGGTTATCACTACTGGGCTTTCAGGTTGACTCTTAGCAGAACAGACTATTGGGTTGTCTGTGTCTCCCAACACTGTTGCTGCCAAGGTGCAGTTTCTGCTGGAATCTGGTTTATCTTGGAGAAAACTCTTTTCACTGAGCAGGATTTCCTTCCCTTGGAGGTATTGGTCAAGACATTGGTCTTCCATACTGCATAGCATTGCTGCGTAGATAATATTCTTGATTGATAATATTCTGCCACCTTCCAATAATGTGGGAAAGGGGGTTATCTCACCATCTAGTTCACTGGTTTGAGTCACAGCTCCTTGTTAACTTCACTATATTGCTGTTTTAATCTGGTCTCTACAGAGGGTAGACAGGTTATGCACAGGGTTTGTCATTAGCAAAAGCCATTAAGAACCCTTTGAAGGGAAATGAAGGGAGTGGGAACCCACAGAACCACAGAATAAGTTTGTCAGTGTTTTTGGTTTTTTGAAAGTTTTACTTAATCATGGAAATGGTCCTCTCCCCCTTTGCCCTCCCTGCCCCCCCCTCCCCCCCCCCCCCCCCCCCAAAAAAAAAAAGAAGAAAATAAATGCTACTACATAAAATGGTACTTGGAACTGCAGGTCAGTGTTTGTGTTGGGTTTGGAAGGCTGACACTGGTTATTTGCTGACCTCATTAGTAATAGTGTTCTGTTTTAAGGAAGCTATTGTATATGATTCACTTGCCAGGGAATTTGTGTGGCATCACTCTTCTGTGGTGAAATCCAGATGTTTTATATGTACGCTTTATCCAGCCAGCTATTCCCAAGTGGATTGTGTGAGGATGATATGGAGCAGCGTAACCCAGCCCTGCATCTCCACCTGATGCTCCTGTTTGTGTGTAACCAGTTCGATTGAACTCGTCCTGTGTCAGAGACAAGGAAGTTTGAAGGGAGATCTCCTCACAAAGCCTCACTGCTTCCCCCTGTCTAACCAGAAAGAGAGATTCCTTTAGGTGAGCTTATTCAGTGCTGAGGAAGGCGGCCATCTGCCTTGTGACGGGTTGGGGAAGCCAAGGTGCAGGAGCTGTGTTTCTTGGGGCAGGAGTTAGCAAGCTGATGACATCATTGTGTATGCAGTATAAATGATTCTAAGGAATGTATTAATAAAACACCACCACTACCAAGAAAAACCTTAGTGGCTGACATCTGTGGTGATTCCAGTACATCTTTGGTCGCTATGTAGTCTATAGGTTTTGGTTCATTCTTATTGTGGTCTAAAGCAGGAGAGGCAAACAATTTTGCGCGGTGAAAGCAGGGAAAAATAAACTATAAAAGAGATGGTGGTTGTCTCTAACTGTGGAAAAAACATGTCTGTGTGCCGATTTTGTTCTGCAGGTTTCGCAACAGAGGTTTTGGTGCGTTGCTTTCCGCACTTGGTAACTGCTGGCCAGCCCTGGCTGTGTGTGTTAAACTGGTGGTGGCTGCTCTTCTTTCCCACAGTTTACATAGATTTTCAGCTCTTCAGAAGATCATCAAGAAGTGAACTTTAAAGCAAAATGAGTTAGGCATCTGCAGCGAGTGTTTAACAGTGCAAAAATCCACCACCTCTTGGGTTTTATTTAAGCAGTTAAACTGTTCTTGCCCATTCTGAGGAAGACTGCAATAGATTATTTTTCAAACAGAATGAAGTTCGGCAAAGCAGATGTTACTATTTATCTCTGCTGCTTGACGTTGTAAATTATACCAGGAATGTTGTATGCTGCCACTTAAAAACTAAATCATTTGTTTATTTTGAACTATATTCCCAAGCAGGAGAAACTTCAACCTCTGTACCTTAAATATTCTTTGAAACTTAATCGGCTTGAAATTCCTAATGAGTCCTAGTTTCTTCTTCCCCTGAGAACTGCATTCTTCCTACACAGAAATATTCAGACTGCCAGTTGTCTTTTCCCACAGTTTTCTTATAAAGCTTTCTAATCTTGTAGCCAGGAAGATTGGAGTTCTATTAGTTTTATCATTTGCTGACTGCCTTTTTAATAAGGCAAACTCCACTTTCAGAGGTCAGTCAATGTACCAAAAATGTTTAATTTTATGCCTTGTACAAAGAAGGGAAGTGATTGAACCAGAATGGAATGTCAAAAGGAGTCCGGATGGAGTGGAAAAAAGCATTGCCACCACTGGTTCTCTGAAGTAGATAGTTAATGCATATAGCTGTGCGTGTGACTGCAGAGTCCTGCCAGTAAGATCTTTGTGTCTGAATATTCTTATTCCAGAAGAATGTAGCTGAACATAAGCCAGCAGATGTATTTGCTCCAAGGCACAATGGTTTTGTGCGTTATCTGTGTATTCTATGCATTATTCCTAAAATGGAATTCAAGTTGATTCTTTTTTAATAAATCCAAGTCGAATGTACATTTTAAACCCATTGAAGTGACCAGCTCGGTAAAAGAAACAAAACACACTGGCTAGCATTTAAATACTTGTGCAGCACTTTGGACAATATGCGGTGTGCTGCCTTCTGGTTGTGCTTTGCTGTAAGCTTTCACCCACCTCGGCGAGCACGGCCCTGGTGGCACACGGAGCCCTCCTGCTCCAGCTGCTTTGCTCCTCAGCTTGTCCTGGGTGGCTGCACGACTCTTAGGTTCTTTCACACCAAAATCCTCTGCGTGTGTGACCTGCTTTGTGTTGCTTGTGGTAACTGAGGCACCTGTGTGTCTTCAGTCATAGTTTTTCTCATGAAAACATGTGGGGAAGGAGGTGCAGGGGGCAGAGTCCCCTCTGACTGGCTGAGGTTGGTGCTGCCCAGGGCACACGGCGAGGGGCTGGCAGCCCTCTGCTTCCCTGCCTTTCCTGGAGCTTTCCGAGCGAGTATTGCGTGACCCATTTCAGTGCAGTGTTCTGCAGAGAGGATTTGTGCCCGTGTTAGCAGTTCTCATCAGACAATGCCAGTGACAGGGCTGCGACTCCATCTGCGTGTTCTGCAGCCGCTGTTATGTGCTAAAAATGGCGCTGTCTGCCGCTGTAGTTCATGGCACATGGGTTTGATGTTATTGCTGGTTATGTCTCTCCTTGGAACATAAGCTGCTGGATTCAATTTCTCTGTTTATGCTGATGTTTCAGAATTGTTCAGATTTTTAGGTTTGGATTTTTAGCATCAGTTCAGCGAGGTCTGCGTGCAAGTGTTTTTCCTGTTGACTTCGTCCTTGTGGTAATGTTTGTGTTTTGTAGTTTCGTATTGTTTTCACTGCTCAGTATTGCTAAGTCACTTCAGCTTTTCATTCCTGATAACCCTAACTTTGATGCAGAAGTGAGAAAGGCCTGGTATCAGTCTGATCCTCCCTTTAATTCACAGAAACCACTGCTTACACCCTGCTTAACTGATTTTAAGTAAATATCCTGTCCTGCTTGTGGTCTGAAGTGTTATTTTAATTTAAATAGTCTGCATATCACGTAGTTGCTTACGCTGAACAAAAAGGAAGAAGGGAAGCTTCTTTGCAATCTTCAGCGTGCTTGAAACTGGTTTGTCTCTTCTCCCACAGGTACTGGGGCGATGTTTCCTGACTGTGATGCAGGTCCACTTCCAGTTCCTCTCGCAGGCGTTGCAGAAAGTCCAGCCAGTGGCTCACTCCTGCTTTGAAGCTGTAGCTCAGGATAGAAAGAACGTTAGTGGGGCTGGAGCCTCAAATTCAGGTCCCACAAATGAGCTGGAAGATGCAATAAGATCATGGAGAGGAGCAGCAGAGGTACGGAGGTCTTGCTGGAGTGACAGCATGTTTAGTGACATGACAGAGTCAGTGAAACCTGGACTTGGGCTGGATGCCCTAAGTAAGGAAGAAAATCTCTGGTTTTAAAGACATGTTGCACGTGGTGCAGTTAGTTCCAGATGCTAAACTTGTGTTACTTTTATGGCAATTACTGTCTTTGCCCTCTAAAGTGTTCTTTGTGGTATGATTTGTACTCATGATTAAATGTATCTTCTGTTTCTGTGGCAAGGCCATCGTTTGTGTTCAAGTTCCAAGTCCCTCCTCCGTATGTGTCCCGTGTAACAGGATCCTTCATCCTGAGAGGGAGCTAAAATAGCAACAGCAAACAATGTTGAATTAAGTTGCCAGCCAACACCTATGTGCCATACAAATTACATGAGATTTGTACTTCCAAAGTACCAGCAGTGGTTTAATAAGCAATAAATAATCTCCTTCAGATCCTTTCTGCCAGGTCCTGCTTCTCATCTTCTTTATAATGCTTTAAACTGTGGGTTTCTCTTTTTTTTTTTTTTTTCTTTTGCTCTTTTTTTAAAATTTAATCAAGCTTGACCTGGTTTAATGTTGAACCTTCTTACCCTGAATTTTTATTTTACATTACAGGCCACCTCTCGGCTGCGAGAAAGAGGCTGCGATGGATGTTTGGCAGGAATTGAAGTACAGCAACTTTTCTGCGCACAGAGTGTGGCAATTCCTGAGCATCAGCTCAAAGAACTGAACATGAAAATTGACAGCGCTTTGCAGGTGAGGTGTTAAAGCCTGCTTCTTCCATATGCACACGCTGCAGCCTGAGAGCCAAAGAATGAATTGGGAAGGAGTACCACAGGCAGCCTTGAGGCAGTCAGGAATTGCAGCATTGGAATGTTGTTACTCTAAATGTGTGTGTGCTGTGGAACTGAGTAGGGTAAACCCACAGAACAGTTCTTATTATGCACCCAGACACAACGGACGCGTATGTGCTGCTGATATGCTGCTTCTAACTTTTTGTTTAATGTCAGGCTTACAAAGTGGCGTTGGAGAGCTTAGGTCATTGTGAATATGCAATGAAGGCTGGCTTCCACTTGAACCCAAAAGCTATCGAAGCAAGTCTTCAGGTAGGATCTGTTAAACCTGCTCTGTCTTTTGTCCCTCCTCTCCTTGAAAATAACTGTTGAACAAAAGGACTAATTTTAGAGTTTCTTAACAACTCTATTTCTTCTAATTGATCTGTTCTTTGATATTCTAGGGCTGTTGCAGTGAAGCTGAAGCCCAGCAGACAGGCAGGAGACAGACTCCACCTCAGCCAATTCAGTGTGAACTGCCTACCGTACCTGTTCAGATTGGATCACATTTCCTGAAAGGAATATCCTTTAATGAGTCTGCAGCAGAAAACCTGAAGCTGAAAACGGTAATAACCCTGAAGTGAACCACAGGAGGAGAGGGAGAAAAACATCTCCTCCTTAAAATTCAGGGAACAACTGCAGTACAAGTATGGTGCCAAGATGCTGATAGCATTATAGGTTCACGCCTCATAACGTTTTAACCACCTGGGCAAATTCAGATCAAACTGGGGGAAGTGTGGAAGTCTGGGAGGTGATCAAGCTTCTGTGACATATTTGAAAATAGATGGATCGGGTAATGCAGAGAGAAGTGAGCCCTGACAGATGCACCAGCCAAGTGATGGGTTTCAGAGGTTGTGTTGTCTTGGGTGCAAAATTAGTCTGGTCAGGCCATTCCAGTGCCAAGGGAGGCACTTAAATGTTTTGTAACAAAGCTCCTTCCGATGTCTTCTTAAAAACTGTAATCAGTTTTTCAGAAGTGACTTTAGAATTGTGGAGCAGTTAATTGTTTTCAGTATAAAAGATTGGAAAAGCTGTCCATTTGGAATTAAACTGGGCAATTTTAATCAGCATTTTCACTATTTTTAGGTAAGCCCAGTTCCTTGGTCCTGGAAGAGTTTAAAAAATTCACAGTTCAAAATGCTGCTTTTCAGCTGCCTTTGCAGCGCTTTATGTAGTTTTTGATTGCATATATTCTTACAAAATGGTTTAAAAATATTGTTTATGACTTTGGACAAGTGCCATGTTCAGGTAGCAGAGACAGTCTTCGTGTTTCTGTTTGGCAGTTGAGCTCTTTTGGTAATACCAGACTGTTCAGAGGTAACAGACGTTACAGTTGTTTGAAGATCGTGTAGAGCAATGATAAATACAGATGGAAGCAGGGCCATGAACATGGCTGAATGGTGCTCTCGGTGTGACAAAGTTGTTCTTTTTTCTCAGCACACAATGCTGCAGTTGATTAAGGAAGCTGGATGCCATAATGGACTTACGCCCCGGGATGACTCTCCTGTTACCGAAGTACTAAATCAGGTTTGCCCGTCCACTTGGCGAGGAGCCTGCAAAACTGCCGTGCAATTGTTGTTTGGTCAAGCTGGGCTGGTAAGTGAATATGAATAGGCTTAGCAAAAAACGGGCTACTTACACATCCTGAATTGAAACTAGATATTTTAAAGAGCTGGGAAATCACTTTCCAGTGTCTTACTTTGTGCTTCTCCTTTTTTAACACTGCGGCTAACTTGATTTATGAACAAATTGTATCCTTGTGGAATGCATGTTCGTAGATGGTATCTGTTGGCAACTGTACACTCTGTACTCTTAGCTATTAGAGAGAACACAAGAAATTAATCTTCCAATTCATAGTGAAATAGATTTCTCAGATCTCTAGATGGCCATGTTAAAAAGGGAATGCTCCTTCCTCCTTCTGATTAGCTTTAGAAACTGCCATCTTTTTTGCTTCCTCTGCTTTGAATGGAAGCTGTTTCCTGCCCAGCGTAAACCAGGAAGTTCTCTGCACCAAGTAGTGCTGCACAACATCTCCAGCAGAGGACAGGGCAATGAAATAACTTGTAGACCCCATGGATTCTACAGTATCTAAACAGTTGCTAAAAATAGATGCTTGAAACGTACTCTAAGGAACTGCCTTTGTGCTCCCTCAACTAATTCCTGCAAACTCTTCATTAATAAGGTGTTAATTCAGGGGACACAGTGGTTTTGGACTACTGTCAGTTTTCATTTGACTGGACAAACAAAATGGGGGCAGGAATGTACTGGAATAAGAAGGAAACACAAGTGTAAAGGTACACTCTAGCCTACGATGGTTTGTCAAGTGTTCTTTGAAACATCTGTAACCTACAACAAGTTGATTCATCAACAGATTGTGTTCAAGGTGCTGTCAGGACTTAGTAAACAATTGTAATTTCTAGGGAAAGGATCCATATTGCTGCATACTTTGTAAATACCACGTATTTCAAATTAACCACAAAGCCAATGAAGTGACTTTGACCTCCCATCCTAGTGCATTAAACCATATGGTTCTTGGTACCATTAATAGGTTCTCCAGTAACAGCGAATGATAAATTGTAAGAAATAAATTAGTCAGATACTTGTACTTCAGTGTTCCTTCAATACTAGATATTGGATATTCCCTTATTACTAAGTATCAGTTAGAGAAACAGGTTCAAATCATACTGGAGTTCAATTGACTTTTCACGTGAAGAAGGCCTAAAATGGAAGACTGACAGTCAGCTTTGTAACTGCAGTGCACCTGCTGTCAGTCCTTACTTCACTGTGATACCAGGATTTAAGGACAGGAGGCAGTGGTGCGTTAAGGAAGTTTTGCAAGGTGGTATCTTTGCAGGGAGAGAAGCAACTGTGGAGTAGTAGGATTGATAACATTTCTACTTAGGTGCTTTCAAGAAAAATACATATTAAATTTTAATAAATACAAGAAGAACTAGAAAAAAGAGGGTATGTTTCAGTGGGATTGTATCTTCACCTGCCATAGCTTATGGTGCGATGTCGGGAGTCAGCAGCAGGATGTGGGAAGTGAAGCCAAGAAAGAAACTCTTTCTCAGCAACCCTGTGCCGTAACTCAGGAGGAGTTCCTGGCTCCTGAGTGTCTGGGTGAGGATTGCCTTGGAGGATGCTGCACCTCCCACCGCTTCCTTTCCAGGGGGTGTCAGGGTTGTGCACACCCAAGTCCTGCCCTGATGAGATGTGAAGAGTGGCCTGAGGCACATTTGGACTCGAGAGTCTGGAAATCTGGTGTCCCCTAGTCTAGACATAACAAGTTAGACCTGCTGGTAATTAAAGCACTGATATTCTTCAGGTTTATCATCACATTTGGAGAGCTGTCAGCCTAAGTTCCTTACACGTTTTCCCAAATGACACTGCTGATAGAAGGAACATTGCTTGTGCTGAATCATGAATGTCTCCAAAGGTTTTAGTATGAACCTCAAGTGTTCACAGTGGCAGGTTTCTGTCTTTAAAGACACAGAATGAGCTGTACGCATGGCAAAATAATTGCAAGCCTCTCCTTCATTCATTCTCACTTTACAGTTGGGAAGGGTGCAAGAGTTGAGGTTTTTCTTGTATAAAACTATGGCACGTAATTTATAAAGATTCAATTAGGCTTGTATGTAGCCTCATGCAGTGATGAGAAATGGCAATTTGCTGCTTTAAAATATTTGGGTGGAGATGAGAGAGGAAACACCTGTAAAGCAGGAACAATAGCTGTCTGAGGCACAGGAAGCTATCCTGCAAGCACCCGCCAGACAGAGGGGAGGAACGCTGTTATTTTAAGTTTATTTTGTGTAAAACTCAGATAAATGAATCATGGGGCAATGTTACATAGTCATTAACTGCTTTTAGAAACTGAGCTGTCCGTATTAGTGCAGAGTTGTGTGTAAATCTCTCCTTTAAATGCCACAGTTAAAGAACCTCCCTGGACAGTCCCACCCTCTTCAGCCTGTCCTGCCATGGGCCTTTTAAGAAGAAACTCGCTAGGAGTGGAAAACAAAATGAGATGTGACTTGGTTGCTTGGTTATTCTAGGCTTCAGTTTTTAACATCAGAAATAGTTTCAAGTGCCGTTTTCAGTTTTTACCTTAGTGTATACAACAAGGATTGCATTGTCAGATTTGGGTCAGCTGAAGAGCTCTCCATGTTTGAATAAAAGTAGTATGTTTGAAAATATTCCCACTCATCCTCTGAACTCAGCTAATACTTCAAACTGGCCTCTTGCAAAGTTCTGAGGAGAAGGTCTAATGGAGTCCCTACCCATCTTTTTTTTGTGCTAGATTGTTCTGTAGCAAAACACAACATGCAGAAGCACTAAATCTCTCGGTAAAGTTTGAATTGTGGGTGTTGTAACTGGCCAAATGTTGAGAAATGTAAAAAATTTTACGGTAAAAAAAATAAATAAAATGGGGTGGGAGGGTGTGGGTGTGAAAACCCCCAGCAAAGCCCTGCCCAGGAGCACCACTCAGTTCTGGTTCTGACTTACAGGTCTGAGGTGCAGACAGTATTTTTCTTGACAGTGGACAAAAATAACTCCTACATTCATCTCTCCTTATCCCGGATATAATTGCAGTGTGGCTGAATTGCAGATTGCCAAATTACAGAAAATTAAAATGGTGCAAATAGAGGGGAAAAAGGCAGTGGAACTACCTTGTGATTAAATGAGAGACATTTTTATGAATGGATAATAGTGCTTAGACGTGTTTTGCAAGTTTGAATAAACTCAAGAAAATGCTCGGAGTCAACTGGAGGAGAACCATGACCTTGTGCTAAAATATCTAAAGGTGGGAAATAATTGTGTTCAGGTGTCATTGGATGTTTTTGTTAAACAGAAGGGACTTTTGGCACTACTCATTTCACATTTCTTCATAACCAGTAGCAGACAACCAGTTAGAGGAAGCACCAGTGCAGGATGATTGAAAACAAGCTAGTAATATCCCTTAAGGCTTATTTATACCAGCAGACTTTTGCCATTTCCAGGATAAATGGTCCAGCTAATATGCCAGTCACTGAAGCAAGAACTGCTGACCGCTGCCAAAAAGCTGCTGGTTCAGCATGACCAAAATAGGAAATTATGGAAATCATCAAAAAGGCCAACCCATGCTGAGTGGACAACAACAGAAACCACGAACCAAATAAGGAACATACTATCACTGCTGTTGAGGTTAAAATGAAGCTGAAGTGAATCCATTTCTTCTCAATTCCTTAAAAAGAAAGGTTCAGGACAGAAGGTTAATTTTCGAGAGTCTTATCTTCTACATATATTCATGATGTCTTACAGAATGTGCAGAATTTAACAACTGAGAAGTCACTCTTCTTCCCTTTATGTAGTAGGGGATTAATAGTCGTACAGTTCCATTAGAACAGAGAAATGTCAGTGTGGGATTTTATAACTTTAAAAAGAGGGAGGTGTTAAGAATTGTGAGCCATGTGCAGCTTTTCAGACAGAATACTGCTTGTCTGCGTCGTACCACGTACTGCAGTTACATTATTGAAAGTATTTTGATGTATAGGTGTTTGGGAGCTATTTAAGGCAGGAATCATGCTAGAGCGTTCAACTGCAAGGGCTGCTAGACGAAAGCTTTGGTAACCACCAGCTGGCAAGTAAAGCAGTCGGTAACTACAGGCTGATGTGTAGCTACACTATGTCAATGAGAAGAACAAAGACATTGAAATATAGGTGACTGTAATACACTAACAATTTTATACTATTTCTTTTTGTAATACTAATAATAATTTTGTGACTTGATTTGGTTTTATCTGGTTATTTTTCGCACCTGTAGCATGGCAGGGAGGCGAGACTCTGCATCTTAACTATGATAAAATAGAACTAATTCTTAAAATAATTTCTCTTTATTTTTCATTTTATCGGCTAGGTGGTTGTGGACACAGCACAGATTGAAAATAAAGAAGCCTATGCGCCTCAGATAAGTTTAGAAGGATCCAGAATTGTGGTGCAAGTTCCATCAACCTGGTAAATACTGGATTGCTGGTTATACTAAGAACTATGATTGAGACAGAGAGGGCAAAATACTGCTGTACAAATGGCAGAGAGAGCACTGTGCGGTTCTGGCATATCTTCCGAAGTTCCTTTATCTGGAATTGTTTGAACACCACTGTTCCTGACAGACCCACAGTTGTACATTTGTCATCTCCACACTAGCGCTGCCTCTGTTGGAGGTGTTGGAGCGAGGCAGTGCTGAGACATGCTGTTAAAGAACAAGAAAAAGTGTGATGGGGAAAGAGAAGCTTTAATCAAAAATAAATCTGATGGTGTTGGGGCTGTGCTTCTCCCTGGCAGGTCCTCCCAGCCGTTACCTCTGAAAGGTCGGGAATTAGAGGAGATGAATATGAGAGCTTTGGCTCTTTCTTCCCCGAGCTGTTCTTTAAGTGCCTGCCATGGACCACAGAGCTCTGTGGTCCAAGAGGTGCTGTTCCTACCAGTTCAGCTGATTACCTAGGAAAGAATTTTAGGATTAACTGGCAGTTTTACATGAGGATTTCTTCCCTTTTGAAACAATGGTGTGGAATTAGAACACTTCCTTTCTCTCTTCCTTTGAAGTACTCGGTGTTACAAGTTTCAGTACAACAGAGTTCATTCATCTGACTCCGTAGCGCGAGTGCCTGTTACCAGTGGTACCAGTGCATGTCCAGAAGTGCGAGTCAACCAATGGTCTGCTTACCCAAATACATCATCAGTTCCTCTAGGGAGCATAAACTGGCGCTTCATGGATACTGCACAGCACGCTGAGCCAGGCTCTGGGCACTCGGGAAGAGCTCCGCCTGCTGACACGCTGCGAGTGCTCCTCTTCCCTCGCTGTAGGCACTCCTCAAGGACTTGACAATGGGCCAATGTTTACATTTTAGTTATTCTGATTTCACCTCAAATTCAGTCTTGATTCTGAGCCATTAATGAAGAAAGTTCAGTAATCCTGCATCTTCACAGCTCAGTTGAAGCTTCCCCAGACCGTTGGATGTGTGGAATGGTTTTCCACAGGGAGCTGGGCAGGCTGGGGTTCTCAGTGCTGGGCTCTGGCGTGCACCCATGTGCCAGTGGTTTGTGTCGGGTTTGTTGAGTGCTGTTGCCATTTCCCACAGACAGGCCTTTGTGTATTTGTCAACTGAACTATGTCTGCTCAGCTAAAGGGCTAATCATTAATCGTGATTTTAAAATAAACTATACAACCCTTACAGTCAGATTAGTTGTTAATTAACAGCAGCAGGAAACTGAGGTTGTGCTCATAGTCTAGAACTCTTAGGTACTCGCATTTTGAGCTGCCTTTGAGTTGCCTGTCTGTAGGGGTGGGAGTGGCGCATCAATTCTCTGACCAGCATGGTAAAATTGTGTAATGTAAAAACCCAAAATGTTGATTTTTAATTTAAACTTATTGGTTACAGGTGTCTGAAAGAAGATCCAGCAACAATGTCTTTGCTGCAGAGGAGCCTGGATCCTGAGAAGACATTGGGACTGGTGGACGTGCTCTATACTGCTGTGTTTGACATACAGAGGTGGAAGGAAGGAAGGTATGTTTCCTCTTGAGCCTTGTGTGCTACTTCCTTGGTTTAAACAAAGCTATCATTGAAAGGTCTGTACCGTGGAATTTGATAGCACCAGTTCATCAGAACAGGAAAATGATTGAGCTGAGAGCAAGAAATTATTCATCTCCATAGGTACCTCGTGGGCACATATGTACTGCAGTCTTTTCAAAGTAAACCAGGGGCTTATCCCAGTGGACGCAAGTATTTGTTTCTCTGCTACAAAAATACTTGAGTGAACATGAGCCATCAGTGGCCCAGGTGGCCAAGAAGGCCAATGGCATCTTGGCTTGTATCAGAAACGGCGTGACCAGCAGGTCCAGGGAAGTTCTTCTCCCTCTGTACTCGGCACTGGTGAGATCGCACCTCGAATCCTGTGTTCAGTTCTGGGCCCCTCACCACAAGAAGGATGTTGAGGCTCTGGAGCGAGTCCAGAGAAGAGCAATGAAGTGGAGAAGGGGCTGGAGAACAAGAGGAGCAGCTTAGAGAGCTGGGGGTGTTTAGCCTGGAGGAGGCTGAGGGGAGACCTCATTGCTCTCTACAACTACCTGAAGGGAGGTTGTGGAGAGGAGGGAGCTGGCCTCTTCTCCCAAGTGACAGGGGACAGGACGAGAGGGAATGGCCTCAAGCTCCACCAGGGGAGATTTAGGCTGGACATTAGGAAAAAATTTTTCACAGAAAGGGTTTTTGGGCACTGGCAGAGGCTGCCCAGGGAGTGGTTGATTCATCTTCCCTGGAGGTGTTAAAGGGACGGGTGGACGAGGTGCTAACGGACATGGTTTAGTGTTTGATAGGAATGGTTGGACTCGATGATCCAGTGGGTCTCTTCCAACCTGGTTGTTCTGTGATTCTATGATTGAAGTAGTCTCCATTTAGGTATTGAAGCACAATTAAAATGTCTTAAGGAAAGGGAAGCTGTTCATGCTATTGCAAACGCTAGCAATAATGTTCATGTTACCATAAGAAGCGGCTGATGAACTTGGCAATATTTGGGCTTGTTTTTCCCACCAGCTATCGCCCAATTACACATCTTCCTCCAAAGTGCACACTCAGTTATGCTGTAGGTGGTTTGATTTACGTGTTTTTGTCAATGCAGGGAGCAAGCCTTGCCTTGTATTCAGATCCAGTTACAGCGTGAGATCTTGGACTTCGGGAATCAAGCTGACATGCCATCTGGAAATGGAAGCAAGTCTTCAGGTGGTCTGCAAAAGACATTCTCAAAACTGACTTCCCGGTTTACAAAAAAAACTTCCTGCACCACTACAAATAACACTGGAAGTTATTCAATCCCCAGTACACCTTCCAAAAATGTCTTCATCAGTTCCAACTCAGAGGAGAAAGCAAAAATGCCTGCTAACATGGATGCACGGTTACAAAGCGTTTTGAACATCAGCAATTTTCCGAGGACCACAGATCCGCTGCAGTCGATTCAGAGCACAAATAATCAGCTAGTGAATGGGTTTCTAGTTGAAAGATGGGGCAACTTCTTCAAATCAGATGATGACAAGGATGACAAAGGTATGAATTTACCAACTGACCAAGAAATGCAGGATGTTATAGATTTCTTGTCTGGTTTTAACATGGGCAAATCCCAGCAGACTTCTCCGATGGTGAAAAGAAGGAACTCTGTTGCATCCTCTGCAGCAGCAGAACAAAAATCAGGAACAGTCCAGCAGCAGCCGCAGCCACAGTCTCTCTCTCACACACCACTGCATCCATCTCAGCCAGGCCTGTCACAGCAGCAGCAGTCACAGAAGCAGCAGCAGCAGATGCAGTATTACCAACACTTGCTTCAACCTATTGGACCACAGCAACGCGTACCTGCCAAGTGGCTGACTAATTCCTCCCAGCAGCCAGCCCAAGCCGTTGGAGCTGGATTGTCTCATATCAACCAGTGGAACAATCCTGGTTTTCCCGATTTAAGCTCGGATTTGTACAGCTTGGGTCTGGTGAGCAGCTACATGGACAATATGATGTCAGAGATGTTGGGACAGAAACCACAAGGACCTAGAAACAACACATGGCCGAATCGTGACCAAACTGATGGAGTGTTTGGGATGTTGGGAGAAATCCTGCCTTTTGACCCTGCAGGTGTGTGTCTTTTCCTTTATTATGATGATGTGGGGTTTTTTTTGTTTGTTATGTCCTTGTACGGTACAAAGAACACTGTTCAATATTGCCAGCAGTGACTGTTGTTTCCTAGTGCTGTCCAGGACGGCGCTCACAAAGGCACGCATGCCTCTCTCCTTTTGTTACCAGAAGGGGAACTAAAGAACAGCAACTGCCATTACTAAGTAAGAATGCAAACAAATTCCTTGTTTCTTGTCCCAGTTGCAGTAGTTCTGACCTTATCTGTTCATATCTGACCTGATACAGACATGCGAGTACTGGTACAGACAGTGATGTTCCTCCTATTGTTAACTTGTGAAATGATTTAAAACTATTAAATCCCGCCCTTAGGTATTTTACCTCTCCCCAAAATGACCTTTCCTGCTCTTTACCAGTCTTGCAATCTAGAGATACAGCCCGATTGCATGTTTCCCATATCCCTGCATTTCCCCACCGTTACTGTGCAATTCTATGGGAATCATGGTGGTTCCTGTTCTACGGCTCTTATGGCAGTGACAAGCTTGGATGCTGAAGGATTAGAGACTAAAGAGCAAGTGCCATGTGGTTTGCCAGATGGGTTTGAACTGCCAATAAATTATAAATGTAGAGGGATTATTGTCAGAGATGAAGTGAGATAACATTTCCTAGCCATAAGCAAATAGCTAAAGACGATGGAATTGACTGTAGTGTCTGAGAGGGGATTAATGAATTCTTCTGGTAGCACTGCTAACAAGAAGTTGCACATGTATTGTCTTATAATTTCGGTTGCCCTGGAACAGCTACGGAAATCTTGCAGAATGCATTTATGAATCTGTCTGGAGGGAGGCAGCAAGAGAATGAACAGGAAAACCCTTTATCAAACCATGAATCATTTGCATATGTGCATGTTAGGGCTGCGTAGGTGCTTCAAACCAGCTAATTTGACTCATATTTTTGATAGTTATTTTGTCAACTTAGTTGATAAATTACTGGAGTTTATAAGGCAAAAATAGGCATCATAGTTATGTTATCAAGAGCTTCTTAACAATGGTGAGTCTAAGTTAGCATCATCTTATTAACTGTACTTTCA
Source organism: Clamator glandarius (assembly GCA_033459285.1). Taxonomy (NCBI): domain Eukaryota; kingdom Metazoa; phylum Chordata; class Aves; order Cuculiformes; family Cuculidae; genus Clamator; species Clamator glandarius. Next base: position 1,646,278 of record JAUNZM010000463.1, on the reverse strand, counting down.
TTATTTGCTCAAGGATTACCACAGCCTTGCAGGAAGGACAAAATGAGTTTCAGCAAGCACCAAGGAGACATGCATGTGTAGGGGAAATAACATAAACATACTAAGGATGGGCATTTGTAGCATTTTGAATCCACTATGTTTCTGTAGTTTTTTTCCTTACAATGCACATGAAGCTACTTGCTTTGTTCCATTTGATATGATGAATATCAAGGCCTTTGAAAGCAATGCTTTGAAAAGATGACTTAGCCGAGATGATGAATGGTGCTCTGTGCTCCATGTTTCTTAAGGTTAAGTGATAAGTAAACAATATTTTCCCCAGAACTGGGGTTTAAAAAAACCGAAACCAAACAAAAATCAAACAGTTTGACTACTGATCAGGTTTTTTTTTTCCTTTGGAAAGATAACTTGCCAGATTAAGCTGTAATATAATTTTCAGTTTAAGCTCTCGTTAACACAGTACAGAAAGCTTTAAAAGGCAGATTTCAAGACTTGGTTAGGATGTTGTTGATTTGTCATCTAAAAGAAACGCCCTTACTTTTTTGATAAATATTTTTAGAGCCTGAAGATTATGTCTTTCTTCAGGTGCAAACTGCTAATTAAGTATTTATAGAATTGATGGATTTTCACGTCAAAACCTTAAGCAGCTACTGAAAATGCATTTTGCAGTACTTTTATCACCTGTAAGAAGTCAATTGAGTGTTGTAGTAAGAATGGGTAGAAAGAACATTGGTACCTTTAGGTCTTCTGAATTATTTTCACAGATGTGAAAGAACAAAGTCAAAACCACATCTGGTGGAAAGCCATTTACCTGACACTTTTTCATTGAGGTAAAAATCAGCCCAGATTGCTGCTTTGAATGTAACAGTAATTTAACACTTAGTGCTATGGACAGGAAAAAAGCTCTGCACACCATTCAGGCTCTCTCTAGAATCTGTCCTTAGCCCTAAGGATCTGTCGAGCTTCCAGCCTCCTCCTAAACAGACATAAAGCTATTTCTCAAAGAGAACACGTATTAATGGGAATACTTTGTCTCTGTAAGCTGTCAGATTGTTCCATACTGTACTTGTATCATAAAGAACATACAGAAACCAAATTTTTTTACTGCTGTTCTAATTTGCGTCAAACAAAAGATTGTGGAGCTGCCTTTTTCTGAGTGGGTCCTTTTTTCTCGGAGCTTGGCTAAATGTACAGGCTTGAACTCTGTCAGTGTCTGCTGACAGGATGTCAGACCTTTCTGTGTATAGACATGATCCTAGTGACAAGCACCATTTCCCTGATGGAATGGAAGAGGAAGGCATGCCCCATGTGAGTTGTTATCCACCATGTGTGGACAGCGCGTATCTACTTAAAAACTTCTCCTGTTCTGTGTTCTTCACTGCTCCCTGAAGAGGCGTCAACTCCGGCTGGCATTTATTATCAGAGAGGGAATTATTTTCTGTGGTGGGGCATGATCAAGCTGAAAGGATTAAATGAGGGGGATAACTGCAGTAGGAAGAGCTGAATGTCAGCAACTGATTTGGTTTCTTTTATTCAGTTGGCTCCGATCCTGAATTTGCCCGCTATGTTGCTGGAGTCAACCAGGCTATGCAACAGAAAAGGCAAGCGCAGCACATCCGTCGTCCAAGCAACACCACACGGAGCAACTGGCCTCTTCCTGATGATCCTCATAAAACCTGGCCCTTTCCCGAGTATTTCACAGAAGGGTAAGAGGCTGGACAGGCTATGTGGTTTTATTGTATACAAGTCTGTTTTACACTCAGACTTGGCAGAATGTGGGAATACTGGCTGTTTTTTCCAGGTGTGGCTGCATCCATGAAAGCTGCACTTCATTATGCCCAGTGAGAAATCCAGGCCCTTCCTGCTTTGTTGATGCTGAGGCACTGACAGTTGTTTCATGTCTTCTTTAGAGCGGGAAATGAGGAATTTATAGCACAGATTAATTCAGAACTGTTTTCTTCCAGTTTATTGAAAGCCTTTAAAACCTGGTTTTGATGAAGTGCCGCTATCACAGTTGCAGTGCCTGGCTGAATGTAGCTCTCCAGATTGTAGCTGCTAGATCTCGCTACTATAGGGCATGTACCTTATACCAAGTTAGTTAGCAGTCATTAACCTTTTCTAAATCGTAACTATTTCTTACAACAGTGATGTTTCAAGAGCCTCTGTCAATTTGTCCATGATGCAATAGCTGTGATTCAGGTGCAGGCACTATAAATACCAGGACTAATGCAGCTTCTTGTCTTGCAGTGATGTGACAAACAGCTGGTCTGGTACTCAAGGAGACTCTGCCAGCTCCAGTGACGAGACCTCCTCAGCTAACGGAGACAGTTTGTTCTCCATGTTCTCAGGGCCAGACCTTGTTGCTGCTGTAAAGCAGAGAAGGTGAGCAGAGTGACAGAGACATAGCGCTCCATTAGATTGTTCTTTTTTTTTTGTTGTTAATTTCATTTGAGGAGCCAAAGGAAATTCCTGCTAATCAGATGGTTATATGATTGTCATCTTGCATACCACACTGGCAGGTGGATCAGTGTATCTGGCTGTAATGCTAGGGGTTCCCAAGGTGAGTTCTATTTGTATTTATTAGTTCTGTTAGTAGCTCTCTCCTTACACAAACTACAGCCTGTGACCAAAAGAGGAGTTGTTTTCTGAATTTTTACATGTACCAAGACTTCATCTAGAGGGGACAGGAACTGACCTTCAGTAAAGGCTATACTGAAACAGAGGGAAGGGAGTTATCTAATAAACAGTCAAAATAAAAGCAGTCATAATATGTTTTTTAAAGAAGCGGCAGGGATTGCAAAACATAATTAACACATAATGAGTGAGTGAATCTGCCAAGCTGTCAGATATCTAGATTCATCACAAAGAAAGAGCAAAGGCCTGTACTTGTGTAGTGTTGTGAAGAGAGGACCAGAAGGAAGTTTCTGAAGTGTGTGCCTCATTAAAGAAAAACTTAAGCTGAAGGCACAGCTCTACTGTCTTGTGTTACTTAAGAAAGAAAAATATCCTACAGGCAAGGGCTAAAACTATACCGTCAGAGAAGGCAAAAAGGTTGGGTGCTCTAAAGCCAACCTGCAAAGCACTGCCTACCTGTGCACCCATGGTGGTTGGAGCATGGTAGTTTTTTTAAATGAAGGATGAAAGGATTAAAGGCCCTGCTTTAATTTAAGCCCACCTATCTCCCCCTGCTAAAACCCCAAAACAACACCAAGAGATAACTATGCCCTTCCACATGTCCTCGAGGACTATTTGGTACTAGGTACGAGGTCACATTGATACCGATGTTGTAGGATTTTTCCTTAGCAAAGCCACTGTGCTTCAGCAGATGTTACGTAACTGTTTTTGCTCCTTTTACCTGTAACAAGAGGAAGCATTGGTACCTATTCTAGGCTGAGATACAGGACAGAGTGGAACTCCAGAATGGTTTGTGCCAGTGGCAGATGGATGTGGGTGACTCACTTTAAACAAAAGTAAATATCACTCTCTTTTTTTGGGCAGAAAACACAGCAGCGGTGAGCAGGAACCCAGTACGCTACCATCCCCACCTCTTCTTTCTGCAGCAGATGACCGTAATCAGGTAAAGTGAGAACAGCTTTGCTTTTCCTGTTGGCATTGTAGGGTGGTTTACACTGGGGAAAACCCCCAGAACAACATCTCTAGCTCCAGAGTGCTTACCTCAGTGAATCCCCAAACCACCTGCACTTAAGTAGTACCAGCTGCTTTTATTGAAGTTACCAAGTTTAGATATTACAATTGGAAATCACTTTTTCCTTCCTCTTGTAGCAGCAGTTAAAACAAAACCAAAGATTTCAAGTTAAGCTAAGAGGTAAGGCAGTCCATGTTACCCTTCTTGCTGAAGATTTTAACTTTGACACTGCTGTGTCTCAAGCGTATGTGCCAGAGTAAATAAAAAGGGGTTTCACTAGGCAGATACTGTAAGAACTGAGAGTCCCATACATCAATTCTGCATTCAAACATATAAACTGATCTGCTGAAAATGTCTTAAGGCGGGGGCAAGATGATGTGTTTAAGTATTGTCTCAAAAACACAGAAGTGTTCCTTATACTAAAAAAGTCCTGAAAAAAACCCAAACAAACCCAACCCCAACGAACTTTGTTTTCTCAGGACAATAAAACCAAAACATGGCCTCCCAAGGCACCCTGGCAGCACACATCCTCTGTCACAGCCACGCTTCCCGGCCAGAGTTCATCCCTGTACCCAATGAGCAGCCCTGCCAGCCAGTGGGGTGACACGATGCCGATCCTCCCATCTCCTGTCTGGGCAGCAGCCAGTGACTGCACTCCGGCAGCAGGGATCTCCAGCTTTGCCTATGCGCAGCAGCAGCAATCACAGCAACAGGCTTCCCAGCACAAACAGATGAACAAGGGCTTTAAATCTTTTCCAGTGAAGCATGAGCGCAGGCCGTCTTACCTGCATCAGTACTAATTGCTTTCATGCTGGGAAAAGCAGCATGGGGCTCATCAGAGATGACATACTCTTGGTTTCACAATTGTGTATTGGCTATAGCCTGTTAATCTCATTAAATATGGAGGGGGGGATTGGGTGAGATATACAAGCTCTTGAGTTCTGATTTACAGTGCTGAGCAAATATGGCCAATATGTTTGTTTGATGTATGTGAAACAGCCCAAAACTGTGATGCAGAAATGCTTTTGAAAATGTGTATATTGCCTTTCCTTTCAAAACCTTTTTTTTAAAAGAACTGCTGAAGGACTACCATACCAGAAACACTGTATTTTATAGCTATTTTTCATAGATTTATAGTTAAACATCTTACAGAGACACATTGAATATGTTGAAGCAAATACATAGTGGTCACTTTGCTCAACACTGTGTTTAAATTTCTACCGGACACGCTGCAAAGCCTTTGTATTCTCCCTAAATGGCCTGTGGGCAGCTTTTTTAAATGAAGTGCAAACAGCAGCTTTTTGCGTGCCACACAAGTGAGTTCGTTATAAAACTGTTGCAGGAACAGTTGGGAAGTGGAGTTTTGTGGTAGTTTCCTTACTCTGAGTAAAGATCAGCAGAACCACTCAACCTTGTGTCACAAACGTTACCTGAGTTGCTTAAAGTAGATGGTGCCTGTGGGGGTAGTGAGACACTGGTTGGTTTTCTTTCAAATAAACAGTTTCTTACTGCTTCATTTGACCAAAGGCATTGCCCACACAGCGCTCCTTACGTGTGCAAAAAGCACAGCCTAAAAGACTACTCGCAGATATTTAAAGTCTTATTTCAGATGCTACAGGTGATTAAAACTTGTGAGCTGGCTCAGAAGATTCTAAACTGAAACGTGGGGTAGCAGTTAGTGAAAAGAACATTATTTTTTTTAAAAGGATAAAGTAATTATTTGCAAGTCAATGTGCCATTAAATGTACCTGTGGAATTGGGAATAATCTTCCAACCAAAGTGGATCGGGGAGAGTGACTGGTGCTTAAAAACTGAAGAACAATGGTAAATATATGTATAGCTATCCCACTGTATATTAATTGAGATTACAGAAGATTCTTTATATAGTTAGAGCTTATTTAAATTTTCATATTTCATCTTTGAAAGAGTCTAAAAACCACAATATTTTCTGGTATAAGAGTTTTGACAGTATTAATCTTATTTTTGTATTTTTCTTAAGTCATATCATTCTAATATGTTAACTACTAGTAAAATGGATTATTAGTTCTAACTACATAATTTTTCAATGAAGATAAAGCACATTTGTTGTTTTTGTTTTTACAAACTAAGTACATCTATATCTGAAGATACCAAAAAAAAACCATTATATATATATATAAAAAAATAAGACGTATACACAACACTAAAACTATTCAAACAGTTGGGTGTTTACAGCCCATCCACCTTTTTTGTTTGTATGGTGACGGGTTGCATTTGCAAGCCCAAATTGTTACCTTTTTGTGCTGTTTGAGGATGCCAATGTTGCCTGTATTTATGATATTGTCACCATGTTTTCTGAAACTTCATACTTACCATGTTTACAGAGATTCGTTTGCTGTACATAGACTTTTTACAGTACTGTGCTTTGCACAATCAGTGTGGCTTCTGTCTGTAAATTGTTAATGGTCTGTACTACTATAATTTTGAGAACCCTCTGCTGAAAATGTTAGTGGTTATTTAACTTGATGAATGGTTTTGAGTTCCTAAAGCTTGTCAGTTAGAGCTAATATTAAATTCTAAATTGGGTTGTAGTTACTGGTTATTCATACTAAGACCAAAATGGGAGTTAATGAAAACACTTAATTTTGAACTTTTTCTAACAAGTGCCAAAATGATTGCTATAGTTTTTGCAGTTACTTCATAATTAAAAATGCTGGCGCGTTTCTGGACCTACATCCGTGAATTGCAAACACAAAGACAGTTTGTCTGCATTTTGACCACGTAGGTGCTACTCTGTCCTTTGCTTCCGATTGTTCTGAACACTGGTAATTTTAAGAATTGTTGCACTTGGCAAATGAGTCTTGCCATTAAACTTCACTTACGCTGCCAAGTGCAAGGGTTTGGTGCTTGGTGAACTTACCTGATCGCAGTGCTTCATGTGAATAGCGAATGCTTCTGAACTGGAACTGTACATTTTGTATTTTAAAGCTTCTGTAAAAGTAAACTATTTGCTTTATTAAAGATACACATTTACTAGGTCATACCTGTTGAAAATATGCACCTTGGTGAAAATGAGCAGCACCTTAAACTGTAACTTTGGTTTGTAAACAAAGATCTTATTTCATTAACATGGGATTATTTAACAGTCTGAACATTGTCAACTGCCTACTTACTGAATGAGTTTATAAAAACAGATGTTACGCATTGTACAGTCACAAGCCCCTTTAAAGGTGCTTCTTCCAGCAGAGTGCAGAGGAACGACAGCTGCGATGCCTCAGCCACTGGCTCTGAATGAGCAAAGGACCCACGTGCTCTCAATTCTTAGCAGTCAGTCCCCAAGTGAAGAGCTTCCATGGCAGTGAGTAAAAAGTAGGCTACCAGACCCCCAGAACCATTACTCGTGCTTATAGTTTAGCTCTTGTTAATTGTGCCCCTGAAATGCAGTAGCCAAGGTGTGTACAGAAGCTGTGCTTGTTTTGGGTGAGACTGGACCACAACTGCTGACAGATACCAAAGAAGCATTTGCATCCATGTTGATTATGCAAGAATTTACTTGTTTACAGAGTCTGCAGTACAGAACATTTCAAGCAAAAAGGAAAAGCTGACATATTTGGGGCAAACACACAGCCCTCCCTTCCTGCAATACTCAGATTCTCTTTTGTGCTTAATTGCTCCAAGTTATGCAACAGTCCCAGCTTTCCTACAGAAGTTAACATTTCTGTTTCACTAAATCACCAAGCTGCTCCTTTGTTAATATATTTTACAAAGAACAGCTTTAGTTTATTAAGCACAATTCCCCTGAAACAACATACAATTGTCTGCTGCTTTATCTGTGGCGACTCACACTGCCTCCCATGTGACAGAGAGAAGGGGCTGAAGGTAAATTTTACCCTGTGGCTGCACGGCCTCAGTCCTGAGGCAGCCTTGGTCCCAGGGAGGCTGCAGGAACCCTCCCGGGGCATGGCTGGGGTGCTGCCCTGACAACTACGCTGCTCTCAGAGGTGCATTAGTTCCACATCAAGTTCTTCCAGGGAGAAAAAGGAAGTGTGATCAAATAATTATCGCCCCTAAGTACTGCTGTGGTAATGGGGGGGTAAAAAATGCCCTAATACCCCATCCAAATCTACATCCATGTTTTTAACACAGAAGTACGGATGACTTTTACCTGCCTTTAAAGACTGCACCTTCTCAGCTCTCAAAGTGGGGCCGAACTAAGTATTTCTACCCATTCTGAAGGCAGTGCTGCTCGTGTCCAGGCGTGCAGTCACTCCGCAGGTTTCTGCGTGCCAGGTGGTGTTGCATCCGCAATGGTAGCTAAATAGATGAGGTTTCTATGCAGGATGTGCTGGTACCTGTGAGAGGAGGAGCCATTATCTGGGAAAAGTTCTCTTCACGCAAACGGCCCTGACTTCAGCAGCAAATTTCATAATCTGATCAGCTGCTAAAGAAAGAGCAAACGATGGGAATGATACGCGGGGGAGAGCAGGGGCCGGGGCGTACTCACTGCACGCAGTCGGTGGCGCGGCCCTTGCTCTGGTACTCCACGATGCACCGGATCAGCTGGTCGTTCTCCTCCAGCAGCTGCGGCACGGGAGGCGCCTCGGTCACCAACCGCCTCTCGCCTCACCGGCTGCCTCAGGCACCGCCCGCCTCGCGTCCCTCCCGCCTCCGGCACCGCCTCGCGCCTCAGCCCCCGCCTCTCGCCTCCGGCACCGCCTCCCGCCTCAGCCCCCGCCTCTCGCCTCAGGCACCGCCTCGCGCCTCAGCCCCCTCCCGCCTCGCGCCTCAGCCCCCGCCTCGCGCCTCAGGCACCGCCTCCCGCCTCAGCCCCCGCCTCTCGCCTCCGGCACCGCCTCCCGCCTCAGCCCCCTCCCGCCTCCCGCCTCAGCCCCCGCCTCTCGCCTCAGGCACCGCCTCCCGCCTCAGCCGCCTCGCGCCTCAGCCCCCGCCTCTCGCCTCCGGCACCGCCTCCCGCCTCAGGCACCGCCTCCCGCCTCAGCCCCCTCCCGCCTCAGCCCCCTCCCGCCTCAGGCGCCGCCTCTCGCCTCAGCCCCCGCCTCCCGCCTCACCGCCCGCGTCTCGCGTCCCCGTCGGGGCCCCCGTCCCCTCCCGGCCGCGCTCACCCGCTGCAGCGTCTCCTGGTTCACCTCTGCCTTCCCGCGCAGTCGCTCGGGCACAAACGCCACCGACATGGCCGGCCGGGCGCTGCTGCGGGCTCCCGCCGGCCACGTGACCTCACCCCGCCCACCTCGTCACGTGGTGCCGCCCCACGCCCGCATCCAGCGCTCAGCGACCCGCGCAGCTCCAGGACCGGCCCTCGGGCCAGAGAAACGTGATAAAATCGTGCCCCGCAGCCCAGAGCAAAGTTATACAGCCAAGCTTTAGTCCCCCACGTTGACTATTCCCCATTACCCCACTCCACTCTTCCATTACCCCATTTTCCTACCCTCAACGTTCTGAGAAGAAAGCAAAGAAAGAAGATAAATCAACCCATTCGATGAAAAGGTTTTAATCTTTGGATCCCTTTATTCCTGTGGCCTTCATATACAAATACAGACACAAGTGACCAGGTTCCCCTCCGGCGGGTCGAGCCTTGTTCCCCGCCCTGGCCAGGCGCCCGTCCTCCGGCGGCTGTGACTGCAGGGGCCGAGAACCAGAGGCGCTATGTCTCCGAGCTATGGGCTATCAAAACGCAAACAACTTCAAACACTAAGAATTCTTTAAATTGCTTATGTCTACAGGTATTACAACAAAGTTAACATCGCAAGGATTGACAAATGGAGACGCACGTTTGTCCCAGGCGCTCCGGGAGAACCACGAACTCATCTGCCTGGTCCGTTATTAAAAAAAGTTAATAATTATCACTAAGTAAAATTAATTGCAAATTTTGACATAAGAAAATTTCTTCTCTCCTTATTTGAAAATATCTCCTTAATTTGGTCAAATCCTGTGATATGCCAGAACCTACAAAATCCCACTCTCGCAGGAGAAGTGCAGAGCGTATCCAGTTCTGTGTCATGGAAGAACATTGTCAAATCCTTATTACAGTCCAAATATAAAATCAAACCTTTAAGCCTGAAAAGCTGCTAAAGAAAAAACCCAACTAATTCAGTGTTCTTCAGCATCTCAAATTCTGCAATAACACAGTATGTTTGCCGACTTAAAAATGTTTATTCTTTAAAAAATTAGTTGCTTTTTATACAGCTATACAAAGTTTGTCGTGTTTCTTTGGCAATGGGATATAATGGAATTTTACAACTATATAAAAAGTTTCCTTTGCCTAAGAAACAGTATTTACTGTGTGTACATATCTGACTGACAAAGCAAGTTCCCTACTCTCCAGCACCCTAGTTGATAAAAGTACAACTATCTCCAAAGGGATATTACAGGATTCCCAAAAAACAACCTTCAGTGGATCAAAACACTCACAGTATCGACGGCCTTCTGCATACAATTGTCCTTACAGCTTGAAGCAATTATCAAATACAGCTTAGTAATAAGAAAAATCCTTTCAGTGATGAAAAAATACTTAAACTCCATCGAAGTACTGCTTTATAATTAACTATACATAAGAAATTACTTATCCTTCTGTCTCAAATATATTTAATGCTCACGTTTTTCAAAGACGGCCATTTTTCAAAAGTAACTGCGTTACACCCCTTTGAAATTAAATAGTTAAATCCCAGTGCTGGTGACAAGTATACAGCAAATTAACTTCATTCTTTGCAGAGATAGAAACTAATTCTCCGGATCAAGAAGGTCTGGACATTCACCGGGCCTCAGCTTTCTTGGAGACTATGCAGCAACTTTGTTGTCTTTCTAGAGAGAACAACAGCAGAAAGATAAAATTAATTTTGCAAAACCAAAATTGCCAATTAATCCAGGTAACAGCGGCTAGAGAAGACGCGCTGCGATGACTCCTGTCAGAACAGAGCCCTCCCTGTGCAATCAGGTTGGTGCCTGGTCAGAACGCGCCCAGGCTGGCACACGCTGGCTCAGCTCGTCACCTTCAGCACCGCCTCCTTCTCATCTGGAAGGCTGGGAAAGTCTTTCCTTCAGAAATTCAAATCTTTGATCCTTAATTCTTCACTTCAACTCATGCTCAGCTACCAAAAACTCCTCTACATCACAGGACTCGTTGTTGCAAATGGATTAAGGAGTATAAGGGACACTCAGAAATCTCTGTGGCTCCCCCCACCCCGTTTTTTTCCTCTTTCTCCATTAAATATATTTAAATTTTCAAACTGAAAGAGGTTGTGTTGCAAAAGTCTAACTGCTCATGCAGTGAACTCCCAGAGAAAGTCCTTTTGTCCCAGTCAGAAATGTAAAAGCCTGTATTTATTTCCACCACTCTGGTTCATTGTATTCATTAATGATTCTGAACAATATGCCAGGATTACTGCTGTTCCTTAACAAGCCAACGTTCAAGCTGAATACACACACTTAATGCCATGAAAAACAGCTTGTACTGAAATTATTAAAATATTTTGGGTCTGCAAGAAACTGAACTGTGCTGATTCACATAATCTGTATGATCAGCCAGCTTCCGCAAAAGTAGAACATATGTTGCTTCCCTGTGACACCACTAGCACAGAACACACCACTGACACCTATTCTGCCCCTCCTCTGAACTGCTGGCAGGAAGAAGAGTTAAGATCAAGCGAAACAAGAGAAAAGGATAACAGTTACAGAAGCAACAAATTGCATAACTGTACTGCAAAGGAAGATTCTGCTTTTTAGTCATCACAGTTCTTATAGAACGAATTACTATTTCTACGCTTACATGATGATAAAAGCACATCTGTGCACCAGGTTAGCAGACTTAGAGGGTGGCTTGTGCACAATGCTGAAAGGAACTTAAAGCTCTGTTCATGTTTAACTAAAAATGGAGTAGTAATAGTACCTATTTTAATCTTCTAAAGACACTTTCCTTATGACAGGGACCTTTTCTTTCAATGCTTTTATGCACTGCCTCCCACAGTTCCTTTGCTGAATGACTAGCTGACAAAGCCAATCCTGCCTTAGCTTTCCCAGCAGCTACTGCGTGTAACTATGGGGAGTTAAGAGTTTAAAAAAACAAGCATGTAACAAGACCTTACAACTCAAATACTTGACCTTCCTTTTTGTAAAGGGACATTGCCATGCTTCAGTAACTTCAATTACTCTCTTCTAGGGGTTATATAGGATCTTGGATGTCTACTGGCTTTGTGCCAGCTCATTCACAAGGAATTAAAAAAAAATCTGTTGCACGCTAGAATCAGTCAAACTACTCTCTCTCAGTCTTCCAATGTTGCTTAGAAAATGGTTGTGATTCACATTTCTAACACTTGTATTAAATCTGCAGAACTTCTACAGCTTCCCTGTCTCCCAGTTCCAGGCATAGAACAAATATTTAGGGCACATGTGCAAAGGCTGCTTTTACTTTCACTACTGTTGATTGTAAAATGATGCCATGTACCTAAATGTCAGCATTACTAGACTTTCAGTTAAGTACCTCAGAGTACCTGCAAAACCTTACTCAACAAATTCTAGTTCAACATCCAATCTATAAGCAGGACTTCTTTACCACTCGTTTCCAAGAACAGTAGATCAGGTCAAAGGAAGATAAATATACTTTACCCTATACTCAAAGTCAGCAAACTCCCTGCCTCCACGACCTCCTCTGAATCCCCCACGGAATCCTCGCGGGGCAGTGAAACCACCTCTTCCACTTCCTCGTCCTCTTCCACCTCGGAAGCCAATTGTCCCTCTGCCTCTGAACCCTCCACGGCCACGATTGGGACGCAGTGGTATTCCGAAGGTCTCTGCATTTAGTCTTCTTTCCTCAGCCCAAGTGGGTCGCCGTTCTCTGCCACACAAAAGGAACAAGCATAGTTTAAAAGCACACTTCAGAAGGAAGATCTGCCTCAATTAAAATCGCCAGAAAGCCCATTAAATGAGAAATGATACATTAGTCACATTGTAAATCTCCACATTATCCCTTCTGCAAGGATCTATGTGCCTGCCAAAATTAATTTAACTCAACAAAAAGGGATGTGCTACAGTATCAATGATAGATTAACAATGCTGTAAGTTTCCCATACAGAAGTAAACAGTCTGTATCCTCTGCACACAGCATCACACAAGAAAATAAATAAATAAAAGCTGCCCGCAATTTAAAACAAGAAGCAGAAAGTAAAAGCCTACAAGGAAATAGTGTGCTTCATATTCATTTTTGTCCACTGCATATGGAAATAAAGCTTTACTTTCTTTTGATTCAGGATTTGCTGTGATGATGACTGCTGCCCTGTGACACAAACATGCACCAATGATTCCAAGAAGCTTCCGCCTGCAGGCCATACCTATTGTCATCACAGGAGATGTTATCAAAGAAGGATTTGGTTTTGTCATAGTAGCAGTTGGGTCCAAGTGGGTCTTCCTCATCTGCATTCCCTTCGCTATTTTGGGTATCAACACCTGAGTCACCTTTGTCTTCTCCATTTACAGGCTTCTCTGGTTTCTCAAGCTTATCTTCTGGAAAATAAAAGTAAACAGAAGCCTTCCACATCATCACGCTTAACAAAACAGCACTGTTAACTTATTCCCAGACAGACACAAATGATACTCAAAGCTCAAAAATACCAAACCCCCTCCAAACTGTAATGTGCGTCAGACTGATTTCCGGAAATCAGGAAGTTTGGCTGTTGCTGTCTGGGAGATCAATATCCTCTATATTCTCTGCGGGTTTAATTAACAAAAAAAAAAACCTGTGGTCAGATGGATTTGGTCATACTTTTTTATAACCTTCTAGCTTCCTCCTTTCCAGATTTAAAAGCCTCCCTCAGTCATTCCCCATATAAAAAATATTCCATATTTCTGTTCATCCATGTTACCCTTCCTTTTGCTTTGTCTTCTAGCTTTGCTGTTATCTCCTCTGAGACACAGGGCCTGCATTCACTGTATGCTGTGAACAGATTTTATCATATATTTCTTTCCTAATAAAGCCTGAAGTTCAGCTCACTGTTTTGACTGGTACTGAGAAAGCAGCTGATGGTCCAACAGAACTAGCTATTACTGTCTTATCGGAGAACGCTTTAGGGTGGAAGGGATCTTGGACGTCCATCCAGTCCAACCCCGCAGCAGCGAGCATGGACAGCTTCAACCACACCAGGTTCCTCAGAGCCACCTCCAACCTGACCTTTAATGTTTCCACGGATGGGACTTCTACTACCGCTCTGGGCAATCTCTGCCCGTGTTCTACCACCTTCAGCAAAAAGATTCTTCCTCGTATCTAATCTAAATCTCCCCTCTTTTAGTCTAAAATCATTACCCCTTGTCCTATCACTACACTCCCTGATAAAGAGCCCCTTTCCATCTTTCGTGTAAGTCCCTTTTAGGTACTGAAAGGAAGGCTGCAATAACCTTTCCACAACACACACACAAGAATTACTACTCTGCCTCATAAAATATTTCCATAGCTCTTCATGGTCAGCTTTCCCTCTACTCTTTATTATTCTGAAAAAAATAGTATCAACAGCAAAGTGACAACTCATTTAAAAATAATCCAGAAAGAGGCAAACTGCAGAGAACAAATCCTATGGGGCTCCACTAGTGTTTCTTCTCTACGCTGAAATCTGACAATTTATCCCTACCTTTTGTTTCCCAGCTTTTAATGAACCGTTTACTGAAATAGGAACTGCTATATTAACCTGTAACAGTTTTGTCTAAAAATAGCAGCAGCAGTGTAATGAGCAGGTGGCTGGTCACGAGAGAATGAGGTAATTAAAACAGAAGCCTGCTAGAAAACAAAACAGAAGTGCTGGCATGGGTCTGAATGATTCCTGTGTTTCTTTGGAAAAGGGTAAAAGCAAAGATATGACAGAAACTTTCTCAAATTGCAAGCCTTACGCATCCTCCTGATTGCTTTTGGTCCATTGATAATTGAAAACATAAAATACAGGTTTTCTCTTAACGTATCTTTTCCAGAACTCAAAAGTGAACTTGCACTACCAGGACTTCTGTTCAAATAATCCGCATTTTTAACCAACAGACTTCTTAGAACATGATGTATAATATCTGATGGTTAAAATTCTTTCAAAACTCAAAATATTGATTCAAGCACTAAGTCAATTAATTGGATTACTCCAGTTCACTTGTTCATTAATACTTTTAACCTTTTTTTAATGACCGCTACCAAGACTCAGTACACTACGCCTTTTAAAAGCTGTTCTCCAAGGTAGTATTAAAACTGTCAGACAGTTTTTCCATTCTCAAATCTAAAGCAAAAATTGGGTTACCTTTTAGTTTGAGTTTATTATGAAATTCTCTATCAATTTCCTCCTTGTTGAATTGTGCATTTGCACTTTCAAAGTCAAAGTCCTTCTCAAACTTCATTGGACCATCCCTCCTAATACCAAACCTTCCTCGGCCTCCTCTGTGGCCTCCGCGGCCTCTACGTGCTGTGGGTGCACCTGCAACTGAAAAGAGGGAAATTCTGTTTGTTTTTTTTTGGTAGACTGTTTTTTCTTTGAGGGCAGCGTGGGTGGGGGTGGTTGGTCTTTGGGGTGGGGTTTTTGTATGGTTGGGTTGGTTTTTAATTCCTGATATAACAGGTTGGGAGTTCATGCATCCTCTTCCTGCACTGTTAAAAGTCCTGTCAGAGCAGCTTGTAATTTGTAGATTCACTTACCATAATTACGGCAGTGACAACAGAGAGCGTGACAGTACTAAACAACTTTCTAGAAATCATTAAAGTCTTTCTGAACAGTTAAAATGTTAGTACCTTTTCAGTCAAGTGTTTTCATAGAAAGGTTAACAGGTTTTATTTCATGCTATTTCATTTAGAAATCCATGAATACTGCTTGGTTTTGCATTTTTATTCAAACCACTCAACACAGAGAGCAACCAGAAGAGATTTTCTCTCCAACGTTGACTTTTTGTGCTTATGTTATTCTAACACAATGCAAAGTTGTTATCCACTAAAAGCAATTTTTTATTACCTTAATCTGAACTGCAAGATGCCTGGATATTAGAAACAGACGTTCTAGCACTCCAGAAACTATACACGTTGTATTTGAGCAGACTTATTAGAACCCTAATGAAGTCTGAAAACAATAATAGCTATTTCTCAAAACAAGATTTACCACTTTGTCGTTTGTTTTCATTTCTGAGTTCATTTTCTGATCTTGAAACCTTGTGTGCTTCAGCTAAAGTTGGAAATAAAAGAATTATTTGTTTATCCAATTAGGTATTTTTGATCATACTTCTGCATATAGTTGTATGGTTCAGATTTCAGAAAAAAAACAAACCTATAAAACAAACCCACTTCATAAAAGGAAACCAAGATAATTTAGAATATATGTTTGACTTCAAAACAAATATATATAATCCAGGTCTCTGCTCGCCAGCCTACTAGTAATGGACAGCAGGAAAATTCCTACGAGTTACCCTTAACAGGAGCATTTCACAGATGTATGGGAGAAAATAAGCCATATGAAAATCCCCCAAAGCTACCTCGTCTGTGCTCTTGATTCTCTAGCGATTTCTGGCCGGCAGACACCAAGGGTCTGGCTGGTACAGGACTCCTCCTCCCAACTGGTGCTGGAGTAGGCAAGTGGGCTGAAGCGGTTTGTACGGCTTGTTCCATGGTGGGGCTCCTCCTTAAGTGATCTACCGGAGGGCTTGAACGACCTGGGAACAAAATAGAACAAATCCCGGACATTTATCCACAAATTTGAGTTACTGATAGCAACCAATTTCGACTGACAGGTCTATCTGCCTTACCAGTCAAGACAGCTGTGTCCGAAGAAGAAATAAATATTTCTGCACCCTCAGATTCTCTAATCCAGAATGAAGGTTATTTAGCAATTCCCCTTCCACTAGTCTAAAAGAAATACGTGGTAGGACAATGAATCCCTACCGACCCATGTATGATGTGCATTTAGCTGTGGAATCAAATTTTTTTATTGACTGGAGGTAAAAATTCTCTTTCTGCCTCCCTGGAAAGCCAAGTGGAAAGCAACTGCTCCCAAAGGCAGAGATACAGTTATGACACTGCAATTTCATTTAATCCAGCACACGCCACTGTATGATCACCACAAAATAAATGAATAGTGATAGGTAGTGCAGGTGTAACGCAGGTGAAGGAGCTACAAGAGCTTCCCCACAAAGCACTGTTCATACATTTCAGTTTGTAGCATGAGTGACTGGAGCCAGAAACATGTTTAGAATAGAGATATTTGACCCAGCCAGACAAGTTTATGACACTGTATAGGTAAATTTACTAAGAAATTAGAATAAATCAAGAACAGTGTCATTAAAAATCATTTACCTTGAGACATTTGTGTTTTTAGTGATCTTGCATCTGTTGTAAAAGCGGAACCAACTGTAGTGCTTTGGGACATGCTAGCACTGGCTGAAGAGTCTGTTCCAAAAGATGTTAAAGAACCTCCTGCTTTGAAAGAAATAAGATAGTTATAAAACCTGGTTTAGACTTTTTTCTGGCCTCCCTTTTTGATTTCTAAATTAGCACCACATCATTAGCGAGGCCATATTGGGCCATTATTCTAAAATACAGAGGTCTGCTCTTCCTTCCCACACAAAAAGTAAGTTCAATGTATTGTATGTATTCATAATAAGTTGGTAAGGCTGGAATATTTTGACGGGTTTTCTCTAAAAAAAAAAAAAAAAAGAAAAAAGAGAACCCTGCTAACTTTACTATCACAAGTACTAATACAGCATAGTCATGACAGAACCTTACAGAGTAATAAAAAAATATTTCTACTTAATATCTTTTAAAAAATAACTATGACTGTCCAATCTTATTAATCGACACCCAGTTATGGCCAATTCCATAGCGTTCCTTTCACACAGCACAACATTTCCAGTACCAGGAAAAACACTGTCACCGTAACAGTTACAAGACTAAGTAAGTTGCTGTGTGAGAAACTAAAAGGTGAAATAGAAAACTCTGAAGAAATAATGACAGTAGGCTGGTGAACCTCAGAGACCACCTGCAATACAAAGAAGCAGCTACCCGTGTAGCTCACAAATACTTCAAGCCTGTACTTAATGCCGAGCTGACCTCTCACAAATGGCTGGAGGACTGTGCTGGCACACGGGCTGCTGAATAATCCAAACCCTTGGTTAAGGCACAAACCACCTGGACAACCTGGGGTACCAGATGTCCACAGCACGGCTACTGGGCTTTTGTGGAGAAGCTGCCTCTACCGCTAGTGAAACATAATGAATACATAATGATTGTAATGAATACAGATGAAAAAATTCCTGACTACATGAACCTTTCCATGCTTGTCTCTCTAAGATAGGGTATTCGGTTCTCAATCGTAATTGCTTTGATTTGAGTGGCAAAGGCTACGAGAAACTTTCCACTTTTGAGCTGATCTGTAGGGCTGACACAAATTGAAGACTTTGGATGTTGATGGAGTTACAAACACTGATTACTGTCTATGCACTCACATGGAACTTCGCTTACAGGAAAAGACCAAATAATAGAAATGAACATACCAACTCCAACAGCACCGAACTGCTGCCCCACCAGTGGGCTCGGGCTAAACTGACTGTACGCAGGCATTCTGCCAAAAGGACCATAGGACCCCACAGACTGGAACGAAGATGTAGTCGAAGATCCTAGTGAGGACTGAAGACAAAACACATTTGCAGATAATTCATGTTTACACAAAAAGTAGGAAACAGTTCTGTAAGGCAAGAAATACAGAAACAGTAATGCAGTTTCACAGCCCTCAAGTACCACCAGCAGGAGTTGCACCAAATATAGCAGAAGACCTTAGAGAATCACAAGTGTACTTTGTAAGGAAGCATCAAGGATTTTATCTTGGGAATTAGTTAAACACTAGAAACACTTTCATGGAATTATCAAGTTCCATTTGAACCAAGAATTTCCATCTTGTTCTCATGCATTATTTTAAGACACTACACAAGCACAATCAACAAACCAACAAATTTCAGAGGTCATAAATAACTATTTCTGTCAGTACGTTGGTATTACAAAACAACAGATGAATTAACCCTGAGGGCTTCAAGCTGTAAATTGCTTTTTCTTCAGCAAGTAAGCACTTCCTATTCAAATAACTGCCCTTTAGTATAAAGCCTTTTTAAAACACATTGCTAGATGAAACACTTTTTAAAAAGTCATAGTCAGCAAAAGTTGCACAGAAAAATCCAAAAGGAAACAAAAACAAACAAAAAATCACTAGCAATTTGGGGAGGTCCTTCTAAGCCAAGTGCCTGTCAAAAACAGCATCAAGGTCTACCAGAAGTCATTAGTTATTTTTGAAAAAGAGGCAGCTTTGGCATCCAGCACATTGTGCTAGAGTTAGATTTCAACCTTGATTTCCACAGTTAACCACAAGATTCAAAAGAGGAAAATCTCTCCAGAGTTCTTCACAATGGGTTGTGAACTTCACAGCAGCAAACATTTTGATTTTAAACACTCAGCTAGAGAGCACTTAAAAGCTACCAGGTTACATCTGCAGCAACAAACACCTAAAAACATTTTCACTTACCTGAACAATAGCAGGGTCCTGTGGCAAAGAGCACTGAGGCTTTGGTGGCTCACAGACAGTTAGGTCTTTAATGTCACTACCACGGAATATAATATA
This sequence comes from Clamator glandarius, assembly GCA_033459285.1. Lineage (NCBI taxonomy): Eukaryota > Metazoa > Chordata > Aves > Cuculiformes > Cuculidae > Clamator > Clamator glandarius. The sequence goes on along the minus strand of JAUNZM010000463.1, from coordinate 1,627,036 downwards.
CTCAAAGACTTCATCGCGAGGGGGTATGGGTCTATCAGTCGGTCTATCTTCTGTACCAAAGGAGCGAACTGCAAAATTGAGACGGGAGAGAAAAATAAAAAACACCCCACATTCAACAAAACGGTTTCAAATATACTGCAGAGACCAACAGCTTTAGATAAAAACAGCAACATTTTCTCAAAGAGGAAAAAAGCTTATTAATTAGGCAGCATATTCTTCGCCATTATCAACTGCTTGGGCATAAATGAGCAATTCGATCATGCACATTTCAGTTAAAAATCAAGCAGAAAGACCCATCTTCATTTCCTTACTGAAACATCACTTACGCTACCAGTCAGGTGTTGAATATTTCAACTGTTTTGTGAAGATAAGGGGAAACAGTGAAGCATTTTTTTTGCTACAGTTAATGCTTACTGTATATTATAGCAGCAGGAACATCAACAAAACTAGAGAAGAAAAAAATTACGGAAGTCACATTCTACTGAACATCAAATTAAACAATTCATCGTCACTGTCTTAGCTCCACCCTTTTAAGAGGTTTTTCTTCGCTTTACAAGGTACTCCAGGTCACGCTGAGTAACCATCTGCGTTTTGCTTTAATTTACCAGAACTAGTTTTCCCTCCATTTTCAGACGCATCAACAATTTGGAGACATCATTAGGCACTTATTTGCAGCCATAAAGCCATTAGTCAAGAAAAGCAGAGCTTCCTGTAGAGCTGTATGAAGTGATACTGAGTCACTTCTCAGGCTTCACCAATCACTTCCCATCACTTGTTTCTTCTGCTACTGCGCAAACAGAGCTCATCAGCCAAATATTACAAATATCTGAGAAGCAAAATTCAGGGGGCAAGAGATCAACTCCACACTTCAATGAAAAAACACATGAAGCGGTTACAATTATTTTCTTCACACTCAGATCATCTACTGAGCTGAAATTAACCTATTTTTCTATTGGTAGGCATCCAAATGTCTGCTCTGAATGGTACTATAAGAGGTAAACAATGTAGAAAAGCATATCTAGTTTTGAGGATTTCAAACTTTTGTTGTGAAATAAATGTCTTTTCTTCCTTTACAGAAAAAAAATACCTGAAGCTGAAGAATTTGCAGAAATTAACTCAAAGTAATACACAATATCTTAACATTATCAATTGGTCATGTAGATTATTCTGCACCTTTTCATTCATAACATCTTTCTATTTCACCGTCTCATCTGCAGATGCTCTGATTATCAGACAACTATTAAATTAACTTGGTCCTTCATTCCATCATTTGGCTTGCTGTCTTGGTAAGTACAACCAGTTGATTTTGTATCAGTTCTCTCTGTCACAGAGAAATGGTTGCTCCAATAGCCATTTTGTGTGAAAACTCACACAAAACCAGCCACAGTGTGATCAGTAAGTATTTTACTTTAGCTAGAAAGTGAAGGAATTCAGCAGCAGCAGCAACACCACAACTAAAGAATGCCATCTCATGTCTACATAGAAATAACCATTCGAAGAACTACGGAAGAAATCTGCCTTGAAAGTACTTCTTTTCTAAATCAGAGCTATGCTGTACAGATAAGTACTTTACTATTAACATCAGCATCACAAGACATATAGGAACAGTTTTAACACCTGGCAATTACCTTTATCCATTCTAAAGCAATAAAAAAAAGTGCAATCTAACTTTAATCTAACACTACCTTCTAACAAGTAAAGGGATTTTACTATATGTCAAAAAGAATTTCTTTCTCTCCTCATCATACAATTATGAAAATATCAAAAGGAAGTATTTCCATTTTCAATAACAAAAATTAGAAGCCACCCTTAAGATACTCAGCTGCCTATGCAACCAGATCATGACACTGATAAAGTCAACAATGGTTTTGCAATAAAACAGATCAACAGTTGCTAGTAAGAGTTTAGGGGGTTTTCTCTCCATTGCCCCAAACCAAACTGGTCTTTGTGCAATTTTCTGCAAAACATGAAGACAATTTTGCCCAATGATGTTAGCGCTGCTGGGAAGGGATAAGCAAACTCCTCTGATTTGGAGTTCAACCTTCCCTTCACACCCAAAACAATAAAATAACTACCCCTGAGTCCAATTTCTTCTAAAGCAAGGAACCAGAGCTGCATGCACAGCAATCTAAGAAAGCAGTTTACTATAAGGGCTGCTCCATGTTTTTTTGTGGCGTCTATCCCAACTAGGTCCTTCAGAGAGTAGCACAACATAAAGAGTTGATTGTTAACTTAATATTTTGCAAAGGGATAGCTATCATTACAGTTTCTTCTTTCCTAGTCTGGAATAGGATTTGACACAATCTGAACCCATTAAAGCAAAAAGTCTTAATATTAAAGGTGGCAAGCACAGCAAGATTTCAGAAATAAATGTCTTTTAGCATAGTTTTGCACAATCAGAAACACCAAGTTATCAGTCTCAAAAAGACATGGTATTTGAGCTGCAGCAGTCTCAGAGCTCTCCTGGACTATTTCCTCAGACTACATCTTTCCTCCAGAACAAGGTACAGTGGTTCATAAATAGCAAAATACTGAAGAGTGAAAGGAAATGAAAATAAGCAACGTGACAGATAACATAACCCTACTACACTCCCCAGGACTATGGCAAATCCATTTAAGCTGACCCTGTCAATTTGAGTCTTTTGTTATTTTGTTTTTTAAATAAGCCAAACTGGCTTTATGACTTATAAACAAAAAGCAACCATAACATGTTAAAAAGAATCTTAGTTTTTGTCAGTGTAACATGCACACTTAAGCAGCTAGCTAGAAGAAAACTAACGCTGTTAAGCCTAACAGCATTCACATACATGACTTTATGCCCCAGTAGATCTACTAATTTCATACTAAAGTGCCATGAGGAAATTTTTGTACAGATTTTGACTGGGCTCAATGTTACTACTATGCTATATTTTAATGCATACTACATTATCCCACTACAGCATCCAAGGAAAGCATTGCAACTTTCCCTATCAGTTAACAGAAATTATTACTTGTTGATTAACAAAGAGAAAAACAGCATTATTCAAACGCCAAGCAACATATATGGCTAGCAAGAAAGGCCTCTATTTCCATATAATGTGAATTGTTGCAAATACGTAGTTCAGCCTCTGTACACAGCACTGACACAATCTTAAAGCCTTACTTCCTATGTAGCACACATACAGAGCAAGCAGTCTTGCCTCACTCTTCAGGCACCCGTGAGACAACTGAAATGAGACCACAACTACCAGAACAGCTAACTGCAATTGCTGTCTCTCTCCAATGCATCGCAACCCTTTCCCAATAACCATGCTCAGATGCCTCACACAACATTACAGGAAAAGCAGTAACGTAAAGGAGCCAGCTCGTGGCAGACTCATTCCTCCAAACAATGAATTTGGTTTGCAGTCCCTTACTTGCAGGGGTGGAGAGTTAACAGGGAGACAGATATGAGAGAAGTAGCCCGGAGGGGGCTTTGACAAGAAGAGGTTTTTTTCTGTGACACGCTGTGCACAAGGCTGTTCTGGCACACATGCTTTAAACCTCAAGGCACAGAGGCAGCATGGTGCATAACTGCCCGAAAAATAACTTTATAAAAACTTGGTAAAAACTTAACCACTAACTGTTCCTGCTCCCACCCTGAACTACGGGGAAGGTTCAAATCTTCACAAGAATTCAATTTTTTTTCTGTCTCCGTTTCCAAGTCTTACACAACATTAACTGAATGAAAAAGTCTAAGAGAAAAGGAAGTTCTCTCTTTTATGTGTCATTAAGCTATGGAACGCACTACTCCAGATGGCTGAAAATGCCAGAAGCCAAACTACTTCTTAAATTACTGAAAGCATTTCGTTACTATCTATTAATTATAATAGTTCCAAATGCAATTCTCAAGGGTCCAACAGCTGATACGTGAAAAATGATGCATTATACTAGACACACAGTATATATTTTTCTGTTTCTCATACTCACATGCCTAAAGATTCCCTGCTGTTGGCAAAACCTTTTCTGATCCAATATGGTTGTCCTTACCAACATTAAAAATCCATCTCTCTAAATCAGGGCCTTGAAATAGAAAGACATTATATATTACTAGCGTGAACAATCACGGGCAGTTTTTAATGCTACAACATGTGAGACCAAGCACGATTGGCCATGATTATTCTACAACTGCCCTCAGGCAGGGCAGCAATCACTTTACAGCAAGAAATTTTACTCCTAACCATGACCTGCAAATGCTCTATCCTTCAATTGGTTGGACTAAATCATGTTTGAAAAGGTACGAATTAGAAGTATGAATTAAAAGGACACTGCAAGTTAATTTAACTTGAAACTTGAGAACAGTGGTTCCAGGCACTCACTTTTAAAAGCTAGCAGTCAAAGAAAAAAATGTACACACTAATAATATATAAAAACCTCACATAACTGTTTAGCTTGCCCAGTACTTGGCATCTGATAAATTTGTGAGTTTTCACTGTTATTTAAATAACAATACACTTCGTGAAAGGCTGCATTGCTTTCCCCTATCAGATTCCAGGTTAGAATAAAAGTGTTATGCTCAATATTTAAACAGTTGCTGTTTTGCTCATGAGACAGAGGCCACAATAATTGCTAGTGAAAGGATCACAGCTTTGTAAATAAAATGCTGATTAGAGAACTATAATAGACTGCCCCTCAGTAAGTGAAGACTGTAATCAGTACCCCGTTAGAAATCAAAAAAAAAAAAAAAAAAAAAAATCTTATTTCTGTCTAAAACCCCAGAAGATTTAAGATAAATTAAAACATCCCATATGTGCAACTTCATGAGATTAATCTCAGGCTTCGGTTTAGGCCACTGAAGTCCTACCGTTAGGCAAATCTGTAGTTACTCAAGAACAGATTCTACCTCTGCTTTTGCACTTAATTACACAACTTAAGCTACGAAATAAATAGCAATAAACCTCCCTGCACTCAACCCAGGTAACAGTCACATGAAGCCAGCTACACAGCAGAACAACTGAAAGCATCAAGTCATCTTTTGGAAGGCTGGGGGTGGGGGGGTGGAGAGGTTGTCTCTTTTTTTGGCAGAAAATTTTACATTTGTGGTGAAGATCCACAGCAAACTGTTCTGGTTTGACTTCTGGACTCACTACAGGAAAAGGAGACAACTACTGCCCGACCAACATATATACATCCACTGATAGTTCAGAAGGAAGATCTATTGCTTCCATACACAGACCCCACCACATGTGTCACCTTATATACATGCTATCAGACCATATTTTCACGACTTAAACCTGCATTTATTCAGAAACCAGAATACTCTAGAGTTAAGCATTTTGTTCACAAGCACAATGAGCTGTTTTGCAGTCTAATACAGTTGTTATCAGCTTCCAGATTAATCTCCAGATTTTTGGTGCCAGGTGGCCTAGAAATACTGGTTTACTCTCTTCTGAATCACAACACTGTATTACAAAACACATTCTTCAGCTAACTCAGCCAAGTTTTATTCAAGCAAATGTAATGGTTTAGATTTACATTTCTGATGAGAGCTATGGAAAGAGAGCAGATTAGATTTGTAGCTGTAGTTTAATCTGTCTTAAATACACACACTTTGGCAGATATGCCATAATATGACTGAACCACTCTTGAGAAGCCATGCAAAACTGGCTTGGTCAGCACTATAAATCTCTTTAATTTAGGCCAAGACTACCACAAGCTCCTCAAGCATGGGATTCATCTAAGTGCTTTTGTACAACCACCTCCAATCACAGCATGCAACTGAATTTCTTAACATTTATTTCTAGTTGCGGTGCTCATCTTTTTCTCATATAAACAAATGCTGTCCTTTCTGAACAGATAATGCAATGCCAGCAAGGTAATTTAACCTAACGGCAACTCTAGAAGTAAGTAAATTCACATTATGAAAGCTAAATGCTCCATAAATGAACTGTGCAGGCCTGGGACTAAACCTACAATAAGGTATTTCAAAGCATACACGTAAGAATTTATGAAACAAAGCAAACCATTTCTTAAATAATAATTATCAGGAGGGAGAGGGGAGAAAAAGATGGCCTTAAAGTGGCAAGGCACACAAACCAGAATCGCCACAAAGGCCAATGCCAGATGAAAGCAAACCAATGGCTACATAGCATCGTCTCCGAAGACCAGCTATCACATACACCAACTATGTATGAACATAACAAACTGCCCTTACGCTAGACTCCTAAGCCTATGGTATCAAACAGGAACTGAGGTTTGGAATACTTGCAGTCTCAAGTATTTAATTACCATGAGGAGCAATTTTTCCCCTTACTTAATGCCTGAATAAACTCTGCTTTTATTTATGCATTTAGATTATCTAGCAATAATTCACAGAGTCAAAAAACGAAAAGCAAAATACCATTGAGTTCTACAGAACCAATCATAAAGAAGCTATTAAAAATTCTGACTTAATGTTTTACATGAATATTGCACATTCATTGCCATGGCTGATATACTTGTGTTGAATGCATTGTCATGCACAAGAAACAGCGAAGTCCTCCAGATGCCCAGTTTCAAAGCTTTTCTTTTTTATTCCCAAGTCCCTGACTCTCTTCTCGGTAAACACATCTTCCCAATTTTCTTATATATCCGCACATATAGTCTCCGCTGGTGTCTGTACACAATTTGCATTTACACATCGCCATACAGGAACCCCTGAAACGAAGAGGTTGCAACGTTTCTTTGGCGATAACCCAGCTCTCATGGGATCCGTTTTACACCTCAGTATGCAGAAGAGTTCAGTTGTACGCAGCCCTGTACCCTGCAGGGCTGGAATTCTAAGATACAAATAAATCCTCTTTCTAGCCTCCCCCTCCCACTCTTTTACGCACTAACTCTAGACAACTTCCTCCACTATAGGCTTCACCCTTTCACTCTACCCAGGCCTCCCTTTAGTGACTGAGATTGTGCCCCTCTTCTTCTCTGTGCCTCTGCCACTGCCAGCAACCTCTCTGTGACCCAGAGAGCGGTAGGAGCAGGTCCCTTTACTCCCAAAGCCCTTGCTTACCTCCACCTCAGCCAGGAAGTTGCTCCATCCGGGAGGATGGCGCGAGGATGCAGTTGTGGCCAAAACTACGCAAGCTCCCACTGAAACTGGACTGTGATAAGCAGCTCAACAGGAGCCAGCAATACGCGCTCACAGCCCAGAAAGCAAACTGCATCCTGGGCTGCACCTAAACAAGTGTGGCCAGCAGGGTGAGGGAAGGGATTCTGTTCCTCTACTCCACTTTCATGAGACTCCACCTGCAGCCCTGTGCCCAGTTCTGGAAACCCCAACATGAGAACGACATGAAACGGTTGGAACGAGCCCAGAGAAGGCCATGAAGATGATCTAAGGCTGGATCACCTCTGTTATGAGGACAGGCTGAGACAGTTGGGGTTGTCCAGCCTCTAGAAGGCTCTGAGGAGACCTCATAGCGGCCTTACAGTACTAAAAGGGGCTCCAAGAAAGCTAGAGAGAGACTTTTTATGAGGGCAGAGTGAAAGCACAAGAAATGGTTTTAAATTGGAAGGGGGAAGATTTAGGCTAGACACTAGAAAAAAAAACCTTCACGAGGAGGGGGGAGAGTCTCTGGCCCAGGCTGCCCAAACAAGCCGTGGCTGCCCCGTCCCTGGGGGTGTTCAAGGCCGGGTGGGATGGGGTTTGGAGCTCCCTGATCCAGTGGGAGTTGACCCTGCCCATGGCAAGAGGTGGGACTCGCTAGGTTTTGAGATCCTTTCGAACCCAAACCATTCCATGGCTCTACGAAGCCAGCCGAGCCCCAGAGCCGCGGCTGGGCCCTCCCTCGGGGGATTTTAGGCCTCCCCCGCGTCCCCCCCCGGCCCTCACCCTTGGCCAGCGCCACCGTGGAGTTCTCGGTGTCGATGGTGTACAGGATCCCCTCGTAGCGGATCTCGGCCTTGGAGATGAGACTGATCTTGCTGCCGATGTAGGGCGTCCCCCCGCTCATGGTGCCGGCTGCTCGGTCAGGGACCCCCCCCCGCCTCCTCCCCTGCCGAGCGCAAACAGCCGAACGAGCTCGGCTCCGAGTCGCAGCAGGCGCTCTTCTCCTCCCGCGTCGAGCGCGACCTCCCGCCGATCCCCAGGCGCCGGCTCTCCCCGCGCAGACTCCCTCAGCACAGCCCGCACCCACAGCGCCCCGAGCCGCCCAACATGGCCGCCGCCTTCATCTTCCCTCACAACCACCACCCCCCCCACTTCCCCGCTTCGATCCGGCCGCGAAATGGATGCCGGGAGCCGCGCGGATCTCGCGAGAGGTGGCCCCGGTGTCGCGAGAACTGGCGGGGCGGGGCAGGGCCGGCGGAGCTGCGGGCGCTCCCGCCGGGGGTGCGGGGGGTGGTCCCAGCGGCCTCCTGAGCCTCTGGCGGGGGCTGAGGGAGAGAGGGCGGGCGCGCTGAGCAGAGACTGAGGGGACAGGGAGAAAGGGGGCGGGTTTAAACTGAAAGAGGGGGATTGAGATGAGATCATAGACTGGTTAGAGTTGGAAGGGAACTCGCAGCCCATCCAGTCCCACCCCTGCCATGGGCAGGGACACCTCCCACTGGACCAGGCTGCTCCAAGCCCCATCCAACCTGGCTTGGAACATCTGCAGGGATGGGGCAGCCACAACTTCCACAACTTTGCCACAACTGGGCAACCTGGGCCAGGGCCTCCCCACTGTCACGGTAAAGAAATTCCTCCTTGTGTCTAGTCTAAATCTGCCCTGCTCCAGTTTATACCCATTGCCCCTTGTCCAATCACTACAAGCACTTGTGAACAGTCCCTCCCCATTTTTCTTGTAGCCCTTTCAGGTACTGGAAGGTTGCTATGAGATCTCCTCAGAGCATTCTCCAGGCTGAATAACCCCAGGTCTCTCAGCCTGTCCTATATGAGGTGCTCGATCATCTTTGTAGCCTCCTTTGGACCTGTTCCAACAGTTCCATTCCCTTCTTAGGTTTAGGATTCCAGAACTGGACACAGTACTCCAGGTGAGGTCCCACAAGAAAGGAGTAGAGGAGCAGAATCACCTCCCTCAGCTTGCTGGCCACGTTGCTTTGGATGCAGCCCAGGGTACGGTTGGTCTTCTGAGCTATAAGCACACATTGCTGGCTCATATTGAGCTTCTGAAGGGAGAAATGTTCACCTGTGAGGGCGAGGAGTCCCTGACATAGGCTGCCCAGAGTAGTGGTGGCTGCCTCATCCCTGGAGGTGTTCAAGGATGGGGCTCAGAGCAACCTGATCCAGTGGGAGGTGCCCCTACCTATCGAAGGGGACTGAAATGGATGGGCTTTGAGGTCCCTTCTGACCCAAACCTTATTAGTGTCTGCAGATCCATGAAAGGAGGTTGTAGAGAGATGGGTGCTGGGCTCTTCTCCCAAGTAACGAGGTGATAGGATGAGAGGAAATGGCCTCAAGTTACACCAGAGTAGGTTCAGATCAGACATCAGGAAAAATTCCTTCACCAAAAAGGTCCTCAGGCACGGGCAGAGTTTCCAAGTAGAAACATTTGTTCAAACTCCAAGTTTAAGTCAGCTGTATCATTCCATAAAAGCAATACTCATTTGCTAAGCAATTATTTGATGTATAGATCTCCTGCTTATCCTTAATTCTCTTTTCCGCAAGCACTACTGTGCTTTTGCATGGACTCACTGCACCCTCTCCTGTTTATGCATCCTGACCACACCTTTGGGTCTTCTGTACTTTTACTTATTTAAGAAATATGTACTGGTTTAATTTCCGGAGACATTTAAACTTATCCCAATAAACTGATGCAACCCATTTCTAATGCATTTTAAAAGTGGTTTATTTTGATTCAACGTAAACCCACTCCTAAATGTATAAACAGATCCTCATGATAAGCTACCCTGAATAAAAAAGTAACCTACATTGTGAGGAGACAGATGGCAACGACCAGCAGTTATTAGTGGTTTATTCTTGTGACTGAAGCAGGTCATACGACGTATGATGTAACAAATTGAGCCTGGGAAAGGAGGAGAGCCATGTGCACGCGTGCATCGTGAGCCCCTCACACGTCTCCATCAGCACATTGTGCAATTCAGTCAGGCTATTCACTGACACTTTTTCCTGTTTTGTGGAAAACCCTGAAAATCACACAGTGAAGAACACAAAGATCTTTAAGATCATCAGGTCCACCACTGTGCCTACTAAACTGTGTCCCAAAGTGCCACATCTACATGTCTTTTAAATCACTCCAGGGATGGTGACGGCACCACGTGCATGGGCAGCCTGCTCCGATGCTTCATCTCTCTTTCAGTGAAGACATTTTTCCTAACATCCAACGTAATCCCCCAGCACAAGTTAAGGCCGTTTCCTCTCATCCTATCACTTGTTACTGGGGAGAAGAGACCAGCACCCACCTCACCAGTCCCTCAGTATCTTTCTTGTAGTGAGGGGCCCAAAACTAAACCCCAGATTTGAGGGGCACCGAGCACCTACTACACAGGGACGATCCCTGACCTACTCCTGCTGGCCACACCATGGCTGATACCAGCCAGGATGCCACTGGCCTTCTTGGTCATCTGGGGTTGGTGAGGCCCAGAGGAGGCTTGCTCAGAGCAGAGGTGGCTGCCCCATCCCTGGAGGGATTCAAGGCCGGGTTGGATGGGATATGGAGCCCCTGATCCAGTGGGAGGTGTCCCTGCCTATGGCAGGGGGTGGAAATGGATGAGATTTGAGGTCCCTTTCAACCCACAGAATCACAAGGTTGGAAAGGACCCACTGGATCATCAAGTCCAACCATAAACCCAAACCATTCTATGACTCTGTTTACCAGCAAAGAGCCGCCTGTCCAAGCCCTGCCCCTGACCTCCCTGCGGACACGGCCCCTCCTGTGCACCCCCGCCCTGCAGCCCCTCGGCTCGAGGGGCGCCCCCCGCCCGCAGAGGCAGAGAGACTCCCGCCATCCCGGCCCTGGCCACGCCCACCCCACATAACCACGCCCACAAACAGATACCCGCCATAGATACCACGCCCACCAAGAGCAGAGCCCCGCCCACCGCCTCAGTCTCGCCCACAGAGGCCCCGCCTCGCCGGCGGGGGCGTTGCCAGGCGGCCCCTCCCAGCGTGCCCCGCGCGCGGCGGAGCCCGGCGCGCCTGCGCGCTGCGCCGCCGGCTCCCAGCTCAGCGCAAGATGGCGGCGGGCGCCTCCGACCCCCTGGAAGAGATGCTGCTGTTCTCCGACGAGGTGGACGAGAAGGCGGTCAGCGACCTGGTGGGCTCCTTGGAATCGCAGCTGGCCGCCGGACGGAGCTCGGCCGAGGCGCCCCAGCCCAGGACCTCCGCCCCGTCCCAGCAGCCGCAGCGCCAGGGCAGCCCCGTCCCGCAGCCCCCGGGGCGCCCCGCGCCGCCCTCCGCTCCCGAGCTGGCGGCGGGCGGCGCCGCGGAGCCGCGAGCCCCGGCGGCGGCGGGAGCGGGGCGGGCAGCGAGTGTAAACAGTAGTAGCGTGCAGCAATCACTCCCGCGCGCCCCCAGCCCCGCCGCGCCCCCCGCCCGGCCCCTCAACCACCACGTGCCCGCCCGCGACGCCGCCAGCCCCGGCGGCAGCCCGCCCGCCGCCGCCGCTCCCGCGCCGCCGCAGCGCGCCCAGCCCGCGGGCTCCGCCGACGGCGACCCCGGCGACGCCTCCCCGGCGGCGGCCGTGCGAGCCGCCGACCCGCAGCCCAAGCTCCCCGCGGCCAACGCCTCCGCCAGCCCCGCGCCCGCCGCCGCGCCGGGACCCGCCGCGCTCGCCAACTGCGCCGCGGCCAAAGCGGCGGCGGGCGGCGCCTCCAAGCCGGGCGGCGCCCTCCCCGCCGCCCCCCAGGCGCTGTCGCCCCGGCCCGCGCCGCCCGCCCCGCGCCTGGTGGCCCCGCAGCTGATCGTCCGGCCGCCCCAGCAAACCACCATCCAGCTGCCCCCCGGCTTCACCATCCCGCCCGGTAAGTGCGGCCGCTCCCTCCGGCGGCTCCTGCCCGCGGCGCCGGAGAGGAGCCGCCCGCCCCAGGGCGACGTCTGACAGGCGGGCGGCCCCTAATGAGGATGCAAAGTAATTGGGAGCGTTGGTTAATGGGTTACTCGCGTGAGGGCAGGGGGCGGCGGTCACGGCGCGTTACTTCGTGCAAACCTGGGTGCTGGCATCTTTCTCTCTGTGTTTTGAAGGACTCTGGGCTGTTGGCATCATCTTCTGCGTGTTGTGAAGGACTCTGCTCCTCTTATCCTTTTCTGTGTGTTTTAAAGGACTCTGCGCTGTTCGCATCCCTTTCTGTGTCTTCTAAGGAACTCTGGGCTGTTCTTACCCTTTTCGGTGTGTTTTAAAGGAGTCTGTGCTGTTCACATCCTTTTCTGCATCTTGTGAAGAGCTCTGCGCTGTTCTTATCCTTTTCTCTGTGTTTTGAAGGACTCTGCGCTGTTCTTACCCGTTTTGGTGTGTTTTAAAGGACTCTGGGCTATTCGCATCCCATTCTGTGTGTTTCATGGGACTCTGGGCTGTTAGCATCGTTGTCTTGAAGGGCTCTACGTTCTTCTTTACTCTTTGATAGTCTTGAAAAGTTTTGCTTCCTCAGAGAGTGGCTTCTGCAGTGAATCCTGGCTAATTTGTGTCATTTTATCCCAAATGTTTAATTTGGGTGAGTGATGGTGCCATTCTCTGCTGCATCTGGGCAGCGCTTACATCACTGATTTTATTTCCATGTCTGAAGTGTTCTGTCTGTTCTCCTATTAGTTTCTTAACTTTCATTACCAAAAAAAAAGTTTGGCAAGGTTACTAACTAACCAAGCTGCATCCCTTCACCCCAGCCATTCCCACTCGATCTGTGTGTCATTTAATCTGAAATTGGGAAATGTTCTCTGGTCTCCTACATATTGTGAAAAGTTGGTAAGTTTGTGCCTTTTTGATTTAGGAGCCAGTATTTTTTTTGATATAAATATTGACAGGATGCGTAGATATATCAGTGTCGCCTGAAATAACTTGTTCCTTCCACCATGCTTCTGAAAATAACTGATATTTATTAGCTAAGCAGAGCAAAAATATGATGGTGTAAAAGGTGCTTCTGAGTGGACTTTGACGACTTGTGTCTTTGACCGCTGTTTATGAAACTCCTGCTCCAAATTCTGATGCTCCAGCCAGGTGAAGCTTGGTGATTCCCTGAAGACTGACTTAAAACAGATGAGAGGTTGCTGTTCACACTGCGTTAGCACCTTAAGCCTTTGATTTCCTGCTCTTAATCTGTTTGACAGTTAATATACACATATGATAACGTGTATCATAACTTTGCATACAGTTTCTGGAGCTTATTCTGTCAGTACCTTGTTCTGCTGTCTAATTTTCAAGCAGAAGATGAGAACAGAGCCCTTGAAAGCAATATGGACACAGGTTTAGAAAAATGTTCTGGAACTCATACCGTGAAGAGTTATAATTTTATATTATTACAAGATAGTTTAAAATCCACTAAATTTGCATAAACATGAAGACAGCATAGTCTGAGATGAAGGTATTCAGAAAAGACAATGTTATTTTTAAGTTTTTACTCTTTAAATTAGTGGATCATTTCTAATTATTTTTGAAACTCCTGTATTATAAACTTCTGTCTAAAGCAGAAATTTGGAATAAGTTTTTAAGAATAGGTTATTTTAGCATAGGATACTTGTAACTTGCATACTTCATCTTTATGGGGGTCACAGTAATGAAAAATCAATCTTATAATTACTGGAATCGTAAACCAGATTCTGGTTCATGCATTTTATTCAGGAAAACAAATTTAAAGTCTTCCAAATGGAATTTAAACGTAACATTAATATGTGAACATTTATGCATATATAGTGGCAGTTATGTCTGCAGCTTTTATTGAAACTGTGGCATGTGTTGCAATTCTTTTGTCCATTCCATTCAATTTCTTTTATTGAGAAGGTGTTTTAGGAAACTAGAAGATATATTACCAGAATGCCCATGAATCAGTGTGGTGCAAACAGAGTGTGTGTTTTTTAACGTACGCTAGGCATTATCTTGTGAGGATTTTTAGATAAGCTTGACCACACAATCAGGGAAGTGATGCCTCTTTGACTAGTTGGCAACATGCTCATTTTTGTGTGTCCAGATGGTTTGGGAATGGCAAGTACCAAATACAGAATTCTCTACAATTTTGGTGCTTGAAGGGCTGGTGAATCTAGAACACTGTCCTTTATTCCTTTTCTTTTTCTTTTTTTATAAAGCTTCCCACCCCAACTCTTTTAAAAATGACTCTCTGTTCTTTGAAAGAGTTAGGAGATCTCCTCTTTGCTGTAGTTCTCTGGTTTTACCTTAAAGCTTGACGTGGCAGGGAGCATCTCATTATTGGTTCTGCCTTTCACTCATGTTCATCCCGAGGCTGGAGTTTGTCTTTCTGTGTCAGACACTGAAAGAAAGACTTTCTTGATATCGAGTACTTCTGAAATTTTTTGCTTGCTTGATATAATACAATTCAAATTTCTTTATCTTCGTGATACATTGCAAACAGTATCCATTTACTGAACTGTCTTTTTTTTTCCTAGGAAGCTAAAAATTAGTAGTGAATGTAAGCTTTTACTGTTTTTATTTTCCCTTGAAAAGTTAAAAAATCTAGATAAAGTAATTTGCACGTACGAGTAAGTTGCAGAAATGATGTCTGCTGACTTTATGAAGAGAATAAAAGTTGATTTCCTAGATCCTTGCTTTTTGATTCTCCAGTAGTTAGAGGCAAGACATTTTTCTATTAATAGACAAACTGTATCCCACATTATATCTTATCTAGGTTAAATTATTAAAATGTATTCTGAAACTAACTTGGAAATTCCTGTAAAATAATCTAGCTGGGGGACTGCTTCTTAATTCTGAGAAATCCAGGGGAAGCATGACACGCGCTGCCTGGATTGGGTGTTAGTTTTTGTCCGCTAGTAGGGCTCCTGTTCATCTTTGAAATAAAAATCTCACTTTACACGAGAATAAAAAAAAAAAAAGTTGCAACCTAATGAAAAATGGTCAGTGCTATGCACTGTATTTATTCTGTATTCTGTGGTTAAGTAGTTCTTCATATTATTCTTTATGTTATTCTTTATTGTTCCTTTGTTCTCATCAGGCATGGTCTTGGTGCGCACGGACGCTGGGCAGCTTGTGATGGTGCCTCAGCAGGCTCTGGCGCAGGCGCAGATGCAGGCTCAGGTGCAAACGCAGGGACAGGGTCCCACCAGCATTTCACCGAGACTTTCAGTGCCCACCACTGGCCCAGTTTTTCGCCTGTCAACAACTCAGGTAAGTCTGACGTGATTTCAGCTTTACTCTTATACACTATGTTTTCCTCTCTCTTACGCGTCATTAGCCCCTATGTTTTTGCAAATAGATTTTCCTCCCCTTTTTTTTGTTGTGAAACCAGGAAATACTCAAGTATGGTTTATTTTCTGAAGCTTAGGAATTTTCTTTGTATTTAAGAAAAAGAACTACTTTATAGAGACACTCAAGGACTTTTTCAGGCTGAGATCACTGGAGGCTCAAAGGCTCAGTCTTAGCCAGAACTGGTTGGACTGTATGCCACTGGTTCAGAAAACACTCTGTGTTCCTCTGAATCAGGGGCATGGTGAAATCCCAGGGCACTGGGTGGGTGCACAGGGTAGCTAGATTTTCCTAAAAAGCAGAAAAGAAAAAGCTAAGCACATTCCATAGTAGGATGTACAAGAATTAACTTTTCTAATATACTGCATTCCAGAGAAAAGTTTGATTTCTTTGATTCACCTCTGGCTACAATCTGTCTACATTTAAAGTTTTGTCAGTTTTGCCTACGTTTTCTTTTTTTATAAGGATTGACAGGTTAGTGTGCTTCCCTGCCCCAAAATCCTCAGTGGAGTGTGTTTATTTCAACTCAGAAGTGATCTCTTTTCAAGGTGTATTGCTTTATAGATTACTTTGTAGGCTGCATTGGTTTAAAATTTTATAGGGAGGTTGGTCAGCATCAGGCACTGGGACTAGAGCTGAATTACGGTACTGAAATGTAAAGGCAAATATCTTTGGATGTTAGTACAGGGCAGCTGTGCCATAATAATCATAGCGTTTCAAATAGCTTTACAAAAGGTTTTTGTCTGCAGAAGTGGCAAGAAAGAGGTGAAGAGGGTATCTTCTTTTTTTTTAGTTGATTGTTGTATAGGTTGCTTGAAAGAACTTAAACGTGTATTTCCTGATGTTTAACACTCGATTGCTGTCCTGTTAATGCTTGGTGCATTACACCATATTTATAGTCTAAAAGATCATGAAGTTTAATTCAAAACCAGAAACAATGATAAACTTCTTGGAAGAGAAGGAAGCCAGAATAAAATTGGAGGCTTGAAAAGAAATTACTAACATGTGGCCATCTAAAGGACAGAGTAGCCAACTAGAATGAAGGATTTAGAAATGAGTGTTGCTGGGAAGATTGTATCTCAGTGGAATGGAAAGACATAAATAAAAGCCTGGAAACACTCAAAGAACTTTATGCTCTCAGAAAAGAGATAAGTGCAGTATTGGATAGAATTCGTAAAAGAACGCTTCATAGAAAAGGCAGCTACATAATGTTTAAATTTATAATACCTGGAAAGATAAGAAGACTTGTAGAAGCCTTCAAAGATAAATGTATTTCGGGAAAAATAAACACAGAGGTAAACCTGTGTTAATGTTCACATTTTTTGACTAGTTTGATGACAACAGAAATCCGGACAAGTTCTTCTTTTCAGTTTGTCTGTCTGTCTTTGGTTGTTTGGGTCTTTCTTGGTAAATAAGTACAATCCCTGCTTTAGTAGTGGCTGTATAGCACGCGCTCTAGCAATGGATCCTGGGACAAGTGCACAGCGTGAATGCAAACCAGAAGTTGTGGGGTGGGACTGTACCAAGACTATGATCTCAGTTTGTTAAAATGAGTTTCTTTTGAGCTCTGTTTCATACTCTTAGTTTTCATGTGTCTTTAACTGCTGTGGCCAGCACACAGAATTAAAATTCAGAGTGGAAACTTGCGTGACAAATTAGATATTAATAAATTGTTTGTAGTTTGAAAGCACTTGAGGAATACACCTTTATTGTACGTAGAATCTTAGGAAGCAGACAAAAAAGTGGACCTACTGCTTGGCTTTGTGTGTTAAGTCTTTATTTGAGGGCTGGAGTTTGGATCCCAAAGTCAGCATGAAGATGTGTGCACAGCAGATGTTCGGAGTTGATCTTCTTGGCCGCAGGCAGCTGTTCTCTAGTCGTATGAAGCAGTTACAGTTGCAGGAAGTGTGTTATCTGACTTGCTGGATTTATATAAGAATAAACCTATGAGGATCCTGCACGTTCTTGTGTTTGTTGAGATACCTAAAATCTGGAAGGGTTTGAGTATTAGAAAGATGTAATAGCTTTTGTGCAGAGTTCTGCCCCAGTAAATACCCCACTGTTTTATACGTATTCCTTGACACTTGTCAGTGCTAATAAGCTGGTTGAGAACAGAGGAAACTAGCAAGGCCTTGGGAATGATAAATGTCTTGCAGGATGCAGCAGTTCGATTATTTTAGTGTGGCAAGATTAGAATCACGGTCTTGTAGCTTGTCAGGATTTGTCTCCTTTGACAGATCTTTGTGGTAGCTGCTCAAACTTTACTACATGATTTCTTTACTTGTGATGAACAAGAATAAGGAATAATTAATGTTGTCCTAGGGAAAAGCACATTGACCTTCCATGACTCTGCACGTGGACTGCAGGCTCTGTCTAAGTTTTATGTGTGTTTGACCTTAAAAACTAGATTGTAAAGGTTTAAATTCTAAAGATTTATCATATCAGAGCTAGACGGGAGACTTCTATTTCATCAGGTGGATGCTTTATAAACATAGACTATTCATTTATTTTTGGGGGAAACGTACAATGACAAATATTGTGCTACAGTTTTAGAAGTGATCACAGAATCGTTTGGGTTGGAAAAGACCTTTAAGATCATCGAGTCTAACTGTAAACCGAAGGCTGCCAAGTCCACCACTGAACCGTGTCCGTAAGCACCGCATCCACAGATCTGTCAGTTACTTACTTGAGTAGTCATTATAATTAATCAAAAAAAGATCAAGTTCTAAAAACCAGGAAATTGTGTGTACTGAAAATAATTTTTCAGATTGTGACTATAAATTCATCTTCTTGCTGCAGCTGCTGGAGGCTTGACTTTTTAAAATGAGTATCCTATGTTTTACGTGGAAGTACTCACTCTTACAGGAGATGATAATAGTTTTGGATTCATTAGAAAGTGCCCTTTTTTGTACTGTGTCAGTGAGAACATGCTTGTTTGAAAAAACGTATTTAATGAAATGAAATTTGAAATGAGATTTGGATGTTTAAAGCAAACATTGGTTTGTGATGAGTGTACGTAATTTAAATTAAACAATTTTCCCTTTGTGATTTTAGTTACAGTTCTCTATTCATATTAATTTAGCTGAATGTTAAGAAGTGATTAAGATGCCAAAAAAATTATTTGTAGTCGGATCTCTGTTAAGGTATAGGATTTTCAGGAAACAAGCTGTAATTTTATGGAACTTTAGTTTGTTTGGGATCCTTGTATTACAAGCAGGACAGGTAAGCATGGGGTTGCATTACTGTATTCTTCAAGAGTAGTCAGTAAATTCAGAAATCTTTTAAAACTGATTATTTATGCATTAAATGTTTGCCTCCGAGTCTTGTTTTGAAGCTTATACTTGTGAAATTAGGAAAAATAGGTAGGTGCTGCCATCTAGTTTTACTTTGGTGAGTTTCTTTAATTTACCTACGTTTTTCATGTGTGCAGTTTATTGATTGTCATGCTTTTAAAGCAGATTTTGTTTGCTGATTTCAATGTCTTAATACCCATTTGGTTTTCAATTCATAACCAAAAAGCAAAAAATAAGCTACTTATTTTAAATTATTTTTAATGAAAAATATTTTGTTAGTTACAAAATTGAAGTGCTGCTGTACCACAGGAATATTAAAGTGAATATCATACAAGAAAGGCCGATCTTAGCCTGACCCATGGTATTTCTGTGATTTTATTACGGAGTGTCTGTTACAAATCTGATGAAATAGTGGATGTTGGAATTTTCACGGGACTGCTGCTGCGAATGGATTTGGTCCTAGAGTTGACAAATGTTTTTGTCTCACGTTTGATATAAAATATGTTTTCCATTATTAAATTGCTTCATATATTTTTAGGGATCAGAAAAGGAAATATAAAGTTATAGGTTAAGTTTGATGGTTTAGTCCAAATATTTAAGCGCATAAGTGGGCTACTTAACAATTCTTCTGCCACAAAAACATTTATCAGGCACTTGATGTTTCTTTTCATTGCATAAATAGTCCAATTTATACATATGGATGTATTTTTAAAACCATGGCAATTCTTTTCTAGCTTTGTTTTTTCTTGCATTAGGCATTTTTCCAACTTCTACTCTTCAGAATTTGAAGTTCATGATGTGAACTTTTCTGACGTGTTTTCTGTGTTAGGTATCTACTTTCTGTTAGGTTTCACTTTACGATGCTTTATTAAAATGAAAAAAAAAAAAGTCTTTTGAACTCATGGGAAGTGCTGAATCACCTGCTCTGGAGGTGGTGATATTCTGCAGTGAAATCAGTGATGCAGTTACTGTTTTTCACACCATTTCTGCTTCTCTGACCAGTGCTTATTTTTCTTAAAATTTCTGAAAAAAGTAATATGACAAATATTTGTTGTTGCCTGAGGCGCGTTACCGCTCTGACCAAATAAGCTGTTCTATGCTATTTATTTTGTGCAGACAGTTTTTGGGCTTCTTGTGCAATATTCTAGAGAAGACATTTGTGTTAGAAGGGCAGGTAGGTTGAAAGGCCAGAGAAGGTACAAAATGTGTGGTCTTGGCTGTGCTTTAACCACAAAACCATTTTCCTTCCTTTTCTTCATAGTGAATGAACCGTTTCTGTATAAGCAGACGATAAGTTCTTACTACTTCCAAATTCTACTGTTTACATTTTCATAGTGTTAACATATCTTTTAAAATCTCTAAGAAAACACTCAGTCTGAGTACAAGGGAAAAACCTCTTCAACATTACTTTCATAGATTTAGGAAATGTAAAAATATGTGATGCTTTAAATAAAATAATACAGTTCTTGAAAATCTATTCCTTACTAAGTCTGTCTTGGTTATTTGGGAATTTAATAGCATCACAGCAAACCTTAGCTCTTTTTCTTTAAAGAACATCATAAATTCTTTCAGATTGTTCCAGTAGGATCTTGATGCTTTGGGTTATGATTTTTTTATATAATGTTGATCATTTGTGTTTTCTTTTTGATGGATTTCTTATGAAATCTGTTTACAGTTTTCCTTTCCTGCCAAACACAGCTATTTGTTTCTAAATAGTTTTTACCAGTTCTCCCTGGAGTATTTGTATTGGGAGTCCTTATAGAGTCTTTCGGCAACCTGTAGCTATCATTTGAAGATCATTTTCATGATAACTAAGAATTTCTCGAGGCTAGTTCCTTGTTGTGTTTGACATCTGCTCATTTCATTCTTATCTTTTGAACGTTTATGAGTTTTGGAACCATGTCTGTCAACAGTTGTGTTACTTTGTTTGCAGTTCTTTTGTAGAAGGGCTTTGTCTTCCTATCCAGCACATTAATAGATTTTACTGCCTTTTTGTATCAGGGGCTTTTGTCACCTACTGAGCTTTAAAACAGGGTAAATTTAGTCTTCATGTTGCAGTTTGCTCCTGTTCTGTTTGGAAGGGACCTCAAAGCCCATCCATTTCCTCCCTTGCCCTGGGCAGGGACACCTCCCACGGGATCAGGGGCTCCCAGCCCCATCCAACCTGGCCTGGAACCCTCCAGGATGGAGCAGCCGCCCCTGCTCTGGGCAGCCTGGGCCAGGGTCTCCCTGCTCTCACAGGAAAACATTTCTTCCTAAGATCCACTCTCAATCCTCCCCTTTTTCAGCTTAAAACTACGCCCTCCCTCGTCCTATCCCTGCAGTCTCTGATAAAGAAAGAATATGCAGTTTTGCTTTGAAGTATGTTCCTGTGATGGAACGTGTGATGGATCAGGTATATTCCTGTGGTGGTTCTCAGCATTTGATAGCTGAGAAGAAGTTCTCTAGCTGTTGGTCTGAGTTGTGTACGTGTTGATTTCTGGCCTCAGATCTTTCCTGGGACTGAGCAGCTTCCAGAGGTTTGCCTGGTTACCTACTTGCTTTGTAAATCCTCACCTCTTGGAGCACTTACCGACAAGAAAGGGGCAGCTCGCAGAGGCACCCTGAATGTTTAGGTTGTAAACACTAATTTTAAGCAAATGAATAGGATACGGCATTTACTGTGTTTGTTAATTTATTTGTTTTTAAATGCAAACATTCATCATGTAAATATAGTTTCATTTAGCCGGTGTTTCAAGGAAATCAAAGCAAGTGATCTTTTTTCCAATGGAGAAAAGACGTATGGTATTTCAAATGAGAAAAAGCTCCCATGAGCCTTCTTCCAGAAACCCAGCCGGTTCTACCTATTCACGATGGTGCTGTTTATTGCCTCGAGGCTGTCTCAGTATGAAAGACATCCCTAGTCAAGATTTTAAAAATCTTGAAAGCTATCCCAGCAAAACAAGGTTTTGTTCAGATGTCAGGTATATCCTTTTATTTTTTCCCTTTTTTTCCCCCAAGTACTGAAGACTGGTATCCAGTAGATGATGTTCTGGGCTGATTGGTAAGAAATGCCTGGGGCTTGGAAGGCCTGCCTGGGCCTTTGTTCCTTTTGGAGATCTCATAAGTATACTGGATATTCTTTGAAGCAAAGTGTTTTATGTAGGTTTATTAGACAATGTAAAATCTAAAATAAGTAGTTATTTATGAAAATACTAATTACAGAGACATAAAATATAAATAAAGGAAAATTAGTTTTGTCTTGTGAGAAACAATATTGTCCATGATTTATTACTCCAGCCACTTAGATCATTTGGTTTTGTTTATTATTAAAAAGTCTCGGTAATCAAGTTACTAAGGAGAAAAGCATTATTTTTCCTTTATCAGCAACCAACGTCTGTAGCCACATCTACTGTCCGCCTGGGACTCCCAGTGCAAGCCAAAGTTGTTCAGTCAACGGCTGCCCCTGTCAGCGCGACGTCTGCGGTGACCCTGCCAGGAAGCTCTATTCTTTCACACACCACCGTGAGTAGCAAGAACATAAAAAGCAAAGGATGGGTGAGAAAGAGGGTGTTTGTAATTATGTATTATTTTCAAAAGTGAATTTTAATGTTCTTATGTTTGCTTTTGTTGCAAACGTGATCCCAGAAATTAATAATGAATGTTTAGTCAGACTGTTACGCAGGTGCAGAGTGAGAGCCTAGCTCTGTTATTTTGCAGAATCGCAGAGTTTTTTAGGTTGGAAAAGACCTTTCCAATTGTTGAGTCCAACCATAAACATCACACTGCCAGCTCCGCCACTAAGCCATGTCCCTCAGCACCACATTCACATGGCTTTTAAATGCCTCCAGGGATGGTGACCCCACTGTAGTTCGGGGGTTGTATTGATTCATTTTTATGACCACAGATCATTGGAGATTGACTTCTTGATATTAAGGGCCAAATTTGCAGAAAGCTGTTCCTGAAGTCACATCTTCATGTGATTTAAAAGGCTGGTTAATATAATTTTTTTTTTTTTTTAGTGGTACATTTATTTTTTAAATGAACTTTAAATGAGGACTTTAACTGTTCAGTAAAGGATGACAAAATTATAATTATAATATGTAAAGTAAATGGGTTTATTTTGTTAGTGGGATGTATTTGTAAGGAAACAAGCGGGTGTATTTGAAAGGGAACAACTTTCATGTCAGACTTTAAAGAACTTTATGGCTGAGTAAAGGAATTGAAAGATGGTAATTACCTGTTTTTTCAATATAAAATTTGAACAGGTATCAGTAGCTACAACAAATGCTCAAAATCTATTCAAGACAACAGTAGCAACTGGAACATCAGCTTCTCAACAGCCTGCAGTAATTACTGGTGGGCAAACTCAAGCTTCAGCACAAAACCAGGGTCAGCCTCGGCTGCCACTTCCCCCTCACACAGCAGCGCAAGTACCAGCACAGCCCCAGGTCATACCGAGCTCTCCTGTACCCGGCACTACAGTAGTATCACAAGTAAGTTCTGAAATACTAGATACTTCATTTTTTAGAGCACTTTATGAACTTCTTGGGTGTATTCAGAAACAGAAAGAACCTTTTCTTCATGCAACCACAGGTCTTGTGATGGAACAAATACTTGTACAAACAAGAAACTCTTCCCCTCATTTCAACTAAATGGGATTCAAAATCAGAGAAGGAGGAAGAACACTGTTGGTCAGCTTTCCCATCCTGCCATGGATGTGTCAGTAGTGAAAGAGAACTGGTCTGTTTCTGTAGACAGAACGATCAGGCCTTCAGTCTATGGACTTCATTATTATAGTGCTGGGACTCAAAATTGTGGTTACACTGAAGTGTAATGTTTCTGTTTCGCACAGTAATTACACCATATAAAGACAATGGCTTGAAAAAAATTAAGGTGTCTGTTTTCCTACTGATGATATGGTGTTGTTTTAAGACTATGTCTAACTTGATTTGGTTTTGTAGCCACTGTGTGCAAAAATATACCAAATCAATGATTTAACGAATTAAGATAGCTTGGGGAATATTGTACATTGTGTATTGGGCATCTTGAAGAAGAATGCATCTCCCACAACTTGGGTTACTTATCACATTTAAAGTTATTTTTATCAAAATAGTCTATATGATATGAAGAGCTTTTCTTTCATTGATTTTCTTTTTGTTAGTATGTGTGAGATATGATGTTCAGTTGCATAAAGAGGTGAAGAAAATACTAGTTAACTAGCAGCAATAGTAAAACAGCTGCAGAAGTATTTAAAACATGTCCTGCCTGAATTAGACCAATCTCATCATTTTCTCTTTTAACAGTGATGAAAGCGTGCATTGATCCTGATTGAAAAATAGCCTGGATCTGATATTTGTTTTCTTTGGCTTTTGCAGGAAATGCAAGAGAATGTGAAAAAATGCAAAAACTTTTTAGCTACCCTTATAAAACTTGCTTCTCATAATTCACCATCTCCAGAAACATCCCGTAATGTGAAAGCTCTGGTTCAAGATTTGTTGGTAAGTGTTAAGTTCCTTTTCATTTTCTGTTAAGGTTGTTATTTACATGTACTGAAGACTACTGAGCTGATCTTATTTATTGAAGGTTGTTTTGGTTTCTTTGTTCTTATTCTATATCTGTCAATGAATATTTTTCTTAGAACCTGAGGTTGTAACTTATGGTGCTTTAGAAGCATTATAAAATACACCTGGGTTATAGAGTTCTCCTGTGTTAACTACTGAATGCATGTTTCATATAAGTGTATATTTTGTGAGTATACGTGTATTTATGCATACATATTTATTTATGTGAAACTGTTATATGTGTACTTTTTATATATGCATATGCTTTAAATGTATAGTTTTACGTATGTGCATCCACATGTTCAACGAAGTTAGAGTGAACCTTCACAGTTGGTTTTGGAATTAAGTAAAGATATCACTGTCTACGCATTAGGAAGAGAATGGAAACCCAAAGAGGCTTTGAGAGTGGGATTTCATTGTGTCTGAAATTGAGTTCCCCAGGGGAACTCCCTGTGTTCTGAGTGATGTGTTACATATATAAATTAGCTCTTGATAGAAGGATTTTATAGATACAGAGGAGTTGAGGGATTTCAGCTTTGGAAGTTCTTCTTGATGTGGTAGTCTGTTTAGCTAGACATATATTACATGTATATTAGGTGAAAAAAACCCTAATCCACGACTAAGCATCGGAACTGAATTATTGATGCTTTTTTCCTTCCCCCTGAAGGATGCAAAGATTGATCCAGAAGAATTTACAGGCCGCCTTCAATCAGAACTCAAATCATCTCCTCAGCCATATCTTGTTCCTTTCCTTAAGGTATTGTGAATATTGTTTAGATAAATTTATTTCAATGCAAATGTAGTACGTAAAGTACAGGAGGGAGACCTCGTGTGTTTGGGGCCTTGGTTTAAGTTCGAGAAAAAACTGTTTATCATCCAGAAGTGGTCTGGAGTTTACTGCTTCAGTAGCCCTGAGATAAAATGTTTTGGTAATCTAATTTACTTTAAAAACCCTGTTACTTTCCAGCCTGGAGATCATTCATTGTCTGTTCTGTAGCGATCCTTTATTGTTATAATGCTTAATACTTTTCTGTGGTGATAGGTCATTGTTTGTGCAGAAGCACAGCATTCACATTTAGAAGAGTCATGCGTTATTTCTGTATGGAGTGCCTCAAGAGATTTAATAAGCTTTTCTTATATTGTTTTTGTAATCTCTGCTTGAGTCATTGATAACTTTCAGTGCTTATATAATGGTGATGATGAAAAGCTAAACTGGATGATGCTGTTGAAATACTTGATTGGCTGATCCTGCTTGTAATCTGAACTTATCTGTAATGCGAGTCCTAATGTGATACCAAATGTATTTATTGTTGAGTCCTAAGTTACTATACTTTGGGGTAACTAACTTTGGGGTAATTGGTTCTTTCACATCAGCTACAATAGCTTCTATATGTGAAATTATATACATACATACAAAGCATGTTTAATTATGCCCTAATGAAACCGCACTATAATTTTGAAAGCATTTTTCTTCTAGTCCAAAACTTCTCTGTTTAGGGTGGATTTCCCCTCTTTCTCTCCAACTTTTCCTCAGAACACTCTCTCTCTCTGCTTCTGCATTTTCAAGTTATCATTAACCCCGATTTCTGTATTTTTCTGCTTTTATACTGCAGTCACTTCTAGCATCGTGATAAGTTTTAACTTGTTTCTTTTCTTTGAAGTCCTTTCTTGGCAACAGGCGTTCAGTTTTAAAATAAATAGTAGAAGTTTAGAAAGGACTCTAGCTTGGGCTAAACACTGTTGTGTTCTACAGCTGCCTGAGGGGAGTACTTCAAAAGAACTCTACTACCACTTAAAAAGCAAAAAGTTTGTTCGTGAAGGTCCAGTACAGCCTTGTAGAACTGTATTTTTTTTTTAGTTGAACTGGTCTCGACATGAAGCATACAATAGTACACTTTTCTAATCCAGTCAGAATACATTAGACCTGTAAGAATACAGTAAACAGCTATTGCTGTAGGGCATCAGCAGTTAAATCATCTTGTTCTAGGGACTGGGGCTTATCAGGAGAAATAAACGGGTGCAGCTTACTTCTTCTAGCATGGAAAGGGAATAAGGTTGTTAGTGTGGTTCTGCCTTTCCTGTTTACATTTTTTGCCCTTCCAAAGACCTAAGCTACAAGTTCTAGATAGTCTTGAGAAGGGGCATGTTACATTTTATCGCTGTGGTGGAATTGGGGCACATCAGCATCTACAGGGTTGCTAAATCCAAATAGAAAGCTTAATAAAAGCGTAAACTGATTTTTTTCTCCTAGATAATACCTTCATTCATATTTCTTTTTGACTAATAGGTGAGTAGTAATATTATAAAGAAAGTTGCATTCTTTTAACTATGTTTACAGGAATTTAAAAGTAATTTTGATCAACTTGCTAAATGTGGTATTTCATAGATTTTCTTCTGTTTTTAGAAAAGTCTACCTGCATTGAGACAATCGTTACTGAATAGTCAGCATTCAGTTTTGCAAGGACAGCCGTCTCAGCAGTCACTTCAGCAAACCAAGCTATCACAAGTTATACCTCAATCTGCCTCTGGAAGCATTTCCTCTGTTGTCACAACGCAGACAATAGGAATAAGGCAACCAAACAACATTTGCACAGTGTCTGTATCGAATACAGTGCAACCTCCTCAGGTTAAGGTGGTACAGTCAAATCAGAGTTCTCAACTGGTAGGTACTGTACTATAAAAGTGAATTTCTTAACAAACTAAGTACCAGTTTTCAATGTTATTTTATTTCAGCTTGTTTGGGAAAATGCTTCTTTGTATGTATCATTTTCTGTGATCTCCAGTAGTGCCTCATTTTATGGCAGTTTACATGTGTGTTCAACCTTTGTGCTCAACCATTAGTTAAGGTAACATTATTAACATAGCTTGAGTTTAAGAAAGTACCCTTTTGGCTGTTTTGCCTGGAATACAACAATTGTTACATGAGCACAGTGAAATTTGTGTTTATTACAAATGTAGATTAGAAGGCTTTTCAAGACTTACAGGCAAGAGCGTAATTTTTAGTGTACCTGAAATGGCTGCTGCATTTTCAAAAGGTAGCAAACAGTGTGGAGCAAAACTGTGCTTAGTACTGTTCCTGTTCTACAGAATATTTAGGGGAAGTTGAGTGCATTAAAAAGCTATAATTTATTTGCTTTATCGCACAACTGGCTTTCTGTATTTGCTTTCGATTTACCAGTAATTAGTTAACAGAGCCAAACATGTCATTAATCAAGCACTTCTTAAAGGCCTTCAAATTATTTCTAGAGAGACAAAAGCAGCATCAGACAGTAAGAGTTTCTACCACAACCACCATCAGCTCAGGTGTCAGGCAGAAAACCCACTGGCATCTCTGTCACACTGATTGTTCCTAAGCATTGCTTTTTTTGTGGTGACAGTGATCTCCCTCTTCACATTTCTTAGTGCTCCCCAAAATCAGAGCACAGCAAAGAGCTGCTGGCCATCTTGCCTGGGACTTGTCCGCGAGAGGAAGATTACAGCTGGCTCGCCTAAGGGTGGCCAGCGCGGATGGAGGAAACTGGCTGAGCTCCAGATTTTCCAAGCCTGAAGCTCACTGGAATGCGTTCCAGCTGGCTTTGCAGACTGTCCAGCTGCAGAAGGGCAAGCTTGTTTTCCAGTATAGATCCTTCCATACCAGTTTACAGGAGTCTAGGTTCTTTAAAAATACAGAGAATCTGCTAGTTGTTCCTTTCTTTTGACTTTACTGTTCTACCGGGCGGTCAGAAGTGTTGGTACTTCTTCCGGTTGTGTTGAGGTGTCTTGCAGGAATTGTGCGCTCTATTCAGCATGTGATGTAGATTGTGCAGAGGAGACCTTAGCATTCAGATGTATAGTGCTGGTAGAGATGAAAGAGGAGATTATTCTACTGATCTGTTTTGTGAAACATAGGAATTGGGTTCCAAAACTATGGAAAAGCTGTGCTCTAAAGAGCTGGATAGTGCTGTACTGGTAACTACTTCTAGCTAGGGAAAAGGGGAGTAATCTTAGGCTAATATTTTATTGATGGGACACTAATGAGATAAGCCAGCAATCAATTTTTTTAATTGTTCTAAGTGCTATGTTCGAAGTTTCTCTAAATTGTCATTCTTGGGGGGCAGGAGCTCTACACAACCTTACATATGGAGACGTGACCTGTCTTGTTCTGGGTGTTACCGCAAATAAAATTTCTATGGATAAGAGACGTGTTCTTTATTAAATGTCTTGAAGTTGTAAGTGGATTGATGAGTGCTGGAGATCGATTTGCACTCGATATATAGCATGAACACTGTATCGAAAGGAGAAAGTAGTCTTGGAGGTTGAAGCCAATTATTAAATTTAAATGATAAAGAAACAGTAAGAAATTCAAAATGATCCATCCTAATTAAAACAAATTTAATTATATTCAAAGCAATATAAAGATCCGTGCAGGTCTAGGGTTATGGAAGGTGTATAGAAATAGATCTGAACTGTTGTTGCTGTAGTAAATCGTGCACAGTGTCCAAAGGGCAGATTTCGCTATCTTAAGTTCCATTAGAATAGTATTTGCTAATACATCTACTAATGCTTTTCCATAGTGGTTGGAGGCTCCCAGAAGGTGTGATAGAGTAATGGAGTTCAGAAACAAGATGTAACAACAAAATGAACATTATGTTCTATAGGGATGTTCTGCTTTGGTTTTTATTCTCTGCTGAAGTCTTTACTGACATCAGTTTTCTGTTGTTGAGTGATGCTAATTTGTACATGTTTTAATTACTCACAGGAGATAATTTTCTTTTTGTCCTGTGTGTGAGATGCCTTAGAAATGGAAGAGTACAAGATGGCTGATTGCATAAAAGGGGTTGTTTCTAGTAATGAACTAATAAAGATCGGCTCACTGACTTGGAATTTGGTGTGCAATAAAATTTAAATGAAAATGGCTGTCAAGCAGTAGAAGTCTTGGCTCCATTAGCAGGAACAAAATGTATACTTACGAAATTGTATGTCTATTTGAAAAACGGCCCAGAAGTTTTCCGAGTTATTACTGTGGACTTTATGTTCAGAATTTTGTGGGCTGTACCTTGATATAAGGAGGATATTGGAAATGGGTGTTGTTTGGAAACCAGTAACAGAAAATGGCAATTAAAGGACAGACCTGAAAGCAAAGGCTAAAAGAAAAGCTTAAGAGAATTAAACATACGTAACTTGTGCAGTCTAATAGAGTATAAATATGAGTAACAGGATATAATAAGGCAAAATAGGATTTAGACAGAATATAAGGCAAAATATCCTTGCAGTAAGACAGATTATTGGATGGTAGATCAGGCTCCCAAATGCAGTGATAAAAAAAACATCACTGAAAACATCCAAATTCAGACTGTAGGGAGAATTGCACAAAAAATTGGGGAGCAGCTGGGACAAATGATCCAGTGGCTTTTGGTTTGATTTTTCTTCCTTGTTTCTTTGAAAATGTATACTCAATGGAACAATATTATTGTCATATTAACATTGAAAAATACATGCTGAGCTTCAAAAACATCAATTTTTTTTATTTGGGAGGAAAAATAATTAATTGTGCGAATTTTGAGGCACTGTTGAAAAATCGTAACTTACTACTGCAGCCTAGTAAACAACAGTAAATATGAATTCTGGGCCCATAAAAGCATGAACATTGTAAGTTAATGCTGCCAGATTACATGATAGCTGAGGTTTGATATGACATTTATCTTCAGGAGTGAGTAGACTGATAAATCACAAGTGGCATAGCCACAAGTGAGTTAGCAAGTGTTTACTCATGAGTGAAGATAAATGTCATATCAGACCATAGCCATTCTGAAATTTGTACATTTACAAGTGGCTTGTTTCTTCCTTCCACAATACTTTTTATAACTTAATTGAGACAAAAAAACCCACTTGATAAAGGTTACGTTTTCTAAATTTGTTTTTATTTTCCTTTCTTTGCAGAAGCTTCTATTTCTTATGCTTTTGTATTTATTACTGTTATTTTTATTGCTTATGCATATTTTGTAAATGCTTAAACTTTTGCGTCAGATGATTTTGCTGCAAAGTGTAATTTGAGTAAATTGAGTCTGGCTGATTCTGCAGCCCTTGTCAAGTGAGGGGAAGCATGTCCTTGGGACCCCACACATCTGCATGGCTAAAGGAGCATCTAGATTGCAAAATCCTGGTCCTCAAAAACTTTAGCAGTGAGTTCCAATCCGTCTGTCCTCAAGGTCTTTTCCTTTCAGTGGTTTGTAGGCAGTAACTTTCATTTTTATTTAGTATCTCCTGTTCAGGTAAGAGAACAGAAGTTATCATTCTTTCTGCTTTTCTGTGTATGTGTGCTTTGCCTGACTTCTTTCTCAGTCTGTATTTGGTCATTTGTACTGTTAATTATTTGCCTGTGTTCACATCTGCAATCTTCTTTGTCCTACAATACCATACACGGTAGAAGATTTCTACCCATATCAACTTTTGGCTTGAGATTAGGACGAGAGCGCACTATTACTTTATTCTCATGTAGTTATGGCATCTAAACTTTTTGAATAAGGGCCTTAAGAACAGTAGGTATTTCAGCTGCCACCACTTTGTTGTTCTGGTTATCAATAATGTGACTATTAAGTAGTGTTTTTCATCTTCTTAAGTCTGCTTGTTTCGTGGAAGCACTTTTGTATAAACTCCTTTTTATACAGGTATGAAAATAAAGTAAACTTTAGAAAGGGATGGAGTCGTGGTCTGAAACTTTTGGGAAGTATGGAGGAACCGACAAATGGTGAATTGAAATGAGCCTGACGAGTGGAGCAGAAAGGTGAAGAGAAGTGGGGAGATGAGATGAAAAAAGAGGGAGAATACTTTCTATTGGGAGGAACACACATCTTGTTTTGCAGAAAAATGGTATTTTATAGAGAAAAGTATAGGTAACCTTTCATGTCTTGCACTAGGAGAAGCAATGTCTTCTTTTTAGCGGAAAAAGTTTAGCTTCTGTACACTCTGAAGTCTTTTACATTCTGTTTTGTTATCTTTTCTGACTCAGCGCTTCTGTAAGATCATCGATGCTATTATTCTGGTCGCGGTGGTAAAACGTTGGAAAGGACTTCTGGAAGTGTCCGGTCCAACCTCCTGCTTACCAGTCAGGGTGTTGCCCAGGGCCTTGAGCAGTTTTATTTTGAGTATCTTTGAGTTGGGATTACATGGCCTCTCTGGGCAAGCATTGGAATTGCATTTGCCACCCTCATGGGCAGTTTTTTTCCTTATATTAAAAGTGGCAACGCTCTCCTTTTTCATGCCAATGTGATCTTTTTTTCTGTGGGCTATTCTATCTCCTTATTACAAACACTTGTACTGGTTTCCTGTGTCAAAATGCAGTCAACTTCAGCTTCTTCCCTCATTTTCACTTATCGCCTCTGTTTCTTTCCTGGTTTTAAGCATGGTTGCTACTTTATTCCTTCCCCTCTGAGCATCACTATTTACTCACTGCCTATCTTGACCAAGTAAATTTGCATCCATTTTCTCTCTTTCTACGCTCGGTAGAAATGCTCCATTTGCCTTCGTTGTCCATAGTTGAAGCTGAATCCTTACTCTTTTTTTTTTTTGTCTGTTTTCTTTTCTCTTTCTGCAAGGTACCTATTGCCAATACTTCTGCATCCACAGGCTTATTATGACTTTTCAGGTTTTAATATTTTAGGATGTACAGAATGCAGGTTCAAAATAGCCCTATTTGGTTTTTCTCCAGCTTATGTTACAGGCCTTGTTCTCCCAATACTCTTTTCTTGTTTGTAGTTTTCACCTCTTTCTTCCAACTTGGGAGCCCTGGTTCCTACTGGCGAAACAGTTTGCTCTTTGTTCCATAGCTTCTTCCTTCTCTACTTTCATGTTTCGTTTGAAAATACTCTTTCTCCTTTCCTTTTCTCCATAGCGCACTTGGAAGTCAGAGGTTCGTCCATACATTATTCAACTAAATAATACGGTTTTAGATGGTTTTAGATATACTTTGTGAGAAAAATGCTGACTGGTGCTCAAGTAGGGGTGTGGTGGTTCCCGTTGGCTTCATGGAGCTGTGCGTAGCCTGGTGTGTTTTCTTCAGGAGGGTGTGTTGCATCCTCTGGGTGTGAGACTGAGTCCTGGAGTTCAGAACAGCAGACCAGTCATGTAGTTGTGACTGTGAAGAGCACGGGACTTCTGGAGGTGTCCTGCCTGAGTTGTGGCTGCAATCTTTTTCACAGCTGTTTGCCTGTGTTTTGCTTTCAATTTTATTTACGGATTTCTTTTTTCCAGCTCTGCGGCCTCGACAGATCTTTCTGAATCTTCTGCTCATTACATCCATGCCTACCTCATCTCTGATTTCATGAATGTGCATTTTGCTGTTGCTTAGATGTGAGCCCCGCAGGCTTTTTCTTTTCGGTTTGCTTTGTTTATGGGTCAAATTCTAAGTTCCTAACCCAGCTTCAGTTTTGGGTAAGGAGCTGAGAACTTGGCTTAGTAGTGAGTGAAACCTCGATAATACCCAGTTTACATTTGAAAGATTAATAGTATATGATAACCACAAAGCATTGTTTTCTTTCTTGTGTATATCTGCCTTTGGAACCTGTAATATTTTGGAATTTACTTCTAGTGTATATATTTTCTTTAAAAAGCATAGATACATAGTTAAAAGCATAAAGGTTATAGGTGGATACCTCTAAAACAACTGCAGCATTTTCTTCTAGAAAAATGCTTTTCTGCCTAGTAAATTTTCTGAAGACAGAAGTATAATATTCACCTTTGAAATATACTTTTGATGAAGGTTGTGACATATGATGTGTCGAATATTATTTGACTTTTTTAGAGCATAATAGCAAAACAGGTATATACACACACACACAACCACAGGCGTTACACAAATATGACTTACGTCACTAGCTGGTTGTGCTTGTAGAGATCCCCATGCTTGTATTAGAAATTACAGGTATCAGTGTATTTACGTTGTGTGTGTTTGTGTATAAAGAGTATAATATAAGTATACTTTTTTTTAATAATAGCAGATTATCCAGTCAACATCTGCTCAAACTGTGAAACGAAACCCTGCTTGCCAGACTACCCAGATTAGGATGCCAGTGGTAATAACTCAGACCATTAGACCACAAGGTATGGGTTTAAATGTTTTAGTGAGATTGTTACCTTTGTATGAATTTCATTGTCATTACAAACTAGCAGCATGGGAAATACTTACGGTGTTGACATTGGCAGGCTTGACCTTTCTTTTTTTCCTTCATGCTGGCTGAGGAATGCATGCTTTCACTATGCAGTTTCAAGGTATTTCAGACCAACACTGTGAAATGTTTAAAACAACCTAAGGAGTAAATTCACACGTGACTAGCTCCTCACTCAGCAGTTCTGCATGGAAGGTTGTGAGAGAAGTCAGGAACTTGACTCCTAACTGTCCTAAGCTCTGGGCCAAGAAAGCAATTCTTCATTTTTCCCTGAAGCCTAGAGAATGCCTCAATTTAATAATCCTACTTATAACTCTTAAACCTGAAGTGGAACTTGGTAGTCACTGTCTCTGCTGCTACTGAGGTCAAGGTAGGAGTCCTAGAGAAATTCTCAACTCTCATGCCTTTTATTTCTTTCCCAACCAGTATGTTTGGTCTTTGAGGTCAGAGATAGACTGTAGCACCCCAACATGCCATCAGCCAGGGGAACTAGCCAGGGGTGGTTCTCCACAGTTTCCTCATCTGTCTCTGCACAGGTGGATTGATGTTTGGCTGATACAGCCCACTTTTTAAGAGGGTTCTTGAAGCCTTCTTGCTTTCTAATGAATACCCATTTGTTTCTTGTCACTTTAGACCTATGAGGCTCAGTTTTTATTTTTCCTGATTACATGTGAGATTATCTTTTATGGATGTGGGCATTTAGATGATCGAGGGTTTGTAATGGAATACAGAGCTTGCCATCTTCAGGTATTGAATCAGAAATAAAGCTGGTTTAAATGCATGTAAAAACTATTGCTGCCTATTTGACTTTATTGCTTGTTCTTTTCTGTTTTCCTTGAGAAAGGAAAGCATCAAAATCCCCAGCAATCACAGTTAAGAGCAGCTGATGTTCTCCTTGCTCTGTTCTCTTCAGAGAATCCAAAGGTTGAATGGATATGGAGACTGGGCTGTCACTGTAATCCCACAGGCTGCTTTTCCAAATTAGGAAGAAATGCATTTACTTGTCTTAAATTGTGTATTTGATAGCGTTGACACTCATGTCCTGAGTTTATTAACAGGAAAGGTATTTGGCATCTTATAGCGTGAACTTTCACTTCTGAAGAACGTGTCAGAGAGAGAAGGCTGATTTAATTTCTTTGCTTGTTGAGTGTCAACAGTTTGCCAAGAATTTGCATGATGCTGGCATCTGTCTTTTAAACAGTGGGTTCAGAGTATGAATTTATTTGTGATAGCTGTTGATCAGCCAACAAAGTGCAACTTAACTGGCAGTTTGGCTTAAGGAAGACAATGGTTCATGAAAGCAAAGCCCTACTTTGAGGTGAGCTTAATCCTGTTTACAAGCTTTAAGCCCACCGATATGTTGTTTTATTAACACAGGCAAAGCAGATGGAATAGAAATTCAGAGGATAACCCATTTCAAAACTGTTTATCCTGCAGCCAAAGTATAGGGAAAGCCTGTCTGTGTGCTTGCAGCTCTAAGAAAACTGTCAGATAGCAGTTTATTTTCATCTTGATCTATCGTTAAAACCTCCTGCTGTAAACACCAGTATGATGGTAATTGTTTACTGGCTTGTAGAACGAGGTAAGATACTGGAGTAGGGTGTGGTCTGTACAGAAAGTTACAGTACTACAAGTCTGTGGAATGTGAATTTTTGAGGTTAATTACAGGAGAACTGAGCTGACTTCCACAGAATGGTGTGTTTTCCTTCTCTGATAGGAGTGAATCTCCTAGTGTAATGTATCTTTACATTGATATTAATGCATCCATGTGAACAGACCATAATGCTTTTTAGAACAGTAGCATAGATACAGTTGGCAGTCTTTAACAACTTGTATATTAATAAAATTACTTTCATGCCGGGGAGATAACGCTTTAGTTATTGTTCGAGAAATTCACACTCCTTTATCAGTGTAATAGTTAGGTGATCTTGTAGATGAGGGAATTGAGCCAAATATTAAAAAATAATTAGAGTATTCATTGCAGATATTTAACCTGTGCAGAAATACAACTCAGAATTGATAAGCGCCTAAATTTGGGCTTATTTCTCTAGATCATGCTACTTGAAATTTCAAATGGAGACTCAGTGGTGAAAGACTCTGTATGTCATTACCAATCCCATGAAATATCTAGGCCCACAGGATTTAGAATTTTCAAAATATGCCCTGTCTCATAATAGAAATTGATGTTTTACCATATTTTGTGTCTACCTGCTTAGTCATGCACAGCTGATTTAAACTGGAAAACTTGTATGTCATCCCAAAACTTATATTTACTTTGCCAGATCCATTTGAGAAGAATTACATGAACATGGGGAGAAAGAAAGCAAGACTTAATTTTTCTGTATCCAGTGTAGATGTGCTATTTTCCTGAGACTGACTAGTTCACTGCTCTGTTGCTGTACCTTTTGGGGTTTTTCCCCTGATCAAAAGTTATCATCTACAGAAAACAAACCATTGATACTAGTTCTAAAGGAACATAGTAATAATTCTGGAGGAGTGCCACTTTTGCCATTGCAATAATTTTCAAGGTTAACACACGTTTAAGCTTCTATATGCTAATTGGCAGAGATTTGCTATTTTTTATTATTGTGATAGTTCTTACCTTCCAGTTCACTTAGTAGAAAACCTTTCAATTAGTTAATGTGAGATAGCCAAATGAATTGTCTGAGCCAAGGACTAACGCTGTCTGTGAAATCTCACGGACCTTGAATATTCGGCTGACCAAATATTTTTGTTCCCCAGGCTTGGGGCCTAAAGTCCTAAATCTTGTTTTCTATTTGCTGATATTGAGAGGCCACACAACAGTATTTTATACAGAACTGAGCCAACACCATCAAATTATCTTTGCTTTAAGATTGTATGTTGAAGTTGATGAAGACTTCAAGATAAAAAAAGTAGTGTTGGAGTCGTTCAGAGCGAACAATGTTGTTTTAGCTTTTAAAAGGATTTATCAGGGTAGTTGTGTTTCAGGTTATTTTGATTCATGAAAGAAAGATGATGTGACTCTACCGCGGTTCATACCGTGCCATCTGTGAGCAGTGGAGTCATAGATGTGCAGGAATAACTATCATGGACTTTTCAATGTCTCAAACACTACATCTGTGTAACACTTGATAAAATCAAGTGATGTAGACAATTAATAATTTTTGCATGCCAAAACCTTAGTGTGATTGAAGAAAACACAAAATTCACCCAAGCAAATGTGTTCAAGCTGTAAAGTAGGACTTAACTCCCAAAGTTTCATTTGTCAATGCTTTTTCAGTTGCACACTGATACGATGTTTTTAGTAGTAATTCAGGACTTACTAATTAGCAGCCTACATTTGTAGTTACTTTTAGTTGGATTTTTCCAAATGTCCGAGAAGAATTTATAGCCATTTTTCAATTTACTGTCAAAAGAAGCTGGATGTCCACCACACTTTGACTCGTTTAGAAAGCCCACTGTTACTTATACACACAAACCTGTCAGGTCTAGAGACAGAGATTAATTACTTCTAAATCATCATTTTCAAAATAAATACGTAAGAGGCAACCAGTACTGCTTTTTCTGTTTCATTTAAAATAGAAAACTTTAAAAAATATTTAAAATAATGTTTTCAAAATACATGCTTTTCATGAGAAGTGCATGTTTTTCACTACAATGAGAACAATGATGATATAAAAAATATAAGGCATAGTTAATGAGTAATGAGTGACTGACTTAAAGCATCTGTATTAAGAACATTTCAAATTCTACGTCTTTATTTTGTGCAGGTTATCTAGATCAAGTGTTTTACTGGCAGTTGCACACACTTATAGCCACTATGTGTATTCTAACCACTTACGGCTAATGGTTTTAACTTTTGGTATCTTCAGTATTCTGTAAATACTGAATAAAGTGTAACGTTATTATAAATTTTGTATTTTAAATTGTTCTTCTCCAGCTGTGTAATCTTTAAAAAATAATAACTTCCTTTGTTTGCAATTTACAGACAGTTAAATTTAGTTCCTGGACAGAAGGTTCTTTGATGTAAATTGTCTAAGACAGCTCATAATAACATTGCTTGGTGTTTTTCAGGCACAGTAGGGAAGGCACCAACAATACAAGCCAGCAGAAGTCCTGGGGGCTTTGGTGTTCAGGTCTCTGCAAATCAGAAAAACAAGCTGAATGACCCTGGAGGTGGTTCTTTCAGGTAAAAAAAATAAAAAAAAAAACCCTGCAAGGGGGGTGGTTGGGGGGAATCTTAAATGTAAAATAGACATTAGAATTGGCTTGACACCAGAGGGCAGTGTTCTACAAGAATTCTTGTCTTTGCTTTGCTGGCGTTTGGTGGCATTTTTCTTACTTAGCTCTGCTTTAAATAAAGGGAGGGGATCATGACATGTCTTGAGGATTTTTCTCTAAATGCACCTTGCAGTATCTAGTAGAGCCCTCAATTCTGCGCGTCATAATGAAGCTTATAGTAAATGGAGTGATGCGTATGAAGTTTTAAAAATCTATGTGGTTGATTTTATGTGTCGAATTTGATCGTTCACATGGAACGTCTCTCGCAGAGAGATAGTAATTGTGAAGACAAGACACCCTGTCGATAGGCTTCTCTACCCCTCATAAGCACAGAGAAAATACTCTGTGGTTTTGGTAGTGGGATTTGTTTTGTCAGGTGTGTGTCAGATTGTTGTGCTTGGTTTTAAGGAGCAGACATTGCTGTATCTGTTTGTCACTGACAGAGGATGGGGTGTTCTCTGGGTCCCCATAGTAGTTGGGTGCTGCACAGTAGCATTGATGCATTGAGCTGCTATTCCAGTTCTTTTGTACTTCAAACTTTAATTTTAAATACGCTTTGGATATCTTTACTCTTTGTAGTAACAAGCTGGTCTTAGGTGTAGTGCATATTACTTTCTCTGCCGTCATTTCAGTTTTTTCCCCTCATGCCAGTACATTTTATTTGTTTCGAAATATTTTCTTTCTTTGCAAAGTAACACAGTATTCTTAGGTTTTTCTGTTTTGTCTGCTGGAATTAAGTTGTTCTGACACCATCAAATCAGTAATTAATTTTCAAGCTTATGCTTTTGCAGGTGAAGTAAAAGAGAATTTGTAGCTCTGTGAAATATCTCTGCTTTGAGGCATGTCAGTATTGCAACTAATAGTGGTAGTACTTAGTATTAATCTAGAAGCAAAATCATTCAATTTTTTATTTTCCAATGCTTTTGCCTCCCACTGAGTATTTAAATGACTTAAAATGTCTGTTGGGTTCAATTGTACTGTCTTAATAAGTATTTTTTATGTTTGTAAGCAACATGAGCGTTTATTCTTTGTTAGTATAGCTTTCAATTTTACATACACCAAAAGGGACAGCATTTTTTTAACTGGAGGTTGCAAACTGTGCCAGGATTGATTCTTGCATTCACTTAGTTTATACATAGAATATATTAGGTTAGCTGGAATTGTTAATTTTCCCTTGGGGAGAAGCAAATGCTCAAGGCACTGATTGATAAATCAATAAATCTTTAGTGAGTTTGGTAAATAAGCTGTCAAGGGTGTATGTCATTTTTCCTCTAGAGAGCAAATTTTAGTCAGAATGAATGTGTTTGTTTCCTTGCATTGTTTTCTTCTTCAAAATAGTAAGACACAAGGCTGCATTTAAATAAGTCCATAAAATTGCAAGGATTTATTAAATAGCAGCAAAGATCAAGCTCTTTCTTGATATCTTAACAAAGAATTCAGTTGTTTGCATATTTGCATCTCAACCCCTAACCTCTCCTGAGGACAAATAGATGTCTGACTATTAAGCCTGAAGGCACAGAGCTGGAAATCTGTATTAATCCTCTGAATGCTGACTAGTTTTCCTCAACATTCCCAGCATGTGTGAAGAATGTGTTTTTAGCCAGAAGGCAAACTGGCATCTAAAGCAAAGCAAGAATTTTGAAAAATAGTTGTGTTATGTATAAATTTATTTTGCCCTTAGTGTTTTATTATTGCATATTTGTTTCATTATTTTGTGTTCTGCTTTCTTTAAAATAACTTACTTAAGCTTTTCACTCTTGTGAACAAAGTGTTGGTCACTAGAAATGGAAATGTGAACTTTATTTTCAGCTTTTTCTGTCCTGGACTGTGGAAAGTACAGGAAGGAATTGCATAAGAGACATAGCAATTAGGAATTTTGCAAATTACAGCTTATCCTTTAATGTCAGCATTTATTAATGAACTGTAAGACTGCTTATATGAGTTCACTGGGTATTATAGTAGCTGTTGTAGGACACAGGGTTTTCAACTCAAGACTTCTGCAAGTTGTATTAATGAAATCTTATGTCATCCTTTCTGGTATTAAAATCTATTGTTAGATTTTTTTTTCAGAGAGCTACAGACAACTCAGTTTACAAAGCAGTCTGTCCTTTAAGTAGAGGTAGAAAGCTAATATAGTTCTTAAATGGATAACTTCAAAGTTTTCATCTCAAAATGATATTTGACATAAAACCTTAAGCTTTGTTTCTTTTTTTTTTTTTCCAAACAAATATTTTAAGCTATAAAGCGATGATGTATTTTTTTCTGTATTTTTCGAAACAGAAAGAAATGCCGGCCACAAATGTGGCACATTCTGTCATCCCTTTTGCTTGTCAGTGAGAAGATCCAACATAGGCTGCAAATGAATTGTATAACAAAGCAGTCTTGGGGAGAAATTTTGAGTTAAAGCTTGAAAATCAGAATAAGCATTACAATAAATCTGTGTAAATCGAATTTATTCCGTTATATAATGTAGTAATGGCTTTTACTATGATTTCAAGTCACTGCTTATACTCAGTGTATTGTTGTGGATCTCTGATTTTCTGACCCATGGAATTTGTAGGCTTGCTCAGAGTCGTTGGCTCAAATCTTACAAAGAGCATGAGAGAGAAAAATGGTGCAGTTAAGATTTGTTCTCAAAGAAAATGCTACCAGAATTCTATAATGGCCTTAGTTCAAACAAAATCTTTGAAGCATGTTGTGGACAACTGTGCAAATACTTTTTTCTTTCTTATTTTCAAATAACCTTTTTTTTTTTTTTCTAATTATTTGAATGTTTTTTAGGAAGAGGAGAGGGAGAGATGTTAAAGGTTGAATGTAGGAGGAAGAATTGAACTCCTAGACTACTTTAAGATATAACTTGTGTTTGGGAAGGAGTTTGAGAACCCAAGCTGTTGTCTTAAAGATAATATGTATGTTGGAATGTTAGATTTATCCTATAAGATTCAGAATATAATTTGGTAAAAGCCAGAAATAATTGCTGGAACTGTATCATTAGTGTGAGCAGAGTAACATATACCAAGAAACATGAAATTGTTAAATGTTGTGCTGGGATGAAATTGGAACGATAGACAGCAGTCATCAATCTGGACGACCACTGGATGGCATCTTTGTTCCATGGAATGACTTCTAAAAACTCACTCAACTGAACTTGAAAGTTGACTTTTATAGGAAATTGTTTGGCAAGAATGCCAACCCTCTCTGTATAGAAACGTGTGAGCCTTTCAGTATCCAAACCCAAGCCCTTTACTTTGTGATCAAGTGCCTCGAAGTCAAAAAGGATATATTGATTGAGTTTTTCCCATTAGACTGAAAAAATTGTAGTCCCAACTATGATTAAAACATTTAAAAAAAAAAAAGATTTGGACTAGACATTAGGAAGAATTTCTTCACTATGAGAGTGGTGAGGTCCTGGCCCAGGTTGCCCAGGGAAGCTGTGGCTGCCCCATCCCTGGAGGGGTTCAAGGCCAGGTTGGATGGAGCCCCTGATCCAGTGGGAGGTGCCCCTGCCCATGGCGGGGGGTGGAACTGGATGATCTTCCAACCCTGACTGTTCTATGGTTCTATGCTTCTAACTGTGTGATAAATGCTTGCTAAAGCGGGTGAGACAATCAGGGCCGTACATAGAGAAAGCATCCACATATCCTGCTTGGTTAGTAGGTTATCCAGATGCTCCGAGTCCCTGTGCTCGGGTTCCCTTGGCAGGCAGTGGTACCTGGGCACTGCCAGACCCTCTCAAGGCAACTGTGCTGCCTTCCTGCCCACGGAGACGTGAGGGGCCCTGGCAATCAACATGGCATTTTGGTTTTTTAACCGCACAAACTGGTTAATGTTTGGCAGTTTATTTGGTTTTAGCTTTAATTTTGAAATACTGGGCTCAAGTCTGTTTTCCAGTAGCTTCTACATCTTACAAAGTTATGAGTTTGCATTCTAATAACCTTTATGTGAATTTGTTTTTTCCATGGTTTAAAGGGCCTCCTGGGCTTGGGTTTTGTGAGTCCTGGGTAGATTGCCTTGAGTGACGCTCATTCCATTATTCCATTTCAAGCACTGAGTTTTTTAACTCTTAGTTTTCCCTCCTCTTTCAGTTTTAGTTGCTGTTTTCTATGTGTAGTTAGGCTCTTTGGAACTTGTCACTGAATATTTAAGTCACTGTTAGTTGTTGAGTGGCCAAGTACATTTCTCAGCTGTGATATTTGGGGGCAGTTTCACAACCAGTTGGACAAGGCTGAGGAGTAGTTTCGTCATCTACCCACCGAATGCAGAGTCCAGTTTCTTCATGGCGGCTCTTGTGACCATCAGGAGTGCCCTGTACATACCACGTGAAATGTAAAAATGAAGATCCCTTACACTCAGCGTGAAAACCATCAAGGCAGGAGGTCAATTTTGTGACACTATGCAGAGGAATTTCATTTTAAGAGAAGACATGAAGGTCTTAGTACTTGTGGAAAATACCAATGGCTTATTTATGTAGTATTTCTCTGACAGACAGTTTAAGATATTCCATTTTATTCTTGAAGTGTTCAGCATGTTTCTCCCAAGTTTGTACAAATGTAAATCCCTTCTTAACGTCTTTGCAAAGAGAACAAACCTAATGTCTTACAGACCATGGAAGTCTTCTACCAAGACTGGCTGTTCTAGTGCAGATATCAAGGAGAGGATGGGAGGACAGGGAGGACATAAATGATGGATTTCTAAATTTCTCTCCTTTTGTCGTTAGACTTTACTTGTAGCTTTTGTATTTTACTTTAAGTGTTAAACTTGACAAATGATTGAAAGTGTCTGAGGGTGCATAGGACAATGTGTGTGTAAGCTTTTATTTGTTTGCTTTATGCGGTCGTAGGAGTCTGGACTTGGATATCTGGATCTTTTCCATATATATGTGTATATATATGTATCCATATATATATATTTTTATTTCAAAGGTTGTGTAATCGCTCCTAGAATGTGCTGAAATACAGTGTTCGTGTCAGTAATTGCTCCTGAACAGAATGTGCTAAAGTGATGGTTTCCACAGTTCTGAGTCATTCCTCAGAGAGGCAGGAGGGCAAGATGCAGGTATAGAAATGCAGATTGGTTAGTTCGTACTTCCTTGAGCTGTGCAGGAGGGTATTGCGGGGCACGTAGTGGCCTGAGGTGCTGCTACCATCTCAAATATAGCTCGTTTGTCTAAAACTACTTGACATATTCAAGTTATTTTTGAACATTGTCAGAGAAAATACCAATGCATATTAGAACCACTCTTGGAACTTACCTGTGAACTCATCACGGTTAAAGAATCTTTCCTGCTTTTTTTTGAAATTGCCTTGGTGCCCGTTTTGAAAGGTGCTTGTGAAAGAGTGCAGGATTTCAACTTCATATTTTGCTTGTCACGTCTGTGAGGTTTTGATTTGTTTTGTCATTTTACTGCTAATTTTCAGCAAAGAGAGAGTAGCCAAATGCTCTGTCTTTATTGGTAATCATTGCCTTTAGTTTCCCAATCATCCTGATTTCATTGATATCTCTGATGAGGAAAAGACACTTCTGTCATATCTTCTGTTACAGGCAAATTGTCCTGCTTCTAATGTTTTCCTGATGTGATTGGAGAAATATTTAGTGATTTTGGCTCTAGACAGAGACCCTAGTGGTGGTACTCTAGGCTGGCCCAGCCACCAGGCATGATGCGTGATATTTTTGGAGAAGCAAGTGATATACAAAATGAATATATCGCCCACGGAACTATTTTTATTTGTGTTTTTTGGTTTTTTTTTGTCATTATAGAGATGATGATGACATCAATGATGTTACCTCTATGGCTGGCGTTAATCTTAATGAAGAAAGCGCCCGGATCATGGCTACCAACTCTGATTTGGTTGGAACCCAGATACAGTCCTGTAAAGATGAACCCTTTCTTGCTGCTGTACCTCTACATAAACGCATACTTGAAATGGGTGAGAAATGTGTCCTTTCCTTTTGATAGTGCTTCTTTTTGAGTTACGCCATTCTGAGTAACAGAATATGCTTAGCACTTAAGATTATTTTTTAAGCATTTTATTTCATAATTTTGTGTTACAGAACTTTCAAGGTTTTTGAGATAAAAGTAACTGAGTTATCTCAAGTTGGAAAAAAATAATATGCTGATACTTTTATACTTCATGCTTTCCCCATGTTTTTATAACCAAAGATCTCAAAGCTTTTTGCAAACATTAATTATTTCTCACAATCCTCCTTCATGTTTTACACATGAGAAGATTGAAGCAGAGAGGTAGAGTAAGTAGTACAGGTCACAGAGGACACCTGCGAATAACATTTAACGGAATGTTGAAGTTATCTGTCAAGACTTTCTTTCCCCGTACAAACTGGTTATTCAGTTCTTAACACCTGAATCTATTTAAGTTCATAGTGATTTTCTGAGAGCATTTTTTCAAAAAGATGTGTTTATTTATTCTACCATTTGAAAATAGAAGTTAAAAACTTCAGTAGGAAAAACCTGTTCCAAATTAGTGATGTTTCAAGGTCAGTAAGTATGCTCAGAATGAATTTTATGACGTTTATACGTTATGTGTGTTCTAGTAGCTAAATGTATCTTTTTCAGTGTAAGTCTGGTAATATTTTCAGAGCCATCAGTGTCTTAAAATACAAAGGTCAAATTATTTAGGAATGTTCAGGGGCATGAATCATAATGTTTCTTTTAGATCAATGCTTATATCGCTAATTAAATTTGTAAAATTTTTAGGGATCTATTTCTCATAATTTTAAAGGCAAGACCAAAATCTTGTTACAAATCAGGACAGTTAGGTTCTTAAGTCGTGCCGTTACTTCTGAAATGTTATTTGTATTTTATGTTCATTGAATTAATGGAAGCCTTTTTATATTGCAGTTGCAGGCAAAGCTCTTCATTGACTTATTGTCAAGCTTCCTTCTCGTGTTTTAATTAATGCCCTTTCAAACTCCCATTCAGAGAAATGAATTATTTTGCATGTTATGGTTATGTTGAGTTGATGGGAGAACCTGGGTGCATCTTGTGAGCTGGTTTAGCACCACCTGAGAATGGAACCTGTTTGAGAAACAGTGAGGGATGCTTGCATAATAGTTTACACAGGTGTAAGAAAACAAAAAGGTAACAGACATAAAACTGTTAAAAACAATGGGAAATCAGTAATGAATTTGCTGTATAAGCCTTAATGAACTGTCTGGCTGTAACAATTGCTGCACAACATGGAGCTGTAATTACAAGTATAGGACTTACAGGAATCTGTACATACTTTCAGAGCCACCAAACCCATCACACTATTCATCACTGCCTTTTGGGGCTTGCTCCTCT
Source organism: Clamator glandarius (assembly GCA_033459285.1). NCBI lineage: Eukaryota > Metazoa > Chordata > Aves > Cuculiformes > Cuculidae > Clamator > Clamator glandarius. Next base: position 1,582,177 of record JAUNZM010000463.1, on the reverse strand, counting down.
GAGGAACAAATCCCTATGGCTGTTTTTGAAGCTTTATTGGCTTTGATAATTGAAATGAAACTTTCAAAGCTTTTAAAAGCAGCTGCAGGGATTTACTTCTCAAAAGCAGCGAATCCAGAAGAACGACCACTCCTAGGGATCTCCTGCAGCCACTTTTAGAGCTTTATTTTGGCTTTACATGAAGCCTTTTATAAGTTTTGAAAGTGGCTATGGGGTTCACCAGTGGCTACTATCTGGGATCTATGCCTCTTGAGGAGAGAATTCCTTCAGCTGATTTTGAAGTTTAGAAGCTTGGTTTTCACTGTGTGTGGTCAGATTTGTTGTTTGCATAGGACCACACACAAATTTAGTAGTTGGTGCTACTGGGCACTTAAAATAATGGCATTTGAAGTTCATGACAACTCTCAGCCTTACTATATGTTGTTGTGCCTGGACACACCAGGAGTAAGCAAAGGAGATTCACCTTCCCAAGAGCAGTAGGAAAAAGAAAGTATGTTACTGAGTCCTCATTCTCCTGTTTTCGTTGTCCCTGTTGACAAATGAGATAAAATACATTGTTTCTTCTTACTTTTACCTGAATATGACTTAAAAAGACCTTATTTTCTACCTTTAAATCTATTCATATTTAATGATTCCTTTAGTTTTAGGGCACGTTTCTTATGTTTTAGTAAAAGAGAGATTTGTGGTATGTACAGTATTAGGAAACTGCTCTTCTCTCCTTTCTCAGAAGCTAGATCTTTCAAGTTTTCTGTAATATTAATCTCCTTCTCGCTTTTCTGAGTAAGAGCTCTGTCGAGCAACTCAGTAGTGTTCCCCAAAGGCTGTTTCAGAGATTGTGCTTCCATTCACCAGAGTCAGAATATAAACTGCTAAAGTGAGAGCAGATGCTTCAGTCTTTGGCAGTAACCACCAGCCAAATGCCTCAAAGTTATAGTGAAAGAGGTTTCTTAATATATTGTGTGTTCTTATCTCTACTGTAACTTGGCAGTGGTATCATCCAGCGTTTATTTTAAATTTAAATGACTAATGTTATTATTGATCCTTTTAATGGAAGGAGTAACTGAGAGGTAATTAATGCAAAGATATTCACCCACTTCTCACGTGTGTCCTTATCCAGCTCTGTATCGAGTCATCTCTGGCTGTAATCGTTGCCATTTGTTCGTGTAGGAAGACGGAGCTGTGACTGTTTCAAATTCTCCTTTGATGCAAAGTCAAGAGTGGGTATTTCTCAACAGATAATCCATTTCCTTTGCTCTTCCATTCAGGATCATAAAACATTAAACCCTGATCTTTCCATGTCAGAGCACAATGAAAAATATGCACAGAATTGTAAGGCTTTTGTTTCTCTTTTTGGGAAGCTGAGAGGCAGAGGTCGATGTTCTTCATGCATGTGCATGCTATGTGCATACAGACTCTTAAAGCTTTCTAGATCTTTAGCTTTGAGTAAAATGGGAAGTATTTCTTTCAAGGGCGAGATAAGCCGATTAGACCCTCACAAGTAAATAATGCTGAAAAACTTGCTTTTTCATGTGGTTTTATGGTAAAGAAACAAGAAAAAATAACCATAGTAATTTGTAATTGTTTCACTCTTATTCATTCATAAGCTGTTTTGTAGTGGTTAAGAACGCCGTGTTAGGTTTAGGAGGCAGTTCTTGACTTCTGACATGCCACAGTTTACCAAAAGGGGCAACACTGTAAGGACTAAAACATTGTGACTTAGCAGGTTGTTTAAGTGTGTTGTATTTTTCTGGTTTGTAATCATCTCATGGAAACAAACTCCTTGACTCAGGAGCTTGACCTCATCATGGTGTTGTTTCTGAGGCTGGATGAGAGTTAGGCTGCACTGGATTTTACATTTGATATTAGTGAAAGGTAGCAGGAGGGAGTGAAGGATGGGATAAAATGTGATCCTTTTTATATTGTCTAACGTGGAAATCCATGGAAAAAAGGGAACAGATATGTTTACTTTCCTAAGAAGTCTTTTGACTGGGAGTTGGTCATCTCCAGAACCTCTGCTAGTGGTTGCAAAAAACTTTGCTTTTTATTTTGCAGTCAACAGAGGAAGATATCCTCACGAGCTTAGAATCTGCAACTGCTTTTCAGTTCCCACAGCTTTTGTTTTAATTATAACTGATTTCTTCTCCAGCCAGATAATGCCATTTTTCTTTTCATTGGCTATTTCTAAAATGTCATAACTTGTGGAGAGTATTAACCATAAATTAACTGTCTTAATGCAATAATAATGAAACATAAGTTTGGCACACTGTATTCTTTGACTCAGATTCTTTGTTTCTCTCCTCTTCATTTTCAGCATTCTTCACTCAGTTTTGGTACTTTAGTCTTATTGTTACAGAGGATTGACTGAATAGAATAATTACAAATCTAAAATTCTAACAAATGTGGGACTGGTTTGGCCGTATTGAATACATTTTAACTGTCCATCTTGTGTTTTCAAGTTATTTTTCTTTAAGTATGTATGGTAAAAATATACTGGAGAATCACGGATGATATTTTTATTTCACATTCAGAATTATTTTTATACCTGCATTAGGAAGTCAGTTTTTGATTTTATGAAATAGTGTATTTATGTCTGTTATCTAGCATTGCTATAAATTTCCTTGGGAAAAGATCTCTTAGGTTGACAACACGGCATACACCTGTGACAATTCCTGTCACAAAATAGTACTGGATTTTCTTGCTTCATCCAAATATATTTTTAGGCTAGAACACACACAGTGGTGAAAGCCAGTTATTAGGAAGCTTGAAAATATGCTGATGAACCCAAATTCTCCTAGTCTGGTAGTTAAAAGGTGAGCAGTCCTCCTTAAAACAGCTTCAAAGAAGCTTGGCTTGATAGACATAAGCCACTGTCTCTGTCAGTGTAACAGCTGTAGGGTTAGACTCAATGTAATTTATAGATTTACTCTTTTGCTGTTTTACATGTAATATATGTTTTAATTCTGACTGATGAAATATTGATGATTGTTCAGCCTTGATTCTTTTTCTTCAGTCACGCTTGAATTGCATGTGTGCTGTAAAAATGCGTGTTAAACCATAAGGAAATAGCTTATCTGTGTTCTCTGTATTCTGAAATATATTGAGTCTGTGTGGCACTGCAGTGGCAACCCAGTTGTATGCACATGTATATATTTTAAATAAAAAATTTGAATACTCTAGAGGGCATTTTGTATTGCTAAACCATCTAAGAACTGATTGGGATATCTTTCGTGGAGCCAAGCCAATAGATTTCAGAGCCTCTATTTAAAGTGTTTGTTACTAGTTTAATAAGAGTCATTCTGTCATCCTTGTTTCATCTGTTTGTTTGTCAACAGTTGTATTCATGTTTGAATGAGATGAAACTACTATTGATGAAGGCTCTTTTGTATATAGAGCAGTTCTAACATAAAAGTATAGTTATTTCTCTGGTTGGTTTACTTTAGAGGTTTTATAGCTGCTCAGATGACGTCGTTGTAGGTTCTGAAATTCTGAGCTATCAGATTGCCTGTGAACATAATTTTTTGTTTCAGTGCGCTTTTTGTTGATGCGACTCAGTTGTTTTCGTTGTTGAGTTTAAACTTTTTATCCATGCGTTGATTTATCTTCAAACTGAAATATTCCATTTAATATCAGTTTTTCCACCAGCGTCTTTCTGCCAGGATGACCTCCATAAATACCTGTGGACATCGCTTGTGTTTGGAGCTAGTTCTAACGTGTGCTTGTTCTCAAGTGTAGCGTTTTGAAGGCATACGTTGTCCTCGTGACATGCTCAGTCCACTGAAAATGTACCTAGAGAGGCATTTGCTGTGATTCTAGTTGCTATTTCTCAGACAAAAAAGTTGTGTTAGTTGTGTATAATCCAAATTGCAAGTTATTGTATGTGCCAAGTATATTGACTTTCTCTAGTTGCTGTAAACTTCAGTGAGTCACCTGCAGAGATGTGGCCGCTGTAGAATTGTGTCTATGTTCTAACATCTGGAACACTCCTCTAGCTTAGTGCATCGTTAGGGGCTGTTTTCTTTAGTGAAAACCACGCAATTTTCTAGATGTTTGATTACAAGTAGGTGTGCACTGCTCCCAGTCTTCTTATTAACGTCCTTAATTGTGTTAATTCACTTTCTTATGTTGAGATTGGAGTTCATTGTACATGTTCAGTAGAGAATCTGGTTTTATAGTCCAACTTAATTGATTGCTAATATTACAGTATTATACAACAATTATATGTTATTTACATTTATTATTTCCTTTTCAAAATAGGTGGGAATACCTTCCCATCTTAGTATCAGCAGCAGTGTTGCCAAATAAACATAACCCATAGGTATTTCAGCAGAATGTTAAACCATCTTGTTGTTCTTTCTTTAATAGGTCCATGCTTAGACTTCCTGTTTTATGAGATGTCCCAACATGTGTTGGAATGGTAACTTCAGTACCACCTGAGAGCTTGGAGTCTGCCTTTCTGTGAAAGGTAGGGCAGCTTCTGTTCAATATTTTTTGTGTATTTCTAAGGTTTTCTTTTTATTAATCTTATTGGTTCTGCAACGCTACAGAATCTGAGTTATGCTTTTAGCAGTGTCACCTCTAAAGTACCAGAACTGACGTTATTTCCTCAAGCAATAATTTCTCAAAAGAAATGTAGATATGTTCAAACTGTGATACATTATGAAGAAAATGAAGCTGTTTCTTCAGACGTAATTTTCAAAGGTTTTACTCCAATTGAACTTCCAAGGCCAAGCTGCACGAGGCTTTGAGCACCCTGATCCAGCGGAAGGTGTCCCTTTCCATGGCAGGGGAGCTGGATCGGGATGATCTTTAAGGTCCCTTCTGAGCCAAACCAGTCTATGATTCTATGAACTGAGCGCACGACCGTGCTATTTGCTCCCAGAAATATTGGGAGAATTCAGGTTTTGTTTTCAACGTAACACCTTGATTCTGTTCTATAAATATAGTGGAAGGGCATTCTTTAAAAGGTCTCGCTGTTTCTGGAAGGCAGTTCTGGCCTTCAAGGCCTGCCATTATACGTTGCCCAGCCTCAGAATAAGTTTGTATCTGGGACCTGAATGGCTCAAATTTCTTGGTTTCTGCAAAGGAGAGTAAAATTAAGATCATCATTCTGTGCAGATGCATTCTCTACCAGATTCGTTTAGAAAGTCCATCTCATAAAGAGACTTCGGTAATAAATATTGGATGTAAAATAAGAACAATAAAAAGAAAACCTTAGAGAACCATTCAATATTGCAATAAAGCTGACTTAAATTATCCCTGTAGGCAAACTCCATGCTCTAGAGGTGGTACTAATGTCCCCAACTCTCAACACATGTTGGAACATCTTTGTGGAGGAGGAAGTCATTGATCAGTGAGCAGCATCTTCAAGGATCGTATAAGGGGGAAAAAGTAAAAGGTAATATTTTCTAAAATATGTCAAAATGTTTGTTCATTACGTTTATTTGGCAATCCTGCTGCTCATACTAAGGTTGTAATTTTTTTGTTTCTTAAAATTATTGAAAAGCCTTGTAAACTTCACTTCAATCTCCTTCTCCCATGAGTCTGAATTGCATTGGTTAGCCTTGGTCATGTTCTGAGCCTACTGCATCCAAAGTCCTGATTCTACTACAACTCTTCAGCAATTTGACACTCCTTGTCAGTGCTTATAGTATGGAGAGTGTTAGTCTGTGGTTAAATTAGTTTTGCAGTGTCTGTTGTTAAACAAAATAAGTCACAGCCAAATGTTGTGAAGTGGTACAAAGACATTCCACTGGTAACAAAAGGGCATTTGTTTTCAAGGAAGTAGCTGCACCACTGGATGTTATTCCAGATGAGGTACCTCCATCTGTTCTTGCACAATAACGTACACTGTCATAAACTACAGCTGTGTCGACAAAATCCAGTGACAATGTCTGATCCAGATAAACTTTGTGGTGGTGGACGATTTGGTGATGCATGCCTTTGGTATTAATGAATGTGGCACAATGTCCTGATCTTGACAACTTCTCCTCTAATCCTGGACATACATGGATGAAGGTGCTGACGTTTTGAAGTTCAGTTTATGGCCTTCAGTCTTCCCTTCCAGTATCCTTTCCAGTTCCTTGTATTCTTCACGTACATCCTTTCCAACTGGCATGCCCATCCCACCTCCTTAAGACGAGGCCTTATGTTGAGTTAATCTGCCTGGCTTGTAGTGGACGACTGTGATACCTGTTCATACAGGTCACCAGCAAGAATTTTATAGTGTAAGAGAGGTGGTTTCTCCAGGAGAAATGTCTGCATTGTTTCCAGAAGTTGCTTTAGAAGAACAGGAGCACACAGGCAAACGCTTACACTTGGTAATCCTTTTAATCATTGTGTGGATGTGATTGAGAGTGTTTTCTGTTACTGTGAGGACCATGTTACAGGATGCTGCCATCTGTGCCTCCTCGTGTCTTTGTCATATCTGACGTTCATATAACAGCTCTTCTCCATCCATGTCTCACCTGACATATGCCATAATCGTGTACTTCTTGCGTTTAAGCCTGAGATCCTGTAATGGTTTAGTATCTTTTGATCTTGAGCTTAGCCCAAGAGACACGTACTTCTAGCCTGCATGACAACAGGTAGGGGAAAAATGCACACTAACAACTTCTCTGTTGTTTTCTTAAGGCCTCTTCACTTATTGGTGTCATTGCACTGTTCTTTTTCATCTGGTCCCTCTATTGATCTCTTTTGATTTGATTCAGCAGGAGTAACCAAACACAACAGTCCATTGAGGCGTGTACTATTTTGAGAAAATGAAGAAGATTCTAGCACTATAATCTATATATTCTCGTTTGACTTGTTGAGATCTGCACCTATTTCAGTTCTCATCCTCTCTTCTGTCTTTTACATTTTCCTCCCACTGTTCAGTCACTGCAGCACAAGTTATTGGGAATATAGGGTAGGATCTGGATGTAGTTCTCAACAATTCTTTAACCTTCAGTGCCTCCCTTTTAATAACTTTGACATCCTGTCTTCTAATAGGATGTAAAGAAGATATTGCACAGAAGTGATCTTATTGAGGAATTATTAAAAGGGAACGAATTAAACAAAAAATTATGGATAATGTGTTTCTTTAGCACACTGAGGTTTTGATTTCTTCTAGAAGAAATTAGGTAATAAACAGCTTAGTTACAGAAAAAAACAATAGGGGAAAGATTAATAGCTTCTGTTCCTTCAGAGTTTAGGTTTCTTCTGTCGTTTCTGATCAAGCTGTAAGGCTTCTTGCTGTCTGAATACCAGATCTCTCTCCTCCTACATGCAATGCCTATGTTCATTCTTCCATAAATTGTGGTGACTCCTTCCATTTTCCAAGCCTCCGCATACCTGTGCATAATGTTGTTTGGTGACGAGCTGGGTTTGGTTAGAAACGAACCACCGAGGACAATGAAAAGACTCTTTTAGGGATGATTAATAGCTGCCCTTCTGCTGTTTAATTATCTAGCTTAGAGACAGATTTTTGGAATCTGGATTGTCTGGTTGCAAGTATATTAGGGCAGACCTTTTCTCAAATTAGTTCTTTCTCTTTGCCAAAAAGTGTGAATTAGGTGTGGGTTCCCAGTCTTACCCCACCTGGTTGTGAATTCTTAGTTAGGCGAGGGCTTTTTTTTGGTCATTCTCAATGACTTTAATCAAAAAACACTAACTGTATAAGTAGGGTTAAGTGGGATCCTTGAGAATTCTTTCTTCTACTTGATGATTTTTTTTTTTTTTTTGTACTGCCCCAAATTACACTGAGTTGCAGAGGAGGTTTGAATCAGCATAGAAAATAAGATCAGATATTTTGGCCTGGATCGCACGTGAATTTTGTGTGGATACAACTGTTTCCTCTGGCTCTGTTGTGTTGAAGTAATTATACCAAAATTGCTCCTTAGAATGGAACTGGTTTCCTGTTTGTTTTCTTTACAAGAATTAGGGATATCGAAATCAGGAAATCAGTAAAAGCTCAAAACAAGCAAAAGAGGTATTTTTTTTGCCAGGTGAGTAGTTAAGGTGTGGAACCCTTCATTTTAAGTTGCTGCAGGTTCAAAAATTTACTGGAAAAATTAATAGCAAAAAAATTTTCATCCTGATGTAATAGAGAGAAAGATCAGCTTCTCTAACTTAGGATTGCCACAAAGTTATCACTACATTTCTTTTTCCATAGTCTTCAGTAGCATCTCCTGCTACTGAAGTTAGAGAATGCCAGACTACATTACCCAGCATAGCTTTTCTTAACTTCTTATAGAATTAAATAAATACATAACTCTTTATTATAGTACAGCTTGTAATGAATAAGTTAAATCCAATATAGTACCTGAAGTGAGCTTTGAGTGGTTTTGTAGCACTACATTGTCACTACAGAACTTATGAGTCTTGGCTCAGTCTTGCTTTGCTAAAATAATCTGGTTGGCATTTACTTTGGAGGGAGAAGGGAGTATTAAAATTTGTGTAACATTTATTCAGAATTGCTATTCCTTCAGGTCACATTACGATTGTCTGTCTGGTTATCTTTTTTTCTGCTGTGTCTTTCATGGAGAAGGGCTATGTATTTTGAGGGTTTTAATCTGTAAGTTTGGGAGTTATTAGTTTATTTTTAAAAGTAACTGATGTTTCACCAGTTTCTCAGTTTCACAAGACGCTTCCTGGGGCATCATCTCAAGGTGGATAGTTCCGAAGAAGTGTAGAACAAATACTACAGCCAGCAAGTCTTGAGTTCTCAAGAAGACTGTCCGCGTGCATCCAGAAGCCACCTCATGAAATTGTGTTTATCCTGTGAGAAGAGGAATGTTCTTTTACAAACAGACTTACTGAAGTAATTAATGTAGAGTCTTCTGTTATTTTGTAAATAACAATTATGTGGTGATAAAAAGTAATTCTTTTTAACGAAGTCAGTTTATTGCAGATGAAGGTGAACTGGAAGTAGAGTGTGGAGCAATACCAGCTACTAGTTTACAACATCTTTCTCGTTCCAGTTTAGGGCTGGTTTGGAGCTATGGAATATATCTTGGCCATCTGCCCCTTCAGAGGGATGCTGGTTTGTACCTGCTAGAGGGAATTGTTTACCAGATCTCAAAGCTCTTGGCATGGATTCTGTCTAGTTTCACAGGAAACACTCCCTAGCCTGTGGCTTCCCTAAACACACTCCAGGTTATAGGTTCCTCTGAGGCGCCTGCTCAAACAGTTTCATTTGGATTGGCTGTTTATGTAAAGGTAGCAGCTAAAGTTCTTTGGTTTCTCCTTACTTCATCTTGTCTTCCAGCACCAGGCAGGCTTAACAGTATAGCAAGTCAACATTTATTAGATTATTTATGCATTTAGCTAGTAAGCCTTAAAGTGAAGCTTTTCTTTAGAGGACTGAAGACAGAAAATTACAGCTAAAATTATCCTACTATTTCTTTTGCTTGGGATCACTGGGTCATCTTATACCCCTAGGAATCTTTAATCCTAATCATCAGAGCCAGTGATTTGTTGTTTGTACTATCACTGTTTAACAAGCATTTCCTTCAGTTTTTAATACGTAAAAACTGTCTGGGGCTCCGATAGTCCCCCCAGAACAACTCCAGGGTATTTTGTACCCAAACAACCTCCATTTTTTTTCCTTTCTTGTGTTCCATCCCCCATTCTCTAGTTTAACGTTTAAGATGGGGTTTTCCATTTGATAGCGCTCTAGATTTGGCATAGATGGATTGCTTTGTAGGCTGAGGACACTGTAGATGGGAAAGGTACCTTGTTCTTAAGTCCCACCTGATCAGGTTGGGACAAGTAAGTTCAATAATAGCCATTTATGGCTTCTCAGGTGCCAAAGGCCCTTAGTGCTTTAGAGTTGTTTCCCCTTTGCGTTTAGTCAGCTTGATAATTAAACGCTATTGCTCTGTTTAGAGCTATTAATACGAAAGTATTAAACTAAGCACCTACTGCTTTCTGTTGGTTTCGTTACCTGCTTTCTGTAGAGACCACGTGGGGGTGTGTCTTAGGACATGCCAATATTGCGGGTCTGGTTTTAGTAGGTGAGCTGTTCTCCCCCTTTCCACCCAAGTTCTTCCAGCTGTTAGGCTATACAGGTATTTCCAGAGACTTAAGTCTTGAAGAGTGATCACTTACCTGATAATCTTGTGTTTAATTACATGTACGTTTACAGAGATTAAGCTATTTTAAATGTTTCACTACTGACACCTACAGCAGAATTATAAAATCATCTTTTTCCCTTACGCTGTTGAAATGGATAATAAAGAATTGCCTCATTTGGAAGGCTGCAGAAATTTAACTGGTAGTTTTTCCAATACTTTGCTTTCCCTGATGGGCAAGATTGCAGAGGGGTGCAAAACTGCGGAGCTTCTGTTGGAATAAAAGAGGAATGAAGGGGCTTGAGCCTAAAACTGGAGATGGAACCCAAGGCACAGCCTAATACTTACAGTGCTGTGGGAATTGGGTGCGGATAGACGGATATGGATATCGATATGACCAGATTCGTCATTGTGGTGTTGGTCTAGATCTGATGCTGTTGAGTGAGGTTAAATAAAAGTTTAAACAAAATGCCCCAGATTTCAGGGGGGATGGACTTCAGTGATTTGTTTCCGTTTCGTAGTATGTAAGCCAGCAGGAACAGCGGAAGAGGCTTGGACTGAAGAATTCTGGATCCAGTTGCATTTTGGGCCAGTATTTCAGGTACAGAATTTGAAGTTTAAAAAGTTGCTTCTGATTTTAAGATGAGAGCTGAGAGTGCTTTCTGCAGTTCTTGCTGACCTGTGGTTAGGGCAGATAGAGACTGATTATGCACTCTCCCAATGTTTCTGTTGAAGGACAAGACAAATTCAAGTCCTAAATACATGCTGTTTAACTGTTTAAAACCAGTTCTTCAAGGGTTTTCTGTTTTAAGTGTGAACATAAAGAGATTTTGTACAGGCACTCAATAATTTATCACATCAATAATCAGTCAGAACTAATGTTTTACAAGTAATTTTTTATAATCTTTGATCTCAATCCTGTCAGTCCTCTTAAAGTATAAATTATTAAAGTAAGTTTTTGATTCTTTGAAAGCCTATCTGCAAAGGTAGTATTTCTCTTCTGCTTCTCAAATAGGACAGTGCTTTTCTTACAGTTTATTTCAGTTTGTTTGATCAATAAAATATAATTAAACTTTGAAAGTGCAGCAAAGCCAGTACCTTTCAGGTAGTGAAGCAGACGATCGTGCTCTTCAGAATTTTCACTTCTTGGGACTTGGAAGTTTTCAATGACAAGGTGTAGGTGCTTTTATGTTTGTGAAAGAACAATCGTCTGCTAGTGACATGTATGCCAATATCAGAATAATATTGCTGAACGTTTTTTCCCTCAAGGTTTTTGGAACTTACATACGAGTTATAACTTCATAAAAACTCTATTGCAATATCTCAAACTTTTAACTAGAATATAGTTTATTTGTAACACTTATTACCTTTGCATGCTGTCTCGCACCCTGTATATCTTTATTAAATGCTGATCGAACCATAGTTTGTTATTAAAGGTTTCAAACGTGTAATTAAGAATTAATATCTGGGCAGGCTTTCTTGTGTTGTTCTGTAAGTGCTTGGGAGATTAGAATTTTGCTTATATTGGGGGTATTAATTTGTGATCCCTCGTATTTTTCATATAGTATAGTGTGATTCAGCTGAGTGCTTTAAGTAGCACTTGATGCCTCTGAAGATGTGTTGAAACTCAGTCCTGCCTCAAAGAATTGAAGTGTTTGTGGAATCAGTCGTCAATTCTTCATAGTCTTGTATAGTTCTGGTGTAGTAGAGATCTGGCAAGAACACTTGAATGAAGAATGTGACCTTAGTTCTGTCTTTCAAAATATAAAAACTCAAATTCAAGTGGAGAGATTGGTTAAAATTATAGCTTGGAGCATTGCTTTGCTCCAGCTCCATTTTTGTTGTTATCCTTGATGATGTTTTTATCATAGCTGTAGGAAAAGTTCAGAATTACATTGGGAAAGTAATTTCACAGACTTGAAGGATATACTTGTTATCAAAAACGGCTAAATTTAACAAATGTGTTACTTAAAAGCAAGCAACTTTTTTCAAATAACGTATTTCTTGATGTTTTAGTCTTAAGCATGTGGCTTGTTACGGATTTAAATCCAGAATTTTGGTCATAAAGCTACAACTTAGTATGGCCACATTATACATTTTAAAGCACATTAGGGAGATCACCTGGAAGTCAGAAACAAGTTCAACAAAAGACAGGTGGTAGCAGCTTCTTGATAGAAATATGTTATTTTTTTGTTTAATCTTAATTTTCTCTTGGGGTTTTTCATTTCTGTACATACGTATGTGTATATGTTACAAATTATTATGGCAGTGATCAGATGGCGCAATCAAGACCAGAATCCAGAATGCTAGGACCTAAATAAAAGTATCTGTAGATGGAGCCACTGTTCAGGGTCTTGGTCAGAAATGATATATTGAGGATATTTTGTGATACAATTAAGTATGTAGAGTGTTATGGAATACCTATATGTGCATATACACCTTTCTTGAAGCTATAAATTATGTTTCTTTTCCCATACTGTCACCAATCCAGGAGAAATGAAGCCTTTCTGTATTAAAACTGGGAAAAGTAATTGTGCGAACTAGAAGAATATCTTAATTAGAGAATTTCTTATTTAGACATGTAAATTATTTTCCTTTGGTGGCAGACAGAATTCCAGCATGTATTTTGTAACTGTGAGCAGCTGAAACTTGGGGAGTAGCAATGAAGAAAAAGATACTAAGGCTTTAATGTAGAAACAGATGAAAACGAACAGTTTCCAGCCCTTTGCATAAATTCGGTTTCTACTTGGAGTTTTTTCTCACTAGCAGAAAGCAAAAAAGGAAGTCTTTAAACAAGGATATTGGAACTTTCTTAGGTCAGTGGATCAATACAGTGATACATGGCACTGTTGAGGAAAGTACAGCGAAGCCGGCCTTTCCACGTGTGGTGAGATTGTTGTCTCAGGTCACATTTTTCCCATCCTCACCTCAAGTACAATCCAAGTAGTTGAGTAATGTGCTAAATATTTCTGTAGTATATGGCTTTGGAATGCATGCTGCTTCTCACAGGAAAATGGGAGGAAGCTGAAGCTATGCAGGAGGGCAGGGGTCATGGAATCGCTTAGGTTGGAAGAGAACTTGAGCGGTCATCTTGTGCAGCCTCTTGCTCAAAGCTCGATCAACACTAAATTCAGACAAGGGGGCTCAGGGCATTGTCTGGCTGAATCTTAAAAACCTGGAAGGTGGGAAAGTGTACAGCATTTTAATGCAAAGTGTTCCAGTACTTAAATTATCTTCATAATGAAGAATTTATCCCTTTATTCAGTCAGAACCTCTGCTGTTTCATTTTATTAATTTATTTCTCATTCTTCTTACAGACATCTTTAGTAAAGTGTCTGGCTCCATCTTCTCAATTATCTCCCCTCTAAGCCTTCTCTTCTCCAGCATAAAGAACCCTCAGATTCTTCTCATGTAGGTCGGATGCTCCCACCCCATAACCAAATCGGGAACTTTTCACTGGACTCAAGTTTTTCCAAGTCTTCCTTGTACTGGGTGACCCAAACCTGACCGCTGTGTTCCGCGGAACAAGTGCTGAGTGAGGCATCTCAGTGATTGGCTTTTTAATTATGACGGAGGAGGGACTATGTAGTGTGGGGGTTGATGGTTTTAAGTTGGAAGAGGGGAGATTTAGATTAGAATTTAGGAAGAAATGTTTCCCAGTGGCCCAGGTTGCCCAGAGCAGGGGTGGCTGCCCCATCCCTGAAGGGGTTCAAGGCCAGGTTGAGCAACCAGATCCAGCGAGAGGTGGGAGGTGTCCCTGCCCATGGTAGGGGGGCTAGAACTGAATGATCTCTGAGGCCTTTTCCATCCCAATCCATCCCATCATTCTGTGGTTCTGTGATTGATTTTGAATGAATTTCTGAAGAGTTGAATAGGTGGTATATATAATGATTGAATTTACTTAGAACAAAAGTTGTTAAAATTAGGAGAATCTTTGTTATGAGAAAACCAAGATGGTGATAGTTCTTTGTTATGGAAGGTTTGTGTGTATGTTCAGGGAAGCTGAGTAGCTGTAGTTAAACTGCTGAAATTCAAAGAATTATTATTTTAACAATTATTCATTCATACCCTTACCTAGAGTACTCGGCAGCGTTTTCCATCTCAGACCTCTTTTCTGGTTACTAGTTAATTAAATTTCCCTTCTTCCTTGCATTTTATCTTTCGGACTGGGTTTTTTTGATTGATAGCTTTGCTTACACATGTTTGCATAGTAAAATGGTGCGTGCTCAAAGAGGTCGTGGTATTGCACATCTGACTTGCACAAATAGCTCCTACCAATATGAATAGTCCTGCTGACTTCAAGGACTTAATTTGCATGAGTAACAGTTGCAGCGTTGGGATCTTAATGCCTATGTCTGCTTTCCATTATAAGTTCAGCTTTCAGCAACTTCAGCCGAGTTCCATCTCTATTACAGACGACAAATTGGGCACCAGGATAGATTTAATTTTTTTTTTTTAGCGATAAAGCAGAAATCAGTTAAAAGGCACATGTACCTATTGCTAAAATCCTTAAGGTAACGTGCACAATGTGGAGTCGGTGGTGGTTCAAGTTAGTTTGAGAGATAACGACTTCAAAGAATCATTAAAAAAATTAATATCAGAAATATATGACCTAGAGAACTCAGCTCTAGGAAGCGTGGGAATGATGTACGGTGGTGATGTAATAAAATATACATTTAAATAGACGCTGCAGATCAAAAAAAACCATGAGGATGAGCCGAGGCAAGGGAGAGCTGCAGGAAACATCATCTTTTTCGCACAGGTTAGCGCAGAACCAGTGGTAACGGCTGCACGGAGGGCCGGAGCGTGGAGCAGTTGCCACTGCGGGCAGGGCGAGCGCGGTGCCCTCTGCCGGCGGTGCAGCCAGCGCCGTGATTGAGCGGCCCCAGCCCGGGCCTGACAGAAGCCCAGGGTGATGCTGAACGCTGCCACTTCGGCTCAGATCACATCATTAAAATAACAGAAGTGCACATCCATGTAAGACCACTGCTCACTTGTTCGTCTTCATTTTTTAGACGTGTGATGGTTTCTTGCTCTTGAATTTGGCCAGGAAAAGATAGGAATGCCTCGTGAAACAAATACTCATTTGTAAGCCTCTCAGGTTTGTATTTGCTCAGGGGCCCCTCCCGCAAACGAAGATGATTTCTGAAATCAGCCATTCAGTAAAGGCTTTCCAAAATATTCTCAAGCCAATTTCCTGTAGTGATTTGCATACCCGTTAACGCATCATGAACAAACATACTCACAAACATTTTAAGAAGTCTCGTGTTCATTCAATGGAAAACTGATTCAGTGGAATCAGAGTCCTTAGTCTCTTGTGGTGGGTCAAATCCAATAATCCATCAAAACTGCAACCTCTGATTTCTTTACATATATCAAATTTACACGCGTGTGTGTGCGGGGACTTTTCTATCAAGAAGATTGTCCTGCTGGGATTACTTGTGTATATGGCTTTGTATCACTTGGATTAGTACTCATGCTCGTGTATCTACAGAATTATGTCCAGTATTTAGTAATTATTTTGATGAATTTAGGATTTCTTAAGTGTTGTCTCTATTCTTGTATCTGTAGCTTAGGTAGTTTTATTCCACATATCAATACATTAGACTCTAGAGTGTTTGCACACAAAGTATCAAACATCCAAATGAAATGGCTTTTATTTAAAAATTGGTGGTTTTAAGTAATTATTCTTAGTATGACTTTATTTCCTCATATTCAGTTAATAGGGATTTTTTTCCTAAGGAATTTTTATCATCAATTGTATGCCAATAGTATGCACTAACGTATGCACTGATAAGATTTGAGCTGCAACCTTGTCTCATCGACACTGAAATGAATCTCTACTAGTGCTTCTGAGAGTAAAGGAACTGCTCTTCCTTGTGTAGAACAACTGAGACCTTCAGTTGTCCCATGCTGTGTTCTGCTGTATTTTAAAATACTGGGATGAATGTCAGTAAAGCTCTTAAATGTTTTCTAAATGGTAAAAAAATGTGCTCTGATTTCTCTTTCAAGCTTTACAGTGTAGTCACGCTTCTTGTCAAGGGGTCATGAATGTCTCGCTGAGGCTATGTAAATGTACAGATTTTGCTGCTCAGTAAAACTAAGTTATGACTGTATGTTCTTTAGTGGTTTGGGGTTTTTGTGGGGAATAAGCTAATTCTGGTTTTTTTTTTTGTTTGTTTGTTTTTTTACTTTAGCTAAAAAACTAGGAATTACTGATGTGCCAGCTGAGGTCGTTACTTTTATTTCCCATGCAACACAAAACAGATTAAGAACAGTGATAGAAAAAGTAACGGTCATAACCCAGCACCGAATGGAATCCTATAAAGTAAGTGTGCCAAGAAAAGGATGGTAAGTTAGAGCTGTGCAGTGAGATGTCTCTTTGTCTTAGCACAGGGTAGGTGTTTTGTGTTCGCTCTGTGTGCCAAGCATGTGTTAATTGCAGGTTGCTCTGTCTCAGCAAATCGAAAGCTGTGGGGTGATAGCTCTGCTTGCCAGATCCATCTTCCTCCTCTGTGATGGAATTTGCCTGTGGAGTTGTATTTCCATCCGTTTCCAGTGTCCATGAGCGTGGAGCATCTGTCAGCTGTGCATCTTGAGATCTCTTTTGACCAAGATATGCCTTGGTTGGATCAAAATTGCTTCACCATATAGGAATCCTTCTTTCCAGTGTTCTTCATCGGCTCCAGCAGTGTAAAATCCCTCCCTATCTCTCCCCAGGATGGTATCTGAGAAGAAAACACGTTGCTTAGTCTGTGTTAAATCAGAGATGTATTGAAAACAATATCTAAACAGATTCTGAAGAAAAACCCCTAGCATTATTTCTGATTGAACCATAGCATTTCCCCTTCTTCCATGTATTTCTTGGTTAATGGTTTCGTTTGATCTTAAGCATCGCAGTCAAAAAGGAAAATATTAAGCAGATAAATGAGATGGAAGTGTATAATATAGATAACTTATTTTTCTGACTGACATTCTAAGTGTTCTTTGTGTGGCTTGTGTTGTAAACTTCCTGTCTGTGGGTACGAGGAAAGCTTGTGTGCTCTTAGTTGTTATAAAGTTCTTCTATTTGAATTGTAATTAGAGGCCTTTTTTTTTTAAACTACATTTTTAGCTTTTAATGTTTTTATAAGGCAGTGTCTTGATTGTGTGTTGCTGGTTCAAGGTGAGTACAAACACAGGAACTGCAGTTGATAACCAGGCTTAGCTCCTATATCTGGGATTGTTCAATAAGAAGGTTAAACATCTTACGAGGTTTTTAATCAGCAAGTCTGTTGGGTTTATTTTTTTTTTTTAACTCTTAATGTCTCTGGTGTTGATAAATCAATCCTTGTTTTTTTTAATTGCTTAGATATTAATTAAATAATCAGATTCTAGCTGTATTATTAACCATAGCCTGGCCTTGTTCTTGCAAGCTGTTAAAAACAGGGAAAAAAAAAATTTTTTTTTTTGTTTGTTTTGCTAGGACAATGGAAATATTTTGGTGTATGACATTTATAGTCTTCCTTAAATGCACAGTCTTTATGAAAATGCGTGTTTTTGTAAAAGTTTGTTCTTATTTTGCAGGATGATGAATGGTACGAGCAAGCTACAGATGTCCGATCCCAGTTAAAGTTTTTTGAACAGCTGGAGCGCTTAGAAAAGCAAAGGAAAGATGAACAAGAGAGGGAAATCTTGCTAAAGGCTGCTAAGGTAGCTGGCTTACTGTTTTTATAATTACGTAACAATTCATAGTTTTCAAACAATTACTTAATTTCATTAAATCTAATCACATTTTGTTTCTTATGACAAGAAGATATTTCGGTTGTGGCATCGCACTTTTAATTCATTAAGTCGGGCTTTCCTATCTACAGTGAGTCCAGCCCTACTTGGCTGGAACCCTCCTGCATTTTCAAGATTCAGCTCCAAATCTGATGAGTTCTGGGCAATATAGGAGACAGCGACTAACATTTTGAAAATAACTTGGTGAAATCATTTTCACAAATGCCTTTGAAATTTAATCAGTGCCAAAGTTTCTGTGCAATTTGAAAACTTATGCTTCTGATATTTAAAGACAATTCAGCTAATTGTTACGGATTTTTTTGAGGCTTTTTACTTTACTTCTTGAAGGTTCTGAGGTTTTTTACTTTTTGAATTTCTAGACTTCTGTTTAAAAACTAGTTTTGTTCATTTGTTTGTTTTAATTTAAATACCGTGTGTCCCAGTTGGTCTTCTGGTCACCTCTATATAATGCTTTATTTAACTGATTCCTGCCTGTCTTCAGTTAATTACCAGTTCTTCCTCTACTTAATTGGAAGGAATTACATTAATCAAAATAATGAATCAACTTCATAACCAGAAAGTGATAGGAGGCAGCTTGGCAAAAGTACAGGGTGTTTGGTGGCTGAGATGGGGCATTGGAAGAAGAGCTGAGGAAAGTCTTTGGACTGCAGAAAGGTCAAAAGCCAAACAAAACTCATTTGAGTAATTTACTTGGCATGGTGTGTGGACTTTCTGAAAAAGAAAAGCACAGGTTTTGCTCCTATAAAAAACGTGTTCTTGATGCTTTTGAAAACCTGAAAATGCAGGTTGTGTGTGTCACATTGAATGAGATTCTACTTCTGGGCTAAAAATGGGAATATTTCTAGCAGCAGGAAGAGCAGGACTTTGTAGTTAATTTATTTGGTTGGTTGGTTTAATTTTGGAGAGTGACGCTGTCTACAATAAAAGTGCAGCTTGGAGTTGTCCTTGGTTTCAGAAAATCAATGAATAATGTTTCTACAATACAGTCTGTAATAAAGTCGATCATGTTAAAATTACTGTGTTAATTTATCTACTCAAGCTGGCTATATAAAAGCTTATTATAAAATCAATTTTAAAAATTAATTTCCAATACATACCTTCTATTAGTCTGTTATTTTGAGTGTTGGTAGCACAAACTTGTCAAGTTTTGAGATATTAAATACAGCTATCGCAGGAGAAAGATGTATTCTACAAAATGAGTAACTGCACGAGTAAATGGGAAATCACGTTTAGTGTTGTTTGCGAAGATAATTAGTATTTATGGATGATGGTGACTTTATAGTGCTGTAGGCTGAAGGATTTTTTTTTTTTTACTGGGGAGAAATCACTGAAATTTGGCAATGCAGATTTCCTCACATCCACGTCCCGTTGTTGCTTGAAGGGCCCGAGCCCTTCGTCACACCGATTTAGTGCTTCCCCTCTCTTCTGAGGGAACTGGGGATGTAACGCAGCTCTCTGCGAGATGAAGCGCTCTCAACAGAAACTTATCACTCAGTTCTGATGAGAGGAGAGCAGAGAGGGAATTATTGTGTTAAGATAGTTTTCTGAATTCTTTGGAATTTGTTATTTCAATTTTAACGATTTTAAAATAAATCTTTTTTTAGGCCTGAGCTCTCACATTCCGCCTCGTGGTGGTCATAGCTCTGAATAGGGTTTTACCCTCAGCTATGCTGCTTTTAACTTTCAGTTTTTATTAACAAAGCTAATGTGAAAGCAAAGTGTTTCATGTTGCCAATTTAATTTCTTTAATTAAAAGTGAAAGTTATAAGCTGGTACAGCCGTGGGTGAAGTTCTAATGTCATCAATGGGGAAAAATAGGTTTCAGATTGAAACTGTTGGCACAGCGGTGGCTCTCAATAGCACAGCACCTGCAGTTTTGACTCTGTTTAATGAAAAAAGATGAATTTGAAGCATTAAAGACTCCCAGTATAAGGATTGGGAAGGGGGAATAAAGCTGTAAGTCCCTCAACTGGGATCAGATATTGCTCAGTGCAGGAGGTGTATGTAGGAGGAGACACCATGTGAGGCATTTTCTAACACAGGTTTAACAAGCTAAGACTTCAAAATTATTGTAAATCTAAGAGAAAATATAGTTAATGGGACAAAATGTAACGACAGTGCAGCTTTGACGTTAGAAATTTGTTAACAAAATGCTAATGATTATCATTATCAGCAGAAGGACTCTTGGTCTGCCCATCTGCACAGACGCAGAGCATCCTCCAATTCTAAAAGCTGTTGCATATATTGAAGTATTACATGAGTTGTAGATATCCTAATTGTTTAAAAAGCACTGTTGTCTTCTAGTTTTAAGAGAATTCTGTGAAATACAAAACCCCCTTCCTAAACTCATGCTGTTAGGTATGGAATTAGATGTCTGTTTTTGTGGCATTCTTCCTTAACACAAGCAAAGGGAGAAGCTGAGGTTTGGAACATGAGGGAGTTTGCTAACATGTAAATGAAACCCTGTATTTCTAATGTATTTTGAATACACATTTAACACGTGCTGCTTTTCATACTTTCAAAGTCCAGTATTTCCATAGACCTGATGTGATCTATGCAGTTTTCCGATAAACAGGACAGCAGGTTCTGTAGCACCAAGCATTTTCATTCTGAACAATTAAAATATCAGATTTCTCTGCTTACAGATCTACATATGGAGAAAAGGAAGGAGAAGGGAGAGGAGCTGAGCTGAACTCGTGGAAGTGGTAGAGCTGGGGGGCTCTGCGATGGGTGGGTAGCTTTAGAGGAAGGAGGCACTGGGACATGGAAAGATTTTGGAAACACACATTTCACCAAACAGTTTAGATGCAGTGTATTAAGATTTGGATATTAGAGGGGAGAAGGGAAGGCAAACCCAAAAATAGGAGACGACTTCCAAGAAGAAATTTAAACTGGGATTAAAAAATGCTACAAAGTCAGTAGGTTGATGAAAATAAGTGTAAAATATTAAAATAATTGATCAGTAAAAATGGTGAGAGGTAGGCAAGCACCACGAGAGCTGAGCAGTGGAAAAATTGTTCCAACTTCAGAGGAAGGAAAAGATGTTCACGTGTGGAATGGAGTGTAAAGAGAAGCCAGTGACATTTTTAAAGCTTATCTAGGCACCTCTATTAAGCCTGACATTTTCATTGCTTAAATTTGCTTTAGTCTGTGTTGCATTGGCACTGAAGAAGCCTTTCATAATTTATATTAGCTTGCAAAATGAAGTATTGACAAAATAGTCCATGTTGATACTTTTTCTTCTCCTTTAACACATTTTAGCCTCCATATGCTGCTGATTTCACTTCTGAAGCTTACTCATTTGCAAACGGACATGGTAGTCAGAAGGAAAGTGGTTTATTCTTGATAATCTGCTTGTTAAAAAAAAAAAAGCTATTAAGCTATTAACTTGTTTGAACACAAAAAGAACCAGAATGTAACAGTTAAATTCTTTAATTTTGTTAGCATTACTTATCCCAGTAATGACGCATCCAGTGCAAAGCTGGTATTCTATGTGTCTGACATGAGCTCTCTGGAAAGGCTGTTTGGTGTGAGTTCAAGGAATAATTGGCAACTCATTGAGTTATTGTGAACGTGAAAATAGTTCTACCTTTACTTTCAGTCTGGGTTTATATATCTAACATCACCTTTTAAATCCCTATTACTAAAAAGTTTCCTGTCTTTGATACCAGGCAGGAGTTGAGGACTTGTGCAATAATTGTTATTGTTTCTCTATTATGAATGAGCTGGAGGTTTACACAGAGCAGGTTCCTGCTTGTGGGGTATGCTCTTTTAGATTATCCTGCACTCTGCAACTTTTAAATGTGTTATTTTTAATCTGTAGCACTCTCAGAGTTTTTCCTTCACTCATGGGCTCCAGGAATCACAATGTTACTTTGCATCTGTTGCTTTACTTTTTCTCACTGTCCCCAAACGCGCCGTAGATCTGGTATGTTTTCCAGGATACTCTCACTTTCTTGTGGAAACTTGGTAACAATATTAGAAGTCTGGGCTGATTCTCCCAGGATATGCTGCTTTCTCCTTAAGCTGAAGTGCTTTTAACTTGTACTTTGCATTTGGCAAATTATTCAGCTTCATACAGCAGTATCACAACACTTTGTATTTCTGTCCTGCTTTCACTGCGAAACTCAGAAGGCAATAGAATTTCATTGTACATTTATAAATTTATCATCAAAACCCGTGAAAGGGCTAAGTATGATTTTCCATACATCATACTGGAGAAACTGAGGCACAAGATGATTGAACTGTCATCACAAAGTGACAAAGCAAGGACCTAATTCAGCTCAGTTCGTACATAGTTAGTGAGCTCCATCTGCTAGAGAAGCAGCTCACTGAATGGGGTTTTTTGGCTGTTGTTTTTGCCCTAATAGGTATAGATATAGTTGAGTTTTTAGTAGTTGCTCTACTGAGTACAGTCCCAGCTCTGTGGCAGGTCCATATATTCCGTGAAACGCCTTTTGGTTCTTTAAACATTAACTAGATCAGTATCTACATTTTTTGTTTTGTCTGACTGCAGCAGTTAAAGGGAATCACAGCCTTTGTTAAGCTGGCGTTTCTTTCTTGGTTGGTACCGCTACGACATGGGAGTCTAATTTGGTCATTAGCTCTCTCCAGATTTTAATTTCTCCTTGCTTTCTTCCAGACGCTATTCTGTCAAACTGCCTGTTACGCTAATGGGCACAAAACCACTGGTGGGTGGTGCTGGAAGCTGAAGCTGAAGTGCACAGTGGAAGAGTCAAGCACATCCAAAAATCTTATTATTGTTTCATTTGGCTGTGCTTTGTCATCACTTTGTCCCATATGTGACTGCATTGAAGATAATTTCTTAATCCAGCTAATAGAGACCACCCCCCCCACCCGAGGGGATGCAATACCGGACCTGATGGTCACCAATACGAGTGACCTCGTCAGTGACATCAGGGCTGGGGGCAGCCTGGGCTGCAGTGATCACACACTGGAAAGCAGAATTCCAGCTCTTCAAGGAGTTACTCAGTAGGACCCCCTAGGACACAGTCCTCGGGGACAAGGGAACAGAACAGTGTCCCTGCCCATGGCTTTGGGGTTGGAACTGGGTAATCTTTAAGATCCCTTCCAACCCAGACTATTCTATGATTCTATTCACAGAATCACAGAATAACCAGGTTGGAAGAGACCCACTGGATCGTCGAGTCCAACCATTCCCACCAATCCCTAAATCATGCTCCTAAGCACCTCATCCACCCTCACCTTAAACACCTCCAGGGACGGTGACTCAACCACCTCCCTGGGCAGACCGTTCCAATGCCTAACCACCCTCTCCGTGAAGAATTTTTTCCTAATCTCAAGCCTAAATCTCCCCTGGCAGAGCTTGAGGCCATTCCCTCTCGTCCTGTCCCCTGTCAGTTGGGAGAAGAGGCCAGCTCCCTCCTCTCCACAACCTCCCTTCAGGTAGCTGTAGAGAGCAATGAGGTCTCCCCTCAGCCTCCTCTTCTCCAGGCTGAACACCCTCAGCTCTCTCAGCTGCTCCTTTTGTTCTCCAGCCCCTTCACCAGCTTTGTTGCTCTTCTCTGGACTCCCTACAGAGCATCAACATCCTTCTTGTGGTGAGGGGCCCAGAACTGTACAGTGATGCTATGTTAGCTGAAAAAATAATCCCAGTTTGAAAAAAAAAAACCAGGAAAAGGATAGAAAACTTAGTGTGGTGGGTGCCCTGCGTGCCAAATTGCAGTCAGAGCTCTTTGCAAGTGCATCAACAACATTACGTCCCCCTTGCCCTTTAAACCTCTCTCCCTTTGGTTTGCATCATGGATTTTTAACTTCTGAGCAGAAGATGTTATGAAAAATTCAGTCAATGGGAAAAAAACTGAGCAAATGTAAGTTTGCAGGCTGATATACTTTCAGGTCTGCATTCAGCGTGGGAAGAGGCAGAGACAGTCAGATGGGAGAGAGCATAGATATTCTTATTCCTTTAGGAGTTGTGTACATGGTATCACTTTAAATCTTGAAGAAATACCAGAAAAAAACAATTGCATCTTTCAGGTGTTGGTGACAACAATTTTCCATGGATGTCGAGGGTTTTATTGTAGCTTCTTACAGCTTTCTATGCAACCTTTTCTGAATACTGACCAATCATCTAATTAAAGTATAATGCATATCTTATCTACCCCTTGAGTTTTGAATCCCATCTATTTGAGGATGCTTAGTGAGCACAAATAAGAATGCAGTTTTAATGTATAGTTATAAAACAGTCTGAAGAAATGTATTGTTGTGGGTTGTTACTGCAGTTAAACAGTTTTTCTTAGTGTGGTTTGAAGGAAAATACAAAATTGCCATTTGGCAATATTTCTTCAGTTTCAAAAATTAATATTAGTAGTGCATGATTGAGTTGAACTTCTGTGGGTTTCCATGTCATACTCATATGGATTTTAACATCTTTACTATGAAGATTCACTGCTTGGGAGGTGACTTTACGACTTTTCTCCACAATCTCTACCAACAGCTGAGTAAAACCTTAGTTGCAAACAGTAAATTATTTTAAAATCTGTGACTGTAAGGAATTTAAATTGGAAAGATCAGGTAATGGAAAGGGGTGTCACTTTTGCTCTCGGATGCTTAAATTTGTTTGTATTAAATTGTTGAAATATAAACCTGTATGAAACTTTAGCATTGATGAAAAAAACGGGGGTTTGGGTTTTTTTAGTTTAAATCTAGGGTAGATCTTTTTCACAGCTGAATATTTTACAGTCTTTTGGGTGAGGCCTTCGGGTTTGAAATTGCACTTCTGTGAATTTAAGCATCCCATCTCTGACACCTTGGATCCTGTTCCCCTTTCTTTGCTATTTTTAACTTACTGCAACAGATGAGGGGTTCTTAAACCATCTGTTAACCTTTTTTCCCCATTTTTTTTTAAACATGTAGAGTCGCTCGAGGCAAGAAGACCCGGAGCAAGCTAGGCTGAAACAAAAAGCAAAGGAGGTAAGCAGAGCTAGAGATCGTTACACTTGACATTTCAAGGCTTGAACATATTAATTTTTTATGCCTTGCTACTTGTATATCGTTAATAAAAATCTGACTAAAAACTTTTTAGGATGTATTTGTTGCTTTGCCTTTGATCTTAATGTTTGCAAACTAATACATTAATACATGTGAAGCCTAAGGAGATTTTATAAGAGAATATTTCCATACATTACATTTTCATTTCCATTTTAGGTAGCTGTAGCTTTTGTTGAGTTGTTGATGACAGCAGCATTAGATTTTGGTGGAAAATATATGCCTTTGTCTTTTTGTGAAATGTCACTTTCTTAGAAATGTGTTACTTAACACTTTTGTTCTGGTGACAGTTGTTCAAGTAATGTAATCACTGGTCGTTTTCCCTTCAGTGTGGGACTCAGTGGACTATTTACTCATTGGTCTAAATTGCGATAATCTAAAACCGATCAAATTATTTCAGATGAAGTTTTGATTTGCTCTCCTAAGAGTCACGATTTGGGAACTACTGGGTACCTTAATTTGCTGTAAATGTGAGCGGCTCTCCTTTGCTTAAGGCATCTCATGGCTTAGGATCAGGTTGCAACTTAAATCAATTAGAAAGACTAAAATATCTGTCAGTTGAAAGTCATTCCTATTTTTAAAAATTAGTAGCATCATTTGCAGCAAACTTATGCTGGTTTTCTTTAGCCAGCTTCTTTGGAGATAAGTGCATTAGGAGGTAATAACACAATAGAAGGCAACACATACAGAAAGAAAGAGAAAAAAAGCACATAAGTTCTTTTGTACTGACCAATTCTTCTTGTTTGCTTTCCTACTGACAGCATTCTATAGTTCTGTTAACTATACATATCTTATATATAACAGTCAAATAAATCCACGAAAATGATTAAGTTTTATTTGTCTTTCCCCCCCCATCTAGTTCTGTGGTAAGATTTGCTGGGAGAGTTCTTGTAAGCATCAGGCTGTGCCTTAGTGTTTCCAGGGCTGGGTTTGTCAAGCAAGTATTCAAATGGAATAGAGTAATCAAATTATTTGGCATGAAAAGACACAGGATTTTAGTACTATGAGTTCAGTGTGTAGCCAGTGTATGCAAAGGAAGAATCAGATTTCTGAAGATAATTGATGGCAAGCAAAGCTTGCTGTTGAGCTGAGAACTACAACTTCCATGCTGCTGGAAGTCAAACCAGCCTGGAAATAAACACATTTCTTGCTGTCACAGTATTTACATTCATTGTACTCTTTTTTTTTTTTTTTTTTTTTTTTTTTGGCCATTGGAAACCTGAGGAAGGAAAACCAAACAACTGGGTTAGTAAAAACACATTTTCTAGTAGTCAGAGTGAAATAATAGTTCTTTTTATAGCACTGATGGAAGACTAGAGCTTTCGGTGTAGCTGCAGTACTTCTCCCTTGTTTGAAAATGCAGGTTGTGCCTATAAGCTGTGTTTCTTACCCACTAGAGGGAGTGACACTGTGCTGACATCTGAGTGAAAGCAAGTGTATGAAATGTATTCTGAGTATTGATAAGAGCAGTATCAATAACGAGGTGGTAAATATTTCGTTGGTAACCTAATTAAAAATGCTGTGATCAAACTGGTATATGATTTTACAGATGTGGTGTTCCTCTATGATAACATATTTGAGTAAGTGCCGAAAGAACACTGGATTTTCTGTTTGAGTGCTGCACCCTATTCTTTTGTACATTAGCCCTGCCTTTTTCCCCACCCTGCTAATGAAGGTGTATAATT
The DNA here is from genome assembly GCA_033459285.1 of Clamator glandarius. Classification (NCBI taxonomy): domain Eukaryota; kingdom Metazoa; phylum Chordata; class Aves; order Cuculiformes; family Cuculidae; genus Clamator; species Clamator glandarius. Next base: position 1,555,632 of record JAUNZM010000463.1, on the reverse strand, counting down.
TGCTGGCACTGTGCCTCTCTGTGAAATTGAATTTCATTCTACATATTTGAAACCAGCAGAAATACGAGCATGTCTCTGGTTTTAGTAATTAGGGTTCTAAAACTCTTTATTCAACTAGAGACTTTCAGCTAAAGTATTCAAATATAATTAATAAAAGCATATTCTTTGTGTTAACTTCTGCAAAGGAGAGCAGGGAACTGAGGCTGGAAGATTTTGGTTTAATATTGTTCATAGTTTTTGTATTGGCACTGCCAGAAATAAAAACCAACCAATTTTATGGTATAGAACGTTGATTGGATAGAATGTCTTTGGCGTGGGTTTATTATTTGAAATTAAAAGCTTTGAAATAACTCCTAAAAGAATGTAAAAATTTCAAAGCTTCGCTGCCTGCTGAGCTACTCTTAAATGTGCGTATGACCCATAATGGAGAGAGAAATCAGTTTTCTTCCAGATTTTGTGTAAGCTGATGAATATAATACTGTCAGCTTTGATAATATGCTAGATTTGAAGATGCGTTTCCATGATTTCCATATCTTGGATATTGCCTGAAGACCTTTGTTGCTGAGCTGTTCTTCTGGCCAGTACGTAGTGTTTTAAAAAGCACAAAGAGGGCATCCAAGAAACCTGCGGCATTTTTAGCTTGTGTTACTTGTTTAATGAGATGATTGTCAAATATTTTGGTTTTTCATACCAGCAAAACAGCCGATAATTTCATTAATACATTCTAGGTATGGGTAGCATTTCAGACCCTGCAGGTTGCCTGCGTTTGAACAGTGACACCACTGCACTCTTCAAAACTGTCATCAGTTCCGTACCCTGGTTCCCTGCCAGACTGAAATGGATGAATATCTAAACCAAATGTAACCAATAGATGAAGTCTGGTAAAGAAAATACAGCCCAAAATATTGTTGAAGACAAAGTCAGAGGGAGAAGGCGAAATACCAAAAGAAGTAATTTCAAGTCTTTACTGAAGTCTTTTAAGTCGTTAAGAAAAAACTTTTCAAAGAACTCTAGAAAACATTGTTTTGGAATTCAAAATAAAGGTACCAGCACAGGAATAATAGGATGATGAGGGAAGACTAGCAAAGGGTATTTGTTCCAAAACATTCTCTTTAATGGATACTTTGGAGTTTTGCATTCCACAACGCTCCACTTTTCTCTCTGATTTAAAAAGAATAAAATAGTTCAGTTGTTTTCACAAAGCTTCTACCACTAAGAAATCCCCTTCTTGCTTATGGAGAAAATGTACAGGGTGATCACTGTGTTATTGAACACGTTTAAAAATGAATTTGGCAAGGTGAAGGTGGTTGTCTGTTCTGTTCTCTAACTCCATCTTACTCTGTTAGCCAGTCCTCAAACCGCTCTGCGTGTTGTTTAAACCAAACTGGCAGAAGCCAGGTTTAAATTGCGATTAAATGCTTAGCAAAACAAACAGATGGTCCATCTACATCTGGTCTTACTGCAGAGACTAGACATAACAGGCAGGTTTTGTTCACACACAGACAGCGCTGTTTGGGTGAAGTCAGTGCAAAGCCACTCTTGTTTCAGTTTGATTGACTTATTTGGCTTTAGCATTAACCTGTTTCCAATGGACTTGAGTGAAAGCAGTAAGAGAATGCGCCTGCGGGAGTTTATATTGCTTAAAACTCACCATTTACTTTCACACTTTTGAATCAATGCAGTTTTCTGTCATTGAACATTATATGATTGTTTTAATGGTAAACCTATTTAAGAAGCTAGTGAAAAATACTTTCCATCAGGAGTATCTCAGAGAAAAATGCTGCTCTTCAGCTATTACTCTATTTTGTAACGAATTCTGAAATGTTTGATTCTCAGTACAGCTTAATGTAATAAATGGCATCATTTGTTAGCGCTGTTCACGTCTTATTGCATGATTAAAGCTTTTAAAAGCAAGTTTTAAAAATACACTGATTTCTGTAGCCTATTGGAAGCATGGGAAGTCACAAGTCTAACTTAAAGAAATTATGAATTCTCCAATTTCCATTAAAAGACTTCATTAAATAGGACATAGAACAGGCCATATGACTGATAGCAGGAAGAGGTCAGGATTGGGAATAATTGAGTCAGCACCTAGAAATTAATAGCGCAAGTTATTTAAAAGAGAGGCATGGAAGGTAAGATCCTTTGTGTCTCTTCTGTCATGGATATTCTTCTACACATTTACTATCTGTTGGCTAAAAATCTTTTCATTTAAACATCAAGTAGCTGTGAAAGACTCACTTGGTTGAAATCTTCATCATCACCAACCAAGAACATTGCATAATAATCAAAACCTGAATCAGACAGCATAGATGCCTTTTCCAAGTCATATGCACAAAACTATCTGGACTGTTAGCAGACAGAGTCCTGCAAGAAGCCATAGGGTCCTTCTTTTACTTAAAAATAGTAATGAAATATGTACGTCCTGTGACTTATATCTTATGTGGCTCTAACACTGCCTTAGAAGTTTTGTTCCACATAAAGTAAACTGCCTTAGCAGAATTACTGAAACTCCAGCATCATATATTTAACAATTAGATTATGAACATGGGTTTAGATTATGAAAATGGTTTTACTCTAATTTTTTGTCACCACATTAATATCAACTCAGTTGGAGCAGTTTCTTTTGAAACATTTAACTAATAGTTTACCGCACTTATCCCAGTTTTCATAAGATGTTACTGAATGTGAAAAAGATTTTTTGTTTGGCATGTTCATTCATTCACCTCTTCAGCAAAAACAGAGTCCTAAAGACTATATGTGTTAATGCAGTATATCTCGTGATGAAAAGTCTGAAGGAGTTTTCTATTCCATCATTCGTGACATAAAAATATTGATTCAAAAGCAACAATCTTCTCTTAAAAAGGTTTCTCATAAAGCATTCCACTGAGAAATGGAGCACTTAGACAGAAATACGTTTAAATTAAATTTCCACTTAGCTCTCTAACCCATCTGAGGGTCAGTAAGTAGAAAGAAGGAAAAGCTGGGAATGTGATAGCTGGAGTGATGGTAGTGAAACACTCGGGCAATAAGGATTCCTTAGAACCGAGTTGTTTCATAAATATTTTTCTGCAAGTTACCAATGCTTTAGCTGTGATGCAGAAGGAATGCAGCCTTCTTTGTCAATACATGTAGAAGGTTAGATAACAGAGTCACTTTGTTTATGCTCTCCCTTTACCACAGGTCTGTGGTTTGTACCCAGGAAAACGCTTCAGAAAAATGCTTGGGCTGTTGTGGTGCTGTCTGAGCCCGTGCACTGCTGCCATGGGTTTGGCTTTAGTGTAAAACGTTTTCCTGAAGTTATGAAGTTGTTACAGTGGCTTCAAATGTTAGTATGAAACTTGGATCTCAGAGAGAAGTGGTCCAGCCTGTTATCAGTCAGAATACTCTTACGAACATCCTGCCATGTAATCGTGCTTACTGCTTTTATGTTAACTGTTTGGGTTTTTTTCCCTTTTGAATAGATAATACTTTAGATATACAGATAACAGTCACAAATGTTGATAACTGGAGCTGATTACAAACTGCTGGGAAGGACAGGAGGGGAGTGGTATTAGATTTGCATATGTAAATACTGCTTCTGAAGAAACAAGATGATCTCTAGCCAGTAATACTAAGTTTACTGCATGTGAGGCTTGATGTGTAGATCTTCAAAATTTCATATTAGTTTAAAGACAGGGGAATTTGCCAAAATTTTCTTGTCTCCAAGGATAAGGTATTACTGTGCCATGGATTCTCCAAGACATAGAATCATCATACAACCATAGAATGGTTTGGGTTGGAAGGTACCTCAAAACTCATCCAGTTCCACCCCTGCCCTGGGCAGGGACACCTCCCACTGGATCAGGGGCTCCCAGCCCCATCCAACCTGGCCTTGAACCCTCCAGGGATGGGGCAGCCACCCCTGCTCTGGGCAGCCTGGGCCGGGGCCTCCCCACCCTCACAGCAAAACATTTCTCCCTAAGATCTCCTCTCAACCACCCGTCTGTCAGCTCAAAACCGTTCCCCGCCTCCTATCCGTGCACTCCCTGATCAAGAGCTGCTCCCCAGCTTTCCTGTAGGCCCCCTTTAAGTCCTTAAGACCTTTGGGCAGTAGTAGTCTTACTATTCAGCAGAACGTATTGCCTAGCTCTCTATAGAATTGAAGACCATGACACTTCCAACCTATTTTCCTGTGCTTGGAGCAGAAGTGGTGGCAGCTTTTTGGCTGGAGATGACATGTGGTGTTACCCTTGCTGTACAGACTCAGAAAAACTGGGTAATTGACGGAAAAATGCCAGGAGATCAAAGAAATGGCCGTAATATTTTCCAACTGAGTCAGCTTGTTTTATTCCTGCTTAGGTAGAACGTATATTAATTAGAGTTGAGTCAAGGGCTAGTTTTTTTATTTTCTCTAACCCAGGCTTGACCCAAGATTACCTCATTAGTCTAGCAGAAATCTAAATTAAATCCAAACCTGTCCTACATAATAATTTCCTTTTACACAATCTCGTTGGTGGAATTCCACCGTGATGCATGATTTTAGGCTACATGTACTCCTTAGCTCTTGTTTAGCTAACGTGCTTATTTTTTTGTGACTGACTATAACTGTTGATTTTAACATTCTAAAAGCAAATAGTGTTGTATTGATATAAGAGCTAAATACACAGCCTTAATTAAGTTACAAACTCTTTTTATATTTCATGTGTCTTTATAATATAAAATAAGAACATTCTCTTAACGTGGGCCTGATCTAGTGGGAGGTGTCCCTGCTCGTGGCAGGGGGATTGGAACTGGATGATCTTTAAAGGCTCTTCCAACCCAAACTATTCTGTGATTCTATGATAATATTTATTTATACCTGCTATCTAAAAAACAACTCTTAGACCTTTATTTACTCCCTCCCTAGAGGTCCATACAAATCTGACTGCGTTGTCTGAGAAGGATTTGGAGTATTGCATCCACGTGTTGTGCTACCTCAGCAAGACCCGTGTCAGATCTGAATCTTTTTTTAGGGGTGTTTATAAGCACAGCTAAGTGAGGTTTCATGCGTTGGAGAACGGGGTCTATCAAGAAACAAAATAGGATGGGTAAGCGTAACAAGAGAAAGGAACAAGAAAGCAGGCTGTCCAGTCAGGCATTGTTTGTGGCTTAGCTGAAATCTCACTGAATCTAGAAGAGGTATTTGAAAGATAGCAGCCTTCAAATTAACGCAGCAGCAGTGTCATTTCCTTAGATTTTCTATAGAAATGTATAATTTAGTAATATAATTTTCAAATAAAACTAATGAGGAAGACTTGAGAGTAATTTTTAAATTAGCGTTTAGCTCTGTTGTGAAATATATTTGGTTTGTGTTTGAGTATTTCCCAAAGAGCAATACCTGTTACAAATTCTACTTTGCTTTTTTTGAGAAGCTGCTATAGGGAGGCAGGGGAGGAGAAATTCAGCCGCGCTGTTTGCTTTGTCTTCAGGGGTGTGTACACACCGATGGAGTCCTGCCTAATAAAAGATTGCTGGAACAAGTAGTCTCTCATTACAGACCAACAGGATTACTTAAGTGTGGATTTCCAGAGCTTGGCTTTAGCATGGTGTGAGCTTTTGGTAAAGGATTTTTGAAGCTGAAATTTGCTTTTCTGAATCTCACCAAAATGCTCCAGCAGAAACTTTTTCTTTTAAAATTAATTCCCTGAAGGTGATCTCTAACTTTTCCACTGCAGGAGAGTAACAGCAGTGTTTTCAGCCCTTCAGATCCCCTGCAGTTTTCTTCCCATGTCTGTAGGAATAACCAGTGCTGCTGCTTTTGGAATTTGAGGCACTGCTAAAGGAGCGGAGGTGGCAGCCCTCTTCTCTGATCGCTTTTGGATGCTCAGGCAACAGAGTTTGGTGAGGAGATAAGGGAACTGTTTTCTTCCACCTTTATGGTGTGAGATTTGTGATAAAGATCACAAGGCTTTGCCTCTTCTGAGTACTAACATTGGTGTGTGTCCAGAGGTTCCAGGAGAGGTGATGAGGGATGCATGCAATGGTACTTCCTATTCTGAAATATTCTTTATAACCTTTTTGTATACCTAAAGATATACACATATAGATACAGGTATTGGATCAATTTGTTCAGGGAAGCTGTCAAGATTGAATTTCCAGTTGTTCTTCTGCCTCAGTGGTATTTTGTCTCAATGTGAGTCTTCCTGAGGTAGAAACAACCTCGTGCTTAATTTGTCACTCTGGCACAGCCGGGGAAGAAAAAGAAAGGGGAGGATGGAGTGGAATAGATGTTTTCATTTGGAGCAAGCCGTGAATGTGGAAAAATCACACAGCTGTTTTATCTAAACACTGCAACAGATTTACTTCCCTGCTGATTTGGCAAAATAATCGCGCTTGAGACTTCAGAATATGATTTAAGCCTATTTAGTAAGTAGAGGGCAGCAAACGTCAGCTGTGCCTGCTTGTCAGGAGCAGAGGAGGTTGCTTGGACAACAGTCTAAATGATTATTTAGATGTTTTGGTCCCGTAGTCAAGCCTGCCCTAAAATATAGAAGCTTGCAAGGAGAGGTCAAGGTGTACTTAGGCTTCAGCCTGCAGGGCAAGTTTTCCCCCATCCTCTGTATGCACATTGGTTTCTTACTCCAAAATAAACCTGAATGAGGGCTTTAATTCTGCCGCTGAGCTAACATGTTTGTAAGCCCTGTTTGGCAGCCTCGGAGCGCCCGAGGCAGCGCACAGCTGCCAGCTTTCATCTGCCCCCAGTTCCCGCGGGCGCTCCCCATCACATGCTATAACCGCAGGGGATCGGGGCGCACCTCCTAAATCTTCTGTTCCTTTGCCCACTCGGTCTGGGTGCTGCGCGTTGCACCGGCAGCTGGCCGGCAGCGATCAGCTGCGTGCCTCCTGCGGACAAATCTTCCCTCTCGTCTTTGTGCGAGACCCCCAGACAAAGATCTGCCCCTGGTCCCCACATCTCCTTCCCGGCTGCGGTCCGGAGGAGCATTTGCATGTGCTGTCATCTCACAATGGCAGGACCTCGTTTGAAATGCATGTGCTTCATAAAATCTGTGATCTGTTTCTAGCCTCTTAGTGGAAGATGAAAGAGTTCACGAGGGCAGAGTTAAAGCTAAGGTTGGAAAGAGTCATTTAAAACTTGGTTGCCGGACCATTTTTGAGAGAGTTGATGCAAGTGCATGCAATACTTTTGTGTATCTCCAGGTAATCGAGAAGATACACAAGACGTAATTCTCACAGGTCTATTAAGTGTATTTTATTTAGCAGATACAAAGAAATAACTGTATTCAGCAAATTTGCTTTGTAAAGGTATGTAAAAATATTCCTACGAGGTTGGTCAGCATCTCCGGTCTGTGCTGTGAAGTGGCGATGTATGGTTATGTGCTTATCTATGAAAGTATTTATTGGAGCATCATGTGAACAGGAGCTTTGTTGGCATTTTCAGGAGGTTATCATGGTAGAGTTGTAAAGAGTATTTATTACAGTTAACAATAGGGTGAAAATAAGTCAGTTTTTACTGAGTAAATCCTAAACATTTCATTCTGTAGCTAGATTTTTATATCTGTCTCCATATATATACACACCCACACATATATATATATTCTGCCCAGAGCAGGGGTGGCTGCCCCATCCCTGGAGGGGTTCAAGGCCAGGTTGAATGGGGTTTGCAGCTGCTGATCCAGTGGGAGGTGTCCGTGCCCATGGCAGGGGATGGGACTGCATGATCTTTAAGGTCCCTTCCAACCCAAACTATTCTATGATTCTATATTTATATATCTCCTCTCCTCATAAACTACAAGGCTGGTCAGTGACCTGCAGAGATCACGATAGGTGTGTTAGCATCTCTTTCCAATTTTTAGTTCAGTCTTGTCATAAAAAAATACCTTTGTGTCAGCCTGTGAAAGAGTCTCCTGGTATTTAAATCATAGTTGAATAATGAGGTGCTGCTCAGCTTACCCTGTAAAAGTAGTTCCTCTTTAGTAACAGTAATTTTTTTAAGTAAATAAAATGTATTATTGCCATTCACAGTGTAAACAGGGTGGTCACTTTTCCCTCTGGTACATCTATACTGAAGGTAGATATTATTATCTCTAAAATGTAAACACTTGAAAGGTATTTCTGTGTTTTAATGTTATTAGCTGGTTGAGTAACAACTTGTAAGACTTCTGATTTCATTTGGTGTTGAAAATTGTTGCCGAATTGGTGGCTGATTTCTAGTTTTCCATAGAAATATTCAGGAACATGTGAATTGGATGTTCTGGAATGGGGAAGTATGTTATATATTTGTACTGACAAGCGTCTGTACTCAGGCGTTACAACTTTCTTAAAACTAGTATCTCACTATCTGCAGGAGCGAAGCAAAGGGAACTGGAAACCAGTATGATGCAATGGGTTTGTTGACCCTGCACAGCAAGGCAAACATCTCAATAAGCAATCAAACGTACAGAGCAGGCTTCCTTACACTTCTGTGTCCTTTCCTTTCGCAACTGTTAAATCTGGTTTTGTTCAGAACAGATATTTATATTCTTCAAACAGAAATAACACCATGCAGACTCCTGGAGATTTCTCTTCCATCTTCTTTTATGACCTACTATCAGGATTTTAAAGAGGCCAAAAGTCATATTCGCATGACAAGGTGCATGAAAATCTATTAATTTCCCCCAAAGTAAGAATGATTTAAATAAAAAAAATAAAAAAGACAATCTGTCCTGAAAGAAGTGTTCGTATCTGACAAGTGAGGTAAGCTTGAGGAAGGTGTCAGATATTTAAAATGGAAAATTAGATTGAAAATAAAAGCTGAACTTAGTTATCAATTTTGTGTGGGAAGATAGAAGTGAGAGAGAATGTTCACTTCATAAGAAACATAATAGAAGTGAAATTGATAAGAACATTTTATGGGAAATAGGATGATTTTGGCTTTCTATTTTCAAAGCCTGTGCTTAAATTTTGGAAAACTTTAATATAGTTTTTCATAAAGAGCCCCTAGTCATAAGGGAGTCAACCCTTTGTGGCTCTAATGGGCATCTACCGGCTGTGGAGCAGTGGGATTGGCTCCCCAGTATTGGGTGCTTGTAGAACCTGTAGGAATGTCTATTGGGTCTTACAGGTAATAATTAAGAAGATCATTGAATATACATTATTACTTCACTGTATATGGTGCTGTTTAATTAAGTAAAACACCTTCAGCTTCCTATTTTGAGATAGAGTAAATTCATTGTTCAACAAAATTATTCCATATTTTAATAATGGTCTGTCGTTAGCAGTTGCCAGTTTTTCCTTCTTAAGTAATGCGTTCAGGGACTGTATGGTTTACTAGGATGTGTCAGCAAAACATAAATGAAGGATGATTTCCCCTCTAAGAATATAAATGATTTGCATCTTTTAGCTATTTTACCTTTTTAATGATCTAGATGACTGCAAAGATAGTCTTAGACCTTCACCTTGCCTGAAATACATCTAAAGAACATGCAGCTACACTCACTAACCCCATAAACTTCTGTAATATAGTCTCAAGCTGAAAACTTGCACCTTAGTTTAGGGTGCAGGTTGAACAATGGTCTGGATTATACTAGAGATGGCACTTCTCAGGGGAGGAAGGTAACTTCAGGTCATGGGGCACTGGCCCAATGTTCTAAAACCATTTATTAATCCCAGTTTTGTCAAGGTTTAATCTCAGTTATTTACACAGAGATAAAACCAGCCTTTGCTGTGGAGCTGATCTTGTGTGTGTTGTGGGCAGTCAAGGTGCCGGGATTTCAGTAATGTGATGCCGTTCTGCTCTTGAATGTAGAACAATCCATAATGCATAGTGAAATATCTTGTCATGTTATCTAAAACATTTCTTAAATTTGTCAATGGACAATTCTGTGAGCATTCCCGTATCTGGTGATTCGTGATCTGCTCAGCTGTACGAAAGAAGAAAAGTCATAAATGTGCAGTTCATCAATAGCCTCGGGTAATTGTAACTGAGGCATTAAAAATAATTCCTGAGTGAAAACTGCTCATCTGTCCATCTATCCGTGTGGAGAGATTATTTCTAGTTAGCACTGAAATTGGAAAAACAAACCCTCTAAACCTGATGGAGAAGGAAATCTCTGCCTTAGCAGATATGTCAACGTTCAGGAACACAGAGTGTGGGAGACGATGGGGTAAATAGGAGAATGATCAGACTCTTCTGTCTTAAGGGGTTTTATTTTTGCCTCCTAGAGCGTTTTTGCTCCTGTCACCCATTAAATGTAGATTCCTCATCTTTAAAATACTGGAAATGGAATTCTTCTCTTTCACACTGTTTTAATTCTGGAGCAATTACTGACAGCAGCAGTATTCAAAAAAGGCAGAATCTGCTGTTGGATACAACCTATCAAAACATCTCCTGTGCACAGTTATGATTTATTATTAGCAGCTACATTTAACAATTTACAATTTTTGCAATTATATATAAACCGATTCGTGTTTGCGTACCATTTATTGGAAAATCAACTAAAAAGTTTGTGATTTTGCATTCATTTCTGCCGTTGCACATTTAACACCTATTTCCAGTCTCCTCCCTCTGATTTTCTCATTTAAGAAGCAAAGAAGAACACGAAGTTGTTTTTTTTTTTTTTAATGCACCAGATCCGTTTTCTTGTTGCAGTAGTTTCACATTTAATTACAGCTGTCTTTGATAACAAATTGTGTTGCAGAGTTTGCAGTATATTTTATAAAGCGGAGTCCTTTGGTGAGTTGGTTATGGAAACAATAAGCGTATGTGACAGGTTGTTTGCTGAACGCTTCCTCTGTGCATATGGCAGATCAGAGTTGAGTTGTTAGCAGATTAGCCGTTGTGCCTTCATGTTACAAGAGGATCCTTTTCAGGCTGGGTTTGAAGCTTTTCTGCACTGTCCTAGGAACGGTGGCATCTGAGGGAAGTTAGGGCACGTTCGCATAGACTAAGAAGAGGAAAAAAGAGCTTGTAGAGATTTACGCTTTCTGCTTGTGAGCTCTGAGAATATTTATTGTGAATTTTTCCACTGAATTTCTAACTGCTTGGAAACAGTTAATCAGTTCTGTAGTAGATCATCATTAAACATTCTTTTATAGCCCAAAAGGAACCTTTAAAGGCCTGTAGGACTGTTATTACTTAGAAGCCAGTAGTTTAATTCCATAATTTTAAAATTGGACTGGCCAGAAAATTTAGGGTTTTTTAAAACACTGGTATTTTGAACATTGGTTTTGGAATGTAAGGAAATCTTACCCAATTAGAAGAGGAAAGTCAGAAATACTTGTGTTCGAAACTGTACGAGGAATCTGTACTGAAGGGATAATCTGAAGCTTTCCCCACTTATTAAAATGTGCCAAGGAATAGAGACCAAAGAATACAGTGGAATTTTTCTGTGAAGAATTACATTCTGCTGTTGGTGACACACATTTTAGACTTTTAGTATGCTGAAGGATTGTTAAGATCTAAATCAAAGGTTCAATAAAATGAAAATTAATTAACCCCCCATGTGTTGTTTTGTAAATGGGGGAGAATATTTTTGGGAAAAGCAGAAGGAAAAGTGAAAGATTAAAAATATTTTACTTGAAAAGATGACTGTAAGAAGGTACATTTTAGATCATCTCATTTCCTTTTTAATGCAAATCTGGTTCTTTGGTTATTCACTTTTATTATTTATTTATTTGTCCTTACACAAAAGTTAGAAATCATTACATATTGGGAATGTAAGCATTTTTATAATGCAATAATAATAGTGCAACTACTGCACCCGGTTTATTCATTGGTGAAAAAACACTTCAAGAAAAAATAATTTTGAATAGAGTTAATTAAGGGATTCTTAAAGTTCTACGCTTAAAGTAACTGCAGTTCTTTAAAGCAGAAAAACAAGAGAGAAAACAAATACCGCCCCTTAAGCAGATGCTTATTCATGTAGGATGGCGGCTTTGATTTTGGAGAAGTGGTGTGACTTGCAGTTGGAAACTGTGATTTATCGTATCATTATTTAAATCTGCAATAAATGAGGAATAAGCATAAAACACGGAAGGGGAGATTAGATATTACACTAGTTGTCTTACTTTTTGTATTTTATTCACATGAAATATCCCTTTTTTAATGGTGTGTGGCTGTGCCTTTTGTTGACCATATCTGTACGCCAGGTCTGTCTGCTTGTTTCCATTGGCTTGTCATGTTCACTAATTAGGGAACTGCTGCATGATTCACCTTGTTAATTAGAGGGACTTGCACACAAAGGCCCTTCGGGCAGTGCGAAAGAAGAGCCTAGCACTAGTGCCCTGAGAAAGCTACAGCCTGTGAAGTAATTCTTCTCATCTACCTTCTATTTTTTATTTGAAATGAATAAATCATTGAGATTTTCCTTGTGGAGTGAGAATGCAAGAATTCATATCTTTGTAAGATGTAAATTATATGTGATCAATAGAAGGGGATGACTACTGTATTGTACTTACAAGATTCCCTAATTTGCTACTTGTCAGTGTATGAAAAATTGCTTGGAATATTTTGTCCTCACACTGTGGTGTGTTGTTCCCTTGATCTGCAGGAGAAATGAGCAGGGGCGGGCTTGCTGTAGTTAAATCTGAAATAGAAAAAAAATGTAGATTATTTAAATTTTGAGCTTGTTTTGCATCCCCAGTGGAACTTCCATTTTGGAAGTGAACCCCCAGTACTACCCTCACAACTTTCAAGGGGGAGAAGAAGGTGGGCGTCTGGCTATTTTCGTTCCCCGTACTGCTCTGCCTCCAATCTCACTTTGGAAAAGAGGAGCACACTTGCTATACTGTGCATTCTTCAGTTGAATATAGTTTCAGAATAAATGAGGATTCATTTTGTCGTGTCACTTAGACTTGATCAAACCACAACCCAGACCGCAAAAAAGGATATTGCGTTAGAAGTGCACAAGCAGTCTCTCCACTACACATTTCCCATCTGTTTACGACATTTCAGAAATTAACTTCAATGCCATTCTCTCTAACTATTTGATTAAAATTACTTAGTACAGCCAAGTGATTTTTAGTAGACTGCTACATTTGCCTCATTTCCTCAAATGAGGCTGGCACTTTCGAGGCGTGGATTTCCCATAAGAGTGGTAGGGGATTGGTATCAAAATCTGGGCATGTTTTGTCGGAATAACCTAGTTCATAAAGCCTCTTACCAGACTTTCCTCTTAACTGGTATTCTAAATGCTGCTGTTCTGAGGTTTTGTGATAATGGCATATAGGCAGAGAAATTTTACCAAAATAATAGAAATACTAATTTGGAAAAATGAGGAAAACACTTCAGACTGGAGATTTTGTAGCATGACAGACTGTCACTCTTCACATCCCCAGAACTGAGAGCTTTCTACGTGCCTCAGTCTTCAGTCGACTCTATTGACGTGCTACCCAAGAACATGCTTTCCTCATGGTTTTGGTACAGTTCTGGTGTAATTGATTCTTAACTCTTTCACATTTCAAGCGTGTGCCAGAGATGGAATAGAAATAAAAGTAACGAAAGGCATGAGATGGGAGTAGAGTTGAAGATATAAATAGTGTTAAGTTGAGCTAGCGTGTTTCTTTTGGAAAATCAAAAAGGCAACCGGCCAAGAACATACAGAACTAACCAAAAGAAGTTTGCAGATAAACAGCATTAGTTGATGAGAGGCACTGATGGCATGAGGAGAACGTCCAAGTATTTGAGGAATAAAATGGTACCAGAGACATAGTATGTTGAAAAATCACAGGGCTTTTTAAAGTCACTCTCAAAATTCTTCATGCTTTAATTTTTTTGTAAGCTGTAAATAATCTTTTAAGGAGACTTCCAAGAAAATTATATCTAGGAGTATGCATGTATCTGGATCAGTTCTAACAGTTTACGGTCTTGAGTCGTATATGGATGGTTTTGAGTAGGAGATAAAATTGTAGTTTTACTGATAATTATTTAAAAGATTGCACTTACATAGGCAATGTATGTAACTTGAAAAAATTACAATTAAGGCTTTCCTTCAGAGAAAAAGTAAAAATAAAAGATAGGGTACACTTGGCATTTTCTCTATCAGAAGTTTGACATGTTGTGTGGAAAGTAATAGGACAAACGTTAATGGAAGATTTGAATAAACTTCAGAAACGTAATGAAATTAGAGGTAATAAACATAAATCTCTATTGTAAGAAAGACACTTGGTCAAAAGGACCCCAGTTAAGGTTCCAGAACTGTATTCAGTTGCTCATTATTTTGAAAAACATTCATTTTAGGGCCTGAAATATTCCCAACTTATTATTTGCCTAGGGAGATTTTTTTAAACACTATGCACTAAATTTCAACCGTTGTTAAAAGTGTGTGGGAAAGAGAAAGGTGAAGGGAAAAAAAAAAGGAAGAGAAGTAAAATCTTGATCTGCCTCCAATGTCTGTGCAGCCATTGCAAGTGATGATGGGCGTTGTACGGAGTTGTGGGAGAACACTTGTGGAGAAGGAGCATCCTCCTTTGTAATGAAGAAACCAGATAGAATTTGGCAGAGCTGAGGTTGTTTTAAAGTCTCGCACAATGTGTTAGGCGTTTGATTTGCTGTTAGACGTGTAAAGGTTCTCTGGTATTGCATTTTTGCTGCGCCACTTCTAAACTTCAGCTGCTTTGGGGCACTTTCTTCCCAGCCGGCGTGCTGTTGCTGTAGGAGTCGTGCTGACCTTTGGAGACTCCGGTAACGCGGGAGAGCGGCGGGAGCACAGCATGGGCATCCTGCAGACACTGTCTGGTTTTCAGCGCTCTCTCTGAAGTTCACTGACGTACCGATCCTTCTTCATCATGTCCTGAACTTGCTGAGGTTACTACTGGCATTTTTAATGAGCTTCATTTTTTTCATTGCACCTTCTGTTTTGGACGTCTTAGGACGTGTGTAATGGTTCCACATTTCAGGCTCTCCTCAGCAAAAAAAGATGTTTTTCCAGGGGGTGTAATCACTGTCTGAGACTGATAGATACATGTTGCAGAACCATCAATTAAGACAAGCTCTTCCAAGCGTATGACCCTGTTATCAGGAATTAAACCATCCATCGCAAACAGAATTAGGAGGGATCTCCATTGATGCCTATTGGCTAGAAATCAATGCCTAAGTCATTGTTTATATGATCTTGCTTTCATCAAACGTTTCTGCCATTTAATGCTCTCCGTTGCCAATTTCCTGTTCGATGTTTGTTGCTGACTGTCTTCATTCGTTGCGGTTTACAGTCTGTCAATATTTATAGCTTCTGTTGTGCTGTTAGCCTCTTCTCTGTCCTTGTGTCTTCTTAGGTGGCGTTTCTAAACTGTGGTGGGAACTGTTAAGTAGCCGAGATCTGGTTCTTCGTGGGCTGAGTTGGCTCTGTGACTATAGAAACTTCTGTAACTCGACTTTTATTCCATTATCAGTCCAATACTGACAATATTTAAACATGCTTGACTGCTTTCTGAAGCTCCTTCTTTATCTCCACAATCATCTGCCTCTTTATCACTGTGTTATTTTCCTTCCAGCCAAAAACACATCCCTCATTTTCACCTGTGGGTAGAGAAACAACTCCTTGAGCTTTCTGTCTAATGTGATGCCACTCCCTCAATTCCTTTTTATTTTTGATGATATGTATTTGTAGAACTAATTATTAAGATTTCCAGTCATCCTCTTGCTTTCTGCTCATATTGAAGGAAATTTCTCCTAGTTCCATCCTTAGCAGCTACAGCTCAGGCACATATTTCATCTACGTGTTTTACTTAGGTTTTCCCTCCATTTGGATCACGTTTCACCTTCTTGTGGAGATGCTTTTTCCTCATGGTTTTGAACGACTGTCTTTCTGATGAGTAGCTCATTGCCTCGTTTGCTGGTTGACATTCCCTTTTCCTGTTGATTCAGGTGAGTGGGAGAGATTCAGTGGGATTTTTGCATAGCTGACATAAACAGGCTTTTGTGCTCACTGAGGAGAAAGACTCGACAATAGAGATTGCAACCACTGCTAGGCTGTTTCATTTTCTCCCCTGGAGAAGGTTTTTTACTTCATCTGTAGGTGTTCATGCAAGAATCCAGTGTTTGTTTTACAGTTGTCTTTGCAGACTGAATTCATGCCTCGAACAAATCCATGGAACGTATTCCTCTAGCCATAACTTCCTTGAATTTGCTCTCGGTTTAGTTGATCTGGTAGAAAAGTGAACATAATCTTCACTGTTCTCTGTGGTGATCAAAATACTAGTTGGAGTAATGTATGGACCAGGTTGAATGGGGCCTTGGGCAGCCTGATCTACTGGGAGGTGTCCCTGCCCATGGCACGGGGGGTTGGAACTGGATGAGCTTTAAGGTCCCTACCAACCCAAACTATTCAGTGATTCTTTGGAGGGTTTAGTTCTTAAAGAAATCTTGAAAATGTATCCATACTTATTTGTGAATCAGGTGATTTCTTCCAGTTGAGTGAACTGCCACAACTGCCAGTGGAGGTGGAAATCAAAGAAAAACTTCACTGAGCATCTATTCCCACCGTGTAGTTATTTATTAGTGTCTCAGTGGCTGTTCTCACAATGGCTCATAGTGCACAAAAGGCTTAAAGTAAACTCTAGGATTCTGTTGCAAAATTACTTACAAAGCATGCACTGAATGAGCATGTTCTTGAGTTTTGGAAATTATTAAACCTAGATTTTAAGATGTAATGTTGATATATCAGTTAGACATATGGCTGTCTTCCTTGTGGCATATGGCTCGTGGCACTGCTTTCTGGAATACTTAAGTGTATCATAGCAAATAATGATCTCAGGAAAACAAACTCAAATTTTAGAACCTCTGTTGTTAGCTTTACTTTAGTGAAGTGGTAAACTAGTGCTCTTTCTGGGGTTTTAGTGTTACACGGCTGTCACAAAGAAGAAAACTTGTTTATGTGAAATAATATTGGTGCCTAATTCTTATACTGTACTTCTCATTGAAGGGATCTTTTTAAGTTAAAGTTGTCATTAAATAATGAAATACTTCTCAGTAGCTAAATAGCATGCTAAAAGTGAATTGGGATTAGATAAGGAGCAAGGAACAGCATCTCACTTGTGAGCATTTTTCTTGTATAATACATATTGGAATATTTATCTGTGTTTTAGATATTTTTACTTTCAAAAAAGCTGATTGTTGTTGATTATTGTGGTTCTGAATGAAGCATTGCTTCCTTCCCAGAGGGCAGATATTTTAACATGCTATTGATAAATATATCCGTATTAATTGTGGTGGAGGCAAGTTAAAAATGATATTGCATAACCGATCCGATATGAAAATGAGAGTGTGAATGAATGCAGCTGTCAAGCAGTTGCATCTTGTTGGTTGATTTAGAGAGTTAGATTCATTTCTGCTAAATCACCTTAATTAACAGAAATTGTATTTCTGTTCTCAGGATGTTGAGATATTTACAGGTGTTTGATTTGTTCAAATATCTAGGAATTATTAACTGGCTTAGAAGATAAGCAATACTGTAATAACAGGATGCTTTGTTACTTCAAGTTATAATTGATCAGGTAAAGTAAGAAGCTTCTGTAGCTTTAATTTCACGTGTGCTTTTCAGAATAATTTCAGAGCATTGAAGGCGGCTACGTATAATTAATGTTATTCTTAGTGCTGAGGATTCAGAGGATGAACTATGTATGCAAAACTGATTGCAAAGTCATTTCTGCTTGATGCAGAGACAGAGGATACTGGGGAAAAGAGCCTCCACTTCTCTGGGTCAGGCACCTGGCAGCTGGTGGTACGAGAGGTACGTCTTACAGGTGGACACCAAAGCAGAGGAATTCAATCTCTGTTAATTACGCAGCTCCCAAGAACTATTTGGCTGTTCCTGAACTTCTTGCAAAATACCTGCAGTAACTGTTACCAGGTTTCATGACCATTAAAAATAGATCATACCTCCGTAGCGGTAATTGGGAAAAGGTCCTGTTAGCAGTGTTACGCATGTGTAAGTGTCTTTATGAAAGGGATTGCGTCCCTTATTTTATAAAACATCAGGATACTGCAGTGTTACTGATGATGCACGTATGTTTGATTTATTTGATATTTTTGACCAGCATTCATTAAGGTTTACATAAGAAGGATGTTCTTTTCTCTTGTGGTGTACCAAAGTGTGTACTGTAAAGCCAGGGTCAGAAACTGCCTTGTGTTTTCATACCTGGGAGTATATTTCTTATTTGTATTAGGTTCTGTTATTCCCATCATGTGCTAAGTTAGAAGTAGCTGAAAATCTTGACCAATTGTTTGATCTGTCAGTGCAACCAGGATAACATATCTGTCATGACTTAGTATGTGATATCAAGAACTGCCTTTAGCTCTTGTCTCTGAATAAAAAAGGCAGGAGAGAGAACGTGAGGAATAAATGAGTGCAAACCCTTCTGCAGACTTCTGAATCTATTCCATGTTTTCCTGGTAAAAGAGCAGAAGACACTTTGCAGGTTTTGAAGTGAAGGCGAGATTTGTCCCGCTCTGGAATTTAGAGAAATGACATGTTTTGCCTTACCACTTGTATGTGCAAAATGAAAAGAATCTTAAATTATAGTTCTTGGAGCAACTTTGCAGAGGCACTGGGCGCTCGTGTTGGTGCAATCGCTGTACAGAGCAGCATAGATGGAACAGAGCGCCACGTGTTAGCGTCCTGTTGGTTTGAAAACAGGGACTTTGGCTAAGCAGATCGTATCTTTGTATACCAGTTTTCTATGGGACTACGTTCCTGACCACATCTCCCAGGAGATGGATACTTACTGCAGTACAAAATTTCTGACTCTGTGAAGCCACCTGCTTCACAACTTTGTCTTAGATCACTCTGAGCCACTTGGCCCTCACTTAAATATTCATCAGGCTTTGGATAATTGTGATAACCCTTATAGGCTGCAAGCATGGCAAATTAGCAAAAAGATGATTGATCTTTTTTTATATGCAGTTTTATCTTCAACCTTTCCTGGATATATGTTATACTATAGTAATAATTTCTTCTCTAAGGTATTTGCCAGTATCTGGATTTGCACATCTATTTACAGTTGCCTTGAAGCCTCATAATTACAATACAGCTGAAATGTCCATTTTCTTTCCCTGACTACAAATAGGGATCAATCGAATTTTAAATGACTGCTTACGGGCTAGCTTCCGATCATGACCTTTGTAAATGATTAGAGCTCACCACTGTTGCTATCTACCTTGAAAGGGTAAGCGGGCAGGTCTGTCTAACTGGCATTTAATCTGGAAGAGAGCCAAAGATATTTGAGCTAAAAACCTAATATGAGTTGGCAAAGAGAAGTATGTATAGACCTTTGCACTATTATTTAGGCATTTTTCCACATTTCCTTTCTTGTATTTAGGAAGTTCTTTTATCCTGTAGATAAACAAGATGTGTATTGGTAGATAATGTTGTACTGAAGTTAGGATAATAACTGAAGCTGCGAAATATGTAGCATAAAAATGGAAAAAGTGAGTTTGCAAACTCTTAAATGTACTGAATTTGCTTATTCTGAAGAACCTGAAAATATGCTGCATTGCTAAATGGATAAACTTGAAAAATGTACTAAATAGGATGCATGAAACGGACCTGCTTTGTCCAGGCAGAAGTGAATGGCAAAGAGATTCTGCCTGTTGGTACTTTTTTGTTTAAGCCTCCTTTCCTTTTAGCGTTGGCCAGTGTAGTTGAGGCCCCTCTTGTGCGTGCAGCTTACGTATCGGTAATGGCTGAAACAATTCTACCTGCGCTTGTAGGTTGAGTTTTGATTTAATGAATTGTGCTTGTACCATCCGATGTTTCTGTTACCACTGCTGCATTTCTTGAGGTAATCTGTGCATTCTGCTGAAATGGGAGCAAGTACAACATCCATGGGATTAGAAACCAAATACCTCCTCTGAATTAAAGCATTTTGCAAACTCAAAGTTTTGAAATTAGTAAGAATGGTTACTAAGAGCAATGAAGGTTGTCATCTAATTAGAATCATATGTTGTGTTACCCAGTCGCTTATCCTTGTGTAGTGTTGGTGATCAGAATATTTATTTAAGTGATATTGTTAGTGGGAATATGTTTCATCATTAACTCTCTAACAGGATCATACAGTTAATAATGAATATGCAATTGTACCTCTTCCTCATATGGTGAACAGGGTATTTTCTCTTTCCTGTAGCACTCTACACCGTTATATAGTGGAGCTGGCAGGCTGTTTTCTTAGACTAGTCAAATACAGTGTTACCTAAATCCTAACCACAGAAAACAGTTGTAAATTCAGTTCATAGGGGTTTTGCGTCAGCATTACCTTCTTTCTGCTAATGTTTAGATAGAGGTCTCTTATTCATTTAGATATGATGTTTTATAAAGCAAATATCAAGTGTATATTTGAAATACTCAAATCTGAGATGAAAGAAAATGAGATATAATTTGAGGATTTGAATTGGTATTTACATTGCTCATGTCAGCCTTACTGGAGATGTGTGATTACCATGTAGTGCTTTATGGGCTGAGGTAGTTTTCAAGGACAAGGATGGACTTTTCAAAAACAATTGAGTTATGTGGAAAAAATTATGTGGAGAAATCCTGTGGAAAGTCAAGACAACTTCTCTACTTTTGTTATTACTCTACTGCAAGGCTGCATGCTTGAGCTGCTAAAATGCTATTTCTTGGAACTTGCTTACAAGTCTGAGAATAACTTTTTGAAATGACAACAGAATAAAAACTAACCAGTTTTTTTTTTTGTCCGTCTCATAGATGCAGCAACAAGAACTTGCACAAATGAGGCAGAGGGATGCCAATCTAACTGCGTTGGCAGCTATCGGTCCCCGGAAGAAACGGAAGCTTGATTCACCTGGACTGCTTTCTGCGGGAGGAGAGGTATGTGTCTATGCTCATAGTAAGAGAATTTATTGTTTCAAAACCTGGTAAGAATAACTAGAGGTTCTACATGCCAGTATTTTCAGTGAATTGTGTAACTTGGAAAACATGATGCAAATTACTGAATTAGAAGGATTGTAACTCCAGATTGCCTTGCATCCAGTTAAAATGGCATCTTCTTGTAGTCGTATTTTCAGGTGTTACCTTCCAACAGATAATTAAGGAATATTGTAAAAATAAGTTACATGTGAAGTATAGGTCTCTCCATTAATCCATTTCCTGCCTTTATACTGGCTTTCTCCTCTGCATAATCCAAGGGAAAACAGAAAAAAGAGTGAGGTGTGAAGAAATATCTGGAAAAACATAACTGTAGTCTTGCTTACAGTTTGGACTAAGAGCTTGTCGTATACCAGTAAGTGTGGTTTTGTGACAGATATGTGTCGAAACTTCTCACAGAATGGCTGATTGTCCCTGCCAAATGCAAAGATGAGTTTGTAACCATGCTAAATTATATGTAATTTTCATAAGAATACTGTGCTCTAGGGGTAGACTTTGTTTTGGTGGCATGATTCTCCTGTTGTCTTAAATGCAGAAGCACCTATACTAGACAATGGAATGGAAAATCATCAAGAGTGTGATATATATTAACCAAGGTGGAGAACTAGGATGATGTAGTTGCATTACCTTGGATAACTCTAGAAGAGTATGGTGTTGTGAGTACAGATAGAGTTGGGCTTGTTTTGTTTCTACTAAATATGCCTTC
This sequence comes from Clamator glandarius, assembly GCA_033459285.1. Taxonomy (NCBI): domain Eukaryota; kingdom Metazoa; phylum Chordata; class Aves; order Cuculiformes; family Cuculidae; genus Clamator; species Clamator glandarius. Next base: position 1,534,089 of record JAUNZM010000463.1, on the reverse strand, counting down.
ACAATAGGACTCAAAGTAATTCTCCCTATTATATGTCTGTTCTGAGGAAAATGCAAACATTTTGTTTTGAATAGCTGACTAACAGCTTTGGCTCAGACATTCGACTGTCTAAATGCCAGGAATTTCCAAAGGCCTTTTTGTTTCCTGGTTTGGGTAGCTTTTATCTGGCTTCTCCCTCTTTTCATGTGCTAAGATTAGTGCTACAGAATTAGCTGAGCTAGGAATAGAGGTGGATCTTGTTTATACTCTAAAGATGTCTTATGACTTCAGATATGTAGGAGGTGCTCTCGTTTTCTGATCAAATTAGTTTCAGACTGAGGGAGCTTCCTGGGGTTTGTGTTGTCCTGTCACATTCCCTTCCTTTCAGTCTCCCTCCTTCTAATAAAACATGGATCCCTTCAGATTTTAACAAATGTACATTCCTTGCTTGTCTTTACTTGACCAAAGGAATATTTTCTCTTAAGTATCAGAATTTTTTATTATCTATTGCTCCTTTAAAAAATGTTCCTTTTTTAAGCTTTGTAGTTTGATGAATGAAATTATGGTTGCTTTTGGTGAACCATTTTATTCAGCTATATGCCCAAATGGCTTGTGGTGAATAGCTTCCCTCTCCCTCTAGAAGCTCTTTACTCTCCTGGTATTCTGCTTCAAGAAAAGTAGGTCTGTGGCAAATCCCAAAGGCTTCTGGAGATTCTTCCTTCCTTTTGTTGCTCCTATAGCCCAGATTGTGCTGAACAGTTGTGTAACACAACTGACAAATTATCCTTGAAGTTTTTTGCCGATACATGGGTTTCCTGGAGTTATGAATTGTGTGGATCTTCTGCCAGTTCAAACTGAATTTCTCCCATCCCTCTGCTCCCAGCATCTAACCGTCTTGGCCAACTCTCATCGGTGCCTGGCTGCAAGCTGATTTCAAGGACTTGGATGCTCTATCTGGATTAATTGATGTCTTTTCTGGGGATAAGATCTGAAGTATTGTAGAAGCTGTGTCATGCAGTTTGGCTGCTAGAAACTCCCTCTTTGTGTTATTCTTCTGAGGTACCTACTAGGGCCGCTAGGTAGAAATAAACTCAACTCCTCAAGTACATTTCTCTCTAAAAAGGTGCTGGAAATTTGCATTGTTTGTCTAAAACTATCTGATTTCTCTTCTTTGGACTTCTGAAGAGTATACACAACACTGAACCATTATATAATCGTAGAATGCATTGGGTTGGAAAGGACCTTGAAAGCTCATCCAGTCCCACCCCTGCCATGGGCAGGGACACCTCCCACTGGATCAGGGGCTCCAAGCCCCATCCAACCTGGCCTGGAACCCCTCCAGGGATGGGGCAGCCACCCCTGCTCTGGGCAACCTTGGGCCAGGGCCTCCCCACCCTCATAGGAAAACATCCTAAGATTTAATCTAAATTTACCCACGATAAGACTATGTCCTGCCTTACAGACATCCCCTTAGCCCAATTCCACCTTCCAATGTCTGTCTTCACCTGCGGGCTGTGACCCTCTGATTTCTCCACACGATTTCTAAGCATCTTGAGTTCTTGCTACCAATAATCTTTGTTTGCAAGAACTTCCTTGGCTGACTGGAAGAGATACCATTTACAAATCATTCTGCCTCAGCACATTACTTTTTTCCTTTTCTGAACTCTCTCGTTTGCTATTTTACTTAGTTGCATTGGGCCTTATTTTTTAAAAAAAACATGTTAGATTTCTATCCACCTTGTTGGTTCAACAGAAATACTTGCTCACAGTTTCTTTTTGGATATCAGATCTTTTTAATAATAACATTTTGATCTGAGCAAGAGGTCAGTGCAGGGAGTGGTGATAGTTGTGTTGCTTTAGAGAAAAAGTTGATGGAGAAGCATAGCGTATCTGTGATCAAATACTGTTTGTTGTGTACAGAGAAATGGCTCTTACACAGCTTTTATAAATGTGAAAAAGCCTGGGCTCATAATTGCAAATATTTTTCCACCAGCACTTTGTTCAGGAGTGTTTTCATTAAGCTTATTCTCCGTCTCATGTAGCCAGGCTCATTTCAAGCTAGAGGTAACCAGGCTTTGGTTTTGGATGGCAGGATGAGCTGGAGTTACCAAGGCCCAGCGCATCGCTTGCCTCTTCTGCACCAGCACGGCTGGAGTTTTTGATTACTTTTACTGAGGAGATGGAAAACTGGCACTTTTGGAGTGAGGTTATTTTTACATCATATATAGTCTTTGATTCTCATCTCCATGCAGCCGTATAAAAAATTCCTTTCCGAAAAACAAGGAAAAAAAAGATTTTACAGAAAAGTGGGTGAGTTAGGGGTAAGCCGTGCTCGAGTGACACTGCCACCAAACGTGGGACTGGATTCAGACTGTGATTACACAGTAGTTGGAGCTAATCTGACTGGCATCTCTATCCCAATCTCTGGTTGTGCGTTCCTGCCTCTTCCCGTTCATTGGCTCTGGCTTTTGTTGCGCCCTGTGCTAACACGTTTCCATTTGATAAATTGGCAGAAAATGAACCTAATAACAATAAAAAGTGAATTGTTTCTGTTTAGCTTGCTGAAGTAGTTTGGCCTAGAGCCCAGCAAGCACTGGAAAAGGAACTTCCAACAAGGCACAGGCAGCGAACTTGATCACCTGCTCTTCATTCGCTTTCTTTTTAGTATCTTTCTCGTCTTCTCGGTTTTTAGATAATCTGCTAGAAACGCAGCTTCCTCTGTAGCAGCCAGCAGCTCATCAGTAATTCTGCCTGCTTATTATTATAATGTGGTTTAGATCAAGAGCGAAAGAGAAGGGGTAAAGAGAAACGAGATACCTTGGGAAGAGTTTAGCTTCTCTGCCTTGCAGAGTTGAGAATATTACATTTGCAGGATTTTATAGTCTTTTACATTTATTTAATGATGCTAGACAAAACTATTGGAAAAATATCTTCAAGTGGTACTGCTTTTTGGAATTTAATGTGTGATTATCAAGTTAGGTGTCTAAACATCCTGAACCATGTTGTGTAATTAGCAGCAGTACGGCCTAATTCTGCTTTGCTGTGTGGGTCCCAGTAATGCTTGTCGTGGTACACAGCAGGGCAGTGGATGGCGTTCAGGAAAGGGAAAGCAGCCTAAGTTAGTTAATATCCTTAAGCATCTTTAATGTCAATTAAAAATAATAAATTCTGAGTTGCTTTTGTTTACCATATGCATTTGTCATCTATTCCTTTTCCCATTTTCAAACCTTTTTTCTTGAATTCTAAGGCTTTTAAGATTTAGGATTAAAAATTTGTTTTGTTTATGAAGTAGATACTTTCATGTAATTGTACGAGTTCAGGCTCTAAGAAAAGCATTAACACTCACAAGACTTGGTCAGGTAGCTTTCCAAGTGAAATATTTGTGTGGCGCTAAGATGGTATGAATGCAGGATTGGCCTATTTTGAAGTCCCTCATTTTTTACTATGGAATTAAAGCGTCGAGATTAAATGCAAGTATTTTTCTGTATTTAATGATAATAATTAAATAATTTGGCTTTTCATCCCAACCTATGGCTAGTATCCCAAAATACACAAATACAGAGTATGTGTTTGAAATATCTGAGGGTATAATTTGTTTAAATATCAAGTGAAAGCCCTCTCCTGGTACTTGCTGGCACAGATGGTTTTTGAATACTGAGCTTCCAAAGGCAGCTTCAGGGCTAGTTCAGTGAATCACTGCTTATTGAAGACAGTCATTTTAGGAATAAGAAAAAACCCTCTTTTTCACATAGTGGAGGAGTAGTCATCTTAAGGATATTCAGCCAACTACACCAAACACCATCTTCCACAATTCGCAGGACCATATGGGCCAGCGCTCAAGGGAGATCAGATACTTGGTGTCTTTCCTCTTCTAGTTTATTCCAACCATTATAACAGTCAAGAAAAATGATGTTCTTGCAGACCTGGAAAGTCCCAAACCAACTACAGTTAAAGCAGCGATGTTTTGTGTAGAGAAAAGCTAATTACTGAAGTGATTGCAAAATGTATTTTGGGTACAAGGCACCACATTTTTTTTAATTAAGTTCATTTTTTGAGATGGTATAATTTGAGCATTTTAAAGCTCTTGTCATGTTAAGGTTTTGTATAAAACACCATTAAGATTCAGGTTTGAGACTTGGAAATCTGTGCTGTTCCAGAGATTTCCAATGCAAACTTAGAAAGATTCCTTGAGTATTCCTTTACATCAGCTCTTTATACTACTAGTAACTCCTGATTCCTGTGTGGAAATGTAAGAATGAATTCATAATTATTTGGGAGGCACTTGGGCACTCTGACACAGTTGGAAAAAAGTACTTTTGACTGCAGTCGCTTTTTAGTTATCCAGGACTGAACATGATTAATTTGTTTGCACACATTACAGCTGGCATTCTCGCTTTGTGCTTGGGTTATCCATAGACTTTTCAGCAGCCTCTGCAGTTACTCCGTAAACATTTTAAGAATATTAAGAAGAAATCAGTATGCTAGGTAATTTTCTCTTTGGAATGGGTCAGACATGATAAAAAAGTACAACAGAGCTGTCTCTTGGAAAACCAGACCTTGCTCCATTCCTTTCTTGCCCTTTTAAACCAAAAGATTCAAGTAGCTCGTCTTGCAGAAGTCTGTAACAGAAGGGTTGTTCGTTGGGTTCTTTCCAAAGTGTCGGCTCAAAGAATATCATGCAGATTTAGAAGTTCATGAATCAGCCAACATAACTGTGAGGCATAACTGCTTCTGGCAGATCTGAAAGAATTAGAACCAATGAATAGTCTTATAGTTTGGGGAAAAACACCAGTTGGTGGGATTGCCACGCTCTGAGCGAATCTTTAGGCTATTCCTTCACCTTTTTGGAACTAAAGTAATTTTATGACATCCACTTTCAAAGATCCTTGTTCTACAACTCAAGTCTCGGCTTGGTCTTCCCCCTCATTAGCCAACTCTTGTTAAATGACTTCTAAAGTGGTCAAGATGTGTTTAGAAAGTGCTAGAACCTAAAGATCCTTCACTCTTGTTAAGCTTGAGTTATGTGAAAGCAGATACAATGGACCAGAACACCTTCTGCAAGTGTTTATGGTCCAAGAAGCTATCGCTTGCTTTTGTGCTTTTAAACTTGTAGACTAAGAGCAGAACAGGAGGAATTTTTATGATTTATCGTATCATTGCCTTTTCAAGCACTCTTTGCTCCATGTATCACTGACATGATAGAATGCAGTGGTAATCTCAGACCTGTTTTGGTGTAGATCACTGCTGCAGACAGTTCTGATATCATTTGAGGTATCCCCAAACAGTAAAATATATGGGTTTGAATTTTTAAGGAGACAGAAGAAAGTTAAGGAGTCTGCCCTTATATTTTATTATGGAATTACGTGCATACTACTTGATCAGTCTTTGAAAATCTCAAGTTTTGCTTCAGCTTCTGTGCTTGCTGTAAGTTTTGTATCCAAAAGTCAAGTAAATATTAAAATAAATCACAAGAAATATGTTAATATCTATTTGAAAATCAGTCTTTTTGAAAAACTATATAGATGTTCTCCTAATTAATAATTGCACCCATTTTCTCATTCTTATATCTTAAATCTCTTAAATAACTGAGATTTCAATTTAAAAATAAATTGATCCAATGATGGATTTCTGTTTTTAGATATTAAAATTCGAACTGGTTTCTTGCCCATGACAAACACATTCTGGTTTTTTAGAATTTCAGTTTTGTTTGTGAAACAAGATTTGTAAGAATTACTCCAGTGCATTTTACAGACTTAAAGTAAGAAGTAGGAAGACATTAATGGTGATGGATAATGCTTTGTTTACACTGATGATTAATAATTTTGATGTGGAGTGAATGTATAGAAGTACATTTCCATGCCTGTTGCAGACAGGCAGGAACACAGTGAATTAGGAGGCAGTGGAATAATTTTCCATGGATCTCAGTTGACAGGAGAAAAAAAACAGGTAGCAATGCAGAAAATAGAAAAGTGGCTCTGTGCCAGCAAAACCATTCTTTTTCACTAGTAGAACAGGTTTCCGTACTGTCTGTATTCCTTTGATCTATGTAACACAAAATATTCTGACAGAGGTTCAATGATATTAATCATTTTTTCCTTATTGGCCAAGACAAATTTGATTTTTACTTCATTTGGAGATGGAAGTTGTAGCTGATCCCTCCTGACTGCGTGATGTTGATCTAGCACGCAGGAGACCATTGCAGCATTCCTGTCTCGGCTTTTCTGAGGTTTCTTATTGAAGTCTTAAGTAATTTTATCAATGTGGTAATATTAAATACAGTCTTTTTATTTATGGCTACTTTGTAAATACAGTGTGTGGGGATTATTAGCATGGAAAATGAGAAGTTGGCAAAATGACTTCTGAGTAGTTAATAGTTCATCCATTATTTGTCAGTCTCTCTAGAGGGCTGCTCCTGTTACTGTGAAAGAGTCTTGTTTTTTCTTCTTGCAAAAGGCAGCTACCTTGAGGATTTGTGGGGAGAAGAGGGTACACGAGCTTGGGTTTTGTTTGGGGGTTGGTTTTGGGTTGGACGTTCCTGTATTTTCAATTGTACTCTCCATTTGTCTTCCTGATTTTCAGATGCTGAAGGATAAAGTATATTTTGCAGCCTCTGTTTTTCTGACACTTATAATTCCAGAATTCTTCTTTCCTCTGGCTAAATAAAACTGATAAGACTAGGAGAAAGAAAGTCTGAAAGGGTTTAGCTGAGGGTTTGTCAGAATTGACTTGAGTCTCTCCATTGACTTCAGACAGTAAGGCCCAAGGTGCTGTGACATTTTTAGATGTCAGTGAAAATAATTCTTAAAACCTGACCAGAAAATTTCTGAGGTGTAACTTTTTAACATATGCATGCAAAGGTTTAGGCTGCATTTTAAAGCAACCGTGTTTCCCTGTTAATTGATCCTTCTCTAGAAGAGAGAGATGAATCATCACACACATTAATTTTCCTTCTCCCTTCCATCCCATTCAGTGCCAGAGAAATTTGGTGGAATGTTTTTTTGTTTTTTTCTTTTTACCTTTTGGCTAAAGAATGCTTTACTGAAGCTGAGGTTTTTAAGAAGTCTAAAGAACTTGAAATTCATTAGGATGTCCATTCTTGGATATTCCCAGCCTGATCCTTTACAGAACGTCAAGTAATATATCAATCATACAAAGAGTGACAATTAGGGGAACCGTAATGTAATGTTTGCGTTACCTTTAGGCAAACAGGCTTGAACTTCAAGGGAATCTTGTTGCCAGTTTCTATTGTAAACACATTACCTAGAAGTACAGAACAAAACATTGTGTTATTTTACCTGATGAATATTGTGGGATCAAGCCATTGTCCGAGCCTCCCTCCCAAGCAACTGTATCTAAACTCTGCTTCTGTTTAGTTTTGACTGTTTCAGAGAACCTCTTCTTACAGGCTGATTAAATCTGTCTGGTAGTTTATTTTATATTTCATATTGTAAGATATAGAGAAAAAAAGTTTGGAATAACCAGACAAGCTCCACTTTCTTGAAAGTGTGAAGTTTTCTGTACAAGCTTTCTCAAGTCTTACAGGAGCTCTGCGTTGATGCTCGTTAAATGGACCTTGCCACCACTATGCATTACGTGGCAGTGGAATGTTGCCTTACGTTATTCTGTTGAAGAGAAGAGGTTCTTGAATCTCAAAAAAGAAAGAAAAAAAACTGATAAACATTTCATTCAGACCTTACTGCGTGTAGTAAAGAATTATCCCTTTATTTTAAGTAGTTCTAATCGAAGCAAAGCTCAGTGTGTAAGAAAGAGGAATGAAGGCAAGCCTTTCACGGTTTCCCCTTACCGAAGTCTTCCAAGGTTGTACTGTATGTCTGAATGGTTTCTTTATCAGTTTGGGAGATTTTAATGTGTCCGTATCATTCGTATGTAGAGGTGCACAAATTTTAGAAGCCCGTCTCTGCTACAGGTTTCTAAATGATGTCAGTATGAAATGACACAGTATCAGCAGTTTGTGGTGCAGGCACGTTATTGTGATCAACTCTGCTGTTCCGTGAACGTGGTATTTTTTATTCCCTATGGTCTATTCTGTATTGCAAGAGTATTTTGAGAAAACACTTGTTTAATTTGGAAATGAAAGTTGACTCCTCTTCCATGCTGGTTGACCGGTCCTCTACTGTCCACATTCCTTTCAGGAGTTGGTTACAATTAGCCAATGATAACGTTCAAAGGTGTGGCTCAAATATTTAGACCTAGGACTGAAAGTAGTCTTTCAGCTTTGTTAAAAACTGCGTACAAGTTGACGTGAGCCGTATGTGCCGCACATCCTTTCTTTGCAACAGAGAGAGTAGAACGGGTCCTGTTTGGCCACGTTCACCAGAAGACGAGTGCTTGAGCTCCAGACCTGCAAGAACATGTGCACATGCTTAACTTTAAGCACAGTTTGTTTGAAGTTAGTTACATGCCTCCTGTAGAACATTAATTACATGCAATAAGCTTTTGTTGGATTGCTGTATGTCAGTATTCCCGTCAATCCCATCATGTTTCCTTCTGCACGAACTTGGGTTTGCTCCTCTCCAACCATTTCTGATGTAGGAAATGCTTTATTTCTTTTTTCCAGTGGTAAAACCAGGGATCGCTTTCTGCAAATTGGAAAAGTCTCACATTATTTGACTACGGAATCTTCATGACTATCGCTGTGTGTTAATGCAGGTTTATGAAGTTTCCCAACATGTCTTAAATATCACAGGCTGAATTTTGCTTTCAAAGAAATAATATAGTACAAATGTCTGATAGTGGGATCTTCGTCTTGGTCCTCCTTTTGTTACATACTCTGTTCTAGTGAGTGACTAGGAAAAAAGGGGTTTTTGTCTTTGTTTTGCCTGGAGTCAAACAGGAGCATGCTGGTTAAAGGGATTCTGTGGGGGAGTCAGGCTGGAGAGGGCCTGAGGGAACTCGGAGAGACATCTACCACCAGCAGCTTGTCTGTGCTAGCTAATTATAGCTAGGGTACTGTTTACTTTAGTGGTATACTCCTTATTTATTAGTTACTTAGTTACTGCTTGCCTTCAAGTTACAGGCTTCCAGCCAGTTGCCACAGGGGAGGTGCAATGGGAGGGGAAGGGCATGGTGCAGCGCTGCAGCTCCCGACATTGGCCTGCTTCTTAAATGGGTTGCTTTTTTGTTTTAAATGTAGACAATGGGAGAGACAGACAAAAAGAAAAGCAGGCACGTTAAAAAACAGGGACAACTTAAGGAGACTTTTGACAGTCTGGAGCAAGTGCGGTGATGGAATTATCATGGGTGTCTCCGTGACTGACCAGTCGCTGGGGGGTTTCCTTCCTTTCCCTCCTGTCTTCGGAGCAAAAATCCCAGTTTTTGGTCTATGTGCAGTTACACCGATATGAATAGAATTACGATTTTTATACCTTTTTTTAACTGGTATGACTTCGGTGGAATCTGGAGCTAGTTTCACGGGGCAGTTCCACTAGCTGGTAAGTTAATTCCATATCAGCACTTTTCCAAGCTTGAGTGAACCCACACACTCTTGTGTTTCACATGGTTAACTAAAACTAAGTGAAGCTATTATAACAATTGTGTGTGGAGATCTGTGGTCATATAACAGTCATAATCTTTAACACTTGGGGTCCTAGGCCATTGAACCACTTTGGGGAAACTTACCCTAATTCACCCTCTCATTTCCATGACGAGCTTTGCGCAGGGCACAGGGATTCGCTGTCTGAAGGAGGAACAGCAGCAGACCTAGTTCCACTGCGAGTGTTGCTGTTGCTTTTGTTCTATTTGTAGTGGTCTTAATATAATAATTATCTAGGCAAACAAAAGAACAAAGAACAGTCCTGTTGTACGGGGAGACAAAAGAAGGGAAAGATGAGCTCTTCTGCAACTGTGTCCGAGAAGGTAGAAGGTATCACAAATAGTGATTCCGTGCTTTAGGAGCATGGAAATAGTATTGGCCCGTGCTATAATTATCAATAAAAGAGACATTTCCCCAGTCTTTTCGAGCATGACAGTCTCTTGCGAAGCCAGGAGCATAACAAAAGCTGAACCTATCTACGATGGACCGATTACTGAACAATTTAGAGGAAGCTCTGTTAGGAGAATGAGCGTACTGTAAGGTCCATTAAAAAGGCAAAGTTTCTCTCTCTAAAGGAGGAGGTAGGGAATAAAAGGAGCACAACAGGTTAAACAGCACTGGCCGAAGAAGTGAGTACCCCTAGGCAGACCAGCATCTCTAATCAGTGGTAGTGGTACTAGCTCTGAGGGGAGGGAAATTCAGGCTGGTGCTCTCATGTAACATTAAAAAGGACAAGCAATCTGTCAGGGGAAACAGTCATTGGCGTGGGATTTCTGCTCTTGATCAAAAAGACAGCAGCACTGCAGCCTGCTTTATCTATAGGGGAGGTGTTGGCAGAGGGCATTTTTTTCTCAGGCCGCATCACTGTCCTGTGATACATTTTTCCCAAGCTATAAAAGAAGCCACCTGCATTTCTCTCTTTATCAAAGTTCTGTTGATCCCTCTTTTTCATCTTTTCATTTGTTTTCATTTTTATGCTGTAACAAGTTAAAAAGAAAATCAAGAATCATTTTTACAAGGCAGGAAGCGAGCGAAATCTGATGGACCTGGAAAAAAATGCTTGTCTCTAAAGCCACAATTACTTTTCTCATGTCTATAAGTAATTCTTTACGAATAACGTAAACGCAAGTTCAGTGCATGGTTTCCCTGTCCCTCCTTGAGTTCAGCCTCAAATTGTAGTCTTCTCAACCTCTTCTTTTGTTTCCTCTGGACAGCGTTGAGAACTGGAAGTCTCTTGCCTTTCGGTAAAACTTATGTTGCCAGAAAATTCTTTTATCAAAAGATGAGATGGGATGAATTTTATGCTGCTGTTGGCTTAGCTTTTATCTTCCTAAGTAACAGAACAAATCTGTAATGAAGAACTGCAGGTGCTGTTCCTGGCATTGTTGTCAGCTACGCAGGTAGTCAAAGTGATAATGATTGCCAGTGATGTTGGGGAGGGGGAGTAATCAAGATTCAAGTATTCTTTTCATTTCATGATATACCTTAAATATCTTAGAACCAAGATGGAAGGGCTTCCAGGGGAAGAAAGTTAAAATAGAAAGTAGATTTTCTCTGAAAAAATTGTTAATAGAAATCGTGTCTTTGGAAATATTTGACATCAGAGTGACTCATTTTTTGATTGAGAATCCAGAAGAAGAATAATTTTGTTTAGTTCAAGTAGTACTTTGAGTCTGAATCTTCAATTAGTTCTTGGTGTTGCAAAACTTTCATTTATTTGATGAACTTACCTGTAATGGGACGTGTTCTGGGGCTTTTCATGGTGAATGGCAAGAAGAATCTCAGCAGGTGATCTGGTTCTGAGCCAGAACATAATTTTAATTTCTCAATGTCTAAATCACCTAAACAATAATACATTATTTTAGAAATCTTTTAATGAAGATCTGACTGAACAGTTGAGAATAAAGTCTTAAAGCAATAGACTTGAGTCAGCTCTGTTTCTGTTGGCTCTGGTCTATATGTAATCAGATCTACAGGTTATGTGCTTCGTGCATTTCACTTTGACATGTGATCAGCTTGCAGCAATTAATGGAAGTTAAGAATGCTTAATGAACTTTTTATGTTTTTTAGTTGACATTCTTGATACGGAGAGGAGACTGCACCATTCCAAGTGTCTTCACAAGACTCACCTAGACGTAGTTTGTAGCCCATTAGTTGGCGTTATTCACAGTATTTATTTTAGCTGTAGTGATTAATAAGCCAGTTGAACCTATTGACATTTCTTTCCTACGGTGCCTTATATGAAAAATGAGATATAATCCATAATTCAGCTCATTCAGCCTCTGGTGAGCCAGTCCTGGTTGGTGTGAAGTCAAATGCATTTTTTACACTAGCTGTACTGAGACACAATGTTTTCTGGACTTGGGACAACAAGATTATGCATCACATTTACAGACGTTTATCCTGGTGGTGATCAAGACCAATTACTTTTTAATGTGGTTTTCTGTATTTCTGCCTTTCGTGTATTAGTATTACGCACTGCTTTGGCAAATTTAGTAAGTTGTACTGAGGGAGTGGGTGGGAGAAAGTGAAGCAGTGTTTCTTCTTGTGAAAATGCTTCTCCAACTACAGATTCTACAAAATGAGATTTTTGCTTGTCTTGTTGAAATGGCAAATTTAATTTAAGTCTTTTAATTTCAAAATAATTCTTTAACAAGGCCGTATCGTCTCTATCTTACCTCTGAGTTCTTTCATTAGACTGCATAGTCATTGCTTCTTAATTTAAATGTGTAATCATATAAACCGTAATAAACCTTCTGTACATTTTTAAGGCTTTCAGAGGTATGTTTTATCTCCGGCATTCAGCTGATATAGCCAAGTAGCTCTTTTCTGAAGATTTCTGATTTGTACCAGATTTCTGATAAAATTTTCCTCCAGAAAAGCAAAACCAAAAGCAGCTCATTAAAACCTTTTCCCACCCTTTCTGCTCTCTTCTTCTCAAGACAAAGCTACCTGACTTCTGTCTGGTTGGAATGAGCCTCACGTAAAACAGACAAATCAAGCTGTGTCAGATTAATCCTCCTTAAGCAGCTTACGCTCCAGTTGCATAGAAAGTCACCATAACATGGAGAAGTTGTTCAGAATTGACACCAAACTAGAGATTGCATATCAAAGAAAATGCTTTACCTACCTATTCTGAAGTCTAGCCTTTAGTGTGAATTGTTCTCCTGGATCTGATAAGAGAACACTTCTGGCTGGCTGTGCCGTATCATCTTGACATTTGGAATACAGATACGCGAGACGCATGTCATGTTAACAGAGCACTACAACAGTCATACTTTGTCTCAGTTGATGGGGGAATTGCAGCATACAGAGTAATTCATGTTGACAGTAACAACTTGCAGATAGGCAGCCTAAAATGGTGAAATCATTATAGAAATTTACTGAACTGGTTGAATGGCCACAGCAGATTGGTTGAGCCAGGCAAATCGCAGAAGCTCCACAGCAGGGAGTTCAATTGCATTTTTTAACATGAATTTGTGGCTGGCTTATATATCTTTGTAAGACATGTATTTTCATCTTTGAATACATACACCAATATCAAAGTTTGATGAAATACTAAGTGCATCTTTCTGTCCCTGTTGTTCAGACATATAAAGGAATCTTGTTCATGGTTAATTTTTGAGGATAATGTAGAAAAGAAGGCAACCATGCAATTGAAAATACACCCAGAGAATTTTTGTTTATATTTCCTTCTCCTTCGTAGAATGTGTTAGTGATTTAATGAACAATACGTTCGCATCTTGTTATGATTAATTCACAAAACATTTTGAGATTGCTTCTTATTCTGTGTTTGCAAATCTCTTATCCATGACAAAAATCAGATTTTTGTCTACAGAAATCAGATTAAGATGAGAATTTATAGGAGGAGCTGCCCTAAGTATTTAAGTGACACTATTTATTAAAGAATATCTTTTAAAGTCTATTTTTTTCTCTTGCAAGCTGGTACTTTTCCCACTTACACTTCAAGAGTGTAAATTCTTTTGATGTGCATTAGCTGTAGCATTATTTTAACCGGTTAAAAGAGGGATGTGGCAACCTGTGTCCATAAGTCTAATGCAGTGGCATCCCTAGGTGAAGAAGAGGAGGGATGGTATTGTGTCCCTGTGTTTAGTTTGCAGGCAGAGCCAACTCCTTTTGCCTCAGTGTGACAGTCTAAGCTGTCTCCCTGCAGTTCTTACTCATGCAGGACAATGTGGCTTTGAATCGGGGAGGGAAGCTGTTGATCTAGCGATATTTTTAATACATTAGTATTTCTCTCCAAAGTACCTAATCTCGCCGTCAAACCCTGCGTATTTATTATTTGAGGCTATGGGAGGGAGACCCGGGAGCACCTCCTGTTCTTGACTTTAACCAAACCCTAACCAATCACCTACATTTATATATTTTCTTAGAACTTAATTTCAACAAGTTTTAGTCATACCCTCTAGGATCTCTGTAATACGATTCTGTAGGTACAGCAAATTCTTTAAATCGCCGTTAGCAGCAGAGCACACAGACGTGTTACAGACTTGAAGCACGAGAGACCTAAGTCTGTAGAGAGAAATACGCTTTGAGTATTATCCATATAAAAAAAAGAGCTATCCCAAACTTTGCATTTAAAAATATTTCTCTAGCGTGTCTCTTTCCGTATAAATGCTGATGTGCGTTGGCATCAAACGATTGTACGGAGAACGCTCTGTAGCCCAGTAGGATGGGAATTCTTCCATTGTCAGTCTGGCTCTGCTTCTCTCTGTGGCTGACTGGAGTTGACTTTATCTTACGTGCTCTTATCTTGTTCATTGCTATTCATAACCCATACTTGTGTGAAGATGGGCCTTTATTCATAAGAAATATTTGCCAAGTTCCTTGTTCCTTTATGTAAAGGAACAATAAATACTATTTGAACATATATACCTTTGATTTGTTTTCATTCTCAGCCTAATTATGCAGCGTGTGTTTTAGACACATGCGTCTGATTCTTGTCTTGTGTTAATTTACCTTTGCATGTTAACAAGCCTGAGAAGAAAGCGAGCGGAAACCGCGCTGCTGTCTAGGTACAGGGACGTTGTGGGCCATCTGCACGCGCTGGTGGCAGGGCTGCTTTAGAGGGAGGGAGTAGCCACGTGCTATGCAGTTTCAGGATAATTTAAGGAAGATTTAAATCATCCATTTGGAATTCACCTCCGAAGATGGAGAAGATGGAAATTTGGCAAGTGTTCAACTGTGTGAGAAAAGAGGTCTTGGACATTTGGCTCCACTCCCCTCTCCCCCTTTCACTCCTCAGACGCCTGCTGCGATGGCTGTTTAGTTGGGAGAGAAGAAGGCTGGTTGCGTAGTTGAGTTTGTGGTAAGCAGGTGGAGATACGCTTTTCAGTATCCTCTGGCAGCTTGTATTAGTTCTGTCATTACAACTAAAACGTGTCAAATCTCTTCCTTTAGTTACTCAACCGGTTGCGGTTGAGCTGACCTCTGTGATAGGTAAGGGAGAAGTAATTAGTAAGAATTCGCAAAGCAAATGAAAGGTCCGTGGATCTGGGATTGATATTCCAATACGCTGCTGCACAGGCACTGTATAAGGTTACCGTTTACGATTGAAGTCTCTTTCACCTTTCTATGAAAGCAGCATAATTAATCAGACTGTAAGGAATTCAGGTATTGCCGGTTTGTCACCTCAAGAGAGAAGTTACCAGAGCAGGCTGAAATCCAATTGAAAATATGGTTGCGATTATTATTTAGTATTTAAAGAAGTGGTTTACATGTGTAGTGTAAGAGCAGACACCTTTCGGTAAGGTTGGGAAATGGGTGTTGTATGGTTTGAAATACACCTCCAAAACAAATGGAATTCAAAATTCTCCTGCAAATTTTAAATGAAAGAAATAAATTTTATGATGCATTTTACAGCTGGGAAAGGGAATATGTCATATCTAGAAAAGGACTCTGCAGATCTAAGTCTTCTCTGATTCATATATTGAATTTTATCTTTGCTAACACAAATCTTGGCTCGTTTTAATGTGAATGTTGAGTCAGGCGTAATCTAGGGCCTAGAAATCAAGAATCACCAAACAAAACCGTGCTTAGGCTTGTGGTTTAAGTTGTTACTTCTAGTGATCTTACAAGCGTTATTTGAACAAAGGTGATGGGTTTGATGCTGTGCACATTTCAAGTTATGGGAGATCTCTATCATTGTTGTTGGTGCCGTTTTCAAAGGTCAGTGCTATTGTAAATCCTGCCTGTAGTTCAGTAAGAACATTCTGTGAGTTTTATTGTTGGGGGGAAAAAAATAGTCAGGTCTTAGACACTGCTTTATTTGCTTAGGTGATTTTTTTAAAGTGCCATTTATTTATGTTGTTGGGGGAGATGTTATTTTAGCAGTGACTTTTCTAGGGCTTCAGAAAGACAATCATGGTGCAAGTAACTACACTGGTTGCCATCCGTGACTTCTTGTGGAGGTCACCACCGTCGCATTCTGACAGTGGGATGGTTCGTGCAAGTGCACTCACCTTAGACAAAATCAACTGGATTATTCTCAATAACATAAATAGGTGGTGTGGGTTGTATGGGCAGGTACTGCCTGGAGTGAATTAGGGAGTGCTCATAGGAGCTACTCTGCTGGCAGATCTTTGGGATAATAACTTCAGCAGGGGGCGGTGAGGAGCAGCTGGGGGGCATAAAGCCTCTGATCAGCACAGCTGGATCCAGAGCTAACATCTGTCTATAGTCTTAGACTCGACACTTTTGTTAATACTGTGCGCTGTATTTGCATTTGTTAGATTATTTTGGTAGCAGTACTTTCCTGTCTCTAGTGTTCTATTTCTTTCCATAATCCCCCCTCACAGCAAAATCCGTATGGCAATCAGAAGAAATAGAACAATTATCTTCATGTAACCCTTTAACAATTATTAACTTTCCTATACTTTCCTAGCGATGGTTATATGTGTAAGTCTAAAGAGCAGCTGTGAAATTAAATTACAGGAATTACAGAAAGAAGCTGTTTAGATGCATTGCGATTGTCATCAAGGAGTGCAGATACGTGCTCACTCTTTCTCACTCAGAATGGATGATGATGAGGATATTCAGGATATTTCAGGTCCCTACAGTCATGAAACTCCTTCATGCCTATGAGGAAGCGAACGGTTGATGAGTGGACAGGAGGTTTGCATTTACAGGCCAACGCACGCTTGACCATAACTGAGTTGATTACAAACATTCTTATCATAAATTAACGACGATAGGGAACGCAGGGAGGGGAAGCTTGGATTAAAAAAGCGACGTTGTGAAGTGGCAATCTTGGTATCTATTAAGCTTCCTTGCATACACTTATTTATGTCTTTCCCTTTTCTTATATGTTCACTATATGTTTCAGAAAAACAGATCTTGTAAACATTCTCTTGGCTCTCGCATGGAATAATAAAGCAGACAAGTGCCACATGAATGATTGTGACACTTGTACAAACGTCTGTGAGCCCAAACAGGACAGGCAAATTATGGTTTGACCCATTAACCATAGCTGTCTTTGGTAGGAAAAAAACCCACCAACACTTCAATTTAAGCAAGCACTTCAGACTTAAACATGTGATGCTTAACATCCATCCTCTGTCGACTAAAAAAATTAAAGCTTTGAGTGGATGACGGGGCGAGGGGGTGGGATGTGTAGAAAAATCGAGCTGAGGGTTTTGATTCCTTTTCACATAGATGCAGGTGATGATTTTGCTATTCCTACTGTTTATCCATTTAACTGCAGTGCTGTGGAAAAGGGAATGGTGAAGGCTTTGGAGATGTCATGCTTTGGAGTTATCAACTCCTCAAATTGTCTTTCAGCTCCTGATAGTGTTGCGTTAAGATTTTGGGATGGTAGAAAGGAGTTTTCTACAGCATAGTAACGATGGCTATCTCTCCATAAATGAATAAGTGGGGGAATCCTGGTTGTGGGATCAGCTATGATGGTGCAAATATATTTTTTTTAATAGTTCATTGTTATTGATGTTGAATTTTTAATTTGAAAGAGTTTTGTTTTTTCTTAAAAAAAAGAAACTGGGCTGTATAAATTCGGCTGTCTCTCAAAAATAACTCCCATTTATCAGTATTGCCTTTGTAGCATAGAGGTTTATGCACTTACATTGCAGAGTTGAAGTCTCATGCCGTATGAATTTTTCCAGCCAGCTCCCAGTCCTCCTATTGTATCATTTAGTACCTGTGTGTTGCTGTAAATCGAGACTCTCATCTTTTGCCTTTGTTTCCCATCTTCTTCCATATGTATTCCCTGCCTTAGCTTTCCTTACTTGTTCTTCTTTTTTTTCAAATAAAGAATAAAGGCAGATTTGTTTTGAGGCTGGAGTTCATTTACCAGAATGGAGACCTCGCTTGTGAAACATTTTTTGGAAATTTTATTAATCTTAATGAATTCTCTGTTGCTTGGGTTTGATGATATAGTTGATAATGTGCTAATATGGCTCAGGAATTTAGGACAAAGAATAGAAGTTTTAAGTATTCATGTGCTCTTAATTTGAGCATTCTAATGGGTCCTCCAAGCATAACCATTTATTAATGAGGATATTTTGGAACAAGATTAGCAGTCCATAGCAAGTAATAAACAGACTGAATGTACTTTTGTGGAGACCTCTTTAATGTGAACGAGGAAATGAGATTGGATCTGCTTTGCTAGGAGATGAAAAGCCTATGGAAGTTAAAAGGCATAATAGGAGTAAAAAAGTGAGGCACCGTTTTAAAATGAAATGAGAGCGAAGACTTGGCAGATTAGGTTTGCCTTAAGTCTGTGATAGTTAAAATAACCCCGTTTAAAATTTTTGAAACTGTAATTTACATGTTCCTTTATTATTATTCAGATTAATACTGAAAGGGCAGAAGTCATCCAAGGAACTTAGGCATTCATTTTCTTTCCTTTCACTACTCTGCAGATTGATTTCAAAATATTTTTCTAGTACCTTGAATTTTGTTGTTATTTTTTGTTTTGACAAGGAGTAACTTTTCTCTCTGACTGTCGATTAATGCTACTGAGAAATAAAGATGCTTTTACAAAATGCTTTCGAGCACAAAAGGAGATGGTTTTCAAGAGATTATTTTACATATTTACATATTTTACCTTAAGCATTTTGTAGTCTCTGCCTACTGGTGAATGTATCAGATTTTTACACACACTTTCAAAATGAACCAGTTTTTGCTTCTAAGCCATTGCAAGGGGAGGAAATGAATTCTAACTTTTTCCACTTCATTTTCACATCCTCACATTTCCTTATTTCACATGGTTTATAACAAAATGCCTCCGGCATTATTTTTCCTTTCTCAAGAGCAAAGTGAATGTGACTTTTCTAAGGGGGTCACAGGATGCCTCTGAGGCCTGTGGGTGTTACTGGACTGCTGCCTGCTTTCAGCTTAACTGAAGGGCTTGTCATAGTTTTCATCTCCTAAGAAATTAGCCCTAGGTGCTGGCCAGAAGCAGGAGAAGGCAGCATTATGAGTCCCACGCTGGTTATTTCCCACTGACATCAAATCCTGAGGTTTTTAAATTAATCCCACACAAAGACAAGCCTTCATTTTGGTGCCAGTTTGAAATTAGACTGCAATAATGACCTTTTAAAGATGTCTAGTTGTTAAGATAACCCCCTGTTGAAACTTGAAGGTAGCCGTCGCTCCCCGGGTTGATAAGACGTTACTGAGGCTTGAGCAGATTTTGTAGAGGTGACCTGAAGTCACGGCCGGTGACTTGACCTGTGCTGCCATCAGGAATGAAACTGAGAGCTGAGCAAGCCCGCCTCGCCTTCTAGCCTTCTATCTCCCGAAATCTCAGTTCCAGAAGCAAACAAAGGGTCTTTATGAAGTTCCAGCAGGCAGATTAGTTACAAACTAGTAATAGAAGATTTGCACAAAGGGGGACTGACTTGGCCATCAGAAAAAGTTAATACTCGGCTCAGAGTGTGAATTAAAAGCCTATCTTTTAATGCTTTAGCCCTGGCTGGCGACTGGAAGAGCTTGGAAAATGGAGTATTAAAGGCAACTCTTAATATAAACAAAGAAAAGAAAGTGATTTCATATACGCTGCCCTCAAGTGTTACAGCTGAAGTGAAAACTGGCCTGGTAGAAAATGGGAAACGGAGAATAGATCTGTGTAACGTAGAGGAAGTTGTTGTCTGTTGGAATAAACAGAAATTTATATTGGTCCTAAGTCAAAATTATTCGCCTAATTGTTCCTGCCTTCTCACCTTAGGGTTTTGCATCACAAGCCTGTATGAATTTACTGTGTGCAAAATTGTCTTTCATTACTAGTAATAAATAGGTATGAGGCCAAAGATGGTATCTCTTTGTAGTCAAAATAGGTGCGTGTAAACAAAGGCGAGACACTGAATATCTAGGAAAAATTATTTTAGCAACCATTACTCTTAGCAATTGTTTTTCTACATTAAAATGATGAAAAAATATGATCATCATGGTCTATTTCTGTTGAAATGATATCTGTGTCATTTTTTACTTGTAAAAATTGTCTCTGCTCAATTTTTCAGGGTTTTTAAATTTTTCAGTGCTTTAAGGCAGTTGCAGTTGTCTAGAGTCTAACTTTGCTGAGGCAAATTGGATTAAGATTTTAACTATACTTAATATATGGACATTTCAGCTGTTTCACCAGCATCAGTGGCATGATTCCCTGTAAAACTGAAGTAGGTCCCATAGAACGAGCACTTTTCAGCTGTTGGCATGTTCCACCTTTGACTATTTAGTAATTTCAGTTCTCTTCATCAAAAATAGAAAATATGCATTAAACATTTTATTATTTGATGGTGTACGACACCATCTGCT
The DNA here is from genome assembly GCA_033459285.1 of Clamator glandarius. Classification (NCBI taxonomy): domain Eukaryota; kingdom Metazoa; phylum Chordata; class Aves; order Cuculiformes; family Cuculidae; genus Clamator; species Clamator glandarius. The sequence goes on along the minus strand of JAUNZM010000463.1, from coordinate 1,513,769 downwards.
GCCATAATACACACAACTCTTACTTCTTTGGAGAAATGTACTGTGAAATCTTGGTTTGAATCCCTAGATTTTGAAAATATACAGTACACAGATGGGTGAGCGTTCCTTTTTTAACCCTTAGCAGTGCTAGAGATTTAAAGAGCCGTCTTCACAGCGTTTCACAAATTAAAGGCTTATCAGAAGGCAGACATAAGAAAAATACTGGTTATATCCCGCGTTTCTCTTTTGGGTATTAAAACAGTGGGATTACTTGCTTTATCAGTTTAAGGAGGTGGTAGAAAATCGAATCGCTCATTTTGTGATCATTCCTCTTCTCTAATACATTTCACCTAGTTTAGAAGTATGGATCAGAAACTCACAAGGAAAACTGATGCCCTTTCCTGCAGCTAAATTAACAGGAATCACGTGGAAAACAATCTGAGCCTTGTATGAAAAGGGGAGCCATTAAAATTAGCCCTAAGCTATGGACTGCACCCAATATCACTAGAACTGCACTCACTGCAGATGTGGAGGCTGGCTCTCAGGCAAACTGAGCTGTGTTGTATAGCTACAATTAAAATCAACTCCTCTGCCAAAAAATAAAAGGGAGGAGGGTAGAAGGAGAACATCAAAGACAGATTGAAATGTGTAGTTAGTAATAAGAGTGGTCTCCTCTTGAACCAAGCCCTGCAGCGATTCATGGCCCCCTTGTTAATGAGAAATTTTGACCTCTGGTTTGTAAGTTAAACTTGTAATCCCAGCTAATGAAGTAAATCAATCCCAACTTCAGTCTGTTGTTCCCATTTTTCTTTGCACAGCGTGTCTGGGAGTTAGGATCCAGGTCTACAAATGCGATTTGGGGGAAAAAAATTATTCTGCTGCTATGTAACTTCTCCTGTTTTGCAGATTCACTTAAACATCTTGAAAGCAGGCTTTATTTTAACTTGTCTGTGCACTTGTAAAAGGGCCTGTTAGTTTGGATGCTTTAGAGGCATTTAAATAATAGACCTGAGCTACCCTTTTAAAAGGAAAGCTGGATTTGTAACTATCCCAAAATATTTGTCTGATTAACAAATTTATGCTTGAGGAATGTAGATCTGTTTGAAATTATTTGAGGAGCCTTATTTTAAGCTGAAGATTTGAGAGGATACCAATGGCAATTTTGTGTCAGAAATAAAGGTCTCCCACTGCAATCTCTGAGAGAAAACGATTTCACTAGCAATAAAATGAATGCAAAGCAACGATGCTAATTTTCATAATGGGTGGATCATCCTTTGAAATACAGACTTCTAGGTCTTGTAAGCCACTGAGTGGCAAAAAATGGAGCCCCAACGCCCTGGTAGAAGCCTTAAGTTGATTCCATTAAAGAATCTGTAAGAGATCAGCAAATGGTATAAACGGAGGGGAAGCCTTTGTAGCAAAACCAAGAAGATTCCAGACGCATAATGTGATCCCTTAAAAGAAAACGTAACCAGCTAGAGAAGAAAAGCAGCTTCCTTGGAGCTGCTTCACTTTCCTTCTGCGCTAGTAATTGGTGTGGCTATGGACCCTTCTAAATGGTACAGGCCTTTTTGTTTTGTCTGCTTCTCTCTAAAGAGAGTTTTTACATTATTTTATGGCTATTTAGTATTACAAACACTATTTTACTGGGACAGAAACTTCCTAACAAAATGGTTTTTTTCTAGATGAGGGGTACCCAAACCCCCCTGAAACCGCTGGCAGGTTGTTGCATCTTCACGTGCATCTCTGCTCCCGCTGGCAGCCGCGGCGCGCAGTGGTGCAGAGTTCTGGCTCTCAACCTTCTGGCCCTTAATGTTAGTTTTTCACAGCCACGTTCCTGTGAGTCGGTCAGCAAACGTTACAGCGTGCCACGCTCTTTGGTAGACACCCCGCATTTAGATTTCGGTCATGAAGACGGAATAAATGACATGTGCTGCTGCATTTAATGCAATTTTGTTATAGAAAAAGAGAAGTTTTTTTACAGCAGTGAAGCAGGAGCCTCCATGGGTTGATGGAGCTCAGCAGTTGGTTTTGCTGCCGTGACCCCGGAGGTGCCGTATTTTGGTTACCTGAGGGAGTCAGACTGGTCCGTTCTTTCCTGAAGCAGAACCCCTAATATTTCTATGCCTTTACAATAAGGTGACTCCTGACTGGATTTGATTCCTTGCTGCCAGAAAAGCCGAGGGTGATTCCCTAGGGGCAGGCAACTGTCAGCAGGCTGCTGGTGTCCCCAGGAGGGCTGCGTGTCCCCAGGCTGGGGACAGGGAATGACCTGTCCTCAGCAGGGGACACCTGGCCCTTGTCTGCTGCTTTCTTAACTGATGGACAAATGGCAAATTCATCCCAATTTGGAGAAGAGGCCTCTTTGTAACTAACTAAAGGCTATTTTGGAGCTGAGGCGCTCAGCGATGGCTCCTGAGTGAGTTTCTGAAATGATGGGTCTGGAAAAAATAGGCTGATGAAGAGTGGCTTTTGCAGAGGACCCACACGTTGTGGAGGGCAAGACGCGGGAAGATGCCTCCCAAGGACAGGGGAGCATGTAGAGGAGCAAAATATTAATGCAATTCGAATATAGAGATTAGAGCCCCCAATAAGTTTTAGCCTGTAATGTATATTTTTCCTAAGTGAATGTCGTGGAAATTATTATCACTCAGTTCCTCCGTATCTAGAGGGACTCCATTTGGTGTATAAGTAATGCATTATTATGTATCATCTTCAAAGTGTACATGAAGGGCTAGGTTAAGCTGTATACTACTTTTGTTGGTGATAATACTGTACAATCATTAACTTCACCTGCATTCTTTGAAGATGCTCCCAGCTCTGGTAATGATTTGAAGCTAGGTGCTTTCTGATGCTGCAAATCATTAGTCCGTTATAAGCAGGAGTTTATAATAACCTACTTTTTGTCTCACTACATTTAAAAGAAGCTCGGTTAATTTTGACAACAAGTGGAAAAACACAGCAGTGAAAGCTGTTCTCAAGTGAGATACCTTAGTATATGGAGGATCCCGTTGCGAAGAACTTCGGAAATAATCATGGTTTATTAGCTGCACAGTCTTCTCCCCTTTGTTTCTATTCATTTAATTTGAAGTGAAACAACTCAGCATGCAAAACTAAAATTAGCTGAAAAAAAGGTGTAAGTGAATAAACAGGCAAATCCATTAGAGTCGATGGGTTATTGGATCCCTTGCCATTCCTCAGATGGCGGCCTATTAAAAGTGGTAATGTCTGCCTCCGGCGCGGCCTCCGGGCAAGAGAGAAGGCCAAGACAGGCATATTTCACATGCATCAGACACAAGAATTAAATAGACCAATGTTCCCTAAAAGACTGAAGTACATCTCTTTCTGACGTTCATCTCGGGCAAAAATTCATTGATCTCAGTATGTCCCTTGGCAATTATAAAATATTAAATCCAAGTCACACTTTTCTAGTTGGCTTAATTTTTTCTCTATTCATGGCTTTCTATTTGATCAATTTTAACAAGTTAGGAATAGCATCTAATAATAAAATAAAATCTGCAGAGGGAAAAAGTTTGTTCATTTGACATTCTTATATTTTTGTATTTAGTCTTTAGCCCTCCATGTCATTTTATTGTATTTTAAATAAATTTGCACACTAAATAGATGCAAAGAATATATATTTATACACACCACACCCCCTCTGCTGTCTTCTTTGAATTAGCAGTTTCTTTTTAAAGCTAGATACTCTTTTTGTGGCCGTGGTATTGCAGTGAAATTTCTGTTTTAAAGCTGAATCTGTGTAGTTAATCACAGTTAATTCCTAGTATCAGACAATAATTATTTCTGTTTCGTGTTTCTCTTATTGTGTCAGGCTGGAAAATATAATATTGGTGGAATTATACTTCTGAATTACCTACACGTGCTTTTTTGTTTTGTTTTAACCAAAATTTGGGGGTTTTTTTGTATAAATACCAGTCACGTAGTAAAAAGAAAAATGACCTGGCAGAACCTGGATCTATTTTAACATGAATTTGGAGATTGCAACATCCAGTACGTCAGAACATGTGGCTTTGTTGGTGCTCTTTGCTGATAAGAGACTTATTTTGGGGACAGGTTTTCTGTACAGGCAGCCTACCTGTTGTGTTGGCTTCTTCCTTTCCCGCTTAGCGTTCTTCTCTGGCTGGCAAACTCGCAACCTTCCTTCACGAAGCTCGTTCTGTGGCCAATACCTATAAACAGTCTTGGCTGAAAAGATGTCAAGGAGAATGCTCGGCCTAGGTTGCCTTTCAGAAAGTGACAATTTTAATGATTCACTATCAGCAATATCACCCCACGGAAAGGTAGGGGAGGATAACCAGTACCATGTCACTGCTTCATTTTTTTTAGTAAGAAAATCTATTGTAAATACTAGTTAGATAGGAAAAAAAAAAAAGGAGTATAGCTGCTAATGTAGCTCCGTGAGCAGCAGTGGAGGGAAGTCAGCTTGCCTTGGGTGTCTGGTTTTAAACATGGACAGACTGGGTGTCTATTTTTTTGTTAGATTGCTGATCGTGGCTGTCCCTTGCTGGAATCTTCATGTATTGTAAGAGAGCTTGTTTTCAGGTGGGGCTGAAAGGTGGGGGTAGTTACTGATTGACCAGCATCCACCTGTCCCACCTGTGACTAACAGAGAGGTGTGGGTAGAATGTGGTATTCAAGGAATGCAGGAAAACTATACTGGAGACCCAAAATCCCATTAGCTGTACAGATATTTTTTTTCCTTTTTCATAGAAATTGTGGTCTAGGCTTTGAAAAGTCACTTTAAGAGCAGTGTCACTCAGAGGCATATTAAATCTTGAAAAAATGCAGATGTAATTTCTCCTTTTTAAAATTCAATTTTTATTCTTCTGGAAGAGCCACAATTTGAAAAAGGCTCTCATATATATATATAAAAAAGATATATATTACCTAGACTAAAGTGCTTGTGTCTATCCCTCTCTCTTATATCCACACATACAGGGATATATATTATTTTCTGTTTTCCCTAGACTAAAGCTAATGGAATTAGAACCGTTGTGTTCTGTGTTTGGTGATTGCGAGTTGATGGGGTAAATGGGATCTTCCCAAGTTTCAGCACGCTCCTCGTTAACGCGTTCCCCGTACTGGTGGTTTTGTTGAACAGCCAGCACACCTTTATGACCAGCCAAAATTTGATTTCCATGTCTTACCTAATGGGCTGACATATAGTGCATTATTTATTAAAAACATGATTCTAATTGAGGTTTTGTCAAAGTAAACATTAGTATATTGGATTCAAATGGTGCTTTTGTGGAAAATATTGTTTCCTTTATTGAGTTCTTGCTGCCATCAACCATACGCTCTTCATCTCATGCTGTTTATCTCATGTGCCCTGAACATAACTCTCACCTGTTTGTCTTTGAATTTATAAATTGGAGAACTGGGTTTGCTTTTGAAATCCACTTAAAATTCTCTATTTCAAAAAAATGAGACAAAATAACATGATTTTAACTCTACTTATTCTGAATGTTTCTGTGACTTCACATTATATGGAAAACTGTTCTTCTCTAGATGGCAGGGGTTTTTTTTCTGCAAAAATAAATATAGCCATTCTTCATTTCTAAAAAAAAAGAAAATTCTTTAATCATAAATTAATGATAGTTTAATCAGTTGTCTGGCTGTTTAAATGTTTTTTCCTAGTCAGTTCAGCGTCAGGAGGTTGCTATATGTGATGTTACGATGCTATGATCCAGAAGTAAAATTAATAGCTGTACAAAGTGTCAACATTCTGCTGTAAGGATATGCAATATTGTTTATTAAAATGATCCTCTTTAAAGAACATTTTACTGAACTTCATTTTTCTTGAACTGCATACTAATTTTAAAGGTCAGTGTGGTTAGTTACCATAGTAGTGACCTAAAAATAACCTTTCTAGTGTACCTGTGTATTTCTGATCTGTAGTGTTAGCATTCAGAAATGTTCTTTCCCTTAGAGTTTCAGCAGCTAAATAAGTTGCAACCCCTTCAGCTATACTCATAAAAATTTGCTTCCAGACAACATGGTCTGTTTATTGTGTAATAATCGAAATGGCACTAAATTGCAATGATTGCTGAACACTTAGGAATTGCATTAACCGCTTAACTGCTAAACTATTTTCCATTTCCCTCCTCACTGTGAAGTATTATATTGATTTTCCTCTTAGTTAGAGCTGCTTACTCAACCTCCGAGATGAGCAGAATATTTTAGTAGCCTCATCCACTGTCATATTTTGAGTCAATCAGCAGTGACCTTGGCTTGGAATTTTCTAGAGGTTTGTAAAAAAAGCTATCAAGCAAAATAGCTCACTGCACGGAGCCTTGGATCTACAGAAAACAGGGAGAAACACTCGATATCTCTGCTAAGTGAGTTTAGAAAACTAGGAGGAGGGTTAATTTTTTCCCTCTTTCTCTCTACATGAGATGGGTTATTTCCTATTACCTTTAATACGCTGCTAGTCAGACAAATTAGTTAATGGTTATAAGGCCTTATCCAGGGACTTAATTGTATCCTGTTAGGTGGAGTTGAGAGTGTAATTAAAAATCTAAATACAGTGATAGGAGAAGGATTTCAGCAGTGCCGTTGTTTTCTGCGGGGGCGTTGATGACTATTTGCTTTCTAACTATCCTCTCTTAGCTGAGGGAAAGCAGGCGAACGTTTGAGCAATATCAAACTTCAAAGCTCTGCGATGATTGCTAGCTCCACTAGTTGTGTTACCAAATATTTTAGTTTAAAATCGATTTCCCTTCCCCTCCCGAAAGATTTATAGGGAGAAATCCTGCTCCTCTCTGTTCCTGAGCGAACTTGCCAGAAAAAGCAGAGGGGTTTTGGGTCTGAAACACAAACCCTTGCTGTAGTCTTGCTGCAGAAAAAAAAAAAAAGAAAGGAGAAGAAGAAGAAGAAGGGGGGAAAAAGGCTGATACAGGTAAGGAAGAGTTAAATAGGAATTGAGCGGGGATGCTGGGGGGCAGCAGTGCTGCAGAACATAGCAGTGTTCGTGAGAAGGCAAGTCATTTCCCGAAACACTGCAGACACATGGCCTCAGGCAGTCTAAAACCTTTGGAGACCAAAATGGCTCGCAGGAGTTAGAAGTAATAAGGTGTTTTTCCCTTCTTTCTCCTTCACTGAAATTCTGTAAGGTTGCTATGCATTACCAAGGAACAATGCCGCTATTTTTGTGTTTTATATGGGTATTAAGATCCATTACAATTTGACATTTTTAAGATTGGTTATCCTGTAGTTTGGTGTTAAATTGAAGTTGTTTGTTTTGAATTTAATTCTTTCATTTTTCAAAGGAAAAAAAAAGGCAGCACTGCTGTGCTGATAGCTTGCTGAAGTCTGCCAGATTTGATGTTTGAATTGAATGTTTGCTATCCCAAAATATAGGCAGAATTCTCTGTAAAAGAATTCTTGGTCTTTATATCTATTTTTTAATCGTTTTTTAAGTCTGAAAGATGCTTTCTGGCTCACTTTTCGCAATCAGATTGTAGACGATATTGCACATACAATATCTTTAAGGCATTCTGTTTCTGGGATGATTTTTAACACTATGTTCCGCGTCTGAGACGTATTGTGCTTAATGCAACCTGCTTGTGATTATTATAACCCTATATGTTTGCAGCAGCTAAATAAACTCCACATCAAATAAATTACTGCAGCAATGTTATTAGGCCAGCAGCAATGCTAAGGACATCTGTTAACTCTTTTTCAAATGCCCTGTCCTTACTCGTTTATTCTAAACATTTCTGTTGTTAATTACTACTTAAGTACATGGAGCAGTCGCTCAGACGTAGCTGTGAAGACCAGCCCAGGAGGATGAGAGGTTTAGGTCTCAATCTCAGCCTTGCTCTAAGCGCCAGCGTGAGGGGGACCTGCAGCCTCTTGTGTGAGGGCAGACACAGGTAACTCCAGACCCAGCGGTGGATAATTAACGTATCTTTCCTTTATTGTCGTTGCCGCAGCCAGGGAGACCTCATCTCAACCAACAAGGCAGAGTCTGAGCAGCTTTCCCCACTCAGGCCCTGAAAGTCTAACTTCTTGTTATTAGAGCTGGTGAAAAAAAAATCGGCAACGAAACCTTCCCTTGTCAAAATAGATTTTTGTCAAAGATAAAATGTTTAGCAAAAATACATCTGTTTCAAAAACATATTTGTCAAGAAGGTTTCTCGGCTCCAAGATGACACTTCAGTGAGAAAGTGAGTCTATTGCCGAGTGGTTGCAACCCAGATCTGGGAGATGAAAGATGATTAGTGCCTTAGCCACTGGGTTGTCGAGTCTCTCTGCCACTCGTGTTTGTTATAACGCAGAAGGAAAACATCGTTGAGAGTCAAAACGTTCTCTGGCTTAGTCTTTATTATGCGATAAAACGTTACGTGTTCGAACCTAATCCCTTAAAAATAATTTCTGTCCATTGGAAATACCTGTGAGACCATGAGGTGTTTCGCTGGCTGCCACCAAGTGTGGCCCAGGCCTCGTCTTCATTTGCGATTTAGCAAATTGCCGATGCTTGATCGTGAAAGCAAACAGGATGCTGTTTGTCAAAGGTTCTCTGGAAGTTAAGAGCGACTCTGGTAAATTAAAACAAACAAGCCATAATAAAAGGACCTGCAGAATCTCTACAGACAGTATCTAAAAGGTTTCTATTTGTGTTGGGAAGTTTGCCAGAATAGTGTGGACGTAAGTAGCTTTTCATCAGCTTTGTAGGGAAAATAGATGCAAAGTGAGGAATACTCGATAAGTGTGTTTCGGTTCTGTCATCTGAGCCGCGTCTGATTTCCAAATTACAGTCTTGCCTCTCGATGCCGTTGAAGCAAACCTGTAGTATATACTTACAGTATTGCCAGGTCAAGGATTTTCTCTTGCTCATTACTACTGCGATCCAGTTAATCACAAAGCATGTGTGGCTTATTGCAGCGTGTGGAGGATCACAGCTCGGGTAGAAACCTCTCGTTAAATGATTCACCCGCAGACAGACTGAGGCACCAAAGGTGGGCGTACAAGTTCCAGGCTGCAAGGACGCAGCCTCTCTCTCCTTTGCCCTCGTGAGACCAAGACGCGCTTGACCTCTGGGTTGCAAAGCCTGAAGTGGGATTCCCACACCTGCTCCTTAGAGCCAGTCAGATAAGATCATGGGTTGGCCAATTTTTACTTTCGGGCCAATGAATTATGTAGCTGGGGTAATTAGATGTTTTTTGTTTTGTGAATCAGGAGTATGCTCCTGGGGTGCCAAGCTAGGGAAGTCTGAGAAACTGCATAATGAAAGTCATTTTTATGCAGAAGTGGAAATATTTGAATGCAAAAGAGAATTTGGGGGCAGATGGGGGGAGCTGATGTCCTCATGTATTTGGGGAGGAAAAGTGAAGTGTAAACTCTAGTTGTTATCTATTAAAGCTTTTCTTTCTCTTGCTTAGGATAGGGAAGGAAGAGGCTATTTTAGCGTAAACTCCAGAAGAAAATAAGAACTTCAGTCTCTCCCCAAAGCAGAGCTGTAAAATATAGATGGTTTTGTGTAGTTGGAAAACATGTATAGAACTGTGTTTGTACATTCAGGGCTTCTGTGTATTTTTGTAGTCACTGTATGCTATTTGTGTAATAGGACCCTAATTGTGACTAAATCCAATATTCCTTAATTAAATAATAGTTTCCATGAAATCCTTCGGTTGCATGTTTTGAAAGACATTTAAAGTAGCAGACTAGTACGTAGTTTTGACTTCTCTAACCTACATGACTTATGTTTATGCCTCAAGATAATATTGAATAACATATTTAAAGTACTCATGTGTGAAAAAGCAAAATTATAGCTATGAACTGATTCTTCACACATTCAAAAAATCAAATTCCCTTTTTGTTCAGATGCTAAACCAAAATCAGAAGGGAAGCAATGCTTTTAGAAATGCTATGGTATTTAAAAATGGAGATGATGTGAATACTCTCAATGAGCAAGGATTATACTGATTTTAAAAGCTGAATCATTTTACAAAGATATTCTTTCACAACTGTAGTTTTCATTGTGTAGGCATTATGGTCTGATTCAGCTGATAATGAGTCAGAGAAGTTACTGAGCTGTTATGATTTAATATTTTGAGTTGTGTCTAGATTCTGTAAAATAGTGATTGGCGATAACCATATTTGATTCTTCAATTTCATAATCCATGGGAACGAGTACCGTCAAGTGTTAATGCTTTATTTACATATAATAAAAATGAGAGGTGCTTATGTTCTTGTGGCTATCATTAGTATTTATTAAATATATGCTTATGTTTTTCATATGTCTGTGTGTATATAGCAGTTTTGTATGGGTATGTATAAATTATACCAAAGCCACGGTCTTTCATGGATTTTAATTACCATCTAGCTATTCTTTGAGATTTTGTAAACAAGGCAGACTTTAAATTTGAAAGCAGTCCGCCAAATGAGCTATTCTGGCAGTCCCTAGAATTAAAGCTTAGACTTTCAAACTCCAGCATCCATATGAAGTAGAACTTGATGACGTGAGGTGCAAGTCATTTAGAAAAAACCCGAACAGCCAACATGCACCAAAACCCCTACCCAGACACAATGCAGGAACAATTAAAAACCTCCCAATAAGAATAAAAGTTTCAAATGTCCTCTCTCGATTTACAGAGTCTGTCCAGTTCTCCAAACTTTAGGGAGAACTTACATTCATTGCCATAAAATTAACATTTCATTTTTCAGTGTGACGCTGCGGTTTAGTTTTGATAGGTATGCAGAGCTGCAAGACGGTGCGATGTTGTAGTAATATTGCTGTTTGTGCAAAAGCCAAATGAGACCCAGCCTGCTTCGTAGTGTGAGTTGGTGAGTCAAGCCCTGTGGGGGACATGGCTAAAAAACTGAAGTTGGCTTTTGGAAAGTTCTCAGTCCGCTGCGGTTCCACTGAAGGTGATCCACTTTCTGAGCAAGAGCATGGTAGCAATAAAGTACTTTATAAATGACTTTGTGAAGAATATAGCAGGATCTTGAGCGGTAATTTTCAGAATAAAGAATGTCCTGGTTATGGATTTATCGTATTAACTGGAAAAAAAGAAAAGCTGGTAGTCTCCAAGGAATTATTTGTTTCAAGATCTTGACCAAGGTAAGTCACCCGGGGAGCAGTGAATGCTTCCGAAGAGCAGCGTATAATCCGGCTGTGCATTTTGCTGTGATTTAATTTAGAAGGATGAGTAGAAGCCAGGATCTAAGAAGTGTGGCAGTTAGTGGGGAAAGCTGATACGGGATTATCAAGGTTAAGAGTTCAGATAGAGCAGATGGTAAAATAGTTATAACCTACAGCACCATATGCTACTGCCGCATACGTTCAGGTAGCACATTATACATTTTGTGTGGAAAGATCAGTGATCCTAATGCAGGTTTTTAGAAGGAGCAAAAGAGCCCTTCAAAAATTTATTTCATAATTTCAGGCCAGGTTAATGAGAGAGCCGTAACTGGTTAAACTGCACAACAGAACTCCCTAGTCCAGAAAGGGATACAAAAAATTAGTATAGCATGCAACTGTACCTTTTCTAATTTCCAAAAAGCTAAAAGCTTATATTTCAGGAAGTCTGTTTGAGGCTTGTTATACTTGAATTTCTGGGGGAAGCGTTGAAAGAAAAAACAAATCCACAGCACTTGATTTCAGACCATTAAAAACAGGTTACGATTTGATTTATGATTTTTGTAACTCATAACGGAGGCTAGATTTGCAGAAGAGTGTGCTTTCTTATTAAGGTGCCAGTGAAGTGATAAATTCCTCGTTGGAAACAACTGGAGCTGCACCAGGTGCTTCAGAAAATCTGACCCCAGATATGTAGTCGCTGCTATTATTACTCAGACACTTTTGAAAGAATCTGATGTGATACCGTGAAAATAGGGAGGTAGAAAGAGTAAAAAGGGTTAATCAAGTCAGAAGTACTGGGAGAAGAAGTAGAATGGTAGGAAAGAAGAAAAATTAAGGCAGAGAGTTGTGATTTGGAGTGGTGCTAAAGAGCCTCTGGGCTCAAGATTCATCTTGCATTTTATAATGCTCATGTTGTGTTGTATCATAATGCACTTGCTCCTACTCGAGCGAGCGGTTCCTCCTCCCTCACCGCCAATGGTAAAAATAGGCCAGTTGCATCATTCCATACTACTGAGCGTGTTCCGAATCCCACGTTGTTTTTTCACTTGCCTCTCTAATTAATGTAGTAATCCTCTTCAGGGTGGGTGCATGTGTACGTCGGCGTATGGCTGCGTGGTTGCCCTCTTCCGTCATCTGTTCGAGTTCTCACGTTGCTGATGATTGGTTGTGCCAGCTCCCTTCCAAAGACGGTGAATGTATCACACACCACTGCCTTTTGTTGAACTTTGCCAGAAAACTCGAGCCTCTGCTTTTGGCTGCTACGTAGGGAAGGGGTTTTCTTCTGTGGTTGCAGCCCTCTTTTTACTATATTATTCATGTTTATTTTGGGAGTAATTAGATATGAGAGACGGCTCAGTTTATACACTGATCATTGTCAACTGTTGTGACCTGTTCGTAGCGGCTATTCAATACATATTGGATGATTTATGTCATTAGGTGGTTTTGTGTCTGTTTTAGACTTATTTCCTATTATATGTTATAATATCTGTTTTAATGAGAGTTTTTCTGTAACGGAGCCTTTGATTTTGGCTATCTTCTTTTTAATTTAATTTAAAAAATAACTGTTGGGGTTTTTTCCATAGTAAAGGAAAGGTGTGATATTTGTTAATTCTTCTTGTCTTGAGATATTTGGAGTGGTATCCGAGCTTACCAGGATAGTAAAGATGAGATAATCAAGAGCAGAGCTTTAACATCTAAAAAATGGTTTAGTATATCACCATGTCCCCTCCATTACCATCTGTAGATTGAGGAGATTTACTTTTTTAGACATTGATATGGATTTCTCAATCATTTTGTTACAGCACGGTACACTTGGTTAAAGGATCTTCTTGAATGTTTTTATGATGCGTTTTATAAATAGACATGGATCTGGTCTAATTGCGAGACTGTAAAAGGGTTAAGTTTACCAAAACCAAGTAGGTTGGATTATTTATTTTTCAAATGGCTTAGTTTGAAATGCAGGGTTTCTTCTCTGTTGCTGGCCATGTTGAACAAAAGTGTCTGAGAGGTTGGTTGCTCTGTCATGAAATGGGTTGGAGGAAGATAAGGATCTGGGAATTCATGAAGTAAAAGTCAATCGCAGGGGTTTTAAAATGTTAGTACCGTGTTTAAATTGTCAGTATAATGTTCGTAAGTTAAACGAACCTGGTTTTTACTCAAGGCTTGGCAGTGTTGTTTGGTCTGATAATGGAGAGAGAAAATGGAAAAAGCTGGACTGACACGAAGAGGGTCGAGGACAGCGTGAAGCAGGGGGGTTGGTTTCTTCTTTAAGAAAAGGCAATGGAAGCAGGTGTACTGAAGCAGTTTGAAGTCTGTAGGCAGATGAGATTGCAGTCTGGAGGAGAGAAAGCAGTGAAGAGTGATGGAGACATGCAGGTCGTGACGTGTTTCTGCTCTGAGTCCCGGAGAAGTGATGCTGCTGTGGAAGAAAGAGAGGGGGGGCAGGCGACGTAGAAAAGGATTTGAGGAAGAGTACGGCATGATAGACGGCACGAGGTGACCGTGGTGTGCAAAGGACTCTTCCTAAGGTAGGAGGGGAAGTGAAAGAACACATCGAATGGGGGCTCCTGTAATCTCTCTGTAGGAAAGACAACCCACCTCGTGTCCTTTCTGGAGCCGTTCTTCCAGTAGTTATTTCTGGTGATTTGATTCACGTTTTACAAATAGTTTCTGAACAAACAAAGCCACTAAAAAGAGTCAAGAGTGAGTCTCAGCTGTAAGAAATAGAAATGTTAAGAAATGGAGAAACGAGTGGCTGAATGATTCAGCAACTGCTCCCTGCTGAACTCCATCACCTCTCTCTGCTACCTGAAGTGCACCAGGCCTTAATTGTATTCCATGGTATTTGCAGTAATAGAGTGCTAGCCGTCTTCTACGTTTTCTTTACAAATGTTAACGTCTCATTTCCTGCAGACTGGACTCCGTTCTGACAATGCGTTTATCCTGCAAACTGAAGGTATTAACATTTAGGGTGTAATTTTATTGCCAGTCAATCCAGATAACCGCATTGCCTGCTTTGTTTTGTTTTATTTAATGGGCCGGGTGTACAAATTAGGGCTGTAGACTGCCCTCAATCCACAGAGGAGCCTCTGGTAATTACAGGGAAAGGTTTATACCGCTGTGCATAGATAGTGACTAATCCATGAGCAAATTTTATACGGGAATAAGATTTGCCAAGAGCTGGTAGATCCGTGGCTGGTTTTGCCCTTTGTGCAGCAAGTGGTGCATAAAGTGACTTGATTGGCACTTGCACAATTGCTGGGAGTGCGCGGGACGGCCAACACTTGCAAATATAATTATTGTAAAGTCTGGGTGTTATACATCATAATTAGGCTTAAGAACTGAGAGTCAGTTGAGATGAATGAGGGCAATTCATGCTCTCAAGAGCAGAGAAAGTGATTCTGTATTAAAATCTTGCATTTGTAAGATTTTTTTTTTTTTTTTCCTGTGAGCATTGAGTTTAGGTATTTTCCTCTGTCTCTCCTGCTTTTCCTACTCCGACGGGAGAACTGGAAATATATGAAGCAGCTGTATGATACCTGTGTCTCACTTCAGATAGGTGAGATGTGGCTCGCACACTTAAGTGTCACGTGACACATCTTAGTGCTGATTTTTATTTAATCAAACCCTGTTATGGATTAATTTACACACACACACACACACAGTTCTGCTCAGCGTGTGTTCAGTAAGAGATAGACCAAAAAAGCAACCTTTACTGGATAGCAATTATGTATATGTTAATTAGATATTTAAACAATTAAATTTTACAGTTATATGTGTCTGGAGATTGATGAATGTCAAGAATATTTTAATTATTTTAAGTTTCTGGTTAAATTAAAGTCACAATCACACAGGTTAGAAAAGAAAGGGCCACCCACTATGTAAAACTGAGGTAGTTTTGAACTAATACCAAGGATTACCGCAAGAGAAGATTCAGATGGGAATCAAATATGACTCAAGGAATATGCGAATCTTGCAAGTTGGCTGTAGGGCTTCTTCCAAAGTTGGTTTGACGTTTCTTGACTCCCAGTAGGAGAGAAGATAGGGACGTACAGCTTGACGGGGCTGGAGCAAGATGGGCAACTCCTTTAAAAAGAGAGAATGACCAAAAACCCCTGCATGCTGATATTGAAAGATGAGAAGGGAAAAGCACCACAATGCTTGAAAAATAACAATTAAAAAATTTGGCAGGATTAGTATTTCAAAGGGAGCAGCACTTGATTAAACATTTGGAAAGCATGGGAGGAGAAACATTCCAAGCAAAATGAAAATATACGTGTATGATGGAAACAGGATAAATAGAATATTCCACTTATAATTACCACGGCAAGAATGCAGCCCAAACTTAGAGTTCTTAATCACGTAAAATTGTCATTGCTTTTAAGTCCAAGTAAGGCAAGGAATTGTGGTAGGTATGAGATGTTTGTGGATAAAGGTGTTGGCAAGATCTAGAGCTGCAGCGGAGAGCAGGTCCATGAACAAAGAAAATGAAAAGACTTGGAGTCTGCACCACCGAGGAACTCGTGTGCTGCAGGATGTCGGGGTACAAGGCATCCGTTTTATCGCACCCCAGGTGAGGAGTGAGGGGTGCAGAAGGATCTGTGGGAGGTTCAAAGTCTCTGCAGAGTGCAGGGCTCTGTGTCTGTGCGGGAAGAACTCGAGTGTTTCTGTCTCACATTAACGCAGTGATTATTCAGAGCTCTGCATGGATACATTGATTAAGAACTTAAAATCAGTTGCAGTCTGGTTTCTCCTGAGAATGACCAGGTGAGGGCTGGGCAGCTGAATGCCCCTCTCCCAGGAGCAGGGAAATGTCTCAGCCCACAGCTGCCTTGCACTTCACCTGCATTATTTATTTCCTCTAGAGCAGACTTCTCTCCCCAAAATGCCCCATCACCTGCTTCTTGCCACTGCTCCCATTCAGTCTGGGGGAAAAAGATGTCTTAGAGGAAAAGAAGGGGCTCAGGTTGGTTACAGACACCAAGTTCTCCCAGCTGGAAGGTTTTGGTGTGATGCTGGTTTACAAAGCAAGTTTTCAATTATAATAATACTTGCATATCAGACTTAGCTTAACATAATAAAGGCAAAGAGCAGGTACATATAAAGCGTTCTTGTAATCGCAGCCCATTTCTTTGGGTTGAAATAACACCGTGTAATTACAAACTAAAGCGATCACATCTAAAGAAAAGATCTCCACCGTATCCGTGTCTTAGTATGATTTACCTTCCTCCTGCTATTTCTTAATATAAAAATTACTGCCTGCTGTCTTTGAAATGTTGCAATTGTGTTGGTATTTGAAGTACTTGTAAATACTTGTGCAAATCAGGTTTTTCTGATGTTTGTCTGCGGGGCGAGGTGTGTGTTTATGTGCCCAGGGGAAACGAGATGCATTTACATCCAAGAGGGTGTAGCCAGCTAACGCGTGCCAAAACGGAGTCTGTAGGAACAGTTGCACTAAAATAGTACAGGATAAAAATGTCTGCAGATGAAAATAACTGGCTTCCGAAGAAATAATGGTCTCTAATCCCTGTAAACGTTGCTGATCTGAAGGCCTAAATGATAGCCTTTGGTGATGAATCTTTCCAAAGCCACTTGTAAAGCCACCGTATTGTGCATGTGAAGATGCTCAATCTTTTTGCGCGTCTAATTATATTTTGTGTAGCATTGTTCATCTTTCAGGTGCTGACAAACAGTTATTACTTACTTTCCTGTACTTTGGGGAAATACTGATTTAAGGATGTTTCGGCTCTCATTTAGATCAGTAAAATCGTTACTATTAGCCTCAGTAGGTGCTGAATTAAACCCTAAATTACGTGGGGCAGCTAATCATACATAGCATTATACCTGTTTTTCATGTAGAAAGTGCCTCTCAGCCAAAGATCTAATGCACTTTATGCAAGTAAATATCATTGCTGAATATCTCTAGATTGTTTCTTATGATCCAAGACCTGTTATTCAGAAGAGCAGACTAATTTATCCCTTACCTTCCCGTTCCTCCTCAGTGCATGGAGGTCGGAGAGACAAAATTCCTGGTATTTTTTTGTTCCATAGGTAGCTTGGCTTTGAATCGTTAGTGTGTGATTCCCACTTTCAGACTCTGGCTTGAAGTGCAAGCCTGCCACGAGGATGTGTCATCCAGCCTGGGAAGAAAACCAGCGGTTCTTTTATCCTTATTGCCTCGTCTCTTTGGGTCACAGAGAAGCAACAGCCGCAGTTCAAGGCTGTGTTCAAAGGAGAGATGTCAGCACTGGCTTGTTTTGTGGTGAAGAAAGTATGGATAAAATATTAAATGCAATCTTCTGTTCGCCTGTATCTTTGTGTTTCCTGACAAGAATATTGTGCCGCATTTCCGTGGTGCTGTAACTCAAAGCTGAAGGTATACAGATAGGTGAAAAAATGGACCTAATTGTTCAATAGTATAAATCATTATTATTAAAATAAGCGTAGACTGTATTACATGTGTTCGCTTACGTGAAAGCACTTCTGTCTGGAGCAAGGAACAGCGCACTTTGGAGAGTTCCTCCGTTTAGTTTTCATACACCCGCTGCTGTAATTATTGTAATTTAATGCACAAAGACGCTTCTCGCGGAGCAGGAGGGGAGTTTGTCCATGAAAATTTCAGAAGAGGTGTGTCTGTCTCTCTCAGTCCTCTTTTGGGAAATGCTGATCAAGTCTGGTGGGGGGAGACAGAGGTAGGAAGGACTTGGAGATTTTGAGTCCTTACAACTTTGGTGTGAAGTGTTGCCTTGGGTACAGGGAAGAGGGACGTGCTGGTTTGGCCAGCGAGGAACGGGCTGCAGCGTGAGCTCAGCAGGCTCTGGGGTAAGTGCGGCTGAGTTGTCCTCCCCGTGGGACGATGCTGGTGGCCCACCTGGTGGGACAGGGCTTGGTTAGCAGGTGAGAGAGGGTGGGAGAATTGCTGACAGCTGTGGAGTCATTCTTGGAAAGGTGAAGGTTTGGGACGCGAGGGCAGTTTGATAGGTGGAGGGAGCACAGGGGGCTGAGGGCGCTGCTGGAGGAGGTGAGAGGTGTGATCAATGCTTCGTAGAGGAACCAGGTTTGTTGTGATCAGTAGCACCAGAGAAATACGACCCATCTGTCAAAAATGAGACTTTGTTAGATGCTCTGTGCACATGACTAATTGTTTGAATTTCTACCCTATCACTTTATTCTTTTTATCACTGGATTTCTTTTGGTAGATTGTTGTGTATTTACCTGAAGATCCACCAAGTCTTTGGTCAGTATTTTGTTTTGAACCTGTTTTATTCTTCTTACCCAGCAGCCTGAGTTTTCTCATAGAGGAGAGTCATGCTGCTCACAAACTGCTGAGATGGGTGGCCCAGATCTTGTGTCGCAAATGGCATCAATTCAGAATTGGTTCAAAATGTGCATCCTGAACCAATACTTACTCTGATTCTTCTTCCTAAGCCATAATTTCAAGCTAGGTCCCTTCCAGCAGTTGGATTAAGCTCGATAGTCAGACACTGTTATTTAAAATACTCCAAGCTGCCTCTCCCTCAGCTCTGCGGAGCTGACGTGTGTTAAAGCCCAGTGGAGCAGACGGACTCTGCTGTTCCAGTGGGTCTTGGATTACAGGTTAACAGAGAGCACGGCACCATAGCGCTTGGGCAAATCCCAGCATTTGATTTTCTGTGAATTGATTTTCTCCTCGGTGGGAGTTGGGGGGTCTCAGTAAAGCCCGGTCGCAGCCCACCTCTCGGGAGCCCCACGAGGAAGGGGTCAAGCACAAAATAATTTGTTTGCTGTCCACTGGCTTCCTTGCTGCCGTGTGGGATTTGCAGCCGCTGAGTTCTAGGCAGTCGCCGGTCACTTGGGGTCTTACAAGAAGGTAGGATTGAGGCAGCACGGGAGAAGAGGCAGTGGGGAAAGGCCAAGCTGGAAAGGGATCAGGAGGCGCCGTAGCTCATGCACGCAGGCAGCCTCACTATGAAGAGGCAGAAAGAGTTCATATATAAATTAAGTGGTTTTTTTCTGCTCTGGAGCATCTTAAATTTCCCTTCAATTATAAAAAGAACGTGACCGATACAAAACCGAGTGCTGATGCGTGTTCGAGTGGGTGTGATTTGGGAATAGCTGGGGTGTGGCAGGCCAGGACCTAAAGGATGTAAACAATTTACATCCATTTATTTCTTTATTTGAGCATTTATCTTTGTAACTTACTAGTTGCCATAGCCACGTACAGCATGGGGCTTGCTTGGGTTAATGAAGAGTCTGCCGCGCAGATACAAAATGGGATCTTTCTTGAGAAAAATCTGCGTTACTTCTGTTCCATGATTCTTGGTAATTAGTTTGAACTATGCTTGCGTTCACATCCATAATTAAAAAATTGTGGCATTTAGTAGTCTATATTGTTTTATATAGCATCTGTGGAATAACTTTGAGTACAATGCAGCACCAAACAAATTGCTCTTAACTTTCAATTAGAGATCATATTGACAGATATAAATTACCACGCTGTCAGTGTGCAGATGGGCTGCTGCACCTTTCAAAACCGTTCTTGGGATTTTTTCCACCTTGTAAAACGAATTACAGGACATTATCAGGTTAACGGGTGGGCTGACAAGTGCGGCTCGGAGCGCGCGCAGCCGCGTGTCGTGGTCTGACGCCGTGTATGTGGCTCTTCCTACGTCACAGTTCAGCATCTCAAGCGACGAATGCAATGAACACGACTTACCGCATCTTAATTCCAGCTACTCTGTACAAATTGAAAGCAGTCACTTGCTGCAAATGTACCGCAACCGATACAAAAAGTGGGTTTATAGAAAGAAAAAATTAAGTAGCTTTTCTGTTAACGCTCGGTAAGTGCGTGCGGGACGGATCTAGGCCGGGGAGCTACGGACAGTGCTGTTCGATGGGTTTCAGGTGGCTGCACTTCTTACAAGTGTGTTTGTCACTGTACTATGGATGGTCAGCTTGATTTAAAATAAATATATATATAAAGTGGTTTCTGGGAGAGTTGGGAACAGTGGAACAGCCCTGGCAGAGAGGAGGCATGGTCAGAGTGCAGGCGAGAGGCAGCTAACGTAGGGCACCGTTCCAGACCCATGGAAGAGAAAAGAGCGCGAGTCTTTAGGATGCTGTTTCTTTTAGGAATGCGAAGTTTTTTGGCGTAAAGGCTGAATTCAGAGCATCACTAAATAAATGGATTGTGCACTGGGGATGTGTCTGGCTTCAGCGTGGATGAGCAGCCCTTGCAGGGCTTTTCGTGTGAGCAGCGAGGTTAGGTGGGAAATCAATTACTCTATTAACAAAAACTACTCCGTACTGGAGAACAGGATCCCTCGGATCCAACACTCCCGGTGCTCAAAGGTCACGGGCTTCTCCCTCTCTCGCTGCAAGCTCGGCCACATTCATTTCGCTGCATTAAGCCTTTTGTGTTTGTGGTTAGGAAAGAACAGGATTTGCCCCACTACTGTAATTTAATCACGGGGTGTAGGAGCAGGAACCGGAGCGGTTTGTGTGGGTCTGCGCGGGGGCTGCCTGCTGGGGCACCGGGAGAACAGCAGTGGGGCCAACGCTGCCACGTCCCACCCGCCGCACACCAGGCAGCTTCCCCCGACCATCCTCCACTAGTAAAATTACACTTAACTGTATCCTTAATGGCTAGAATCAAGATCCCAGAATAAGTATTTCCTGGGGAAAGAGAGGTAGGTTATTAAAAGCAGCACTAAGTAAATTTGGGATTTTAAAAGTATTGAAAACTTTGCCAGATGTCTTAGAGGTTTGAAAAATAATTTAGATCTTTGTAGAGATTAAAAACTATTTTTCTAAGCTAGAACAGTTTATTTTTGCCAGAAATCAATGGGAATTAATAAAAACAATGGTCTCCTAAGGATGAAAAAAGGGCCGAGTGTGTGCAGATATCGGGTTTCAGTTTGAAACTGGAGGAGGCTGCGGAGTCTGTAATTACGTCCTTTCCATTTCTAAATATTCAGATCACAGCCCGGTTTGTGAATTCTTTCTCTTTAGCAAACGCCTGGATGAGGGGGTTCTGCCATTTGATGCCTTTGAACCAATGGAAACAACAAACCATTATTTAACTTTGGCTTTAGAAAATGGAAACCCAGTGTCTGTCCTTATCGCGCGGTGGCCGAGTTGCTGTGATTTAGCTGTTTAGACTTCCAGCTCTGACCCCGAGGAGCGAGTCGGGGTCCCCGTGGGACTGGGCCGGGGAGGCGATGGCAGCAGCAACACCCCGATACAGCCCTTCCCAGCCCTAGACCTGGGCTTGTGCCCACGCCTGGTGCGCTAAAGACGCTTTATCTGCTGCAGATTGTGTTGTCCTGAAATTCAACTCGTCAAGTGGGTCTGTGGTTAATGTGACTGTGTCAGAATTAGGCAGATACTCGTCGCGAGGGGTAAATGAACAAGGTCCAGCCGCCCATGGGTTTTCACTTCAGTTTCTTTACTCAGAGTAACTTGGTGAGACTCAGAGGAACAGAAAAAAAAAACCCTCACGTAATACTTTCAGGATTAGGCTCATAACAACCCATTCCAGACGGTTAAAGTAATCCAGCAGTTAGTGGTGGTAAACCTGAGAGAACGAGGACACTTGACTGTCGCGGGACTTTTGACTCTTCTCTTCTCCTTGCAGGGCCTCGGTGTGTCCGGCGGGGGCCAGGCCGGCCTGGGGGCTCCTTCATCCAGGCAGTACGCACGGCAGAAAATAACGCGTGTAAACCTCAGGGACTTCATCTTCTACATGGAGCAGGAGAGAGAAACGAGCCATTCTCTCCTGCTCTATCGAGCTCTGCTTAAATAAAGCCAAGGATTGTACTGATTTCTCCATACAGAAGCTCAACGTCATCGAAAAGCTCTCATTTGAATGTGCCTTCTATTTTTTTCAGAAGTCAACGTTCCAGTAATTTTGTTTTGTAAAATTGTCAGACACATGCAATAAATTCCCTTTATGTAAAAAAAAAAATATATATAAAACACACACAAAAATGTGCAAAAGGTTTAAAACGTTAAATCCACAGATAGAACCGACATCCGTGTCTTGCTACATTTGGCCGTTTTGGATAAGGCTGAAGTCGATGGCGTCGAGGAGCCGCAACCAGGAGGTGCCGCGACCAGCAAGGCGGCTGCGATGGCTTCACCGAAACCATCCCAGGGCGAGGAGGCCGGGAGAGCATCGCGGGGCCGGGGCCCGGCCGGGACGCTCCCTTACGGCGCTGGGTTTGTGGTGTTGTTAGCTGTGCTGGCGCGGTTTCCGCTCGCCGTGGCGATACCCGGCGTTGGGTTAGATTGGTTCTAATTGCAGGTTTTTTGCACAGCTAAGAGAGCCGGCACCGCGCCCCCCTCTCCGGTTTTGGGTCTCTGGGTTTCTGCTTTACTGCCCAGCTCCCGGCCCGAGCCATTTGCCGAACCAAATCCCAAGCGCTGGGGTCCCAGCTGGGTCACCTCGAGTGGCTCCAGTCGTTCGCTCCATCTCATCAACCTTTTGCACATTTGTAGCAGCTGGTGAGGAACAGGAGTCAACTCGGGCTTTATTTTCTAAAAAAATCTTAATTTATTTATTGCAAAGAGCACGGTTTAACGGTGGTTTTAAAAGAGAGTGTTGTTCAGTAAAGATTTTAGAGTATTCTATATGGAATTTTAAAGTCGTGGTAAAGGCGGGGTCTGGGGTTCTGCTCTTGGAGGGTCGCAGGAGCCCTGGGCAGGGGCCGGCGATGCCTTCGCCTCGGACGTCGGGCCCCGCGGGCTCCGGCCCAGAGATGCTTGTGAACAAGCACCTGACGTTAAGTGTAGGGAATAACTTGAAGTACTTCAAGGTGGGTTGGATGCTTTTTAATTGCTTTGCAGAATTGGAATCGAAGGGGCCCACACCAAAGCCAAGTGCTGCCGGTGTGAGTCTCCGAGCCGGGTATCGGATCGGAAGGAGCAGGGGGCACGGCTTGTGCTCCAAACGGAACAGTATTACCTGTAACTGTGGAAGGGAGATGTTTGCTTATTTATCTTTTCCATTTTCACTATGTTACGCTTGCCACTTTTTTGAGGCAATATTTTTTTTTTGATGGGGAACCATAGCAAAAGCACAAATAGAACTATTTGTCCAATAGTTTTAAAAACAGAAGTTTTAATTATTTTTTAAGGTTTATGAAAAGCAGAAGAAAATTTATACTGCTGCTATTTAGCCAAAAGATTATTCATAAGGTATTTAAGGCCAGGAAGTGTAAAATTATGTTTTAAATGTATTGATAATTTGTACATATTGTTTATAAAGGCCTTGTGTTTATTAGAATTGCGTTATTTTGATGATTTCTGTACATACTCGTAAATACCCCCAATTTGTGTGAAAACATGCTCCCTTATTTGTACTTATTTTGTAAAGAAATAAAACAATTTACTAAAGTAACACGTCGAGTGGCAGACGCTATTAATTTATAGACAGGAATTTCACATTGTCTCGTAGCTCTTAAGCGCTGCTCGGAAACGCTTTGCATTAAAATATTAACAGAATCTCCACAAAGAAATATTAAAACCAAATCCTTCAATGTTTTGTTGTGCTGATTCTTATCCTTTGTCAAACATCTAATAAAATTGTCAACAGCCCCGGCTGCCGCTAACGCAGCGAACGGGCGCTCGGCTGCGATTCCTCCCACAAGCACAACACAAGATTCCCTCTCGCCGAGGCTCCTGTCCTTACGGCAGTTTTAGTGCTCGGCAATGGAGAATCCCAACAATTTTGTTCAATCGAATGAGGCTGCGTTTACTTTCTGGCCTTGGTGATAAGAACAGGTGGTGGCCGCGTGGTGCTGCACAGCCGGGCCGGCGAGGCCACGCCGTGTGGTTTAAGGCCAGATGTAAAGATTCAAATAAGTTTCCACTGATATCGCTGCCTAAAAATATAGGGAAAGGGGTAAAAAAAGATACAAATGAAACTGCAATAAACTTTAAATCAGTGAGCCGAAGTTACTAACTCAAAGAGCACGGCCTAGCTTAGCTTTTTTTTCCAAGGCATCTTTCTTCCAACAAAGCGATTGGTTCCACATGTTGCCTCGGTGCTGGGTTGCAGTCAATGCTGTGATGTCACGGCTCAAACCTTCCATCTCAAATTCACATTTAACTGGGTTGGCACAGCCTGCGCCCCTTTTCGATGCCACCTGGGCAGCTGCCCCGGAGCCGCTTTAGTGAGCGATAACAAAAATACGGCAAACGCCAGAGGGAATAAAATCAACCCAGCCGAGCACAAGCCCACGGGCAGCGCCCTGCGTGCGGCCAGAAGCATCGTCCCAACCCTCCCTGCGCAGGGCTGCACGACCCAGGTGCATCTGGGGTAAGAACATGAAGCTAAACTAATTATTTAAAGATATTTTGAACTTAAAGTGAACTCAATGTATCAAAGCAATAAATAAAACTTGGGTGTTTTTTTCTTGTTGCAAGGGATGGCTACATCAGGCTGAAGGGAGTGAAAGGCCGGAGGGGACGCAATCCAGAGTTCTCGCCTCTTTCGAACAACGTGGGAGATAACAGTGAGTGTTCCACCCTACTTGCTTATTTTCGATCGTTTACTTTACAGAAATGTTTATGGCATGAAGTACTGTATAAGAAATGTGCATACACAAATACATGACAATTATACGTTAAGTTCTTTACAATATTAAATGTATAATATACAATTCTACAGATATCTTACATACAAAGGTGAATGGTGGGCCATATCTTCCAATACGGCAATGCCTAGCAACTTTAGAATGTCATACAAGTATAAAACCACAAAATAAAATAACTTTACAACTCTTTTCAACTAGACAGATTTGCTCAGCTGCTCTGCTAAGGTAGGAGGCCAATCGGTGTCGGCTAAGGTTCCCAGAAGAGATTACAGAATTGCATAACCAAGGAGAGAGAAACCTGCTGAGGTCTGATTTTCCATGGACAGGTATCCAGCCCTCTTCCAAAAACCAGACTCCTGCCTAGCTTGTGCCTTGGCTACTCAGCACGGCTCATCGCTTTTGAAAATATTAGTCTGAAACATGATGTATTTTGCCTGACCATAATCATTTGGCATTACATAATTGTGGACCATTTCATACTCGGTCCCTTGTTCTATGTGGCCACGTTTAGGTATCTAGAAAGAGTTTAATTCAGCATCTAAAACAGTATCCTATAAATTAACGTGGGAGAAACTAAATTGTGATGAACACGTAAATTCATTATTGAGGACCCAATCCTGCTAAGGAGCAATAAACAGGACTTAGCAGAACGCTATGTATAACCTTGCACCTGCAAACGTGGTGCTGTCTCCTGAGTTAGGAAGCCCCGCGAGGCCGAGTCGACACTGGTTCCTGGCAGGAGCAGTGGCCTGCGGACAGCGGGCTGAGAGAGAGAGAAAATTACAGCTAGAGGGCAGCTAGAGAATTGGCATTTTAATAATAGCTTAAAATAATAGAGGAAAACCAATCTAACCAAAAGGTGGCCTGCTTCCATTGACAATGGCAGGAGACCCATGAAGAGTAGGCTTGTCCAATATTCTCAACGTTTCCTCCTAAGAGTGGGCTTACAAAGTGGTTTGCAATGAGTAACGAGGGGCGGCAGAACCACGCTGCTCTGACGATGCGAAACACAACAGTTTCTGAGTCAAAACAAGACTGGCTTTAAGAGAACTACTGCTCCACGGTCAGTGTGTGACCCTTGCGTGATGGCGGATAGCATTTTATTTTGTGCTTCCAGATCCCAACTTTTGTGGATATTCCCATAATCGGCCTCGGCAATTTTTGTGTCGTGTTTTTGTTTCATTCCTGTGGGTTTTTTTTGAACTGAGCACCAGTTGACTGTAAGTTGGTCCGTTTCTGATTCGGGATTCTGTCCACAGAGAGATTTCAGTTGGAAATGTATAAAAATAAGCCATTTGCTAGCACGAGTGAGTACAATCAGGGCAGTGCAACGTCGTGGAGGGGGCTGTAAAGCACGGCTGATATGCAGGAGGTCGCGGCGCGGGAAGATGCTCAGTGCAGTTTGTAGTGTAATCATCTTCCTCTCGGAGGCGCCCACTTCCACGCGTCACAGCACAGGGGGAATCGTTGGAAAGGCCGGCAGAACCCTTGCTCCTGCTGCTCTGTCCCAATTGCTCGTTCTGCAGAAGTCTGATCGGGGTCAGGGGCTCACGAGGCTTTGCCTGTTTCACCACCACAGCCCCAAGTACATCCCCAGCAGGGCTGCTGCGCTGAGCACGCGCAGGGATTTCATCGTGAAAAAACAGACAACTGGTTTTTCAAATGCATTTCATGGCTGGCTATGTGACAGGTAGTTTCAGAATACCACTAATTGGCAACATAAAGTCAAGATCTGTTTGCTAATACTGTTTTGCAAATCCTTAGTGTTTCACATAAGGGACTATTGAACACTTCTACGGTTACAAAGGGGTATGGGTAGGGTCTAGTCCAGGGGCTCCTGTTTTATTCTGATCGTTGGGGTAGGTTGTGGTCGTCTGTCTTCACGACACAGAACGTATTCACTGAACTGAGAGGAATCCACCCCACCGCCGCACGAAGCTGCCACGCTAAATCCCTTCTGAAATAATCTTTCGAGCACCTGCAAGGTGGGGAAAAAAAGATCAGGTTAATATTTAGGAAATATTAGTGATAAAAGCATTCAGCAGCACCGAAGCCTAATGATGGATTCCCTCTTTCGAGCCCTCATTGAATGAATATTATTCAGCTATAATTCCGTAACTTATTCTTAAATGACTACACTGTGATTAAAGTCTCGCTCTCAGCAAACCTCTGTAGAAAACAAAAATTAATCAAACAAATAAGCACTCTGCAGAGCAGCGTAGTACATTATATAGTAAAATACTGGACTGCAGTGATATTGATGCTCTCTCTTACTGCTTATGGAAAGCAACATCGGGTTTAAGTCATAATAAAAAGCACCCATTATTCATTAGTAACACGAACAGCCTCACAGGAAGGGGCTGAAAACACTTCTCGGCTACTCCCTGGCAGAGGAAAATGTATTATGAGCCCGAGTGACACTTCCCAGATCTTAAGGAATAGCAAGGGAAGCTCCACCAGAGGAGATGCCGTGCTCCCTTCTCCCTCCCGCTGGCGGCTCTTCTGGGTTCCAGGGCAGCAGCCTGGGAAAAGCGTTCCTGAGTTTTTCTCTGCTGATCAATGACACCAAGGGGGAACAGCCTGTCCTGTCCTGTAAGAGCCTTGCTCGCGGTCCCGCTGCCATCGCTACAGCCCCAGGGCCCCTGCTCTGGGAAGGGAACTCGTTTCTTTACTAACCTGATGCACTCGCTCCCAGCAGCAGCCCTGCCACCCCTGACAGGGACCAAGCTGTGCAAAAACCTGCCACTCCACCCAGAGAAGCGTCAAAGCGATATCCATGACCTCAGAGGTCATGGTGTCACAGGTTTAGGCTATGTAAGAATCTGGATTAAGTAGTCTCGGGGACCATTTAAGCTACGCCTACTGCAGCACGACTTAAAAGCCCAGTGTTTCGAGGCACAAGCTGACTGGGATAAGGATCTGCACGCCAGGCCCCTGCCCTTGTCCTCACACACAGCCCCACCTGAGGCCAAGGTGCATTTCTCATTGCACTGCTCCTTCTGAACAAACGTTCTCCAGAAACACAGAATCACAGAACGGTTGGGGTTGGAAGGGTCCTAAAGCCCATCCAGTCCCACCCCCTGCCACAAGCAGGGACACCTCCAGCTGGATCTGGTTGCTCAAAGCCTCATCCAACCTGGCCTTGAACACCTCCAGGGATGAGGCTTCCATGACTTCTTTGGGCAACCTGGGCCAGGGCCTCCCCACCCTCACACATCAGTTTGGAGCCTTTATTAAGGGTAGTTAATCTGAAAAGCACGACTGTATCCACGGTGACAGTGTACTGCGGTGCAAACCACGGCACACTTGCCAGTGTTAGTCAGTGGGAACTCTCCTCTGAGGGCAGCTGCGCCACCCATCTGCTTTTTAATCCATGGTTTGGGTTTCTTGTGGTCACTAAAGGAGGAGTAAGACCTCATCAGAGCGCTCTTTCAACAGGATGCCGTGTATTTTGATTGCTTTGTGCATCCCTGTTCCTACACTTGACAAGATGAAGATGAGAGGCAGCTCAGCCACAGGAAAGGAAGTTTCTTCGACTTAACTGGAGAGCAAAGCAGAGGATCGGCAGGTAAGATTTCAGAGAGAGACAGGACTTCAAAATCCTTGCTAAAAACTTTTAAAAATCAATCTGCTTGTAAGACAAAGCAAGCGGGGGTGCCCTTGGCTTGCCTCGGACCAAAGATAGGGAAGGCTGCCTGTTAACACAGGGCTCCTCTCTACCGAGCCAGCTCTCTGCAAACACACAATCCAGGTAGACATTACACCTCAGAGCACCGCACGCACAACAAAGCGATTCATTTTTGCTCCCTACGCGCTCCAAGGACTAGACTGCAGGCTACAACGGAGTGCTAGAAACCTTGGTATCATCAATTTTCTCAGCAAGAAACAAACCAGGCCAAATGCTGTAAACAATGCAGGGAATGTTTAAATATTGTAGAGTTTTAAGTGAAACTTGGATGAGGTTGACCCCCGGTCTATGGAGAAGGGTTCCTCAAGGAGGGTTCTATGAGCACTGGTTTGTATGCACTGATGCATGCGCAAGACCATGTTGAACATGAAGGGGTTTAAATGCCATTTAGTAAACCTGGCTCTGTGCACGCTGCTTTTTCTGAAAGTAAGAGACAGACACAGGGAAAGCAGTAAGCACCTCTGAATCAAATCAGAGCTACTTTCCTGTAAACCTCCAAAGACAATATGCCAAGAAGTAAATGAGTATCAGCTGTGATTCTCCGATGGATGGGGAGACACACACAATATTAACTAGAGGATTTGTGCTAGGATTTAATATACTCCGCCTGCCAGTATTCTGAGCACACAGAGATACAGGCTCTGATTTTGTTGGAAGATTTCCCACATAGAAACATGATACCTTCACTTATTGCATTTCATTTAAATTTTGCAGAATACTAACGAAAACAAATCTTAATCATGAAGACTCTGTTCATGATATACAAGGATCACAGAATTTGCTCTAAGGTAAGCTCACCTACTGCACCAGAACCTGTTGTGAGGAGCTGAAAAAACAGTGTTAGCTTAAGAAAACTCTATACCTCTGTGTAATGAGTGTTAAATTAATTAAATCACTCTATATTTTCGGCTACTGCTACCTACTCAGCGCTGACGCTCTTTATTTTACAGGCACCATTCTTGACACAGAGCATTTAATCCAAGTATGTTTCGAAGATCCAAGGATTGTTAAGTATTGCAGTTTGGCACCAAACAGACTGGCCAGGGCACAGGGCAACAGGAGTGATGGATCTCAGCAAACAGCAGGCAGACCTCGCTCTTTGCAATTCTTTGGAAATTATTCTGCTCTTCCACATACTACCCCTTCTAACCCATCTCCCCTAAGTCTCTGCTTTTGCTTCACTGTATTTCCTGCTTCTGACTTAATATTGTTTTGCCCAAAACTCCTGGGAAGGGGCAGGGCAGCACCTCTGCACTCACCAGAGCCCATCAGAGCCCACGATAATGAGCTGCTGATTTCATCAGCCTTTGGTCTCAGAAATGCATCGTTCTCCAGAAAGTGTTTGAAAATACCTCCTATTAATTATATAGTAAAATGATGTAATTTAGTAAAACAATTTAATTTAATAATATTATTTAGGCTGGTTTTTTTTTTCACTACGTGAACCTCCAAAGAGACTCTTTGATTCTGTCTAAATTTTGACTGAATTCAAAACACATTCAAATAATAACAGTAATTAGCATTCAGCTTTTATTACAAGCACATGTTACCTACCAGTACTCCACTTTGAAAGCCAAGTGCTAAGCTATGGGGGCATCCAGGGCTTCAACTGCCTGCTCACAGGCCCTTTACTGGTTTGGTTATTCTAATTCCTTGCATGCATCTACCAGTATCACAGGGACAGCGTGGCTGAGACACAAACACGCTGCCCCATCCTCCTACCTTCACTGAACTGCAGCTGCTCCCTTCTCCACCCAGTGCAGTGACGGATTCAGCACTGCTCCTACTGCCAGCGAACGGATCTGCCTCCGACCCACCTCCAGCCTTCTATTTTTGGGGCAGCCCACACTAAACCTTGCCAAACGTGAAATTGCTAAGGACTGTGCAAAATTAACCACAGGCAATGGACTGCTGACATTCAACCAAACAGAAGAGTTGGGTATCTTGAACCAATAATCACTGCCTCGGGGAACGCTGCCCCAGGGAAGGCGTCCATGGCCAATGCAGGTTGTTAAAACG
The DNA here is from genome assembly GCA_033459285.1 of Clamator glandarius. Lineage (NCBI taxonomy): Eukaryota > Metazoa > Chordata > Aves > Cuculiformes > Cuculidae > Clamator > Clamator glandarius. The sequence continues at coordinate 1,483,399 of JAUNZM010000463.1, read as the reverse complement.
GCTCCATCCACCTCTACAAACCCTGGTAACTTCAGGTCTACCAAAAAAGTTCTTAACTGGCAGCTTGGGAGATGGAGGGTGCTGCAGCTTGCCGTGTCGCAACAACAGAGGTAAGGAAGAGCTCCAGGTCCCTGCCTCCCCTGCCTTTACACCTCCCTCCCCAACCTCTCTGCCCACAGAGAAGTTTGAGGACCCCTAGGACAATGCCCACAGCCCCATCAGCCGCCCTGCAGGACAGGACCTTTGGACATACTCCCTACAGATTGACTTCACTTTCCTAATACAAGTACTTGCAGCACACTGGAAAAGTGTACATGCTAAAAACAGGAGCTCTGTTTTGCCCCTGTTAATTAAGGCACAAGTTAACAGCATCATCAACACTGTTCCTTCTCTGCGGCCCAAGGACAGCTACAACACCAAAGCTTTGGCTGCAGTGGTGCTGATCCCCTGTGAAATGGCATTTCTTACCCATAAGGCTGCTGCCTAAACACAAGCCACATATTTATTTCTACTACCATCCACCTATCTGTCCAGTTATCTTCTTTTGTTTCATATGTTTAATTTTAAACCTAATGTCAAAACTCTGAGTATAAAATGAAATACATTTTGTTTAAAATACTCTGGGCAATTTTTATAGAACATCCTTTTGAAAAAAAAAAAAGTGCAGAGATCAATTTTTTTAAGTCCATCCCGCAGGCACCATCATTTAATTATGAGTGAGACATAAATTATGCATTTACACATTGTTGCATTTTCTATAAAATGGTGTGGAGATTTTTTTTTGTAGTTTTTGGAACTCTCTCTTTCTTCCTGGGGGCACTTTGGAGGGAAAAAAAACTGCTGCAGGCTATACATTGATGAAAAAATTAGCATTTATCAGTATAACACCATTATGAGACCAGCATGGCACTAACATACACAAAATCTAAATCTGTTTTTCTGCTTAGACTTAGGAAAACCTGAAAGACTGTGATCTCACCAGGCAGAAAATGTCTCCTTGCAGTATAAGCACTGAAGGTAATTGGGTAGAAGCAAATAATTTGCATATAATTGGAACAAGAAATAAAAAATGCACCCACCCCAGCAAACAGATGAGCCAGCACCAAAAGGCCATTACCTGCACTGAATTCAACCGGCAGTATCCGTTCAAAGGAAACCTAATAACGTGGGTAGGGTCCTGGTTCCAGCCTGCGTTTACGGAGTTGCACATGACGTCCCCGGTCTCCGGGAAGATCTCTTCTATTAAAGCTTTCTCCCCGCTCAATGCAATTCTCTCCCCCAGATCTGGAGTCACTCTTACGACCAAGCAGTCACAAGGCTGGAAATGTTTCCTTTGTTCTTTCTCTTGTTTCCATCGCTCAAGTTCCTTAATCATTGGCTGCAGCTGGTAATACTTTGCTTCTTCATATAAAAGATTAAAGTCCTGGAAAGGGAAAAAAAAAAAGAGGCAGAGAGAGAGAAACTAGAAATGCTTATAGTTCTCTTTTCAAAATGAGTATTGTTCCTGTTTGACCTACTTTAGGCTTATGTATTGTCAGCAAGAGTGCAAAGGCAACAGGTATCCACACACTTTTGTCTTCGTCTTACACCTACACAGAAAACCACACTGTGTTAGTGTTGAATCTATTTGCGCTGACCGTGAAGTTCCCATTGCACTGAATTATTCTTCCATTTATTATCCCACAAGCTTGACGCCAGAAGGCTTTACTTTTGGATTAAGAAATCAAAATAACTGGTTGCAATAAGCAAAGCCAGCTGATGTAAGAGAAGATGTCCCGAGCCCTAATCTTCACTCTAGGCCTCAGATATTCACTTCTGATCTTACAACATGAGATCTCGGGCTTTGCTGTCACCTCTTGCACACGTTACAAGACGGAGATGTCAGTTCTGCTTCACCTGCCTTTGCTAAGTCTGAAATTCAGCTGCAGCAGCTCAGCTGCTCCCTGCATTTCATGATTATTCATGTATTCAAAGCGTACTGTGAGGCCTGGTAAATTATACTGAGGTAGTGACCATGCTGCTGGCAGGCAGCTCAGATGTACGCTCCAACACCTTAAAAGGAACCATTCTTCCCAACCATTTGTTCATCACCTCACTTGGCCTTTGGGCAGCTACAATTCCCAATCTGATCAAACTCCTAGGTCACAGATTGAGATATCTGCTGCATATCCTCATTAATAACTTTGCATCAAATTTCCAGCAGATCTTCCCACCTCAGTTAACTGCACGAGAGTCCATTGAGGCAAAGGGAAGCAGAGAAGGAACAGAGGGGGAAGCACGTGGTGGGCAGTTTGTTTACACCGGCCCCACCACCTCCGTGCCTCCTGAAGGGAAGATGACAAACATGAGTACAACACCAGCTCTTGTCTCTGAAGACCTGTGGTTTGCTTTCCTGGCTCTTACGCCTGCTTAGCCATGGAAATGCTGCACTGTGACTTCTGTGGAGTTAACACCTGAACACAATGGGAAGTTCTCCACCACTTCAATGCAATGAAATGAAACATCACAACAGTGAAACGACTGGAATCATTTAGGCTGGAAAGAAGGGGATGACAAGAAGTAATCAACAAATAGGCACTAAAAATACATCAAAAATAATGGCAGCGTTGCTGCTCCAGGACTCAGGAAAAGGGGGAATCAAAGGCCAATGAACACGCAGCATAAAAAGGTGTGACTCTTCCTAGCGGCTTAGAATGAAATTGTAAAATCTGCTGCTGCAGGATATAATGGAACCAAAGCAGTGAGTTGTGTTCAAATTTGGCACCACAGACCCACCGCTGGTAGTGGAGAGGTGCTCCTTCACCCCAGGGCTGCCTGCAGCCTGCAGAGGTATGAATATTCACAGTGACAGGTTATCATTACAAAAGGGACATCCCATCCTTTACATCCCTTTGATGTCTGTTAAGGCTGGGACAATATGCGCACCACTAAAGGAGGAAACAAAAGACCTTAGATAGAGAAAAAAAGAGTGAGAAGAACAAGAGGGAAAAAAATGAGGGCAACAAACACACTCATGGGAAGGACACAGGCAGACAAAAACCAATAGGAAGAAAGAAACCACCTCACCTTCCAATGGAAGGTATTTCACCTCCTTCCCCAAAATCAGCACTCTGCTGAACCACTACGGCTTTTCTCTGTCCACTGGTGAAGCTCCCTGGCTATTGAACATGGAACTAGTTTAAGCCTATGGAGACTAGTGACCTAAATAAACAACCCCTGCCCCAATCTGTATTCATGTGGGACACTGCAGCAACAGTCCACCAGTTACCTGCACGTATTACAGAGGCGTGTGCAGGATACTAAACGTTTCCTGGGCATCTGCTGGTCCCATATCTCTCTTTTTTGAGCAAAGGAAACATTCAGTGCTAAGGTAAGATGTAGTATAATGCTGCAGAGTAAACAGGAGCGTTCAGTGCTTACTGAAGGCAACGGAAAGCCTCCCAATGTTTTCAAAAGGTCCTGAAAAAACAGCTTTAGAATATCTGTGTTCATAGTAACATATTATTTGTAAGGCCAATCAATTGAATATGTGCTAAGAAACTCAACAGTAAAACCCAGAAGAGGTGGTACAGCCGTATAAAAACCAGTCCTTCATTTCTGAAAGTAATGAGAGGTACAGTGCTCCTGAGGCTGGATGCAAAGCCCATTACATTTGTGAGAGTCTTTTCGACTGACTTCACTGGGCTTTGGACTAGGCTGACAGTATCCTGAATCACAGGAGTTCAATGGTGTAGCACCCCCAGGCCAAAACAGTAATGTCATAAAATAAACAAAAAACCAGGATCACAGCACCTCTACCGCCCCACAGCCAGCTCTTAGCCCACTGCATCAAATGCAACTCCTTAGTGACTCCCACTAACCATCATTTGTCCTAAATAAACAAGATATATTCTGGTATCACTTTGTGATAAGACCCCCAGCTATCACATACAACAGCTCTTCAGAACGATGTGGTTGTGCTTTAGATGGCTGTGTGGAAACCAGACCCACACTGGGGCATCCTGAGCTCACTGGGACGCACCCAGTCACGAACTGCCTGGCTTAAGGCAAGGTGCTCGGATTAGTTTTTAAAATAAGACTCTTCCCCTTGGGAAGTGACCCCTTGTGTGACCTCCACTGCCCCTGACCAGCCCCACCCCACGGCCTGCCCCACTGCCCACCCCTCCTCTGGCTCCTGCAACGGGAAATCTACTTTTTCTGTGCTGAGGAACTGAGTACCACTACCGAGTTTGACAATGGATTTAGGGAGGGAGAGGATTTTGCAAAACCAGGAACAAAGAATGAATGGCTCCCAGCATGAGGGAGTCCAGTGCCCTAAAGCCCATGCTTGGGCAAAGTAACGGACCGACACACTGCTAAGATCTCCTTCTTCTACACACCATTGAGAGTACTGTGTGGCTCTGACTGGACTGGAAGCGATGCCCAGCTCTGGATTGTCTACACAGGATGCTCAGGATGCCTGGATAATACTGACATAGGTATTTCCACCCTTGCATTGCAGATATAAAATCCTACCCTGATGATTTGCAGAAATTTAACATGAAATGTCAAGCAGAAGAACGTGACTCACAAGGGACCTCGCTGGGGAGGTGCCACAGGAGCTGTAAGAAAACATCTCTGAGCTGCTTCAGATATGAATCTTCCTAGACTTATCCAAAAGAGGCACAGTGCCCTAAACAGGCACTGGAGCAGCTACGCTGAAACAAAAGCTATAAGCACCGGTTGGGGAACCAAGCCAAGCAACTCAAGGTATTCTCATCATACTTAAATGTGGCTTAAAATCCCCCACACCCAGGAAAATTCTATAACTATGAGCACTGCTTTCAGCAGGGAGACCCGTCAGATACTAAGCATTTTCAAGTTCTGGCTTATTAGTAGTTGGAAGTGTAATTAATATTCACTGTAAACACACCAGTCAGACTTGATAATAAAGAATCACCAGCCTAGGAACACATACCCCACTTTCTCTGTGTTTCAGTGTTACCTTAGTCTAAAAACAACATTTAAATAGCAAACACAATAACGCTGGTGCAGTACCAACATTCGAAACTTTCCAAAATAACCATCTGAGCAGCAATTCAAGTTGAAAAGCAACTCGGCTAAACCTTGAGGCTAATAAACTGCTTGATTAAATTACGGGGTAAAAAATAAAAAATATTCAAAACACTTGATAATGCTTTGTTTGACATAAAGAACACTTAATGCAAGTCTCGCTGGAAAACCTGTCAGGTTTTATACCTTAAATAGAGTTTTGTATTTAGAAACACCAAGTGACTCCATTTGCTGCCTTTGATTATTGTCTTCTGTCACTTTAATCATGCTGGTAAAATTACACGATTTCTGTGAAGTCAAATCCGTTTACAATGCAGTTTTAATATAGCTTTGCAGCACATTCTTCTACGCATTTTTATTTAGTTACTCCCTACCTAGCAATACTTTGCTTTGTTCTTGAGCCCTCATTAGCCTGGGGTTTGCTCTAAAGCTCTCCCAGGGAGGAACTAAATAAAATACAGTTAACCCTATGCAAAGAGATGGTCTGGAACAACGGACTGAGCCTGGGCACAGCGCCGGCTCTCCCGAGTCTCTCCCAGCCTTGCCAGTGGCTCTGTGCGCAGACAAGTCCTTGGCATCCACCAGCACTCTCACCTCCAGGCTCCTACAGAATCCTGCTGGTTTTGTTTCACAGCACCTCTGAAATCTGGATGCCAGCTGAAGCCATGATCAGCTCTAACTACATCTCTTCTACCCTTTCTTCTCACACCTTCGTGTCCCACCAGATTGTCTAAAAACCCTCTGCTAAGCATCTCTCTGGAATTATACTTATATCGCATCTCCACCCACTCCCTTTACTCAATCCATCTTAGAATCCATAGAACTGGTCTGGTTATTCACTTCACTCCTACCTGTGCATTCTCCCTCGTTCCTCTGTAAAAGCTTTTCTCATACCCATCCCTTCATGCTCTGCTTCTCACTCTGCTTCCCGGCACCCCAACCCACAAGCCAACCTCCCGGACCTGCCTGCTGGTCCCCAGCAACACCAGCGCTTCTTCTCGGCTGGAGCACCAACACCACCGTGGATGCCAAAACTCCTCCCTGTCTCAGGACTGTGCTCTCATCACACAGCCCATCTGCCCAACCTGAACTGTAAATGCTCCTATGCTGGGGTCAAATACAATTATACTCGGGCAAGAATGGCTGAGGAGTGGTTTGCAGCATGAGGATTAGCTGCCAGTCAAAGCTAAAGCCACCACAGCAACCACAAATCTGGACCGACACGGCAATGACTGGCCAAATTGTCTCGCCTACCTAGTCCAACATGCCAAGTGAGATCTTGCTGCTCAGTGCAGGAACTTTCCTCTCCAACAATGCTCCACATTCTCTAAGTCTCAGCAGATCCCCACTGCCATCCCAATCTGTTCATCATTTCATCCTGGAGTTAGTGCTTTTGTTGAATCTTGTCATCTACAGTTGGGACACTTTTGTCTTCTAATTTTCATCCATAAGGACGACAATGTTGCAAGTTTTGTAAGGGCAAAGCCAAATAAACAAGGCTAAGAGGAGAGCGTTTAAACAATCAGGATTTGCAAAGCAACAACCAGACCCATTATTTCATAGAAAACATGTACTGCTCCTTAAAAACCCTCAGTAAATTCCCTCTCCCAAGAATATTTTGACATTTGTACATTGTGTAAAATCCTAAAACCAAAATCTGCACCAGTTATATCTAAATGCTTGTTTAAGGCTCTTCTTTTTTATACCAACAAGAAAAAGATTTATACAATTTAAGTCCTCAAAGTATCAAATGTAAAATGTTTCTTTCAGATTCTGAGCATTAAAGCCTGGTAAGTGCTAGTTGCTGATGCTGCTTCTTAATTGTTGTTATACACTGATAAATAAGCTAAAAATGTGAGAAAATACAATTAGTTTAGAATAACTGATTTAGCCATAAGCTTCATCGTTTAACTTTTTGTGGTATCCATGACAACCATTGGTCCATTTATTAAATAATAGCATCCCTGGTGTAATACCCAAGTACTAAAAATCCTACCAATAAACAGCAACATTTAGTGAAGTGTGTTTAGCTCAAGCACACAAACCAACCTGCACCAAAACAAATGACAGAACAGGAGGAAAAAATGGATTGCAGACTATAGCTTTCCTTACCTTAAAGTCATCTGGGAGCAGTAGCTTAGATGTCCTTAGGAAGCTTAATATATATCTGAAAATTTCACCATCTCGATCAATGAAATAATGTTGTTTTAAACTGTCCAAGACAATAGGCTCTGTGCCATTAAAGAGACGACTTATTCTGAAAAAAGAAAAGAAAAAGAAATGGGCAAAAGAGACAAAAATCTCATTACACCCTCAGGGATTAAGAACATCCAGCCAATTTAGTCGCATCAATTCAATGTGCATAAGGTAACGTAGTATCCTAATTTGGTGACAAACAAGTGCACAAAGATCAATGCCTTAAAGACGTGTGGGCACTCGCAGTCACACACACAGAGCGCGTGGGCACCTCAGACACACTCACCCTGGCGCTAAGCTCACCCTGCCTCGCTTCAGGGCTGCCAATCAGGCCCGTGACCCCACGTGCCTACGAAGTGTTCACCCCACAGCTGGGAGGGCAATTTGGTGAGGACATGCCTCACGGGCTCCGCTCTACATCCCTGGCCACCGTGTCCTGCTAACGAAGAACCAAATGATTACTCAAAGATAGGTACCTGGCCACGAGCTTTTCTTCTAGCTTGGTTGTCATTTTGATCAAACACCCTCAAAGCCTTTCTGTGCTAGAGAAGAGTTTGTACACTGAGACGAGCTGTACGGACCTGCCAGTGCTGGGTACGTGGCCATCCAACGCCAAATGTTTTGGCAAACCAGCAGCCACTGGCCTATGCAGCACCTGCCTGAAGGACCACAGCCCCACCACCAGCAGTCCTGGGGATCAGAGTGGGGCAGAAGAAAGCAACATGGCAAGTCTTTTGTGAGCAAAGAAAAGAAAGCGAGACCTATGCGCCCAGTGGATCAGCTGGTTACAGGGCCAGAACACCACACCACCTACTTCGCTCCAGGTTTCTCCAGGTCCTAAGCAGCATGGTCTGCAGAAAGCAGACAGGGCATCTGCCTGGCTGCTGCTCCTCCTGCCTCTCCCCTCCAAACGTCTGGCTTCTCTCTGAATGCTTTGTCTTCCCATGAGAAATAACCCAGCTGAATATATGTTCTTGAAAGGAAAATCGCAGGAGACAGACAGCAACGACCTATTAAGTAATTGAGTCCATCTCTCTGACAGTGCAGCATTGTTCCCAACTGCAGAGTGTCTCGTGTTTCAAAGTCGAGTCTTAAATAACCCTGCCAGTGAGGGACTCCTCTATTTCCCAGAGAGACTATCCTGCAGCCCACTGGATTTCACTGGTGAGCTGTCCCTTTGGCGTGGCTGTGCAATCCCTCTGCATCTCTTGCTGTGGCCAGGGCAGGGCTTCCTCCTCCCACGGATAACGAGCTCACCAGACCCTGCCAAAGGCAATGGCCACCACTCTTCACCAATGCTGCCACTTCCTTTCTTCCAGCATCCCCACCTCAAGCCTTCCGACCCGGCAGCGAGGGGAGCGGATGGGAGAACCACAGCTTGGCTGGGGAAGGGGATGGGAAGGGGCTCCCTGGCCACCATTCGCAGTGCTGTGACTTGGGGGTATGTGCAGCACGGCGAGACTTGTTCTCCACAGCTGCACCTCACTCTGATCTCCTAACTTGCTGATTTAATTAACGCACTGTTTATTTCTAAAATAACTGTGGCAATATTAAATAAAAACTGGACTTTGCAATGCCCACTAACTCCGCTAAAACATTTCTGTCCTCTTAAGCACACTCCAGGTCTCCTTGCCTGCCCTCGTGTCCGTGTCAGCATTCAGCTATGCTGCGTTACTTACAAGAATAACCAAACGCTCCCCTAGAACCTAATTATAATACATTTACCAATTTTTCTTCAACCTCTAGCTCTTCAACACTATCAGAAAACACCCAGTTCATGCTGCAACATTTAATTTATATAATCCCAAGGTTTAGTAAGCTTCCTGTAATCCATTATTTTCTTTTCTGTTGCTATTTTAGGGCTATTTCCCCGAGATGGTTACATATATTGCTTTGCAGAGTGTTAAATTTTATTCCAGGAACCAGTTAATTTACTTCCATAGACATGTACACATGCCAGTCTGCTGTGCTAGGTTAGACTGAAAGCAGAGGAAGCACTGACAGAGCAGCTTAAGGTTCAGCACAGTGCATTTACTGAGTAAACTTGCACTGCTATTGAAAGTTTTGTGATCTCACATCTAAACAAACTGGGCTGTGCCTTAAACCTCCTCCCCTTCCTCTGTGAAGTCCGCAAAAGCAACTGGCTGGCTGCTGTTCGGCTCTGCCATGAGCATGGGGAAGGTTTGCCAACAAAGACATGGCACAGGGAAGACAGGGTACAACATTTTAATGGGCCACTCTTTAATGTAGTGAAGTATTTTTTTGGTAATGAAAACAAAACATGAATTTTGAGGCCTCTGTGGAGTGCCCTGAGCTGTATTTCTTCACCAGCGAAATTACTGCTGGGGAAAGAAACTTGCAGAGTGTTGAAAGACTTAACTGCCACCCCAAAAACACAGTGATGAATAGTTTAAGGATTTATTTGACATTTCAGGGGGCTGTTATGTTCCAAGAATCAACTTCACTGCAGCATGTCATACATACAATAGTTTGAGTTGGAAGGACCTTAAAAGATCATCTGGTTCCAACTCCCCGGCCATGGGCAGGGACATACCCCGCTAGATCAGGCTGCCCAAGGCCTGGAAAGTGGAAAGTGCTCCTGCTTCTCCCTTCTCACCAGTACAAACCGTACCTGTAGAAAGGCCACTAGAAACCGCAGTGCTGGGACAAACTGAACTCAAATGGCAGCTTCCAAAAGAAAATCTGACCGATGGGTTGACCCGTCAGATGAGATGCCATGGAAAAAGAGCACAGTGACCAGGAGCAGCTCCACAAGCCCCAACGGGACCTGATGCACTCAGTGCATGGGTCTTGGGTGGCCAGAACATCATACTGCGCATGGAAACAAGGAAGCAAAATGCACATGCACTGTCAGAGAGCTGGCAAGTCAATGAGTACAAGGGGATGGGAGTAGTTCTGCATCGTGTAAACTTGTTGTTTAGTCAGGAATTAGGTACCAGTCTGGCCAGCAGCCCCAGGCAGCTGCTCCCTCCAGCTCCTTGCCACGTGATGTGAGTAGCTGAAGATGTCGGACCGGGCAGTGGTCATCCCACAAATGTCTGTATTTATGAGCAGTCCTGGTGCCCAGTCCTGTAGTGGTAGACAAATTGGGTGATGGCGATTTCAGTATGTAATTGCTTATGGCCTTCCCGTTGCCTCCCACCTCCCTGGCCAGGTCCTGCTATGCTCACACTATCTTCCCAGCGCATGGCTCTTCCCGGCTCTCCGTTTCTCCTCCTCCGTTGCTTCTGTCCTCCCAGCCATGTTCTTACTGTCCAGCCTCTGCTCCGCAGCGCTGCCCACCCCAACCCTGGCAGGTTCGCTGCTCCTGGCCACCACTGTATCACATCCCTGCGGAGCAGAGCCGCAATGGAGCTGGCCTCCAGCGCAGCCAGTCTCGCTGGCACCTTGAGCCCCAGCTGGATGCTCTTCCCTGCTCCTGCCAACATCCAGAATGCAACCTGTTGATCCTACTGCTACAATTGCTTTGAGATTCTGCCGTTCCAGCTAAAGGCTTTTACATTTTCAATAATGTTTCGCCAAAACGCCAAGAGGTGAGTTTCTAGCTTTGTACTGATTTTACTGTGATATTAAGATCTCCTTTTATTAGATTAAAAACAAACAATGCAGCCAGCCAACCCACAAGGCCAAGAGAACCAGTAAATTCTTTTCTTAAGTTTCTTGAGCAGAAGATGCTGCTGCATGCAAGTACCTACAGACAACTACTGCTACCCACGCCCCCATGGTGCTGGAGACCAATTTTCCACCACACAAGCTCCCTGCAGCGCCTGTTGAGATGGAAGCACAGAGCAGCCTGCAGGGCAGTGACTCCATCCTCACAGTAGAGCTCGCAGCACACTATAGATTTAGATGGGATCTTAGGAAGAATCGTTTTGCTGTGAGGATGGGGAGGCCCTGGCCCAGGTTGCCCAGAGCAGTGGTGGCTGCCTCATCCCTGGAGGTGTTCAAGGCCAGGTTGGATGAGGCTTGGAGCCCCTGATGCAGCAAGAGGTGTCCCTGCCAGTGGCAGGGTGTTGGAACTAGGGAATCTTTAAGATCCGTTCCAATCTAAATCATTCTATGATTCTATGATCTCTTTCATCAACTCACCCAACTCTATCTTAGAAGCGGCCAGGGATTTTTACACCTCAAAGCTACCTCTGGAGCACCCTTAGTCTACTCGAGATGACTGCCAAGCACGGCCGCAGCTCTGCACATCACACACACGCTGTCAGGGGGGTTAATGGCACGTTGGAACGGGAGAGGTGGGGAGCAGGGGGCTGCTGCGGTCCCATCCCCTGCGTGCACACCCAACCAACACCGTGATGCCATGTAAGTAAAACTCTATCACAACATTGTACTAGAAGTATTAATTTAAGTAATTACATGATTAATATTTAACTGTTCAGTGGTATTTTTGTCATTCATAATTCAGTTGTTTACATGGATTAAAAATTGATTCTGTAGACACTTTTTCTGTCCAATGTCACATCAGCAGGGAGCGTACATTTCAGCAAGCTGTCATCAACATGTGTTTCGCTCTTAGTTTCACGGAAGGAGAGGGGAGGAATAGAGAAATGCCCGACTGCGGGTCCTGCAAGTGCACAGGTCTGTGTTCCACTCAGTGCCCTCCACTGCCTCTGCCACCCCACATGCACCCTCCTGCTCCACTCGGCACAAACGTGCAGTGAAGCCAACGTGAGCTCTGCGCTCTCCCAGCACCATATACATTGGCTCTCACTTGTACTTGGCTGCTGGGCCTTGCTGCGGAGCTGGAGGAGGTGGCGGTTGTGGGAAATGCCACAGAGAGGAGGAAGAGGGTTGTCTAGAGCTGGGGCACCAAGTATGACCTGAAACTGCCCTGCGGCACACGTTAGCAAAGCATCCCAGGTGTACGAGCAGAGTCCAGTCATTGCTGCCGAGCATAAACAGTGCTGCTTATCTCTCAAATATTTGCTCAAGGTGGGTAGAACAGATACTGTTATCTGCTTGGGAGAGAAAAAAAATGCCGTGAACTGGAGCAGAGGTGCTCAAGAGACCAGAGCACTTTACACCATCTGGCAGGGCTGCCCGTGTAGCCACGTCTATTCTAAGTCTGTCGACTTGTCCCATCACAAGAAAGTAATGGCTGGGAAAGGCCAGCGGAAAGCTGCTGGAGCACCCTGTGCTGGGAGCCAGCCCTTTGCTGGCACCGTTACATCCCAGCCACAGCAGCACAGTCCCTTCCAACCCAACCCATTCTATGACTCTATGATCTTTACAGTAGTGGGGTTTGTATTTCCATTACTTTCACTGTAAAACTGACTACGTCTGTGTGTAAGTTCCCACTAAAGCAAACTGTAATGGAGACAGCATCTGCAGCTTATTTCCCCAGGGCAATATGTTAAGAAAACCCAACCCATCCAAAAAGCAGGCCAGGGATAACCCAGCTGAGCCACACAACGGGTGCCTGCCTGCTCGCTTGACGGTAGTTCTGAGGGAGAGACATGAAAACTCTCTCTCTGCAAGACACATGCTCACTCGTGCCCTGTACAGCGAGCAACGTGGCTAAAGGTTGCACCTGGCTGCAGTAGCTTTTCTGATCTGCCTCAATTTAAAACTTCAGTTTTAATTGGTGCAAAAGGTCATAAACAAAACTCTATTGTATGGTTATAATCATACTTTCACACCCTCCTACATGCCTGGGGATTTTCAGTCTTTTTCCTGTTATGGGAAAACGGCGCTAAGAGAGGCACCGAGCTCAGCACAGCTGGGCACACGGGACCTGCTGAGGCACAGGGCAGAAACACTGCACAAGCTTTGCTCTTTCAGCTCTGCCACAGTTCCCACTCCAATCAAAGATAACATCCTGACCACCTCGGATTGCTACAGGCGTACGCTTGGCTCAGAGGGTGTTCGAGCTGGGGAGAATTTTGTTGTAAGCATCTTTTAAATCTTTTATTTGTACAGTGATGGGAAAAAGGAAGGGAGGGGAGTCTAAGCCTTAAAGTGAGGGTATAAACTGCTGCTCTGCAAACTATGAAATCCAAGCAGCCGTGTGTGCTTTGGCACTGGTTCATATGCCTGAAGACACAGAGAGGTGCCCCAAAGGGGGTTTCTGCTGTGCGTAAGCCCAGATCAGGCACAGATTTCCAGTCCCAAATGGGGTGCAGGCATCAAGCCTGCAGTGCCAGGCACGTCACTGCTCTGTGTGTGCTCGAGCCCCCTCCAACACTCGGTCCTCCTTCTACCACTCCTACAAGACCAGAGCATCTGTGTTTCAGCAGAGCAGCCCAGATGCCAGTATCCTACAGGAACCACCTGCCGTGACCGTGTCTTTCAGTCCTGATGGCACAAGTGAGCAGCCACAGATATTCAAGCACAACACTGACCTGCAAGAAGGAGATACTAAAGCCCTCTCTCCATTTTTAACAAGAAAAGAGCATCAAGCTGCATGGTCCAACCTCAGCAGAGGGATAGGGGACGTAACTCCCAAGGCAACAGGTTCATCCACCTCCAACTCCTATAACCTTCTGCTCCTGCCTTCCAATGCTGATCCCGCAATGCCATAGGAGTATTTTGAGCCATATGCTCATTGTAGGGCTTTTGAAGGATATTACAGTCATTAACTATTAAGCACCTGAAGGAACTGCAGGATCTATTTCCTAGATTTAATACTTCATATTTTGCTGTTCAGGCTAGAATATCTATTTTTGCAATAGATCAGAGCTAGTCTATATAGTATCAACATGTATTTTTAAAAGTCAATAATCCAGAAGGAACATTATCATCTACCATGCATAATCATTCTTAGGAAATTCCGGAAGATTTATTTTTCTCTTTTTATACTATCACCAAAAAGCAAAATTAGATACGTAATGGATTTTGTAGTTACAACAAAGGCATGGACAATTATGTTTTCAGGCCTCTGTTACTATCAATTAAAGTCCACTGAAGCAATAGATAATAAAACCCAGTGAAGCAGAAATTACTTGCTATTTCTGAAATACTGCAAAGCATTCATAGTAAGGATAAGAAATCCTACAGGTCTTTCTCTTCTACCTGTTGCTAACAGTCAGTCTCCATGCTTAAGACAATCTGATGGGTGATGACTGATACACATTTTCATGGAAATATGTATGTATTTTCAGATTCTAAGACATGTACATTATCGCCTATATATGAACTAGCAGTTAAGACAGAAACTGGGAACGTTAATCCCAGGTAGAGGAACCACAGTCTTTTCCTGCATTAAAAAATTCTCTTGTAGCCAAGAGCCACCCTGGTCCTGCATTTGGGTGGCCGAGCATCCCATCAGGTCTTGAGGGAGAAGAAGTGGTCAAACAACTAAAACCAGCTGACCAGCAGCTGGGGGAACTCAGGCTCTAGGCTTTTCATTCCCACCAGGTTTATGAGGGTATTAACCCTAAGCCTATCACCTCACTGGGATGCTGAGATTAGACCCATGAGCGCTGGCCGCTCGTCCTGTATTTATCAGCAGCGTGTTCTTTCCCCAGGGTTGGGCTTCTGCCACCCGTCTCACGGGATGTCAGTGGCTTGGGAGCAAAGCATGGCTTAACCATGAGTAACAGCAGCAGAATCCAGCCCACTGTCACACTAATGATTTTATTTTCCCTTATTAAAGTAGTGTTTGTATATTTTAGTGTGTTATTTTAACAGCTATAAAAAGACTTCACTAAACAAACAGTTTCTAGTATGTTAATTGCTGTATTACAAACCTTTTCATTGCATTCTGCGTATAACCACATTTATAGGCAGGATAAGGAGACACACACAGCCAGAACGGACTCATTCACTATACATATCAGCATCCTGCCACATTTATTTAGTCTTCAGTCACTAAATGCTTTTGCTATGCTCAGGAAAAAAAAAAGTAACTTTCAAACACAGGTAGAATTTGCATTTCTCTATTAAAAGTTCCCTCATTGCTGTTGATACGGCTTGTTTCTTGGTAACTGGGACAAACACCCTCTCACTATTTGATGGATGCTTAACCACACCCTTTGCATTCGTTTGGTCTGGCTGAGCTGCTCTGGAGTAACCATGACCAGAGCAGAAGCCGTGACCGTGGCGGGGGCACAGACACAGGGCAGTCCAACGTAAGCGGGAAGGCTGCCGTTACCGTAGTTCAGGACAGGCCAGTTCTGCCATCCCTGTTCCTGAAGAGCAGTAACAACCTGGGGAGAGGGAGCGGGGCAGAGTCTGGCTGCCTCACATATTTTTAATAAAGCAACCAAATAATATTAATAACATGAACCCTCAAACACAGAACTTGTTAGTGGCAGGAGTTAAATATCAGCCTTCCTGTGAAATATGCTGAAGCCCAGGTAACTGCACAGCAGTTTGTATACTGTAGGGAGTGCCCATCTATTAGAGGAATTCCCACTGTAATTCAAATTGTGGGCTTGAAGTTGAAGAAGTACAGGCTAGCTGGATTTTCGGAATGAAGTTCAGGTTACTTTTGCTCTTCTTGTGTCTTTTACTTCATTCTAACTAACTTTTGTATAAATAGTCAGTGAAGATTAAAAATATTAACACAAATTTGTGTTGCTAAGTATCCTGGTTTTGTTATAATGCTATTGTTGCTGCTGCTCTGATCTGAGCCCTGTAAGGGTTCTCGGCCTTTGTTTTCTCAACAGAGAAATTACACTACATTTTGGCCATGAAAATGAACGCAGGAACAAAAATCCTTTAATTTGAAACAAACTCCTAAACTAGCATCTCGTTTTCCCAAAGCATTTCCTAGTTTCCCAAAGGTCCCAGTCCTGCAAGGAGTGCATTTCAGTTCAAACTCTGTGGGAGTTGTGGGCACCCAACAGAATTAAGTTGTTAATACATGAGAAGATGCACAATTCAAATAAAACATTCCTGCCTATACAAGCCTTTTCTTGTTACTCCTTTAACCATCCCTTCTCCCTAAATCCTGGTGCTGCGATGGCCCTGATGAGAACAGGGCTATACAAAACGCCAGCTCTTCTGCTCCTCACCCACTCACTGTTAACTTCAAGTGGGAACTAACTCCACGTTTTCACTAAGATTTTCAAATCTGACTGGATCTGGACACACACTTCCATTAACATCATCCTCGTACAACTGGGCATGCTGGGAGGTTGGAAGACATGCAGATACTAGTTTTATTTTAATATAAATGGACTAAATCCTTGCTTACTGAAATCAAGAGCGAAACTCCCACTGGGACTCAGTGAAGGCAGCGAAAATTTCAGCAGTAACTCATTTACCCATCAGGGTGCGAGGGTGGCCCTCCACACCCTTTGCATGTTTGGGTGCTGTGAAATCTTTAAATTTCAGTATGCAGCGGGAGAAAGCGGGACGGATACTCAATAGCCACACAACCTTTTCTAAGTGTGAATGGTGACAGCTAATACATTTACTTCAGTAGCTGCTGCTTGTGCAAACACCTAGAGTATTTACTCTGCTTGAGCCACAGCCCTTAACTTCTAATCCCAGATACACGTTTTTCCCGTGATCCTTTTACTTATCTCCAGGTCCACAGGAAGAAATTCCCAGGCATGGGTTGCCTGGGAGCCTGCAGCACTGCACCGTCTGGGATGAGCAGGAACACCAGGTGACCCTCGGTGCCCACATCTGCCTCTTCTGCACCAGGACACTCCCCACTGCTCTAAACAGGAATGATAACAGCCTCTCTAGGTAGCAATAAATCAGCTTTCTGCTTAAAATAAACTGCCTAGGCTGCCTGGGCGTTTGGTTGGTAGGACAATTCGCTAAACTGGAAAAGCCCCTCAGTTACTGACAATGATAACACAATAAAGACCAGTTTATCTTACATTCTTCCTCAATTTGCTTCTCCCGCAGCCCATCCTTCTGGCCCCCAGTGAGTAAACCACTCCAATTTTGGCCAGTCCCAGAATGTAACACTGCTGCAATTATCCTACTGCACACCTCCCGTACAGCTCACAGCACTGCTCGCTCTGGCACAAAGACATCGCGGGGAGCTACAGGCGGACTGTAACTGGTTGCAGTTCTCTACAAGCAGGTATGCGACTGGGAAGTTGCACCCAGTTCTCTCTATCCATGTTTCTGCTATCACACTTTAAATGATCATAGAATCATAGAAAGATTTTGGTTTGAAAAGACCTTTAAGATCATTGAGTCCAACCACTGATTCAGCCATCCTAAGTCTGCCACCAGACCATGCTCCCAAGTACAACATCTACTGGTCTTTTAAACATCTCTGGGGATAGTGACTCAACCACCTCCCTGGGCAGCTGACTCCAGTGCTTGACAACCCTTTCAGGAAAGAAATTCCTGAATCAATGACGCTGCTTATCTTTACATTTGATTAAGCTGTACCCAACGTATTTTTCCTGGCTGTTCACTTACATAAACTGAACATGTCAAGAACGATTTGTTAAAAGCTATTTTGAAGGGAAAACAACACTAAAGTACATATATCCCACCAAGTAGGAAGACTCGTGTAACGGTTTTTGCTGGTGAGCCCAAGCCATTGGCAGAGGAAAGGAAGAAGTGAAGAGGAATTTCCAGTAGGTGTTTTGGTATTGCAGCCAGAGAGCAGGCACAGAGAGGAAGCAACCAGCTGACGTGTTTGCTGAGAAGAGCTTAGCGCCACAGCCATATTCCCCAAAAAAAGCAGGAGCCCCTGTCTAAGGGCAATGGACAGGGAACCTGCACTCAAGGACACAGCAATACACCTGCTGGAGAGGACACTGGCCCTACAGAATGAAGCCTGGAAAAACTTCCAAGTAATCAGAAAAACATTAACTGCTAGATTCTGATGAGATACTTACTGAAAGCTGAACCTGGCTTTTTTATGTGACTGCAAGAGATTCATTCTTAAATACAATACTGTGGTCATGGGTTTGATTGTGGTCCCAGTGAAGTCAAGGCCAAAGCATCCTTTGATTTAACTGAAAGCAGAAGCAGCCTCCCGCTTTAACTCTGGCCTCTGCAACCAGAACATAACTGGATGTGCACAGCAGAAAGAATATGCTCGGAACTTCTTACAAATCCATGCATCATTCCTCCTTTCCCCCCGCAAGACTAAAAAGCAGTCACTGTATTTTTTCCCCCATCCAGCAGCAGCATTAAGTACTACTGTCCCAAATTCAACCCTCGTTGCCTCCCAGACAACCCCAGCATGAGCAGAGGACCCAGTTTCTCTCTATTGTTATCTCCTGTTTCTCACACAGTTCCACTCACCAAATTTGTCTGTGAATTTTATGTAAGTTTTGCAATGGCAGAATTTAGGCTGCAGTCTCCCATAAGGCACATCACGTTCCCAAACACGAAAGCTGCAGCCTTTGATTTATATTGTACTGGTACAACTTGTTGGCATAACACAGTGTGACACCAGAGAGCATAAAGAGTCCCTGGTTTTCACCATCTGATTTCTCAAAAGAGAGATTTGCTGCTGCAAAAGCATCTACCAGATCTAAATGGATTACCTGCAGCACTGGTAGCATCTGCACTCCATTAGGAGAGAGGCGTAACGGGAGCCTGCCCTTTGGACTGGGATTCCTTCAGCGTTTCAGCTTTACGGTGCAAATCTCAGTTTCCAGTGCTTGCCAACTGATCCCTTCTGAGTCTGACCGAGAGTAACGGTGCAAACGCTGCATAATAGCTTCCCAGCATCCACGTGCAGGACTCCTTTCAGGCTGTGCTTTATGTAGTCCTCAGCAGATAAAAAAGCAGCAATTTTAGCCTTTGAATGCATACCATACTGCAGGAGAGTGAGATCAACACAGTAGAGTGAACACAGGAATACCTCTGGCTCAGCCTGCCTGCCGTGCTGCCCAGCTCTGACAGGCAGGCAGGCAGCACAGTGACAGCATCAATAAGGAACGCGATTGTGCACCCACGTGAAGCTAATAGCCGTCCCGCCTGGCAGAGTTTCAAGTGAGAGCAAATCAAGTACAACCCCAAACCAGACCCCTCTAAAATGTTTACAGGTGACAGTTTTCTCTTCAACGTCAAATGACTGAAATACACACTGCTCACAGCAGATAAAGTAAAAGAGCAGGCAGCTTGGTGGACAGAGCACAGAGATACCAGTTTATAACTGGAGTTTAATTCCAGCTCTGCAGCTTCTCCAAGCTATCAAATTGGGATAGAAAAGCCACCAATCTGGTGTAACTCACTAGCAATGCAGTTACACCAGGGATGAGAGTGATTGACCATACTTACCTGTTCCAGCACCACTTCATGCATTTAGAGTCAGTACAGCACCAGGAAACAGGCTGATGCACTGCAAGGACTAGGTACGCTCATCACTTCATTACATTCCACATAACAGAAAAACTTGCCAAAGTCCACGCAGCTGGCAGCAGCACGGGGCATGACTCATGTCAGCTACAGCCTGGCATCCTCCACACCATCTCGCTTCTCTGGGCTTGAGAGATCCAGCTTCCCTTATGCCTTCAAATATGAATCCCATGTCTGCATGCCTGCCTGTTTCTTCTACTTAAATATGCACTTTGTTCTTAAAGATTTTATTACCTCATGAACAGATTAATTCTGATTTCAGTTACCCGGGTACAAACGTGGGATAACTCCTTCAAAACCAGCAGAGTCATCTCTTTGGGAAGGCTGCCTACCAGGAAAGGTACATGCACGCACCCGTAAGTGCACGGGGCTTTGTCTCCATTTGCCTGCTAGTTTTACACCTTCAGCTGTTCCTGAGCCCAGGCCCTCCAGACACCCAGCAGAAGGATCTCCCTACAACCCTCAGGTTCTCCTAACTCCTCTCCAAACATCACATCAGTACATATCACTGGGGGAACTCCTCAGAGGTCAACAGGCTTCCACAAGAGGTTGTTTTGGCCAGGTTTATTACTAGGGCAGTTTTTTAGAGGAATGGAATCTATTTAAGCTTATGGTAAAACTCTCATCGACTTCACTGGAAGAGAGATCTGGCCCAACTCACCACTATCCTAACCACCTCCATTTATTTCACTGAAAGCAGGCAAGGAAGTAGTAAGGCCCAATGTATTTTTAAATCTTAGATTTCATAAATGATCGCAAGCATGTAGGTCACAATATATACACAGAACGACACCTACGACAACCACCAGTGGGATCATTATAATTAAGTTAGGCCTAGAGACAAATTCATTACATAACATGTTCCTTACAAAACAGATAGCCCCTTGCTTCATAATCTAGGCAGTCTGTTTAATAAACTTTGTAAGTACTTCATGAAATATCCCCCTAGGCAGACCAGGTCTACTTGCCACTGCAGGGTCTTTATAAATCAAAAATGTATAAATAAAAGGCCAAATAGCAGTGAAGTGTATTCAAAGACCAATAGAAAGAGGTAACACCTCCCTCGCTCCACCATATGGTGGTTACCTGTGACCTCCGGATGCGATTTCCAGCACAAAGCTACTGAATCCACAACTTTACATAACTCTTTCCTAGCGATGAGGGAGCTGGGTGCAGAGCAATCAATAAAGGAGCTTCTCCTTTGCTTTAAGTGTAAAGTGGCTGCAGCTGTGAACCTGGGCAGAGCACTTTACAGCTCGCTCATCAGCAGGAAGGCAGCCTCCACGAGCAGCACATAAAAGGAGACAGGTTACTTAGACAGCATCCTATGGGAGTGGCTTCTCAAAATATGCTGCTACTGCTTTTCATGTTACTGCCCTGAAAATGACTGCTGAAAATACTTTAAATTGTGCTGCTGGCACCAACGCGCCCTGTTAGGTGAGCAGCAAGCAAAAGAAGCAAGGAACAAAACTGTAAAGCACTTGACCAGCTAACCTCGCAAGCTGCTAGAGAGAGCTAAGCCAAAAAAAAAAAAAAAAAAGCTGATTTTTTTATAAACTAGACTAGGTTTCAACCCATTGTATGCAGGAAGGGTGGGAATTACTAGTGCACTAAGCAACTCAGCTGCAGTCCTGTTATCACTGGAGAAGAAAGGAAGAGCAGAGAAGGAGACAAAGTTAGCTGAGGTTTGCTCCAAATGTACGGGAGACAGTGTTCAACACTGCTCTTCTGGACTGGTCTCAGAGGCTGGAAGGGACACCCCTTCTGACCACAGCCAGGACGCACAACCTGCATGGAGACGCTTGTTCTTCCCTTTGACTGGCTGAGCCGAATAAACTAGTATATGGATAGGGATGGGCAATTTTCTCAGATTTAGGGGTTTTGAGCAGCCCATACCAGGCACAGCAACACAGCCATAATTTTCTTTCTGTAAGTCAGATGAGTATGATTTGCTGTCTTCTCTCCATGGCTATCTAGGTCTGCCCCATCCTAGATACTATAATATCCATTCACGCCTAGAACTCCATAAAACCAGGCTGTAAATATACACAGAGAAAGAGCGATTTTTGAAAAACTGTTCATCAGAGACCAGCCAGGCAATACTTTCTTGTACATTTCATCAGCTATTCCAAGTAAACACACAAATAATTCATTCATCAACAAGGCCCAGTATCAGCACCCAATTACAGGAAGATTTGTAATCCTGAAGGGAAAACTCTGCTTTCCTCTCCAGAGCCCGTGGGCAGTCCCCAAGCAGCAGCTGCGCTGGGCAAGGCAGCGCTTATGAAGCCCTCGTGGAGTAAACACCTTTATCACAGTGGACAGCCCAGCTCTGTTGTGGCTCCCTGCATGCCAGACAGCAGGAGAACATGGAGAGGTGGACACAGACAGGTCTGAGCGATCACTTCCCATATAAATCCTTTTTCTCCTGTCTCCCCAAGTCACTGAAGCGCAGGGCTAGGTTACAGGGACTATTCTCCTTTATGGCCAAAGCCACCACTCCAGCTGTGCAACAACAGCCCTGGGAAATGCCAGGATAACAGTGTACTTCCATGGGCTCTCCGGCCCCTGAATCCAGGATTTTTTTCCCCACTACAGAAAGCTAGAGACAGCGTATCTCAATAACCATTCCCCGCTATAACTACATCCCTGTTACAGCTTATATTTCTTTTCCCTAGAGGCCAAACCACGCGTCCCTCCTTGGCACAGGTCACTCCCTGGTGCTCGCAGACCTGGGACCGGTGCAACTCCTGCCGTGGCTGCTCTGGCCAGTCCGTTTGCACAAGGAAAGGATTCCTCGGCTCCACCTGCTGCGCTCTGCCCTGCACACTGCCCAGGAGCTATGCTGGATATCATCCTTGCAGCAACGTACACCTGCCCCTAGGGACTGAGGCTTCACACCTTTCCCAGGGCTCACCAAAGCGCTGCATGGACTTGTGTGACTTCAGCCATGCAGCACGCATACAAAACAGCAAGCCTTGGCTTCACAGATGGGAAAGACTGGATTCTCTTACACTATCTCATTCAGAAACCTAGGAACAAGGGTTTCATCACTTGCTCCAGCTCCCACTCTGCTCAGTGCACCCGCAGGTTTGTGTGCAGGCTAGGGAGAGACAGAGGTTGGGAAAGGCCCTTTTTTAAAGATCTTTTCCTTATGTGTTGTGCTGGTCAAAATTCCCTTGAAAACCAAAGAGGGATTTGCCTGGTCAGCAACCAAATAAGAAAAACTCACAAGATTTATCTCTAAACCACAGATGCATGAAATGAAACCCAAAATGATTTTAATCTCCACAAAAATTCTTGTGTTAATGCAGAAAAGGCACTACATATAACCAAAACCTCTGTGTTTCTCCTCTTTTGCTTCTCATCTGCAGTATGCACCCGATCGCCTCAAACAACGGTAGAGCCCTGAGGAGCCCTGGCAGGTTCTCCCTGTGCTGCAGACCTGCCACACCGCTGTGCCGTGTCACTAGGTGTGAGCAGAGCTCACACGCCGTGCCCATCAACTGCATCTCCAAGCATTTGTAACGTACAGTAAAAACACTTGCTCCTGACTCTTCGAGTGTTTTGTTTTAAAGTCTGCATACAGTTGAAGTTCACAACACCTATTAAAATTAATGAGCTTTGCGCTGCAGCTGACATGCAGGAGTGTCTTGTAGTGATTTGCCTGAACGTTGGCCGCTGGCTCCAACTCAGAAACTCTTTGCCTTCTGGGTAACATGCAGCAGTTGACAACCCACGAGTGTCACAGCTCGGTGTCACCCCACACACAGAGTGCTTAACACCTGACCTCAGCGGCAAGAGCGGTACCTAATGAAGGGCAAAATGTGCCATGGCAGCACGCCTGCCTATGTCCTTCGCTGTGCCTAAAACGGCATCGTTTAGCAGATGGGCAGGGATGAGAGAGGGACTGAAGGCACCATACAGGTGTGGGGTGGGTGAGCTGCGTGAAATGGTGGTGGCTGGAGATGTTTGGGAGACACCCAAGTCAGGACAGTGCTACCGAAGCTGCAGTGGAGGTCACACTGGCCCAGGAGAGTTGGCACCACTTCTGCTCCACATCAGGATCCTGCACTCAATTGTGCTGTATTTTCACAGCCACCAGCAACCTCTGGTTATGAACAGATCTGGTCTTCCCTCCATGTAACCTGTCCTGCATCCAAGACCTGTCTAAGGGCTGATTTACACCGTAACTGCCAGCATGGGGTAAGTGACAGAGTTTGCTGATTGGACCTTGTTTCCAAGCAGTAACATCAACAATAGACAGATTTGATGGCAAATTAGCAAATCAGTTATTAGAACAGTGACACTGGATTGATCTTACAGGAGCAAGAAATGTGAGATGTTCTCATGTATGCTGAATTGCATGTCCTAAACTAATGCAAATTAAGTATTTCCCTGCTCCCTCCCACAAAGTGCAGAGCAGGACCCAGTACAGAGCCCTTAGTTCAAAGGATGACGTGGAAAATCTGCCTGGTAGATCGCAGAAACCATTGTATCTGGCTACACATGGTCAGCAATCGTGTTTTGTCAGGAACAGAGCGGTCCTAAAACTTAGAGAAGAGCATTCCCTTCAACTGAGTCCAGCCTGGTGTGTCTGCAGAAACAGGGGGAGAAGCAGATCTCACCTGTCAGTGCTGAGCTCCAGCAAACAGACTGAGGTGCTGGAGGAAAACAGAATTAAAAACCAGAGTCCCATGGGAGTAAGACTGGAGAATTTGGCAATGTCTTTGGGTGTTCCTGGCTGCACGTTAAGAGCTGGGACTTTTGGTGTGGGTTTCATTTTTAGCTGTAAGAATTGTCTCACTCCTTTGGATAAGCACAATTTGCAACTCACTTTATAGCTGTGCTAGAGCTTTTGCAGCCTTTCCAGTCTGTCATATAAAACCATATTCAAGTGTCAATGTGAGACCGGGCTGCTTTAGAGGTCCTCTGGGTGAAAACATGAATGGAATTTCAAGAGGAAACGCTCTCAAAGATGAATAATTTGTCATGTTAGCTAGTTACTCTAGAAATAAGATTTTGATGGTAAGAGTCACTAGACTGAATTCAACAAGTGGTTCTTTCTTTCCCCCTGTAAGTCACAACTACCAGAGTTGGGAGTTTTGGCAGGAGAATTTGCTGAAAATGAACTATTGAAATTGAGCCTCGGATCCAGCTAAGACAACATCACCTCCTTGTATCTCTGAGCTTGTTAACTGTAATGGCAATTCTAGGTATGCATAAAAACAATCTCAAGGAACTACAGGAAGGGGGATTAATAGTATTATTTCTGAGATAATTTCCATTGCTACTATTGTTGTTCTCTTGTTGATGACAATTTGTTATGTTTCTCATTCTTTTTGACTTTCACCCTCTGAAAGGTCAGCTTTCTCTCCTGTATGTTTTTTCACTCAAAAAGCCAACTGTAAAGGTGTGTAAGAGTAGCGCCCACGGCGAGCATGAGTGGTTTAGAAACCATCTTTGACAGAGGCTGTTTAACCTTCTTCCCCTTTGGTGTGTGACCACCAGTCGTGCGCTGCTTACATCTTCTTTTTAAATGAGAGAATTTATGTACCCATAAAAAATTTACTGGAAAGAGGGCGTCTACCCCCTTTAATGCCTAACCTGGCACCCTTTACTTATGCAAATGTAATCACTGGACAAATGCTCTTCTCACAGCAGCTGCACTAATACAACCAACATCAAAGACTCTGTCAAAGCTGCTTTGAAAGAACTCTGGGATCACCAAAATGCAAGATTCGGCCTCTGACTTCACACCACCAGCCGTTCACTCACATGAGGAAGACTTCCTGAATGGGATCCTTTCTCTCCCTGAACTAGAGCCAACCACGTAACCTGGGAATAGCCAAGCAGAGCCGGACGAGTGGGCTGAGCACAGTCAATCCTAACAAATTACAATAAGAAATGTATCACGCTGCCTGCTGTCAGGTGTAATTTGTATCATACCAAAGGGGTGACTGGAGAGCAGGTAGAGGCAGGAACTGGTCATACCCATACTTGCTCCTGCTGGGCCTGATCTGGCAAGCTGCTGGGAGCTCTTCCCTCCCACTGAAGTCAACGTGAGCTGAGTTTGCTCCGGACCTAACAGGACTAGGCCTCCTCAAAATACTATGGGAGGCTAAACACGATCTGATGATTTATTTTTTTCCATTAGAATGTGACATCTCTGTGTGTGCATACTCAGTCTGTGTTTATACACACGCTCACAATCCGTATATGTCCTTAAACATACATGTACAGTACAAGCTAAAAGCCTGCTTTGGATTTGGGAACACAGAGAAAGAAACAGAGATTTGTAACACAAACAAACAGTGAGTTTATTCCCACGACTTCCAATTATAGGGAGCACAAACTATTTTATGTGGCTAGAGCTAAGATTTAGCAAAGCATTGCAGAATATGCCTACATCTTTTGCTGAAATACTATCTACAAATTTGATTTCTTAGATTTGAAGCTTTTAAACTCATCCTTAAACCCAGAGTTTAACATGCTGTCCAAAATAATCCAGCAAGCTCTGCATATGTCTGGGTATGGCCGTGCCTCTCTCCATGGCCACAAGGGCTATCTCTGAGCACAACCTAAGAGTGTTCTGGCATTATTTCCAGATGTCTTGCTCAGAAAAGTTCTCTCCTTCCTCACACACCTGAGAGACACACAAGATACCTCTCCCAGCCAGCCCACTATTGAGACAGTCTGTCCTACAGATGATAGACACCAGGGCAGGGAAGCCCCATCAGGAGCTCCAGCCAACCCCACTGAAATAACTCCCAGTACTTAGCCTTAACCAGGAATGAGAGCCGGACAGACTCAATGTGGGGTAACCAACCATGCCTACTACGCAGCACTGTGGGAGAACAAATTAAAAAACCTTTAAAAAATAAAAAAAGGAAAAAATAATAAATTAAGGTGCGCCCTTCATCCAGCTTTAAAATATATATAGTGATATGTCCCACTTGGGATGCTGGTGAAAGGTTATCTGTTGCTATAAAAGTGTATGTGATTTGCTGGTCTCGTCCTGTAAGCTCTTACTCCAGCAAGAACTGATGTCTGAGCAGCTGAAAAAGCATTCAAGCCTTATGAGATAACACAGCAACACAAATGGAAGGCAGAACATCAGGCAGCACATGAGCTTTGATCAGTTTTGCACTTTCTGATTAAACAAAATACAAAAAGTGAAGAAATACACTTTTCTTACTTTTCAAACAGGAAAAAAAACCTGAGTTTAGATCAGTACTCTTTTCTCTTTAAATAAAACCTGTGAATTCATGTATATTCTCCCAAAGCTTCCATAACTGAAGCTTTTATTAAGTAAGTCTGATATGGGTCATATTTTAAAAATAATGTCAGCAATGATATTTTAAAATGTGGAAACAGATGTGCTACTCTATCACTACCGCTGAATCTTCTCTGTTTTATTTTATACTAGGAAGCACTTGTCTGCTTCCCTGTTATAAATCTCTCCCCACTGAACAGATTTCTTTTCTATGATTAAAGCAGTACCACACAGACATCACTGAACACATACTGTCCAGAAAAATCATATTGGTTTGGCCTGACTATAAAATATAGGCATTTCAATAATTTCCATAGAGAATTTCAGCAGCTCCCTTTTCTTGGAATGAAATCACAGCCATATGCTTTATGACATCAGTGGCGTTTCAAGGTGTTTCCATAAATGTCATTCATCGCTTGGGAACCTGCCAAATCTGTGCAAAAATCCCTAGTTCTTTTAAAGGAAAAATCTTCCAATGAAACTAGAACTGTACACTGGTTGTCATACCAAAAAAATAAATCTATCCTTTATGGAAACACTGGCCACGCAGGCAGCAAAACCTCTGGCAACGAAACCTGCTGGCCTGGGCTCTGGTTTGCTTCTGAGCCAACAGTGCCTCCTTTGACTAGTCCGCTGGGCAGCCTGGTGCACATCCTCACCTTCAGAAAAATAACCAGTCTGAATAACCAAAAGCTGAATTTAGCAATGGTAACTATAAATCAAAATCAGGTATGTCTTAACGTACTGCTTCAATGAATGTGCTTTAACCCTTAACGCAGTGGTTCCTTCCACACATCCTTCCCAGTGCCCTGTGGGACCGGGAGCCAAGCAAATAATATACAAACAAACACTCACGCCACGTCTATTCTTTCTTTGGCACATCTGGAGTCTACGCAGAGATAATACTGGCCAGATCTAAATACATCTTGCCAGCTGTCACCGGCCCATCCAGCACCAATCGGCCACCTTTAAGCACACACAGGATCAATGGGGGTGCAGGTGCAGGCTGACAACACAGGTTGGCCAGCACCCAAAGGAAAGGGCTGCTGACACTGAGGCACGTGGCTACCACCGAGATTAGGAATGTGGCTGGCCGGCAGAAGCAACCACTAGTCCCAGTAACAGAGCCGTTCTGTTTTCTTAATGAACAAAAAAAGGACCTTTCCCCACTTAAATTAGAAAGGAAGAAGTTGCTTGGTACGGTTGGAAATAATCTAGGGCAGCAAACCAACAGGTGCTTCAAAAGCATCAGCAGACATTTGAGAGAGAAAAAGAATAGAATCCCTCAATAGCACATACATTTTACAAGCTTTTTTTTTCTGTAGAACCCCAGTGAAGTTACTGTATAAATCGGAAACTGAATAATTCATCAGTGGTGAATATATAATAAATCATATTTCGCCTTGAACATTCCTCACAGGTACGCAACTCTTCCCACGCCACAACCAGAAGCAGGCAGTGAGCTCGAAAACACCAAGGTCTTACCTGGAGTCTGGGTACTTCGTCAGGGTAGCCAGGCTGCTGGTGTACATGTGTCCTCCTACATCGATGTGCACGGGAGCGTTCGACTTGGTGAGCTGAGCTGGGAGAGGAATTCCTTGAGCAGCCAAAGGAGAAACCGGGGACCGTGTTAGAGACAGACGGGACATGCTTCTTCCCTCCTGCAAAGGGGAGGCAAAAAAGAACAGTTTCTCTTAATGCAGCAGTGCGTTACCTCTCTTTCCAGTGTGATCACAGATCTAATCAGATCATTTTTGCATCTGCCTGATCACATATTCGGCTAACAAATTATTGCCACCACTGTAATTAAGTGTATTTGCATCATTTTCTTCAGAGTACCAGAGGGGAAGAGAAAGATGCTTATTAGCAATAAGAAATCCAGAAATAAAAATTTTTCAAGGTGTCAGCCTCAAGGGGCATAAAACAAACTGCAAAATTCTAATTAAAGGTCGCGGGCTTATGTGTTAGATGTGAAATATCCCCTGACAAACGAATAACCAATTTGTGAATTGGGATTCAGGGGGTTTTTGCAAGTTTGTCTCAGCAACAAGACACCTCTAAATTAGTGACTTCCTCAGTACCTAAGGCATTTAGTTTATACACGCAGTAAATTTCACATCAAACTAAGATCAGTTTTCTGGTTTATTTTCAATAATTGTGAATATTAGACACAACAAATTAATAAGCCATCAAACTGAAGGCAATTAATATCTGGGAGCACCAAAACCAGGAAAATACATAAACTGACCCATGCTTTCATGACAAGACACGTTAGCAATTACTGTACAATATGGCATGTGAAATTACAAATCCAACAACCCACCTCATGCTCACTGCCCTAAAAATATCTGAAAACTCGTGAAATTTCAAGACCCAAAATCTTCAGCTGACGTACAAAACAAAAAGTATCAAAATGCCTGAAAACTGAACAGGACAACCACAGCAAAAGAGAATTCCTCAATTCTCTTCTGTAAGAAAAGCAGCACTTATTCTGCATGAAATGTGTGTCTCAAAGCTGATTTCAGTTAAATTGGTAGAGACAGTAGACATGTCAAAAACCCTTTTATAGAAGTTTAAGAGAATGTCCATCCATCCTCCCACCATGGGTAAAGCAACATATGCAAAACATTACAGCCAAAGAAATTTCTGAATATAATCTAATTTCCTCGCTATTCTATTCTGCAAGCGAGCTACCAAGCACTCAGCCTCTTCCTTACATCTGACAAGCACTTTATACGCAGCACTGCAAAGTGAATTCCCATTTCTCCCACATTACTTTGGCAATGTTTCTCAGAAATCTAAAGCTGGTCTTGCCTTTCCCTTAGCAGCAAGTATTCCCCACAAGACACCCGGCTACACCACTCTATGAACATACAATTAGCAACAGCCTTTGTGGAAAAAAAAAAAAACAAACCAAACCACTGAGGTATATAGAAAGCAATTTAAAAATGTTATTAGATCTGAACAGCTTCATAAAGTCATCACAACATCTCCATTTACTGTATTTCATCTCAGTTACTTCTTAAGACTTCCCTGCATCTACAGCACAGAAATACATCACCCCATTATGAATCCACATCCTTTCCTCTTCGGAGGCTGGACGGACATCTGCACTGAACACGGAGCAAACACCAACTCTGTCCTAGGACTCCTGTGTCAGCCGATGCAAAATTGGGCATTAACATTTTTACTACGGCACCACCTTCAAGGAAAGTGATTGAATCCTTTCATGACTGAAGACGATGCTTTCTAGTTTCCCACAAGAGCCTGTCGCGGGCAATCTTCAGTAAACATGTCATATAGCATAAATAAAAGAACCAACTTTTAAAAACAACTTGGTACGCAAGCACCTACAGTATTTTAGCAGCGTGTTTATTAATCCGTGGGTGCCTCAGCTGTCTGCCAACACAGACAAAGGGGTTTTTTTTCTTACCAAAGAGCACTGTAAACTCATCTTCACTCTCTACTCCTTCCCTTAAATGAAAGGGTCAGGAGATCCAGGCTGAATGTCAACCCTGCCTTTGTTCACATCCCAACTATTATCACTGATGATGAAGGTACAGACCTTGCACGGTACAGAGCTGCCTTAGAAATAAATCTCACGCAGTTTCACAAAACAAGTGTCTAATTAGGGCTTATCTGCACCCCGTGTTACAATTTCCAAATGAAATCAAAGCACTTCCAGTCCTCTGTAAACGCGCCTTCCATTTAACCATTTGTCTTGAAATACAGACTTCAATTTTAAAATATGCACAGATAGCTCAAGATCAAGTGATCTGAATCTATTTGTGCATATTTAAACACTGCTGCTGTCTTAGGATTTTGTTTAATGTTAGTATACGAGTAAATTCCTTGATCTGCAGAGTCTGAGATTCTCACTGAGGCCATACTCACACAGTAGATATTTAATTTATACTATTCACTGGAGGGACCTTTTGAACAATCCTCTGCTTTTGGCATCTCTCAGCTAGAGCATGTGTTGAAAAAACACTTAATTATAGAAAATCACTGGAAAGCTAAAATAGTTCTCAAACTTTTATGGCTTTTCTTACTTAGTGAGGGTGCCACTGGCTTTTTGGGGGAGGGGAAGTGAAGGGGGGGGAATTAAAAAACACAGGCTTTTCCCCTGGCTGGAGAGGATTCGTATTAAGAAAATGAACCCACCGTTTTTATTGAAGTTGTGGAATTCAATCATTTTCGTATGAGCAAATTATCAAGGGGTGTAATTGCTAAGCACTACACAAAGGGCACTGAAAACACTCCTATTGCTCCAAAAATATAAATACTCCCCATTTCTTAAGGTACCGTAACCCTATTTCTAATGGCTCTTTCCTCTTCTTAATGGAAAACGCAACTAAAATTCATCACAGAGTAATGTACTTATTTTATGCACAAAGCAAAATTCTAAATGTATTTATCCAGTAAAAGTCTTTATGCACATATTTTCTAATACTGATGTGAAAATTAAAACCTTAGGGGTAAATATCACAGAAACACTAACAAACTTCATTTATTAAACCATGTAAAATAATCCTTGCTCTTGAGTTGCCTACAACAGGATACAGCATCCCAACCAGTGGCACAGGCAATAATCCCGCTCTAATAAGTAACACAGGAACCTGCTGAAGGCAAAATCAATAGAGTCTGATTCCCAAATTATCTGAATATTTAGTTTTTCAAACATTACACACCAAGATCTTTCAGAGCCAGCTTATCTTTTTCTGCCTTTCTAAGCTAACTGCATAAGTGCTGCTTGTAAAAACTATTTGCCCATGCAAAGTGAAATAATCACAATGCCATGCTCATTTACACACAAAATGATTTTGTGTCCCATTGTGCTCACAGTTGTTCAGCTCTCTAGGGGTGATTAAACTAGCTATGCTGCTACAGCTTGAGATGATTTCACTGAATCGTTTCTCCATGAAGTTGCTTCTTTGCTAAGCTGTTATTTTAACCATAAAAGGTAAACAGAAGGCAGTTGTAAGAGCTCCATTCAGCTCCGTGCCCAGGGCTATAACCCTAGGGCAGAGAATGCTGAAAGACTGCAGAATTTTCCAGGGTGTTGCCTTTCTTGCTCTAAAGCCTTCAGGAATACTGTTCATTTAATACACACTCTAGATGATACATTTCAGATCCTGCTAAAAGAAAAGACTTCAAAAGTCTAAGAAGTTTTGGGCGGATGAAGCTTTCCCACCTCTGCACATAGCTGGGGGCCATGGTAACCAACACTGCTGTTGATGTTGGGAAAATAGAGAGAAATAAACCGCGCAGAGCAGACAGAGAGGGACGAGGGAGGTGAAAGGTTGCAGGAAAAGAAACAGGCAGCAGGCTGGAAGGGGATAACGCGAAAAAAAAAAAAAAAAAAAAAAAAAAAAAAAAAAGGGAAGGGGGGGGTAAGAATGGAAAAGGAGGCGGCTCTGAAGGAGAGACGAAGTTAAATCGAGGAGCAGGCACTTCAAGAAAGGCTACAGATGGGGAGCGGGGCTAACGAAGGGCGTAAAAGCGCTTTGTTGCTGAAGTTGATGCTAAAAAATTAATTGGAACTTCATGCTGCCGTTCACCCGCGCGGTTTAATTCCTTCACGCGGGCTGCAGACGGCAGGTTTATAAGGGCTGAAAGGGGCCTGTGGGGGTGAGAAGGGCCTCGGGGGGAGCCCCGCAGCCCCCCCCCCCGGCAGCGGGGTCCCCGCTGCCGGGGGGGGGGGGGGCTGCGGGGCTCCCCCCGGCCGGAGAAGCTCAGTCCCAGGCTCAGCGATTACCTTTGTGTGCACCGAGAGCCCCAAAAGCCGCGGGGAGCCCCGCTCCCGGCTTAAAGACAAAAGGAAGGAGGGGGGAGGCTGCCCCCCTCCCAGGCCCCACGCGTAATTAAAACTCCGTAAACATCCTCACACGCTCCTTCAGCGAAGCGATAGGAGACGGCGTCCAAAAACTTTTACATGGGAAAGGGTAAGGTTAGTGTGTGGGGGGGAGCTCTGGGTACAAAGAAGG
This sequence comes from Clamator glandarius, assembly GCA_033459285.1. NCBI lineage: Eukaryota > Metazoa > Chordata > Aves > Cuculiformes > Cuculidae > Clamator > Clamator glandarius. Next base: position 1,450,627 of record JAUNZM010000463.1, on the reverse strand, counting down.
GGGAAGAAAAAAAAAAAAAAAAAAAAAAAGAAGACAAGGGTTTTTCCTGCCCTCCCCGCGGTCTCCAGCGCATTTAGAGCGAGTTTCACGTCACCCAAACGCCTTTCCCTGGCTCGTGGTCAGGGAAATCACCGGCGAGCCAGCCAGCCGGTCACTTCACTTGGTGCCTTTCCCTGGGAACGCGGTGTCTGCCCAGAGGTGAAACCCGAGCAAAAGGAGGAGGAGGAGGGGGGGAAAAGAAAGAAAAAAAAAAAAAAAAAAAAGGCACAACATGGCGTCCTTTACTTATTCCCACAGAACAAGAAAGGAGATGTCTTAGATGAAGGCAAGAAAAGAAGCAAAGAGGGGGAAAAAAAAAAAAAAAAAAAGAAAAGGCAGCCGCGAATCCCCGCTCCTGACCATCCAGTGGTGTTGAGCATTAGCCAGGCTCATGGATTAATTTTGCAGGAGTGCGCAGATCGCATGCAGGAGCAGAAATGCAAACTATAGCCTAGAGTGGTTTGAAGTCTACCCCAACCCTTCCACTCTCACTGGCGCCAGAGTTTCATTCACAGCTCCGCTCCCACCCCCCCCACACCCCCCTAAACCGCCTCCCTTCCCTTTGTGCCGGCGCCCCCCGCGTTACCATGCGCGCCCGCGGAGCCACCGCGCTGCGTCCGCCGGCTGCGGGGCTCTGGCCGCGTCCTCAGAGCCGGGGCGGCACCCCGGGGGCTCGGCCGGTGCTGCCCATGCTGGAGCGGAGCAAAACAAACCATGCACACACACACACACAGAGAGAGAGAAAGGGAGAGGGAGGCTGCCAACGCGTCCTGTCGCTTTAAAAAAAACACCCCTCCGCCGCTTCTCCTCCGCAGTTAGTTCGGGGAGAAAAAAAAAAAAAAAAGAAAAAAAGGCACTTTCCTAAAAAAAAAAAATAAAAAATAAAAAGAAGAAGAAGGAGCGAACGCGCATCGCTTGGCTTCTCGGCACGCTCGCTCCTTCGCTCTTACCTCTGAGGACGCGGAGACGCGGAGCCCCCCTCTGGCTCTGGGCTCCGGCGGGTTCGTGCGGGGATGGGCTCAGCTTTTGGGGCTTTTCCCTGACCAGCCTCGCTCCGCGGATCCTGCTGCGATTGTTATTATTTTTAAAGCTCCTCTGGCTCGCTCCCCCTCGCTCGGCTTTTGCTGCTTTTCTGTTTATTTTGTGTGTGCGCGGATGTGTGTGTGCGCGTGAGGGGGGGGAAAAAAGCCTTTAAATGAAACTGCCGAGGCTGTTATGAGAAGAAAGGCAATAATCCCGTCTCTAAATAACAGAGGGAAGGGAGAAGAGGAGGAAAAAAAGCGAATTCTTGCTCAGGGCTTTGCAAACGCCTGCAGGGCAGAGGATTAGGCTACAATTAGCTCAGCCCTTTGCTCTCGCCCGAGCTAATTTTGCGATGAAAATTGGATATTTTTCCCTCCTTTTGGTGAACGTCTCCAGATTTATTCTTCTCTTCCCCCCCCCCCCCCCCCCCCCCCAGCCGCCCCCTTGAATAAAATAAAAGAGAAGCCCTGGAAATGCACTGAGGCTGCGGAGGGCGCCCGCAGAGCCCCCCCCGGTGCGAGCCCCGCAGCCCCCGACCCTGCCCGGGGATAACGGTGCTGGGGAGCATCAGCCACTGTCACGTCCTTCAGCAGACTTGGTGAAAAGAAGAAGGGAGGGGGGGGAAAAAAAAAAAGAGGGGGGGGAAGCTGATTTTAATCATTGTCATTTGGTCTGATGTAATATTTCCCCAGGCATTTTCAACTAGGCATAAATTTTCAGCTCCCAAATAAGTAACACAGGGCACGTTTCTCACATCTCTTTGACTCCTCTGTGACAATTAGGGTAGCACCCACTCTGCACTTGTTGATAAACTAGATCAAGTTCGAGAAAATAATAATAATGATGATGATGAAAGGTAGCCCCCCTCCGCCCCTGCGGCGCCCCGGGGTGCGCGGAGGGGGCAGCCCCGAGGGGCCTGGGGGGGCTCCCATCCAGCCCTCCCCCTCCCTTTCACCCTTCGCTAATGTCTCGCATTGTAAACGCCAAATTTCCTGTAGGCCATTAAAACCAAATGACGTCTATCGACATGCATTGTGCTAGTGCGGAGCGCCCTGGCACCCGCCCCCGGCCAAAAGCGCCATTTCAATTAGAGAGAGCGCGGCGCGGGGCGGGGGGGCAGGGGGAGAACCCCCTCAGCGAAAAGAAAAAACATCCCCAAAAAAAGAGGGTTAAAAAAAAAATATATCAAGCCCTCCCTTAACTTTCGGCTAAAGACGCGGGTGTCAGAGCCAGGGGGGAGGCCCCCCCCCCGTCCGCTGTGCTAGAGCGGATCCCCCCGCGCCCCGCGGAGCCGCAGCGCCCCCTGGCGGAGCGAGGCCGCGCGGGGCCTTACGCAACCTGCCCCGCAGCTCGGCCCGGGGAGCGCCCCCCCCCCCCCCCGGCGGCAGCGGGAGGCGCCCCCCCCTCCCCTTTTCTGTTTTTTTAAACTTCAGGAATAAACAGAAAGTTTCCTCCTAAGGGGAGGTTTGGGTTTTTTTTTTAGAGTACAAACTACAGGAGAAGAGGGAAATTTTCTCATTAAAGTTACATCCCTGCAGTTAGTTCAATTACTTGATATATGCAGAAGATGTTGTAAATTTAAAGATTTAAATAGCTTACAAAGATGCCGGAGGCTCCATCAGTTAATTTCCTTAATTTATGGATTTTTAGCTGTGCTTCTGAAATGAAAAGGAGAATGAGAACTAGGTCAGCGGAGAGATTTGCATCCAGAACAGACTAAAATTTGTTTTCCTTGACCATCCCAGCGGCCCAGGTGTGATCCTTGGCAGGATCACCTCTGACCTCCGTGCTGGGATTCTCCTCTTGCTTGTGGGAGTGTGGCATAAACGGGTGGGTTTTATTCTAGAAGAACCCCTGGGCACGAGCGTGTCCCCAGACAGCAGCTTCACCTGGTTGCGGGGCGAGGCTGGGGTGTCTGCGGGCTCATTCCCCCAGCACTCGCATCAACAGGTGGATTCGGGGAGGACAAGCTCCACCAAGACTCGGCGACCTGCCCCGCAGCCCGAGTTCCACTCAGCTTTTCTCTCGGGGCACAAGCAGACTATTTGGGGTGACTCGGCATCATAATTTGCGCTTCCTCAGCATCATAATTTGCGCTTCCTCAATGAATTGCTGACTGCTAAATGAAAAATAAATAAGAGAATCTCCGACAGCAATCAGAGCATCGTAAAAATAGGCTGCTTCTGCATTCTGGCAGAGGAAAGAGAATCTAAGAAAATTACGCTGAATGATAAGCAGGAATGGTTTTCTGGCTCATCCTGACACGTCTGCGACAGGTACCGTCTCGTGCTGGATGGAAGTGGGGCGCACAGCTAATGAAGATCGGGTTTGTTTGCTTGCAGATGAAAGCAAAGACACGGTAGCACATGGGATGAGAAAGGCATGCACGTGGTACGCAACTTTTAATGGTACCTAAGAAAAGGACAATGTGCTTGAGAGCTTTGAGTTTTTCCTTGCCTAACGCGGAGGGTAATAAAGGTACGCCTTACAGCTCTGTGCGCGCTCGTGCCGGTCTTTCTTCTCACTCAAGTGTGTGAACGCCTTTCTGTTGTTGTGTTTCAATATGTATGAATATATACATATGAATTAATACTTAAAAGAATGATATAAACTAAACAGTTTTAGGAAGCAGCATTGCAATATGATTAGTATTGGTGTTCGTGATTTAACATTTCTTTTCCCACTAGATGAAGTTTCTAAGATTTGCAAGGTACGTGTCAAGGACGGGTATATAAATGGATTTTTATTTATTCACAACTCCAAGACTAATTGCTTCTCTTTGCCTGAAGGCCAAGAGATTGGTTTTAATATGACACTTCAAAAGTATTCATAGAACTACAGAGATACTAAGTGTCATTGTTTAAGAGAGAAATCTCGCTATGCTACTTGTGACCCCAAAAATAAAATCTTCCACTGTATGTTGAATCCTAATGTTGTTTTTCAGAGTTTCACTTAAAGCTCAACCATTAAGACATGCACAAAGGAAAATATTAAATAATGTGTAGTGAACAAAAGAGAACAAATACTGTTAGAACAGAACATAACTTATTTTCTCAACAACTCTATTATCCTCCCTAGAAAGCCATATAAAATTTACAGCAGAAGATTCCTGAGCTGGGTTGCAGGATATTGTAATTAAAAGTGATAAGTTATAACTTATCATAGGTGTTTTAAAAGTTCGTGGCCAAACACCCAGCCTGTGTTTATTAAGATAATAAATACTTCAAAATAAATACTTTGGATTTTTTTCTTACTGGCAGTTCTTTGTATTCTATGCGGATGCTTAAAAATTGAATTGGACAGAACCTTTCTGTAAGCTGTTCTTTTATCTAGTTGTTCCATAGCTCTCTTCCATTTTTTTTCTATGAGCAGGTAAATCATTTATTGACACTCTTAAGACAGTGTGAAGGAGAAGCCATAAAGAACACCGGTTCATTTCCCCCCATTTATTTTGTGTTTTCCAAAGCCAACAAACTGTGTATCTTTTACAGGACAGAAAATTACTAGATTCAGAAAAGAAGCAAATTTGAAGAAATATAAATTTCCTATCAAAAAGATATTCCAAATATATTTTAAAATTATCAGATTTGAAGTGCATTGACCATGTGAAAGAAAGTATCATGAATTGAGAAATAACGTCCACCTATTCTACGCTGTGCTCTATGAATTAGAGTAACAACAGCTGCCAGCTGGTATTGTTCTTGAAGGCCTTGTATGAATTTAATCTAGTAGCCCTCGTCCTCTCTTAGTCTTTACTCTTTTCCTTAAGTGTCTTATCTTGAGGTTTGAGCCTGACCTCAGGACTTCTGATATTACATATCTTAACCTGAGGCTTGATCCTCGCTCCCTGGTGATGATACCGATATTCCCAGCGACTACAAAAAATGCAGGAGGAAATCCATGGGCTGCCTGACCCTCCCCTCTAAAGCACACCGTGCTCTACTGGGCTTTTTAAGATAAAGCAGTAAATAAGAGAGAAATTGGATCATTTCATGACGTGTTTAAAGCAGATAAATGAAGACTAGGAGTTTATTCCTTTAAAATGCAGGAATCAATGTCTATATGTAGATTAATACTCTTCCCAGTTGCAATGGTTAAGACACTGCAGTGGTCTAGATGGACTTTGTTTAGGGAGAGAAGATTTAAGTAAGAAATTGGTGCTTCTAAAGAAATAGATGGACTCTGGCGCACCTTCAGTCAACAAAGCCTATGTGACTTTGTTGCCTTCAGCAAGATTCCATGGCTGTGACTGTGTTTAGCCCTGTCTCCTAGACCACAGGGGCACCGGGGAGGAACGCATCTGAATGCAGAGAGCAGGCAGCCGTGGATCTTGTGACTAGCACCACCGCTCCCGTCACTGAAAATGAGATGGAAGCAGAAGGTGTGGAAGGCTGATGTTACGAATGTGTTGAGCTGCCGGAAAGGTTTGTTCTTGTGAGAAACGTGAAAACATTAAGCACCTTGAATTCCCAACACTCAATACAGTCAGTTGACATCTAAGGAATAATAAAGAGCAAGAATTAAGGGCATCTCCCAGTTGAAGCAAGTTTTTAAGCCAGTTGCAGTGCCAATCATTCTGGAACAGGAACTCAAGCCGAGGTTGGCTAATTAAGTTTAATTGAAATAATTGTTTGTCATTTGTAGGCAGATAAGGGGGTTCCTGGGAGCAGTGAGCATGACTGTGCAAAGAACAAAATCTGACCATTAGGAAATCACCAAGTCTTGTCACTCTTTTCCCTTGAATGCTCTTCTATTCTTTTCAAAAAACAGCTTGCTGCTGAGTGACTTTACAAACCATTACTTTATTGACTAACTACAGATGGATTGTTTTTAAAACTATCCATTATCCAGTGTCTAGCTCATGACAACAGCGTGATACAAAGAAATAATCTGCACTGGAAGGCCAAGATGAAATATCCTGTCAGGAAATACAGGATAGGAAAGATTTGCTTGTCTCTTCTGCTTTGAACTGTTACAAGCCAAAAAGAGTTTCCAAAATGAAATTTGCTTAATCAAGATGTCCCATGTTAGCATTCAGCTTTATATATTGCCATTTTGTTGTGTGCTCTCGCACCTCCTCTTAAGCGGTTACAATACTGAGGAATATTTTTAACCTGCCTAAGTAATGTGCCTGGCATTAGTTTTTAGCTACTTATTAAATGCAGCTTACCCATATTATGTATGTCACAGAGAGGAAAAAAACATTTTTATGGCTGAGTGTAATCCATTCATTGGTTTATTAGAGACACAGAGTACTCTGAAGAATGCCACAAATCCACACGGTGTCCCTGAGAGCTTGATTTTTGCATATGGATCGCTGACTTAGCTGAACGATGTATAAAATTCTGTGTAGCCAGGCAGCTCCCAGCTGAATACACTTCTAAGGGAGGTTATATGCATTGCTTCTGCCAGCAAAGGTCTGGAATATGTTAAACTGCGAAAATATCACTTAACAGAGTACAGAGAACGAAGAAAAGAGCCATAATGATCCTTTTGTATCAAATGATTTACTGTTTTTAGGATCTTTAGGTACAGACACATCTAGAATCGTAGATGAACTGTTTCTTATTTACGTAGCGGCGCTTCAGTGTGCTTTTTCTATGGCAAATAATAGACTGAGGCTTCTGGATCATGCATGGCTGGGACAGAACCTGAAAGAGCAGCAGCTCAATAAAGCATCGTGACAATGACATGAAAATGGAACAGAAAGAAAATGGAACAAAATCTTCTAGAGATGGAGGCCCTCCAGAGATGGATTCCAGAAAGTGACAGGGTAGTCAAAGAAAGACCAGACAAAGTCTAATATTAGTGGCAGGGAAGGGAATATTCTTAACTGCTCCAGTTTCAGATCCACTCTAAATGAAAGGTCGTATGAGCTGTTGTGACCCCCCAGAAAACAAGCAGAGTAGATAAATAAATTCTAGGAGCCAAGGGAATGACTTCTTGTCTGCTAAAACAGAAGCTGAGTCTAACTGCATGTGAAGATAGAATTAAGCAGACACTTATGTTGCAAAATATCTAAATAATAGACAAAAACCCCACAACTGGAAGGGAGAAACTAAAAAATTAATTTAGGGTGATGATGTTCCCCTGTTGGATGAAATAAATAGTGAGCTGGAGTTTGTGGGACTGTGACACAAAATGAGACACACCACAGAACAAAAGTCATCACTGCTGACAGTATGGAAGGGGAGCAATAACAGTGTTGCAGTCAAGGATTTCTGCATCCTACCCCCACCTGTGATGCAGGCAGGCTCAGCTGGAGCATTTCCACCACATGCTGTGATGGAAACATGCTCCTACCAAATGGGTGATACCGGGCGGTGCTGCTGCTCCTGGGCTGCTGGAGGAGGAGAGCTCGCAGCAGCCTCGGCGCCATTGTTCTAGCACAAAGAAGATGAGAGCTCTGAACCTGGCCAGCTGAGCGAGAGCCTATCCAAATCTCACTATGCCAGAGACCCTTGGAAGGGAGGCAGTATGTCAGACATATGGTTGAAACATGCTATGCTCCAGCCATCCTCGGCTAGCGTATGGTCTCCCGAGTACCACTGCCAGCTGGGCTCTAATTTACACTGGGCCTGAGAATCAGGGACCTTAGCAATCTCCCTGATGGTCTCTTCTCCTTTGCTTCACTGATTTCAGATATGCAGATATTTGGAGACTGTCGTTTCCTCTGCCTGGCATCCTTACAGGCAGACAGGGGGGCATACACTTCTTCACCTAAACAGTGTGTTTGGTTGAAAAAGCAGAGACCAATATTCTGCGAGAGCAACATTTCAGAATCCTGACCCTGTAAAATTTTTAATATCCATGGTATCACCTCAGATGTCGTGCAAGGATGTGAAGTTAATAAAACAAGCGTCCCCAATTGTCTGCGATAGAAAGAGCATTCCCAAGCAGTAGAAGTTGCACTTACCTGTTCTATGCTGTATTTTTGAGGATGCATGTGCTGCAGCATCATTTTTCACAGGTTTGTGCTCTTAACTTCTTAAGCCTTGGATTATTCCATGTTTCTGTCATGGATTTCTTCCCAGAGAAGAATGGGACGCCTTTTTTCTTGTTGGAAGAAACTCCTTAAATAAGAGGTTTATTTCTCATCACAAAGTACATATTGAACGGTGCACAGAGGAAAAAACAAAGTCTTTGTTGAACACTTGTTTAACCTTTAGTTCTAGTATTTTATTACAGTGTTCACCACATGATTGATCATAACAATCGTGTCATCAGCTCTGGTGAGATGATGAAATGATAAGGGCTATGACTAAAAATTACACTTGGGTCTGCGCTAGGATCCCATATTTCTTCTGCATTTACTACTTTACAGAGTTACATTCTTCCGTCCCAGGCCTGAAATGCAAACGCAGACTTTTCCCCGAGGTGGGCCAGATGTTTACTTGCTTATCACGAGCATCTACATCCATATTCCCAGAACAATGGTGGTGAACACAGATGTTTGGACTATGAAAAGGGCAGTTTTTCTAAGTGGATTAAAGGTTCTTGCATGCATCAGGGGAAGGATGAAGCAGGGTGGGTGACTGCTGCTGCAGTGGCTTTCCCAGGGAGGGAGAGGCAGGGAAGCCGCTCTCCTCTCTTTTCCCCGCGTCTCTCTCCATTTGGTGGAACTGGTAGGGAATAGTTCTGGATTAGGGGAAGGACTGGAGGCTGCTCTTAGAGGACATTTCGGCTGCAGTGTCACTTCTGTGTCCTGTCTTTGGCCCACTACACAAGTTTTGCCTTTCGTTTCTCCAAACGAAGACCCCCATCCACATTGTTCTCCCGCGTGGCAGCTCCGCCACGGTGGAATAACAAGTCCCTGTCTCTCTTGTTATGCGATAAGAAACTAAAAATACCAACCCCACTGGAGTTACTTCTACATTAAAGATGTAAGTGGAAGAAAAACCACTTTCAGAGCTTTTTTTTAAATTTAATTTTTAATTAATCTTAATTAATTTGAATTTTCAAGCGATCTGAAAAATAGTTTAAAATTAATATATATATATCGGGGTGTTTTTTCCCCCCTTTTCCAGTGCTGAGAGTGTGCGTAATGCAGGGTAAGTGCTGTGGCTCTCAGTTTGTATTGTGAAAGTCCAGACAGGGCGGATGGGGGGAACCAGAGGGTCGGTGTGACTGGAGGGCTGGGATAACGGGAGGGCCGAGAGGAATTCTCTGCTGCCTGGCACAGAAGGACCCCGGGGGTGCTGGTTGACAGCAGCTGAACATGAGCCAGCAGCGGCCTAGGTGGCCAACAAGGCCAACATCGTCCTGGCTTGGGTCAGAAACAGCATGGCCGATGGGACCAGGGGAGGGATCATCTCCCTGTACTCGGCACTGGTGATGCTGCGCCTCAAATCTTGTGTCCGTTTTGGGTTCCTCACTACAAGAAGGACACGGAGGGTCTGGAGTGTGTCTGGAGAAGGGAACCGAGTTGGGGAAGGGGGTGGAGAACGAATGTTATGAGAGCGTCTGAGGGCCCTCGGGTGTTTAGTCTGGAGAAGAGGAGGCCGAGGGGAGCCCTCATCGCTCTCTGCAGCTCCCGGAATGGAGGTTGCTGTGAGGGGAGTGCTGGGCTCTTCTCTCAAGTGAGAAGGGATCGGATGAGAGGAAATGGCCTCAAGCAGCGCCAGGGGAGGTTTGGATTGGATTTCGGGAAAAATTCCTTCACAGAAAGGGTTCTCAGGCCCTGAAGAGGCTGCCCAGGGAGGTGGCGGAGTCCCCATCCCTGGAGGGGTGTACAAGGCGGGTGGATGAGGAGCTCAGGGGCAGATGATAGATGCGATATGATGGCGGTGGGTGATCTTTAACGTCCCTCACAACCCATTCTGTGATTCTATGACACGGGCTCAGCACTGGGCAGGTACGGTTGGAGTCGATGATCTCAAAGCCCTTTTCCAGCCCAGCGATGCTGCGCTCTGTTCCGTGGTTGTGTCGGCAGAGCCGGGGGTGCCGGGGTGACCCGGGGCGGCCGCATCTCCCGCCGTTCCCGTTGCCGTGGCAACCGGCGGCTGCTCCCGGGGCGGCGGGGATGGAGCCCCGGGGCGGGGAAGGGGGCGGCGGGATGGGGCTGGCGGCGACCCCGGCTCCCGCCTGACCTCCGCTGCCCCAGCCCCTGGCCTCGACTCCCAGACAGCCGCTCATCCGAGGTCCCAGCCAGCCTCAGACCCCAGCTCCGAACCAGCCGCTCATCCCAGATCCCAGCCAGCCTCAGACCCCAGCTCCGAACCAGCCGCTCATCCCAGATCCCAGCCAGCCTCAGACCCCAGCTCCGAACCAGCCGCTCATCCCAGATCCCAGCCAGCCTCAGACCCCAGATCCGAATCAGCCGCTCATCCCAGATCCCAGCCAGCCTCAGACCCCAGCTCCGAACCAGCCGCTCATCCCAGATCCCAGCCAGCCTCAGACCCCAGCTCCGAACCAGCCGCTCATCCCAGATCCCAGCCAGCCTCAGACCCCAGCTCCGAACCAGCCGCTCATCCCAGATCCCAGCCAGCCTCAGACCCCAGCTCCGAACCAGCCGCTCATCCCAGATCCCAGCCAGCCTCAGACCCCAGCTCCGAACCAGCCGCTCATCCCACATCCCAGCCAGCCTCAGACCCCAGCTCCGAACCAGCCGCTCATCCCAGATCCCAGCCAGCCTCAGACCCCAGCTCCGAACCAGCCGCTCATCCCAGATCCCAGCCAGCCTCAGACCCCAGCTCCGAATCAGCCGCTCATCCCAGATCCCAGCCAGCCTCAGACCCCAGCTCCGAACCAGCCGCTCATCCCAGATCCCAGCCAGCCTCAGACCCCAGCTCCGAACCAGCCGCTCATCCCAGATCCCAGCCAGCCTCAGACCCCAGCTCCGAATCAGCCGCTCATCCCAGATCCCAGCCAGCCTCAGACCCCAGCTCCGAACCAGCCGCTCATCCCAGATCCCAGCCAGCCTCAGACCCCAGCTCCGAACCAGCCGCTTATCCCAGATCCCAGCCAGCCTCAGACCCCAGATCCGAACCAGCCGCTCATCCCACATCCCAGCCAGCCTCAGACCCCAGATCCGAACCAGCCGCTCATCCCAGATCCCAGCCAGCCTCAGACCCCAGCTCCGAACCAGCCGCTCATCCCAGATCCCAGCCAGCCTCAGACCCCAGATCCGAACCAGCCGCTCATCCCAGATCCCAGCCAGCCTCAGACCCCAGCTCCTAGTTGGCTGTGAGGCAAGAGGTGTCTGGGGAGACACTCGGGGAGAACAGCCCTCAGAGGTAGGAATTGGTGGTGCTGATCAATGCCTGTATGGCAGCCTAATCTGTGTTACAGGGCTCTCAGGAGTATTGTAGCAACAAAGGTATATTTTAGGGTTCAGTTAATTAAAAATTACTTATTAATCTTCCTAGGTCCTGTGTTGTACTTAACTCTGCTGTTGTGCCACAGAAGAAATCTATCATATTTATACAGTTCCAGCAAGAGCTTGAGTAACCTCCTGTAGAGCTCCTTCCCTGGACATTGCAGTCCTTCCTCATCGGATGCTCAGTGCTTGCTCTCCTCCTCCTGCCACTTGCACTCGTTGTAGCGGGAAAGGTAGGACTGATACCTGCTTTTATCCATCAGTAGGAGACCATCTCCCTAGATCCCTGGGAAGAGCAGCAGGGCTGGTTCCGGCTGCAGGCCTTGCTCTCAGGGGGTGCGATACACCACTTTTCCAACGGAGCTTGGGTGCAGGGCTAAATTTTGAGGCAGGCTTAAGATTTTGGATATACCGACATGCTAGGATAAAGTTTTGTTAGGAGTCCTCAGGAGAAATGGTAAGATGATACATACAGATGTGTCTGAGGTGTTTTCTTTACCTATATGGAGATATGTGTATTATAAAGTTAATATTGTCAGGGCACTGACAACAGTTTGTTGTGAGGATGTGCCTGACTTGTATGCAGTAGTGTGCTTCAAGCAAATAACTTGATTAAAAAGGCATGATTTTTATATACGAGTGTGTGTACATTTTTATTTTGGAATTAATTCCTTTTTGAGACTGATAATAAGGGAGAAGCTTTCTTCCAACAAGCTAAATTGAAAGGAAGTAATCTAGAAGTTGGATTTGATATGTATGGTGACTGAATAAATCTAGCCATCCCAAAATCTGTGAGCTCCAGAGTTTCACACTGCATGGCAAAGCACAGCAAGCTTTTCTCAGCTTTTGGGGTTTCTTCTTTTTTTTTCCCTTCGAGGAATACTGTGCTAACACTAGTGACACTTGGCTTCCCAGAAATAGGTCTTGAATTCAAGTGGTTGGATCCTGAAAACATGTTACAATTTCTTAAATTCTTGGTGGCCTATACAAATTAACAGAGTAGTAAGTAAAATTCTGTTTGATGAAGAAAAATACTGCATTCCTAGGATAGAAAATATACAGTATAGGTACCTACTAGTTAGTTCTAAGAAAATGTCAGCGTAAACTCCCTAAAAAGCATAATAAGCACTTTAATATTTTGCTTTTATAAAAAAATGTTCCAAAGAGTACTTTCTGAGTTTTTGTACTTTTCTTCCATAAATACACGAGAAATTAGTTACCTTTGTTGAAGAACGTAGCTAAAAAACCCTGTTCCTGTGTACAGGTATCTGGGAAAGCTTGCTAATCTGCAATTGATGTTTGGAAGCAAAACGATCTTTCTTGAGTACTTTTGAGGAAAAAGATTACTTAATCATGCAAGACTACTTTCTATTATTTTGAGAACAGTTGCTGATTGTTTAAAAAAAACCAGAGTGCTTCCTTCTCATCTGAGAAATGCCTCTTACGAAGATTGTCTCTGATTGTGGAAGTCGATTTGTAGTCTTAGAAACTTAATTTCTTGGCCATCTCCTTGCGTAGCTTAAAACATCTTCAGTCTGGGGACAGCACCACAAGTACTTGTGTTGATACCTGTATCCCTGGTCTCTATGTGCTGCACACAATAGTTTTGTGAAAAAGACTGACAGTATCAATATAAAACAATCTTGTGAAAACGCTGATATTTTCAGGGACAACTGCTTGCTTTTGTATGGCTTCCAAATTCTGATCCTCCTATGGATTTGATGACTCTTTTTAACACAGGAAAAAAGCATGCAAACAAAAAATCCCTGATGGTATTCAACAGTGCAGTCAGCAGCGCTGGTTGTCTTCTGGGAGTCCTGCTGCTCATTATCTCCTTACTTGAAAAACCTTGTATCGGTTCAAGAGGTGTATGGGGCTGTAGTTAACTACGTTTATTGGACAAATTGAGTTGTCACAAGCTGCATACAAGGATATTTCATCCTTTGCAGAGCAGCTGGGGAAACAATGATTTTAGGACCAAAGAGCTGCTGCAGTTAAAACATAGGAAGCTTTTAATAAGAATTAATTGGAGGGAGGATGAAAATGTACATGGTCATTTATGTGTGAGAACTATAGCACAGTTGTGACATTCTGTGCAAGGAGCAGTTCTTAGCTCTTCTGTTCACATGCTGTTGGGAATCTGTGTTGATCCTATACCTTAAAACTCCTCACTGTAGTAGTTCTGTTAAGAAATTAAGGGAGGAACTACTTAAGTGAGGAAGACCAAAGTCTTTCACGAGTATCTGCTGATCTAGTGAATAATTTCTTTCTCATATACAGAACTTGTATGAACCAAGTTCTGGCCTCTGTTCATCTACAGTAAACTCAGTCATGCAATTTAATGTGGTTTTTTTTGTAGTGACTGATAGGGATGCTAATAGAGTGCTAATTTTGTGATATTTAATGTTTACAATGTTAATAGCAAAACATGATGGCTATGGATTTATCATGTTGGAGATTTTTGTATGTTATTTATAGATCTGAAACCTACAAGATATGATATAAAAGCCTTCAATATGAAAAATGTTACATTTCTGAGCAGACAGTGAGAAAATTGCCTTTTAGAGGTCAAAACTCCCAATGCCTCTGGCAACATGGCCTTGATGTCATTTGACAGGGTGGAAACACAGCCCTTCATGGGAATAAACAGCCAATACCTGCATGATTCATTTTGTTAGGAGGGTTCTCCCATTGTTGCTAGGCAATATTTCCGAGGTAGAGTTAAATAAAACAACAAAAAGCCAAAACAAACCCCCTCAAACCCACTGTCTCCTCAGAATAATACTTCTTGTAGGTTGTCTTGATACTGATTGTTATTCTGGTTTTTTTTTTTTTTTTTATTAGAAGGTAACATCTCCTTTCTGCAGAATTATTAGGAGAAGCATCAACCCAATCCCAATACATACCTTCCCCTCTGAGGGGCAGGAAGAGGTGGGAAAGGGTTGTCACCTGGTTAGCGGACGGTTTCCTTTGGGTCTTCCTCCCTCTGTACCTTCTTAGAGCTGTCTGTTTGGCGATGCTCAGCTGTGTTGTGATGTGCAGTTCTTGGAGAAGAAACATGGCAGAGACCAGCAGACATTCATTTGAAATGATTTTCATTCACTGCATTCTGGAATGGACTTGAAAGCAGGTCTCAGAGGCAACTTGTATGTACCAGTTTGTCTTACATATTTATTTCTGATAGACTTGAATCTTGAGGATGGTATTCTATCAAGTGACATACCCGCTCAGTGTGATGTGTGTCTAAAAATAGGTCATTGTCAAAGGACAGGAAAGGAACTGTACAAACTTACAAATGAAACCATTGCAGTCTAGTGAAGCTGAGGTAATGCTGTGCTCAAAGTTATAGTGTTCCATGGATTATTTTTCTAGGATAATATATTAGCCCTGCATTTATCAGACTAGAAGAAGGCGGGTTGCAGGCTCTAAAGACAGTGAATGCTCATGGTTTACTCCTGACACAACACTTTGAAAACCGTTCTCAAAATGAAACAAATCAGTTGTCGTCTTGGAAGGTAGCAGGGTTGAACTGAACTTTGTTCTTATGCTTCAAATATTAATGACTTCAAATAACTAATTTTTCAAGTGTTAAACCATCCCATAAAACATTCACTTAATGCTGTTTTAGGTGTTTGGGTTTGAAAATAACGTTACCACTTTGTGTATTTAGCCAATGCAAATGGAATAGTTTCTCTTTTTCTCTAGAGTAAGTATTGGAGGGCGGAAAAATAAAACCACTAAGAGAGACCCTATTTAAAACCAGGGCATTGGGAAAGATACTTTAAATAACCTATTGATGCATATAAATGTGTGGGTTTTTTGACCATAACAGGGCAAGGCAGCTTTTTTTCCTGGTGATGACAGTGCAAGCACTACTATGTAAGGCCTGGAACATAGCTACACAGGTAAGGCATGATTTGGTGTTTAACTCCAGTGTTGTTGCTGCAAATGAGGTAGAAGAACTAATATTTAATTAAGGAGAGACACTGGAAGTGGTTAGCAAAGCAGCAAATCCATCTACGGATAGGGTTATGCTAATGGGGTTTGAAGTGACCAGGTAAAGGTTAGGCAAGAAATGAAGGGGAAGTGTGACACCTGGTGGAAAGATGGTATCGAGAGCAAGAGATTCGTTAATGATAAACGGGTTTGTTTGACAGGAAGATGCATTCTGCTATGTTTGGAAACCTGTATATCACTGCTGGAGATGAAACCAGGATGAGTGACTTATGCTGTAATCTGATAGTTCATACTGTCCAAACTAGTGAACGTGGGAAGCTGATTATATTCTTAACAAATAGTGATCGCTCTTTCTGAGATACCAGAGAAAGCTTATATTGTTAAGGAGCTTCTCCAAGCCCTTCATCTACATTAAAAATAAATCAATATGGTACAAGCTTAACTATGTTTGAAGAGCCAAGTAATTTTTCAGAAAACATAATCCTAACACCTTAAATGACATTTTCTAGCAGTTTTTTAATTTGAAGGTTGAACTCTTTACTGAGTCTTCTGCAGTGCTATGTTCAGATACAGGTTCCAAATTACCAGGACTGTCTACTGCTGCACTGTCCTGCTTGCTAGTCTGGGAGATAAAGGTCTGATACTGACTTGGAGACACAGTTTCAGGATGCAATGGAGATGCTCCTGCAATTGCAGGAGCCTGGGATTGGGGCCCTCATTTGGTTTCTGTTCCCTTGCAGCTGGTAGGATAATGAGAGTGCAGAAATAATGTAATATTGCATGCATGAGGAGGGAAAAAAAGGGGAAGAACCCTGTAGAAGAGGTGGGAGGAAAAAGTGCTTGATGTCAAATTGCTGGAGTTAGAACTTGCTGTAACGCAGCCAGTAGAACTTGTGTGAAAATGGTGTGGGCTCAGGACTGTGGAGATCTTGCTTTATTATATTTATCGCCAAAATGTTATAGTATTTTGTGGAAAACCAGTCTGCAATAAATTGGAAAACCTTTGTATTAAGGATGTTCCAGAAGCTCTTAGCTCAGCTGAGAGGCAGAGGGGAAAGAAAATTAATCTTAGTCCTTCAGCTCTGCTTTAAAATGTCTTATTCTTCTGAGCTTTCATTGCATATGGTATTGATCATCCCGTGTCACTCTGAGATTTTTCTGTGTTACGACTTTGCTACTGAGAGACTGCTTTATCCTAACTGTGGTGCAAGTTCAATCACAGTTCTGTTTTGTAGTTCAGGCTCATCTCCTGTGCATAACCCACCCCCTTCCCAGTCATGTGGGATTTTCCACTTCATCAGAAGGCAATAGGTCTTGAGATTATCTTGTTCTTTATGCTTTTTTTTCTTCTATTTTTAATGATAGCTTATCACTTGCTGGAACAATATTGTATAAGAGAGTTCTGTATCACTATTGACAGTGGCTTCTTCTTGCTTTGGGGGCAGACTCCATCTGCAAATTTTTGCCTGCCTGCTCAGAAATTATGCTTTTTGGGAACTGACCAGTTCAAGCATGGAAACTAGTTGGTAAGTAAATACCTAAACCCACAAATCCAGCATTTCAGTCATTCAGTTCCAGCCGGAATGGAGCAACATTGAAAAGGGACAGACCTATCTGAGGTGGTTGGCTTCTTGGTCAGCTGCATCGAGTACTTAACATCTGCACAAGTGAGTAACCTGTTCCTTCGGGTCTCCTAATTGTTTGTCACAAACTGGATGATGTTTCTGAACTGTAACATTTTAGTACCAGGATGAATAAAATACTTGATTTGCTCCAAAGAGAGAACTGCTCTTCTGTGCTAGCAGCACTCAAATGCAGCTTCTGTTAGTCAGAGCTCTTGCTGATCTAAATAGGTTTGAGTGGAAAGAGGCCTGTGTGAAAGAGTTTGCTGGCACATTCTAGTGTAGTTTAGTTCAGCGTTGAACACTTCCTTCCCAATCTACCTCCTCCTCCTCAGTGTCACAGGAATTACCCTGTTCTGTCTGAGTTTGCTGGGACAGATTGTGTAGGTCCTCCCATGCTTGTGGAACCACATCAATGGATATCAGCTAATCTCCCAGTTACTGCAGTGTTGCACAAAGGATGGATGGAGACCAGGCTTCTGTTTCCTCAGGAGATGCTTGGTTTACATTTTACTGGGTGTGAGGGAAACAAGCCTTATGCTTTCCTTCAGGGAACCTGGGAATATTATTGTAGATGATTGTGGGGTGTTTAGATAGAGAAATGGTCCTATTAAAAAGGGGCAGATCCTCAAGTTTAACTGTTTTGGATCTAAGTGACAAACACTTTTTAGTGAAGTTGAGGCCTGATTATTTTAAAGGATCTCTAGACCTAACCTAAAAAACAACCCCAGGAGTTTAGTTTAATCTTAGAGCAGGAATGACAAGTTTTGGTACTCAGCTCTGTGTTGGTGAGGAGACAATTCTCCTTACTAAATTATAACTGGTGATGATACTGAGCTTGTGCTAGCACAGGCGGCTTTCTCAACTGCAAATGTGATTTTACTCTGAAATAAGTTCACTGAATGGACTTCATTCTGTAGTATACTCTTACAACTAAGCTTTTCATTTTTGCCCGGAGTATCCACTTGCATATAATAAAGTGAAAACAATCCTAATGTCACTAAATGAGAAAAAAATTAACATATTTCCTTGGAGAGAAATAAAACACGGAGAGGGGTTGGGGAGGGGAACAGTACAGGATAGGATTTGCTACACACCTGTGGTCATCAGGAGAAAAATGTCCTTTGTTTTTCTGAGAATAATTTAAAAATGTGTTTGTATCAATGTTCTTAGTAAAAGTTTTAAGTTTTTGACTCTCCAGATATGAATCATACAGCCTTTGAGAAAGCTGAGAGCTTGCATTTGTGCATTATGGTCTCCTTTACTGGTGGCTGTGGCTGTGCTGTGGCTGTTGTGGCCACGTATACTGGGGGCAGAGGAGGAAGGGCTCCTTGAGAACCTGTCACGACAATTAATAAAGTCTGATAGAAGCCAAAAGTTAGTGAAAGAGGCTATGGAACTTGCTTGTTGAAATATACCACTGGATGCCACTGTTGCTTCGTGGAATGTCCTACTAAAATAACATTGGCTCTGCTTATTCAAAACATTCTGCTTTTCCTTCACTCTCATCTTCGTAGTTCTTTATTACTTTAATCTTTGTTCATATCAAAGGAGAGGAGAAATCATGCCCCACTTATTCTCTTCAGCAGCATGGTGATACTGTTCCCATATCTAGAAGTGACAGCTTGTCACAGGAAAGAAAAGGGAATGACAAAGTTTTGTCTTTTTTTTTTCCTTCTTCTAAGGTAGAATCTTCTTGAAAAGAAGAAAGGTTCAGATGAAAGAGCAGCCAATTTTCCTTGTAACTAAATTCCTTCTCCCTGGCTCTGAATCCTGTGTTAATCACAACTCGATTTGGACACTGAGCCTTTATTCCTGTTTTAATATCCTAGAGAACAGGGCAGGAGGTCGCTTTCACAAATGCCTGTTTATTTCCTTTCCCAAGGGTTGGGCATTTTGTACTTGAAAGAATGTTTTTTGCTTGTTACCGTTTTTTCCTCCTTGGGCAAAGCAGGGAGAGTGAAGGTCATCAGGTGAGTTTGTGATGGTTGTTGCTTGTTTTCACAGGCTCATTTGTAATCACTTGATTACCGACTCTGAGACTTTTCTCTAAGTCATACAGTGGGGATTTTTTTGTGGTTTTTTTTTTTTTTTGACCCAAGCAACCCCCAAAATTTAATTAAATGAAAAGAAAAATCCAAAAATCGTAAGCCTCATTTTCAGATGGTTTGGGTTTTGTATTCCGTGTGCACCCAATTCCTGTGGTTTCCTATGGGAGAAGAAAAAAAATATGTTAGAAAAAAACCCCTGAGAGATGAGCTTTTCCTAGTGTCATGGTGGAGGATGCAGCCTGCTAGCCTGGCTTCTTCAGGGACAGGGACGACCTGCTGCGAGCCTGCTTAATTGGGAGAGCCCCAAATATTGTTAGTTCCATGAAGTGCCAGCCTAATTAATGACAGCGGCAATGCAGAGAGGAGGCAAACACAATGGAAAAGAGCTGTTGAGAGGGCTCTGAAGGAAAAAGAAGCAATAACCATGTAGCCCTGAGAAAGCACGTTTATTCTCTCTCTGCAAGCTGGGCGGGAGAAGGCAGACAGCAGGGCTTCAGCCCCCAGGCCTCTGCAGTGCCATGGAAACGGCACAGGAGCATCGCATCCCTCCGGCGCTCCGGGCCTTGTGGTGGTTCTGCTGCGGATTTAGAGGCAGCAGCACCCACGCAACCTGTGTGGGGCTGCAGGAGGGGGAAGGTTAAAACGCGTGGCTGTTCTGCTGCTTCTCAGCCAGTTTGTAAGGCAAATTATAGGGGAGAGGAGAAGAAACAAGTCAATGTGTGAAGTTTATTGTGGAAGGCGGGCTGGCATCCGCAGCACGATCCCTGTGCTGGATGTCTGACAGCCAGAATGCAGTTTAATTATGCAGCTGTTCACTGATGACTCTCCTCTCTCTCGCTGATAACTCTCCTCTCTCTTCTGGAACCTGGACTGAAGTTTCGCCTGGCTTAGTCGATGTAATCGAAGTTTTCCAGGGATCAGGACTGGATGCTAATGCTACGTCGTTGTAGGTACTGAAGGGAAGCCTGCCAGCAGAGCTGCTACTGCTGTTGATGCCGCATAAACTTATAGCGGTGACCCAGATAACATTGTGACTGACACAGTAAGTTACAGTGTCAGGAGAAATAAATGTCTCCCACAGCCCCTCACGGAGCTCCAGCTGTGCTGCGGTACCTGCCCTTAAGCCCTATCCACCCAGGAAGCCGACCCATCGCTGACGGGCTGGGGACTCGCTGGGTTTGCTCAGTTATGAACCAGTTGTGTACGTGGGTTCAGAAAATACACAGTGCTGGCAATGATCTGGAAATTGTGGTCATTTATTGTACTTATTAAAGGACCTCTCCCAAATGGTTGCCTGCTGTGTCTGTTGAGAGTTCCTGGCAGTCATCTAAGCATGACAGCTCTCTGGAGAGCACTTTTGTGCACTCTCCCCTTATCTACCTCCCTCTGCTCTGTTCCTACTTCTGGCCTAGTCCTGGAAGAGGGCTAGTGTTTAAATGATCCCTCTTGTAGCTTTGCAGTCATCTGTGTTTTCATCTCATCTCCGTCCTGAGGCTGAAATCCCAAGTTCTCATTTATATTACACCATGCAGAGAGAAGACTCTCCCTGTTCTTACTGGCTTGCAGTAGGACTGGTTTCATTGCTGAAGAATACCAAGTGGTTGTGCTGTGGCTTAGTGTTGTGGGCTTGCTCAAACGATAAAGTGTGAGGTACAGCAAGATGAAAGAAGCAGATGTCTTGCTAGTATCTTTGGACAACAGCCTAAATAGAATATAACTATTTTTTCTTGGTTTGCAGCTGTCAAGAGAAAGCCTGGGTTTTACTTGTAGTCTGCACTGGTGAGAAGTAAGATGGAACAGAGCAGGATTCAAGCCTGGGTTCTGGAGAGGTTGTGGTGCAGTTAGCTAGCTATCTACTGTGGAGGGTGAAGCCAGAGAAGAATTAAAAAAGCACGGCATGCAAATTAAATACTCGAGCTGCTGCTGACTCTTTTCCGCCAGAGTCTATGTTTGCTTCATCCCTTGTGAGTGAATTCAGGAGACACTGCTGAACACGGTCCCCGGGCTTCCTTACTGGCATGTGTATATATATCTGCATGCAAAGTTCGGGAATGCTTCCACAGCTGATCTCCTTTTGAGCGTTCATCTGTTCAGAATTCAGTCCCTACTGCATCAGGAGCCTCTTGAAGATGAAAATTACCAAGTCATAGCTACAATATGTTTGTTAACTGGAAACCTTACTACATCTATACAGTAAATCCAGAAATGGTAAAGAAAGGTTCTGCATCTCTTACGAGAAGCGATAGACACAGAGCAATCTGTGTTGGGGTAGAGATGTGAGTCCTTCTCCATGCCACAGGCATTGTCAGGCATGTGCATATGGCTCTGTGTTTATAGCCATGAATCATTACAAAGCAGAAACCAATTGTTTTTAGTCCATGTAAACCGATGCTTGCTATCTGTTTGAAGCAGCAACTCATTCTTTTTGCTTTTTTTGTAACCTTCACAGTTTAATGTTTGTGTAAATCATAAAGGTTACATCTTCACAACCTAGGTCTTCACTCTACAGTCCTTGTCTTCCATGCTGCTGCAATATGTTAAAAATGTGAGCATGATTGTTTGCAGCTTCCTCTTCTATGGGGGTGGTGTCTATAAAGTTCTCTGGTCTCTCAGGGGTTGTTGCATCCTCTGGCTGCTGGTATATGGGAAGTACATCGTACAAAATTATTTATAACTCCTTCACTTGGTGCTGGATCTCTGTGGTTCTTTGCTGCAAGTCTGTTCAATCTCTCAGAGGAGTTTTTTCAACAGCTCCTAGCTCATAAGCAAAAGCTTCCTCCGTGATAACCCTGCAGCCACTTATTTTGTTCCTTTAAGCTCTTCTCTGTGTTGCCAACCTAGTCATTAGGCTGATTATTATTTAAGCTGATTGTGGATTCCGGTTGGACTCTTTGCTTTTGTAGTGAGTAATTAGAGAAGGCGTTTTCCCCATCAACTTGTTCTATTTGTGGGAATGTTATCACTTAAAGATGATACAGAATAGACATTTGTAGGCAATTTTTTTTTTAATAAGAATTGAGTAAAAGTCCATGGGAAAGGTGAAGCTCCTAGCTGACTTCTAGAAGCCTTTCCCTGTTGGCCTTGCTATGGACTGGATGTTTAGGGATTTGGTACTGGTGTTTTATAACAGATTTTTATTTCCCAGGGATGTGGTTTTTGGTTTTGAGGCGAAATAGGGAATGTTGAAAATTTGGTCTTACAATTGGTTCAGCTTTTTTTTTCTTGGGATTTTTTTTTGTTGCTGGTTTTTTTACAAGAATACTTGGGAGGGAGGAAAACTCAATGTGATTCAAAGTGCTGAATTTCAAAAGAGGATAAGGGCTTAGTGAAACTGCCAGTCACTGTGCAGATCTGAAAGCATGTGTACGGGAGGAGGGGTTGTGACAGGGGCAGGTAATCCCTGATAACTAATGTGTAGCTGTTACAAATACCTTTCTGAACATTAGACTGTCTAGATTTCAATGTAAGCAGTCCAAGAGTGTTCCAAAATGTGAAAAATTCTGTGCTTTCTCTGCTAGTGCCTTCTGCTCCAATTTTGTTGTTTGTACCCAGGCTAGTTTTCTTGAAGTTGGAATGAGAGTGATTGCAATTGTGAGTGAGATCAGCACAAGAGGAGTAGGCAGTGCTGATCTCACTCACAAACAGAAAGGTAGGAAAGATTTAATGTGCCTGTTTCTACTGAATACTTTGCCAATCAGTCTTCTTGTATATTAGATGGGATGTTGAGTACCTAAAACATCCTAAGGGTCTGGTTACACTGTTTTTGAAAAGTAAACGACCTTACCAAATGAAAGTAAGCCACATTATTATCATTTCTTCCAAAGTACTTAATGATCTGAGATAAGAGAGAATGCAGAAGGGCCAAGTGGTGCCCTAAATGTCATCAGAACTGCAGCTCTGTGTAAAGAAGTACAAATTTTGAATTGGTAAAAAGGAGTAGTATTAATTATATGCCATGGCACTCTACACATGAACACCATTAAAATCAGCCTTTAAATCTTAAACACTTCCAGTTGCTATTCTCCTTATTATCAGCATCCATGTTCTACATTAATGCTGCTGGCAAGAGG
This sequence comes from Clamator glandarius, assembly GCA_033459285.1. NCBI lineage: Eukaryota > Metazoa > Chordata > Aves > Cuculiformes > Cuculidae > Clamator > Clamator glandarius. The sequence continues at coordinate 1,427,547 of JAUNZM010000463.1, read as the reverse complement.
TGGAAGCCATCCAGGGTGAAAAGAAATTAGCTCAATTTTTCAGTAATTACAGGGAAACCCCTGTTCACTGGCTTTAGCCACCCTCTTGAGTTGTTCTAGTGCTGCTGGTTAGAAAGATCTTGATCTACGGTGTTTTACTGAAGATCAACAGTTTTAGAAATTACGTTTTCCAGCAGCATAGTCTCAATTACTGGGACAATTTTTCCCTCTTGGGCAGCTGCTAGATCTTTCAAAACCACTGGGGAAGATTATAAAGGGTAAGGTTTTTCCTCTGTCTTTTTAAACTTGATATTACTATTTCTTGAGATGCAAACTAATGTTTCCAGTTTTCAAAGGAGAAGGCTACCTCCTCCGAGACAGATATTTAAATCGCCTGTGGCTGGGGGGCTACAAATAGTTGTTGATATCATAACTATGTAAGGGAAGAGACACTGGAGACTATGGCAAGGATGAAGCAGAGATGACAGGACAGCACACTAAGGCAGCAGCTGTCTTACAGTGTGGTAAGTTCTGTATGGATAAATAAATAATCTTAATTTATCAGGTGTATTTTCCTGTTTGTATTTCGGGCGCCTTTTGTTTCATAAGTTTGAATGACAGAAGAGTAAAGGATTGCAGTAGGAACGTGGTAAAGCATTTTGAGAGATGCATCCTGGGGGATCGAGTAGGTACGTCCTGTGACAAATAGGAAGGTTTGGTTTGTTCTTCTTTCTCACCATTCTAAACTAGATTTATGTGAAAACATCTGTGGTCCAACACAGAGCTGACTGCTAGGTGACCTTCTGCTGGAGTGTACCATGCTGCTGTTGTGGTTGATTGTCTGTCTTGTAAGAAGTGTTGATTCTGAAGTTACAAAACCCACTGACAGGCTTCCTATGCATCCATTTACAGTGTTGTGCAAAGGATCTGTGACAGATCAAGTAGCTTGAATACTAAGTTTGCGTGTCCATTTTCTTGTTTACAATAAATTCGTTGTTCAAGTGGCCTTGCACCATCTGTGACCATTAGCAAACTTCTCTGACACTTTCACTGACATTCTTTGTGAAACGCTGCGTGGTGTGTAAGAACTGCTGTCCTTGGGGGTGAGGGGCACGGCAGGGGACAGTGACAGAGTCATGTGCTGCGATGTGCACTTGCAGCCCAGAGAGCCAATCGTATCTTGGGCTGCATCCAAAGCAGCAGGGCGAAGGAGGGGATTCTGCCCCTCTGCTCAGTTCTCGTGAACCTTGCCTGGAGTACTGTGTCCAGCTCTGGAATCCTCAGCACAGCAAGGACATGGAGCTGTTAGAGCGAGTCCAAAGGAGGCCACAGAGATGATCAGGGGGCTGGAGCACCTCTCATGTGAGGACAGGCTGAGAGTTGGGCTTGTTTAGCCTAGAGAAGAGAATGAAGACAGCATATTCCTACATTCACTTCTTGAAAGAACAGAGTGTACAAAAAAAAAATGGCTCTTCTTGGATAATAGGTCTATTAAGTACCTGCAGCATGAAGTGTCATACCTTAAATACTTCTGGTGAAGGAATTTAATTACATCTTAAAATCTTTCTTTTTCCAGCAAGATACCTTATCTTCCCCAAACCTGGAACATGGGAGTCTGCAGATATTAAAACTGCAGCAAGACATTTTATATGAATAGTTTATACCTTTCTGTCACCAGATTGCCCATGTAATAAAAAGTCCTTATTCTTTAAGGCTACCAGCAGGCAGTAGGATGCAAGAGAAATATGCTAGGACAAGCTACATAAGACTTCCCATAGAGCATCAGAGTTGTTCTGAGTATGAAATCTTGCCTCTGGCACTGAGTTATATTGAATGCTTCAGAAGGGAATGAAAGGGAAAACCTTTCTCTAAGCAGGAAGGTAACTTTGAATGCAGAGCTGGTATGTGTGGATTTCTGCCTCTTCTCCATTTGGTGCTTTGATTTTCTTTCCCTTTGTCTTGACAGGCTGTGCTACAATGATGTTAGTTTTTTCAGTACTTTGGAGCAGAAAAAAACTAACAAACACGTAAAACTGGTATTGGTGAACTCTGTAGCTGATCAAATGCCATATACATGGTTGTTTCTGTTTTCTAGTAAATATACTAAGATCTCACACTGTTATGGTATGGTAAAAGGTAGAACATCCTTTTTATTCTATTGCTTGCTTAAGAGCTGTCTTTGATCAAAGCTAATGCTTATTTTGAGCTGTGTTTGGCAAAAGCTTAAAAGAAAAGCCATGCACCGAGCTGGTTTGCATATTTAAGGTAACAGCAAGACTTTCATTGCCTGGGTCTGGGGAACCCTTTCTTACTCAAACAAATAGCCTCCCTGGCATTGACTATCCACACCTCTGGACAGACTGCACAACTCTCTTTAACACAGGCAAAGACATTGATAGGTAGACAAGACTGACATCATTTGTGTTGCGAGTTTGAGGCTTTAGTAGCTCTTCTTTTCTAGCCCATTCTTTCATTTGAGGGCTAGTCTTCTGAATTTGTGGAGAGAAACAAGTATTAGGAAGAAGGATTTTAAGTTAAGCTTCCTCAGGATGCATAAGCATGACTTGGAAGATGGCAAAGATACGCTTATTTGTAGGTATGCAAATATCTACAGATGAGCTGTAAGGTGGAGAAACTGAATGAAATAGGGAATGGAGGAAGCTGATTTGGCTGATCTAGTGGACCCGTAGTCCAGTTGGTTCTAAAATGTCATTACTGTGAAGGAGATAGTCTGACAGCCTGGATTGGGTCTTGCAGATTGACACAAGTCTGATAGATCAAGGGGATGGGGAGCGACTAAGGAAGAGATTCTTATTGGAATTGCAAGGGTAACGCAGAGGAGAAACTGTGAAAGCCGTCAGAAAGTAACCAATGGTTGGAGCCCCAGAACATGTGTAATTGTAGTTTGGAAAAGGAAATTTGGAAGTGCTCTTGCCAGAGGCAGGAGGGATGTGGTAGCTTTTACTAACAAGAGACACTTGTGGAAGGACCATGAAGATGTAAGGGACACAGAAGCCATAAAAAAAAGCAAGAATATCCCTGTTACAGCTTCTGTAGGTGAGAGGAGTGTATGTAAAGTGGTTCCACTGCATTACCAATCCTGGCTCAGATGCCCAGTTTAGTGTGTTCTCCCTTGGGCAGATCTGTAGTGCTTCCTCCTAGCCAGTTCTTCCTATTTCCAGGGGTTCTGCATAGCCCTTCCTTTCCTTTTGCCCTGTAGCTTTCTGCTCAGCACACGTTCTGTCCCTCCCTGACTTCACTCTACTGATTTTTAAGCCCTAATCTTGAGGGATCACTGAATGAAGGGGGGGCATCCATAGTGAGTTTTAATGTACTTTGGCTACCTGACTTGAAATTCAAGCCACTGTCGCCTACCTTCTGTGCAGGCAACGCTGCGAAGTAGCCTGTGCAGTGTTTTGTGCAGACATGTGATCTTACTGGATTGGGGGAACGATGTAGAAAATTTTTTAAATGTCAGTGAGGAACAAAATTCTTTAGGCTTTTAATCTTTGTGAGTTCTCGCTTGATTTAGTCAAAACCTTCCCGGATGCTGGTTACCAGTGAGACTTAACTCTGAAATGTGAAGACTTGAGGGTCTGTCTGATTCACAGGGGGGATTGGTATTGGCCTAATGGGACCTTGGTTGAAACTTTAATTACAAGAAGACAGTAAAAAGCACTGTTTGAGGAAAAAAAATCCCCTTATCAAATTTTGTTGCGAGTCTAGTCAGGCTAAAAATTCTGCCTAATCTTAATGATTAGTAAGAGTTCTTCATTTCTGTGAGATTTATAGTGGTGTTAAATAAATTAAGAATTATTCAGAGGCAGTATATTAAAGGAGATCTAATCAAGATATCCAGAATATTGTGACATATTTAAATCCCATAATATTAAAAAAAATCATTTTTGAGGGAGTAAAGATACTTTATATACAATTAGAGGCAGTGTGATTAATAACCTTGGGCTCAGATTCGACAGCTTCCTTTGGGATTTGAGTTTTTTCCTATATCTCTGGAACCAAATAGATGCCTTAATTACCAATCAAACAGTCAATGAAGGCAGAAGTGAACTGCGGATGTATATACTTGAATTTGCATTAGCATTTCTTCCACAGACTTGGATTAGTGAGGCTGAGTGTATCTGCAGGTCTTAATCACTCTCAGGAAGAATGTGAATCCATGTTATGAGCTTTTGAAAACTGGCAGACCTGTCTGTTTTGCATCATGTAATATTTATGCCGCATGCTAAACCTGCAAAAGGCAGGCATTAGTCCAAATGCAGATGTATTTAAAAAGTGCTGAGCAGATTCAAACTGTTTAAAACCAGACAGCTAGCTGGACAGGGCAGTCCCATTTCTTTCTGGATGTGCCTTAGTCTCAGCTGGGAAAGGGTTATTACCTGGTTTTGGTGGGGAAAGAGTAAATTTTCACAGGAATCTGGGGAGGGACACAGCCGTTCAGCTGGCACAGACTGGCTAAGGGGATATTCCATACCATGATGTGATGCTCACTATATATAAGGGGGGAGCTGAAGCCCCCTTGGCACGGTTCCTGGCTGAGCTCATGGATTCCAGATTGGGAGCACGTGTGGTAGTTGGTTTCTGGTCAGTGAGTGATTTGCATTGTGTATCATCTGTTTTGTGTATTCTTTTTACTGTTATTATGTTGTATTTTATCTTCCTTTGCTACTCTGTTCAACTGTGTTTATCCCAGCCCACGAGCTGTATCTTTTCTTTTTCAATTCCTGCCCTCGTCCCACTGGAGGGATGGGGTGGAAGGGACCTTAAAGCCCATTCATTTCCAGCCCTTGCTGTGGGCAGGGACACCTCCCACTGGATCAGGCTCCCCAACACCCCTACCCACCTGGCCTTGAACACTTCCAGAAAACTAAACCAGACCAGAAAATATTTTTTACCAGGCTGAATGTTTCTATTAGACTAATCATAGAGCAAACTTCAAAAATTCTAATTCTTGAGCACGAGTCCCAACTAAGTGTATCAATTTCTTCATGATACATTAACCAAATAGCTTAGTGGCAGTGAGCAAGGCTTGATCACGTCAGTTTTCCTATTCTGTGCCACTATATTCTGTACTGTTTTACCCTTACTGCTCAAGCAACGCATTACACATAAAGCTTTCATGTATTTCAGGATTAAGTGAAGTGTGGTATAGGTGAGTGCCTGCTGTTCTTAAAACTTGAATCCACTCTGAGTCTAAGTGGGTGTTTAATTCTTGGTAGTTCTGGCAAAAGTGACTTGCCAGTGGTATGTATCGGTTGTCCCTGGTACAGCTCCTGTGAAATCTCACCCGCTCTTGTACTTGGCTCCAGGGTGTTCTTACAGCAATCTGGAAGCTGTTAGAGATGTTTGTTTACAGGCTTGTTTGCTAGGTTCCATTGATGAAAGCTAAGAAAATTGCTTGCCCTTCTTAACCAGCAGCTGTTGTCTTGGGACGAATATTATAAATATGCAGCTTGGGATGTTTCCCAGGTCATTGTTCAAGAGTGTGCAGGTGCATGCTGAGGCTTTGAAGTCACCACAAATAACAATGCCAACCTGAAAATAATCCCCTGAAGCAGCATCAGCTCGAGCAGGCTGTGCTTGGCCTTGTCTCTTGTGGGGTGTTCTGGGAACAAACTCCTGCTGCATGCAGATGCTGTTGTTCTGGTATCACTGAAATGAAAACGAAGAGATGAGGCTGAAATTTGCACAGTTATATTTCTCTTCCAAATGTTTAGCTGGACTATGCCCAGTTACCTGTGTGATTTCTTGTAGGGGGCAGGTAAAGAATGTCTGTCAGCTCCATGATTTAAAGCAACTTGTGTCAGTAATAAAGGAATAATTATTAAGCAAAACAACAACAAGAAACTCCTTGTCAGTTTTTATCTGGTAATTCCAAATGATGTGGTACTGTTCGAGTTGGCCCAACTAATTTGTATTATAGTACAAAGAAACCAGGAACTAGTATTTCAAATACAATGCCACATTGTTCTTGGTATTGTTTTTCACTCATACAGTGAACTCTTTACTGATGTGTAACTGTACCAGCAAAGTATAAATATGTAGATTAAGCTGAAAAGGAACTGGGGTGTGGGAGGAGGAAGGAGAAAGTCAGGTCTTCAGTGTGAATACAGCTGTAGAATTGAGTTCTTCAATGTTTCCCTTGGAGCTCTCTAAAACTAGCAGAGGTCTGAATAGAAATGATTTCCAGCTTTACTCTGATGGCATCACATAGCTAACCTGTGGGTCTGCATGTTCTTTTCTGCTGTAACAGTGCTGCAATAAGGTGAGTTGAGATTCTTCTCTCAATGGAAATTCAGTGCTAGTCTGCAGGAGCAGTAATAATACACTGTGCACTGGGACACTGACCTGCTTGCTAGATAAGTCTGAAGAAGCAACTGTGAAGGCTCCAGTATTTATTATATCCTTTCCTTGTGTTGGTGATTATCTGTGATTTCTGTAGCTACTGAAAATCAGTTGTATCAATTATAATGCCATCACCTTTTAGAGCACTTAATATTGTTAAATGCTAAGGAGAGCATGACTTGAATTCCTAGGGGTGGTCTTGACTATACCTTCACCCTCCCGCTGTAAATCCCACCACTATGAGCATCACTGTTCTCTGTCTGTACTAGAAGGTGATTAACGTGCACCCTTTTCCCCTAGATACTCCTCCACGTGACCTGCTGAGGGAGGGTGTCTGCCACACTGACCTATTGGCCAGGCAGCCCGGGTGAGTAGCCCCCATTCTGTTACACCTCATCTAGAATAGCAGAAGAACTACTTTGAATGCAAGGGCTGTTCCCTAGTCAGGTGTGCAGATCAACAGGCATTTAAGGGGGTGGAGTAGGTGGCCAGCTGCAGCAGCAAGGCAGTGGTGAGGAGCTTGGGGCAGTCTGGGGATGGTTGGTGGCTTCATGGAACAAGGTAAGTGCCATGTTAACTTTTTAATGCAGCTAATTTTTCTCTGAACAAGAAATGTAAGTCTGATGTCAGACATGAGGGGTGAAGTATTTGTCAGTAAAGCTTTCAGTGAAGGGTGTTTTAAAACAACTTTTTCCCTGTTAAAAATCAAAAAAATGCAAAAAAGATATTGGATGTTTCTGAGGCAACTGTAATACTAGTACTGCTGATGCATGAAACTATTTGTGTGAGTAAACTTTTTTGGATATGAATTTGTAAGTGTGAAGCTGCAAGTGTTTCTTCTTAGGTGTTTGTATGCTTTTTGTTTTTTTTTTTTTTTTTTCCCCTGTGCCAGTTGCAGCAGAATCCTTGGTTGTAAAAGACAAACTCTAGAAATTACTGCAGAGGTCAAGTTTGGTGTTGTGGTGTATTTTGAGACTTTTTCCAGTATGGCAAATTTAAATGTTGTCATTTTAAGTGAATAGTGATGTGTAGACAAAAGTACTATAAACAGAATCAGTGTGAAGATATACCAAACCAGTGGAAGGTCCAGTATCTGATTCTCCCAAGAGATTAAGTATAGAAAGCAAACAACTGAACTAAGACACCTGGAATATTTCTTGTGTAAGAAGTCAGACCCAATTGTTACTGGAATAAACAAGTGCAAACTGTTTGTAGCAAATGTAAAGAGCTACCCTGTTGGGCAGAAAGTTTCATTTATTCTTGCTTGTTATTATGAAGGAAAGATTTGATATTCCTGGTGACTATGAAGATTAAACCAGAGATTTATGTTAATGCAAAGGATTAAAAGAATCTTAATAACATTTATAAAGATGCAAATGTTCGCCTGCATTTTATCTTTTTGCAGATGAATGTGCCATAAGGGAAATATTGAAGGGAGAGAACTCATTCTCACTCTGAATTGCAACATCTGGTTTAATACTGCACTCACATGGTCAATAAGTACTAGTCGCGTTTACTGGTGTGTTTCTGAGCAGCGTGATAGAGATTTTTGCCCAGACTTACAAATATAAGTAAATGATAACCTGTGGCCAACTTCAAATATGTAGTGCCTCTTTAGCGTGTGGCTTCCTTTGTTGCAGGTTTCAAGTAATGGTAAATATTGCTCTGTTTTCTTGCTGCTCTGTCCCTTTCAGACTTATTTTTTAAATAATAAAGAGCTTGAAATACTGGCTGTACTGTACAACCCTCAGCTGTGTTTCCCCGGTATCAAACCACTCTTCTAGTGCAAACGCAGGCCACACCAGCATGGAAAATTATTTGCTTTATTAGGGAGCCCTGACGTATTATATTATACATATATGTACATACATATAATGTGGAGAAATTATAGAAAAAATATGATTTGAAAAAAGAGGCAATTAAGGTGAAGATGTAAACATCACTAGCCATTTATGTTCTGGTTTGGGTTTTTTCCTGCTCCTCAACCAATTTTTTGCTAACAGACATATATATAAACAGCAGCCACCTGGATTTATTATGCAATTCCACTGATACGACTGTGGGAGCGTCCCAGCTCTCCAATCAATATAAATCTTCAAAAGGTTTTGAGTAGTTAAACATCAAATAATCCATATAGTAAAAGTCATAGCTTCGCTGTCGTTGAGAAGGAGAAAGCTGTGCAAAGTACTGCTGTGTAATTTTAGTGGTAGTTCTTTCTTCATCAGAGTGCCTGTCTTTAAACTTGGGAAAAGTTAAATTTTGCGGAGCGCCAATTAAGTGCAAGAAGAAGTTGGCATCTTCTTCCATACTTTCGAATTTCCCAACAAAGTCGTAGTCTATTAAACACGGGCTGCAAAGCCTATTGACGTGATCCCAGTGGATATCCATACCCACTGGCCTGTGTACATCCAGGAGATATTGAATGAACTCTTTAAATTTGACCCCAGAGCCTGTCCTTAATGCTTCTTTGGTGGCATTGACACGGTATCTGGAAATGATGGCTTTTCCAAAAACCGGGTGGTAGTAATTGTTTGGATGTTCAAACTTGTCCCGAAATGCAGATACCAGCTTTTCAAAAGGTTCACGAATAAAAAGCATCTTTGTGTAACTGTTGAGCCTATGGTAAATTCCTTTGTGGTCAAACCCATCCAGCCTCTTTAAATAGTTTCCGTAGTGCACCGTGTTGTGCTGTATGTCTTTTGTGGAAGAAGCTAGCCCGTTAAGAACCATGAGCACCCGTTTCCAGTTAGAGCAGCCGGCTTTTGGTACCTCGCAATATAGAACTCTGTATTTATCTTCTACAAATATTCTAGAAACGTGATAAGGGGTGATTATTCTTCTATTATTACTCTTGTATTTAGAACAAGTCTCCCTCATTATCCGCTTTCTTTCTCTTTGGATCTGATAGAGACTTTTCCACTTGCTGTTTCTATCCTCGGGTTTAAGTGTGGGCAGGTTGAGAATGGAGCTGTTCATGGAAATCAGAATTGGGCTCTTCTTAATGATAAATCTCCTCCTCCGTTTATGGAGCCTGATGGAATTAATTTCTTCACCTTTCTGTTGGTCTTTCATGGCAAACATGATGCTGCTTTGCCTTCTGTCTGTGCTTTGGAGGTTAGTGGGCATGTTTTCAGGTAGGTGTAATGAATCGCTCTGTTTTGCTATACTGTCTGCTGTATTCTTTCTTAATCCTCTGTCCGGGTTATTGCTGGAAACACAGTCCTGTTGGGGAAAAATAGATGAAAAATGTTAGTAACTGAGAGAGCATCGCTTCTAACAGCTTGTACGTCTTAATGGGGATCTGTTCGTGCACTGGGTGTTCAGCAGAATTATACAACCACACATTGCTGTGAGCCCTCGGTGCTGCGCTGGCATTGTAGCATGGACTTTCCATCTTGTTCCATGCTTACAGAAATCCAAAGGCTGAGATGAGCCTGAACTGGTAAAGTCAGGTGTGGGTTTAACTGTATCTTAGGTGGTGCCTATACTGACTTTGATAGATTCTTTAGTCTTGGATATGCTGTCTTTGAAATACCACAAAAGGTATCTGGGTATTCTGAGGACTGACTTGATGAGAATCAGAGACGGGTGGGAATGGAGCTGTGGCTGGGATCAGACAAGTGAAAACAGAGTTAGCAGAGTGGGTCTATGGGCAGGGGGCTACTGGGACCTGCCCTTTTTCATTAGGTCGATATCATATGTTAATGATTCTTTTGGCATGCAGCCCAGATATGCTGCATCACCTCCTGCTTCTTAAAGCAGCTGAATTAAATCCCTGTCTCCATGTCTATGCCTCTAAGTCTGAAATTAGGTGCTGGACACTGTTTAACTACATGTCATCTCTGTTTTGAGAACTTGCCTGCCAAGTGGCACATGAACCACTAGGGAGCATTTTGGCAGGGGAGGCAGATGTAGTTGCAGAATGTTTAGTTCTCACTTAAAACACTTAATGTTTATTTATAGCTTTTATAAATTGTAAAATTCTGATTTTCAGTGTTTACTTTCTCTAATAGTACTTAAAACTGGCTTTAGGAACAAGACACGGGATGAGTTTTAAAGTGTACAGCCTGGAGATTAGTAGGGCCATGCTCTATCAAGGTGGTAGAAGAAATCTTAATTGTAATAGTGATTTTACAGGTCTGTTTAGCTGAAAAAGAGAGATGATGACTTGCTTAAAGTGATAACTAATTTACAAAACTGAAATGGAACATTTCAATACGAAACAATTTTTAGAGTACTATGCAAGTTGTTGCAGATCTTGGGCTTCTAAAACATTTTGCTGGCTATTCTGGTAGCAGGGGTGGGATGGATGTGTAGACTGGGATGCCACTTTTTAACTTGTCATACAAGACACTACGTATTCAGTTGTTGGGAGTGATTGTTATACCCTGCTCTAATCTTCAGAGGCTCTTTCCAGTAGTCAAAGATCTATTGAAGTTCCTATCTAGGTAAAATACCAGTTGTATTTCTAAGTATTATCCTTTACAAAGCAGGTGACGTTCAATCTTATTTACTTAAGATGTAGCCTTCCACTCAGAAGGTCAGGCTGGACTTGTAGTGATGGAATGATGTCAATCACATTGCACTGGTTTCGGCAGGCGATGGCATTTGGGAACAGCTGGCAGCTGCACAGTTGGTCCTTTGCCTATTTTCCATGTGTCCTTTAACAGTGCAGTACTGGCACCTCACCGAAGCCGCTCACAGCTGCTGTGAGGGTGCCAACAGCCACTAGATGGAGGAATTCCACCAGTATTTGTCTTTAGCTTATTTTTTCAGTACCTCTTAGGACATTTATTTGATCCGTACAAGTTCATATGGAATATTAACATATGCAAAGTTTACGGTGTCTTTCGGTGGTATCCAGTCTAGGAAAGAACTCATAAAAATAAAGTTGCATAGCTTATCAGATTCATATTTTAACAGAGAAATTTGCATTTCACGGCAAAGCTTTGATGCATCTTTCCTTTTAAATGCTTCATCTCTGGTCTAGTAGCTTTATCTAAGCCATCTCTATCCATGCTTGGAATATGGAAGCAATTTTCCTTATGTACTTCTGAAAACTTACTTTTTTTGGTTGCTGGAATCCCATGTTATATTTTATCCCTAAACAAAGAAAGAAATGAAAATCATTATTTAGTAAAAATAAAACCATGAGTTTCACTTTTTTTTTTTTGTTGGACTGATGACAGCATGTCCTCTCAGTAACTGAAAGGAAACCAGGAACAAGTTTTATTAATGCAATGATAAATAGACCAATGACTAATCATAATTAATGTGTATTTCACAGTAACAATGATTCTTAGAAGGCCTCTTTATTTACATGTTGTAACTATGGAATGAATGTATCTACTCGCCTTCACAGACAGGGAAACTGAGGTAGAGATAAGTGATTGCTCAACCTCAGCTAAACAGCCAGTAGCAGAATGCGAAGCAGCTGAAGTTTGTGATCCCAGGTCAGACCTCTAAAAAAAGCTGTTCTTTATGTACTTACCTAAAGCTGTGTAGTTTCTCCTCCCTTCCCCAGCTTTGGATGGTATAGAACTTAATCACAGTAACAGCTTGTGCTGAGTCCTGTCCATTACTGTGTAAAACAGCACAGGCAGCGAAGTTGTGTAAGTGAGGTAAAGTTTGTAGAGTCTGAGGGACAAAACAATACAGAGTTGTGCTTTGATACATCTTCTGGTGTCTACAGTGATGTCTGCCTGAAAATATGATAATAAAGATGTGACAGTCCTAAAGGGCAGCTTTATCAGATGTGTAGCATTTCTTTACCGTTCTTCACCTCTAAGTATAAGCTAATAAGACAGGAATATATAATGGCAAACACTTTCCTTAATTATGAAATTAGTTGGGGCTTTTCAACTTGTACAGCTGCTATCATCACTGTTGCTGTTGCTTGAGAACTTCAGTTGCCTGAAGGCTACAGTTTAATAAGTCGGTGTTATGAATCCACAGCCTTTTTGACAAGGACAATGACAGGTAAAAGTATCGCTAAGCATTATGAGCGAAAGCATTCCTCGGATAGCTCAGCCCCATCAGATTGATTTCCATGGTGCTGTGAAAGCTCAAACACTGGGAATGCATAGTTCTCATCGCACCTTATTGCAGCTAAAGCAGCCAAGTCCACCTTACCTGATCAATCGTGTTTTGGTTTTTTAAAAATCGGATTTACAAGCTGGTGTTTGTAGTAGAGTCTTTGTAAAATTTCTGTGGTTGTTTCTATGCTGTCAGAGCTCATCTCGCAGTGCTCATTACTCTTAGCTCATATTTGAGCTTTGATTGCACTGCAGCAATTTGTTAGTGATAAGCTCAAGTTAAGGTGGATGGCGATATTGTGATTCTGTGCCAATTAAAGCAAAGAGCATATTATATTTACTTCATCAGAAATAAGTTCCTGACATTTTATAGGTGTTGTAAGCCTTTTCCTAGCTGTTTCTCAGAAATGTTTAGCTGCAAAATAAAGTCAGAAGGAACATTGTAAAGAGAAATGGAGCTATTTATAGCATTCTTGTGTGGGTTCAGGAGGGTTAAAACTGATTCTATTGCACCAGGCTTTAGGAGCTGTTATTGAGCTGCTGTCCAGTTCATAATATGATCAATTAAAGAACCATGTTTATTCTACTGCTGTGTAACATATTACAGAGAATGCAGGTATGGAAACTGCTGTCCGTAAAGAAGAGCAAAAAATGAGCACTAGCAGTTTGAAAGAGTTGATACTAGAGCATGGGTGATCTGGTTAAACCATGAAAGTGTTTTCTTTGTCCACAGATGTAACCTCTTCTTTTTTGCTAACCCTAAAGGCATAATTTTAAGCTACTTGAGCTCAATTTGCGTTGGTTGCTTGGCCTCTGCTCTAAGGCATCATTAATACAGCTAGTTGGAGTTGTTGCTTAACTTTTACTTTAGGCTTTCTTGCAGCAGAGCTTGAAATTAAATATTATTTTCCTTATAAATTCAGAATGTTATGCTCCCTTCTCTTACAGGCAGAAATTGTCAGGTACAGCTTTGACAAGTTAACACTGTTGAGAAACTTAGTCTGATACTGTGGATTGGTCAGTTCTGCTCTTTAAACTGCATTGAGTTGGGTTAAGTCCTACCTTGTCCCTGTCACCGATTAACTGCAGCACTGTCAGTGTGCATAGATGGGATTTTACATATTTAAATAGTTCTCCTACTGTGAAATAGTTATGCCTAACAGTGTAAGATAGGGGAATGGTTGTGCAGCCCTCCCCAAAATATAAAGTCATGTAATGTCTACAAATCCAATCAATTTCTGAAAGCATTTTGAGCTTCTCACGATTAGAAACATAGAGGTGAGATAAGACTTGATCACCAATTGGATAACTGAGCAAGTACTTTGGGCAGAATCCGATGCAAATGTTGGAGCATTTGCTGCGCCCAAATTGTGATGTAAAAGGTAGGGTTAGGTTTTTCCTCCAGGTTTGTTTAGCTGTGATAGTCTGTCCTGGCTTCTAAGGGGAGCAGCGATAGCTTGTAGCAAACCCACACACTTTGTGTAGCTGCCTGTTAAAGCTGGTTTGTCTCCGTCATGTATACTAATTATTAAATGTCTCAAAAGTGCAAAGAGCAGGTATGAGACCTCTCTTTTGTGTTTAATTATGACTATTAATAGGTTTTTGCTGTATTGTTTCATAAAGGTAACTTATTGGAGTGTTTGCACTAATCTGGTGTGCTTTAAATATTTAAAAATAAATGCTAGTAGGAGACGAGTAACTTGAAAAAAAAAAAAGTCTTTTACTGGATCTAAGATGTAATCACAACAACAATTCATGTTTAATGTAAATGTTTGGTGAAGCACTTGCCAGTCTCTTCAATGTTTTCTGATTTTGTGACTTCTAAAGTTGGCTTCTTTTAGCTGTCTCATGCTACAGTCTGTCACTTCAGATTTAAAGCTACATGGAAAGATCCTCTTAAGTGCAGTGAACTCGGAAGTTACATTGCACACATCTACTGTACTAATCAAAACCTGAATTTATTGTTATGCTACATCATTACTGGCTGTGTTACCTACCAGCTCTTGGATGGTGTTGCTGAAATGATAACAGAAATAACCCACCGTGGTCTGCGACACGCAGGTGAGGTCAGTGATCAGTAAGTGCTTGGGGCCAGGTGCAACAATGCCCGGCTGCCTGATATCTCGCTAGTGCTCAAGCAGAGACGATAGCCGAGAGGCAGAATCATTCTATCAATTGTACATCGTTTATGTCGGTTTTCATGGTGTTCTTTCTCTTCCCCCTGTGCACCTCTGATTTTCCAGAGCTGAGCTTGGCCTGTGTTTATGTCTAGTTGTCTTTTGTGAAATACGAGCCTTATGCTTCATCCAGTCCTACCATACACTCAAACCCATTGTGGGCTTTTCTTTTTGGTTAAAATGCTATAAGCAACACAATAAAATGGCCTTCATCTTCCCTGTGTAATACCATACAGCTTTGCCTCCTGCCTTCTCCTCTCTCTGCTTCAAGACCTCATTTTGATTTGCCTCTGGTGTTTTGTGTTCTGAGACTACACTACAGCTGAAATATTTTTTACTAAAAATGATAACTTCAGCTCTGCATCTGTAACTCCATCCTTTAGTGGGCATTGGTGGGCAGCGTATGCTTGTTTGCTCTATCCAAACAGATTTGTGAAATGCAGTCTGGAAGGGCTGTTATGACCGTTGCGTGAAGATCCACAGTGGGCGTCCTATCTGCGTGTGCTCTGGTCTTGGGTGTTTACTCAAAGACAACAGCACATACATAATTGCAGAATGAATAATAGGCCTGTGCTCAGGATTCTGACTAGCATGAAAAGCTATTATATTGAGGAAAAATCTTTTCAAACTTCTGGTCATCTTTTCCATTTCTTTTGTCCTTTAAACTGAACTCATTGCTTGTGCACTACCGAAGAACTGCCTCTTTCTGATCCTAATTACTCTGGTGTTTAATGAGCAAATTAAATCTGTAAGCAATTAAAGTAATCTAATTGTTTTAAACATGGTTATCATTGTTATTTGGTTTTACATCTCGATTTCATACATCTATCTAAAATATAGACATAGTGTACATATTTGGAATACTTGTTAAATAGATAAAAGCATTTTCTAGCAAGAGGTTTACTTTGACACTGAGGCCTAATAACTAGAACAAATTTCATATGTGCATATCTATTTTAAGGGTATGCTATGCTTATATCCTTTCTGTATTTAAAATTTATAGTTTATTTGATTAGGGACCACTCCCTTCCCTCTCCATCTAAACTAAATAAACAATACCTAATTTTAATAAGGGAAAGCAGAGAATTCTCAGCAAAGCTGTAGCACATCTTAAATTGCACACCGAGAAAGAAGCAAACCTAGAGTGGCTGTACATCATCAAACCTCTGAGTCCCCAGCGAAGCTGCAGTCTCATTTCCCACAGATGAGTAAACTTTTACAGTGACTGCTGGGGTTAAATGATGCCCTGCCAAGCCCTTGTCAAAGCTAAATGCCTACTGACGGGGCTCGTGTCGCTGTGTTTTACAGGCTTGTGAAGTCATGATTTCTGAGATGCAGTTTTTGTATCTGTTTCATGCTAATTGTAGCAATGATAAAGATAACACAAACAAGTCTTGGTGTAGTCTCCAAGATGACAGGTTGCGTACAGGAAAACCTTGAGCCTCCTGTTATTTGACCAAAGAACCTGTCTGTCACTCTTGAAATGAGAGCAGTCAAACTCAGTAGTTTATCCACTGAAGACTAAGATTTTGAGGCTCAGGGGCCGTGGTACATCTCGATGTGTTGGGTTCTCAGCTACCCATAACCAACTGCTTGGGTTGGTATCCTTAACATACCATGTGTTGGTGAACTGTTGAAATGCATCCAGCTTGCGTGGAGCTGGCACAATAGGGTTTTTACTCTAAAATTAAACTGCATTTGAAGTAAGACTGCAAGACTTCTAGAAAAAAAAAAAAACTCAAACTTTTTTTTTGAGTGCAGTTAAACTGGATCTTTAAGGTCCCTACCAGCCCAAACTGTTCTAAATAAAACCATGTTTGTTTGCTTTGTAAATGTTAAACCTTCTTCTGTTCTCATGCCTCTGTGGTTCTGGTGTGCAATATTGATCTCCCATTACGCTGTGAGGCAAAAGACCCGATTCCTTAAGTCTGCTTTGCTGACTTAAAGGAGATGGAAACTTCACAGGCAGGTTGGGTGGTTATTTCATTTGCACAGAGGGGGATTGACAGTGTTCCTGTGGCTGTTCCCGAGTCTCCAAATTAGCCCTTTGGAGCTCTAAGTAGTTAAACATGACTCTTTGAGTGAAGAAAGTTTTTCCCATTTCGGGAAGGCATAAGAAGTTTGCCAAGCTACTGAAGATCAGGTTTTTATTAATGTCTCTGAGCCTTCTTTCACTTCTGAATTCCTTTGTAAACCAGATAACTCACTCTTCCTGAGTGCCTAGCTTTTTGTTTCAATCCTACGATTGCCAAGTATGCAATTTATAATAGTTTAAATGCAATCTATGTGAGAAACTTTGAACTATGACATGTGGCTCAATCTTTAAGTGGTTGTTGTGGAGATGTAAAATATTTCTCAAAAAAAAAATAATAGCCATTCACCCTTGTTTTCCCCTCTCCTGTGCCAGTGTTGTGCACAAACTGAATTACTTCATATTGATCTTGTGCTTTTCAATCCAAGTCACCCTCAGAGAGGTAGGCATTGAATCTAAGTGGAGCTGTTAACTTCATATTTCTAAGCCAGGCAAATCAGCTGTTTCTCCATCCTGCAGGCAACGTGGTATCGTGCTGCACTTGTGTCATGGGGCACTTATGGTGGTGGCAGCTTGTGTGCACTTCAGTTGATTAAAGCATGATTACTCTGGCTTTTTGTGAGTGAAATGACTTTCCATCTTAATGAAGTAAGGGAGTCTCTGGGCAGAAGAACTGTATGTGGGGAAAGCAGTGCAGTTCTGAAGGGCATACCCTGGAAATAATTAAAAGTGTTCGGTTCATCCATCAGTTTGAACAAGAAAAAAATTACAAATGGGGGAGCCAAAGCAGAGCTCAGCACACATATTAAGTGACTTTTAATGTTTGGCACTTGGACTTCCGTACTGTCAAAGAACTTGATATTTGCAGCTTGTTTGTGGTACCAGTGGCCAAACCTGCAGACCCCAACTGAGCATCCTTCCGAAGCACAGCGCTCACCAGGTTGTGGCGGCTGCCCTGTTGTCACTGCTCCCCTCTTGATTCCCCAGTTAACTCCCTTGTAGCCAATACTCTTGATGCAGCAGCCCTCCTGACATTGTACTGTAAGCTGCCCTTTGTACACAGCTTTCTCTGCCTTTTCCAGTGTGGGGTTCTTTAGCAAAAGACCACAATAAGGAGCCAGTCCCTGCTGTTTCTATGTGTGGGTGCCACCCGAGTGTAGTGTTTGAGTCTACACAATGTTTCTCTGACAAAATACCAAGCCTGTCCTCCTGCTGCTGTTTCCCACTCATAAAGGCATTGTACTGCTTGGACAGCTTGCCTCACGTCTGTTTTGCTCTACGTGTTTAAGTGTACTGGTAAGAAATACCATCTCCTGAAACTGCTGTTTATTTTTTCATTATTTTAAACACAAATTCAGGTGAGAAATAACTGTTTTGATATAGCTTTCCCTGCAAATTTTTTGACTTAAGGTCCAAACAAGAGAGAAGCAGAAGCAGAAATGGTAGTATGTCGGCAAATTAAATTCCTTTTGAATCAAAACCTAGTTAGTGTTGCTGTTGTGGCAAGTTCTATCACCTATGTATCTGCAGTGACTTTGTTAGCTGAGTATTCTTTGAATCTGGTGTTAGTAGTGTCCAGAAAGTTATTGATTTACATTCAAACTTTGTAATGAGGCTTTCTTTCATCAGTCCTCCACTCCATTGTTGAGATCATATGTTGTTTGAAGACAAGCTTCTTGTATTACTTGAAATTTGAAACCCCAGATACTTCTTTGACTTGCAATGTGCTACTAGAACAGGTGCGTGGACCCTTAAAGACAGATACTACTGTGTTAGTAAATAATGTTCTTATGATCTAAAATATGCTGATTCCATATCTGTGACTAATGAATTGTGTAACTTACACTTGCTCTGTTTCCTCGATAACTGATAAAGGAAAGGGAAATGCATGGTACCTCTATATTGCAAACTTAATTGAATGAATGTGAGAAGCTGGTTGTGAATTTATTATGAGGAAGGTACCACTACTTGTTTACTTTATATTCTCTTTGCTATTTAGCTATCCTAATTAGAGTACCATTTTTGTCTTAATTTATAGTCTATAAGAAAGCAGAAAACTCAAGCCTGTGCTATTGCATTCCCTGTTCTTTTTGTGGACCCATCCCTGGGAATATTGTTAATTAGCATCATTAGCTTTCAGGCACTGTCAGCAGTTGCTTGCAATTTCTACTTAATACCTTTCAGCTATTCTCCATTCTCATATTTAATATTTGCATATCGCCTTCATAACGTGACTTTGACAAGGACATTACACTTTATTCAGGTTTATGAAAAAGTAAAAGCTCAGGTTTAAAACGCAGCATTGCATTTATATTTAGGAGCCTGTAAGAGTTGTGCAGGTAACCAGAGGAGTTCTAGTGACTCACTCAAGCACTTCATGCAACTTATAACTGGTGGTGGAGTTGGCTACCCAGGATAGCTCACCTAGAACCCTGAAATGGTTCAAGAAAATGTGCAAGTGGGACACTAAAGCTTCAGTGGCCTTTCTGTTGAAGGGAAGACAAAGTGATACAGTGATTCTAAGATTCTATGAAATCAGGAGGTTTTGATGCTTTTTAAAAAATGCTACTTTCTGGTCATATGCTGAAAATCTGTGTGACTACCACTGTTCAAAATAAGCCGTTTCAGTCATCTTTAGTGATGATTTCTCTTTTCTCAGCAAGGTAACACAAAGATTCTTATTAAGGTTACAGAGCTCTAAAATCAGCTGAGGTATCTTTGCTTAAACCGCACTCCTCTGTGAGGCCTCCAGAAGGAATTGGTCTGTTTTATTGCTGTGCACCGATATTCCCCTTAGAACTATGCTGCCTCCTTGTTCTTTGTGTTCTTTCTTTTCTTTCAACACCCTAAAGGCATCACAATAACCAAAATAAATATACACAAACATCTTGAGACAAATGCCTATTAGGATTTCTGATGTTTTGAACATTTTTCTGCCTTCCCTTTTCTACGTGTGGCTTTGTTTAAGGAAAAAACTTGCAAATAATTAGAAATCAGATAAAGATTTATCTTGCTGTTAAAACTACATGCAGACTGAGGAACCCCAATTCACTTGTTACTGGATTACTGAATATTACACTAAAGTATTACAGAAGCACTGGATTAAGTGAAGAAACCCATTTGTTTTGACTGGCTTTAATTATCTGTATTTAATGCTTCCTTTAACACAAACAAATGTTCAGATGTTCATGATGTGTAAGATGTTGCTACTAGTTCAAAACAGTTGAAAAAAATTTCCTTTTTTGGATCTCTTTTATTGAAATTGAGAGAAAGGTAGTAATGAACGTGTCTTATCCTATATTTTGATAAGAGTACTGCTGATTTAATTCCAAGTAAAGGTTAAGTTAAGTAAAATGTGTAGTGTTTTAGATGGGATGTTACAGCATTAAGAAGCTGAATCTTGTTAAGCATAGTTTAATAATAAAATATTATAGTTGATTTTCTTTGTCCTAATTCAGAGGGAAAACAGAAAAGGTACAGTTACTGCAAAAAGGAAAATGTGGAAATCTGTAATGTTTTTCTTTCTTTTTTTTCATTTTACAGTCAGAGCTGCTATTTTTTATGTACATGAAAGCCTTCATTTTTGCAATATAATATTAAAAATACCAAACAGTATTCTTCTAGAACTCTACGCAATTCGTAAGTGGTTTGTGTAGTGAAGCGGAAAACCTGCCTGGTGCATGTGGCTGAGCTCCTAACTGCCGGCTTGTGCAGTAGTTCCACCGTCCCTCACCAGCCTCAGGTGAGCCAGCAGAACCGCGCGGGCATGAAGATGTCAGACGAGGTGATACTTCTGCTCACGGTCCGTTATTTTTTCATTGATCTTTACAAGCCTATAAGTCTTTTAAAAAGCATGTCATTAGATAGCTATTGAAAGGAAAATGCTGATGATGGCTCTACAGAACCAATAAAGCTGCCTTTATTAGCTTTTAAAAGGTCTTTATTGCTTGTAGGGTCTTAATGTGGTTCACTGCTGGCCGAGACTGAGGCACTTAAGACTTCATTTTCGCAGGTAACACCAGAAACCTTCGCCCCTGCACTTAGTGCTCCACCCTTGTGAACATACTGCTTTTTGCTTCAAAGTTTCTGCCCAGTGAAGTCAGAATGCACGATGTTAAATGTGTACCTGCTCTTAGGCGCTGTTGACTCGGGGCAGGGGTCCCTGGTGGCTCCTGGGAAAGGAATAAGTTTGTTGCTAGTTTATAGCTAAGATGGTAAACATTAATTTTCACTAAGCACTTTGCTATAAAAATCTCAGTTTAATATCCATTTCAGATGTTCTAGATAAATCTTTAACCTTTCAGCTGTTCCTTCTTGTAGTCCTGTATCAGTGATGAATCTTGGCGGTGACAAATGGCACTGTTAGACCCTGCAACTACTTCTGTTCATGTTCTTCCCTCTGAGTTTTCTTAGAGGTAGGAGGAGGGGAAAGGGACAGGCTGGGGAAGACAGCTTGAATACCAATGCCCATAAACGGCTTCCTTCTCTTCCTCCCTTCCCTCAAGTTCTGAGTGTGTCTGTAAAAACTAGAAGTCTCCTTCTTAAAAAAATATATTTAAAAAAATCAGTAAATGACTGATATAACCAATTCACTTATCTTGGTAGGAAATTAAGTGATGTTAGATGATCAGTTAACAATCTGCGGCTTTCCAGATCATTTAGTTGTGGCAAAAATGCATATTAAGCATCTGAAGTGTGTACACTGGCTCCTGAAGTAGGAACTATATTATGCTATTGAGATTACTTGCAAGGAGTTTACTCTTGTGATAAATTGTCTGATAGCGCGGCCTGTATGATTGAAAGTAATGCACACCTCCTTACAGCAGCCAGAAGTCCAGAAACATGTTCCATTTTAAAGTTTCTAAACCTCTGTGCCAAAAAAAAGGTTGGCAGCTCTCATATTGGAGAGCGAACTGTTGTCGTAGGACAAGTGGGAGTTAATGGATGTCACCTAAGTAGCCGATTTGTGTTGGACTGGAATGAAGTTGTCTGAAAGCTCTGGGTCTGCCCCACCTCTAGCACCACCTGATGGGAAGACTGGCAGGCAGGTACAACAACAACTCACATTTATGAATAGTAATGTTCCAGGTGTCAAAGCATGAAGGTAGATGGAATTGAGCAGTAACCCTGTGTACCCAAGGACAAAAAAAAAAAAAAAAAAAAGAGTACTGCTTTTTGCAGTCAAGATCCATGTGAAACCAGGATTTTGATTCAAGGTTAGAATGTAAATTAGTGGAATGAACATACAAGGTTAAATTAGGAAAGTCTGATTTTGGGAATACTCAGTTTATCTTATAATGGTATTTCCTAGAATATAATTTTGATGACTGTCAGGTATTGATGCACAGCATGTTTAAAAACCTCCAGGCCAATTCTACTGATACAGAATGAGGCCTTTTAATTTTCTTTCTGTATCTTCTGTTTTGAAGAAAACAGTACGGACAATTAAAAAAAAAAAAGTTAGGGGAATGTGTCAGCCCCTATGTAATGCAAGAACTTTGTAGTTAACGCTACAGCGATCTGTCATGAAACAGCATCAAACTGTCAAAATAAAAACAGAAAACCAAAAATGTAAGAATTAGTATCTATTGACAGGAAAACTTTTGTTTAGGATAAGGGGAGAGAAATCCCCAAAGCTCAGTCTCATCCGGGCAATACCCTTTGTGCCCAGTCTGCTGCAGTGGGGATCTGTGCTGGTGCGGCGGTGTGGCCTGAGCCGGCTGTTGTTGTGCATTGTTTGCTTTGCAGCTGATCAGGTAGAGCTTAAGGCACTGCAGGGAGCTGCCCCGTGTTAGACCCAGGGACCCTCAGCTGTAACGCTCTGACCCGTAGCAGAGCAGCACGGTGACCTTCCTGGTAACTGCATAGCCCCAGGAGGTCTGGAAAGACATGGGGTGTCCCTCACGGGAAGGGCTGCTGTGTCTCGCAACAGGGCAGAGAACGGGCTCTGGCTTCTGATGGAGCATCTGCCCACAACTCCGGGCACAATTGATTGTTGACTACATCCAGTACCTTCTAAGACTTCAATCAGACCCTAAATTTTCATGATGCGATGAACTCTGTCTTGTTTCTGATTATTGGTTTAGTGGGAATAATCTTTCTTAACAAGCTCTCAAGGGTGCTACAAAGCTTCAGTAATATTAAGTGAGAGCTTGGTGATTCTCCACCACCAAGTGGCATAGAACTGTAAGGATAATGCTTTAATAGCATGTTTTCTTTTGTCACAAATATTAATTAATTCTGTCCTGTCTTCAAACAACTGTGATGATTTTTGTGCTATTTGTTAATATATTTAGATTAGATGTTAAAGTGAAAGCCTAAACACACTGTCATCTTCAGACACACTCAGGCAATTAGAGCGCTGCTTGTGTTATTGTTTTATAAGTGAAGTCATAAATTAAGAACCTCATTAAATTTTCAATTGCATTAATAAGAAAAATCAACTTATTAAATTCTTCGCCAGGGCCTAATAACAAAACATTGGAAATGCAACTTTATTTTTTCCCTTTATCTTTGTTAATCCTCATTGCCCAGGCAGCCTTCTCTACTCTTATAGTAGGAGAAATAAAGTAACAGGAGCATTAACTGTAGAAAACAATGTCTCTTAAATGGAGCTTGTCACATTTTAAAGCATTTTAAGGAACTCCTGTGACTGAGAGCCTGTCCCAGAAATAGCTGCAGGCAGCTCAGCTGCATGGTGCCAGCATCTTTGCCCCGGTGCTTGGAACCACTTTGTTTGTAGCTGCCGATCAAATGAGGACTGATTGATAATGCTATCTTTATTTGGCAATGCATGACACAATGTGATGCTACAGCTTAAGCTCTTTTAAAAAGAAACATTAACAATACCTCAGTTTTCCCCTGCAATTGTATTGTAAGTGTATGTATTTAATGGGGCATGCAAATATGAAACTGCTCAGTGAGCAAAGCCTGCACTGATAGAAGTGGCTGCATATCCATTAAAATCATAATGACTGGATTTGTGAGCTTTTTTTGTTGGTGTCAACTAATGGTTCAAGCCCAAATTATTGGAAAACTAATGTAGTTATACCCAGTTCTGCTACAGCTGATATATTTGTTTGTATTTTTTTTCTGCTGGATGGTAGTGTGCTTGCGATACCACAGGAATTCCTCATTCATGTTGAGAGGTCTTGGTGTTTAACTTATTCAGTGGTTTGTTATTGCCAAATTCTAATGAAACAAGATGATCATGATGGGGCATGATGTGCTTTGCATGTTGTACTAACTCGCTCTAGGTGAGTAAATACATGGAAAGAAAAACAATTGTCTAGGTAATTGGAAGACTTCATTGTAAATGTGAGTTGATTTCAAGTGGGTTCTGACTGGGCCTTTAAAAAAAGGAATTTATTTTCACAACTAGAGGTTGTCTCACCCTCAAGATAGCGAAGCATGTCCAAATATTTAGAATTGTTACCAATGTGATTAGGAGGATATTGACGCTAATGAAATTCTGGTTGGTGAAACTTCAGTATGTTTCTGCCCTCTTCCCGAAATGTGAATATTTACGAGCAAGTTCCTGAGTAAGGTGGCATTTTGTTTGGTATAAGCAATGAAGGGACTCCCTTTTGTTCTGTTTGGAAGCCCTACAGCTCAGCCTTGGGCCAGTTGCTCTTCCTGTTGGCAGCTACGATGCTTGGTCTGCAAGCGTCGCTTAGGTTCGTTACATTAGGTTTGTTATTTCACTCTCACTGAAGTGCTGAGATTTGACGAAGGCTGCCTGGCTTTTGCTCACAGGAACAGGATTTCATCTAGAAACGTAGAATTTCAGGTAGAAATGTGATCTGTGTTGGAGATGTGCTTAAGCATGTTCTTCCTGAGTCAGTGTCATGTTGAAAGCTGTTTTGTGGTTTGGCTTAAGCGTTTATCTTCATAGTATATCACTCTAGCAGAACAATTTAAACTACCTGTACTTCTGTGGGACAGTCTCTTAAAGGTGGTTTGATAGAGCAACAGGTCCTGGCTTTTCAATTTTTTTTCTGTTTTCAAGCAGAATAATAAGTTTTAATGTACTTTCTTTGAACACCACTGCTGTAATAAAGCATAAAAAATAATTTCATTAAGCTTGGCCTAGACTTGCACTAAAAAAAAATCTCCTTAACTGGGCAAACGTAGCCCAGATGTGAGGTCTACGATGACTGCAGCTGTGCCCATCTCCTGGCAAGGGGTCACTCTTAATGTGACAGCTGCATCCAGCAATCGAGGGTTACAGCTTCTGCCAGCGTGAAGTTCTCATTATGGTATCTCTGCTCTGCAGTAAAATAATTATTTCAAAGCAAGCTCCTTCTTTCTCATCCCTAACCTGAGATCAGAACTCTTCCTGTTTGTTTCCGTGGCTTTTCATCTAATCATTATCTGCAGCAGCTGGGTTCACGTTAAAAGTTAGTGTTCTGAGATGGGCCTAAGGACTGTTGCTTGGAAAAAAAATAAATAAAAAATAAAGTATATGTGTGTATATGTATGTCTATATAAAAGTAACAAAATCTGTTCCAAAGTACACTTCTAATTCAAGTAAATGAACTGGGAATAGCTTAAAATTATAGAGTATTTTTTATACTTAATTGTCATACACACAAATTGTTTTTATGAACTTGTCTTTCAGTGAATCTATGAACTATTAAAATGAATACTTTCTGTAATTATTTTATCTAGGGAGTTTAAAAATAAAAGCCACACAGCATCTGTCTGGACAGTTGCCACAGCAGCAGCCTGAATCAATTTGACTGATTCTACTGGAGATATTTTTTAGAGGAATATTTTTGTTGTTTTTATCCTGTAACAGTGAATTTTCTTTAAAGTCCAAGTGGCAAGCAATGTGAAGTGAACTGTTAGGAGGTACTATGTTGCCGCAACAAAATATGCTCACACTTGCAGAGGTCAAAGGCTTTGGACAAGCTATCCCTCTATTCCCTTTTCCCCTTCCCCTTTCTAAAATTGCTCCAGGCGCATGTGCCACTGGGTTTGTTTATTTTTTCAGTGTCATAGATTAAAGAATTAAGCTAAATTAAATAGGAAAGTAACACAAAAAAAGGCTGAAACAATTCTGAATTATAACTTCACGACCAAAACCAGAACCAGCTTTTCTGGGATCTAATGGCTACAGTGGTGATAACAATTGAAATGGAAATTAGAAAAGCATCTTGTAAAGAGAATTGCTTTTTGTTGGCACCTTATTTTGAATAAATCAACGCGGAGTTTTGATTTGTAATTCAGTTTAATTTGTAATTCACCTTGGGGAACTGAGAAATCAATATGATTGGATGAGTGCATTGGTTTTGCCTCTGTGCTTTAAAGGTCACATCCTAACTCAAGCAACTATAAAAATTAACACTTTTTTTTTTTATGATTTTAGAATAGATATTTCTTCATAGCCCTAAGAAAAGTATGCCCACATGCTTCTGGCAGCAGCATAGTTCGATATATTACTGCTGTGTCACAAATAGAATGCAGAATCCTTATTAATAATCCTATTAATGTTTCATCTAATGTGAGGGAAATGGTAAATAAATTGTGGCTTTAACCCACTGCTGAGCTTCCAATTACTATTTTTCTCCCTATCTGCTTGCAATATATCTTTTTTTTTTTTTTTTAATATGACTGAAATAGTCTAACAATCAAAGGTTAGGATCCCAACAGCATGAAGCCCTCATTACGTGATTTCTGCACTGCCGCAAAATAATGATTGTGAAGCAAGCTGTTCTCCATGTAACACTTAAAGAATAACTCCTAAGACTACCCATTTACCAGCTTCTGGTTATGGATTCAATTACTTCATGCCTCGGGTTTGTAGATGTTGGAATCATGTCATGCATCTGTCTTGAGCTGTGCCATGAAAAGCACTCAAAGTGAATAAATTACAGGTGATGCTCCCCAGAAGCACTTGGAGGCTTTTGCTTTCTCCCAAGCTACTCAAGGCTGTCTCTTCTAAAAGTTTAATGAAGGTTTCATAAACCATAAAAAAGCCCACCAGAATGTCATGACCTCCTTTCAACTTTTGATGCTGCATGAAAAAAATAATCTCTTTCCTACAATCGGCAGGGAGAACAGGATCACACTTGAGACAGCGATTAAATGGGATGGTGTAGTCCCAAATACACATTGAACAAAGCTGAGGAGGGAAATTAACAGGATTTCAGGTGTCTATGCAGAGCTCCTGAGGAGGGACTTTATTTTTCCAAACAATAGTTTTTTGTATCTGATTAATACAATTTGCCTCCTTTGCCACAGTATAAAAGATGAAATCATAAATACTTAATTATTAGCAAGCGACTGTAGGTACAGCTGCTGTTTTTCTACCATTTCTTATATTAAGCATAAAGCAGGGGACAATTCCTGGTACCACTACCTCATGTGACCTGTACCCCAATTCTTTTTTCCTCCTGTTACCACAGGGTAAAATTAAGGCACGTGTTAATGTAAGGCTGACCAAATGTTTAAGCAGCCTGTTTTTGCAGGGAGGGAGCCTGCTGTGCTGACAGTGTGAGAAAACCTGCAACTGGTGAACAGTCATTGATGGGTGATCTGAAGTAATTACCAAGTCTGAAACTTGAACAGTGTTCAAACCATACCACAGTTATAGCTCAATTATTGATCTTGCTTTTATGAGAAATGTAGCATTAGCTGTGGATTGTTTGTGCTCTGGAGCCCTGGAGAATGCAGGAAGATGCTTACTTGAAAATGGAAATAATGAATTCACTTAGAGCAGGGGCTTGCTCTTTTTTTCTTCCTGTTTTTTTTTTTGTTGTTGGTTTTTTCCTTCTTTCCCATTTTTACCCAGTAGAATTTCATAGAAAATGAGGTAGTAAGGCTACTGATACAGTCCTGTCTTTAATATCTGGTAAACTCTTCCATGCTGTGTGGCCGTACATCATGCTCCTGGTTCACGCTGCTTTCCAATCCAAACCATTCTGTGATTCTATGCTGGGTGTTCATCTTCATGTAAGCTACTTAATTCAGCAGGTATCATGGAGTAATAATATTTAGTGGATAATGCACACAGAAACAAGACTTGAAAGGGTTGCAAGTACAAGCAACAGACTGAATGGGAGAGAAATAGAAGAAGTTGTACAAGTTGTGTATTAGGAAACTGGATTTCATCTTGTGATTAAAGAAATCACCAAGTACAGAGTTTGGCATGGCCCCTCGCATCTGGAAAGTAAAAGCACAGGTCATGGGATACGTTGGATAGTTGTGTAAATCTGTGCAGATCTGAATTTATTAAAGAAAAGCCTCTGCTTCAGTCATGGTCCTCAGCTTCTCTTCTGTACCCAAGCTGGTGATCTGTAGGTTTTTACATTCACCCTACAAAGCTGAGTACAGTATACAAGTCATCGCTGTGGAAACCTACCGGAGGTCTTGGGAAAGGATAGCATTCCCTTAAAGCATTATAGGATAGCAATTAACATAATTGCTTTTGTACTTCATGGAGATACTTTTTGTTTCTTCCTTACTACAGAAATGTAATTACCTAATATATGGGTTAATATCTGTTATGCCGAAGCCATGGTACTTGCTTCATTGGGACCAGACTTTTATCTACAGTGCTGAAAACTGGCTCATATAATAGAACCAACTATTGTTCTACAGTCATACCTAATGTGAAGAGCACTCTCTGGGAGATGTGCCTGGCCTCTGTGCTGAGAATTATAGGTCAAACTGCATTGTGCACCTAACTAATATGTCAAAAAGAGACCAAAAAGTCCAAATAAATGGGCCACTTATTCAAAGATGATCAAAAGGCAGAATTGTAAAGCCTAACCTTTACAAAATCCCAGCTTGCTTTAATAGTTCTGTATCCTCCAGAAAGAAACCTTGGGATTTCCATTCAGATGCATCACTAGAGGTTGACTCTTTTGTAATCTCTATCCTATTTTTAAATAGGAAAGGCATTATTATATGGATACATTTAAACGGATGCTTCCTGGAGTGACTGTTACGGACTTGGGTGTCTATCATCCTCTGAATTAAGTTCTAACTATCTGTGTTACATATCTTTAATGCCGTTGTGTAATGCTTTGTAGCGTGAAGCATGTGGAGTTTCACAGTGAATATCGCATTTTTATTGTCATGTAATAACAGCTTTTCCACAATCTCTTTGCATCTTGTAAATATTTGGAGTAATATTTGTTTAAAGAAGTCTTGCATTTGGGAACTCATATGGCTTTAAATTGCTCAATGCTTGGAGTACTTTGCAGAGCTGTTATCATAAATAACTTTTTTTTTTCCATCAACAGAGAAATCCAGTGAGCATGAGTCATATATATATAGTTTTCTAACTGCAGAAGCATTACGTGTACCTGCAGAGCAGAAAAGGGCTGATCAAGACTGTTGAACTGTTGCCCTTGCATGTTTTGTTCTACAGCTGAACATGCTATTAAAGCAATCCAGGCATGCCGGGCAACAAGATATGATGAGACCTATTGAACGCAGAATTTTCACAGTGGAACTGCACAAATTTATTTAGCACAAGCATCTCTTTAGCTGTTAAACTCTGAATAATTACATGGCCTCTGCGGTACCATTTGCACCTAGGTAGTGCGATTGATAAAGCCAGGAATATTAACTGGAATACAAAATACAACAGGAATGTCTCTGCCTGAATCCAATCGTGACTTTAGCTTTCCTGAGTGTTTTGGTGGCAGTGTGGTTAATTGCTTCTTGGTTACCAAGCATACGTTAACTCCGTATGGTGATTCTGGAGGCTGCTGTCTTACGTATAGTTCACGGCAGAGTCCTGTCACCGGGCTTATCATTAATTGCTGAAAGTGATACCATTAAATAGAAAGGGCTGAGTAATCCTTCCTGTGATGATTTGTTCAAAAGGGTGGAAAAAAAGAACTTATTTCTGGCAGGTTTTGTTATAATAACAGAGAGACTTCCAGCTATGATTTTCATGTGCGGTGCTCTGAATGGAAACAGAGGGAGTTGTGCTGCTCGCGGGGCAGAGAATGACTTATCCATGCGCATGAAGCGGTTCATATATCCACACAAAAGATGGTTACTTGGGTTATAATCTTGTTTCTCTGCAAAGTTGATGCAATTTTCCTCAGAAGAATTTTCTCCTTCTCTGGCCTTTGAAGATGCTGCAATTTTTCACTTTGCAGTATTTCGTGTGAATTACTTCTAAGGAAAAGTAATTTCTAGAAGACTTTTATCTTCTGATATACAGAATGGAGAAAGGCAAAGAAAGCTACAAAGGGAGGCTAAATAAAAGTAAGAATAATGATAGAAATGCAGGTAAAAATAAGTCTTCAGTTTTACGATAAATTTCCTTGGTCAAAATAAGCATTCCAGGAGTTTTTCAGTGACACTGTTTGGTTTCTGGGAATGCAGGAAAACACTAGAAGCTTCCACACTGCTGACTGTGCAGTTGTGCTGATTCTAATGATATTTTCTCTGCTGTGAGTGCCTGTATGAATCTGAAGCCACTGAAATGATTTCTCTTAGGCCACTGAACTTCCATTTGATGGCAGTAACTTTTTAATTGCTGTGCTGGATTCCGAGCAGTGACCTGCAGATGAAAGGCTCCACTTCCCATTGCCAGTGCCCCCAGTTAGCCAGTCTTGGCCTGGTTTTCCCCTCTGCAAGCAGCGACTTCTGCCTCTGGGTTCCTTACAGAAACAGGCAGCAAAGAAATCATTCTGCAGCTCGTGTTTCCGCTTGGGTTCAGGGATCAGGATCACACCAGAAATCAGTGTTGAACTGAAAGGGTCTTTCTGCTTTCCTTAAACGTTCTCGGTGATATAAAAGTGCTGTGTATTCCAATTAAACTTAAACAGCAGCTCTAGCAGGGGGCGACTGCTGTGCGCTCACAGGATAAATCAGCTTTCCTACTGAGCTCCACAGCATAGTTAAAAAAGGAAAATCTATTTCTGTAACCTCCATAAAAAGCATATGCTTTTTCTTTCTGTCTTGCTTAGTTCTTCTAATGTAGTTCTTATTTTTCGTGGGTTCTCAATACCTCTAACTCTGTGTGGGGTCAAAATCCTTTTAATTTCAGTAGTATCATGCCTGCACCATCTTCTGTAGGTAGCTGATGGAGCAAGCTGGGCTTACCAGCTTTGAGTTTTAGTCCTACTCCAGATTCCCTGTGGGATATTGTGCAATTCATTCCTTATGGCAAGTGGGAATAATGATTTGTTTGCTGTTTGGCTCATTTTCTGCCTCAGGTGTAAAATATTTGGGCCAGAGATATTTTTTTGAGCTGTTTAACCCATACCTACTGCAGAGTCCTGAACTGGATCCCAGATGCAGAGGACTGCCATGGAGGTGAACCAAATCCGGTTCATCGTCACCACTTTTATTGTTTCTACCTGAGCTATACCTGTCTGAACCTGTGGAATTTGTCTTGTAAATGAGTAGAGAAAGATTAATTTTGAGTATCTGAGTACATAGAAGTGTCTACAAATATAACCTACCAGTGGAAGACCCACTCTATCCAAGCTGGTGGTAGCTCTACTAACCACGATTTAACACAAAAGATGCTTTTCACACTTAGCAGCATCGGATTGCTCTGCTGTTTCTGAAGATGCGCTTTTCACTTGGCCAGCTACAAACATGTGCGTTACCTTGGTTATGTTTCTTTTTGTCTCTTGCTACTGTACTGTGGGTAGAAATGAAGCAAGACGTATTAAAAACTGACTCTGGCTTGTGCGATGCTTTGACCGTTAGTGCTCAGACAGCCAACTGTGTCCCTCTGTGGTCTCCAATCTGACCAAAGAGAGAAGAGATTTAATTAAAGCTGTTATGGAAGTAGCAATGCGTAATGATTTACCCTGTGTCAGAGCCGAAGTCCTGTTTGTTGGAGATTAATATAACTTTATATGTTTGAAAGGCTATAGTTCTCCGTTAAATGTAATAACTAACATTTCGTATCTGCGAGCCTGGTTATTCCAGGCATAAAATGAAAACCAACTCTGTATGTACTGAGATCGTGCCTGTTGTTTGAATCACTTTATGGATACGTGAAAGAAAGCCTTGATGAAATGAATTATAGATACAAGAAATAGCAAGAGTTACATGTATTTCAAATTTTTGTATTGTATAAGGGGAGTCCTGGGAGCTCAGCTTGACAAGCACATCCCCTTCCCCCCCTCTTTTCTTTGCCTCGTGTTTCTTTTCTTCCTCATTGCCTATGAAACTGAGATGAGGACAAAGAAAGATATTAAAAACACATTTTTTTCCCCAACTCAGAATAGGAAGGATTGTGAGGCAGCAGGACACCCTGTGCATTGCAGAAAGTGGGTAGCACTCAATAATAATGAAATTTTCAAGGTACGTTTTGCAGAATATATTGTTGAGGCAGGAATGTGAAGTATGTGTATGCAGCTTTGCACTGGGAGGACAAGTTCTGAGGTACCTATTTGGTAACACTAATTGCAGGATTATTTCTCCTGAAGCACACAAATACCATTAGAAATCCATAGAGTTGCAATGAACTGAGAGAGGAAGCTCCTAAAGTACTATGTAGAATAGTTACACACTTTGGAAAATGGACATCTTCTGGTAAATATTTTTTCACATATACCTTATTAATTAGCTTTAGAGATGGTTGTACTGGCTGTACCTAAACTAGGAATGACTCAGACAAATGCCACCTTCCTGAGAAAGAGGAAAATAAATGGACATAAAAGCTTTCTAAAGTCTATTTATTGGAAGAGTCAATATTGCACAACTAAAGACATTTTAATTTGCTGTCATAAGTCGGGAAGAGAGAAGCAGCGTTATCTTTGAATTGTTGATGAAGTTGGTGTTTTGTGTATCTCCAGGTGATTTCTGCTAACTACATTTTTCTCCAAATTTCATGTTTTCTTGATAAAACGGGCTTTTGTTTCCAACCAGGATAGATTTACATCTGCTTTCATCAGAAGGAAAAGGTACCTGAAGATTTTGCATGAGTGTAACCAGCCCATTCTCCTTAATGCAGAATTACTTTATTGATATGTAGTTATGTGCTCTGTGTTGTATTTTCTGGAAGTAGCGGGGAAAAGGGAACAAAGCCAACACGAGGCAGAAATCTGAAAGCAAGCAAGCACTGTAGTATGATTAATGTTTAAATGAGAGCTGTTGGGTAATATTGTTGAGCTGATTATAAGCATGTCTAAGGAAGTGATTTTTCCCGTTTAAAGTACGCATTATCTCGGGTTTGAAATGCGGTTTATTTTATTTTTCACTGATGTCTTGCTTATTAAACAGAGTGCTCTCCTAAAAGGAGGAAATGCTTGAAAAGAAATCTTTTAAGAGTTGGATTATTAAAATAGGTTTAAATAGCTCTGGAAAGGTTTTATTTTTTAAAATTAGAAAAGTCTGACTGTTCAGTCAAAAATCCCATGCCGTGTTTTAGATTTAGATTCCCATTTAAACTCTTCCTGGTTTGAATGAAAGGACTATGGTCTCTAAAATGAGCTGGTTCTTTTGGACATGCTGATAATCATCCCCAAGCAGAAGTAAGGATTCCCCACCAGCTTTTCTGGAGTTTGTGGAGTCCTTTCATTCCCAAAGTTCTGGTAGAAGCTCATTAAGTGGCCGTTTTAAAGACCTATGAATAAAGCTCCAGATGCACTTCATTATTCCTGCTTTTTGAAGAGGTGAGGCTTTGCACAGAACTTTGTTATACTTGTTTTAGTGTAAGCGACTCTAAAACATTTGCCACTGTTTCTGGAGAAGTAGGACTTCTGGACAAAATCAAAAGCTGGGGCCACACTCTACAGACCTTACTGCCCAAGAGGAAACTTGGAGGCGATCGAAACAACAAAAGGCTGGAAAACCACCTCTGTATTACTTTTTGTTCCCGAACTAAAAGAGAAATTGGTTCGTGATGAAGCCTGACAGTGTTTCTGTTTAAGGCTTATATTTTTCATTGCCTTCTACCGTAACATCTCCAGAAAGCCTCTGTGAAATAGGAGCCGTCAGCTTGCAAATGTGGTGTCAGGCTGGTTTCATGGATGGCTATCGGGATGGCAGGAGGTCACAAGGGGGTGGACGAAAAAAGACATCCCAGACTGGTTTCTTGCTTCCTTTGAAGTAGAACGCATCCTGCAGCTGTCAGCATTACTCTATATGTTCTCAAAGCAGAGACTATGAGACTAAAATGCTTCTGGTTTTGAGAGTTAAAATACCATAATTAACTGTGCATGTTTGACAGGCCACGCATTACCAACTATTTATAAGCCAATTTGGTCTATTTATTAATAGGGAAAAGGAAACACTTTTTCAGATTTAAGCATTAAGTTCTTTTTATTTGATATATTTATTGCATCTGTTTTAATTATGAATTGAAATAGATGTAAAAATGGGATAAAATGTCCTTTGTAAAAGTAATGATATTCATTTTAATTAATCCAATTTGACACAAGATTTTCTCAGGGATTAGATAGCATTCTTTTCAATAATATGAGAAATAACAGTTGGGTTTACTAAATAAAGTATAATTACTGTATGGCTTATCTTTCTTTTAAACAAATACTGTGTTTCCCTGGGTTAGGAACAATTAAAAGAACTACAATTACAATTTCTGCTCTCTTTTACTAAGCTATTCCTTTCAAAGAATTTTCAGTAGTTTGTTGACATTAAGTCATTTATAATTATTCTCTCTACTAGGACTCTGCAGTCTTTACAGTCTATTAACATGTAGTCCCTGCAAGACAAGCTCAGTGTACTAGGTATCAAAAAAAAAAGAGCCTGCTATTAAATATCTATTGTGAGATGCCCTTTAATTAAAGCACAGAGGAAAAAAACCTGGTTTGCTGCTATTTAGAACAATGTTCATAAGAGGGTGACATGCTCTGGATTTGGAGTCAACAAGAAATGATGAGACTTCTCTTTAACTCGGGGTCGCAGAAGAGAGCCTGTTAGAAAAGGCTCTGTTTCTGAAGGGCCGTGCCAATCCTTTTATGCTTTTTAAATGTGAGTATGGAAAGGTAATAGAGTCTAATGTATTTTGCAGTTCCTCATTAATATGCATTGTCATTGAAAAGTAGATTATCTTACTCTCTTTTTGATTACTAAGGTATAACTGCATGGGTCTTAGGAAGTTGAAAATGAGACCTCTGAAATGAGTGCCAGAAAGAAAATCATTAAATTTAAACTTTTGTTTTTCTCTCTATAGACTGTGTGCCTGTTTGTGCTTCCCTGACACTCAGACTCTTGTTTCTGTAGTTAATCTTGCAGAAATGTTGGGAATTTTAATGTGCTATGGGTCATGTAAGCTTCAGAGACCATTAGAACCATTAGAATGCAGGAGAGCAGTTGAATTTGGAGGCTCCCTATTTTACATTTATCTCTATTGATACGATTTGAGGAGGGTGGTTGAATCACCTTCCCTGGAGGTGTTTAAGGCACGGGTAGATGAGGTACTAAGGGGCATGGGTTAGTGTTTGATAGGAACGGTTGAACTCGATGATGCGGTGGGTCTCTTCCAACCTGGTTATTCTGTGGTTTCATAACTGCATCTTCACACTTCCTAGATGCTGAAACAGCTCAGGCAAAAACATATTAGTGCTGGACTGGCTTATCAGGGAATGTGACTGGGGATGGTTAAGTCTGGAAGAAGACAATGGCTCATCTTGGAAAGACAGAAGGCAGAGGGAGAAGAATCAAACTTCTTTGTGAACATGATCCTCCCTGGCCCGTGCTGGGGCGTCGCTTTGGGAGCGTTGGCCCTGGGTAGCTGGAACCTGCTGTGCCCAGCAGGAGATGGAGGAGGCTGTGCCTCGTCTTTCCAAGACCCTGCTGGGTGGGAGAGAATGAACCAACTTGAGGGTATGCAGGAAGGGCCCTGGGGGTGCAGGGCAGAAGCAGAAACACTGTTCTGTGTCTTCTCTTAAGGGTATTACTGCTGGTTGTGGGTGACAAATTCAGGAGCTTAAGTTCAGCAGCTCCTATAAGTGTCTTTCATGTAACTGTTTCCACGTTGATTTGGAAAAATAAAGCATACATATATTTGATGTATGTGCATGGTCTTTATCCTTCAGACTGTTTCTTTCATTATAAGTTGCTCATGGATTTTGTGCTTTTCCTTCTGATCAAAACTGTATTATCTGTCCAGGAGGGAGCATGCAGCATCCTGACATTGTGAGACCAACATCATTTGGGTTTTAGTGGGAAATACAGATTTGAAGGTCAGTGATGGAAATATTCTGGCTGGATCATCTAAAAACTAAGAGTACTTTGCAAGTCTGCTCAGATCTGCAGTGATGCAATTTCAGCAGGATGGATTAGTTGTCAAAACTTTGAAAGCACATGAAAATGTAATTAATGATAGGATTTTTCAGCTCTGTGAATTGTCAGTAGAAATTTGTGTGTGTGGGGTGTATGAATAATTTTCCAACATTCAAATCTGTAGGAGGTAAAGAGAATTAAGATTTTGTGTTATCGTACTTTTTTCTGCATTGTGATCTGTCCTACTTGGCCTCTTTCAGTTACATGTTAGTCGTTTTCTGACTTTAGAAAAAAAGATAAGAACATTGTTTTTTCTTTACCCACCCTATTCTGCCTAAGCCTTCCTCTTAAAATATATCCCTGACAACTGTCCCATTTCTCGTGCTTTGAAAAGGTGGTGGTTACGGCTTCCCAACCACGCTCTGTGCAATTTGAAAACAAAAAGATATTGCACTGTCATATGTTGAAAGAAATCTTTCTTTTCAAAGAACAGAAGAAATTGTCTGGCTGGGATTAAATAAGGGCAGGGAGTGAAGCATTTGTTTGTTTTATGAAGTCTGGTGAATTCGATAATGGTTCCTTTAAAATATATGAGATTGAAGCTCTTCTAATTCCATACAGATAAGAAATAATAGTTACATATTTCAGCTTCAAAGACAAAAGTGACCTTTTATCACCTAATTTAATGATCTTCTTTGTAAAGTGTCTTGGATTAATGTGAAATGTTATTTAAAAAATAAAAAAGCACCATCTTTGAATAGCAGGTTTTTTTTTAATTGCCATAATCAAAATCCAAGCACATTTCCCTCCTTGCTTAAAATAGATTCGCCTAATGACAGGTTTTTCCTTAATGAGGAGGAGAACAAAGGGAACTCTGAGCATGTCGGTGTGACTTCAGTATGGCAAAAGTTCTGATTTTTGACAGCCCCCAGTAGGAAAACGGGGAAACTGGAAGTGGCTTAATTAATGTGTAGCTTTGAATCACTAGTTTGCATTTTAAATCTAAACATTTTTTATATTAGCATTTGAGTATTTTAAACAATTACTATGATGACATAAAGACTGATGATCGGTTGGTTCAGTTGGAGAAGAAATGGCCAGCAGTTTTTGAATGGCAGAAACTAGTTTTGTTTCATTTTCTTTTGGTATCCGTAAAGATATGAATTGCAAAACCATATGGATAAGATCATGGCTGTTATCTGAAATGTAAACGAGACATAGGGTTGAGGAACATCTCCCTCCAGTCCACCTCTCCAGTGACATCTGCAGGAAAGGTTACTGTAAGAATTTCCTCCCTTCTGCTTCCTTTTCTCTCGGCAGCATCTGGCGCAAGAACAAACTGCGATATGAAACTGGGTTTGTTATTAAAACAAGAGATTATAATTTCCACATCATTCTCTATTCCTCACCACCCCCTTTCCAGTGTTTGATAATAATCTAGTCTTATAATGAAATTCATGAGGCCACAATGACAAAGGAGCTCATGGAAGAGAACAGGAGCTTGTCAGATGGTATAGATTTACATACTAATGAAGATTATGATGTTATTAATATTGCAAATCTAGGGTAGTATCCAAATGCTA
Organism: Clamator glandarius; assembly: GCA_033459285.1. Lineage (NCBI taxonomy): Eukaryota > Metazoa > Chordata > Aves > Cuculiformes > Cuculidae > Clamator > Clamator glandarius. The sequence goes on along the minus strand of JAUNZM010000463.1, from coordinate 1,390,202 downwards.
CTGAAATGGGGAATGATAGATCGCGATTAAACTCCAAAACCAAATTAATGTATTTTACAATATAGCTGTATCTTGCAACTGCTGAAGAGAGAAGTCAACAGAGTTCTTGTAACTGAATTATTTTGATTTGTGTGTCATGTCAAGAAAGTTAATAAATGTAGACTTGCAATATGGTGTATTTTCTGTACTTTATTGGAAAAAAAAACCTCATAACTTTTCTTGCAAGCTACAAAGGCTGATCACAAAAAGTACAATGGGTTGGAGCTCACAGGACTGAGGTTCAGAAGAATGTCATGCCTTTGACTTCCAAGGGTGAGGTTAAGACAGGAGGCACATCCAGCGCTGAGGTTTTATTCCTGTCTTTGCTATAGGATTCATAACTTTGGACAGCCATATAGTATTTTGCTTTGCTTGCTTGCCCAGTAAAAGAGTTTCAGAGACTGCATTGCAATCAGGAAAAGGGCAAAGCAGAATTAAAGCTTCTACAGCTTGTGCAGTAGACGTTTTGTGTGAAATTTAGTGTTTGTCAGCATTTGTGAGCCTAACAAAGCAATTTGTGCTTTTCTGTTACACTGTGTAACTTAACTGGGACAAAATGACCCTGTTAAAGTAGTCCAAGCCTTAAATCTAAGTCAAGAATGATGCTTTGACAATGAAGCTCGATGAGGACAAATTGCACCTTTCAGACAGTCGGGCTGGCGCGGTTGTTTTGGTCAGTGTGGGAGCAGGACGCAGCAGTGAGCTCCCAGCAGGTCTGTCAACCACGGGCACTAAAGCCCAGCACCACAGCTTTGCTGCTGGATGGGGTTTGGGTGTGTTGTGATGTTTCTGTGGGAAACGAGGGATACAGGTTGCTATTTTGTGCTCTGCTGCTGGTTGGCCTCCTGCAGAGCTGTCAAACAAATACAGGAGCCAAGAACAGGAGGTGGCAGATGCTGAACATCAGGACTCTGCTGTCCTGTTCCACAGCCTGGGGAATCATCCCAGCCCACAGCCAGCTTCCTCGGACTCTGTGCAGGGAACATGGATGGGCCATTATGCAAATCCTTCTGTAAGGAGAGCCATGGATTCATGCTCAAATATTTTTAAGTGTCTGTCTTTATACTATTTTGCCTCAGGCAGATATTTCTTTCACATTGAATTTTAAATAACAGAAGAGTTTAATGTGTTTCACATTAGAAACAGATTAATTCTTTTTTAGAAATTGTGAAATAAGTGTTTTCATAATATTGTCCTACGCTCAGTAGCCTTCGTAGGAGTTTGAAAAGCTTCTGGTATCCCATTCCTTTTCCTCTTATAACAAAAGGTTTACACTTTACTGTTAAAGTGGATTACTAAACCTGCATTAAAGAAAATACATTGGGATGTGACTGTTCTGACAGCCTAAACTGTGCTCATTTATGATGTCTTTTCAGAAGCATTGATGAGTGAGCAACAGTTTTCCTGTAGTGCTGCCTTATCTGATCAAAACCATTTGAGAGAACTAATATGGCGTGGTAGCCTGGGAGGAAAGGACGGCTCTTCAGTCTCCCGTGCTTCCGTGCAGGAACCTTCCCTAGTGGTGTGCACTGCTGTCTGTCCCATCCAGACCACGTTCTGGGTGATCATAGAACCACAGAATGGTTTGAGTTGGAAAGGACCTTAAAGCTCATCCAGTCCCACCCCATGCCATGAGCAGGGACACCTCCCATGGGATCAGGGGCTCCAAGCCCCATCCAACCTGGCCTTGAACACCTCCAGGTGTACCTCTATCAAAACAGTGGTAAACAGAAAGTTAGTGCAGTTTTGATTAAGACTGAAGTTCTTTCATCGCCTTCCTCAGCACTGACAATGATCCAGTGCCTGTTTGCCAGTATGGGCATTAGTGGCCTTTAAACAAAGCACAGCAGAAGCTTGGCATTTAACACTAATAATTGCATGACAGCATCATTTAATGGAAGTCTTGGTAAAACTAGAGGAAAAGAGCTCTGTAACAGCTTTTACTGTGTTCAATAAGGCCTATTTTTAACATCTTTTTCAAGGAAATAGTGACTGCTTTGCCAAAGCTCTTGTTTTGTTTTTCTCAGCGTGGCACAGTGACTTAGTGTGGGAAGCTGGAGTGTTCACTAAAGCCACCATTCTCCTGCCCCCAGGTCTGGTAAGAGCAGTCCAGGCTGCTTCTGTGTTTCTGGTACTCTGATGCTGGGCAAAATGTTGGTTCACTGTGTCTGCAGTTCACTAGCACTCTTGGTGCCTTAGTTGTGGTTCATGTAGCCTTTAAACACCCCTGGAATTTTGATGGGACTGGGGCTGAAGCTTCCTGCCCTCTCTTCTTCCTGAAGGTCTTGCTAGGTACGAGGACATTGCTTTGTGCAATAGAAATGGACTCATAATCTGCAGGAGAACCACTTTGTACAAGACTTAGCTATTGGGGTCAGAAGCACTTCACTTTCTTCTTCCAAAGAGAAATGCCAGTACAAAGCAATGCTCGGTTCTCCTGAGCTGGCGCATAGCTGTGAATGAGTTCATAGCAGGAAGGGCTCTAAGAGCCTCCATTCGCTGCTGCTGCGACCCACATGCTCTTCATCGGGGAGATCTATGCCATTGACCAGATAGGGGCTATCGCTTCATCCACGTGAAGCATCATCTAATTGCAACGAATGCATTTGCCCCACAAACAGTGAAGTCTGGTTTTTTTCTGTGATATGTGAGGCTGCTTTGCAGAATTCAGAGACTCCTAGTTCTGTTTTGTCAGAGACAACAGAAGAAAATTGTCTCCTGGAAATATCTGCTTATCCTTCATCTCTGTGATAATCTCTCACGCAGGCACGGAAGGCCTGATCTAACTTTGAAGCCTGCTCAGCTTTGAGCAGGAGCTTGCACCAGAGACCTCCAGAGGTGCTCTACCGCCCGAATCGTTCTGTGATTCTGTGACACCCTGCAAGTTTAGCGGGTCATCATGTTTCTACCCTGTTCAAATTTTGTCCTGCTTAATGCTGCCTTTCACAGCTCTGCAGTGAAACACTTCGCCTTCCTTTGGAAACATTAAGGGCTCTGCACTTTCAATGATTCTGGAAGGAATTAGAAAGGGTTATTTTATGAATTACTTTGACCAGTATTTTTGAGCAGAGCTGCAAGATGTGGCTGGGCTTAGGGACTTTGTGGGATGTTGGCGGGGAGAGGTGAATAAAGGATCCTAAAGAAAATGTAAGTTGAATCCTAGTACTTAAGAGATGATTGTTCTCTGAAGCTGTGTTTCCTCACTCATTTCAGTGTGATAATGATTTAAATTAACTGTCTGCTGTTTCCATTCTGCGAGAATTTTGCCTCTAAGTGGTGCCTAAAGCAGTGTTCTGCAGAGCCAAAATTTTGCTATTTGAGGTTCAATTGATTTCCCCCTCAGTTGAAAGGGAAAGCTCCAGGACACCAAACATCAATACCGTGACATTGCAGATGCTGGGTAGCTGATGTTAAATATGTTGCACGTTTGGATCTTCTCCTGTGGCTTTCCTTTTGCTCAGATGCCTTTTGCCATTTCTGAATTCTTTTCTCTATCGCAGCCTAACTCCCTTCTTAGTTCTTTTTATTGTAGAAAGCTCTCAATAAAAAAGATTTTTTTTCTTTTCAAAGGGTTTTCTGTACTTGGTATTGTGACTGTGTGTCTGTTTTAAGTCTCTCTTGCTTCCTAAAACAATTACTTCATCATTTCAGATCTACTTTTATATTAACAGCTAATCAGCTTTTTACCCTCTGGTCTTCATGCCCTTCTTTATCCAGCTCCTAACCCCTTTATCAGCACGCCTGCCCTGTTTTGTTCACAATTTAATTTTGGTAGCGCTCTGTCCTCTTTCATCTCTCTGTGCTATGCATATTTCAGTACAGAGTCTCTTCTCTCCAATTAACTTTATTCTGTTCCCTTCACTATCTGAAGAAGCTGCATTGAAAAAGTTCACAGGACAGAATTCCCTGTTTTGGTGCTCGGTCTGTAACGCTATATTGGCCCCATCGCCCGCAGGACTCAGTGGTAGAACCTCAGCGGCGGCAGAGCTGCAGACACTGGCCCTAGAAAACACAGTAGGGTTGTTTTGTTCCAGTTTCAAACCTCTTTGGGGTAATAACGAGCTGCGTTATCTATTGTCAGCTTGGTCAGAGCTGAGATGTGAACAGTGTGCCTGTGATGCCATGCTCAATTCTCATTAGGGCTTTTAATTATATTATGTGTGTGTATATATATATATATATGTAAATCCTACTATAGAAGTTTTTCAGATAAGGAGTTTGGAGCCTAGTTTCATCAGCAGTAGAATTCCAGATCTTTTAAGCCTTAGTCTGTGAAACATAGTTTTAAGATTAAATTAATCTTTACTTACTTTATGTTTCAAAGTTGATTCTTGATCACAAAAACTTTGTGTTGCCTCCTGGCAGTTCTTGAAAGCATATTTTTGTAGCAATTGGGAGTGCATCGTTTTAATTTATTTTTTTTTCTCAGAATAGCTAGAAAGCAATTCTATCAGCCGTCTATCTCTGTGTCTAAATGGCTTGTGTGCATTGTGCTGCTTGAAGTTCTGAGGAAATAAATTTGGTTTTCTGTGTTAGAGGAGGCAACACAGCAGGATTTTAATGTGATAATTTAATGTAGTATCCAGCAACAGGACCATATTTTAAGAATACTAGTTTGATATGGAATCATAGAATGTCCTGAGTTGGAAGGGACCCTCAAGGATCAGAGTCCAACTCCTGTCCCTGCACAGGACACCCCAACATTCCCACTATGGGGCTGAGCCTTGGCCGAATGCTTCTGGAATGTTGTCAGGCTTGGTGCCCCCACGGCTTCCCTGGTTGCTGCTCCAGTGCTCCACCACCTTCTGGATGAAGAACCTTCTCCTATTGTCCAACCTAACCCTCCCCTGGCATCTTCCTGCCATTCCCTTGCTTGCCAGAGAGGAGATCAAAGCTTGATCCTCCTCCTTTCCTTGTGATGCAGCTGGAGACCCCAATGAGGGCTCCCCTCAGTCTCCTCTCTTCTAGGCAGAACAGACCAAGTGACTTCAGCAGCTCCTCACATGGCTCCCCCTCTAAACCCTTCACTAAACTTGGCCTCCTTTGGACACTCTCTAGTAGCTTTAAATCCTTTTTATCCTCTGGTGCCCAAACCCACACACAGTGCTCAAGGTGGGGCCACGTTAGTGTGGAGTATTGGAGTGGAGAACAATTGGAAACATGGGAAGAAATAGCCTAGGAAATATAGAAGCACAGGTGAAAAGATGACTCAGTAAAACATCTCATTTATTGGAGGACTAGCGCAACTGTTCAGTGAATGTTTAGGTGTTTTCCATCCGCCTGGGATGGTATAAAGCTTCATTTGAATGAAGCAGCATTAAAATGTAAGGATATTTAAAAGAAGGGAACAAGGTTTGAGTGAACTCAATGAGGGCTTTCTTAGCTCGCAGAGCAGTGCGTTTGGTCACGCAGCTGGGCAGCCTGTTTTGCACTGGGGATGCTTTTGGTCTTGCCTGTGACCCTACAGGCAGCTGAACTGTGATGAGCTGCTGGCTGGCTGAGAGCTGGTCTCTTCTGAAGCGAGCAGTGCGCACTGAGCTAGAAACTCATTTGAAATCCTGACTTGACCAGTTCAAGTATGTGCTAAGCAGTAATGAAATTATTTTTGTAAGGGCAGATTGGCCTTCCTGAACCCTTGGGAACGATGCCTTCCATATCTTGGCAGGATCCTGGCACCTGTCTTTTAAAAAAGGCACATACAAATTGTACTTAGAAGTTGTTACCTAGATGAGTCATTGTCCTAGTAATTTGAGTTGCATCTTTTGGAAGGCAAAAGGAAGAAGGGCGATTTCTTTTTGGTTTGGGCTAAATACAATCTGTAAAGTTGCTGTTATTAAAGATAGCAGAAGGGCATCAAATTAAATGAGAAGGGTTTGATGGGCTACTCTGGCAAGAGCATGTCAGTCAGCTGTGGCACAAGAAGGGAGATGAGAGAGAAAACTGAATGCTGAATATTTAAGAACAACCCCCCCCTCCTGTGCACGTACACAACAATTAGATCAAAGAGTGAAATAAGCACGAGCTTGATGATATTTCAAGTTGGCAGTACAGACTATTTGGGTAATGAGGTGTCACTAGAGTGAAGATCACATAATGTAACTACAAAAGAAAGAAGCCTGCCAGGCATTGTTAAACCTTTGCTTTTGATTGCAGTCTGAAGATTCTCCCAGACCTTTTATGCAATGAAAATCTTAAACAATGTGGTTAACCTTAACCATGTCATTAACATAACACTGGTTTTGAAATGTGCTGCGCAATCTCACCTGCACCCTCTCTCTTCAGCTGGTATTAGCCATTGATCGCTGTGTGTAATAGGAGGCAAAAAGATGTGCTTCAGCCAACTGGGTACCACCTGCTCACACACATGGGCAGAGGCTCTCGCTAGGGAATCATTCACAATGGAAAACACACAAAGGAACAGCAGCACATAGATATAGATTCTAGTTGTTACCTCTTATGCTAAAATTTAACATCATTAAAATGTAGAAGTTTTTGAGTAGTTCATGATTCAAGCTCTGTGTATAATTTAAGCATCAACAGTACCAGCTTCTTACTGTCTTGATTATGTATGACTATCCATACAGTTTAATGGAGTGGGCTGTATATTAATTCTGCAGACGTTAACGAGTGCTTTTCACCCAATTCAATTTGAATCTGCATTGGATGTAAATATTGCTTCAGTTTTATGCTAACTTATTTAAATAATCAGAATGCTCTTATGCCTGCTTCTGTTGAATGAATGTCTGAGCCATTCAGGGTCAGCAAGAACCTCACCTACTTTATTTCATTCTGGATATTTGCCTGAAATTACTACACGTGGGATGACTCCAAGTGTTTCCTTGGTTGTGCTTTCCCACATTTCTTAACTGTTCCTTCAAATAAAATCCAATTATTTGCATTTCTGCTACCATGTGTTTGCCCTGGCACTAACAGTTCAATACACCCTGGGAAGGCTCTTGTATTACACAGAGGAATTCCTCTTCTCTGAGGAATCGCAGTGTCTTCGAGAGGGAGGATTTCCCCAAACTGTACAGTTGGAAAACGGAAGATCAAAGATGCAAGTTTTGCCTGAACCCACCAATGCTCAGCTGTGCTCAGCCAGGAGGAACCTGCAACAGACCTCCCAGGCAATCCTATTCCAATCTCCTCTTACTTTTTTTGTTGCCTTAATGCCATCTGATATCTAGTATTCCTCAGATGTTTGAGAAGCTTGGGTCTTAAATCTTAACCTACTCTATGAAATACACCCCTTCTTACTGGATTGAGTTATTTCCCTAGGAACACATCTTGGGATTTGCTTACAGGCTGTGGTTTTTAGTTTGCGTGCCTTCTGCAGCAAAGTGTTGTGACTTCATGGAGCTGCCTGTGGTATCCCTGAAGCGTTCGAGAGAGACGTGAGGCTGTGAAAGTTATGCAGAGCTTGTGATGCAGAGGCACTTTCCCTCTGCAAAGCAGATGATTGTTTTGAGGCAAAGTGGTCAGAGAGTTCACCCCGTGCTTCCTACTGCTCCATCTGCCAGGGAATAGTAATTGGACAAAATATTGAAACTCGTTATTTTTATTTAATCAGCCAAATTTCAGCACATAGAAATTAAACTATTTCCAAAAATATCCTTCATCATCTTTCACTGAGGCCTTGATTAAGTGATGACTGGTTTATCTCAAGTGTTGTTCTTTGCGTTAATCTTTGCATGCCGGCGTGATGAGTACAATTCTATCTGGCTAATGTTATTTTTGCAGTCTATATTTGGTATTTTTTTCTGGGATTGCTCTATATTTACTCCCTCCAATTCCTTCTTCATAATAAGAACTACCCCTGGTTTCTAGCAGTGCTGCAGATTTATATAAAACTCATGGGTTTACACACAAGTTTCTGAAATCTCTTTGATCCTTTGGTTTCTGCCTTTGAGCAGATACTTATCCTTTGCCAAACAGAGGGGGGTTTAGAGTTTTAAACGACCTTTTCAAAGGTTTACTTAGTGTTGAACTTTCCATGGACTGTAAGTGATCAGTCCCCGATGTCATGGCTCATTTGTCTCACAGCAATTATCACTTCTGGTTTGTAATCCATTTTTAGTTCTCCTTTTGCCTATTTCCATATTCTGGGGCAACTGGGTAACAAGGATGGAGCTATTTTATTTGTCTCCTGCCAGGTTTTCAAATTGTCTGACGACCAGTATATTGCAGTGCCCGTTTGAAACAATTGGTGAAAGTTAGGCAGGGAGGGTAGTGGAAAAACCCAAATTAGGCACATTTGGGTTTTATTTAAAGAATCCCTTTGCTTCAATGGCCACATTGATCTGATACCTTAATGCTCAACAAAATATGAACAAACTTAATTATCTAGTTGCAGAATGGTTTAGTATCTAGAAAATGCACTACTTCATAACAAACCTCTAAGAAGGAAATGCAAACCTCTCTGATACTAATGGTCTATATGGTATAGCTGCAAATAAATTAATTACCCGCTCCAGCATACTAATTGGTGTTCATCTGTTTAGTCTCAATAGTGTCTTGACTACTTTGAGCTATTGAAAAACATTTATATTTACAGTTTGGTGAAGAAGAATGTTCTTGTTGCTGAAGTTTATTTACCATTGATTGTGCAAGATCCTTCTTGTGCCCAGACTTCAGCTGCTGTTTGACTACCTGAATTAACTGATGTAAATGGGTTTCTAGTTCTACTTACCCCTTGGGTATCTTTATGATAATGCAGAGCTATCTTGCATTTATCCACCTGTTCCTGTTATCCACAGTCTACTAGAAAGCCTGTCAGTACCAAATATTCAACTGCATTTGTGTTACAGCGCTCCGCTTTCAAAGATGTGCAAAAGTAAGTGTTGATCTAAACTGATGAAGAGACTTCTTCAATTAATGGAGAAAAAAAGAAAGAAAAGAAGGTATCTTTAAAGAACAGATAGAAACCTGTCGTGGAATGGAAAGCACTAGGGACAGTATTAAATTTCTCTGAGAATGTTTGTTGTGTGCTTGGGGAAGAAACACTTATTTAAAGTTCTGTGAGGTAAACTACCTATTTTAGCCTGCAAAAAGAATAAGAGAGAAACCCTAATGAGCAAAGTCTGTCTAAACTGCTGCTGCTTCATTCTAATAGTCTGGTAAGTGCTGAGCTTGTACTGACAATTCAGTCAAAACAGCTAGGACCCAATTTGTCTTGGGGAATGAAATGCTGGATTTCAATCACTGCTCAAGAGGCCAGATTGCTAAAACTGCTCTGAAGTTCTCTTGTGATCTGCTATTGAGAGGCTGAGAATCAAAACTGCAGAGAAGTTAAGAAGTAAAAGGAGAAAAGAAGTGAAACTTGAAAAAAATAGACTCAGAGTCTTTGACTTGTTCTGGTTTAACCCCAGCTGGCAACTAAGCCCCATGCTCACTTGCCTCTTCCTGCCCCCTGGGTGGGCTGGGGAGGAGGATGGAACAAAGTACAACTCATGGGTTGAGATAAAGACAGTTTAATAGGACAGCAGAGGGGAGTGAGAACAATAACAACAGAATGTCCAAAACAAGTGGTGCACAGTGCAATTGCTCACCACCTGCTGACTGATGCACATCCCATTTCTGAGCAGTGGTTCTCCTCCCCCAGCCACCTCCTCCCAGTTTATACACTGAGCATGATGGTCTATGGCATGGAATCTCCCTTTGGCCGGTCTGGGTGAGCTGTCCTGGCTGAGCTCCCTCCCGGCTTCTGGAGCACCTCCCTGCTGGCAGAGCACGGGAAGAAGAAGAGACCGTGACTTAATGAAAGTGCTACCTAGCAACAACTAAAGCCATCAGAGTGCTATCAACATCATTTGCATACTAAATAAAAAGACACAGCACTGTAACAGTTACTACGAAGAAAATGAACTCTTTCCTAGTTGCAACCAGGATGGAGTTCAGGTTTTTTTTGTCACATTTTCTTTACAAGAATGTCTTAGAAAATAGTCTTCAGTGCACAAAGAATGGCTGAAATCAGCCTACCTATCCCAAAATGAAAATGCAAACCTAGAAACTAAATTTTGAGCTGCTAATTCTGACTGTATGGCCCTGCTCCCGAGGTAAGTGTTAGGAGATGTTATATTTAGAAAACTGCTTTGGTGATCTCATGTTACCCACAATTCTTAATGGACAAACCTTTTGTATATTCTGGAGGTGCTGCAGTTTCTAGTCTGAGCTGGTTTGATTTGTCCAATTAAAAGGTGATTTCTTGCTGTTCAATGTGTCTGTCAGTACCATTTTTTTTCATCACAATTAGCCATTCACAGTGGCAATCAGTTGATTTAAATTTTATAGCAGTGGCAGTGTCATGACTGTCTCAGAGACAAAATTGCCACCAATTCCTCTTCCAGAATGAGAATTCATATTACGAATGAATTCTTTCCAAAGCAATAGGACATAACGCATTGACTTTACTGAAGGACGCTTAATACAATAAATCAGGAGCAACAGTTAATGAAAATGTACTGTAAGAAACATAACTATATAAAAAAAAGATAGGGATATTTTTAGGTATTTAAACTAATTATTGTAATTTCATTTTCCCTGTGCTATCTCTTCTTCCTAGCCAGGGTAATGATCTGTCTTATCGCTGAAGTGTCTCTACTAAATCTTTTGAAATGTCAAAAGAGAACTAATATTTACATCAGAATAATAACTACAATTACTTACCTGCTTTCCAATTCATTTGGAGTCAATTATTTTTTTAGTGCTAAGAGAAATAGAGCCTTACTGTAATACTGAAATGAGTTTAATTAATCCTTTTTCACATACAGCAGGCTGATAAATGAAATTCAGCCTGTAATTTAAGGGCTTGGGGAAATAGTATGATATTAAGGGTGCTTTGAGTGACTGACAGTTTAATTTATTACAAAGAGCAGTAGTCTGTCTTACCTTAGAATTCATTCAGTTTTGTAATTAATGATTTCAGCTGGGGAGAAGATCATTGTTCTGGGAGGACTTTCCAAACAAAATTTGTATGGACTTCTAGGCATCTGCTCTCAATTACTACAGACTTGTAACCCCTTATTGTGCAAAAATGACTGATAAAGAATGCAACGTGTGATACCAGAAGTGGTGCTGGAAAGATCGCAGGAGCTGGAGAATAAGATATATTTGTCTAGCAGAATTTCCCACAAGCTGATATCATATTTGGATCAGGAGGGAGAAAGGGTAATTGGATTTAAATGTCAAGATGTTCCTTATGTAGGTTTGAAGTCACACATCTATTTTCTCAGCTACAGCTTTTGCTTATGATTATGAAAACTGCAGCCACTTGTCACTGCAGATGACAGCTAAGAATTCTCTCAGAGTGAGTTAAATGCTGAACCGTAACCTGAAAGTTTGACACAAGCAACACAAAACCCATGGGTACAGACAAGAAATAAATTATTCCATTGGATTTGATAGATCATATGTGAAATAGTGACTTCACTAAGAAGCAACAAAGATTAATCCAGCAACTGATTTCTAATTCAGGAAAATACAGATTCAAATGTCCAAAGGTGAGGACGGGGTGTCCTACAGGAGGAAAACACTGGCAGATTTGTTTTCCCATCCCACACATTTTTCTAGATATTCAGAAGGAAATAGAATGAAATGTTCCTAGATCTTCAGCTATTGCCCTAGAATGGCACTTGTGGGTTTGTTTAAAATAGGAATAAAAACGGGTTTTAATAAATGATATAGAAATGTGCAGATAGCTCCCAATTTGATTCCCTTGGCAGCAATTCTGTTCCATGCATTTGACCCTCACTTGCTATTCAGTAGGTGTTGGCTTCTCCTGACTCCTGCTGAGCTAAAAAATAGCTTCAGCAGCATAGTTAATGCTAATTATCATTTAGTAAAGTTGGCTAAGTAAGAATCATTGTCTTCCTTCAGTGTCTGTATTGGGAAAGGGTGTCTGGGCTATGTTCCTTCCCTAGGCTCTCTTTAAGTTGGAGGAGAACCCAGGAGGCTTCTCTTGTGTTGTTGAGGTACAAGGAGAACCCCTGTACCATCTTCTACCAGTGTTGGTTCCTATCCCTGGTGTGTGCCCTTTTCAGCTTTAGCTGATTAAATGTGTAAGAATGCATCTTGTGAACAAAGGCAGCATAATTTCAGTTATGCTCCTGTGTGTGCTATTTGTTATAGCCATACTAAATATGCTTATAATAGACCAGTCTCACCCGAATTTTGTTTTACAAGAATTTTTCTCTGTATATTTGTTATATTTATGTAGCTCATTTTTTTAAGGATGCTTGTAATGCTTTAGGAAATGTTGGTTTATGAATACTGTTTGATACGAAGGTAAATTTGTGTATTTCCATCAGTCTGTGTACTCTGTTTCGAATATGCATTATCTTTGCTTTCTCTTATTCTGTCCTTTTTCACCTCTGGGCTGGGGATCTGCCGTTGCCTGTTGGGTCAGATCAGGAGAATTCATCCCTGGAGGGAAAGAGGGTTGTAAAGCCAGTGCATGAGGGGAAGCCACATTGACCAGAAATCTAACAAGCTGAGGGAAAAGAAGCCCTGACCACCAGCATTCAACATAGCACTAGCTTATGTTTATAATAGATTTCTAATTCTTCTGCTTTATCTTATAATTGAAGGGTATTTAGAAACCTGATGGTAGAGGTAGAGCTTGGAAGCCTTGTTCCAATGAACTGGTGTGCTATGCAGTGTATTGGCACAGCTCCCTGGTGGTCAGTTACATCTCAAGAAGGTCTTTCATGGAGTTTAGAATCGTAGCATCATGCAATCATTTAGGCTGGAAAAGACCTTTAAGATCATTGAGTCCAACTGTTAACCTAAGTCGGCCGAATCCACCACTAAACCATGTTTCGAAGCACCACATCTCGTTGTCTTCTGTCAGAAGAGGTGGGCTTGGAGACTGCATTTGGGCTAGGGACCTCAGCCTTTGTTCAGACTGTGGTGGCCAAACCCCACGGCACAGCACGAAGAGACCGAAAACTGCAGTTACTGATGCAAAACAAGTCGATTCTGTGGGGCTCGCTTGGATTTGTGAAAACATAGTCTCGGTGTTGCTGTTCCTAAGTTGCTCCTTTAGCTGAGCTCAGGCAAAACACTCATTCTTTCACAGGTTAAAAACTGTGCTTTCCTCAGCAATTCAGTACAGGTGATTTGTGCAGTTTTCCTCCTTCCTGAACGTTTGACAGTTCAATGAAAAGAAGATGGGAATGCATGAACACGGTCTGGGGCTGATTTGCAAAGCTCCTCATGGAGAAGAGGAGAGGGAATATTCTGATGTTCCTCTAAACTCCAAGTGCAGCAGGTGACTGACAGGCTCTGGGGAGCGTTTCTGCTCTTCCTCCTCCAGCTCACTCTCCAGGTGCTGTAGTGTGGATGCACCAGATTCTAATTTGACAGCTACAAATTTGAAAATAACCTCAAGTTTCTGAGTTACTTAATGAAAACAATTCATAAGAGGTAGCAGGGCTGGGAGGGAGAGAGATAAAATAACCTGCTGTTGTTGATACTGTTTGATAGTCCCGTCTTTTGCTTTTACAGCACCTTCCAGTTCCAGTGTCCTTGGTAATGAGAAGAGTTCAGCACCACTAAAATTCAGTGGGTGGGCAGTAGTAATGGGATGATAGATTGTGTGGCAGGGTAAGCGTGTGGCTGTGATTATTAGCAAAGACACAAGTGCAAATCACTGTTCTTACACACAGCTCCTAATGAGCTTTCTTATCTGTGCATCATAAGCATGGCTTCCTCCAGACAGTGGATAATCAGTAAAGTAGATTTCAGTCATTTTTATTTAAGGGTGAAAAACTACAATCATTTTTTATACATTTTTAGCACTGTTTGTGGATTACAGCAACTGAATTAAGAACGTGGCTTTATTTTTTCATTTTACCATCCCTGCACATCATCATTTACAGGCCCAGGTATATCATTATTCACTGGGCTGTTACTTAAATGGTTGTTTTTATACCTTTCCTTGCTGAGTATCAAGATAAGTTGTTGCCTGTACTTCTGACTTTGAATTCCTAGTTGGATGCGAGCTTCAGGCTGTGGTTTGTTTTGGTTTGTTTTTTTCTCCTTTTTAAGAAAATTATTATTAAATCTGTTTACTAAGGAAATGAAACCTCTCCTTTTCTACCAGTTTGGACAGACTGGTGTACCTGGTAAAGCTCCTTCTGTTGTTGAACACCATATATCACGTGTATTTAATTCAATCCCTGAAGCTATATTTTAAATCCCGCTGCTTCTGTGCAGGCAGTACAAATTCCTGTCAGGCTCATCCCTGCCCCTGATACTGGGACACCCAGAAGATGTGACGAGTTACAACTTCATTGTTATTCCTGTGGTGTTCAGTTAAGAAGGAACACCAGGAGCTAAGGTTTAGAAGAACAACCAGCCAGTTTAAATTGACTTAGACCCATTAAATGCTCATCTACTCATTAAAGGCATGAGGAAATCCTGTGGATTCTTTTTTTCCATGGCATTTCTTTTCGCAGACAGAGCTAAGCACCTTACCTTAATAAGGCTGAACAGGATGGAAGGAGAAGTCATGCACGCGTTGGCTGGCGCTGAGGAAGCGCTCCTGCCTGTTGCACGGGGAACTTAGTGAAATGGAGGTATATTTTAAAGCAGTTGGCAGCATATTAGCAGGGTGATTGAAGAACCTGAGGCCTTGAGTGACCTGAGCAAAATAGAGGTTTCCTATCTTACGTGTTCCCTTTCCTGTGCTGAAAATGTGCAGAGTAAGGGCAGAGAGCCTGCAGCCCTTCTGCAGCCGTCACTCCAGAGAGCCAGACAGAATTAATCAGTTGCTATTTTTAAAGCTGGGGAATCTTACTATTTTTTTCCTCTCCCCCCTCAATTCCTGTAGATTGCAAAAAGGGGCCTGCAAGGGCCAGGGAGAAGGTCCGTGGGGTCATCCCTCTTTGATACTCTCTTCATTTCCAAATGCTTTATAAAGGGTCACATGGCGGGCTTAGAGGCAACTGAAATCTAGGATGTAGGGGAAGTTTTTCTAGGCTTACAAAGTTTAGGAACAGCAGCTCCTGGGAGGACGAGGCATGCGTCTGCGATGCCTGACAGCTGTCTGCCTAACCCGGCTCTATGAAGAGCGATGAGGTTTCCATAACCTCACTTAGCCACCTGTGCCGTTATAATTACCTTTTGATGTATAGAGTTTTTTCCCCGATCTAAATTCTTTTCACTGAAAATTAAGGCAATTATGTCTTGTCCTCTCCTCAGCAGACACAGAGAATAATTCATCAAACTCCCTCTTGGTAAGAGCCTTTTGCATTAAGACCATTCATCTCACGTCCTCCTCTGATCCTCTCTTTTCTACGTGAAGGAGAAAAAAGAACAACCGAACCTCTGAATTTTCCTCTGTTTCTTTCCAAAGTTTTTAGCATTCTCCCCGTTCTGATCTGCTTGCTCTGGCAGGGTGTGCCTAGGAGCCAGAGAGATTCACTTCTCACTCCAGATCTTTAGGATGCTTGGTCCTAGCAATCAGTGACGATATAAGAACTCCCGATTCAGGCAGATCTTCCCTTCTGTAACTGGTCTTTACAATAATATCTTGCTGTGGTTTTTTCCCCCTTCTGTTTTATAAAATATTCAGAGACAACACGAGCAATGAGCTGAGTACAGGAGTGGTGCTGTGGAACAAAGGGAATTCCCCAGAAGTATGTTTTTGTGGAGGGTCAGCTAGAAAATATTCTTGTTTTCTTTCACTCCTTTTTTTCTGCTCTCTGTAATGTTCGAGTGCCGGTGGTAGGCTCTATGTACCACATGGTACGTAGATGTTCTATGTGATCAATAATTGATGGAGTTGGGGATTATTAAATTATGAAAATTTGAAAAATATAGCAGGTGCCCTCTTTGCTTTTGTAGTTATTATCCCACTGAATCACTATAGATTAACAAATGCTGAAATAAATATTTTTTTTTAGTTGTTGTGACCCCTGTTTTGACTGACGATGTTTTATCAACACTGATGCAAGAACATCACAATTTTTGTTTGGGATATTAATCATCTTCAGTGATGATCGCTTGCTCTAAATCCCAGGTGACTGACCTATTCATTATGCTCTCACATAATTTGTAAATCATGGAGATAATTATTTACTTGAAGAGAATCGCATTATGTAACGGGGCAGACTTCATTATATTTGTAAAATCCCACCAAATAAGGGAGGAAATTCAGTATGGTAACGAGGTCATTAGAGATTACTGTGTTCTAGAACAATGCTGATGAGAACTAATGTCCTTCCCAACATAAAACTGAGATTCGGCTCCATCTTTGCTCTTATCCACAGTTGTGATTTTATGTTGGAAATGTAATTTTCAGAAACTTGAAATGTCCACATGACTGTGGTTTTGAAAGGTGTTTCATAAATGACAAATATGAAAAGAACAATAGAGAAGCTTTTAAAGACCTTTGGCTCAAAGTTCTGAAAGTTAGAGACAATCCATTTTGTGGCTTTGTCCCAGTTGTATCAAATATTTTAAATAAAAATATCTAGTTTGCACAGGCTGTCCAGCTTCTAATTGCTGAAGGAATTAATTTAAATAAAAATTTAATTGCTGAAGAAAAATGTTACCAAGTATGTAAAGGTAAAAGTTACATCCTAGCAAAACCTGAGTGTTGAACTTTGAGGCTGGATGTACAGCTGTTATTGGGTTACTTTCACCTTTTTGTTCTAGTGAATCCAGGAAACTGAATTGAGTTTCTGCCAGTCAGCCTCTTTAGTCACGTCCCCTTAAAACAACCTTTAATTTCTGCAGGCTCCTGTGTGGCCTTTCTGTTCCGCAGCCTCGTGCCGAGCTGCACAGGGTGTTCCCGTTGACACTGCTCATCCGAGGACTCTTTGCATGAACAAAGAGTCTGAATTGGGACAAGGAGCTGAGTAAATAGAGCTCTGTTTTAACAATGACAATATGAAATGAATAGTGCGTTTAGATTTCAGCTGCCTAGCTTTAATTTTCAGTTTTAGGGTTGCTGTCTGAGTAGTTATACTGACACTGTGTTCTTGCCCGTTGCCCTCCCCAGCACTCTTGCTTTATTTGTAGCAGCATCAGCCCAATTTCTCTAATTCACTTTATTGTATTGGCAGTGTCCTTAATCAGCGACAGCCAAGGCAACGTGTTTCTCTTACTGGTTCCTTTTTCTGTGAATTATAAGATTGATTACTTCCTGTAATCCTATTAATTTATCTTCACTTCATGATAGCTGATATCCCTGGCAATACCTTAAGCAGAAGAGGGATCTGGCTTGCAGCGTGTAAGCAAACCACAGCTTGTTTATGCACTGAGTTCATTTAATCTGGATCCATGAATATAAAGTGCAGAGCAGTTATTTCTTTATCTCTACATTAAGATAATTGTGGGGGTGGATTTATGGAGAGGCTTAGTTATATCAGATGGATTTTGTTTTGTTTATTTGTTTTGTTGGATGAATCTGAGGGCTGGAGAATGGTGGATAAAGAAACCCAAACAATTTCATGCTGTTTGTGAGGATTGTCGGGATGCCTAATCTCTTATTAGGAAGCAGGATTCAGAAGTCTATGGATAAGTTTGCTTATTGCAGAGATGTAAGATAATGGAGGTTGAGAATGAATTTATTTCTGAACATTTTGTGAAAATATTATGGTTTACATCCAGCCCCTTTTCACAACAGTAAAAAACTAATCAAAGGAATATTGAGGTAATAGCAATATTTTCTTATCGGAGATTTGTATGCACCAATTATATACTGTATTTTCAGCTAAGTCTGTCACCAACTAGATATAAAGTAGAATTGGGTTTGGGTAAGGGAAGTTATTTTCCTTTATGAAGTTCTGTTTCATAGCAGCAGCATTTGATAAACTTTTCGCATTGCTTCATAGGTGGGTTTGCAGTGGCATGTGACCAGGTTACGGAGCTTTCCCATGTTCCAGCTTTCAGCTGAGCTGCTGTTGCTGCCTCTGGACGTGCTCCACGTCATGGCAATGGTGAACTGCAGTCTGTTTGCTGAAAGAATCCTTACTGAGGTTTGCAGCACCCCGGAGTGGATTGAAAGCCTGCACGGCCAGTTGCAGCAGCTGAGATGGGGAGCAGCAGCTCATAAAGCTTTTGTAATTCAGTTGTACTTCAGTTGTGTGTTTGTGCTCTTCCCAGGCATTATATTGAACAGCCTCTGGAACTTGTGATGCATTTCAGTGGTATATGACAAAGTTCTGGAAAGGACTTAAGTTAAAGCTATCTTTTTCTCAAAGCTGGTGCTATTTCCTTCCTGCTAGTGAATCTATGCCACTCTGATGGCTGCTGTATTACGTCTCCAAGGCATGACTTATACCCCAAAGAACTCGTGATTGTTTTTGGAATGCACTGAAGTTCAGGATTCCTATCGTATTTATATGCTAATGTTTAATCAGGTGAATTCTTCCTCCCTCATTTTACTTAATGAATGATGACCTTTCTTCTCTGCTCCCCATCCAGTAATACATTTAGATGTTAAATATAAATCTCCCTAGCAAATGAGTTACTTATGTACGTTTGCCACATGATAGATCTCTCTTTTGGTTTGAGCAAATGTTTTGTTTAAACAGGAAAACAAATTCCCTAGGGTCTTTCTTTTCCTTTTTAATGCAGGTAGTTAGGCACTTCAGCATGGTTATAATAATAACTTATAGCTAGTGTGTTGTATTATGAAGACTCTTAAGTACATAAAGTAGTAGATCTGTTGTGTGAAAGTATACTTAGCTAAAACAACCTCATTTGATGCTTGAAATCAAGGGAGTCAGTTTGCATTCTGTTGAAGTGTCTACTCTTCCTTGCATCCTTCTCTGACTGTTCACCAGGAAAAAGGATGCTTGTGTTGAAGTGAGGTGTGTTTGTTTCCTGGTTTTGTAACACCCCCCCAGCGCCCCCTCGCCCCTCCAGCACTTTAACTTTCAGCCATCCAGCCCAAGTTCTCCACACTGCTGGAGAAGCGTGTGTTGTTACATCCCTGCGCGTGGACTGACATTTTAAATTCACTCATTCCCACCTTGACTGCGTTACAGCATTTTCTGTTAACTCTGCCAGCTGAGTAAAATGCCATACTAAAAGAATTGATTCTCATTCTTCAGGACAAAAATGACTCTGTTACCTTATACGGATCAGTAAATAGCTCTTCATAGACAGCCTTTTAAATCGGGATAGAGTTTGTCATGCAAGCCATGTGTTTGTCAAAGGACAGCATCGTCCCAAGGTTTTGCTTTAAGGCCTTTGTTAAATGTGGCACGGGCTGGAGGAGAATTTTCAGCACATACTGTACAGGCACCTGCTGGGCTGAACGTCCTGGCAGAAAGAAATCAGCATACCAATAGCCTGGAATAGAGTTTGTAGCTGATTATCAAGCCAACTATCGATCCCCCGTGTCATTGGAGAAGCGGGCATGTTTGAGGCGGACATAACATTTGCACTAAACTCTTTAATGGTGGTATCTACATGCATGAATATTTTATGTTTTAGATGTCTGATGGTGAGGGTATTAATGTTAGGGCTGAAAGACTTGACCCGACTGCTGGCCCTGCAGAACCCCTACAGATGCTAAAGTGGCTTTGACATGCAGTTCTGCAGCGAAATGCTTTGAAAATTATGCCAAAGAGGGAAAGAGAAACAGGACAAAGAAACAACATCAAGGCTGTGGATTTTGGATTTTACGAGTAAAGTGGAGCAGCTGTGAGCAAAAGCTCCTGTAGAAAAAGACTGACACAAACCTGTAGGATGACCTTTACCTGGAGCAGTGTGGATGTGATCTGTAAATGCAAGAAAGACCGAGGTGCTGTATGGCAGCTTAATATGAGCTTCAGGGAAAGGGTAAGCATGAGATTAGGGATGAATTAGTTTGTTGTAACTTGGAACTCATCTTGTTCGGGAAGGATGTTTTCAATTATTTCCGGCATGAGAGTTGAGATTAATCAAGAGTTTGAAAAATGAAATGCAAGCAGCCAGTTTGGAAAAGATGTAATATCTTTTATATTCAGCTGTGATACTGGAGAGAGGGAGGTAGTGAATGAATGAACAGCCTGAGTGGAAGCTCTGGGTGTGTGAAGAAAGGAAAAAAGTGAGATATCTGCAGGAGATATTTTTAGCAGCGGCTAAATCATGTCAAATGCAGTTATATAGTCGTGTTCCTGCTTGAAAGGATGAAGTTAAAACTGCTTGATTAGAGTTCTGTTTATTTTAGCTTTGACTCATCAAAAAGATTCTGTAAAGAGACTCTGCCCAGGTGAAGAAGAAAGAATGAAAAATGGTTTAACATTTTTGTCTTCCCTGTTAATGTCTAATAACACCCAAGAAATCCTGCTTTTTATAACATTGGCAGAAAAAAGCTACTGGTTCAAGGAACACTGTAAGTAATGATGATTTGACTGTGGGTGAGTGCACACCTGTGTGTGTGTAAAGGTAGCTTTTGATGGGGTCTGGGACTAGGTTGGCACTAACAGAGCGGAGCTGTGTAAACATGTTTCTTGCCAAGCCAATTGTGATGAGAGGCCCCAGTAATAGGAATTTCAAATATGGGATTAGAGATTCCAGAGTAACTTTAAATTAGAATACAGTTGGCCAGGCTGGTGGAAGTGCTGTCAGCAGCAGCCACCTTCAAAATGATGGGCAACAAAATGGTTTTGCAGATTTTGCAATCAAATAAGGAGTAAGATTATTTTAAAATGTATCTCCTGTAATTTATGGGCAGGTACCACACCTGCCAGTCAGCTTAGAAATAAATCTAGAATGAGAGATAGACAGTTGTGTGCTGATAGTGTGATACCTATGCATGCAGTTTCTCCTTTTTGAAGACACAATAATCAGCGCAAGGATTGTAGCGTGTGTAGAGAATGACCTAAAGAGAAGATTGCAATAGATCCTATTAAAAGGGATATTATCAGATGGCATTTACTAATGACGTTCTTCAAAGACCAGTCCAGGCTTAAACCTGCTCCTTGGATCAATTAAAGTTAAGTGTGGCAGAAACAAGCGTGCGCTGAAAACTGTGGATGGTGTGAATGGAGAGAAGTGCTTCAAACACTGGTGACCACAAAAACACACACAAAAGTAATAGCACAGATTTGCTATTGTTGCCCTTGTAAGGTTGAAACATAACTTTATGCTATGAGCAAAAAGCTTTTGGAAGTGATAGAGGAGGAAGGGGTCTGGTGGGCTGGAGAAGAGCCGTGCTGTGAGATGGGCAGGCGTGGCTCTGGTGATGCCAGGCTCCGTGCAGGCTAACAGCAACGAACACACACGAGCCTAGGTGTTCCCCATCCCTGGAGGTGTTCAGGGCCAAGCTGGAGGAGGCTTTCTGCAACCTGATCCAGTGGGAAGCGGGACTGGAACTGGATGAACCTTAAGGTCCTTTCCAACCCAAACCATTCTATGAACTAGCCCAGCATCCATCTCTTTTATCTCAAAGACCAAGGGATTGGTAAGAACTCTTGGATTCTATGAGCAGATCTGCATAAGGGGATTTGACAGTAGACCAGATTGCTGTTTGTTTGCAGCAGTGTAAATTATATTAATGCCATACTGCAGAACTCCTGTGGAAGATAGTGTTTCCTCTTGACTGGTAATTTTGCTTTTTCTCCTGATAACTTAGTTGTTTAAGTTGTTTCGTGTTCTTTCAACCAGGGCATCCATTAACCACTTTCCTGAGCCTGGATACCTTGATCAAGTGTCTCTACCCATGCTGTGTTGGGTTTATGTTGCTGAATCACCAATACATTTCATACCAATTTTTTAACTCTGTGTCAATCCTGTTGCTTTTTCTTCAAAATCTAACCCCCTGCCAAAGGTATTTGTTCTTTCTTGCTCAGGTGTGCTGCAGCTGAGCTGTAATAGTGCTCAGTGTGTACATGAGTTTTTTTTTTTTTTGTTTCCCATCAGGGTATCAGAGCTGGAAAATCTCACATATTACAGCAAGATATTTCTTTTGTCTGTGTGGTGGAAGGCGTATAATGCTCATTTTCAAAGTCTGTTTTGAGTCTACTTTATGTTAATTTGCCATTGAATTGCTATGCCTTGAGCTAGAAGCTTTAGGAAGCACAGACTTCAGTATTAGATAAAAACCTATTCAGTCTGCTTTGACATCAGCTCCCCACGCTGCACAATGTTCATTTATTTCTAAGCTACAATTCCTTCTGTATTTGTATCAGAGAACAATACTGCGAACACACAAAGGAGTGTCACAAGCGGGTAATGATCAAACTGGCCACCTGCCACACCTTAAGAGAACAGTAAAGGCTTGATTTGAAAGGTGCTGAAGTTAAAATTATGGAATTGGGCACTGTAGTCTGAAATGCACCTGCATCTCCAGTCTGTTCTTTTTCTGGAGAGCCTCATGTGGCTGAAAATTCTAATAAATTACTTTTATAATGTTACTTTAGGATACTGCTCATTCCATCACCTCATGCCCCCTTGTAAAAGGTCCCTCCCTGGCTGTCCTGGAGCCCCTTCAGTGCTGGAAGCTGGTCTAAGGTCTCTGCAGAGCTTTCTGTTCTCCAGGCTGAACAACCCCAACTCTCTCAGCCTGTCCTCAGAGCAGAGATGCTCCAGCCCTCGCATCATTGTCAGCTTTCTCTTGACTTGTTCCAACAGTTCTACATCCTCCTTGTGTCGGGGATTCCAGAACTGTATACAAGGCTCCAGGTGGGGTCTCAAGAGAGCACAGGGACAGAATCCTCTCCCTTGTCCTGCTGGCCATGCTGCTTTTGATGCAGTGCAGGTCACGGCTGGCCATCCTCTGCCTCTGTATTGCAGGGGTGTCCCTGTGCTGCTGACAGAGCACCTCTGTGCTCTGGATCTCAGCAGTGTGAAGAACCTCGGCTAATTCTCTGCCCTTTGCCAGGGATGATACATATTCCTGTCTCTGCTGCAAGAGAAGTGCTGAAAAAAATCACCACTTTGCTCTTTTACAAGCTGCTTTTCAAAAAACACTACCAAGAACAGCCCAGTATTTAGAGGACGGTGGCTTGGATAACCTGATAGCTCTTAGCTTTCTTGAACTTCAAGGCAACTTTGATGTTGTGAAATTTCATTACCTGGTGTGATAGACCATGCATTTATATTCCTGGTCACCAAACTGGCTTCTGGGCAGTGAAAGAAACCTCACTCTTGCAGCTTACAGCCCAGGTTGATGCTGCATGTGAATGTGAAACTTCAGAGAGAAAACAAATTGTTCTGTTCCAGCTTCCCGTTCAGCACGACACATCCAGTATTTAGATGGCTGCAGGTGCACATAAATTCCGAAGAGCAGAGGTCAGAGTGTTAAAACACTGCAGTGTAAACTGCATCCCTGGTACCAGCTGAACTGCTTCCAGAGCCTGTAGATCCCTGCAGCCGTTGAAAGGTTGATGAATATACAAGGTGAGAGGTGTGCGAAAGAGTCAAAATGCAATGAAATACAACAGGGAATTTTATTTATTTTCCTGAATGCTGATTAACTTGGCAGTATCTGTTCACGTATTTTGTTAATGGGCTCAAATGTAGACTGAAAAATAGATCTGATGAAATGAGATGCATTGTAGGTGCCTTTCTTGAATGAGGCCGGTGTGATGCGAAGGTCTGTCAGACCTCATTTGGAAAATGCCCACAGGTTTTGATTAGAGAGTGGAGTACTTGGGAAATATGTTGCAGAGTTATTAGAAAGGAGTTACTTTCAGCGTTAGCTCTTGAGCGTAAAGCCAAGTGACAGACTAAAAGCGTTCAAAGCAGCTCGTGCTTAATTCCATCTGCCAGTAACAGCTTCTTCATTACAAGGAAAAGGAGGGATGGAAATACAAAGAAAGCCTCATAATATACTGACATATCTGCGAGCTTGTTTTCTGCCATGTGTAATTGCTGTTATCGGTTTCCATTTATAATCCAGTAACCCATGTAGTGAATGCAATTCCTCTCTTGTTCTATAGAAGCCACAGGAATTTGGATGGAATAAATAATCTTATATCTTTTGGCTCAGTTTGGCATTTTGAAGCATTACTGTTGTAATGGATTTTGCCCCTGTGTTTCAAGTAGCTGGCATGCTCTGGTAGGAGCTGTGTGCGAGAGGGATGGTGCTCTCGGGACGCCCTCTGTGAACAGAGGGAAACACAGAGCTGCAGAGGGCATCTGTTGGGTATTTATTTAGTTGCCTGTCTTGGCAGTCTCTGAACTTGTCTGGAATTCTCCGATCTTGCCGATTGCATTTCATGGCCAGTATTTCTGACTGACAAAAAGGTCATCAGAATTGCAATTCTTTGAATTACTTCTCCATTACTTCTGACACTATGAAAGCTCAAAGCTTTCAATGAGTTCTGATTGTTCCTTTGTCTTCCTTGGAAATTAATGGAAAACACTGCATGGTTTTATCACTGAATGAAATTCGATGCAATTCTGACACAGCTCGGGTGGATTCCTGACCTCTGAGATCAGTAAGAGCAGATTTGCTTCCAGTGTCTGGAGACCAGCGGGGTGTTTTCAGCAGGTAGGGACTGCTTGTCTGTAGGTTGTCCGCATCAATCTGTCCTTGGCACAGTGGTCATTCTATGCTGTTAGAAATTCTCTAGAGAAGGTAAATGTTAAAACACCTGGGAAAGTCAAGTCTTGAGGCCAAAGGCAAACCAGGCTCAGAAAAAAATATTTCCAGTGGGTGAAAATAGCCACAAGCATATAAATATTAATTGCAAAGGCAAATAGAGTGTGGTGCTAATGACTGAAAGAGCTCTAAAAGCTGGATCTCCCACTTCTCTGGTGATATTGCTGTTGTAGAGATACACAAAAATTTTTCAAAAAGAATTGTTTCTAATTTTTACTTCTAGTAAGCACATTGAAAGTAGTCATTTGTCATACCTGAAGCATGAGTTTCAGCAGTTTTGAGTATTAGGGGTTTCTCAATTCAGACAGTCTTTACTTTCTGTATGTGATCCATGAGTATTGAAGGATAAAGAAACTAGTTGTGGTGCTTACTGATCCTGAGGCTCAGGGAAAACTTGAAAGTGCTGCCTCTTGGGCAAACTGGACAGAACAAATCTGATTTACAGACTTGTGCTGGATTTCTGAAAGCTCTTAAGTAGTTTAAGACCACAAGTAGCATTGACTTGAAAGTCAATAAGATGCTTTTGAGGATCCAGCCCACAGTTATTTTGTAACATGTAAATTCTTCTGCAGCAAAGGGGAGTAAAACCTGCAGTTGCTGACTGCCCGCACCAGATCGCATCCTAACCATCAGCTGGATCTTCATGCACAGAATCATTGGAGGCTGTGCCTTTCGCAGCCCCTTGGGGGACCAAGCAGAGGTCTGTTCCAGCAGGTTTAAGATGTGAAAAGGAAAACTTAATATCTAGAGCACAAAAGTTTCAGCAGAGGCATGGACATTACGGGTAAAATCTATATTGTGTATTTATAGATAGCAGTCCTATCATTTCTTTGCCTTTGGATATTTTTGTGCTTGCTGCACTACTCCCAAAGATGTATGCTGCCAACACAACTTTGAGTTGTGGATTTCTGTCTTTCAAGAAATAGTTGGGTTTTTTTTTTGGTGAGGACTCATTTTATCTTTCCTTTGGTAGCCAATTTAGGTATTTTTATTAGGAAGCTAGGTGTTCTGTGTATTGAAGGGAGAGGCAGATTCTAAGATGTGAATACCTTCCTTTGGATTCCTAGCAAAACAAAGCGCTGCAAAAACCTGTGGAGTCATGGGCCATTTTTATTAGTGGAATTACATAACTCCAGGGTTTTTTCATCCAAGCAGAGGCTTAGAGTCAGGACTGAGGAAAACATATTTCTGGGCAACAAGAGCATTAGCAGGTGAGCTACCCTTTCAATCTTTTGCAGCAGAGACAAGGCTTATAGTTACACAATGCTGTTAAGGTTTGTTCTCATTTTAATGTTATTCCAATGTGGAGAGAGAAGAGATTTACTATTCCTGGATGCTCAAATTTTTATTTTATTTGATGTTTCATTGGAGCTGTAGCTGTAATAACTAGTGTGCTTTCTCTCCCTGTGCTTTCCTTCCCTGCTATCATGCTGAAATAAAATGAAGCAAGGTGTCACAGCAAGAGAAGTGCATCTGTGTTGCTGTGCTTTGACAGCTTCTCTATTCCTGCCCACGAATTGTTATACATGCACTGTAAACACAGACATTTCAGTTTGCATTTTCCTCTCTTTCATAGTATTGTTTATTTATAACATAAAATAAAAATTAATGTGTTGGGTGTCTCTAGCATGCTTCCAGACTGCCTGGTGGAATTTCAACTGAAGCAGGAGAAATCTTGTTGAGGAAGGCATTTTCCTCCAAACCCATTACAGCCTTTCCACAAAGGGCTAGAGTTAAGGTTGGAATTGTGCCTCTTTGTTCTCCCTTTCCTAACAGGGAACCTGATTTTGTTCCCAGTCTAACAAACCCATCTAATCTTTGTAGTCTTACCAACTCTCATTTTTCTTTTGTCCTATAGTATTTTCTGCTCTTGGCTGGAATGATTGTCCAGAGGAGGTAATGAGTTTTGTGGGAGCGGGAGGCTGGTCAGGCACTCAGTAATGATGACTCTTGTGACAGTTGCAGAGGCACGTGGAGGGCTGGGGATGTGGAGAGAGCTGGGGAAATGTGTGCTCTTATCTCTGAGAGTTCTCCTTAGCGTCCCAGAGATGAGTAAATGCATTTGCTGGCACTGGAAAGGTTAACAGACCTGTAAATGTGGATGCTCTGCTCTGTGGCTCAGTAACAACAGATGTGACAAATGCATGTGCGTAAAGCTCTATACACTCAATATATGTACGCGTATGTCCTCTAGCAATAATATTCAGTGCTGCTGGAAGCACAAGCAGAACTCAAATCCAAGTAGTCAGTGACATTCTGTATTGGCTCCCATAAATCTGCCCACTTGAGGAAAATAGTTTGGAGCTGAAGACATACGTGGCTGACTTTGAATCGGTGCCTATTTGTGCTTCAATACGCTGGAGAGCTTGTTCAGGAACAGTTAGCTCATCCTTGTGAAAACATTAGCCTTCTGTTGCACCAAGGTCACTGTTGGCTGCGGTTGTCTGCTGCCTTGGGATGCATTTCCAAACCAGTGAAGTCCTTGGAAGCTTTACTTCAGTGTCTGTCCTTGTCTCCGGTATAGAGACATAATAAATACCTGTTACTATTGTTAACACAAAGCAGATGTATTCTTTTGGGCAGTCCTTCAGCAACGTACAAAGTGTTAAGACCCTTACACTGCAGTGACTCAAGAGAGTGCTTGGTTTTTCTCTTTTTCCTGAGCGTGTTGCATTTGTGGACTCTTACCACAAAACGGTTGGTTGCTAGAATATCTGTGAGCTTTTGTCCCTCACGCATTTGGTCTGTGTAAGGAGTTATTACGCCTTCCTTGAGGCCTCACCTCAAAGGGTTAAGAGCCCTGCTTTTGGTCCAGGTGCCCAGCGTTCTACTAGCCAGAAAGGACTGGTTGTCACGGGGCTGCTGGAGCTGGGTTTGCTCTTCATAGCGAGCGAAGACGCTCTGCACTGGCTTGGCAGGCGGCTGAGGGCTGTTTCTGGAGAGCTGAACATCTGTACTACATCTGCCCTAGCCGCAGCATCGCTGCCGCTGCCTCCAGGGAGGCGTTAAGGCTGCTTACGACCTCAAAGGCTGAATGCCTCCAGCCTTGGTGGTTCAAATTCTTTGCCACTCAACCCGAGTCCAGGCTACCCTCCTAGAGCCATAATTGAGCCTTAATTAGAAAGTGTAAAATTAGTATGGGAGAATTCTCTTAATTGGGACACCACAGAGGAGCCATTACCTCCCTTAAAGGGAAAGTAATTTATTCTGTGGCACTTTGAATGTAGAACGTGTGCATGTGGTAGGAAGAATTCATGGGCAGTTGCTAAGTCTAAAAAGGCAAAATACAACATCAATTAAAGTAAATTCATAAAATATTCACTGCATTTCATTTCTTATTTTGTGTTTTTTAGTCTTTTCAGGGTAGCTTATTTGATAAAAGACGAGAGATGAGCATTTCATGCCTAATCAACACCTGGTAAAACACCACTTTGCTTCTCGGTGATGACCAAATGTTGCCATTAAGCAGAATATTTGATACTGCTGTCATGCTCAAGCAGCAGCTATTGTCAGTTAGTATCATGAAACAGAATTGCTTTCCTTGAGGGGAACCCAATTAAGAGAATTCTGACTAGCAGAGTAGTCTGCTGCACTCCTGATGCTATTGATCATGCTGCAGATTCCTTTGGTGACTGTTCAAGGCCCTAAATCAGGCCTTGAATCCTCTGAAGATACCTTCATTTTTCATGTATCTGAACACACATGAAAAAACACAATAATGATTTTTTTTGTTTGTTTTATTTCAGATTTATTGAAATCTTATAATTGCTCATTCAGCCTTTTGGTTCCTAACCTACATATGGAGGCCAACAATGCAAGCTAAAATATGAAGGAATAATGCTAATATATCTGTCAGTAATATGAGAGTAATGAAACAGATGTGTACAAATGAATGCTATGCTGTTTCATATGGTAATTGAACATGGAAATAGATTTTCATGTGAATTTTGACATGTGGATTGGGGTGCCTAAAGTGAAATCCGAGATTATGATCTATGTTGTAGTTCTGAGTAAAAGAAAGAATTAGGTGCACACAACCTTTTAACAATGTATTTCCTGACCTTCACTGTGGAAAATCCCAGATTTTTGTACATCCTAAAATGCTATTTTTCCTTTACTTCAAATGTGGTTTGGTAGGTGAATGAAAGAGTTGATTGTAAGTAGAAAACTGACCTTTTGTTCTGAATTTAAAACACATTCCCATCTCCTGCAAAATTCTCAGTTTTCTTGTTACCAAAATCAACGTTACCTGTCAACAATACACAAGGTGAACGTGATTAACCACCCACTCAGAACAAGTGGTATCTTGATTCATTTAATTTGGAACATCGACAGCTGTCAGTGACTTGCCATCTGCTAAGGGTAGCAAGTAGTCTGAGATGCCCTCTGAGCGGTACGTGGGTTCGCTTGTGGAAGAGATGCCAGCTTTCCTCAGCTGTGTTTTGAGAATGTCGTTGTGTAGTTAGGTAAAACCTGAGCAACAGAAATTGCTTCAAAAAGTATAAATTAGTTGCTCCCTCATTCAAATTTGTAATGCCTCTCATGTAATTTGTCAACGCTGTAGTAGGAAAGATCGCATGGCATCACAACTTGACTGCGTGTGCCCAAATGAAGGTCTCTTCATTATGCAGCTACTCCTGAAAGAGGCATATCCCAGCTACTTTGCCATTGTTCCTCAATTTCTGAATGGGCACTGATTTAAAATAATGCTGGGAGATGGAATTCCAAACTTAATATTTTGATTTCTACCTCAACTTTTGGCTGTTAGTAAGTTTTGCTAACAAAGCAGAGTCACTCCAGCTGGGATGCAGTTTTGGTAGAGCAGAAGAAACCTGAGCTGCTCACCTTCCCTCACCTCTGGAGCAGCTGGTTTGAATGGCAGGTGAGGCACAGGTTAGGGGAGAGGGAGATGTTTAAGTCTGTTTTCTCAGCTGCTTCTTTTATGCAGATAAATACAGAATATCAATTCCCAGTTTTATCAGCTTGGTGTTTTTTGTGACCGTTGTCACAAAAGCTTTTGAGCTCACTGTAGTCTAATATCTATCCTAATTTACATCCTACTGGAAATCAAAAGCAAGGCTTTCATAAAAGCAGCCTGAATTGGTAAAATCAGTGCCACCAAATTGTTGAATGCTCTTTGTAATGAACTGTGGAGGAACAGTAAAAATACATTACTCTTAAATGGGAAATGTAATGTCAGAGACTGTGTGAGAATTAAAGTAAACCATGAAATACAACCAATAAAATGACATAAGACCAGCTAATGATTTCTATTCCATCTATAACTTGGCACCAAATGCTGCAGATATAGAAAAGTTGGCGTTTAAACCCATTTTTCCCCTTATTTCTGTAGTTCTGCTGTTGTGCCCAATTGGGTGTTTGTTCTGCTGGGCTGTGATGCAGGGAAGGGAGAGCAGTGGAAGCACCACAACTTCTCCTAAGGAGCATCACTTGACTGCGCCTGGCTGGCACTCCTAGGTAGCTCACACTATTCACTTCATCTTTCCAGCACTCTCACTGCTTGGTTTCTCCTACCTTACCAAAGCTCAGTGCTTGACAGACCTGTACAGAACATTTCTCTTTCAGAGTACTGTTTGTTTGCTTGTAAAATAAAATAAATCAGAATTTTGATAACAGGCTATAAAATTGTTACTTAAATAGAAACGGTTATCCTTATCCTATCAGTAAAAATGTCTGGCTAGGAGAATTTGAATCAGTCAAATGATTCATATTCTGGGTAAATTTTATCACTTCCAGTGTAGGGAAGAAAGTAATTTCCATTTCTTTGTAGAGCACAGTGAGCCAATTTGCTCTGAGGTTGATCTGGAGGCTAAATTGTGGGGAGTTGCACTGCAGATTTTGCTTCGATAGAGGAGTATGGGGAGAAAGTTAAAATGCTTTGCCTAACGTGTAAACTTCTCTCATATCCTCAGCTCTGCGTCTGACACCTTCTTGTTTAATCAGTTCACAGGGTCTCTCCTGCAACTTTTTTATTGCTTACCAAGCCATTAGGAACGGTTTCATCGCCATCTGATCACAGCTCTCCTCTCCAAGGTCTTTACAAAGCTGGTACCCTCAGGTGTTTGTGTGCGCGTGGTGTTGGTACCTGGATGCTGGGCGGTGCGGCTGTGTGGACGCTTTGTGGAGGAGTCGAAGACCTTTAGCATCAAACCAAGCTATTTAATGCTGTAAGCTAGCTTTGCTTTCTAACAATTTTCTTTGAAAACCACTGTTTTCATTTCTGAAAGCAGCTTCCATGCCAGGCCTCTACTTTTGTGTCTAAACCCTGCACTCCAGGAGCAGTGGGGTGCTGGGCTTTACTAAATGAACATGCTATAGATCCCCCCTTTTTGCAGGTACCGTCACAGCACTCTTCCTTCTGGCTCCTGCTGTCTGAAATTGCTCCCTTCCCGTAACTAGTGCCTTTCAGAGACTGTTTCCATTTCTGCTGGATGTGTTTGCTGACCGTGTCAATTCTTGTTTAAAATGGCCCATACGTGCTGTGTGCAAGGCAACCGCTTTGCTTATGGGGCTACGGGTCTTAAGGTAAAGGGACAGAGCCAAGGTCAAGGGACAAATAAGGCTCAGTATCTGACCTTCCTGAAAAAATAATTAAGTCTTATAGAATTGCTTTCAGTTATTATTTTCTTCTTTGACGGAATTAAACTGCAGTCTTTTTAGGGAGAGAGAAAAAGAGTAGGATAGAGGAAAAAAGGAAAATACTCATCAAGGTCATTGAATTCTTTACAAAAGTCACCAAAATATATACAAGATGAGAGCAGGATAACATGACAATGCACAAACGAGGGGAAAGATAGCTGGTTTAAAGCAGTTTTTAAAAAAATACAAAGCTATATCCAGATTATGGTGGTTTTATGCTTTTACAGCTGCACGAAGCTCTAATAGCAAAACCCAGCTCTGTACCAAATGGTCCTGGTTATAGCTTTTATAGCATTCCCAGACTCAGTCGGATGAAATATGAAGTCTGTGTGGGCCAGATCAGGGCAGAGAAGCTGGACAGTTCAGGAGATGGATGGAACGGGGCCAGCCCGTTGGCATCAGCTGCTTTTGGGGCAGGCGAGGGGAGAATTTGGCTGGTCCAAACCACTGAATATTTGTGAGGAAACCAGAAATCTGTTGAATCTGTAATAAACACAACTGCAGCTGTACTGCTGGGCTTCCCTTTGCTGTATGCTAGTGTGCAACACTTGTGCAATATGTCAGCTGCTCTTAGCTTTGAATGTTATTTCTCCTGAAAGCAATAGCCTGTGCTACTGTTAAAACGCTTACCCTGTTGCAGAGAGAGCAAACGGACACCTCACCAAAAAAGTGAGTTAAACCTTTTCATTGATTACGTGTAAACCTCAGAAATAGGAGAGAATAATCAGTTTAGAAATGGTTCTCATCCCATGTGACTGCTTCTTTCTTTGTCTCAATCATTGCTGTGTGGTTTGCACTGAGGGGAGCTGATCTATTGGCATTTCATTTGTTTATTTTATCAGTATTTCCTAACTAAAACCAGGAATGCTTCTTTTATTTCAGCGTACTAGCAAGTTCCCAACTACTGATGCTAACTATTAAACCCCCCAATTTAAAAAAAAAGAACTATATTGTCCTTTATTTGAAAAAAATACTTGGTATTTCATGGTTTGCTAATTGAAAGAAGTAACATTTTCTGAACGTTATAAGCACAGACTTGTAAATGTTCCTAAAGCACCAGACTCTAATGTCCTCTTTGCAAACATAGAATAGATTTCTTCGGTTCTTGAGGTTTTGCTGCCTTTTCAGTTATGTCATGACAATCCATATTCTTTCACGTATAACTTGGTAATATAAAAATGAATAACACAAAATACAAATTTTGCATAGTAAATAATAGGAGGAGCGAAAAATGTTCTCTGTGCCTCTGTTCCAAGACTTTGTAGTACTTATAATTCAGAACATCACCCTTTTAATTCAGTTCCAATAAATTGTTTATGAGGCCACTGAAAGCTGGTCCAATTTAATAATATTACACGACAAGAACTTTTATAAAAATTAACGCAATTATCCTTCCTCATTAGTGAAGGCACGTCAGACAAAGAATCTTACGATTGCTCTATAGGAATACTTTCCATTTGGTTTTTTTAATTAAGACATTTTAAAAATTGTTCTTTTTGGAAGTTCACTGGTGATAGTTGTTGAAAAGTTATTTAGGCCAGTTTTGTTGTATTTCATCCATTAGTGGAGTGATTTACTGGACTGTGAAGACCCTTAACTGTGCTCGGGGGTTTGCAGTTTACCTAATCTGGTTTTATTTGGAATGTTTTAGACTTATAACAAGCTCTTTGGTGATCTGGATTTTGTTAGTCATAGAGTTCTACTGTAGACATTTAGGTGTAAAAAGGTACTACATGTCTTCCTCCTTGAATTATTGACTTATGAATACACCCCTTCAATACAAATTGTACAGACACAATTTTCATCTATATAGTTATAAAAAGAAGTCTTGCTTCTTGGGGCTGTCTACTCCATTTCATCTCATTTTACTTCTAACTGCTCCTGGTCCAGCCTTTACTGACATTTATCACATCCTTTTACTTTTGTATCGAGTACTTTTGCTGCTGACCCAACAGAGATAACTATCACCCTACAGGGACTCAAGCAGATATGAATTTTCACGCCCCCTTTCACATGCATACAAGTAAGGTTGACAGGGGTTGCTTTTCCAAAAAGAAAATGTGGTTTAATTCTTGAAACAAAGCACCACCTTTGGACTGCTCTAAATCAAAGAATGAGTCGATGAGAAAGGAACCTCATTCTTCTGTAGTGGAATGAACTCTTTCTTTTCTGACTGAGCAGAAGATGGAGGCACCAGCATGACATTCAGTACTTTTTTGCTGACAGACAAGGTGCTTGTAAGGATTTAATGGAATACCCTAATGCATCGTGTTTTATCAGACTGAATTATGTATCACACTCTGGAATGGATTTTTAAATATAATACCTTTGAAGGGAAATCAAGTTATCGATAAATAGAAATGACGCACTGTGCTTAAAATTGAAAAAAATAAAAATAGTGATGCGTGGAAAGCTGAATACACGCCTCCAAGGGAATTTAGGGGTGTTTTTTTGTTTTTCCTCTGGAAAAAG
Source organism: Clamator glandarius (assembly GCA_033459285.1). NCBI lineage: Eukaryota > Metazoa > Chordata > Aves > Cuculiformes > Cuculidae > Clamator > Clamator glandarius. The sequence continues at coordinate 1,356,484 of JAUNZM010000463.1, read as the reverse complement.
ACGGTGATCTATACCATAATCTCAAAAGATAGGTGCAGACAAGACTCAGCTTTGGTCTTTTGGCAGAAATAGACTATCATTAATACAAATCATGCCAAAATCCATCTTCATCAGCTGTCCAGCCAGGTAGAAGAAGGAACAGTCATTCTTTTTAAGAATGACTCCTGCAGTTATGGGACATATAAGACGTTCTCTAGAAATTTTTATACTAGTTGCAAGTACCTTATTTTTGGGGGCATTATGGCAGACCTTGAGCTGACAGTTGCTTATTTATAGGTACTGTTATGAGGAAAATGAAGGACCTACTACTTGTGCTTGATATGGTCTTCACTCTTCCACTGTGTTTCAAGGAGAGTTTGACCATGCTCTTGAGCAGTTGCAAATTCTATTGTAAAGATTGCGTTTCAGAGTCTTCTGGCCAGTGTTTGGTGTTCTTAGACATCATAATGCATCATCTTACGGGCTGCTGGGAGAATGTAAGGAACAGAAGTCCCAGAGATATGCTTGGGTTTTCATTTACTTATAGGCATTGCTAAAGTAGGTATTTCCCGTTGGGTAGACAAGAACAGTTCAATCAGTGTCAAATACCCGCTCTCGTCTACCTAAAAATACAGTTTTTCTCTCTCTTGAACTGGGTTCCCTCACAGAACCAGGTGATCTGTGGAGCCCAGCAGACTTGCCTGGCTATTTTCTGCAGAAATTGCTCAGCTGCAGTGATGCCAGGGAAATATAAGTGTGGGGAAATGAATGACCAGATACTAGAACTGTTTGCAAAGAATACAGAGCAATAGGAAATAGTCCTTGTATTTGCATATTTGTATCACTTTAAGAGCCAATTCTAACTGAATTATGTTTGAAAGAGTCAAAATAGGACTAATACACTTCTAAGTAATGGGGAACCCCATTATGAAGCTGAAATCAGGAAATGGAAAGATGGGTCAAAGTATATGTTGAAGCCTAGGAGATGTGAATCACTGCAGGAAAATCTGGGCTAGTTACTCAATCAGATATACTGGATTCCACTGTGAGTCCAAGTATGGCAAATAATGCTCAAATTAAATCTGAAATCGGGGTCATTCAAGACAGGAGTTTTCTCAAAGTGCTGAACCTTTAGCAACAATCATGGACTTAACCAGAGCATTCAAACGTGGGCAGCTTGTGAGATCAGCCCAATTTTAAAGCAACATAAGTAAGGATTAGGATACATAACTTCCCAGTCACTAAGCTGGGATTCTCAAGTGGTTTTATGAAGCTAAGAATGTGTATAGGAGCTCTCTTTTATCATACACTATTTCCCTTACAGCACATTTCTTGTGTGATTTCTAGAAACAGTTCTATTTTTAGGTACGTTATTTAAAATGTTATACTGATGGCGCATCCAGGCATTGCTAAAAACTTCTCAAAATGCTTTAATAAGAATGATTTTAAAGCATTTTCCTGGCTTAGTTGCAGCTAGAAATAACTGAAATAAGAGGCCATTAAGAAGCTAGTCACACTTCTTTAAAATTGATACTAAGCTGTTCCAAGCACATTGTGAAGAAAATAACATTTTTTATTTTTTCATTAGAGAATGTGCCTTAAGGAGAATGGATTTTATTGCAGTAAACTAAAATAGTTATGCACAGAATAAATACATAGCAAAACAGGGAGGTAGAAAAAAAAAGTCTTAAAGACCTATATACCACAGAGTGTGAAACATTGTTTGAATAACATGACTGGCTTAGTTGTTGTCCACATGAAAGTCTGAGTAGGAACCTGTACTTACAAATGTCTTGATTATATGTGAGACTCTAAGAAAGAAATGGAAGTACTGGATTATGAGGAAATGAATATTTGACATGCATTTCATAGTTATCTACTGTAGTTGTCTTTCAATTCCTCCCTCCCTGACGCTTGTTATCAGTAGTAATGCAGACACGACTGCTCGGTACTGACACGCTACTGAACACAAGGTGCATGTCTATTAAGACTGGATATACAAAACAAGACAGGGAACAGCTTTTTTCTGCCTGTCTCAGTGTCACTGCAGTGGGTGATATGACACCATTGCGCACTGCAAATGCTGGGAGGTTTCTAAACCTGAAATTCAGATCTGCCAAGGTGCTTTACTGAATTCCAGTGGCAGGTGCTGCTGCCCTAGAAGCTCCTCCAGCGGGTAGTAGCCTGTCTGTGTTTATGTGCTCTTCTTTTTCTCTCATCTGCTGCGTTGACTTTCTCTCCAGCCTCAGGCCCAGCGTTTCTACCAGCGGTGCCTTTGGGAAAGTAGGTGACAGCTCAGGCCAACCTGTCCATAGCGTGTGCGTCCCACGGACCTTATCAATATTTAGTAATAGTGACTAACCTCCTCCTTTTGCAAGGACATAGGATTATAACACGCAGGCTTTAGGAATGCCCCCAAGAGAACTGCATTTCCTAGCCAGCACACATAAGACTACAATGGCCAAATTAACTTCGTGCATTGTAGAAACCTGCTAGAAGTAGGTGAGGATTTTCTGTAGGAGTGTTCCCTGGAGCAAGTCTGGTGGCTGATCCTGAAGGTGTTCTCAAAGTGAACAGCGTGGAACAGACCAACCACAAAGCAAAGGAGTCTTGATGTCAGCTCATCCTCCTAAGTGGTCAAACACTACACGAGGTACAGTTTGCTCTGCATGAGAATCCTAATTATGAGCCTGTTCTTTGCCATCCAATGGACTGACCAAGCGTAAAGGCCCAGACTGTGCTGGTTTGGGCTTGTTTCCTTGGGCTCTGAAGGACTCTTACGCTTAAACCACACTACAAGGCATGTGTCAAAATCTAGTACAACCTTCAAAAGTCTGTTATGTGGAGAGTTGTATTTTATTTGAGGCAACTGCAAAGCAGTTTCCTTCATTTTCTTTCCCAGGCTTAGAGGTTACACTTTGCTTTGACAAAGCATTTACTGCAGTTTTTGGTTTCCTTTCAAATGCAGCATCACTTTAGACCCAGAGCAGCCAGTGACAGCCACTCACACCTCGCTGCATCATGCGGGACACGGTGCAGCAACCGTCCTGCTGTTTCTCTGCTCTAATAAATGAGGAACCTGTGGGTAAATTGCAGCTTGTGGTGCATGATCACGGACATTGTAAGCGGCTGCACTGCAGTTGTCTTAGCAACAGCCACATCCCACAAGCTAAAGAACAGCTTCTTAACTTGCAGGCGGATAAAGAGACATTGATGCTTTGTCTCCACATGGAAAAATACATGCACATTGTATTAAGTTTTCTCCTCCCCATTAGAGAGAATTTAGAAGGAAAGCCTAGGATGAATATACATTTTCTTTTATAATACATGACCAACTTGCATTCTTTCCAGCACTATGGGACACTGTAGCCAAGATGACATGGGCACAGTAACCAAAAGCAAAATGCCCTTATGTTATTCTGTCTGAACAGGGACGTATTCTACATATGAGAAAAATCTTGTCAGAAACCTGATGAATTGCCACAGAGGGGGCTTGTCAGGATCGGCCTCATCCTTAGGCAGCTGATACAAAGAAAAAGGCTCTCCTAAGTGTCACTGGCTTTGGATAGGAGCTATGTGTATAAAATGAGCTTCTAGAATCCATTCCCTGGGAGTTAGAGCCATTGAAATGAAATAATCTTGAAAACTTGAATTATTCAATTGCTTTTCTAATGCGTGTTTTTAAATACGCTGATTATGTGAGGCTGGCAGCATGGGGCCGTGTAACTGTGCCTGATTCAGCTTTGTGCTACCTCAATGTCTGTTTGCTGTGTTTTTATCCTGTTCTGAAAGGAGAGTGATTGCTCTATCATGACTGGATAATTTTCAAAGATTTTAGTGGGGATTATTAGTTTTACTGCTCTAATAAACGTATAATTAAGCAATGCCTCTGTATTATTGGATCCTGCTCTGCTTTGTACACAATGGATTTACAGCGTGTCGGTAAATATTGAAACTGTGATGCGGTAATGAGGATTTACGTAAACCTTCTCTGGGAGGAGGACAAGAGATTTTAGTGGGAGACTTGGCTCAAGTGTTGCAGTAGTAAGAAAGTAGCTGAATGTGAGGAGCGAACACCTGCTAGTTCATACCTTTCTCCCCCAGGTTATCTAGTTTACATCAAGATTTCAGCCTTAAATATAGCACAGTCTGCACTTGGAGGGAACAGAAGTCTCAAAGTCTGGGACAGCACTCCCTGACACAAGCCAAGGCAAATGAACATCTAATCTACAATCCAAGAGATAACCTTGGAGCAGGAGAACATATTTGGGAGCGCTCAGCCTCCACTAGACTGTTACGGCTCTATTCAATCTGACATGCCCTGAATTGCCAACTGCATTCCACCAAAGGACTTGAGCTGAGATGTTCAAACCTGACATTTAATTAAAAGCACAGTGTACTTCATTAGAAGCGGTGAACCTTTTTCAGGAGGACCAAAAAAAAAAACCCAACCCCCAAAACCCCTAGAAGATATTAAATTATCGATCAAACAAATTGCAGTGTAGACAGCACATTTTATGAATGTTTTGTGAAACTCACTCATAAAAAGATCTGCTCTCAGCAGAACTAGTATGTTCAGGTTGGTTCGTTTTAAGTACTAATCAGCCTTGCACAATCACATCTCCCTTTTGAGGCTACCTGGGGGAATGGCTGAATTCTAAGGTGCATTGGAGTGAGCAGGATTGAAAGGTGTCACATTGGTTCCCATGGTGGACAACCCTAATAAGGCTGAGGGATGTTGAATAAAGGTGGGATTGGGGCAGAAAGAAGCTGTTAGTTATGTTTCCAGTCATAACACTGACAGCAAGCAGCTGTACAATACTCATATTCACCAAACAAGAGCTCCCTACATAATCTTTCCCTGCACGGCTCATACAGTCATTTGGTTTAAAAACTTAATTCTACGTGGAGAAAAGATTTATTCAAGTGTAATGTATGTCTGTGTGTGTTTTCATGCCCCTAATAATTGTCAAACCCACTGTTGGGATCAAGTAGAAGGAGCAGAAGGATCTTGGCAATAATTAGGCTCTTACCAGCTTGATGGGAATGGGTAACTGAGTAAAAAAGCCCTATAAACGCCTGCACCAAGGGATGGGCCACAGCTGAGAGATGGTGAGAGCAGCGCCTGTTGTGTATTCCATGAAATGATATTGCTTTGATTAAAATATTTTTTCTAGGGATTCATTTTTTAAATAAGAGAGAAGCACTAGGGATCTTTGAATTTAGCTTTGGAATCAAATAACGTCCAGAAGGATATCATTCCAAATATACAAGGCCTTAACTATGTTGTCTCACTGATCCCTTAGTGCTGTTCGTGTGGATGAGATCACAACTATTTGTCAGGCTTTCAAGAAGCAAGGATCTAAAATTAGGTTTTGAACTGATGGCTGCTAATTATTGCTCACCGTTTTGTTATTTCCCTTTGGTGAATGGTAGGTACGCTCTTGGTTCTGGAGCGCTGCCTCTTGCCGATAGCCTGATTGTTATCAAACACGTGAAACAGAAATGAGTCTGGTGGGAGGACAACGCAAGTGACACTAAATAGTAAGGAAAATTAGACAGCACTTACAGTTGTGTAATTCTGATTTCTGAATTATGCTGCAGTAACATCTACTCAACCAGCCACACTTTTCCCTTTCTCCCTCAAGTGTTAACATCAGCATTATAAGATGTTACTCTTATTTTTGTCAAATTAAAGTGCTTTAAAAATTTCTTTATAGGTAGTGCTTTGCAGAGTCCATAGAATGAATTATCTAATTATTGCATCTTGCCAAAAATGTGAGTTTTATACTAATTATACTCTAGATTCAGTCCCTGGGATTTTGCCATAACTCGTTCTATGGTATTGCTCTCTTGGGGATTGAATCATTTGGCACCTGATTGCACTAATTACCGTTGAACTTTAGAACCTTTAATGCAGTGAAAATTCAAATATTTAACATGCACTGATATTTGCAGGATGAAAAGGTGGAATTTACATAGATATATGATATCCAATTTCTTCCTGCAGTAATGCCAATAACTTAGAATTAACTCTTATTAATATTTAGTGCAGTAGTAAATGTAAGGAGATGACATTATAACATTATGATTATGATCAATAATACCTTGGCCCTATGTGAGTTTTTTGTTTCTTGTCGTTCTTTGTGTAGCGTGATATGGGAGGGAAAGAAGAAACAATCAACTAATGAACCAGTTTACTAATATTCAGTACACATGCTGACCTGTTTAAAGGATTGTGAAAGGGAGATTATTGTAATGTCTAAATCCAGGCAACACTTTCCATCCCTATCAATGGTATTGAGAGTCATTTTCTACTCCTTAATTCCTAACTAGAATGACAGAAAAGCTTCTGATGCTTGATGGCATGCAAAGCGATGGGCGTCCTAATCAGTGTGGTATTTTCAACCCTTGTATTTATGTAGGAAACATATTGGTTGTCTCTACGTTAAGTCATTTTGCATTCAACTGCCATCTCCTGTTAGACGTGTACCTTTTGATGCACGGCTGGGAAGGGCTGTTTGGCTTTACGAGCCTCATTTAGGACAGCATTCTGTTAAGAGGCCAAGGCAGATGCTTGATATGCGGAAAAGAAGCAGAGAGGATTTGAGTTCCTCGATCAGAAGTGTGGAGAATGACATTCCCAAGTATCGGATCTGTAACTGGTGGTTTAGATTAACTTTTCCTGACCTGTTTTAGTTATTCTTCCCAACGTGCCACTGAAATTTCTATTTTACTCACCCTGCTGAAGGTGGCATAAATGCTGTCTTCTGTGTGTTTCGAGTTCTTTGTGGTGTCTCTAAGTACATTATCAGGAAGGAGAATTTTCTTAATGGATTTCTGGCTTAATCATCGGGTTTGCTCTCTGCAGGAGGCTTGACTGCTGTGGTTTATTCCAAACTTTACTTCTGTTTGTACTTGGCATTGTTCTTGTCTTACTAAAACACTGGAATGGTCCCAGATCTTATCTGTTTATTGCATGAATAATTTCAGCGGGTCATCATTTTCTGACGGAGCAGGCTGTGAAGATTTGCCTGTCGCATAAACCCAAACTCGTCTTTTCTCAGGATTTCTGGCATCAGCACTACCGCTGGGTAAAACCTTATTTTTTTGCCTTGTAAAAACATTTGGCATTTATACTAGCATCCACGCTTCAAAGGCTTCTAATGCTTTGAAGCTAATTCAGGTATTCAACTAATTCAGCGTGTGTAATAGCTGATCCATTGTAATGATCCAAGCCTTTCAGATGACTATTTCATTGCAAAATTTGCTGATCCCTAGAAATACAGAGGGAGGGCTCCTTAATCTGTGCACTGCTACCGTTGGGCAGTCTTTTCTAATGGTTCTGTGACCGCTGCTTGACCAGCTAAATGTAGACAGGGCATGGTGTTACACACTGCCTGCTGTTACTGTGGCCTTGGGGGTGACAGTCGTCGTCACAGAACCTCAGTTCCCCACTACCAGATGAAGATAATGGCCCTTTTTTACCTCACGGAGGTAAAGGTGGCGTCTTGGAGGTTGTGAGGAACTTGGCTGTCCTGTTACTGTGATGCAGAGGAGATACGAAGAGAAAAATATTCGTGCCCATATGTGGGAAGGTGTCCAGAATGTATGCCCATTACAGAGGCTTTCCATGGCCCTGAACATGCAATAGTGGCAATTAAAATGAGAATGGGGCACAAGGTGCTATCAGTCCTTGGCTTGAAACTCATGAACGTGAGAGAAAACTGACTGCCAAACCTTTGCAGGGCAGGAATGGGGCTGGGCAGCATCTATGGGGCTGGGGACAGCTAAATGAGACTATATCAAAGAAAAGTCCTTTACCTGGGTATGTGCTGAATAAGTATTTATTTATTGCAACGTTCCAAGTACATATAAGTAATTGGTAATGCAGCATAGATGCTGCTGACATAGTGCTGGTCCTGGAATAAATTTTCAAGAGAAAAGTCAACAGAAAACTGATGAGATTTAATGAGTGAGCTGTGCCAGGCGCGTATTGTAGAACTGTTTGCCTACTATGCATATATAGCTTTATCCTAATCACTTCTTCACTAAAAATATTCATAAATAACCTCTTCCCACATTGCAAATTATGGTATGCATCCACATAAAGACTACAGAAATCAGGCATGAAAACTCCTTCAGCTGCCAAGGACAAGTTTGCAGGTTTTGGGTTTTTTTTTAAAGCAATTCCTTACGAAATATTTGGGCTGCTTCACAAGAAAAACAGAATTAGTCGACAGGTAATCATACAGGTCTCCTGTCACAGCCTCTGTGGTGGTGAATGCTTCTGGTGAGGCAGAAGCCGTGGCCTGAAGGGAACTGTGAGGCACTTGCCCTCCCACTGGTGCTAACATACCCTCTGCCATCTTCTTGCAGTTGCTTAATTCTGGATCATAGAATCACATAATCACCAGGTTGGAAGAGATCCACCGGATCACTGAGTCCAACCATTCCCACCAATCTCTAAACCATGCCCCTCAGCACCTCATCCACCTGCACCTTAAACACCTCTAGGGAAGGCGAGTCAACCACCTTCCTGGCCAGACCGTTCCATTGCCTAATGACCCTTTCCATGAAGAATTTTTTCCTTATGTCGAGCCTGAACCTCCCCTGGCAGGGTTTGAGGCCATTCCCTCTCAGCCTGTCCCCTGTCACTTGGGAGAAGAGGCCAACACCCTCCTCTCTACAACCTCCTGTCAGGTATTTGTAGAGAGCAATGAGGTCTCCCCTCAGTCTCCTCTTCTCCAGGCTGAACCCCCCCAGCTCTCTCAGCTGCTCCTCTTGTTCTCCAGCCCCTTCACCAGCTTCGTTGCTCTTCTCTGGACTCACTCCAGAGCCTCAACATCCTTCTTGTGCCGAGGGGCCCAGAACTGAACACAGGATTCGAGGTGCGGTCTTACCAGTGCAGAGTCTTTGCAGGACTTTTGTTTTTTTGCACTAATGATAAGGAGGAAAAATGCTGTATCTTTAGGTGCTCTTAACTGCATCTAAGGTTCAAATTTAGCATCTAAGCATGCTAACTGCATTTCACTGTCTTTCTGCTGTCTCCTGACAAACTGGAGGGTCTGCCTGTAGTTACTCATACACTTGATGCTCTGTCACTTTGTTCTTCTTTGCCTTCCCCAAGCTGGGCTAATTGGACACCTCTGAAGAATGCAGGGAGTATTTTGGCTTTTGAAAATGTTCTCCTTCTCAGGCTGCTTTCCAACCTTTTCTCCCCTGCTTAATGACCCATTAAAAAAAAATTCCAATGAAATTCATAGACTAGATTTACATAAGATCATTAGAGTATTCCAACTCCTTTACTTTAAAATATTCATGGCAGTCTCACATTGCTGGCTTCACAGAACCAATTTCAGGCAAAACTCCCATCAGCTCCACTGTATAAGGATGGCAGGGTAGAGCTCTAATTGTCAAAAACTCAAAAGCTTCAGCTTTGGTAGCTGTACTCCATGTCAAGTACCAATTCAGACAGTGCTTCATTGTGCATTCTGCTCACTCCGTGGAGTTGGGGAGAAGCAGCTTAGATGCTTTTTATTGTCCCCAGTCTTTGAAAACAAATTGCAAGAACTTGCTGACACGTATCTCAGCCTATGAAGGCTTTTCTGTGTATCAGCCGTGTGTAAAACTTCACTGGATTTGCAGCTTGAGAAGTAGAGCAGTCTGTGCATCATTATATCAACAATTCTGTGCAGATTTCTAGCTCGCTCTATTATAATATTTGCTTTGGAAAATTTTAGAATGGTGAGAGATGCTGCCCCGAGAAAGGGCGGCTTGATTTGTCCACAAAAATGGTAGGAAATTGTAGAATCATAGAATGGTTTGGGTTGGAAAGGACCTCAAAGCCCACCCAGTTCCACCTCCTCCTGCCATGAGCAGGGACACCTCCCAGGGGATCAGGGGCTCCAAGCCCCATCCAACCTGGCCTTGAGCCCCTCCCGGGATGGGGCAGCCCCACTGCTCTGGGCAACCTGGCCAGGGCCTCCCCACCCTCATCACGAATTTCTTCCCCATGGCTAACTTAAATCTTTCCCCTTCCAATTTAAAGCTCTTCTCCCTTGTCCTATCACTCCCTGCCCTTGTAAAAAGCCCCTCCCCAGCTTTCCTGGAGCCCCTTTCAGTCCTGGAAGGTCGCTATAAGGTTTCGCCTCAGCCTTCTCTTCTCCAGGCTGAACAAGCCCAACTCTGTCCTCAGAGCAGAGGTGCTCCAGCCCTCAGATCGTCTTCGTGGCCTCCTCTGGGCCTGTTCCAACAGTTCCACATCTTTCTTATGTTGGGGATTCTAAAACTGGCCGCAGGACTCTTTATATGTGAGGTGCTTCTTAGCATAAGCAGGGGAGATCTTTTCTTCAGCAGCAGTCTAAACAGTTTCTCTGGGAAGCAGTAGTGGGGACATCATCTGAGTCCCCAGACTGGCAGGGAGGAGAGCCCAGGTGAGCCCAGGGCTTCAAAGGCTCGCTCAGGGGTCACAGCAGCAGAGCAGCAGCAGGGTTTGAATTCTCTGCCTTTGCCAATAAACTGTGTTGAGCTCCTGCACTCTAGATAGGCAGTGACTGCAGCAGCTGCCGGCAGTAGTAAACGTGCCGCGGGTGTCCCTGTGGAACAGCACGAACAACACTGGCCCTCGTTCTTGAAGCGTGTGCCAGCTCGACGGCGAGCGGGCCCTCCAATGCCCTCTTCATCTGCTTCCAGTGTTTGTGCCCAGTGACTCCAGATCCAGAAACGTTCTGCTCGGTATCGCACAGTCCTTCCTATTCCAGTGTTCCTGGCTTCATCAACAACCCAAGATGCAAAGAAAAGTCTCTGGGGAACAGTATGATGTAAAATGTCCCACTACCTTAAAAATTTATTACTGAGGCGATTGTGCTTGGATATATTTTTTAAAATGGAAATGAATAATTTAAGACTGTTTAAAATATATGAATGTAACTTTAAATTAATCAGGTTTTTGTGTACATTGCTTGGCAAATAAAACATCTCAGGGGGTTTTGTTTTGTTAACAAAACTCTCCTCCTCTTTCTTTTTTTTTTTACCACAGATGCAACTTGAAAAGGCTTTTAATAACATTTCCATAAAAGTGAAGCATGCCCTTCATGCTGCCTCCAAACCCAGGCATTTTAAAGCAAACAGACGCTATTAGCAATTTCAAAGGCAGATGAAGTAGATCTGTGTCTCAGCAATTACCTGAGGCAGAGGGAAGGGAGCTCAGTGAGGGCAAAGTCCCTGCCGAGCCAGCCTCTGGCTGTGCCCTGGGGGCACCCGCTCTGCAGGGATGCAGGAGCTGGTGGCAACTGGAAGAAGCAGGGGAGATGCTGGAGTGAACTGAAATGGTTTCCTTGAGCTGCAACTGGCTTTGGAGTCGGCAGATTTGGGAACGAATGCTATTTTATTTGTAGAGAGTATTTGTGCCTTTTCCTAGGGAAGCGAACTCTGAGGTCCAGCAGATGCAGGCTCCTGCTCTCAAACTCATCCACAACAACAGCTTCCCTTTGCAAAAAGAATTAAATACGCATCGAGTCAGAAAGCATGTGGCTGACAAGGATGCGCAAAGTTCAGACCGACCCCGCTGTTGTGTTTAATTTGGTGCAAGGACAGGATCTTAGGTCATTGTATCCAACAGGAATGCCACACCTGCCAAGGCAGAGAGTCTTCTCAGCCCTCTCTTCTCCTCAAGTTGTCTTTTGGGGTGTAACAAAAAAAAAAAAGTGGTTTTTTTACAGTGATTGTCAGAGGTCAAAGCAGCAGCTTACCTGCTGTAGTTCTATGGGGCTAGATTCTAAGCTGTAGATTCTGTAGCTCTAAGCAGTGAGATTGCAATGAACTTGGCAACTCTCAAAGATAGCTTTGTACTGAAAGGTAGCTGTTCTGTTTTATCTCAGCAGCTCAAATACCAAGGTTATTCATACAGTCTTAAATCTCTATTTCCCATCTGTCTGGTATCGGGACTCATTCCTTATCAGGGTTTTAAGGACATTGTTCAAGAACCTCTGCATGTATGGAAATTGAGTAGCACATGTAGGAGAGGGAACTACTCAGATTGTGGGTACCACCAAAGAATTAAAAAGCTAAATTATATTGATTTGCCTGTATTTGACAGAGATCATAGTTCAGCTCCCATAGGGAATGAAAGGTAAGAATTAGGCCCTTAGAAATTAGTTCTGGTAACTTATGAGGTACTCTGATTAAGCTACATATTTTTGCTCATATCTGATGAATGAGGTTATTGGATCAGTTGAGTGCAAGAGTTGCAATGCATGACAATGTCGAAGAGGTATTTCTGCTGCTCTCTGCAGAGCACTCCGTTATTTAGATGGAAGCAAAAATGAGCATATCTATAGATCACAAGGTAAGAAATGATTAACTGTCAATTATGTGGCTTGGTTAATGCTGGGACATCCTATCTTCTGTTACTGTTCGCACAAGGTCTGATGTATTATTGATTTATTTAGCATTTTGATATTAGCAAATATTTATGTCTAGAAGATGCTGTCCAGAATGTAAACATGGAACACAAAGGTTTGTACAGACGACACAGGACAGGCAAATGCTCTTGGCTAACAGAGCGTGTCTGGCTGACATTGCACGTTTGAAATGAAACCATAGGGGTGGACTGGAATTCTTAAAAACAAACAAACAAATAAATCTATTTCAGAGCACGTAATTTCTAATATGGAGCCAGAAGGAACATTTCCTTGTAAAGCTGGCTGATTTGTACAATGTGCCCTGCACTCTGAAAAATGCACAAACAATTCTCTGCATCAAACTGTTTGACAAGCAGAGCAGTAATATTTGGCATTATTTGGTAATTTACCCATTTTCAATCAGAACTTACAACTGTTTACAGAACTTAAGCAGTGAACTATGAGAAGACAAGTATCCATCTGGGAGCATGGTGGGAAAAAACAAAATGATGCATTTAAAGTATTATTTAATATGAATTAATTCTAAGCCAAGTGTGACAAACAACAAATGCCAACATCTCATTCTATCTTGTAGCACTGACTTGTAAACCATAATCACATCTGTTGTACTAGTTTTTGTAATAAATATGCTTGTGATGAATGATCACATCAAATTTTAATAGCTTTCATAATGTTCGTGGAAGGATTGCATAATGAGGTTACCTTCTCTTAAATTTATAGTGCGAAAAACGTGGTGTGCAGTGGACTGACAGAAGTCAGCTTCCTATCAGAAGAACAACTGCCATACGACTACTTTGCCGCAGCAACAGAACAGCGAAGCAGCAAGCAGGAGAAACAAAGCTTCCCAGAGAAATCTCCTTTATGAGGGAGGTAAGGGTGGTGACTGTGATGTAAAGCAACTTCTTTACAACTTTTCACTAGTTTAGTTTACACAGTGTATGTCAAAACAAAGCAAAAGACAATAGTAAAACCAAATCAGAACAACAACAAAAGTAATGTCTCCTGCTCTTCTCTACACTCGAATAGCTGCTTCTTACACAATCAGAAACGTTTCTGCACTATATAGACAATCTATACAATCAACACTTCATTTTTTTAAATGAAATCATACCTAAGATCTATCACAGGACCAAAATATTCTGCATTATATAGGCTATCTATACAATCAACACTTCATTTTTTTTAAATGAAATCATAGCTAAGATCTATCACAGGACCAAAATATTGAGACAGTATTTGAATTTAGTTAAGTTAAGTGCTCTCAAACCTTTAACAAAAGTAGTAAGAGATTGTCTGCTGACACTGAGTGCAGGGGCGGGGATCGCACAGGCTGCCTCAGAGGGTATGGATGGTTTACGGGAATGTGGCTGTCACCACATGCTGTCCTGTCTCACCTTCTTGTGTGTTTGACTTCTGAACAATACAGCATTCACCTGTGGTGTATGTTATTTGATTTTCTGTAATGTACAGGATTTAGAATAACTTTCCTTAGGTCTTTCAAATTTAATGCTATGTGGGCAATTTTAGCCCTTGTCAGAGACTCTCTGATAGTCTGAAAAAGGTCTCCCATTAGGAGATGTCTTCTAGCCAGGCTGGAGGCTAGGATGAGCACTTTGCTAGCACATTTCCCTGCCTATCAGCACACACTGCTTCAGAGGATCTTCTATCACCCTTAGCATAGAGAAAATGAACAAGGATAACTGTGTGTACTTTGTGGATCAGATTCTTATCTCTCCTGCAACAGTTCATATCTAGTTATTTATGCTGGTCTGAAAGAGATGACAATCTGGTGGCTTGCTCTATGCTATGCACTATTAGAAGAAGCTGAATTACCCAGCAATTTGGGTTCTGCTATCTTTGTCACAGAGAATCTTTACAAATGGTGTGTTTACAGTTCAGCAATTCACCCATGTGTTATTTAGGGGCTGCAGTAATGCTATAACAAAGTATGAGAGCAAAGATCAAAAGCTGGTGCTTGAACCCTGTGATGTACCCGCTTTATAATCCTAGAAAGGCTTGTTTCTTTATAGTTTCACATGCAGAAAAACACTGGGCTTGGAAAAGAAATACTCGGGTAGAAGGAAAAAGAGAGCATCCTGGGGTTCTGTAATATGCTGAGGAAAAGTCAATGTTACTCCGTTCCATCGTTGCTCAATATAATATCAAAATACATCATAAGTGATAAGATTATATTTCAGATTTGGATTCTTCAAACAAATACTTAGTTCAAAACATAAAAACAGTGTAAAAACTATCAAGTATGAAAACTGTATGATTAATTTAGAGGCTACAATGAAACAAAGAGGTATCTTGCCATGGAAAAAGGACCACACAGCACGGAATTCACGGTGGCAAATACCTCTGCATGGCTGATACAGCTCGTGGGTCAGGGCAGGAGTGCCACTTCCAGGACTGTGGGATTGCCTTTCATCCATTGTCCAGGGACACTGCAACGTACGCCACAAAATCTATGCCCTGGCAATTAAGCCAATTAAGCAGGCGCATCATTTATCAACCTGCTGATTTAATCCATTCAGCTCTAATGTGTTAGGGGACAAAAGACCCCTCACTCTTGCTTTAAAGTTTGATTCGTTAATGTGTGCGGGCCCATGCAAACTGCAGGGACACACGTGGCTTTCACACTCCTGTATATCATCAGGTGCAGTAAATGGCACAGCCCGCTGGTAAGTGTGTGTATCCTCGATTTCCCTGAGGCCCCACTCTTCTCTTAAGGACTTATTTTGACTTTCCAAACCACTGAACTGCTCTGACTAACCAACCTGATTTAAATTAACCTGACAGATGTGAAAATTTCCTCCTTTTTGCAGCCCCAAACCTAACTCAATTCTGCAGCAGCAACTTCTTTATACATTTTAAATGTTATGGAAAGCCACTGATATCTTTGAACAGGGCTTGCTGGCAAACCTGATGTGCTCAGGGGGATCCCTTTGGCAGGAAAAGGCTGGCTTTGGCCAGGCTTGCTCTTCCACCTCACTCCAGACTGCACACGGAGGGCCAGGATGGGAAGATTCTCTGTATCAGCAAGCAGCCTGGGCTGCCAGCTTTGGGGCACAATAGAGTAATTTGCAATTGTGGTCCTACTGCTTTAGCACAGAGATATCCCAAGGCTGGGATTGCTTTTCAGGTGGGGAGGTCAGATGGAAAGGGACCAGATGTACCAGGGGGAATATGGGAGGCTTAAAAAAATGAGGCTTGGAGATCTAGGAAGGAAAGGAAGGCACATGGAAATTATCTGGAGGGGGGAAGCAATAGCCTGATATCAATAGGTTGAAATCTTTACTGGCTTCCCTGCTCACCTGATGCGTGTCCCCGTGTCATGGCTTGCTCTAGAGGAAAGCAGCATCCTGTTACTACCAGCTAAGGGAACGCCTGCTTAATTTTTTGGTTTTAGCTCAGTGATGCCAAAACTCCAAGAATTAAACACTGTTGCATTACCTATCAACCTCCTTCCAATTTAAATTTCATATACTGCCTGTAGAGTGACTTGTTGAAGTCACCTGAGAGTGGCCACGCCAGCCTTTCCCGCTGCATCTGGACTGGTGACTCGGCAGGCTTAGCTCATTATTTTGGTGACAGTTGGGAGTGCCGGCACCGTGCCGGGTAGCACCAGCTCTCTTTTTTTCTTTGGGAAGGGATGTGAAATGATTGATCAACGCTGAAAGCATTTGCGTACACTTCCGGATCGCTTGTTACTTTGTTCTGTATCTCACGTTTTTGGGAGCGCGGTGCGGTTAATTGAGCTACCTCGTGCTTGTTTATAAGTGAATCGAGAGCGCCTAACCAAAATAGTTCATACTTCTGCTTTGGCATTCTCCACAGATGGACTGAGGGAGGTTTGTGATGCACAAGGATTAAAACCAAGGAGAGAAAACATGTTAGCAGCACTGTCCTCAGTCATTTGATGAGGATTTTATATCATTGACTATCCTGTACATTGTCTGAGTGGTTCAGTGTTCTGAGCTTAGGCTGATCCTCAGGTCTTCAGCTTAGAAATGTAAGGACATTGTCTTTGGGAGCAGAGGGTCACATGCGAGTACCTTTCAACACAGAGAATAAATGCTAAGTCTCTTTAGCACCAGCACTACCCCTTCACTAGCAACAATGCCCCTTGTTCAGCAGAATATACACCCGATTTCAGCTGAAACCGAAATTGGGAATGTTGACTTGGCAAAACTGCCTCCCACCAGCCAGTTTTTAAAAACTGCTGGATCATCCTTCCAGTACAGAAAGGGGCTCCAGGAAAGCTGGAATGGGGCTGAAGATCAGGGAGTGTAGGGATAGGGATGAGGAGTGATGATTTTAAGCTGAAAGAGGGGAGATTGAGATGAGATTTTAAGAAATGTTTTGCTGTGAGAGTGGGGAGGCCCTGGCCCAGGTTGCCCAGAGCAGTGGTGGCTGCTCCATCCCTGGAGCGGTTCAAGGCCGGCTTGGAGCCCCTGATCCCATGGGAAGCGTCCCTGCCCATGGCAGGGGGTGAGACTGGATGGGCTTTGAGGTCCCTTCCAACCTGAACCCTTCTATGGCTCTATGATAATTTATTTTGAAATAAAAACAACAACAAAAAAATAATTAGCCCAACTAGAAATTCTCAGCATGGACAATTTTAGAGAATGTATTTGAAGTTTAGCAGCAAAAGAACAAGATCTTCCAGGGCAGTGCTGGGTAAACACAGTGATGTAATCATCTTCACATATCCCTCAGTTTCAGAGAAGACCAGGTGACAAAAATTCATGCAAAATAACCTGGTTATCATACATAACCTGGTTCAAGATGGAGAATTTGTGGGTCTCGTTGCTTTATCTACCTGCGTGGTTCAAGATAAAATTGTTTCTACATAATCAGAAAGTAGCTTAGAACCCCATTGTACTAGGGTATGGAACTGGGATTGTGGCGTTCTTGACACTATTTTTGTTTTCCCACAGATTTTCTCTAAAACGTGACCAAAAGACCCAGTATCGCATCCTTCATTGGTAACGCGAGGCCACTTGTATCATGTTTGGTGGCTTAAGTCATATTTGCAAAGCACTTGGAGACTCTCTGGAAGTGCTGTTAGCACATAGTACTGGTATTAATTATTAAATCATAATTGGGCTCTGTGGATGTCTCACAGCTGGCACCTGCATGGTCAGGGATTTGGGATGGCTTGACAGAGCATGATGTTTAAAGGTTGATAATTTGACCAGGGAGGCCTTTGGAGATGATTGTGGACTGAGAACAGATTCTGGCTCGGTGGATTGAGAGTAAAACTTCAAAAAGATTTTGAGAGATTTGGGATATTGCTGTGTAACTGGAGTAGATACACATGAAATCCCTCTGTACGCTCCAAAAGCATGTTGCTGCGAGAGGTTTTTCTTTGTGCTAGTGCTGTACTGCCCCGAGCTGATCTGTTCTACAGGCATGTCTGTAACCACCGGGCAGATAAACCTGTGAGGGCTATGTTCCTTTGGAGCCAGCTCAACTCCATACATAACACCTCTTTTAGAAGCCTCCTCCTTTATAAGTATATATATATATATATGCTTAATGGAAAAGTGTTAGTTTTTCTACTCTCAAAACTGTGGGAAATCTGAATGTTGGACTGTGCTTCTGGTATTAGGTATTGTTGTACTGATGTTAGATAAGGTCGAAAATTACTCTATGGAGATATATTTTAAAAGGAAAATTTCCTTTGGATTAATAAGAATATATTTCAGTGTTTCAGACAAGCTGTGAGTTTTAATGCCATTGTTTTTTTTTAAAAAATGTCTTCTACAAATTTAATTTCTGTTTCTAGCTACACAGTGCAGTAAACAAGAGAGTAACTGATGAGTTCCAGCAGGTACCATGTGCCTTAGGTTCTTCCTGTGCGAAAACTGGAGAGAAATATTTGCTTCACATATACAGCAGAAGCTTAATTCATTTATATGTGGAGGGTGTCAGTTCTCTGGATGGAAGGGCAAATATTCATATTTCAAACTCATATTAAAGAAAGAATGCTTTTAAAAATCTTTTTTCTCTGTAATGTGTGATCTGTTGAGAAACACTTTTCTCCCAAGCAGACAGATGGAAGGTTCTGCATCCGTGCGAGGAGTGAAGGCTGATCAGTGGCTCTTGTGGTGAAAACCAATGTTTGTATCTGCAGCTCAGTAAGGATATTGAGTAAATACCTCACAGACAGATGTGGAATGATAGCAGCTGCCACTCAAAGCCTGCAGTAGTTTGTATTGCTAGGAATAGTTTTGCAGGTCAGTTTAGTGGAAGCAGTACTCATGGACAGAAATTTAAACATAATTGTACAGGGGACTGTTATGCAGATTTCTCCTTTTTTTTTTTCTATTTGAAACTGCCCTCTGAGAACTTTCTGATACCAGAGCCGTCTAACATCTCTAAATGTTGCTGACTGAGAAAACAAACACCACTGTCACATTTGGAAAGTCAAAGCAGAAAAGTGTCTCATTTGTAGAGCGATTCATTTCGATTTTCATCTTGCTGCTGTCACTGAGGATACATGAACAACAGCAGTTGGTATTATCAGGAGACCTGAGCAGACCTGTTTCGTTGGCTGACTTGACAGCTGTTCCGTGAAAGAGATTCATGCTCACAAAATCAAAAAAGTATGAAGACCAGATTTTCTTCTTAACCCTTCCTTGGCTCAGTGTACCTGGGGTGTGCTTTCATAAAAAATTGAAGGGAAGGGTTGGGTGGCTGTGGAAAATAGCAGAAGGGTTCAGTTTGGCAAACAACCCAGCTGTCTAGGGAAATTAAACACAGGGACCTAATTATCCTGACACTGCAAGCAGCACATAGCAGAGAAGAGATTTACATTATGGAATCACAGAATGGTTTGGGTCAGAAAGGACCTCAAAGCCCATCCAGTCCCACCCCTGCCATGGGCAGGGACACCTCCCATGGGATCAGGGGCTCCAAGCTCCATCCAACCTGGCCTGGAACCCCTCCAGGGATGGGGCAGCCACCCCTGCTCCGGGCAACCCGGGCCAGGGCTTCCCCACACCATAGTGTAGAATTTCTTCCTTTTGTGTAATCTAAATCTCCCCTCTTTCAGTTTAAAGCCGTTGCCTCTGTCCTGTCCTATTATTCTTCTCAATGTTGTTTTTCTCAGGCAACCTGGATCCTTTTGTCAGGCAACTCCTCTTTCCTTTGAATCAGCAAGTACACTAATATTTAAATGCTTTAAAAACTATATTTCCCTTCAGCTTTCCGCTTGTTAGTTTTGAAAGAAACTTATTATTTTAGAAGACGTAATTGCCAGGCAGTTGTGTTTTCTAAACAGGAAGGATCTCCTATTATAGAGGTTTTAACTTGGCTGTTTTGAGATTTAGTTCCTAATACAGTATCTGCCTGCATGTTGACCACTTAATACCAATGAGATTTATGCAGTAGACGAGTTTGTCTCAGTTATTTAGACAAGAGGAACTTTAATATCTGTATGCCTAATATGAGTGGTTCTGATTGCTCTGCACTAACGTGCATTGGTGACACCGTTTTGTTTAGCTCCTACTGCAAAACTCTGCAAGTTCATCATACGTTACTATGAGGTGCTGTTGTTATAGACAATGGGCAATAACAGACTGGAAATAAATCTCTGTGAGAAAGTAAAATCTGATATAAAAGTGTGCTCTGGTATAAATACATTCACCTACACCAGAGGGATGCCAGGTCTCGGGGAATGTTTGGTTAGGGCTACAGAGTTTGGTTCAGACTAAAACATAAAATAACTGCAACGCATGAATGGAACCAGGGCAGTGCCTTCCGTTCACCCAGCCAGCGTGCCCGGGTCTCTCTTTCCAGGTCTGCGGGAAGGTGCTGTAGCCCCTCTCCGCAGCCGCGGGGCCCTCGCCGTGGTCAGGCAGAGGCATGGGGCGGGAGCTGCTCTGGTCTACAGTCCTTACTGTGGTCATGATTAGTCATTTAAAACTAATCACCCATTTATCTGGGAGCAATGTCTTGGATTGCCTCTATATAAAGCTAATTTAATGATTTCATTAATTATACATACTCTGCTGAGGCTGTGACATTGGCGTTTAGTAAAGCTCTTTAGAGATTGTGCTCAGAGATTTTGTTGGCTCTTGTGGATTTTCCTGCCCTGGGACACGTATAACTATGGCATTTGGAGGTCATTTTGTTGAATCTTGGATTCTCCTGCTCTGGGACAAGTGTAACTATGGCATTTGCCTTCACAGTTGGACGTGAAACTGAGCCTCACTGAACTTTTTCTTTTGACACGAGTGTGAGCGCAGGCTTTGCGGTGCAGCAATGAGCTCCACCTGTGCAGCGCAGAAAAGCACAGAATCGCTTCACTCACCACTATCACCACAAAAGCCATGGACAGGAGCGTCCTTGCTAGCAAGCACTGTTTCCCTCAGTATGTATTTACAGAAATACGTATTAAACACTTTTCTGGGCAATACATGGTGAGTCCATCTGCTTGTAGGGGTGCACAGATGACGCTCGTTTGAAGCGATGTGCTGATGCGCATCAGTCATGAATTCATTGCTCATAAGCCAGGAGCCATGGTAAATACTGCCCCTTTTTCACAGGACATGTTCTGTCTGGCATAGCTGCTCCCCAATCCACAAACTGCAGAGCACAAGTGGGTTGCATTCCTCCGGGTGTCTAATACAGAACTCAGCCATGTCACACTTGTGCTGCTGTCAGAGGAAAAGAGAGGAAAGAAATGACAGAGCTCTACTTTCAGATGGGGTTGATGCTGTCTTGCTGTTCTCAACAATGGGACCTGATTTTTGAACTTAGCTGAGGGCTGCAGCCTGGATTGTTTTTACTGCAGATGAGTGCAAGCAAGAGCCCTCTTTTTTTTTCCTGTTCGTTACTGAGCCAGCACACTGTACAAACAGCCGCTTCTCATTACCAGCCTCAGCCCAGCAAGTGTTGCTGAGCACCCAAACCCCTTTGTTTATCATGTTGCTTAGGAGATGGGGTGACTTTAAGCAGTGAATGGCTGTGTTCGGATGTGCTGCTGTATTATCTTCTTATCTGCCTTATAAGACCGAACAATGAGGTTGGAATATGAGGGATGGAGAAAGGGAAGGAAACAAAACTGCTGGCTGCTTTGAGAAATCTGTCTTTTCAAAGTGAGCCTCAGCTTAGTTCAGAAGTCATCCATCTAACTTTGTTTAAGCATGTAAGCATAGCCAATTACTTCAAGCTTAGCATGGATGGAAGAGCTTCCTAGAGTCAGACCTGCAGTCAGCCATTATCAACTTGAATTACCGAATGCTGTGTGTTTTTAGCTAGGTTTAAGTGCTCAATCCCATTTTTTCAGCCCAAAGACCCCGACACAATTTACATGTTGGTCCCATTGCTGACTTCTAACAAGTTTTTCACAACCTGGGAATTTCAGGGGGTGGGGGCGGCAGTCTGCCAGTATTTGTACTGCAGCGCAGTCTTCATTTGCCATCGAGTGCTGCCTTTTTTGTCATTTAAATGCAGATATTGATTACCAGTTCTTCTGCGTCAAGAGCCCGTGTACACACGTGCCCAGATAGGTGCCCAGGATCTGGCACAGTCCTTAGTCTGCACGTTGGGTAGAGGAGGACTGGATTGTCTCCCTGAGCTTGTATATTTGGTAGCAATGGTGCCTCGATGTTTTAAACAACGCTGTCTCTTTCAAATCTTTTTTAATGAATAAATTATGAGTTAATTAATTATGTGATTTTATCCTATTTCCTCTTAAAAGCAGTCCCGCTGAGATTTTAACATGTGGTTACAGTGAAGTCAAGGTGTTTTAAACAAAGCCATTCCTTCCAACTCTGTACTTCTATTAATAACTTATGAGCCAATTAATTACGTTTTCAAATCCTTCCTGAAAACTACTGTGCTAAGGCAATTCTATAAATACTTTGTCCTATGCTGCTTGTAGTATGAACTGATAGTTTAATGCTGAGCCTCTGATTCTTTTTTGTAATCTATTACAGAATTATAGGATGATTATAAACTTATTATTAGGAAATAGTAGTGATCATCTGGGTCTCTTTTCTTGAGAACAGCATTTGCTCAGGAAGCGCTTTCTTATTATTTGACTTGCATAGTATGAATTAGGATCTTAAATTCCTTTTATACCTGTTTTGTAGTATTTGTTGCATCACATAATGACTACAGACATAAGACATTCATCTGTTTTTTCTGCTAAAATATATTAATTTTAAACTTTTAGGCATCAAACACTGTGTGAGATGGTGAACATGAGTGTGTTCTGCAAGTAGGGACTGAAGAAAGCAAAACAACCTCCCCCTGAAATTGGCTGGAAATAAATTGCTGAAGCTGAATGAGCAATAAATACTTCATTAGCATTTTTGTAAAATATTTACCTAACCTCGACTATATATAACAGTGTCTACAATGTCTCACACCTGTAGGATCCAGCACTTTGCTCTTCCTACTGGAAAATAAAGCTGCTTTGTGAAATGCATGGATTAGAAATTATTTGTTTTCTGAATCTTGTTTTCTTATCCCTTGTCCTTTAGCACTATTTAAACACAATCAAATGAAGGATGTGCTGTAGTCTCTGGTTTAGTGGTGATGCAAACCTGTGCTGTCTGGAGCCAAGAGTAACTGCTGCAAATGCTTCTTGTCCTGCTGCTCTAGCAGCCACTTGTCACTGGGGAGAGCATCAGCTGGCCCTGACCTCTGCCTGAGGATGGAAATTCCTGCTGTATTGCTTTTCACTTGTTTATTGGGATCAGATCATGGAATCACGGAATCATTTAGGTTCCATTTGGAAGGGGAATAGGAGAATTTTCCTTCTGTATTCTCAAAAAATTGGAATCTCCTCTTTTTTTTGCAGAGAACAACATGAGTGTAGTACAGCTTGGGGGGGAGGCAAGCTAGCTAAACAAATCAATCTGTAATTGCAGAAGGGTTGGTTCCTGAAGGTGAAACCCAGGAGGTTGGTAGCCTGCAGAGCACCTCCAGTGACATTGTTATTTCCCTTGTTTTCTGAGAGAAAGCCTAACACATTCAAAAGCTGTAACGTTAATGCTTGCTGATGGTTTCAACTCTCAGTCTTGCTCTCTGTATAGAACAGGAAAGGGGGAAATAAGAAAATTAATTTATCCCTTAATACCTCCATGCACTGTGCTATACTTGCCAAAATGCAAAAGTTCTGCTTTCAAGGGGTAGAAAAATGAGATAGTTAATATATTGGCAGGGGAGTATTATGAGCAGCCAACACATTATAGACATTGTTGAGCCCTTTACTGTGTCACGAAAAAGCTGCATAGCTTTCAGGTTGGGCCTGCTGATCATTTAAGCACGTAAAATGTGACATAAATCCATTTCCAAACTGTGTATTCTGGAGCACCTCTGCTAGGAGGACAGTCTGAGAGAGTTGGGGTTGTTCAGCCTGGAGAAGAGAAGGCTCTGGGGAGACCTCAGAGCAGCTTCCAGTGCTGGATGCGGCTCGGAGCCCCTGATCCTGTGGGAGGTGTCCCTGCCAGTGGACTGGATGGGCTCTGAGGTCCCTTCCAACCCAAACCATTCTGTGATTCTTTGATTCTAATACTTTGGTTCCTATAGAAAAACTGTGCATTTTCAAAAAGCAGGACAAAGCAATAGAATCAATTATCCACTTGGTTATTAAATGTGATTCTCGCCTGTAAATCCAGTTTATTGATGTTTAATTATGTTTTATTGTTTAACAGTTCTGTGTCCTTAAACTAATGCTATAAATAGCGATGTGTAGTGAAAAGCTGCGAATATGCTCTAGTAGCTCAAAAAATAAAAAGAAGAATCACAAAATACTCTGTGCTTTGTTACAGGGAGTCTCAGTTCTAGGCTTTATCATGGAAATGCAAGTTACTGTTAAAACTACGGGGTAATAAATAGAGAGCAGGTGGGAAAAGACATCCTGCGTCTGATGATTACATGTGTTACTGTAGCAGTTCTGAGATTACTTTAATAATAGAGAAGGTTGCAGCCTGCTGAGCAGATGTGTGACGATCCGTCCTTGACCACGCACAGAACATGCCCAAGCATCTTGCTGCAGTCCTGAGCTTCGCACAAGGACAGTTGGCTGCTAAAAATATCTGAAGAGATAACAAACTGCAATATTAATATGTTGTGGGCTGCGATGACTCTGTGCACGCTGAGCAGCACTGCCATGCAAATGATAAAGTTCCAGAAGGAGAAGGGAAAATTAATTCTCATATTGCCACATTGAAATGGCTTAAATATGCACCGAAGCTATTTTTGGTGACCAGACAATTGCCTCCTGTACGGCTCTCTGAATGTGAGCTGACAGCCTGCTACGGGAAAGAGCAATGCAATCATTTTTGGGCTCGAGCCAGGCATATCAATCGAAATGTGGCTCCTCCATAGCAGCTCGGCGAAAGAAATGCAGAACGAGCACGTCATTTTATATTGAACAGAAGGCTAAGAGTTTAATGACTGTTCAGGGACCTCAGGCAAGACTTCCATCAACATAGTTAGCCACCGTTGTTTCCAAAGGAGCCGTGAAGTAAACACTAAAGCTGTAAGAATTTACTGTGTGTCCCCTGGCCCGAGTGAAGGCTGGCAGCACGTTGACATGTGCTGTTTGTTAAATACAGCAGAAAGCTTTGCTTTTGTACCACTGGTGACATATATGAAAATTAGGGGCCCCGGTTAAATTCATTTTAGGATTGTAGAAGGTCTCCTACTGCTGCTGATAGACCTTCCGCATTACTGGTGCTTACGTCTTCCACCCAAAGTTTTAAGTCAGCATGACATTGTTGTGATGTGATATGATGTGATAAAAAGCGTGAGGGAGTTCTTCCTTCGGCCTTGAGCACATAGACCAGGAAGCAGGGGAGCCTGTCAAATTGCATTTGTCCAAGGATTGAACTGCTGAAACAAAACAAGCAAAAGAAATCAGTCGATATTATAATCTGTGTTGCGTTTGGAATTGCTCATTGATCGAGAGGTCTGGGTAGCAAGGACTGCAATTCTGAAATGAAAAAAACACGGCAACCTCGAGGTTCCTGGTACAAGTTCAAACCAGAACTTTGCCAGGGGTTCCTTTTAGACATACACAGAGGTGTTAACTTAGAGGAAGAGCAAATAAAACCCACAAAGAGGATTATTTCCTTCCTTTTATAGCTATATATGGGGAGAGGGAAGATACAGGTATATATTTAGTTGACAAATAAGCTATCTTTGAGCTAATTTCCTGTTTGATAGCAATGATCCCTCTTCTAGATTTACTCTTTCTTTAACCAAAGTACAAGCAGTACAAATGCTTAACACAAATAGCTCTCCTGGTTTATTGCTTTCAGCATGAGTGCAGTGCTGTCTGCAAGACAACTTTGTGCAGAAGACTTAATTAACCAAAGAAATCAAGCAGGTAACTAGCTCCTTAGCCTCAGGCAAGGACTTCTTTTGACAGATTTACAGTAACTGAAAATCTGATCCTAGAATGGTTTGGGTTGGAGGGGACCTTAAAGCCCATCCAGTCCCACCCCCTGACGGGGGCAGGGACACCTCCCACGGGATCTGGGGCTCCAAGCCCCATCCAACCTGGTTTCTCCAGTGCTGCTCTGCTGCTGAGGGGTTTCCACTCTCTGGTACCTCCAACACTGAACCTGAGGTGAATTCCATCTTTCGACCAACCTACCCAGCTATAGGGAGGTGGCATTCGGCAGCAGCACAAACGTTTTGAATTGATCCAATTCGGATAACATTTTATTGGTTATTTGGCCACTTAATAGCAGAACAAATATGATCATTCACTGTCTTTATCACCAATAGCCTTTTTGCAAATCCTGAAGGTTGGAAAATCCTGAAACGCCTTTCTCTGGGATCGTTTAACAACCCGGAGCTTGATCCCGTAAGCTGTAGGTAGCGAAAAAGCACAGCTAAGCCACTGGTCGGATTAAGGAGCATGCTGTATTTATCTCAAAGAGCAGTAGTAGAAAGTTGACATTAAAGTCTGGCATGCTGCTGGAGTCTGGGGACATCGCTGCCTGCCTGAGGCATCAAGAGCCACTGGGCTGTAGCTGGAGGGACAGAATTTCATCGCGATTGCTGCTGGCATCGCTGGACTCGGCCCTCCCGACAGCCTGGGCTCCCGCTTTCCCTTGACATCCAATCCTGGCTCCTTGACAAACCAAGGCTTTCAGGCAGCAGCAGGGGAAGCTCAAATCCATAAGGACTGGACCAGGCTGTGCATCGTTCCTGCAGCTGCGCTGCCCCTCCCTCTGCTGGGCTCCCCCAGCCTGGCATTCCCGCTCGGCACGGCACTCGGCTCTGTGCTCCACGATAGTGCTCAGGGCGGCCGCATGGGAAGGTGGTTTTAATAATAATAGTAATTTTAAAATGATTCCTAGTTGCCATATTTTAAACATGATTTAAACAATTTGTTTAAATTCATGGGCCGTTACCCAAATCCCTTGTTCCTGCAATCAGGTAATTTTGTGAGTAGTTCTCGTTTTATTTTGCAAGAAATAAGCGTTCTGCCTTCATATTAACAGGAAAAAATTAGAGATGACTATAGACAAAACCCCTCTACTCTTGTTAAGATTAACCAAATAAATACAAAAGTATGAAAAAATATATTGTAAATTGATACTGTGAGCTCCATTAGCCTTCAAATTATAGATGTTATAGGTTCCATACATCTTCAGCCAGCATTTTAAAATGAAAACACTGAATTAAAAAGAGCTTCAGAAAAGTAAAAGCTGAAATATACACCAATACCATAATAGAGAGGAAAAAACTTTTGCTATGAAGGAGGAAGGGAGAAATGTAGGTATTGTTTTTTTGCTTCAGTTTCTCCCAGTCTTAGTCTGCTTACACGGAGGTGCTTTTCTGGCCTTGTTAAATCACTCCGTAGCAAATTAAGTATGAAGTAAATATTCACGTTGTGTCAGTGGTTTCCACAGGAGAAGGCCCGTGGTTCAGGTGTACAACACGTGACTGCGTCCCCAGAATCAATGCTTCAGGCAAAGACTTTCCAAAAAGATCCTTGCAGTGTTGGGTAATCCTGGATGTGCTGGGGATAAATCACTTTTGAAGGTATGGAAACAGGTTTGAAACCATATGAAACACACCTCAGATTCCCCAAGATCGAGACTGTTGGAGAAGAAAATGCAGGAGGCTGACAGGGAATAACCTCCCCGGTGGGTTTTGTTGGGCTGGGTTGGAATCTCTCCCCCGAAGAGCGTGCGGGAGAGCCTGCAGCAGCAGGAGGAGGGGGAGCTCCCAGCCCCTGGTGCCTCTGGCAAAAGGCGAAGGGAAAATGTTACAGATCAACACAGCGAGTGTCAGAAATGTCACTGCTCTTCCATAAATGAAAGTGAACGCCGCTGCAAATAGATGGTCCTCCCCGGCTCTGCTGCGATGGAGTTTTCACGCACGTTTAATCTGGCCGTCTTTCATTAAACCCTAGTGCCGAACTGGGCTTGCTGAATCCATCTGTTCAGGCCACGGGCTGCCTGGAAAGGAGAAACTCCTCGATGGGACACGAAATCATGTGCGGTGTCGCCTGGTAGGAGCATCTGAGAGAGGCAGCCGGCTGAATTACGAGCTCGTGCGCAGCAGTGTGGCTCCGCTCAAGTCACAGATTTAATGCAGTTGCTACAATTCACCTTTCTATCCAAAACTTTTTTTTTTTGGCAGCTGTGCAGGTATAGAAAACTGAAACGGGCTTGGGAGCAAAGCCTGGATGATCTTGTAGAGCAGTTATTATCAACCCAGAAATGCCATCGTGGAATTTGAATGGATTGAGAATCCCACGTGGGGAGATCCCTGGCTTCATAAATTTAGGGAATGGCTTTTCAATCCTTTACATCACTGTGTATCTTCTATTGACTCTGTTAAAACCCAGGGAAGCAGCAAAAATGTCTGTTCCTTACATAAAACCTGTAAGCAATGTCAGAAGATTTCAGGCTGCTCTATGAAAAAAAAAAAAGGCATCACGTGAGCCTTAGTTTTGGTCACATTAAGGCGCCTCTATACTTTCTAGCAATTTACGTGAACTTTGCTAGGGTATAAATTATAGTGGAAAAGCATAAACAAGAATCGTGCTCTCTGATGTTACGCAAACTAAACTTGGTAGCTCTGCTAACTGATACCTTTTTGCCATGCTTGAATACCTCCTTTCTCTTTTCCATTTTATTCTGAAGAGCACACTCAAGAAGGCACAGGTAGAGAGCGTTTTATGCAGCCTGGGTGGGATTTTCTTGCTTGCCTCTCCTCCAAAGACATTTCTCTTTCTTGAGAAAATAACTGCTACTTCACATACATTTTAATTTCATGGCTGTTCAGAGGAAGCACTTGCATTACCAACTGTAATCTAAGGAATGAACGAGACATGCTGCTCTGCTCTATCACTCATGCGGTTCCTGGAAATCTAGAGAAGTGGCAATAATATTAAGAAATCAATTTTGATTAAAACAAAATAACTGCATGTTGGCTGATCTATCTTCAGGCTTCAGAAACCTGAAAGTTGATAAAGCCCAAGTTTTATAAGTATAATGTCTTTCTGGAAACTGATTTCAGGTGTTTGCAGTGAATAAAATAATGTAAGTAAATATTCAATTACAACAATGTAGCAAAAAAGAAATATCTAGGGTAACTAGCGTTAGAACTACTGGAAGCATATCTCCTCCAGTGTTAAACTTATGCTTTCATGTATATAGCTTCGTATTTACTGTCTCAGATAGCACTTTCATTCTTTGATGCTTTTAATGTTAGATTAATAACACGGTGTGATTTAGGAGGCATAAAAAACCATACAGCTTCATTTTGCAATAGACTAATCCATGTGCTCACTGCAGAGTTTTATCTCTAAAGCCTCTGGACAGTGAGTGAGTTGCCAGGTAATATAATAAATAGTAGAGATGGTGGCATTTTAAGATGCCACTACCCTTTATCCATTTGTTTTTGTTTGATTGCATGGGGCATAATCAGTAATTTTGGCTTAAAGCAGCTTTATTTGTGGCTTAAGTTAAGGCCTGTTTAAACTAACCCGCAAGCCCATTCTGCTATTGCTTTAGTTTGGTTGCAAGATGATTTTAGGCTGGGATCTGGGCTGGTTCGAGCAGCTCTCCTCGGTGAGATGGTGCTGTAATCCAGGAGGGGGAGGCAGGTGGAGCAACTCAGTGGGACTTGTTATAACTCAGGGGGGAAAAAAAAAAAGTTATTTTTCATTTGTAACAGTTCTGTAAACAACTGACTCGGCACTAGAAGTTGAAAACTCATGAAATTGGTTTGGCCAGCCAAAATGCAGGAACAGTGATCTCATTGGGATTAACTTCCGAAACAGAACTCCAGTCCTGGCCCCAGAACTACTGTT
This sequence comes from Clamator glandarius, assembly GCA_033459285.1. Classification (NCBI taxonomy): domain Eukaryota; kingdom Metazoa; phylum Chordata; class Aves; order Cuculiformes; family Cuculidae; genus Clamator; species Clamator glandarius. The sequence goes on along the minus strand of JAUNZM010000463.1, from coordinate 1,326,772 downwards.
GCAAAATACATTATTTTCACAGATGTCTACTCAAGATATTTGGTCACTAACAAGTGATGGTAGGATCACAAGGTAGAAATAGATTTTTAATTTTTTTTTCTTGTTTTCTAAATTGTAGCAGGCTACATATAAGTTTCCTCTAGCACATGGACATGTAAACCTGCCTCTGTGGCCATTAGAGTCCATCAGAGTTATTAAATAATGTTGTAAATGTTCATATCTATAAATAAACTTGCTTTTATTCCCCTGCGGTGCTACTTGAGTCCTTAGTGCCTGAAGGAGCCCCATACACATGATTCCATGATGTTTTCATAAATGGAATTTGCTAAATAGGAGTTTTTTTTTTTTTTACAGTGCTGAAAGGGGAATGCAGGGATAGAACAAGGGGTGATGGTTTTAAGCTGAAAGAGAGGAGATTGAGATGTGATCTTAGGTAGAAATGTTTTGCTGTGAGGGTGAGGAGGCCCTTGCCCAGGCTGCCCCATCCCTGGAGGGGTTCAAGGCCAGGCTGGATGCGGCTTGGAGCCCCTGATCCAGTGGCAGGGGTGGGACTGCACGATCTTTAAGGTCTCTTCCAACTCAAACCATTTTATGATTCTGTGATTTAATTAAAATGGCATTTTCCTTGAAGGACTGCTATGTGTCATTTGCTCAGATTCAGAGAGATCCGATGCTAAGCAGACGAGGCGTGCTGCTACCCTCCTGGTGCCTCGTGAAGCAGTCCCGTAGCGTTCCAGGCAAGATGCTTCTAATAAAGTCATCCAGAAACGTGAATCTGTTACCATGAGAAGCAGTGTAATCCAAGTTCATAAATGTCAGATCTGCCAAATGAAGGGTGCGTACCGTGGGTCGCACACATTCCCATATGCTTCACTAGCCTGTGCCAGTACCAGAAGGGAACCCATCCCGTGTTCCCGTTCCTAACGGGTGCCCTTTCCTGCAGGCACGCATGTGCTGACATGTGGCACGGAGCTACAGAGTGACATTTTGCATGTTTACATGAGCTTCAGGCATTTTCAGAAATGCGCTCAGAGCAGAGGCAGTACTTAAACCAAAAATTAAAAGAGAGTTCCTGTCCCTAAATTGTGATTTTTTGAATTTTAAAAAGGCCATATTGTAAAATCTTTTCTGTATGCAAAGTCTCGCTGCTGCTTGGCTGTATTATCCAGCCAGTCTCCAGCACACCAAAGTTGGACTCCTAATTCCATAATCCTACATCTAAACAAGTGTTGTCAGTTTAAAATGTGCAATTGTGTTCAGTGGGCATTGTTTAGGAGGGGAAGTGCCTCAAAAAGATGTGTATTTAGAGAACTTCATTGAATTGTTTGGTTGGAAAAGACCTTTGAGATCATAGAGTCCAACTGTACCTGTCCACTACTGAACCACCCCTGAGCTCTGCCAGGGGAGAATCAGGCTTGAGATAAGGAAAAAATTCTTCACAGAGAGGGTGGTTAGGGATTGGAACAGTCTGCCAAGGGAGGTGGTTGGCTTGCTTGCCTTCCCTGGAGGTGTTTAAGGTGAGGGTGGATGAGGTACTTAGGAGCATGATTTAGGGATTGGTGGGAATGGTTGGACTCGACGATCCAGTGGGTCTCTTCCAACCTGGTTATTCTGTGATTCTGTGATCTACGTGTCTTTTATATCCCTGTGGGGATGGTGGCTCCACCACCTCCCTGGGCAGCTTCTGCCAGTGCCTGAGAACCCTTTTGGTAAAGAAATTTTTCCTGATATCTGATCTGAAGCTGCTCTGGTGCAACTTGAGGCCATTTCCTCTCATCCTATCACTTGTAACTTGGGAGAAGAACCCAGCACCCACCTCTCTACATCCTCCTTTCGGGCAGTTGTAGACAGTGATGGGGTCTCCCTCAGCCTCCTTTTCTCCAGGCTGAACTCCCCAGTTCCCTCAGCCCCTCCTCATAAGGCTTGTTCTTCATATATGTGAAACCATTGTGTTTGTATGTACAGAAATAATGTATTGATTTTTGTCTTCTGTGGGTTTTGTTGGAGGTTTCAGTAGAAATTAAAAAAGAAACTTCTGAGGGGCAAAATCGAGTGTTTGGCTTTTGAAATCCAGTTCCCTTGGAAGTAAAAGGCTTTACTTTGTCTAGAAAAGTCTTTAACCCATTCTGATCACCAGCTTAGATAATAAAGTGATGCATTTAAAGGTTGAAGACTAATTTTAGGGAACAAAATTGATACTTTAGCTTTAGGATCCAGTAGCTTAGCAGACAATAAATACTGCTTACAGAAATATTTTCCCTCTGCTCTCCTGCAAACAACAGCTGCGGTGATTTAACCCCTGTTACAAAACCAACACAAATGTGCATCTTCATAGAGAACTGTTGACTATCAGTTTGACAAATGTAATCCCTAAGAACGCTGTTTATCACTGAAACAGCACTAGAATTTTTGGGGTGTTGCTATGTAGTTTTGTAACGCTGTGGTTGGGTGTAAATTGCTCTGGTGTGTGAGAGGAGGAAACAGCTCATGAAAATGCATTAACCTTTCACACCGGGCGTGTGCGGCGATGAACGCTTGCTGAGCTTCTTCAGGGTACCGGCTCTGTCCTGTGAAGATTTATTTCCATAGAAGGGGAAAAGATCGTAAAACCAATAAAATCGTTATGGTTGTAGCTAATCTATTTTAACAAAATCCTTGTAAGGGATGTGTATTATTAACACAATAAGATAAGTCTGTGCTCGTGGGCTTTGCTGCCAGTCAGCTTCCCAGATACGACTGTAACCACACAAACCCTCTGGTCTGCGAGGCGTCTGACAAGTGTTTACATGCTAACAGTCATTAGAAGACTCGGTCAAGCAATTCATGCTTGATTAATTGATTATCCCCTGGTGACAGTTCATTTTTTGAAATAGCTGCCAACCTGAGCAGGAGGAGGACAGTCAGAGCGATGACAAAAGACAGCGATGGGCAAACCTTGGGCTTATTGAATAGCTGCAGAAGTGACAGACCGGCATCCGCAGAGTTTAATCGATGCCTCAAAGACATGGCAACATTATAAAGGCTGTTTATTTCTTTTCGGAATTGTTAATGCAGTCAATACGTATTAGCTTCGTTTCCCATTTTGTTAAAATGCAATGTGAATTTTTAAGTTAAGAGTCGCCTTAGTATCAGTTTTTGTACAGTGAAATTTATGAGTCCTTACAGATTTATAAGGTTTTATTGATGGCTAGAAAGCCAAGCATAATTTCTGCCTTCATTTATTCCAGCATTACAGAATTAGCAAGAGTTGACATTGCAGGGCTTATTGAATAAATTCGTTTCCTTGGCAGTGTGTGCATTTTGAATTTTCTCAAGTCAAGCCAGAAAAAGTGGATGCATCAGCACAAGTCAGTAAATAGCAACTGCACTGCAAGAGGATTTCAAGCTAGAGCAACGCAAGGAAGAAGCTCTAAACCCGAGAAAATTATCTGCAGAGAGTAAATGTGTTGGAACAGATCATCTCTCACCTCATGGTACTGAAGTCCATTGGGTTACCCAAGAGACAAGTTTGGCCCAATATTAATTTGCAGCAGATGGTTGACTAACTAATTATTCGAAAGAACTGGAGTGTATTGCGATATAATTACCTGATACAGCAGTGTTTGCAGAGCTTTTGTCTTCTTGCAGCAGAAACAATAATGCAAGGGTTGCGGTCTAAGTTTGCTGAATGATCGCTTAGTTTTGTGGGTATAAAGAAACAAGTTCCCAAATCATTAAATGACTGCAGCTTACAAGTGAAGTCAGGAACGGACTGATCCGTAATACAGCCCAGATGTTATTTTGAGCCATGATGAGACACATGCTCAGAGCGCTGCTCTTCTAGCATCACTCATGTCCATTCGTGTCCCTCATCAATATCCTCTTTCCGTGCACAGCACAGGGTAGGACAACTGGTGCGGCAGAGGTGGCTCTTCGTTCCTTCTGGATCTCTTCCTACCGATGTGCCCAGGGAAGCTGCTCACCCTTCTTGACATCCCTCCCTAATGGTTTGAGCTGGTTTCCTGTAGTCAGTAGGAGTTACTACTGAATTCAGTTGCAGTTTCCACTACTGTTGCTTTTGTTTTCTGAGTTCCAGGGTTTCTTGAATGCATCCCAAAGCTCAGTTATTTCAGCAATAGGCTGTAGGAATGTCTTCTCTACGCAGCTCATCACCATGTTTGAACCCATCAGTTTCTAAACATGCAACCACCATGAGGTGCTCTTGGCATGACCGTAATGCTGAAAGAAAATTCAAATGAAGAACAAGGACAGGCATCGCTCCAGAGATCTGAGTTATGAGGTTGTTTAGGAGTCATAGAAAGATAATTCTATGGAGAGAAATTAAAAAGATTTGGCTTCCTTGCCAAAGTAAAAGGAGCTTTGTAAGAAATATGAGTGCTAATGAGAATATTGACGAGACTTTACTGGATAGTAGTTTATTCTATAGCGGACTACCTTGCATCTTCCTTCACATCATATCATGCCGTCCAGTGCTAAAGATTGGATACTTTAATAGATAGATGGGCTGCTGATCTGAGTCACTATGGCAATTCCTATGCTCTTATTAACAGAAGCTGCTGTCATTTCAGTGACAATTAGCAGGCAAATCCTATTACGGGAATAAGATCACCTAATCCTCCACTCCAGTACGTGCTATTTTCCACGATAGGTGTTTAATTATAAGGCTTTTGTCGGCTACAATACTCAGTGCTGAAATTCCAGAAAATACGGAAATTGTGTTAGAAGGTTTCACTTGAAAAGGACAAGTTAGACATCTGCTACTCAAAATTATTACTCCAGCCCTTTTAATTGGCATAACTACATTTCCGTGCTGTTCAGAGTGGCTTTTTACAACCTGTGGTAATGCAGGAAAGCCAGCAAGGTCTGAAGTGTCACTAGCAATTTTCCTCTCTGCTGCATTTTTAACTTGTTTACAAAGGTAGGAAGCAAGAAAAAGATACTTGGAGAAAGCCCACCAGGTACATTACCCACACGGTGGCTTGATCCTTTTAAACTTGTTCATTAGGTGTAGCAGAGAGAGAGAAATGTGGCAGGGGGAATGCGAGGGAACCTGGCTGCGCACTGCAGTGATTCAGCCATGGAACTGCTCGTCACCATGTCCAGTTATTCAGCAATGAGGAAATCCAGTTTTTATTTAGTAGCTACTGTCTTGGGGCTTCTCGTTTGGTTGGGGTTTGGCTTTCTGTGTAATAGGAAGGAAAAGGGTCAACTTGAAGAAACATGAAATCTAACCAAAAGACGATGAGCTAAGGGCAATCTGTACTTTCTGTTTAGCTGGAGCACAGAACAATCGCCGTGAAGGCTGATGCTGTGTATTGGGAGAAGCCCTTCCACTCTTGCTAGGTTGACTTTGGGCACGTGTAGATTGCATAATAAATCTTCCACTTTTTCCTCTGTTTGTTCAATGGCTCTTCTCTATGTGATTTTCTGCTCCTCAGTATTTAAAGTTTTGCAAAGGATTTAGCACTAGCACAAAGCTGCTACCTGTAGAGTTACCAGTTAAAGTTTAGTGGTGGGAGACTGAGATGTGACTGTAGTTGTTGCTTTGGAAAATGCTGCCTGGGGGTCTGCATACAAAACTTGACCCTGCAAGCAGAATTTGGCCTTAAAGGCTGCACCATGATGTTAGGATAGTGTAACGTTACTAAAGACTCTCAATAGCGATGCATTTTAAAATCTATTCTTTATAATTTCTATTTTACGGAGATATAACTCTGTGAATCTCTGCTCTCGTGACATACGTGCCATACCTGATCTTTTATTGCATTTAACAGTTTCCTGAGCTAGTTTAATTGTGAGTTGGGGGCTCAGACTCCTGAAGGTGTGCTGTCTTGGACTGATACTCTTTCCAGTTATCACAAGTAAATCTCAATTACAACAGTGAATCAAAACAATCCTTCAAAATGTTATACCCTTTTTTACACAAAAACCTATTTATTTTTTCAGCAGCTTATATTACTCGTTTCCCTTATTCTTCCCCAAAGCCCAGGATACACTTTCTCTGTAGCTCTTTCAATTACGTGTATTGGTATTATGATTCTTTGATGTGCTTTGTATTTTGTTATCGCAAAACTCTAAATCTGTTCCTTTTCTCTTCCATGTTATCTTTAACATCTTTATAACAAAAGTGCTGAAAAAGCTATTGGAGAACGATCAGTCTGTCTGACAACATCATCCTTTGCAGCATGGCAGAGTCTGAATAGAGGCTACCGGCTCTGTTCTATGAAGCAGCATTCTCTTTAACAAAGGAGGATAAGCATCAGGAGCATCTGGGGAAAACCGCTCCTTCAAAGTGCTGCTGTGAATGTGAATTTTAACCAGTAATAAGAAAAAAAGCAGAGTATCGTCTTCAGCAAGCAGAGTTCAACTCAATAGAAGCACAGGGGCTGAGGGAAGTGATAAGTACCCGGGACACAGTCCAAAGCGTGTCGGTGGAAAAGTTCCTGCTGACTCCAATGGGCTTTGAGTCAAGTTTTTTAAAGCTATTTTAGAAACACTTGAATGTATATACGAATCTTCACCTGCATTAGGAGCTAACATAATTGTTGAGCAAATTAGCTATTTATGTGCAGGAGCGGATGGAACAATCCTGGCAAGATCTGTGTGCCCGGAAGGCTGACGGCAGGGGTGCCGCTGGGACTGCTGAGACTGACCACTGGGGATGTGGGTGGGGATGTGGAAGGCTCTAACTTGCCTGTAGGATTGCTAGATGCTGTCCCCATCCAGTGATGCTCCGTGAGGAGCACAGGAACGCTGGCTGAACCAAGGTGCCACTTAGGCTGCCAGCTGTAGCGGGGAAACACATGGAGTGACTAGCACTAAAACAACTGCTTCTGCATCCTTTGAGGGGAAGCTGAGTTTTAACCAAACTGGTAATTGTGAAGGTTTGGTTATCTCCCCAGATATATCTTTCCCTTTCTGTTGTTTCTGATACATAAATAAATGTTAGAATTGGTCTGAGAGATAGACATTTGCAAGGAGGGTTAAATGTTTGCTCCAGGGAGATGGATGGTGGTGCGGGTAATCACAGGGAGGGGAAGAGGAGACCTCCATAGAGAGTCATTCGCAGAAGTTCCCTGAAGAAAGACAAAGCAAATGCTGTGTGGCTTCTGAAGAAACGTTGTGCTGGGTTTTCCTCCCCCTTGAAGCTGAGTGAGGCTGCGAAAAGGGCCATTAAGCGCAGGCACGTGTACTGCTGACCCTGCTCCTGCGCTGGCACGGGGAGATAATACGACTTTTCAGCTCTGTGGTTATTTATGTTTGGTGTAGGGCACTCCTACTACACATGCAGGAAGGGCTGTGTTTTACTTCCATCTCGTTCTAGAGAGATCATTTCTGTCCAAACCACATACTTTAGGTACATTTCTGGTAATGATACCCTTACAGCAGTTGTTTCAACTAGTGTGTGAGTCTCTAAAATTATTCTGGGGACATACAGACCTCATTATATTGAGATCTGTTAGGTGTAAGCCTAGTTTTAGTTACCTTAAAAGCAACCTACTAACTTCCAGGTGTTCACAAACCACACTGACTTACTGACAGCTACCGCACTAACGTGATTGTGAAGAGGCAGGAGCAGGGAAGCCAGAGCTCTGCTCACTCATCTGCTCCATTCTCTTTGGCATCCAACATCTGGGCTGGTTTTGCAAAAGTAAAGTTGACAGATGTGCCTGTGAGGGAGCTGTACAAGACTGTGTCGCTTCTAGTATAAAATTCCATATCTTCAAACAATGGGGATGCAATATCACTAGCTCAAAGCTGTTGAATTTTGAGCACAAGGTTTAATTCCCATGGTTTGTATCCATTGCATGGCAATGTTTTGTGGTGCGAAACAGTATCTACCAGCCCCCTATGTAACACACATATATGGTGCATCATTTTGTTTGCCGTGGCCAGCAGAAAAGCAGCTGTCATAGCTTTCAGTTTTACTGCCTTCAAATAACCTTTCCAAATGCTAATTCCCTTGTAATGCATCCTCCAGTCATTTTAAACAGGCCAACACAAACAGCGTGTAATCTGCAGTTCTGCTTTCTGTTTTTGAAGCACCTGAACTGGACGCTTTTTTTCACAATAAAATTGATATCTAATTTACCACCCGTATTATACTAATCACAGCAACAACTTTCAGTTTGCATACTGTGTAATTGTGCTTTCACATCATTCAAACCCATTTCTATTTGGTGAACTTCTGATAATTTTTTCTTTAGTTTCCAGCAGTTATTTAATTGTCTTGTTAACATGGATCATTTGACTTTATATCAGATTAAACTGCAGTCTCGATGGCTCATTTTTGCAATATGCTGTGTTGACAGAAAGGTGCAGGGAATTTTTATGGATATATATCTTATTAAATGCCGATTTCATTAGCATATCACGTTAATACTCTTTTCGGTTTGATAAATTTATGCAGCACTTAAAAAACTATAAGCTTCTCTATAAAGCTTTGGCTAAACATTTTGCAGTCGGGTGTTGGAGCTTATTAGTTTTCATATATGTGTGTACGCAGAGTTTTGCTTTTGGCTTTGGAAAACAGGTAGTGGTGGGAGGTTACCTGCAGGATATTTGATGGTTGCTGGGCTTGGGGTGGGGTTTTGCTATACGTGTTTTCGGGAGAAAACAGACATTCTTGGGCAGTAATTACTTTATTTAGGACTATAATGCTCGAGGAAAGGATTATATCTTTACCATAATAAAATTATTTATTTAAAAATACTATTTTTTACACCTCCTACTTCGTATCAGGTCCCCAGAAGACCCATTCAGTGCTCTTGCCTCATGAAAAGCAGAGAAAAGAGCTCGGCAGAGAAGGGGAGCAAATTGAAGTTAATGCCATGTCTAAAAGAGGGTGACAATTCACTTCATAAGACCAGGTTTCCTTTGAAGTGCCACTTAAGTAGACTAGGTCAACATTTTGAACTGGTAGCTAAACTGGAAAAAGTTGGGTAAAGAATAACCTGAGGGTTTTTTCCCTGCTGCATTGTCACTTACCTTCTTGTGTGGAGCATTTTGTTTATCCTAGAATTCATTGTTCTGGTTTGGGATGTGTTTGAACCTTTGCTCTTCCCTCTTACTATAAATCTCCCTATATTAGAATCATAGAATGATTTGGGCTGGAAGGGGCCTTGGAGCCCATCCAGTCCCATCCCTGCCCTGGGCAGGGACACCTCCCACAGGATCAGGGGCTCCCAGCTCCATCCAACCTGGCCTGGAACCCCTCCAGGGATGGGGCAGCCACCCCTGCTCTGGGCAACCTGGGCCAGGGCCTCCCCAGCCTCACAGCAAAACGTTCCTCCCTAAGATCTCATCTCAATCTACCCTGTTTCAGCTTTATTAGTATAAATACATTGATTTAAAGAAACAACTTGTATTGCCTTCACCCCTGCTGAGAATCCTGCTGGTATCGTCTGTCTTTTCCAAGTTATATCTGACCCTGACACCACAGTAGCCGTCTGTGAGGATGGAGAGACTTCAGGTCTGCTTTTATTGCTAATTCTATGCTGAGGGATAAAAATCCTATCATCTTTAGGACCTGATCTCACCCAAAGACTTGTGCAATTATTAAACCTGTTGCAGAGAGAAGGAACCAGCTACATCAATCAACGAACTCATTAGGCACTGCCCAGGCCTGCTGGGGTGAGAGAGGGGACATTTTAGCTCTGTAAATTAAAATAGCATGGAGAGACAGCATTCCAGGCCTGCCATAGGACTTTCCAGCTTGTTGGATAAAAGAAATAGAGACAAATTCATGCAACTAGGCTAAAAAAATTAAGTTATTACCTGCAACAGCTCCAATGAGTGTTTTGTTTAGGGAGCAAAGTCAATGAGAGAGAACACAATTACCTTCTCCAAGTTAAGCCTCTAACTCCAGGCACCTTCTCTGCTGAGAATGGAGATGGTAAATATTTCACTGCTACCAAGGCCAGTGTTGCTGTGCTTGCTTCTGATTCCTCTAAATGGCTACAAGAAGATGGTTTGTCTTGTTAATTAGAGCTGCTCTCATTGCAAATAGGATTCCTCTCGGAATATTAACAATTTGCCCTTCACTTGAATCTTTTTACAACATGAATGGTTGCTTGCTAAAAGGACAGAAACTCAGAAACATTTAATTAGTGTATATTAAAATATTCAGAATTCTTGAAATGCCATCTCAACAGTTCCTTGTGAAACTTCTTTCATTCTAATCAAATGAGTATCTATTTGTGGTGGTGTGGAGGGCTCTGATCAAAGTGGCTGAATGCTGTAAAAATGCTTACAAATACAAACACCCTTCTGAACTCCGTAGGAGCCAGCGATTCACTCACACTCCCTAATTTGAGGAATTTGAAATCTAATTAGCATTAAAGTGCAACCAAAATGCACAAAGATTAAGGGACAGAAGGATGCTTTCGCTGAAAGTCCTGCTCTCCAGGCTGCCTCATGCGACATGTTTGAAAGTCAGGGTTTTTCTCCCCTACACAAAAATATAAGTAAAAAACCAAAAAAATAGAGCAGGTTTGATGCTGCAGAGGTTTCTCCCCAAAGGCCTGAAGAATCAGGAGGCAGAGCTGAGAGCAGCATGCAGTGAGAGCACCTCTACTGATCTGTGCAACATCACGCAGAGCGAAAAGGAACATCTTCACACTTGGCAGGGACCGTGGTGATGGCACGTCCAAGACTAACGTGAAGGGTAAATCAAGTACAACTCTGCCTTTGAAGTTGAAGGGGGAAAAGAGTAACATTAACTCATTTCTACTCTAAGTCTGTGATTTCTTATCTACGATTTCATGGAGGAAATTGTGTCACGGAACTCCTTTTAGCAAAAGTGTCCTTGGCTTATTAACTCGCTTCATGTTTTGTCCAGTTTCAAAGGGGGAGAGGGCTTCATTCGTGGGTGGATGGTATTATTTCGGGAGACGTCTTAGTTAATTATCTATTGAAACATCACATAGGAGATATTCTTTCTCTGCCACGCAGCTTGATACTTTATGCAGTAAAAGGTAACTCTTCCATAGTTCATTAAATTATGTTGTGGTGAACTTATCTCCACTGGGTCTCAATTAAGAAGTGAAGCCAGCGCCTTTAGAGGGAAGGCAGAGAACAATCAGAATATACTGAATATATAATTGGATCTCTGGAAACCAGCACGAGGGAAAACATGGTGTGCAAATGTGTGGACGTAAAGAAAGTGTTGCATCTCCAAGATTTGTATATAAAGGAATACTATAATTAGATCATTATTGTTCTTTAGGATTATTTAATGTTTTTAAAAATGTAATGTGTTCTTTCTAAGTACCTTATCCACTGTAAATTTACTGTAGTAAATATTCGTTTTCCTTACTGCTTCCCATGTCTCCATTTTAGCACCCCTGGGAAATGCAGTCATGCTCATTCTGGGCCCACTGTCTATTAATACAGAAAACTGCAGCAAATTTTCTTTTACATTATAATTTAATTCAACATTTGGATTTTAATAATATTTTTGAATTTTCCTTTAAAAAACTGTTTAAAGTCTCTAGCAGAACTAGTCTCTGTGGATGTTTTTCTAAAAAATCCCCTCAAATCTCCTTTCGTTAAATAATTTCAAATGTGAAGAACAGAAAAGGAAGTTATCTCATCTTGTTTCTCAAACCTACTTTCCTACCATTCTTTTTTTTTCCTGTTTCTCTCCCATTTACATACTTTCCTAACACTGTTGTTATAATCATTTGCTAAGGTCTGTTCATTTTGTTTTTCTCCTACAAAATACGTCATCCCAAGAAGCATTCTGCAGGTAGGGGTGAAATACCTACTGGGATAGGCAGGGATACAGCTGTTTTAACATGCAGCAGGGAACATGCCATCAATATATGGGTGTTAAACAATACCTGTCTTTGTACGTTCTTGAGTAACTTAATTCCCTTCAATAGCATGAGAATGAGCAGCTCATTAATGCAGAATAATTAGAATTTTAATTAGGTAGTGACTTAAGGATGCCTCCTGTTTACAAGGTAATAACGTCTCTTGAGCTAAAAGAATGGAGGGGCAGGTTTCAATTTAACAGCTTATAAACAATCAGTTGATTGGTTCCCACACTTAATCTTGGCTGTTTGCAGGATCTAAGTGAACTCGGTAGCTGAGGTGCGGATGTTCATTTTGGGCACGTGAATGGTATCCCAGCCCTGTGGATGTTCTCACCAAAGTCTTTAGGATAATTTTTTAACAATTACCACAAACTGCATTAAAGTGTCAATGAGTACAGAATTGCTTTCTATGGCATAAAATTCATGGTATCTACCTGCAGGTATATACATTTCCTTTTGTGGCTGAATACACGCCGTTTCATTTGTTTACAATGGAGTAGTGAGAGGAATTTATTCTCTTGTATGAGATAAGCATCATCGTGTTTTTCCTAGCAGCTGCATGTGCAATTAGGAGGATCCAATTAAAGCTGCATTCGGTTCACACAGAGCGGCAGTGATTGCTGTCTATAATTTCTCCTGTGGTTTGACTTATGGGCACTGAGCTGTGCAGCACTTTATTAACAAATAATGTCAAGTCAAACAAATCAAGAAAAAACCCTGCAACAAGCTGGAAACTGGTACATAGGATCTTGGCCATTGTGCCCTGCCTAGAGGTCATGTAAAGGAGTCTCCCCTCTCACCATCTCACTGGGCAAATGCCCAGGTTCCTCTGTTGAGGCTTGTGTTTTCCTAGCCCCGAGATGAAGTATTTGTGTGTCTCTGCCCCCATGCCAGCCACTCTGACTGCCACGGGGGTAGGTCGTCCAAAGACTCCTGTGAATGCAAGCCTGAAAAAAGATTCTTAAGCTGAATATCCCTTTGTTTATCCCAAGCATTATCTGTGCCATCCTTACAGAAAGCTCAGCCAGTCTTTATACCAAATGGAAAGGTAAATGAATTAGGATAGAGAAGGAGCAGGGCACCGGAGCACAGGTGCCTTCTTGAAGGATAAGGAATTTCAGTTACAACCTGCTTTGTTTCCCCTCCTGAGGCTGCTGAGTTCCCACTGCTCCATAAAGGGACTCGATGTCCCTTGATTTCCTCCTCCGTGTAACTCTCCTTGAGTACGTGCACACGTACTTGGTGGCACAGCATGTTTCGCTTTCGTCGTGTAGGGACACCCGAGGGCCGTAAACACTGATCTCTTGGCTAATGCTCTACAAAGAGCAAAACATCAGACATCCAGTCCCTGCAAAGAGTTTTATGGGAAAATGTATGGTTTCCAACTAAGAAGCAGGACCAGAAGCCCCCAAAGGTTTCATTTCTGTAGGCATGAACAGCCAGTGGAAAGCGATCCTGAAAACAGTGGGAAAGAGCGTGTCTTACTTGCCCTGATGTCCTGAAGTGGCTGAGACCAAAAAGGGACTTTATTTTACATGATAGTGAATATTCTGGCTCTCGAGCAGCAGAGCACTCCTGGCACCGGAGCAGAGCTGACAGTCAAGCCACTTCGTTGACCCCACAGTGCTCTTCGGCACTGATGCCACGAGCTAGCATCTTGTTGGATGGGGCCCATACAGAGTAAATTCAAAATCAATTAATCACCTTGAGTCTGTCAAGTGGTGACAGATCCCAAACCGGTCCCTTACTTTCAAAACCAGATAGATTATTCATTTGGAGAAAATGATAAAGATGTCTACAAGCAGTTGCTCTTGTGTCGGGCCTATAGGAGATCAATTATTTGGCTTTTTTTGCTTTCCTGACTGGTGCTAAAGCAGAAGTTAACTGGCAGTTTTGATGCAGATACACAAAGCAAGCTGTAATAGAGAAGAAAGCCGCCTTTAATTTCAAGCTCCACTAGAATCATGAAAGGAAAATTAATGTTTACTCAATGAAAAAGGATGATATTGCTGGAGAGAGGAAGTTTTGGTTAAGCTTTTAGGGGAACATTAATAACTTTGAGAAATGGAAACATATATTATAAAACATGTTTTAAATGGCATAAACTTTAGAAAATCCAGAAAGTATTTTAAAATTACCAAAGTTCCCGAATGTGGGATCAAGCTTTAAAAATGAAGCAAAATTAATGGTAGTTGACGCATGGAAGGAGTCTTTCCAGTACTAATGCAGTTGCTACGAGGAATTTGGTATAGCCTTGTGTTTAGAATCAATGTTTTGAGGTGAAGGGACCAACTTTTGCACATTTCTTTAATGCCTCTGCAAATTTCCAGGAGAACCGGAGAGGAATCCAGGCTTGTTCCCTAGGAATGTACTTTCATAAAGCTGCCACTCGGCCAGTCTCCTGACATATCGCGGCGCGGCTGAGGTTTGCCTGTGATATGTTGCCAAACACCATAACTGACTGCAGTTCTGAGATGGCAGGTCACGTTTTATTTTGCCAGGCACAACAAAGAGTGTCAACCTCTGACAGGTTTTTAAAAGTAGGCTTTAAAAGAAATATCAAAGCTTTTTTTTTTTTTTTTTCTTTTTTTAACCAGTCAGTATCTGAGAAGAAATGCTCACAGAAATAGAGAGGAGAGAGAAATTTGTGGGAGTGATTTAGCACTGGGTTTATGCCGATAAATACTTTTGGGATTAGGTGATGTAGACATTGTGCTGTCAAATAAATGGGTTCAGTCATCTGATATGTGTGTGCGCACACACCAATGTGGTGGGATAAAAACTACTGCCAGTAACACACTTGATTTTGTGATAATCTCACAGTTAATATGCTTTGGTCTTGCATTTTTGTTGTTGGATCCTGCAGTGCTTGGGCACCTTGAATTCCCATAAAAATAGGAAATGGAAACATTTAGCAGGTGAATCACTTGATTTAACGGAATATAGCACAATCTATGAGCAGCAAGGCAGGACAGGAACAAACTGCAGCAGCTTTGGATCCCAATTCCACAGTCGAACACCAAAGTGCTCTGAGGCTGTGAAGCACTTGCTGACGGTCAACAGGAAATACTGGTCCTATAAATGCTGGCTTGTGAGTTGTATTTGCTTTAACAGGCTTTAGGCTGGAAAAAGTACTGGCTTTCTAACTGCTAAAGCATGTTAAGAGGAACTGTTAGAAAAAAAAAGAAAGAAAAAATAAGTAGTGCTCTCTCAATACCATGGAATAAATAAATGCTCCATTTTTCACAGGACTGCCAAGGGTATAGCATAGTCACGAAAGCAGGGGGAAAGTGTTGTAGGAGACAATCTCTGTATATTACTCAGGACAAAACAGCTTAGACATAATTGCTTTCAGCACTAGGCTGCATTTCTTTCGAATGGGATTGCGCTGGCAGTGTGGTGTAGGGTTCCTTTGTCACCATCTGGACTGCATCTGATCCCCCTTTAGCAGCACACTGGTGAAGTTCCAGTGTACACAGTAACCAGGTTCACATTCACAGTCAGTCTAAAACACAAGCATTTCAAGCAACAGAAAAGGGAATATCATGTCTATAAGACTGCATTCCCCTTGTAATTGCCTTTCCTCTGCAGATGAGGGAATAGATGATGCTCCTTTAATCCTAGTAAATGCAGACCTTTGGGAACTGGGCTGTGGACAGGGAGCTTGTTTGCTGGGGGAAGTTTGGCTAAAGAAGACTCAGAGGATGTGATTGTGGAAGATTCATCCACTCTTGAGTTGGTAAAACCTACCCCTATGTCCCTAACAGTATGCTGCTTCTTGAAAAGCTTATCGGCGAGCCCCCTCGGCTCCACTGCAGTCACCATGTCCTTTTGTTCATGATTTCTGCTGATGCTGTTACCGACTAAATGGCTCCCGGTTTATAAAGAGAAATAAGTTGCAAATTGTAGGAAAATTAGTTCTGAAATTATATCTCAATGCTAGTCCATTTTCAATTGTATATATGAAAAGTTTCCAGTACGACAAACAAGCGGTGCATTGTGCGCTAGGATAGCATTATGGAAATGCTCAGCTAACACAGAGATGTGCACAGGACTGTAATTTGTGAGTAACAAGGTATATGTGCTCTGAATAAGCAATTAAGAAAATTTCAGTATAGCTGTAATATTGGTATTTGCTCTAAGGCTACTGCAATATACAGTAAAATTTCTGCACCTGGCTCCCTTGTGCCATCAGGTTTGCAGTGGTATTCGCATGGCAGCCCTTCCATTGTCTCTCCCCCTCCCTCTCATCCCCATCACACCCTTAGTAAAGCAGAAAACAAGCCGACAGCAAGATGTTAGGAATTGGGAGATGAGGTAAGGAGAGCAATCACTGCAGGATCTCAGTCAGATGAGCTTCAGACTTGGTTATATTCATACCCGACTACCAAAGTCTGATACAGTTAGAGTGCATTTCCATTCCACTCCTTCTTTTCACTCTCTAAGAACTTTGAGATGCATTTTCCACCCTTTACCAGCTCCCAGATGAGTGTGTGGCCATATATATTCACCTTAAAAGTTCTAACTGCAGTCACTTACAGGTGAGAGATTTGAGACACGAATAGAGGCATACAGAAACATTAACACTGTCCCTGGTTTTTATTTGGCAAAGTCTCCTAGAAGAAAAGTAGATACCATCTTAGATACCCTTTCTCTTCTGACAAAAGTCCATAGCAAACCTGGTCTTATACAGCTACAGGCACTGCAGTATAGCTACAGGTGCTGTGGTCCCGGTCCTCATGTCCTCACCTGCCCCCCTGCTCTTCATGGCCACTGTCCTGTCTCCAGTCCATGGACTGGCGAGTCTGCAGCTCAGAAGTTTGTGTTGGTGTTTGAAATCCTCCCGAGAGCTGTCAGGATGCATGGCATCCCCAGGCTCCTCTCTCGCTTGCTGACGCTGTGTGTCCAAGCTGCTCTCTCTCGTCCCACCCGACTGCAGCTCCCACAAATCCCAGATTTCTGTGCTGTCAGTGATCTCACAAACTGCAGTGGCCCGGGCCAAGGCTGTAAAGGTGCTCGTTAGCCCTATCGGCCCTTCCTCTGTAAATCCCAAGAGAGAAAGAGCGTACTGCTGTACTGAGGGAGCCTCCTGCGAACTGCAGGGCTGCACGGGCTCCTGCCCAGCTGCTTCTAGGGTTCCAGGACAAATGCAGCAGCAGAGTGGCTGCACATTTACTTAAAGTTTTTGCGTGTTTAATATCCTATCACAGACAGGAGATTCACACATTCGATAGTCATTAGCATTAGGATGGGAATATATGTATTAAATTTTTCCTGCGCACCATGTGCAAATGTGCTTGACTTACCCAAACCAAATCCCTTACCGTGTCTAAGAATAACGGCACGATTACTGCAGAGGCCAAGTTTTATATAATTATACGGGAGAATTATTATCAGGGCATTGTGTTTCTGTGCATTGGATGACTATGATCGATACCACCTCTCAACCCACGCCACTGCTCCATCCTGCATTCTCCACAGCAAAGCACTCTTCAAAGGCGCCCAGCAAACGACTGTCATAAGTGAAGTTATTGTCTCTTTAACGACGACAGGAATACCCACTCAATTTAATATATTGGCTTGGGAAATCTGTTTTGCCCACCCTAAATGGCTGTCTGTCTTAAATACATCTGCTCAGAGAGATGTGCATTATATAAATAAAGCTACACAGACAGCATGTTTGTCAATCAGCGAAAAAGGCTCTACACCCGCTATCCCGGGCACATATACTTTGTAAGCATTGGTTTCCAACAGATAAATGTAATCAAGGTTTATATGCTCACAGAAGCCAACAGGATGGGATTGTTTCACTCGAAAGATCAGAAGAAAATTGTAACTAATGTTGTGGAAAATTACTTTGATATTGCTTTCTGGGTACAGCATCACAATTAGGTAGCAATGTGAGGCACGGGGAAAGAATAAATGAATAGTAACAAATCAACACAAACAGCAACTGTCAGGAGTACTTTGCTCAGTGAAAGTAATGTAAGCATTACTTAAGGTTTTATGACTGTGGGTTTTATACTGGTGTAAGTAGTACATCAAGGTCTCGCCGTCAGGCTTGCTAGGACTTAAACAATCAAGAACAATTTCCTGAACAGACAGATAAAACTAAAGGACCAAAGTATTTTTATTAATCTTGTTTCATAAGTTGTACTTTCTTAAATTAAAGATGACTGGATGTACTAACAGTGAAAAATGTCCTTTTGGACAATGTGAAATTCTCCTACGCTGCTTTTCAGTGGAAAAATGAATGTTACTGACTTTTCTCCGGCTTTCCTGATGAGATTCCAACGCCTGGTGAATGTGTAGTAACTACATGAGAAACACAAAAGCCAAGGCTAATCCAATAAGACTTCTCCATGCAGAATCTCTTGTCCTAAGTAGCTTAATGACATATGAATTTGTTCAATTCTATTGAGGGAGCAATCAGAGAAGCAAATGATAGCAATATCCAGTCTCCATTACAAACACTCTGGGCAGGGAAGGCTCCTTCCCAGCTCACCAAAAAAGCTGCTTGTGAATGACTAGTTTTCACAGGAGACTGTGGAGTGGTGAGATATTCCCACCTCTTTTTTTAATCAAATGAATAGATATATTTTCCTGTGTCCTTTAAGCCACCTAATAGGATTTAGTGATAACGGGTATCATTTTCAGAAGCAGGGGATGTGAGGAGTTCCTGAGTCCACTGGGAGCTGAAAGCACTTAACACGCATGAAAATCAGCCAAACAGAAATAAGAGTAATTGTACCGAGCACCTTTTACTCAAGGGCATCGTCTGGTTCTGCTAACATAAATTGTAATTGAAGGTGGGAATCAAGCAATTGATGACACCCCTTCGGCAGCAGCATGGGATGTTCGTTTTTAGCTGTGCAGGACCCTGCCCACAGCAGCCGAGGAGGTCATGGAGCAGGTTTCCCTGCTGGGTGTAGGAGCTCTGGTCAAATTTGCTTTTATTTAAATGAGCTTAGGCATCCCCTTCTACAGGTATATCCCTCTCAAAAATCACTTCACAGTGTGCTACAGGCAGCAGTCAGCGTTCAAGAAGTTGGTGACAGAGAGAACAGAGGTACGACAGGTCAAGTTGAAGAACCAATAATAAAAGAAGGTGAAAAAATTGCACTGCTTTTGAGTCACCACTAGAAATTCCTTCTCTTTCAGGAGCCAACTGCTTCTTGAAACTGTTTCTTAAGCAAACTTCTCTTTTTTCTTTACAGAAATTGTTACTTAGTTTCATAATAGCCTTTACAAAAAAACTTAAATACCTTTGTTGAGCTATACCTATGTGAAATATGTAAAATGTGTGGATGGTGTAAGTACAAAATGTTGGACATGAACAAGTGAGTCAGTCAAATAGAAAGAGGAATGCTAACCTGGTGTCTGTTGATGCACAATTTCTTCTGGATCCTGCAGGTGAATGAAGACAACGAGCCCCGCTGCTCCAAACAGCAAGATGAAGGAGAACATACACGTCAGCCTCATAATTATTGTTCTTAGATCAATGCAGTTCTGAGCCAGGAAAAGAACTGCAGGCGATCTCCAGGACACTCTTCACTCATAGCCTCATCCTCTCATCTGGAAGTCTGGCGTAATACATCTACAAGAGAGAAAAAATCAAAGCCCTATAACTTAATACACAGAACATTTATTTTTTCAATACAAGTTAGTAGACTTAAGTCTCTGTTCACATCAAATAGCTGATGTCTCAAGCATTTATTTGGTACAGTTAATTGCAGTCATGCAGTCAATTTCTGCCCCATCGCTTTGCCTTTAGTTATATGTCACTGATTTAATGCATTCAAAAAATAATAGAGAATATCATTAAAAAGTGCCGTTTGGGAAAAACGGTTGCTTTTGCCACACAACTTTGGTCCTGCCTTTTTGGTTATGCAAGAAAAGTCCAGTAGAGCACAGGCAGTGGAACTGGTTCCCAAAAATGTAACCAGATCCCTTACTGAAGGAAATGATTGAATACAAGGGCTCGGGCTGGAGATCAGCAACAGGTCACGGGGGTGAGGATCAGAACGGCTGTGACGGAGCAGGGAGCTGAAGGGTCTCCCAGCCGTGGCGCTGCCATTCTCTGCTGGGAACACCCTGGCAGCTGGTGGGAGATGGAGCTGCCAAGAAATGCCTGATCGTAATTAGAGAGAGCAGCTTAAAAACATCCACTCCCAAATAACAAGGGGTTTATATTTGCTTAACGCTGAGTTTTAAGGTCCTTTTTTGAATGAATTATACCCTTGAGCAAACATGGGTTTCTAAAACAATTATTATTAGCTTAAAATGCTAAACCGTTTTCCTTGGTTTTGATTTGTTGAATTGCTTTTTGTTTGAAGTAGAGGCAGCAGCAAGAAAGAAGATTCCCTAGCCAGTTTTTAATTAGTGGAAAAAATGCTACAGTAGCAGTTTTTAACAGTTATAATGTTTACATTATTCCACATCCTATAGGAAAATTGTGTTCAGGATCACATAACCTTTTAGGTGAGACACTGCAATGTCTTCAGGACTATTTGAGACACAAGAGAATGTTAGATGAAGACAGGCATTGAAAGAAAAAGTACTTGCATAACTCCAGAGCCAGAGTGCCTGTTGCCTTAACACAGCTTTGCACGGCGTGAGAGGGAGTCCAAGGAGGAGAGAGCACCTCTTTCCCCTCAACAGAATTATTACCTCTCAGCAAAACACAGACTTCAGAGATCTTTAAATTACGGGTCTAGGCTTCCCCCTTCCCTGTTCTCCTGTAATTATTTTTTCAATCAGTTGACTTTAATTAACGTGTCCTAGGAGAGCAAAGCTGGTGAATGGGAAGGGCTGTTTTCTGCCTGCTGAGCGCGTGCTTCTGGAGCCCTCCCAGGCCCAGTTGAGCTGCAGGAGCAGAGGAACTCTGAAAGCAGTTAGCACTGACTCACAAACGTGAACAAAGCATCCTCACTAAGGAAACATTGGAAAAAAATGTTTACACTTTAATGACATAATTTTAAAGATGGACAAAATAAAAAAAAACTACTAAAAGCCTTAGTGGAGCATCAGCTAAGGGTTTCTTGAGGCAATGCTTCTCCAGGCATGTGAGGGAGAGGGGTGCTGCATGTGGCAGCTTTGGACTGATCAGTCTGGGAGGCAGAATTTGGAGAAATTCTTCAACTTACACTTCAGATTTGCAGTCACATCTTCAACTGCGCTCCTCACAATGGGCAATAACATATTGTTATAATTCTTATTAGCATTACTGAGAGTGCAAGCAGATAAGGTTGCAAGCAACTTCCAATCTAAACTCCATTTTCAGCTGCCCTGAACTCATTAAACAGATGGAGAGCGGTTCACTACAACGTGCAATAATGAATTGAAATATCTAAGTTTTAATTTATTCCTCCTTTTTATATTACTGTGGAGGATAAAACTCTTAGGTATCAATATATGTTTTTCTGAGCTTTCCCATTACAACGTATGTGAATGCTCTGCCCTTGAAAGCAGCAGAAGTATGTGTAGATGCAAATAATAATTAGCTCTCAGATAGCACTTTCCAGTTCAAAGATATTCATTAATCACCATAGCACTCCTAGGAACGGTGAGGTGAAGAAGTAATTGCACTGGGTAGGAGAATAGGTGTTGCATCGTTAAAGTAATCCTTGTAAGGGAAAAGGTGGACAGTTTTAGGAAAAACACCCATCCAAATATATTTGTGGAAAATATCTGAATATTACAGCAACATTTTCTGGCACCATGTATTTTACTTAAGAACACAAACAGGACTAGGTGGCTACAGCTCCTCATTGCTGCCTGTTGGCAGCTCAAAGAGACGTTGGCAGAAGCCACTCTACCCGACCCTCTGG
The DNA here is from genome assembly GCA_033459285.1 of Clamator glandarius. Lineage (NCBI taxonomy): Eukaryota > Metazoa > Chordata > Aves > Cuculiformes > Cuculidae > Clamator > Clamator glandarius. The sequence continues at coordinate 1,305,123 of JAUNZM010000463.1, read as the reverse complement.
GCGATTGGGTGCCAGTGTGCTTTCACTCACTGGTGACCAACACAGCAACATCAGCCTGAAGATGGAAGGGACTGTGCCAAGATGAGGAAACGAGAGGCTTTTTTCCTTTGTGGCACCAGAGAAAGGGAAGAACCAAGGTGGGGCCAGAGATGCCGTGAAGCTCCTGCCCGCTGCAGGGCACCTTTATACTCTCCCTTTCTGGGTTTCACTGCAAGGCACTGACGTAAATCCCAGTGAATCAAAGAACACAAACTAATGCCAGCATCAGGTTTACATTACCATGTACATTAGCAAGTCAACAAATCATCCAAGTTGTTTGCAAACACCTCCTGATTGCTAAATTGGACAATTACGAATCACCTATGAATGAATGTAAATGTCTGGTTCACATACACAGTAAACTTCATTTCTCATGCTGTGCAAGCTGTAGTTGCTGTTCCTTTAGGTGACAGCAGGCTGCCTGTTCCGAGGAGGGCAGCACGATGCAGGTGGCTTTAAAAGCAGGGAGAGATGCATTCTCACCAGGTGCTTTGTTTGCTGTTGAATAGCCCAATATTAAAGCAGCAGAGATTGGCTTGGGCACGAGCTCCTGCTGCTGTGGTTATTCCAAACTGGGATGTCCCTACTGCACAGCTCCCTGCGGAGGTACGGGTCCTGCCTCTCTGTACGGAGAAACACGGCACCGCAAGGACACGGCCTCAGCGCCGCCTTTTATCGCTGCCGAATGCAGGCACTGACTGGTGGAATTGCCAGCTCATGAGATGTTTCTAAATTTATAACTATTTTTATGAATCAATCTTAACCCGATAAAAGTAAAAGTTAGATGTCAAATTTCAACAGTCCCCTAGCTGAATCACAGAATGGATTGGATTGGAAAGGACCTTAATGCCCATCCAGTTCCACCCCCTTGAACATCCCTCCAGGGATGGGGCAGCCACCACTGCTCGAGGCAGCCTGGGCCAGGGCCTCCCCACCCTCAGAGCAAAGAATTTCTTCTTGATGTCTAATCTAAATCTTCCCCCCTCCGATTTAAAGCCACTCCCCCCTTGTCGTCACCCCAGGCCCTTGGAACACGTCCCTCCCCAGCTTTCCTGGAGCCCCTTTCAGCACTGGAAGCTGCTCTAAGGTCTCCCCACAGCCTTCTCTTCTCCAGGTTGAACAACCCCAACCCTCTCAGCCTGACCTCACAGCAGTTCTCCAGCCCTCACATCATCTTCATGGCCTCCTCTGGACCTTCTCCAACAGTTCCATCTCCTCCTTATGCTGGGGTTTCCAGAACTGGACACGGGCCTCCAGGCGGGGTCTCAGGAGAGCAGAGCCGAGCCAGGGGAATCCCCTCCCTTAACCTGCTGGCCACGCTCTGACCTGAGGAGGTTGAACCGCCAGTTGTTGGCAGCTGGGAGCTGTGATGGGTTTTTGTCTTGTACTCGATTTTGTTTTGTGTGTTCTGAAAGGGAGCAGCAATGGAGCACACACTTTGTGCATTATTAAGATAATTTTCCTTAGATTGTGTAATATACCCAGAGACTGAGATAGCGACAGCAGGCAATTAGCTGAATAGAAAAGGAAATCAAATAGTATTACTACGAGAATATTAGAAAAAGATTTGCTATTATTACTGAAATGATTGCTTTTAGATACATTAGCTGTGTTTCTACGAGTTGTGTGGACAACGGCTGCTTCTCGTCTGAAGCTGAGCCAAGCAGGCGCTTCCTTGCTGAAAAGCACTTAGAGAGATAAAATGCCTTCAAATGCAGGGCACTAAGTTTTCCCATCACTCGAGTGTCCACTTTCTGCTTTGCTCCTGACTTCTAGATCAGGCTTATCATCACATTTACAAAAGAAAAAAAGGATTTATAAACATAATTTGTATTCACCAGTAAAACTAACTTTTTATAGCAGTGTTACAAATGCAGGCACTGTACGAGAGGTGGAGATATAAAATGTCATATTATTCTGTAGCTGTCAGCACTTCTTCTTGGAAATAAGAAATGCAAATGAATCCCAAGTATTATATCCCAAATCCTCTAGCTTCTGTAGCATAGAAAGTAGGAGGAAACTATTACTCCTGTGGCTGCTTCTATTCACCAGACGTTCCTGTTTGGGTTTTCTGTCACTAAATTCTTGCTGATGTATCAACAGAACAAAAACTTTCATTATTCCTGGAGATTTGTAGAGGACAAATCTGTTTCCAGCCGATATTTTAGCATAAGTGCAAAAAGCCAGGTTATTGTTTTATGTAGCTGAAGTCACAGTGATAGCACATGACCCCTTTTCCCTGTTCCAACCACCCAGCAAAGCTGCTAAAGCTGCTCCTCTCATTTCCATCATGTGTTGCGATAGGAAGCAGGCACTTTCCGCTTTCATCTACAATTCAAGACCAAAAGGGACAGCACTCAGTAAACAACCAAAATAATCCTTTCAAAGTCAAGAAGATTTCTTTCCTATCTTTCTGGGTGCAAATTGTAGCAGGAGTCATGTGTTACTAATCTCCTCAGTAGTGCAGCAGGTCCAGAGCAAGCTAATACACACACCTCTCCGAGATCCTCGAGGGCTTAGAATGCTATTCCTAAGCGAAACTATAATCTCTAAAGCAGTTTGTATTTGAAATTTAAAAGGTCTTCTTTGCGTTGTTTCAAATTAACTTCTCACAGGTGTTGTACAGTGACAGTGTAAATAGGGAGTGCCACTGATGAACTCGTCCAGCAGATGCACCAGAGCTGAAGATGCGCAGTCTGCCTGGCAGATCTCAGGCACAGGCAGCCCAGTTCTCCCGGGCTCTGCCTGGCAGCAGGACTTCTAGTGATATTGTCCCACTTACAATATTTCATATAGAAACTGGGCTGAATGCAGTGAACTCTGTTGTAAAATACAGTGGAAAAGTTCCTAGCTTTTAGATGCCCACTGGTTCCAGTTAGAGCCCCGCCTGAAATGCTCTCTCTCCCTCCACTTGCCTCAATCTCTCTTCTATTTAAAGCAACTATCACATTTTAAAGGTTTGTTTAGATGACTGCACCGTTGTGCGACAGAGGTGGTTGTGCATCCCTGAAATACACTTCTTCAGTTATCCTGAAGGTGCTTCATTTCTCTCTTCCATAGGTTTCCTGGCTATCCTGAACAAAAATGCCTTTCAGAAGAGATGATGCACGTGGAGTCAGCTGGACTTCCAGAGGTACCGAAAAGTAACCACCCCAGACATATTCCCTCCTTTGTGTCAGTTGAAGCAAATGGAGTTTGCTTTAGACATTACTTTTTCTGTGCAGTTTTAAGTGTGTTGTGGTAGGAGAAAAAGATGAGAGAACATAAAAGATTATCTCCTTATATATATATATATTATATACATATATAAATACATAATACATTTTATATATATATAAACTTGAATAGTACATTCCTAGCCTTTAGGCAAAAGTTTTATTCACATGAAAACTCTTTTGACATCATGCGATATAAAAAAGTTTTTGCAACAACAATTTTGAGTAGCGTTATGTAAATATAGATTTGGGACCCTGTCCTCCAACATTATGACTTAATTCTGTGCCTGATGTAATATGGTCCATGTAACACAGAGTGGAGACTTGTGATTCCTCAGTGTTATTTCCTTTGACGTGGAGATTCTTTGTCTGGGAGTCATAAGCAAGCAAGATAAAAAGGAAAACTGGAATGGCCTCTGTAAGCTAGGAATGAAAAACGTTTATCACAAATGAGGGTGGTTTTAATTCTGCACTTGAGGGGACAAAACACAGAAAAATTTCTGCAAAAGCCGAAAGAAAACAAGCTCCTGGCTCACACTGTGTCGAGTACATTGTGATGCTACTATGGTTACTTCAGGAAGAAGAAAATAGCCCTCGTAACCTTGAAATGGAACATTTTGCTGTGGCAGTGGAGCGGGTTCCTTTATTGACTCCAGCAACTTGTGTAACGGTGTACATCTCACTATTTTCACCTACTACTGCCTCTGAATCCTTCCAGCCATGATGACTACTTTGTTTCTTATTGAAATTTTACAAATGCTTTCTCCCCACTGAAAGATCACCTCTGTTAGTGAAGGTGCTTTCTCACTTCGACTCTGCCTGTGTGTCAGAGATAAGTCATTCCTCTTGTTCTTGATTTGGGCAGACGAAGCCCAGCAGCTAATGAAAAGGAAATATTCTGTAAGTAGTTCTAGTTGGAAAACTATTTTTTTTTTCTTCTCTAAGATGCCTCTTACATCTTCTTTCCAGCTGGAAATTTTTACCCAGGCTGTATTGCAAAGCAAACAGAAAGAAATATTTGCATTTTATTTTGAAGTGCAATTTCTAAACAAAAGGAAATAGGATTTCTGTTTCTAGTTCAGTTGTCGTGTAACTGCAGTGTATAAAGAGAAGCTACACTGCGTGCTGGAGGCTTAGCTACCTAGGTGGGCAGAGGCATAGCTGGGACTGAGCTCACACGCCACCTGGGACCAAAGAGAAGATCTTCTGCACGCTGAGATCTCTCCTAGGCGTGTAGGGAAGAGTTATACCTGGGGGCTTTGCCATTGCTTAAAGAGGAGTGAAATAGTTCTGTGTAACGGCGAGGGAGGGGCGTACATGGGGAAGCTGGTGGGCTCGTGGAGAGGCAGAGCTGTGGTGTGGGCAGGAATTTCCCAGGGAATCAGGCTGAGCGTGGGGGTAGATGATGCCTGTCCAAAGGCAGCACGAGGGGCTGCTTATCACTAGTACAGCGGAGCGCTGCTTACGCAGAGTGGTGAGGATTTGCCCAACCCTTGCGCTCCTTGGCTTCCAAAAGTGCAGATTTTGGCCACGTCAGCTTTGGGAAGGGGTGCGATACCACCCGCAGCTTCAGCACAGTCGTGCTTGGGAAGGCAGGAGTGCGTAGCTGCCAACAGAGCCACAAGGAGAGAGACGTGGCTGTTTCATTAGGTAGTGGCTGCAGGAAATGTAGAACAGCGTGAGAAAGGAGAGGCAAGGTTGTCGGGGAAAGGACTGTAGGTCCCCATTTACACAGAGGACCAGAAACACCAGTAGGATGGTCACTAGGTAAGGAACCGGGGCGCCTACATGCAAAGCACTTCGAGTTCCTCCTTATCTGCTTGCTACTATGCCCCAGAGTTTCAGAGCAGTCAGAGAAAACACATGGATTTCAGAGCAATTACTCAGACTTTTAAACAGGCAATTTTCAATATTGAGCTGTAATGAGAATCCTGAATAGGCATGAACTCTCTTTAAAATCAGTTCTGTAATGCTGGTGTGGTGGGAGAATATTATTAGTCGGTTTGCTGTTATTCAATTATTTTTAAGCACCTTTCGTCAGATTTGTGATAAGAACAGATAAGGCAACTAGCTGCCAGGCACACTCGTGTGCTGTAAATATCGGAGATCGTTACATGGCACCGGGAAAGCTCCTGTAGTTACATTAATACTCTATAGGAATGGATATACTCTATTGACTCAATCAGACTCTGCAACTCCATCCCTCCTCAGCTTCTGCATTCAGTGAGGGGAAGGCAGACGTAGCCTCAGAACTTCTGTCCTTTCCTCCTTGTTTTTGTGGTAAGGTGGAGAGGCATAACGATGCCTGCTCTGGGAGATGGAACAGTCGTCAAGGTATTTGGGACACAGAGGAATCGTCCTGAGGAAGATAAAGGGTTTCTGGTGTTCCCCCTCCAGCACCAATGCTCGGGATGTACTGGTGAGACACCAGCTCGGTGGTGCTGGTGAACTGGGCTCAGGCAACCACGCAGCAGAGATCATATAATGCAGGGAGCTTGTCCTGTTGGGTGTGTTTAGCCCTGTAGCAGGCAGGGTTATTGGGGAGCTGGGGGATGCTATCTCATCCCTGCGCCATCTCTCCTGGGGGTTGGCACTGATGGGGGAGGGTGTTGTGCTACCACAAGCACAAATATTTGCATTTGTTACTGAAATCGAGACATTCACATTTAAAGAACCTGACAGAAGCTCAGAGGGATTGGAGTTAATTTCCAAAAGTCACTCACATTTAATGGCTCTGTAAAAGGTACCAAAAGCATCGAGGTTTGTCAGTAGTGTGTTGTGTGGTTTACAAGCAGTATAGGAAGGCTGAGACTCAATATGTGCAAAGATGGGAATGGTTGGACTCGATGATCTAAGAGGTTTTTTCCAACCTAGGGATTCTATGATTCTAAAGATGACTTGCCCAGATAAAACTTGGGAAGACAGATTTCAAACACATTCTGCACACACAGAAGCATCCTTATTTGTCCTGGCACCAGTAAGAAACAACGAAGTCGACCTTGGGTTTTGTTTGGTTGGATTTATGGTTCACATCATTGCAATTATCTGTGCCTCACAATCTTCAGCTTTGCCCCTTGCAGCACTTGTCTGAAGGAAAGAAGTAATTGCATTGATTTTTGTATATAAATGCACTGTTGTACAGGGGGGAGTTGTGTGATTTGCATAAAGTCATTCAGGATATTTCTTATGAAAGCAATAGCTGATACTGGCTTTCTCACACCACAGATAAAGGCTAATCATGACTTTATTAGTGACAGAGGAAATTGAGCTACTATTTTTATATGCTTTTTGTTTTTCCAAAAGCTTGATCATGTGTTTGTCTTTAAAATACAAACCACATAGGAGTAGAATGTGTATCTGAGGGAGGCATTTCCTACTAGTAGTATTACTAGCATTGTGGCACTATTGATAAACACTTAAATCCACAAAGCATGAAGATTCTTGGTTAAAAAAAAAGGCAAATACTGCTGTAACACAAAAGGTGACTGGTGAAAAGTCAAGGCTAGAGTTACGGACCAGGGGTACTGCCATATGCTGTAGGTCTTGTTCCACACCTACAACCTGCTGAGCACTGCAGCTCTCAGAGCAATTAAGGGATGTCTAATTCTCCTCCTTTCTGCGCTACTTTGGCACAGATATAGTTTGAGTTAGCCTGACGGCTTAGCTTCGGATGTAGTTGGCTACAATTCTCTCAGCCTATCCTCACAGCAGAGGTGCTCCAGCCCTCGCATCATCTTGGTGGCCTCCTCTACTTCTGCTCCAGCAGTTCCATCTCCTTCTTATGTTGGGGATTCCAGAACCGGACACAGGACTCCAGGTGGGGTCTCAGGAAAGCAGAGTAGAGGGGGAGAATCCCCTCCCTCACCCTGCTGGCCACACTGCTTCTTGCCTCCCTCCCAGCCCTGGTGCTGGTGCTGGCGCTGGTAAAATCCTCTGGTGTTTAATTCTAATAATTTGCATTTCCTCTGCTATCCACCAGTGCTTCACGGTTTCACTTCAGAGCCTTTCAAGAAGCATTTCACAGATACCGTACTCTCCCACGAAGCAGATGGGAGCAGAGACTGTCCTTTGCTCCAGTTCCTGAGAATTCACCTTGCCTAATCCCTCTGTGCACTCTCCACCGAGAGAAACTGCTAAGCCCACACTGCGTAAATATTTGTACTAAGCTATCCAAATTTAAAATCAAGACCTTAAAAATAAAAGAAGTTACTGACCTTTTAGCTCATTTATAATTAAAACACATTCTAATGTTGTGCATATAAATAATAGATAGCCATTTTCACAGATCAATGCCTTCTCCTGCTTGATAAGAAACATTTTTAAGTAAAATTACTGCGCTTTAATAGGAAAATTTGATGTGTTAGCAGCTACGGGTTGATCTCTGTACATTTTTCAATTGTAAATTTCACTTTAAAAATGCAAACAATTATTAATATTGATTTGGACTAAAACAATATTGAATTTCAATATCTTTCTGGCTCTTTTATGAATTACCCTGTACAGCCAGTGTGATTATGATGAAAGAGTATTTGCACGCTCAATTTCTTTTCAGCAGGAGACCTTGAAGAGTGTTAGTTGTCCTCAGGCTGATGATGATAAACCCACACACTCAAGGAAAATAAGACCACCTTAAAAATCTCAACTGAAGCACAGTAAATTAATAGTTCATCCTATACGTGCAGTTCTTATATCATACAAGCTGAACTGCTGTTATTAAAAACTATTAAGAATTTAGTTAGACTGCAGCTCGCTGCCTGGGCCCCTGTTTTGCTTGTGCATCACATGCAATTATAAAATGATGCCAATCACAGAATCCAGGAGGGGTTTGGGTTGGAAGGGACTTAAAAGCCCCTCCAGTTCCAACTCCTGCCACGAGCAGGGTCACCTCCTGCTGGATCAGGGGGCCCAACCCAGCACTGTGAGTACGCACAGAGACAAATGTAAAAACATAAAATCATAGACTCTTTTGATTGGAAAAGAATATTGAGATCGAGCCCAACCGAACCTGTCCACTACTAAACCATATCCCTAAGCACACCATCTACCTGTCTTTTAACACATTCGTATCCTAGAATGCTGTAAGAGGTCAATTTAAGTGCCATTAAACTTGTATTTCTCTGCTGTGGCTGGAGGAAATGTTTCATAGCTCTGCTGGTAGAAGGTTTTGAGCTTTTCTTATGATCTCAACTATGTTGTTAAGGTCTGTTTGCTAATTGCTTACTCAGACAAGCCAGGAGGGCAGAGAGCTGGGATCTGTTAAGCCCCAGCTTTGCAGCACTGAAAGGGGCTGCAGGAAAGCTGGGGAGCAGCTCTTTATCAGGGAATGCAGGGACAGGGGGAACAGTTTTCAGCTGAAAGAGAGGAGGTTGAGATGAGATCTTAGGGAGGAATGTTTTGCTGTGAGGGTGGGGAGGTTGCCCAGAGCAGAGGTGGCTGCCCCATCCCTGGAGGGGTTCAACGCCAGGCTGGATGGGGCTTGGAGCAACCGGAGTGAGGTGTCCCTGCACGTGGCATGGGGTGAGACTGGATGGGCTTTGAGGTTCCTTCCAACCCAAACCATTCTATGATTTTATGTTAAATCCACTTTTTGCAGAAGGTGGAATTGAGGAGCGCGTAGCAGGCAGCAGCTGGGAGAGCCTTCCATGCCATTCTCCCAGGGAAAAATGTATTTTTCCAAACTGTTTTCCCACATTGAAAACCTTGGTTCTGTGAAAAGGGCATTTTCTTACTGAAAATCCTTCTGCTGGTGAATTCCTCAACCAGCTCTTTTTCTGGAACTTACTCCCACATAAACTGAAAATAACCCAAACTTGGTGACTTTCCAGTTGTGTTACAGCAGCTAATGTTTTGCAAGAGTCCCTGGAGATGGACGAGTTGTGCTACTTCTATTAAGAAAGGGGTAGTAGCCAGCTCGCAGTGTCTGCAGGACTGAGCGAGTGCTGCTGGCTCTTAATTCAATCACATGTAATGAATGATTAATAATATTAAGGCACTTAACCTTGACTAACGGGGTAATTGTTTTGATTATGAAATAAAATCCAGAAAGCGTTTATGACACTTGCTATTTTTAAACCTCATTACACAGGAGAGCATAATTCAAGAATTTTAAAGACTTGAAATCAGTAAAATGAAAGAGCGCAGGATTTTTCTTTACCTGACCCAGGTAACAGCGAGTGCCCTTCCCTTCCTTCATTTTGCAGGTAATCTTGTTTCAATGTTTTCTGCTCGAGTGCCCATAAAGGTACAGTCACCTCTCTGTTATTTCGCGTTGGAATAGCATTGTGGCTTTGATTAGAGCAAGTCAATTTTCTTTGCCAAAACAGTTTTTTAACAAAGTGATACTTTTCAGAAAGTTTATTTTTTGATCATAATTTTGTGATGTAAGAGGTGCTTTCCACAAGTTCTGTATCCTATATTGCCAAAACTAATACCATGAATGGCACTATAATTTTATAATACATACACCTTGTGTGATATATGGTATATCAATACGAAATACTCGTAAGGACTCCAGCCTCTAGGAAAAAGCCTGGAGCTACATCAGTCTGAGGCTGTAAACTCAAGCCATAACACTTCTCAGCAGAGAGAAGGCCGGTTTTTTGGGTTGTTTTAAGAAAGCAGGATATTCTTCCTGTTCATTTCCTTAGGTTTATCCAGACGCTGCCCAGTCACTACATACTCTTTCGCTGGACTAATTTTGGCTACACAACAGATTGTGTGACTTCCAGTCTCAACAACTGTGACTGGTGGCTCATTCTGCTGCTGGGGATTCCCCACTGGTGTCCACTGGAACAGGAGGGAGCGTGTCAGCTCTCAGGTGTCGGGGCTCTGGTACACCAAAAGCATGTTCTGCTCATAACAATACATCCCAGCCTGGCTCAGTTCTATTTCTTAAGGAGTTCTTCCCTTGTCCTTGCTTTAGGTAATGAATTCTAGCATTCTCATCAGCGCTCTGGTCGGTGTCTCCCAGGGGATGCTTCCTGACACCCTAAGCTAGGATCAAAAGTCTTGCTCAAGTTCACTGAAAGCAACCCCTGGCTCCTTAGAGCTTTTCTTTCCAGACCGACGGGAACTATCCCGAGCCCTGAATCTACCTTTTAGTAATGATTGTGTGTTCTGCTGCCTCATCAGATGACAGCTCATGGTTGTGTGACTCCAATAGAGGAACAACAGCATAGGATTTGAGGAAAATCTATTTTCTTAAGTCAAAACAGGCTGCCCATTATTCTATCCTGCTTGCAATTAGCAGCGCGTGGGCTCCTCACTAGCAATAAGCTGTGCTTACTCTGTGCCCACTGGCTGTCACACATTGCTGTGTAGGTTCAATCTACCAAACTGGAGAAGCCCTTAGAGGAACTTCTGTGGTTCCAGATAGCAATAGTTTCACGCTTCATTCTGGACTTTTTGCTTTTTTTTTTTTTAATTGTGAATCTTTTCTTATTATTTGTTTTTACAGATCAGTTTTACATTGCTTTTCAGTAGCATTATGACTGTGTTGTTAGATCTTGCATTGCGACACTGGGAGGATCGAAGACCTCTTCAAACCATTAGCACTGGTTTAAACACACTTCAGTGCACACTGTGTGAAGAAAGCACTAAAGAGCTCGTTCCCCACATAAGTATAACATAACTACAATACCATAACTGTGAGTAAAATATTATTAGAGATCAGTAAAACAGAATGAATCGAGAGCATCAAGCCTAACATAAGTAAACTGTGCATCTGATGGATAATGGTTGTGATGCATTTGTGTTTAGAGACCTATTCAAACATAAAAAATTCTATTTTGGCTTGAACCATTAGTGGCAGCTTCTTTGCCATCTCCATTTATCTTTTTCTGCTTTGTGCCTCACCCTTTTATCTATCCTGCCTATGTATAGTGAGCAACTTCTTGCTAAAGTGTTTTAATGTCAAGGACATCACAGCGATAACCCAGGGGACTTGGGAGACAACGCAGACAACCAGTGACCCTCGACAGAGAGCAGTGATGGTGTGGTGGAGGAATTGTCAAGCTGAGTGTACCTGGGCTATTTCTAAACTGCTCTGAAAAGTAGCTGAGAAAAGCAGCCTTATTGTCACAAACTTTTTTTACCTGCAGAGGGACTCCAGGACTCTTAAGAAAGAATTAGGCATCCATCAATCAGGAAAATAAACCTCCAGAACAAAGATGTGTCTGAGGCAGTGAAACAGCTGAGCCGTGTAGCAGCATGGTCTGACCCTCGCTCCCACAGCTCTTCCCAGTTCACAGAATAACCAGGTTGGAAGAGACCCACTGGATCATCGAGTCCAACCATTCCTATCAAACACTAAACCATGTCCCTCAGCACCTCGTCCACCTGTGCCTTAAACCCCTCCAGGGAAGGGGACTAAACGCCTCCCTGGGCAGCCTCTGCCAGTGCCCAACGACTCTTTCTGTGAAAAAGTTTTTCCTAATGTCCAGCCTAAATCTTCCCTGGCAGAGCTTGTGGCCATTCCCTCTCGTCCTGTCCCCTGTCCCTTGGGAGAAGAGCCCAGCTCCCTGCTCTCCACAACCTCCCCTCAGGTAGTTGAAGAGAGCAATGAGGTCTCCCCTCAGCCTCCTCTTCTCCAGGCTACACAACCCCAGCTCTCAGTTGCTTCTCGTAAGACTTGCTCTCCAGCTTCGCTGCTCTTCTCTGGACTCGCTCCAGAGCCTCAACATCCTTCTTGTGGTGAGGGGCCCAGAACTGAACACAATATTTGAGGAGCAGTCTCACCAGGACCAGTTCAGCTGCAGGAAAGGGTGGAGCTGGGCAAGCAGATCCCCTTCTCTTAAATGGGACCTGACCGGCTGCTTACCACCAACTGAAACAGAAAGTCCTAATGATAAACACCATCTCTTCCCTTCACACTGAAACCCACTAGAAAGCTCAAACTCTTATCAGAGAAGAAACACGCAATTGCAAATGACCATACGGGAGCACAGAGTGCAAGTAGAGAGTGATCTTCTCTGAACTGGCTTCTTGTTGCTTTGCTGAGATGCCCCAGAGTACCTGGAGACTGCATCTTGCAGAATGAGGGAGGAAAAGAATTAGCAGCTGGTTTTCTCCTTCTGTGCACTCCTGACTGTGGATTTGCTGCCCTTCAAAATGTTATGACTAATGCATAAAGCGTTACTCCTCTCCAGACGCTCAACTTTTCACTAGCTTGAGACTTAAAAAAAGCACCATGAATCTGTCTTTGGCTGTAGGTCTCCAGGCGTGTAACCTTTCCTGTATATGCCAGGCTGGCATTCGTTCTCCCGTCTGCGCTGTGTTTATCAGCCTCGCTTACGTGCTGCGTGCATGGCAGTCCCTTAGATCCTTCTGTATTTACTCTTTGTCACCCTCCCCTGGAACTACAAAACTAAACAGGAACAGGATCTCTTGGAGGAAGAGCCCAAAAGGGCCTTGGCAATATTTTGTACTGAATTTCTCTCCTTGGACCTGTATATATCATTGGTTTATCTTTCAAGACACCTTTGGGGTTTTGAAACTAATTTTCCATCATCATTAGCGAGAAACTTATCCTCTTGCTTCCTTTCATTAATGTCTACACAAGAATGAGAAGTGCTGTACACACTCGCTCTTTTTAACTTGATGATGCCGTATGCAAATAATTAAACAAGGCACAGAAGCAACGGTTACAAATTCAGCAAAACTTCCTCATTAAACTATGTAATTATCTGCAAGAAGTGAGACATCTGAACCCTCTCCTTCCACACCCACGATAAAATCACCATGTCTTGCATTCATTTCATTTTTTACCCAGGAGGAGAAAAATCAGATTTAATTACCATCAAGGGGGAGGACAACATGGTGGGTGCAGAGATGGTGACACTGGGTTTGTCTCTACCAGTGAGGTGGCTGTGACTTTGCACGTGATCTGGGTGGATATTGCATGCAAGGTCACAGCTCTGTGCAAAATCAGTGGAAACATTAATTGAGTTCCAACTATGTCACGTGCTGCTGTGCAAAGAAATGATTCTAGAAACTCTAGGGCCATGATTTGCTGCTTAGTGGTGGTACGACTAGAGCAGTTATTGCTTCTCACCATCTTGTCCTGCCGGATACATTATTTGGGAATAATGTCTTTGAGCTGGGTAGTGATGTGAACTGAGGAAACGGATTTAGCTGAGGAACAGTCCATCAAAAGAGAATGGCACCGAAAGAAAGTCATATTCAGGGAGATAAATGTATTTTCCAAACAGTAAATCAGATGAAGCCCCTCCGTGTTTTGTTTGTGCAGTACAGTTTGTTTAGTCACCTGCACCGTCCCTGTCACTGTAATAGCTGAGACTTCCCCAATCTATAGCTGGGAAAACAACATTCTTGCTCCCACTTTACAAATAAGAAGCTGAGGCAGAGAAACTTGAAGAACTTGCCTAGAGAAGTGGGCAACCAGTGGAAAAGGAAAAGCTGAGCTTGGGCTTTCACAGTTCGGGTTAATATTCCAGCTACTGATTCCTCCTCCTCTTCCCTAGGTACTGGAGAATAATGAAAAAGGTAAAATGTTTATTTTTTATACAAGAGGAGATTGAATATGCAAATCTGAAAACGGGAATGGATTTTTTTAACCTTACAAGCAGAAGGTGTATAAATCTGCCAAGAACTTCAGGGAAGCAACTGTTTTGTGTGAGCTGGGATGTAGGTTAGTGGTTTCAGCAAATACACAGATAATTAAGTAAAACTCCTTTTCTTCTAGCTGACAACATAAAAGTACCAAGAGAAAGGGAAAAAATTCACTGGGGAGCAGTGTGGCATCTTGCAAGGTTTCCAGTGCAGTAGATACAGGATTATGCTCACCAGCTTTTCTAGTGCTAATGAAGGGGTGTCAGACTCAGACTGGCAACACCAAGATGTGGTGTATTGACTGAAAAGGAATGATAGGAGAGGGAGCAGCTCAAAGTCCCTTTTCCAGGCACTGGTGAACAGTTGTAAACTGTTACAAACTCTTTTCCTCACTCCCTCCAGCAGTTGGTAACAGATTACTAAAGCACTGTATTCATTTATTACAACAGTGAATCCTGCAGTGAGGGAGATGTGAATTAACGAGGCATCTCCCAAGAAGGAGGAGGTACCTTAACCCAGCTTCTCCCATGGTCACCTTGCATCACATCACATTATCAATGAAGTTATTATTAATCTTCCTTATTGCAGTGGCAAAGACAAAACTTTCATTTACATAAGAAGAAGTTTTATAACAGATCCGAGTTCCCCTGTTAGGTTTGCGAGGGGCTCAGCAGCCGATTTAGATGAGTTCCTGGTAGGTGTTTTATAAGGAGCAAGGTTGGCACTGCAGGATAAAGGAAGTTTCTGGAGCGGGCTGGGAGGCAGATGCAAAGTGTGTTTAACAGGCAGCAGTGACAATCAGAAAAGCACCACTGGCAAAAGAACGCGCTGAGGTGTCTGCTGCTGCAGCCTTGTTTGCCAAATAAGTTGTCTGTAAACTCTGCCATCATTAAAATTCTCCACGGTGATAACAACACTTTCCCTGGAACATTTTGTCGAAGCTTGCAAATGGAATTATCTGCTATGACTGCTCTTTTGAGCAGTGTAAATCTTCAACAACAGTCCTAAATAAACCTGTGATATACAGTGCCTGGAACACCTATTTTTATAAATATCTCTGCAGAGGAACACTAGAGGTAGGAAGAATAAATTACAAGCAAGAAAATGGCATTTTTAAGATGTGCTCTAAACCTGTTTGCTCCTACTCTCTGTTGGCACTGTTCTACACCAACTTAGCTCCAGCCTGTGGAAAGGTAAAGGTCGCAGCTTTTATTTACATAACACAAACTTTCTAAATAACAAGCAATAAAGAAGTGAAGCTTTGCAAGGGAAAAAAAAGTATGAACAAGAAATAATAGTTTAGCCTCTGTGGCCAGAAAGATATCAGCATTGGGAATAATATGCCATTTTAACAGAGCTACATAACACTATCACCTGAATATAGTACAAATTCCAGACTCCCTGCTAGGGGAACCATGGCTCATTTATGTTGAGGGACAACAAATTACTCTCCGTTGCCTTGAAAGTGCTCAGTGCTCAGCACCTCACCATGCGCAGGACAACTGCATTTCTGCTTTAGGCTACAATTACTCCTCAGAGATCTGAAACCACTTCCCCCATTTGGGTATAATCCCAGGCATGAAGAACTTCTTAATCTCATCCTAAACTACCACTCCATGTAAATGTCCAAAGCTGACTGTAGTGCCTGGAAAGCGAAGGAGATGTTTAGGATCGGCCTGCTGAGCACCCTCTGTCTTCTTAGAGTCTACAGCCCTGCCTTACATCGGTGAAATTTAGGCTGTTTAGAAAGGAGCAGAGGGCTGTGCCACATCCCACTGCGCTAACTCAAGAGCCTCCTTCATCCTGCAGTATGTGCAGGAACACGGAGTTAGTGTTTCCCTCCCGTTTCACCCCAGCCCAGCCCTTTCCATTCTCACGCTGCTCGTTCTGGTGACGTTTAGGATGAAAGAAGGTGGCAAGGCCAAAGAACCTATAAAGTTGGTGCGGGATAACAATAGCCAGATCTTATTAGAGAGCAGGTAACAAACAGAATGGGTCTTATCCAGAAGAAACAGTTGCATTGGAGATGAGTAACTGTGAGCTGATGGAGAGGCTGTGGTGCTGCTGTGCTGAGAAGGCCAATCAAACGTGTTGTGTCGTGCCTTTCAATAACGCAGAGTGGCTACGAGAGATCCAGCCGTGTGCTTGGGAGCTTGTATCATTTTCTACCTGTCTGGAAGATGACTTTTGTCACCCAGCAATATAACTCCCGTGCGGCTGCTCTGACTGCTGGACGTGCTGCTGCCAGGGGAAAACACACAGCTGGCTAGGGGCTGGCCACAGTGAAGGATGATGGGGAAGAAATACAGAATTCATTTTCAGCATCACCTTCTACTCACAGCAAATGAGAAGTACATGTGGATGCTTTCATTACTCACGCTGCGCTGCTGTCCCATGTGGCCCAGGCTTCGGCACTCGTGTCAACTCAACAGTCAGTTGGTATTCATTACACCTGAACCAGAGCAAGGAATTTCTAAAGACCTTGAGGAAAACATATTTGGTTTCTCATGCTCGAGTGAAACTTTGGAAAAATCTCAAGTGTGGGAAGAAATGGGATAAGAATTTTTGACTTTCTATGAGCTGTATCTGCAGATACACATTTTCTGTGTTCCAATATTTCAGAAGGACTTTTGAAACCAATAAGATGTGACCTTCCCCCACTGCGTCCCAGAGATGTAGTGGAGATCTGCTTCTCTTATAATTCTGGGCTATGGTAATAATACTGGTGTTGTATGCTTGGTTGAATCACCCTTCCCAGAGCAATGCTCCAGCCTGCTCCTGTGGGTACCAGGAAAATGCTGCCTGTGAGAGAGCAGGTGGAAGAAATTCAGGTCCACACCATCCTTACAAGCCGCAGCTGGGTGGTATCTCTCTTATCAAGAGCATTCAAAGTCCTTGCAAGGGATGGGGTGAAGTTGCTTCCCTGTCTTTGCTGCAGCCCCTGGGTGGCTGCTCCCTCTGATGCGCTTGATGAGGCTGAGGGGTAGAGACAGCCTGGGGCGCAGGAGGGGCTCAGCTCATCCTAGACGGGGTGGGAAGGGCAAGAATGGGGCTGCAGGCTGGAGGGTGCACGGTGTGGGAGCGTTAGTGGAAAGAGGCTGCTGGAGATCACGCTAACAGCAAAAGGGTGGAAGAAGCAGGCTCAGTTTGCAAAGGGGAAACTGAGCTTCAGGTGAGGGAGTAGTGCCTGGATAGGAAAGCTAGTGAGGGAAGAGACAAAGAGACAGAGGGGGGACCCAAAGTAGAAGAGGCATGAACACAAAAGGAGAGAAAGGTGTGGATTTTGTAACCTGGCCATGTCCTACTCATATAAACCTATGTTTTTTCTCTCTATTGTGTGTTGTGAGCGATACAGCAGCCTCTGCTCCCTGCCTGGGCAGCTCCTGAGTGCTCTGCACTGCCAGGCTGTTGCCAAACAACGCCTCGAAGACGCTGCCTTCCTGGGATGGGGATGGGATCTCTGCTAGCAGCCATGCTGTCCTCCGCTGTTTGGAAAACTTCTTGGAATCTTGGGTTGAGAGGCGCAATGCTGGTGTTTTATCCTCTGCTAAAAGGATACACCAGAGAAAGAGTCGATATTGTAGTCCCAACACATCCCTTCTCACACGGGAGGCTCTTGGATCCTGCCCAGTGTTTGTAAAGCATGTGTAAATTAATGAACATATTCATTATTAATAATGACACAAACATATGAAAACCTTTTAAATAAACACTTGAAAGAGTACTAAGCCTACTACCAGAACGAAGCCTAAGGGTTCTCGGCAGCGAAATGCAGTAGAAAATTATAGCTGAAAGGAAATGATGTTTAAAATGAATTCTTTTAGTGTGCTGGACCAAAATATAATTCAAACATGTACAGAAGATATAAAGACTGGCTTTCTGTAGCACAAGTCCCTGAACTGCCTATACAAGTAACCTTGTTTTGGATCAGCAAGGCTTATTCTATTTATTAAATCAATAACTGTAAAGCCCGTAGACTGTTATTGTTATCAACCTTTTCCAAATGAGTATCCCAAGCATTTCTAATCACAACCATCTGACTGCCATTATTCTGACCTACTCCTCCTTTGGCTCGATCAATAATGTCTGATGTAATAATTTATCAACATATACTGGGAAAATTATTGATTCTACTTGTATGCATTAGCTGGAAAAAAAATATGTCAGGCTCTCCCTTTGGTCCAAATACCTTTCTGGATTTAAATTAAGCTGCATTTGGTATTTGTATGAAGGATATTAGCACTGTATGTAAAACAAATCACTGTAGCTGAAATGGATGTTTTACTTGCCTCAGTTCCCCTGATGCTTTTATGGCACCCATCCCTGCAGTACCTGTTTGTCATACCCTAATTGCTTTGTGAGATCTCTCGCTCCTCTTCTGCCTCCACCTCTGTGTGTTCGTACCGCGAGGCAGTCTGACGCGTCTCCTCCTGCCTCTTGGGGAGGCTGAACTTAAGGCCAACTGGAGATTTTATTTAGTTGAGAGATGGATGATCTAGGTAGAAAGCTTTCGTGTAAATCCTGGATGCTCACAAAAGGCTCAAAAGCTTACGGGTATAACAGGGGATGGGGTGGGATTAATATTTGGCCACAGTATGTTTTTAGGTGTGGATTTTATCGGTGAAGGCAGCATTTGAAAGAAGGCAATGAAGAAAGGCCATATGTTACAATATGCTGTGTTTTCTAACAGTACCGTGCCTGAGAATTATCAACTGTAGTTCATCTACAAAAATCAGATGCGGAAATCTGCTAATTTTCCTTCTTAACAGCTCTATAATAATACACCTTGCGGGAAGGAAATTCAAAATGCTAAACCAAGGTGCTTAGTCATAAAGCGTATGGTTCTAGTGGTTCGTTCCTTTCCTCCAGCAGCTACAACCCGTCATCGAATTACTTACCTAATGCATATGTTCTAATAGCCAAATCTAGTTTCTTTTTCATATCCTTCTGTTTTAGATGAAGCGACTTTAAAATTGCAAATGTTTCTCCCCTTAGATGCGCGAGCATAAATCACGAGTAATACTGAGCTGTCTGCCTCATATTGATTCTCTCGTGAACTAAGCCAGATGGGTTCAGATATGAGCATGATCTAATATTCCCCTTAGCTTGATTTATAGATTTCTTTGTGCATTACCTGACCATAAATGAGTCTTGCATTATTTCTTGTGTGCCTGTCAAATTAAAGAAAAATATTCTCGTTGACCTTTAAACCTGGGAGAAAAAAAATGAGTCGGAGACGTTTTACTGCATGTATTACAGTGATCTCAGTGCTTCCATGCCAATTAAGAGTGTGTGATTTTGAAAGAGGTGTAGTAATTTGTGTTGTGTGTAATGATTTCATCTTCCTATAAAGCACGCAGTAGATACACAGACAGGAGCATAAGCTACATGCAAATATCCCTGGGAGAGAGAAAAAGAGGAGAACAATTTGGCACAATTCTTTCCTTAATTTACAAAAATGAGCGCTGATTGCAAAAGCTGAAATGTTTGTCTGGAGGAAAATAATGTTCTTTAAAATGTAGGCACAGCAAGCAGAAATGCAATGACTGGCACACGAGGTGTTAATGCTGTTAAGGGCAATGAGCATCATGAGGTGTTTGCTGACCCCAGAAACCTCTTACGTGAGCAAAATTAGTATGATATGTATGAAAAGTAATGAGCAACGTATTGTGAAACTCTCATTAGGGCACAAACCTGGGCTCAGGACTTGCAACCAACTCTGGTGGGAGACACTAGGTCTTGTCTGAGCAAAGAAGGTTGTGCTTAAACTGAAGGGACAGACCCCGGCACCCCACGCCTCCTCCCACTAGGGAGTGTTTCTATAGCCTAGTGAGCCTATTATCCTCTCTTGTATTATTTGTAATTCATGGTCTGAGTGATCAACCCTAGACATTAACGAAAGAAAATATTTCCCCCTCTGCCATTCTTTCGTTTCTTTGGCCAGGTGAAGGATGGTAAACACGCTCTGAAACTGCTCAGCAGACCACATCCCTGTCACATTTCTATTCGGGTTGTATCTATTCTGTATCTGGAGATGACATTTTCAGTAAGATCAAGATTTTTTTCTTCTGTCTTCTAAGAAAGCACTTTCTTGATGAGTCTTTCCATGCTATGTGGGCATGCTACAAAACCCAGCTGGCAGCCCAGGCCCGGGCTCTTCTAGGACGAGGCGGACCTCTTCGTGCTCTCGGCTCTCTTTCCAGGTAGCTCCCATGCGTCTGTATTGCCCAAACCATTCTTTGTTTCAGATTTTTCTTCAGCTCAGTTACGTTTTGATTAGCCAACCTCATCCTACGATTGAAAACAACGGTTCTGGAATATTCGTGTTCTTTTCCCATCTCTTGCTAAGGTCACTGAACTATCGAGTACTTCATTTCCTGGCCTCTGGTCTTCATTATTTTATTCTAAAATGGCTCTGCTGTAACTAGAAAACCGCTTTTAACATTTCCAGTTATCCAAAGGCTGAAGTGTAGCCAGTGTTTTACATCTGCCCAGGGATGCGCCGAAACAGTGCATCTAATGGGGGGGCAGTATATTAATGACAGAGGGTCATAAGTATAGATTTTCTTTGGTTTGGATGCTTTATTTTAATTCCAGTGGCTGATTGCATTTGTTTATTTTTATTACAGTAAGCCTCCAGTCCCCGAGAATGGGATCTGTGGTGCTAAAGACACTTTTATTATATATGAGACTTCAAGTGATAGTCTTTGCCCTGAGGAGCTCACAATAAAAATAAGCAGCCAGAGAGATAAAAGACATGATTCAGCATCAGATGTAATTTGCTGCATGAAGCTGATCCAATTGTATTTGAAGGATTTATTTTACAGTTGAAGAAACTTAGGCACAATGAAATGAAATGACTTGCAGAAAATACCCCAGAAGTCTGTGGAAAAGTAGGAACTAAAACTCTGATTGCCCCGTGGCTCCCAGGACAGCCCTTCTCTTTGACATGGGGGAACTATTCTGCATTACGTGACCACAGCACATATGGTGCACGTCCCAATCACAGCCCTGCCCAGTTATGTCACACAGCAGAGGAGTTTTATCCCTCTGCTGTGCATAAGGTGCTCAGGCACTCGCAGAAGCTCCAGGGAGGTGGTGGAGTCCCCGTCCCTGGAAGGGTTTAAAAGACAGGTAGATGAAGTGCTCAGGGATGTGGTTTGGCAGTGGACCGGTACGGTTGGACTCGACGATCTCAAAGGTCTTTTCCAACCAAGAGATTCTGTGATTCTGTAAGCTTGGCACTCTTTCTTTTGTGAGTTGTTCTTATTCAGAGAGGGTCTTTTGACTTCTAGCACAAATGGTGCTTTGAAGAGATACGTTTACTGCATAAAGACATAGAAAATACACCTAAATTCCCTATTCTGGCCTGTGTTTGTATATAAAAAGTATTGTGGCAATAAATCAAAATGCAGTGATTGCCATTCCTCTTCCCGTGGTGATTTATAATTGTGGATTTACATCTGGCTAAAAGACAGTGTTCAGATGGTCTCTCTTGCATGGTAATAACGGCAAGCTCTCCTCTATTGCCTTTTAGTGTGGCAATGGAGACTGAGAGCCCCTCCACTTTAAATAATTCGACAAACACATAAAATGAGAGTTAAAACCCTCTGCAAAATACAAAAATAATAAAGCACGATCAGCAAAACCCTAAATCATAATGACACTGTTATCCAGTGTCAGCTAGAGACGCTCACTGACTACAGTGGGGTTTTAAGTGAAGCATTTCTCTCTAGTAAACAAAACAAAAAAGAGGACAGGGACAGGGAAATAATAATTCAAGAATTTCTTAATAGAATTGATTGGCTAACAGCAGAAAATGGTTGTCCACCTGCTGGTACTACAGGCAGAAAAACCCACAGTGCTGTAGGATTGAGATGTTGTGTTCCCTTTAGCAACATTTCTCAGTCTGGGCAGTAAAAACACCCATGAGTCACCTTCATATTTATAAACTATAAATGTAATTAATTTTGGTTCCCTTTGTTAAACCTACTCAGAAAGGGTTTTTAATTCAGTTGTCTAGAAAAGTGAATATACAAGGCTGAGGGCAGGTAGGTGGCTCTCAGTGAGAGCTGGACAATGGTATTCTCGTCTGAAAAGTAAAACAACAGACAGATCTGTGAGACCTTTACCATATAATAAATAGGATCTTAACAGCAGATTGTTTGGTGGAGGAGTCTTCTGGCATTGGAAATTTAATCTTCTTAGCCTGAAATGGGTCATGGACAGTCTCTGAATATGCTTCAGGTGTGAGGTAGTCCTCAGGCTTCCAGGGAAGGGCAGTGCTGGAAGCTGGCCTCTCCTCTCCCTACTTCAGCATTTCTAGAGCTGTTGGGACAGTACACGAGTCCTACAAATTTGTTCTGGACTGAAATATGTCTCAGACAGACTGAAGATAAGGAAAGAAAGCCAAAACTCACCTCTTAAGTTCATATAGATATTCAGCACCTGAGCCATCCAAGCCAAGTATACTTG
This sequence comes from Clamator glandarius, assembly GCA_033459285.1. Classification (NCBI taxonomy): domain Eukaryota; kingdom Metazoa; phylum Chordata; class Aves; order Cuculiformes; family Cuculidae; genus Clamator; species Clamator glandarius. Next base: position 1,282,825 of record JAUNZM010000463.1, on the reverse strand, counting down.
CAATCCATGACACCCTTCGAGGGAACATGCTGTGCTCTATAGATCACCTCTGCCCAGAAGAGAGAGATACTGGACACATAAGTGCCCCTTAAAGGCAGTGAGGAGATGAACTAAGTTGAGCTTTTTGATACTATCCATCACTGCAGTCAAAATGTTAAATCCTCCTCCTTGTCCAGCGGTTTATTCCATAATAGAAACATAGACAGTAGTGACAGAGAAAATCGCTTGGGTCATCTGGTTTATCCTTTGCTGGGAGAAAGATTGTTTCTTGCAGTTGTTGTGTTTGCAGATGATACCTGCCCCAAAATTACCAGCTGACCTGAAGTCTGACAGAGAAATGGAATATTACTAAGATAAACCATGCTCGGGTGCCTGGTTTTATTGTTTGTGCAGTAGTAGAGAACCAATTCGGGGAAGAGCTTATGAGACAAAAAGGGGGAAGAACTGTCAGCCTTCCTCCTGCCCAAGGATGCCACCTCAAAGAAGATGATGAGGGAAGGGACAGGAGAAAACAGAACATTATCTGTGAACAGCACTGTGCTAGGGGGGTGATCATCTGTGAAGGTTGTAGGGAACCACTGGAAAAGGAGTAAGTAGAGCAGAGGTCTTCCTACCTTCACAGTACCAAATTTCATCCCAATATCTCATCTAAATCTATCCTAAAGGATTCTCCTCCCCTGCTCCAGGGGGCCTTGGGGGAAAAGACTGAGAGTCCTTTTCTTCCGCATCTCTTGTCCCTATTGGACTCAGAAAAGAAGTCACACATGCTGATCTCTTTTTCTGCCTAAAGTCGTAAAGAGGATTAACCAACACAAGGCTCCGTATGAAGCTGGATGCTACGTTTTTTTCTTAGCACCAGAGCCTCTCAGACATTTTTTAAGGTCAGCAATGGTTTTTCAGGGCTTCATGCATGCTTTTATATCACAGGTTACAATTTAATTTCCAGCAGTTCTTTGTTTCCATATCATTCAAGGTGAGCCTAGAACAAGACCTAGGGCAGTGAGAGGGAAAAGCAAGGCTTTGCTGGGATTTGATCGATCCAAGATATCCAGGCTGTGGGAAACTCATAAAATTCACTGCCCCTGAACTGCCGCAAACTGTTCCCCTGTCCTTCTTGGTGTCCTTGAGCAGGAACTTTCATGGTCAGGCAGTCTCCTGTTCTCCACTTGGGAATCCCTTGGGGCACAGATGACAGGGCTCCTTCTCACTCCTGCATTCAAGTCTCAGCTCTCACTCTCAAATTTACACCTTCCTCTTGCTCGCTTCCCCCCCAACCCTTTGCCTCAAGTCTGATCCCTCAGCAGAGCCTCCGAACAGCCCAGATCCCCCTTTTCTTGCCTTTAGCGGTTGCCCGTTGTGCTGTCTTTGCCTGACTCTCTTTTGTGTATTTTACCTTTCTTTTCTGCTGTCAGCACACAGGGACAAGATCCGTGGTGTTTTGGTACACTGTGTTTAGCACAGCCACAAAAAATTAGGATCCAAATCATATCCAACCTATCGTGTGATGACAGGGCAAACGTGTAAGCCAGAGATCCTCTGCGCCACGCTCGGCCCTTGACGGAGCTTTTGCAAGCAATGTGAGTGATGAGCTCCTATTTAGGAACTGACAAATTTCTGTGGATCAATGATTATTAAAAAGAAAATGTCATTAAAGAGGACAGTTCAGTGCAGTATCATCCAGGAGCTGTCAATGTCTCTTCTGGGAAAATGAAAATAAAGTCTCTTGCAATGCATGTTTTAAACATTTTTAATTTAATAATTAACTGAAAGGCCGAGGCAGCAGCTTCCAGAGTGCATTTCGGTGTCCATTACAAAACACTGATTCTCTGAAAGGCAGGGCATTATAACTTCTTGTAATTCTTGCTAGGATTTAATTTACAAAATGTTTGTAAATTGAACTGTGTGTTTGTTTCTTTTTAAATGAGGGTAGCAAATGACTCAACATCTTACAAATTAAAGTTAAAAAACCCCCAAATACTTCAATTTGATATTTGAAGATGAAAGAGGGCAGATTGAGATGAGATCTTAGGAATAAATGTTTTGCTGTGAGGGTGGGGAGGCCCTGGCCCAGGTTGCCCAGAGCAGTGGTGGCTGCCCCATCCCTGGAGGGGCTCAAGGTCACGTTGAATGGGGCTTGGGAGCCCCCGATTCAGTAGGAGGTGCAAGTGAATAAAGATCTTTGTATCGGAAGGTATTTTTAATTTGGAAGATTCCTGCTTCAGTGAGAAAAATGAAACACTCGCTTGTCTGTTGGACGTCCCTGAAGCAATTCTTTCCCCACTAATTTTGGTTCAACCACTGGATAAAAAAATTAATTATTTGGAGAGCTCAATTCTTCTCACAGGAACGAGCCCTGCAGACGTTAGTAATCCGCATTGTACTGTTGTGTGAAGCCTGTCTTTGCTCTGCTGAAACAGTGAGGTGAAGTGCTAGTGAGATGCAGAGGTGTTGCTGAAAATAAATATTTGTACAGTTTGTTAGGAAGTCTGTTATGTCCTGTAAGACAGCAGTCCTAAGACACATTGCTCTTATTGCTTGTGGGAGGAATTTTTTCAATAAACCAATTGAGAGCGAAGAATTAGTTATTTTAAACATAGTATTATTGGTAAGGGTACTTTATTTCTCATGATCTTTCAGAACTGAGACCCTACATGCATATAAACCCAGGACAATAAGAGACAGTTATCTCCAACAAAAAGAACTAAGGAAAACAAAGGGCTGGTACCAAGGGATGGGGAAGCACAAGGAAGAAGTTGAAGTAGTACTGGTTAGTTTGATAGATTAGTGCCTTACAAAGAACATCATTAGTGTCAGGTTCTAGCCAGGCATCAGAGTGAACGGGACATGTGCAGAAATCTAATCCTGGGCACCCCTGCAGCGCTACACACCCTACGGTGAAGGAAGTTGTTTCCATCTTCCGGTACTTTGACTTTGTTAGAAGTCTTAATATAATCTAATTTCACAAATTTAAGTTCAAACTGCTCCCTTCATCTCAGCCTTCCTGTTGCTTTGGGGGAGCTGCAGTTCTATCTCCTTACAAAGGTCTCGCTCCCAGGCGTCGTCTCCTTTTCCATGACGTGAGTCAGCCTTTTCCTGAGGCTTTTTGCTTTTTACGTTTGTCACATTTGTAGATTTGTTCTAAACTTTAGAAAAAGCAGCAAGCTGAAAAGAGGCATCGCTGGCTGAGCTGTGGGGTTTGGAGGGGGCAGCGTGGGGCAGCGGGGCTGGGACCTGTCATGTGGGGCACTGATGGGCTCAGCTGAGAGGTTACAAGGAGAGTAAGTGCCGCCAAATCATAGTGCCCAGATTAGATGAAAAATATCTAGGTGGAGCATTTCTACTTCCCACCTATTTAATTTCCTTCCCAATAATATGTTTATTTCATGACAATTTTTAAAACCAGAATTAGAATTCTCCATAGAAGTACAGAACTATAGAATGGTTTGGGCTGGAAGGGACCTTAAAACCCATCCCATTCCACACCCCTGCCCTGGGCAGGGACACCTCCCACTGGATCAGGGGCTCCAAGCTCCATCCAACCTGGCCTTGAACCCTCCAGGGATGGGGCAGCCACCCCTGCTCTGGGCAACCTGGGCCGGGGCCTCCCCAGCCTCACAGCAAAACATTTCTCCCTAAAATCTCATCTCAATCTCCCGTCTTGCAATTAAAAGCCATTCCCCCTCATCCTATCCCTGCACTCCTTGATCAGAGCCCCTCCCCAGCTTTCCTGGAGCCCCTTTCTGTACTGAAAGTTGCTCTAAGGTCTCCCCAGAGCCTTCCCTTCTCCAGAGGGAACAAGCCCAACTCTCTCAGCTTGTCCCCACAGCAGAGATGCTCCAGCCCTTGGATCATCCTCCATGATCTTCCATGGGGAATAAATCCATCTTTCAGTGATAAAATGGATGAAACCAGGCTACAAGAAGCTAATTTGACTTTCCAAAATGGCAGAGTGGCCCTTACATGGGGCTCAGGCATCGTGCAGAGGACAACCCTTCCTCCTCCCCAGCAGCTGCCCTGTGCAGACGCCTGTTCCTAACTCAGGCGAGGCTTTTAATTCAAAACAAAATTGACCTTAGGAGCCTTTACTGTCAGCTTCCTTCTTTAGCCTTCTGCTTTCTGTACGCAGTAGTTTTCTGTTTAGAACTTGGCAGCACATTATAGAGTTATTTGGTATGTTTTCATTTGCCAAATTAAATTTGGAGAGGAGGGAGCTATTTCATAAAATAAACCAATATAACCAACACTTGCCCTGCTGGGAAAGAAGATACTGATCACTGAGAGAGTGCGTGGAAATCCGCAGAAATAACAGCGGTGTAAAACCACGGCACTGTGTATTTCTAGTAACCAACCTTCAAGAGAAGATGATGAAAACAAAGGAGGGCGATGATACGTGGATTAGAGAACATAATGTGAAGAGGCTGGGCAAGCTGAATTCATAGAGTCCAGTGAAAGAGATGGCTCAGGGGGAACATGATCACAGTCTATAAATACCTTCAAGGTAACAACAGAAATAAAGGGAGGGAATTATTCACAGTCTAAGGAAATTGTAGGCCAGGGAGCAATGGCCCGAAGCTAAGAAAGAAAAAGTTTAGGTGAGATATTAGAGGTGGGGGAAGAACCCTGGAAAAAAGAACACGAAAGCGCTGTCAAATAACCAAGGAGGGGCAGTGCCTGGTGTAGTGTAACTGTCAGGTTTATGCAGCCAGTGAGGTGGCTGGAAAAGAGAGAGAGAGAGGCTTTAATCAGACACACAAGCGCCAGAGCAGATTGAAAGAGTACCTGGTCTCACAGGCTGTGCTCCCGGTAAAGCCTTACAGCGCTGCACACAATTACAAGGCAAGAGCTGTTTCTTTGAACTGCCTCAGCTCTTCCTCTCTTGCTTAATCTTACGTATTTGCTTCATCCTCTGTGTAACCCACCCCACTTCCCATCCAAACATGGATGAATTCCATATCTTCCCCTCTCACGGAGTTTGGTTTCCATCCCGCTGACAGAGGTGTCGGGAGAACTGCAGGAAGGAGCAGAAGGCAAGTCCAGCCAAGAGGGCTGCTGATATGATGGATTATAGAAGGAAATCTCAAAGTCATTTAAGGATGAGGAGCTGAAAGTTTGCATGAGTAATACCAATAATCATATAAAAAACTCTGCAATGATGAAAAGCTCGAAGGAACTGCTCAGAGCACCTCAAAAGCCAACTCTCAATGGTCTTAATTGAAAGAATGAGAATTCCAGAACTGAGTGGGACTTTCCCTGGAGGAAATGAGAGTAGTATATATTTTTAGGTTCCTATGAGCTCTGATGGTGAGTCTCCATCAGCCAAGCTCTCCCCACTACTTCCCTTTGTCCTGGAGAGGCAAGGGAATGGGGTCAGCCAGGTCTGAGGCTGATAAGAATTCTCTAACAGGTGAAAGGTGTTTCTAACATATGCCCAGCACCTTTCATAAGGTGTGCTAATAACAAATGACAGCGAGTTCACAGGAGAGAAGATACCCTGGAGGTGGGGTTCGGTTGCTTGGAGGAGCACAAGAGGAAGCAGGGATGTTGTTCTACCCATGGGTGGGGGGCTCCCGCTGTGAAATGATGTACGATTATCACAATTTGCTGATGGCTGGCATCTACTCAAACTCCTGGGTAGACAGCAACCAGTACCCAGGGTGGTTTTGCAGCACAGTTACAGAGCTGCTGCCAAGATAAATATTTGATGTAGAGCAGAGAAACCTCTTGTAACCTTCCATAAATACTGCCTGTTGCCCTTTCTCTCCAGGGAACCACAGCAGAAGTACCCACACACCCACCCCTGCTGCCGTCTAAGGGTCTTTCCGCAAAGCTCCCTTGAGGTTGTTGCCCCTACCTTTCCGGAGAAGAGAGGGCTTTGTGTTGGACACCCCTCTCGTTGCTTTCTTTATCACGAAGCACCCACAGAGCGTCACTGTGTGACTGCTCGGCAGCTGCCACCAGCACTTGCTGGGCTGGAGAAGAACCAGGAGCTGCAGCACATTGTGCAAAAGCACACGAGATGCTAAATGTGAGCCTGCCATGATTTCATGCTGTCCAGAAGCAGCAGTGCAGTAGCAATGTTGTATCTGATACAATTCTGTACCCTTTTACTGGTTTTATTTTAGTTGCGGTGTTAGTGACAAGGAAAAGCCTGATGAATCTATGCTGAAGTTCTCCAGATGAAGGTCATCACTTTTAAGACCAATCCAGACAGCTGAAGAATGTTTTGCCAGTGGTATCATAGTGATGAGCATCTTGCAGAGGTAGTTTGTTGATTCCTCGTTTACAAAGAACTATTTAACGTAATGATTCTCTGATGTCTTCAGAGCGGATAACAGAAGTAGCATTTCAGAAGTGATCTATGTAAAGTCGGGTATGACTGGGTTACGGAGAAAGTTTGACTAAGGTAAATGCCAGTCACTAAAAATAGCAGATGCAGGATTTTGAAGACCAAAAACAATGACAAGTTTTGCTTTTCTTTGTTTTAAATCCGTATCTGTAACACATGCTGTGCTGAAAACCCTTGACAATTACTAATGAAATAAGAAATCTAGAAGACTTTTAAAATTATCTCAAAAGTCACCCTTTTTGACTTTAAATCCCCCTCAGGGCATCAGATAGGTGTGTACAAACAAGCATTGCCAGAAGGTATGTCCTTGAAAAATGTGGAAAGAATAAAGGGACAAAAGAGCTGCACCGGTCTGCGGCACCTTCCCCAAAGTTGCTTTCATTCAATAACTTTGTTAGAACAATCGACAGTTCCAATAAGCTCAAATGATCCCATTTCTGAATAGCTATTTAACTGAAGGGAACTACAGTCATTCTAAAGTCATATCTCTGTTACAATCTATAATGAATGTAATCTTCAAGGGGCAGTAACTTTTCCCAGTTACACCATTTTTCTGTTAAAAATGGCACGTGTTCCAATCTAGGTTGTCAGTTCCTCTGGCCACGGGCACGTACATTCCTCAGTAAAGCATCAGGCACCTCAGTATTTTATCAATGAGATTGGTAATTGTGTTAAAACTCTTTTTTTTTTTTTCAATCACATGCTAACATAACCTTTCAAGTTGTTTTTCCACTCTAAATACATCGGGCACAACAGCTGTTTGGAGATCTCCAATGAGAGCTGGTTTGTGGCTATCTTGGCAGAAAGTGCCTTTGGCCAATATAATTTAAACCTCTTCTGTAAATGCATTTCATGCTTTGAAGCTAATAATTTCTGTCATTTAAGAACAATGCTCTGTGATTTGCTCCCATTAGTAAAGGCGAGGAAAGGAGGCTCCCCTCACTCCCGTGTGCTGGTGATCCACTGCCCCTGGGTTTCCGAGAGCCGCGATCGCAGGGTGGGGATGCGGCCAGCGCATCTTTACGGGGTGGGGATGCGGCCAGGGCATCTTCACAGCGAGCACAGGCGGCCAGGGGAGCTTCACAGTTAGGTCCCAAGGTCACTCCAGAATGGGGAAGGAGAGCTATAAATGACAAAGCGCTGGACTGCAGCCAAGCCCATGGGAAGCTGCATTTAGCATATCATTCTCGAAGCAGCAGGATGAAATGCAAACTCCCTTTCAGACAGAACTTGAATGGAATTTGCTCTCAGAGCCCTCTGATTGAAATATCACTAACCGGCTTTCCGTGACAACTTGGAAGCGGGTTGCAATTGTGGGGGGAATCCTCTTCTGACCAGCCCCCAATGACGATGATGATAGAGCCCTATCAGATATTTATGAAAAACAGATGAGCTTCTGTCCTAGTGACATGCTGATATGAAAACAGAGACCTCAAATAAACACCTGGCATTAACCTAAGCTCCCATTTCTCCCAGGTAAAACCAAAGATTGAACAAGCAGTTGATTCGAGGATTTTGAAGTACATACACTGCATACAGTGCGGGTAAGTGTGATGATTTATTACTTGTAGATATTACTTACATACTGCCACTGGGGCTGCCGATCTCCTTTGTAAGGAGCAGAATTAGAAGAACTTAATGTGAGCTACTGGCTTCTTGGCTCCCATGTGTTACTTGCACATACAATATCTAATGCTGTGGGAAGATGCTGAGCCCTCCAGAAGCTGCAGCACACACAAACCAACGCGGGCAGTGCTATTCCAAAGCACTAAAAAAAATACAGTTTTGATGAGAAAAGGAAGAATTAATGATTTTAATGATGCAAAAGTTACTTTAGATTTTAAATATTGAAAAAATGAAAAAAAAAATTATCTGTATCACAAATATAAACCCTCTGCATCTTGCTATCACACCATTAACTGTATTTAAAGATGTGAGATAATATTATTGACAGTTGCTGTGGGAAAAGGGGCAGCTTGAAAGCACATCCCTTCCCCTTGTCTGCAAAGGAAGAAAACTGGCATTAAGTGCCGAGGCAGCTGCCACCCTTCCATCTTGGCACCGTGTTGGGTGATGGAAAGCAGTGAAGAGATGCTGGAGGTTTTGGGGAGGGCTGTGTAAAGGCAGGCGAGAGCCGTGATTTATTGGACAGCAGCTTGATCGGATGGATCGTACAGCTGTAACCAGGAGCTGTGAGCCCTTTTGCTTGAGCCAGTTTGTTATAACTGATCCTCTGGCAGGGCTTTGCGACCAAGGAAGGTACTATTAGCAAGAAATACTAACAATGTGAGCTGAATAGCTGTCGTGAAAGAAAGCCAGAAAGAATACCACACTGGCTTCTGGAGTTGGAGAGTTGGGTCTTTTGGATGCAAGTGTGGTAGAGTCTACTTTTGGGGAAAGCTGGAAAAAAAGCTTGTTTTCATAAAACACAGGAGGTGGCAGGGAATGGACTTTCCCTAGAACTGGTGGATGTGGCAATCGGTGTTGAATGGACTAAGTTCTGGAGTGGGAGGCACAAGGATGGAATAACGGTTGGTCACGGCTGTCTCACACCCCAGTGCTATGACAGCCACCAGCTGAACAAGTTTGGGTCACTGCTGATCAGGACAGGATTAGCTCTTCTCCTACTTGAGAAAGCAGGCAAATACGTTAATGCTGCAAGAAAGGAAGGGCTGCATTGTGTGAGTCCTCCTTTCTCTGAGCCTTTGGCATCTGCTAAAATGAAGAAAATAACTGCTCTTCTGAACTGCAACACAAAGGAGGGATTCATGGCAGCCTCCTGTGCATGCGCCTGCAGATTCATATGGTTTATTGACCGGGATGCTACTTTTACAATTTCTTCCTTTGTTTCATAGATCTTTTCACAAATGGATTTTGTGATCCCTAATAAATGAGATGTCTGAAGGTTCACAAAACCGTCTTTGTGGGTTTTTTGCCAAATGAAAGAGCAACGCAGTTTTTATCCCTTACGCACTAGTCTAACTCTTGATGCACCCTTTAGATTTCTGAATTAATTTTACTAATTCAGCTCATACTGATTTATATGCTTTAAAGGAGATCAAGGAGCTCATGCAAAAAAACCCAAACCTGTTAAAAGTATATTAAATAATTATTTATGTAACATCTTCCATTAAACAACTTAAAAGCAACAGAAAAATTAATTGATCTTCTTTGAGCTAAGTAGTTATCCCCATTTCAGGATATAAAAATGAAGGCATATTAAATCAAATATTCAAACACAGGTGCTTAAAGTTAAGTCATCTAAATATACAAGTCACCAGCTAACTACTGCTTTGATTCTCCCAACTCAGAAGGGAGAATTTTGCACTTGAGGGTCACACTGAACAGCACGAGAAATCACCATTTCTCCAACTACTACAGCACAGGTATTAAAGGGACCCAACTTTAAAAACCAAGATCTCCTGCAGCTTTGGCTCAAATTAGCGATTGTTAAAGAATAAGGCAACTCTTATTTAGCTCCGAGCTATAAGTGGGTGTCAGATTGCAGGCATTAGAGTTCAAAAACCACTCAGAAATGTTTATGTAACTGATCGTGCCACTTTTCCCAACACGAGTAATTACCGCTCTCTCAATGAGCAGCGTTTGCTTCCATTAACTGTCTTTCCTGAGGTTGGTTAGTGTATGAAGAGGGGTTGGAAGGCCACACCCAAGGAGATCTTAGCATGTTTGTGCAGCAATTCCACACCGAGGACAGAAACCAGACCCCCTCCCTGCCTTCTGTCTTCCTCGTGGGCACAACCTCCAGTTCCTTCTCCCAGAGCAAGGGCTCACACCTCTGAATAAGTGAGGCTTTCTGATGAAGAATGAAAGACCACTTATGGTGTGTAGGCATTTCAGATTAAGCATTTGAAAGGAGGTGCAATAACTGTCAGGTCTGCATATCTAACGGACCCTGAGCTATAAACATGCTCAAAAAGTGCCTAGTTAATACCAATTTGACAGTGAATTGGCACAGTGCTGAGCTCTGATGTATCAAATTAGCATTGATCCGCAAAATGTTACTGAAAGGTTTCTTAAATCTGCCAAGTTTTGAAAGCAGTTTGGGAGAAGAAGGCTTCTCCCCCCAGCCTGCTGTTTTTTCAGTCTTTTCTAATTCCTTACTCAAGTCCAAGGGCATCCCTGCAGAAATGCTTTAGAAATGTTAATTCTTTTCAAACTTTGTTTTCCCATCCTCATTCAGGAGTGATCGATTCCTCTTAGGGCGTTTCTTTGGCGTACAATTTCAGATCCTCTCCCGCTCGCTGTGGGTCGTGAGGAAGGGGAGCGGTGCCGGCGCGGTGCCCAGCCGAGGTTCAGCTGGACTCTGTACAGACGATGCACGTTTGATATTCTGGGATGCAGGTGCTCCGCTGCCTCCAGTGGATGGCTAGTAACTTCCAGGCGGGATTTCAAGGAACTGGCACTGCCCATTACATTCCTCTATGGCTTTGGTCCTGGCAACTTCAACAGCTTCCCCTCTCCCTGCGTGATATTAATAGAGCTGCACTCAGCGGGCCCGACTGTGCTGGAACACCCTCAATAAACAGAGGAAAGCTGGCACACTCTGCTCTCTGAAGGGTTCATGACTCCGCTGCAGCTCCAGCTCCGTCTGCCAGCGCTGGGGTTTGTTAACCTCCCTGGCAGCCTCTGCTTGGGAGGGCGACGCTGGGGGACAGGCAGAGGCTGGTTGACACGCTGCCACGAAGGGGAAGAGTCTGAAGAAGGTTTACATTGTTCGTCCTGGTGGTTTTAACTCCCTTGTCTTGCATTTTGCTCTGTGGATTTTCTATGATAGAAGGGCGAACATTGACACAAAAGAATTAAGATACAATGGTGACGTTTTTCTCCAGAATTGTTCCTTTTTTCTAAGCAGGGCTACAAGCAGCAGGTTAAGGTTCCAGTGTCAAATCTCAGAGCTTTCCTTGAAAACGTGCTGTAACAGCTACTGAAATGTTTTGCCAGCAGAAGTCATGTAACAGCACCTGTGGGAGAGGCTCGTGACGTTGGGTTTTATCCCCTGAAAGAATGGAAATTGAGCGGCTTTTGGAAGAAAGCCACTAAGTGGGCTGTTCCATGGTTGCTTGCTATTAGGGATGCATGCTGTGGCGTGGTTACCATGAGGTGGCACGTGCCAGCACCTAAAGGCTCCGAAAGCTGCACTGCCAGACCGGGAAGGTTGTCCTCAGCATGGCAGGGAGTGCGCTGCAGCATCGTCCCAACCTTTCTGAGCCATCCTCGCGCTCTGCTTTTCACCAGTGGGATCATGCTGTCCCCTAACTTGCTTTTCTTACGGCGCACGCTCCACGGCTAAAGCCACAGCTCCAGGTTTCGGTGGTGGCACTGGGAGTGGAGACAGCACCAGCAGAACACCTCCTTGCAGAGAGGCTGCTCCAGCTGTCGTTGGACTTTTGTGGTTGGGTCTCCCAGAGACAGAAAGCTCGCAGAACCATCCACGGGGCCTCGTTTGCTGGTCCCCACCAGCTCCTACTCGTTATCAGAAACAGGAGGCGGCAGACGAAGGTGCCGCTCCTGCGGCTCAGCTACCGCCAGGGAGAAATGTTGGCTTCCGTACGATGACTAAGGCTCACATGCTTATTACTTCTATCAGTTAGAGCTCTTAATCACTTTGTGCTGTTTCATCCTCTAACATGAATTCACTTCAAGCTGTGAAATTCACCGGTTTTGCCATGACTAATCCGTGAAATCTGCCACCTTCCTCCGTGGTTCGCTCCGTGCCCTAGTTAGGCATCATCTGTCTGAGCAGGGAAATCTGTCATTTGTTTCTTGCAGTTGAGCCAATACAATCTCATTCCCCTCCTTTCTCCTCTTTGCACTCAACTGTGATTTCATCACCACTTCTGCCTCTGGATGCGATGGGGACAGAGCGGCATGGGAGCCATCCTCACCAGGGTCTGCAAACAGAGCCCTGGCTTTCCTCCTCTGCGCAGCTTCTGGGTAGGGCTCAGCCTTGCATCGGTGGGACGCAACCTGAGACTTCAACCCTGGCTTTGGTTAGAGCCCCTTTGGTCTATTATATCATGTTTTCCATCCTTACTATGTTTCTCCCAGCCTGGTTGCTGCAATATTTTGGAAATCATTTCCCACCTGCCTTGCCAGTGCCTTGTTTCACGATACGTTCATCTGTTACTCTTTATATTGAACATTGCTGGCATTACTAAATGCTATAAATGTACCCAGTATACCGTAAAAACACACAAGCAGCTGACTGGTCTTGCCTACAAGAAATCCCATTAATCTTTCATTTTTCACATGCTCTGGGCAAGATCCAGAGGGTGCTCGAGGAACATCGCATAACTGAATTGGGTCCTAAATTCCAATTTTCTCTGATCGGTTAACGTCTAAAAATATTTTTCCCCCACTCTTAATGTATTAATTGTTCTTTGCAGACGTTGCCAGCTCATCCATCCTTTTACCCATAATTTACACCCTCTTAAAAACCCAGTGAAATATTATTTTAGTATTTCCATCACTGAAACACAGTGATAAATGGTCCTCTTTTAAGATCAGTGGGAACGGCATAATGGATGTGCAGGAGTGCTTACTGAGCCAAAATGGAGCCCTGCCACGAAGTTCAGAGGGATCACGAGCTGCCCTGGATACTCCTCGTTCTTCGAACAGCCCTTTGTGATGGTAAGGGTTTGTACTACACAGAGCTTTATGAGATAATGAGCAGAGAGCAGAGGAACCCTTCCCTCCTAGCTCTACTTGTCTTCACCACAACTTTCCTTTGCATGTCTTTTTTTACTGTATTCTGCCTCTTTTTTACCAGTTTCACACAAATCAAAGTCAATCACCTCCTGTCTGAAATGCAAACAAGATCGGCAGCGCCGTTTCTATTAACAGATAAATAAATGGACAAATCTCTGAGAGTCACTGGCTGTAATTAACCCTTGATTGGAAACCTGGAGGAAGAGGCTCAGGAACATCCCAAGTCACACTTCGTTACTTTATAAAATCATAGAATCGCTTGTTGGCAAAGACCTTTGAGATCATAGAGTCCAACTGTACGTGTCCACTCCTGAATCATCCCCGAGCACGTCATACTCTTCTATTAAATCCCTCCAGGGACTGGGACTCCACCACCTCTGTGGGCAGCCTCTGCCAGGGCCTGAGAACCCTTTCTATGAGAAATTTTTCATGATGTCCAATCTGAACTTCCCTGGGACAATTTGAGGCCATTCCCTCTCATCCTATTCCCTGTCACTTGGGAGAAGAGCCCAGCACCCACGTCGCTACAACCTCCTTCCAGGCAGCTGTGGACAGTGAGAAGCTCTCCCTGTACATCATCCACCCATCAGGAAACCCACGGCCCCCTCCTGTTCTGCTCATGGGGTGGATAAAATTTCTCTGCGTGACAACGAGAGCAGGATGGTGCCTGGTGCTCAGCCCCCGTGCTCGTCTCTGTATCCGCACTCGAGTCTCACAGCCAGGCTGGCCCAAGCTATTTACTCACCACCACTATGGACTAATCAGATGGCAATAAAAGCTTTTACTGTGCCATCCTGTTTGTGATCAGCAGAAACATAAAAAGCATGTTAGCAAATTGATTTTTGGCATTAATTGTGAGCAGAGAGTATTACACTGAGTACAGAGAGGGTTTGCTTTTTTGTTTTTGGTGGGTTTTTTCAGGCAGAAAAAATCTATTTTAGTATTTTAAAAGTGATTCTGGGAGATGCTGAGCTAAGCCCAGCGGACATACTTTTCAAATACCGTAAGGCAAAGAGTAGTTACTGAATCTCCTCAGTCTTATTAGCTTACATAAACATAAAAATTTGAATAATGTTTAAAAAACTAAATTCTCCAGATAATCCATAATCAGTAAATGTTCATTACTGAGATGTAGCAAATATGCATGAGATTTCCCCAGTGACATTTTGGTTACAGGATTTAAAAGGCGTAGCAAAGCCCTTCTCCACGCGGGGCCAGGCAGAAACTCCTGCAGGCTCCAAAGGTCACTCGGCTGCAGCTCAAACCTTCCCCGTCCCCTTCAGGAACGAGCAGAAAATCAGAATTCACTGTCTCGTTTTACAGCTCTGGTGGTTTATAAATAAATCATCCCACACGATGATTGATGTCTCCATATAAATAATTAAGTCTTGACCTTATGTTATGACACCTGCTAAATTTTTTGGCATCTGAAACCAGCGCCCAGGAGAGATCTTTGACACCAGATAAATATAGGTGGGAGTAGATTTGAGGGGGAGACAGAGCCAGGTTTTTGTGTACCCTCATTTTGTTCTGTTTGAGCCCATCAGCTAATTGATAATGACGATTATTAATCTCTGTTGCTGTCTATTCTATGGATTTAAGTCCTGCCTGTGATTGCTGTGGGAAAGGTTGCTCCATGAGAAGCAGACTTTGATTACATTTCCAGTAGCTGGACTGTCCCAGAGCTCCCCAAATCCCTGGGTGACCCAGCCTGGGCGCTTCGCATCTCTTTTTGTTGGAGATCTACTTCACCGGGTGGCAGAGCTCCCATAGCCTGGGTGATGCTGCCATCCTGCTCAGCCAGGCTAGGTAGCAGGTGTCAGCAAAAGTTTAATTTGGAAGCTCATGAATTCCAAAGAAGAGCTTAACGGTTATCCCCGACACAGAGAGCTGCTGTGGCCTGCGCCTGGAAAAGAGAAAATCCCAGGGACATGAAAGGAATTGATGAGACGCCAGGCATCTGGCACAACAAAATCTTCTTGGGATAAACTGGGGATCGCTTTCTCATCAAATGGTGAGCATCATTAATAAACAACACGGATTTAACAACTGCATTTCTGATTCTCCCTTCAGAGACCATTCAGGCTTCTGCCACTCCTCCTCCCCCCTCTGGCACCACACACACAGCCTGGTCTCTGAAGAGCCGCAACTTTTAAATCTTGCAATAAAACACAAGCATTTCGGGGTAAGCATCTAACATGAAAAAACGAGCATCTCTGGGTTTTTAAAGCACGTTAACTGCGCACACCACAAGTCAGCTACGGACAGAAAAGTGATGTTATAATACAACTGTACCAAGGGGCTTTCCTAACCCCTCAAAAAGCTTAAAAAAAGAAAACAGACGCGGCTCCGAGTGGGCATCCCATTGTTCCTGGCTGCTCCCACAGCACAGGGAACCCCAGCTGTGGCGAGGTGCCTGGGCTGTCCGGTCGCCCAGCACCATCCCAGCGGTGCTAACGTGCTGGGCTGCGACTGTTCCTTGCTGTGTTCTGGTTACGGGGCTGAGCAAGGGGCAGAGCAGCGCGGCCGGGTCCCCGCTGCCAGCGTCACCGTCCCGAGGGGCGCGCCTCGAAGGGACCAGCACCCAGAGCAGCCCCTGGCTCCCAACGCAGCCACCCGGGAGACGGGAAAGCGCCTCAGCACCCAGTCCTGCTCGCTCACGGGGCGCACTGGACCCCCACTCCAGGCAGACAGGATTTATCAGCTACTTCACTTTGGATCCTGCTATCTTCGGTCCCAAAGCCAGAGCCGGGCTTGCACCTGGAGCCGCTGGCTCCGTCCTCACCTGGGACCAGGGTCCCGGTGCCAGCGTCCGGGATGAACTGAACCCCAGTACAGAGAAATCGGGATTTATCAACTACTTCGCATCAGATCCCGTTATTTTCGGCTGAGCCTCCCGCCCGGAGCCGCCGGCTCCATCCCTCCGGCAGAGCCGGGGCTGGGGCGAACCGGACCCCGCTCGGAAGGGATTCGGCAACCGCTTCGCGTTATTTCCAGCCGCGAGCCCCGAGCCAGAGCTGCTCCCCGAGGTCCCCGCGCCCCGAGCCGGACCGGGGCGAACCGGACCTCGCCGCGGGGACACGGACTCGATCGATTCCTCCGTTCGGCTCCGGCGCTTTCGGTCCCGCGCCCCCCTGCCCCGGTGCCGGGTCCCGGGGAGCTCGCCCCGCGCTCCCGAAGCCGCCGATCCCGCGGCTGCTCCGCTCCGGCTCCCGGCACTTCGGGTCCCGCAGCCCCGGCCAGACCCGCTCCCCGAGCCGCTGCGGCTCCCGGGGCTTCGTGCTCGGCCCCGTGCCCGGCGCAGCCCGCAGCGGCGCCCGCGGAGCCCGTGTCCGAGCGCGGATGCGGAGCTGGACCCGCCCCGCTCCCCCAATTACCGGCACCGCTAATTAACGGGCGTCCCCGAGGCGCGGGGCGGGGCGGGGGGGACGGGACGTTAAGGGGTTCAGCGCGCGAGTTGGGGCACTTTGTCGAAGTCGGGGAGGGGGACGCGGAGCCGCCACTGACCTGCCTCGCCCCGCGCATCCTCCGCGCCGCCGCCGCCCGCTCTGCGCCGCGAGGGGAGGGAGGGAGGGGAGGGCAGAGCCGAGCGGGACGGGCCGGAGCCGCCGCCCCCTCCCCGCCCCGCATCGCTCCGCGTCGCCCCGCGCAGGGGGAGCCGCCCCTGGGGCCGCGGAGCAGCCCGCGCCCCTCGGAACGAGGCGGCGGCTGCGCGGGCGGCGCCGGGAACAGCAGCCGGGGGGGGGCGAGGGGAGAGGGGGACGAGGGAGAGGGGAAAGGGAGGAGAGGAGAGAGGGGAAAGGGAGGAGAGGGGAAAGGGAGGAGAGGGGAAAGGGAGGAGAGGGGAGAGGGGAAAGGGAGGAGAGGGGAGAGGGGAAAGGGAGGAGAGGGGAAAGGGAGGAGAGGGGAGAGGGGAAAGGGAGGAGAGGGGAGAGGGGAAAGGGAGGAGAGGGGAGAGGGGAAAGGGAGGAGAGGGGAGAGGGGAAAGGGAGGAGAGGAGAGAGGGGAAAGGGAGGAGAGGAGAGAGGGGAAAGGGAGGAGAGGGGAAAGGGAGGAGAGGGGAGAGGGGAAAGGGAGGAGAGGGGAGAGGGGAAAGGGAGGAGAGGGGAGAGGGGAAAGGGAGGAGAGGGGAGAGGGGAAAGGGAGGAGAGGAGAGAGGGGAAAGGGAGGAGAGGGGAGAGGGGAAAGGGAGGAGAGGGGAAAGGGAGGAGAGGGGAGAGGGGAAAGGGAGGAGAGGGGAGAGGGGAAAGGGAGGAGAGGGGAGAGGGGAAAGGGAGGAGAGGGGAGAGGGGAAAGGGGAGAGAGGGGAAAGGGGGGAGAGGGGAAAGGGAGGAGAGGAGAGAGGGGAAAGGGAGGAGAGGGGAAAGGGAGGAGAGGAGAGAGGGGAAAGGGAGGAGAGGGGAAAGGAGAGGGAAATGGGAGAGGGGAAGGGGAGGGGAAAGAGGGGAGAGGGAAAGGGGGAAGGGAAGGAAGGAGAGAAAAAGGACAAAGGGAAATCGGAGAGGGAAAATGGGAAGGAGAAGAGGAGAGGGAGAGAGGAAGAGGGAAAAGGGGAAGGGGGAGAGGGGAAAGGGGTAGGGAGGAGAAGGAAGAGGAGAAGGAAAGGGAGAAGAGCGAAGAGAGAGGGAAAGGAGGGAAGGGAGAGGGAAAAGGGAAAGGAAGGGGGATAGGGGAAGGGGGATAGGGGAGAAGGGAAGCAGAAGGAGGGAGAGGGGAAGTCAGAGAGAGAAAGGGGGAGAGGGAAAGGAGGAGAGGACAGGGAAGCTGCTCAGAGTGCAGGAGGGACCCGGCAGCCTCGGCGAAAGGGGCTGAGGAACAAGGAGCGGCTGAGGGAGATGGGGAGTTTAGCCTGGAGAAGAGGATGCTGAGGGGAGACCTCATCACTGTCTGCAGCTACCTAAAAGGAGGTTGCAGAGAGGGGAGCGTTGGTCTCCTCTCCCAAGTGGGAGGTGGTAAGATGAAAGGGAATGGCCGTAAGCTGCGCCAGGAGAAGTTGAGATTGGACATTAGGAAAAATCTCTTCACAGAAAGAGTTATCAAGCACTGGAACAGGCTGCCCAGGGAGGCTGGTTGATCCACCATCCCTGGAGGTGTTTAAAAAGATGAAGTGCTTAGGGATATGATTTAGTACGGTTGGAATTGATGATCTCAAAGGTCTTTTCCAACCTAATGGTTCTGTGATTGTATGCTCCTAGCATCTTGCGGTCCTGTCCTCCTCTGGGCTGACATCTAGCATTATTGAAAATAGGTGTGTTTTTAAAATTAGGTGGGATGATCACTGATCCATACTTAGTTCCAAAAGAAGGTGGTTGTGAAGGGGGAACAGAGCCGAGGGCGAGGGCAGCGGGAGCTGAGGGGAGAGGGAGGGTGAAGGAAAGGAGAAAGGGAGAGGGGAAGGAAAGGAGAAGTAATTGAGAACACAATGATGCTCTTGAATAATGAATTGGAATAGATGTGGTGTAGGCAGGGGATGGTGGGGACTGAGGTGACTTGCCTGGAGCCTGGAACGTGAACTATGGTGTAACTGCAAAGAAGGTGCTTCTTGCACTCTGCTGGCTATTTTCCACCCTAAAATACCAAGAGGCTCTTGCTGCTCAACTATGTGGCAGAATAAATGGTCTAGTAACAGCGGAACCAGGGTATGACTGTAATCCCCAAGAATGGCCTCTCTGGAGTGCTTGGCTATGGCAAGATGTAATGGACTGGCCTCTGGATGAAATTAAGAAACACCAGAATGAACTGAGGTGGTGCCCTGGAGCCTGTGCATCAAGGAGGCACGCTGTGCCCTCTGCACCTTGGGAGTGGGGGGTCCCAGGAGCTGCCCTGTCGGCCAGGGAATGGTGGAGCTGAGCTTTGGCAGCACGGAGGGAGCAGGAGCAGGGTTACTGAAAAACAAAGCCTGCTGTGTGATGTTGACATACCCACCATCCACCCTCACAAAGGCTCCGTGTGCGTTCACTCTTCAATGTGTGTCCAGATGGATCCTATCTACAATCTTCAGCACAATTCCAGGTGTGTCTTGTAAGCAATGACATTCATCCTTTGTTTAAATCAAAAGAAATGCGTTATACTTAGTCTGCTCCCTAGCAATCAATTGTTCTGACTAAGTAGGTGTTATTTATTAAAGTATTGATTAAGGACCCAATCCTGTACCTCCAAGCAAACCAACGCTTTGCTGGTACGTGGAACGTTTGCCTGTGAGTTTTGAGGTCAGACTATGTCATTCTGTTGTCATAGGAAAAGAAGTGCATGTGGTGCAGCTTTCCAGAGGGAGGTGCATTCATGCCATGTGGGGTTCAAAGGAAGAACACCACACATGGAAATGGCAACCGTTGTTTTACTTGAGTGCCTTCTGTCATATTCTTTGTGACGCAGGGCGCGCAGGCTTCAATGGTAAAAATAAAGAAATTAACTGGGGAAAGCGTACCAGGTTACCCACTCTAAATGTAAAACCTTCCTCGATGTCTGTTGCTATGGCAGGTGACCGCGAAGAGGAACAATCTCCTCCGAGGGCCAACTCCTGTTCACGAGGTGTCAGGAAACTCCTCTGCTACATCCGTGGTGGCCGCTCTTGTGAGCAGGGTGAGCAGAACGTGGCTGTGTGTTTTTCATGTGAGTTGTATCACAAAGAATGCTTTAAATGAGTGACCTTGAAAACAAAGCCCCAATAAGAGACCTGGCACTGGGTCTAGTTACAGTGAGGTCTCTCCCCACTCCCTGTAGGACTCAGTTTTTCATCAATTTTTGTCTCTGTTGCTTGCAAAATGTTCTTGGAAATGTGAAAAATAAGATGAAACAATGATGTCTAGGGTTTATTTTTGTATTTGGGAAGACTGAGGTTTATTTTTCCCCTCTCTGTCTCCAATGGAACAGAAGGCAACGTGAGTCCCTTTTGTTTACTTCTTTGTTTCTGCTTCTGACTGCTTAATAATATGAGCAGATACGCGTGTGGCTCTGGCTGTAGTCTGGTGCAAGTTAGTGGCTGTTTCAGAGCTGGGAGGAAGAGCAACAATCAAAAAATCCTGCTTTTAAGGGGGCAGAGTGACATAAGAGGACAGAATGAAAAAAAATATTTATATAAGAAAAGAATGTATTTGGTAAAAGCACGCTCTAACAATAGAAGATTTTCATTCAGCTGTTCATATGAAATGAGACTTCTAATTGTTTTCAGATTAAAACACGTTAAGGCAATATTTAGTGAAGGGAATCTTCTGTGTTCTGAGTTGTACAGGCTCATACGCTCAGGGTATAAAGAACCATAGAATCACAGAATGGTTTAAGTTGGAAGGGACCTTAAAGCCCATCCAGTCCCACCCCTGCCACGGGCAGGGACACCTCCCCCTGGATCAGGGGCTCCGAGCCCCATCCAACCTGGCCTGGAACCCCTCCAGGGATGGGGCAGCCACCCCTGCTCTGGGCAGCCTGGGCTGGGACCTCCCCAGCCTCTTCAGGAAGAATTTCTTCCTAATGTCTAATCCAAATCCAATTTAAAGCCATTCCCCCTCATCCTGCTGTGACCCAGTGACACCAGCACTGTGCTTATCATCAGGATTGCTAGTTATCATACATTATGAATTGCCACTTAAAATCCTATAAATAATCTTAATTCTTTTAAAATTGGCAGGAATTGTTTACTTTTGTTTAGTCAAGAGCAAATACAGCTGATATTTTCAGAACATTTGCTGTGGAAGGCTGGAAAAGAATTAGGGGAGGATGAAATTAATTGTAAATTTAGTTTTGGTGCTTAGACACATGTAAAATATTTCTGGTGGAAAAGATTGGAAATTATTTATCTCAGTGATTTGGAGCTTGATATTTATAGCAATATAATCTGAGTGCTTTAGGAAAAAAGATTATTTCCCCATCCTGCCAATTATTTAGAAAATAAAAGCCAACAATTTTTTTATTCGATATTAGAGGAAAGTTCATCTTATATCAAGTCTTTATTCATCTCTCAGAAAACAGCACAGAGAAAAATGAAGAGAACATATGGTGTCTTCTATCAGTCAGTCATCATTACTGCTTCTTCACACTATGTCATCACCCCACAAATAGCAAATGAGTGTGAATTTCTCCCTGCTGAAAGAGAAAAGAGAAAACTGGTTAGTGCAGCCAAGTCAAAAAAATAAGTATTACACTAGCATCAACTGGAGGATTATATAAAATATTGAAGGCAATGAGAATGCAGAGGGAAAAACCCCTAAACTGTCAAACAATAGCATCAAACCTGCAAATGCTGAGCCGAAGCAGAACTCATGCATTTCTCTTGATTTGATAACCAAGCTTGAAATATTGATGGGCCACAGTCCCTCTCGCCCATTCTTTATGAATGATTCTGTGCTATTTGAGGTGCTCAAACAGACAGTTCTCAAATAGGAACAGCAAGGAATGAAATGTAATAGTTTGTCTCTGGGGCATCCATAAAATCTTGAATTTCCTTTTTTAAGCAGACATCTAGGAAAAATATAATTTTATTTAATTCCCCCATGTTCCTATTACACTTGGAGTGTAAAGGTTGCAATTCAAATCCTTATCTGCAAAGCCTCGCTGCAGTTCTTAAAGTGCCTTGCAAAGAACTGAATGACAAAGTTGCCTTGGAAATAGCTGCCACGGGAACTTAATAAAGCCTGGCACTGGAAACATCCCTCCTGGTTTGGGAAAGGATGGTTCAAAATCAACCTCCTTGACAAGCAGCAAAGGCAGCTGAGGTTTGTAGGAGGAAAAAGTAAAGGGGAGACCTTAGAGCAGCTTCCAGTACTGAAAGGAGCTCCAGGAAAGCTGGGGAGGGACTTTTTACAAGGGATGCAGTGATAGGGTGAGGGGGCTTTAACCTGGAGGGGAGCAGATTTACATTCGACAGTAGGAAGAAATTCTTCCCGATGAGGGTGGGGAGGCCCTGGCCCAGGCTGCCCAGAGCAGGGGTGGCTGCCCTGTCCCTGGAGGGGTTCAAGGCCAGGTTGGACGGGGCTTAGAGCGACCTGATCCTGTGGGAGGTGTCCCTGCCCATGGCAGGGGTGGAACTGGATGGGCTCTAAGGTCCCTTCCAACCCAAACAATTCCATGATTCTATGATACATGATTATCTGCAGCCTGGTAGGTTTCCTGATATCAGGCAAGTCCTCAGGCTAGTAAAAACTGAATGTTCTTTTCTTTTCCTCTCTCTTTTCTCCCCCCTGCTCCTCCCCCTCAGTGTTGTTGAAAAACACCAAGACCCAAAGGGAGACCTTGTGAATAAAGCTTCCCGAGAGGTACCTCTAGAATAGCTCAGCAAAGCAGAAAATGAGGAGCCTTCTGGGAAAGTCTAAAGCAAATCTAGGCCAGATTTACTCCCAGATCTCTAATCCTTCATTCCCTTTGGATCCTTCCCTCAAAAAGCAGCTTATAACAGGATGCTAACACACCTGGAATTGAGCCCCATATGTAAACCGCATGGCAAGCTCCTTTCCTTTTGATGCCCAGCAGACAGAAGTGCATATGGGTTGGCGAAACCATGGTTCAAACAGCTCCCTGGAACTGTGTAGATGCTTAGACTAGAGTTAAATTTTGTCTATGACCAGTCCCAGGATCTGATATTGTTTTAGTGATGCTGCTTTAGAGCAGCCATGCCTGACTGTGGAAACAGAACTTTCCTCTAAGGATAATTTCCTAAAAATTGCTTACACTGCAGCCAGCCAGCGAGGGAGAGCTCGGCAGGTTTGGCAGTGGGACAGCGTCAGCCAGGGTCATAGGCTGCTGTGAGCAGCTTGACCCAGAGGGAGGTATCCCTGCCCATGGCAGGGGATGGATCTGGATGGATAGGGGTCTCTTCTCCCAACTAACAAGTGATAGGATGAGAGGAAATGGCCTCAAGTTGAGCCGGGGAGGGTTAGACTGGATATTAGGAAACATTTCTTTACTGAAAGAGTGGTGAAGCACTGGCAGAGGCTGCCCAGGGCAGTGATGGAGGCTCCATCCCTAGAAGGGGTTCAGAAAGCATGTATCCATGGCACCTCGGGACGTGATTTAGTAGGCACGGTGGCATTGGTTGGACTCGATGATCCTAGAAGTCTTTTTCAACCTTAGTCATTCTGTGATTCTAAGGTTTGTATGGAGAGGCAGTATCTTTATCAGACCAAGGAATATCACTGGGACAAACTGTTGGGTGCACAAACTATTATCTGAGAACAAAATAAAAGTCTTTGGGAAAGTGAGAAACCTCAAAAGACAGACAGAGCTGGCAGAGGTGTATTAGATCATAGGGTTCTTCCTTTGGCAGCAGCAGCAAATTGTCCTCCAGAGACAAGGACATCAGTTATTTCATAAAATATAGCCAAAAGGCCCACAACAAACAATATGGGTTAGATAGGGAAGTCTGAGAAGCATTTGATTTAATCTAAGAACAACCAGACCTGCCACACTTGGAGTGCAATCACCTTCCAAACTGCTCTTTGAAAACTCCATTGATAACCTGGAGTGATCTGGAGCTGTAGCTTTTGGCCTTAGCATGCTGGGTAGGTGCTGGAAAGGTTTATTTGAGCAGAATGTTCAAAGAAGTATGTTGAGATGCTCCCCACAACAACATATAAGGATGTGGGGGGTAAAGTATTTTATTGATCCTTTTTAGTCCATCCTCGAAGAACAGTGGTTGAGATGGATAATTTCTCATCGCCCTTTGAAGAATGGAACCTGAAGGTTTGGTTCTCTTGGGCACTGTCACTCACTAAGGCATAATTTGTTGTGAGCGAAATGCTGTGTTGTTCTAACTTGGGGTCTCTACAAGATTTGTTCAAATGCTATCCATTTCTGGCACTGGGCTTGGGCTTCTTAGGAATGACTTGGCTGTCCTGGCTGGATTTGCTTTGTCATTGCCAGACACAGTAAAACTCAGGGACAGAATTTGTATGCACTGTGTACACAGCTCCTTAGTGTCCATGTTTGGGCAAGAAATGGAGCCCCAATCTATCAGTACAGTGAGGGGCTTTGCTGTGCAGCAGCTGGGATGACCCTAAGCATGTTGTTCCAAGCGGATGCATGGAATGAATCATGCTGGAAGGATGAATTGGAGAAAAATACGCTTAATGCTGGCCAGTAAAAGTGATCCTAGTGGCATCACTCCATTGCTGAAGAAATGTGTTGCAGAAATGTGACATCAACAAGTCCCTTCTTAGGTTGCCAGGAGCAGGGGCAGATCTCCTGACACGTGCACTCTTGGTTTTATGCGTTCTGTAAGTTGTGGTGTGACTCAGCAGAGAGGGAGCACAGTGCAGGCGTGTAAGCCTGCTCCTGAAGAACCCTTCTGAGGACCAACCAAAGCCAATAACTACCATGTGTAACAAACAACACTCTTCCCATCCTCAGGTCAGGCCTGGCTTCTGTGCCCCTCTCATGGACCTTCTCTCTCTCTCTTCAGCCTCTCTTGCCTTCTGCTCCTTTGCCCGGGGGAGCCATCCATCCCACACACCCACAGCAGAAACAAAACCGCCTCTGCCCAAGTCTCCCTTCCGCCTCTCTCCCTTTGCTGCTGCTCTCTTTTCCCTCTCATGTCACTGTTAACAGCTCTATGTTGTTTTTTTTTCTATAACATACAATGTGAAGGATTGATGTTGCACATGGTTCATGCAGAGAGGGGCTGAGCCTGAACGAAGCCATATTTCTTGTTCGTTCTTCTACCATTCTTTTGCTTCTTTTGGGCTGTTTTCAATGAACAGTTAATATAACCACAAATAATGCAATCCCCTGGGATTTCACCTAGTCTGCTTGCTTGAATATCCTTCCCCACGATGGGAATGCCTTACTCTGGGAGCTGCTAAATGATATGTGATACCATTCCTTGTTCCTCTTGTCCTTCCCCTCACTGACAGGGGTAAAGGGAAAGGCACAGATTTAGGTCTGGCTTTGCATAACCTCAGTGGTTGGGTTTTGTTTGCAAACCCAAGGGTGCTTGAGATTCAGGTCACTCCTCTCCATCCCCCTGCAGTAGTAGGCGTGTGTGTGAATGCATCAGAGAGGAGAGATAAATGACTCAGATTATGATCCATCTTTATTTCACATGGTTCTCAGCAAAAACGAGAGGGTGGCCGTTGTGTTGCAAAACCCTGTCGATTCGATTTTTATTCCACAGGCCCAGTTGTGGTTTGGGCAGAAGTTCGTTAGATCTTAATGCCCAGAGGGTGAGGGCAGCAGGACCTGGGCTTTTTGTTTGGCCAACTTCTCTGAGGTAAGCTAGCAGGTCAGTTTAGGGAAAAAAACAACTAAACTGTTTTCCACTGATTCTTGCCTCTTGGTTTTCATATCTGAATAGGCGTCATCATCTTGTCTCATTAGAGGTAACTGAATCTGAAGGGTAAGAAGTAAAAATCCAGGCTATTGACATACGTGATGCAAACTATCTCTAATTCCTTTGTAACCCGGGGACTGTGGGATGCTGTAGCACATGTCTCGTCAGCTGGGGAAAGTCTGCTGTTGTCCTTTAAAAATCAACTGCTGTCTAGGTGCATTGGTTTTCTTTAGAGCTAAACCAATGATGCTTCTTGAATCAGGCTTCCAGTCCTTCCTGAATTTTGAATCACAAAAGCATCTCCAAGGTCAGTTCCTGGAAGACTTCTGGATTTTCATCACTCTGGGCCATCTGGACTAGATGAGCCAGGTGATCGCAGTGAACTCCTGTGTGAGCAACCGTCCATGTGTCAAGGGAAGAGAGTTTTTAAACACCATGAAAAGGGATGGCAAAATCTCAGGGCAGAATCAGGATTTTAGTTTTGTTTTGAACCGAGCAATGTAACCTTTCAAATTCACAAAGCACTGTCAGCTCTTATAATCCTTTATTAGCCTGCCTGGTTTTGATTTCTATTTGTATTTTTACCATCTAGGGAAAAACAGATTCTGGCATCCTCAAGTCTGAATGCTGTCAGCTGTCATTGTAGGAATAAGGTGGGTAGGAATTTCTTGTGTGAGGAATATTTAATTGACTGGACACTTAGGGAGAAGGAAAAAGAAGAAGAAAAAAAAAAAAAGAAAAGGGAACACCTGTAGCTTGAGTCAAGGTTGATTCTGTCCATTCTGGAAATAAAGAAAGAGAGAACACAAGCTGCTGCATTTGTGTGATTGCACTAAAATAGCAGCTTGTGTTTACATTTTAGCTTTCCATTACGAGGCTGCTGGCTGCGGAGCTGGAAGTGCAGATTTAGGATGTGGCGAGTACCTGTTTTGTAGGCCCTGTTACTGTACCCCAAAGAGCCGACACAAAAACCTTCTCCTCTTGATGTGAGTGCCAGCTTCTGGGGCAGAGGCTGCTGTACTGGGGATTTCATTCTGTCTTTGTAAGTGCCAGAAAAGGAGAATATGCAGAAAGAAGAGAGACACAAATGTTTGCTTGGGTTCCCTCAGATGTATTTTCCTTGTATCGTGGAAGTGGTCAGTGACTCTTTGTGCTACTGTTAATTCAACAATGCGTTGACAGTCTCCTTGATATCCAGCCTCACCTTTGCTCTGGATGTGTTCTATGTCAAACGTCTCGTTAGGTTCCAAGTGCGATATAGTAAAGCATGAAGCAATATTTTATGGTGTGGAAGACTTGAAGCACTAATTGCAGAGTAAATGCTCTCACTCTTGTGTCTAATTCATTCACACTGGTCCCTCATACAGGTGATGACTGGTTTCCCCAGCTGCTGATGGCAAAACCACACCCGTATGCTGGACCTGCCGTTGGCCTTTCTTGTTTAATAAACCCTCTTCTAGTCATGAAGCTCCTCTAAAGGTTGAAGGAACTCCCTTCCACCCCTTCCCTCCCTAGATTTTTGGAGAGGTTGAATGATGACCTGACTCTAGGCTGTCACTTTGCAAATCAAGCTGTTTTCTAATTAACAAAACACTCAATTACTTGCCCTTCTGTACCTTAAAAAGCAGAAATCGAGATCACAGATAGGAAGTCAGTGATAATACATCAACGCTTTTTCATTAAATGTGCCAGCTTGCTTTGTAACCTCTCTGCTGCTGCTGTCACAAACCGGTAAACTTTTTGTTTGATCCCACAGGGCCCTTGGAGTTTATTTCATTACAGAGTATAATATCTTCTAATGGAAATGAGGTAATAGGTATACCAAGAACTAGCAGACAGGAGATTTTGTGTCAAAAGAGAATTCAATTTTAATTAATCTTTTCAGAGTAATTCAATTGATTCTTCAGGAGGAACCTATTTCTGCCTTCCTCCCCAGTTTCCTGCACTGATTCTGCGTATTTTAAATCTATAATTCAGCAGTCCAAGAGTACATCTAAATAGAAAACGAGATACGTGTTAGACTGCATCTTGGGAGATCTGCTTGTATACAAGGACTGGCTATTTCCTATTAACAGAAGAATTGTGGTTTTTCTGGCAGTAGGAAGATCTTGATGATTTTTCCGTTGTCTCATTCTCCCTCCTTTCTTCCCACAGTGTGTGTATAGGTATACGTCTGTGTGTAAGCATGAGTGTGAAGACATATCTAAATATTCTGTAGCTTTTCACCAGCAAGAAGACTTCCTTTTTCTGACTTAATTTAAATGTGAGAAACACCTTTCTTTGTTACTTTCTCTGCATCCATTTAGCAGTGCAAGAAAGAGTTACTTGTCTGCATGTATGAGTGCAGTGTATGTGTGTTTAGTCTCTGTCTGTATCTACAACTTCCCAAGCCTGATGTAATAATTCATGCTCGGGTGGCAGCCAGTTTAGAAATGATTCTCTATAAAATGGAAAGAAAATATACAGAATGTATAAACTTACAGTATTATCTCCTTCTAGGCAGTTCTCTTCCACTCTCTGAACAACTACTTTCAACATTTCTATTCTGATCATCTTTAGGGCAGAAAAAATGATCTCTTGGCAGCACTCTCTGACGTGACTTTCAATTAAAGTGCTTTCATGTCACAGGCAGTACCGTATTGATTATGGTCGTAACGGATGTCACCCTGATGGGCTCTTCCCCTCTCCAGCCAGCGGGGGTCTGTTCTAAAAGGATGTGGGTGGAAGGCAGGCTTAGATTCACTTGCTTTAGGTATAAAAAGTACAAAATTGTGTGATCTCAAGAGTAGTAGCTATTTACTGACACACTTATCTAAGAGTTTGCCATGGAAGCAAGGGACCGGTCGGCCAGGTGTGTGTAGAGTCTGTGGGGCAATGAGTGGTTCTGAGCAGAAAGCTGAGAGCAGAACACATTCCCTCTCCCTCTCTCATTTGTACTGCAGCCTGTAATAGAAAATAAATTAACATACTCATTTTAATCTTAGGCAGGGAAGAGTGACATATATTCCTTATCTGGCAATACAAGATGTCCATATCATCTTTGGAAGAGTGAGGAACATGCAGGCAAATAAAGACACCTCTGTGGAGCTTGAGCCTGATGAAAGGTGTGCGGTACGGCTCTTGAAGCTGAGTGCAGTAAATGCCCGTTCTATTTTCCATTTACTTCTCTCTTTAGCTTGATTTAAAATTGTTTTGATAATGGAAGGCTTCTGGATTTGGGAATTTGGCACAGGGATGGGGGAACGCTAAGGTTACGTATTGTTGTTTCTGTAAGTGTGTATGTAGAGTAGCTTTAGTTGTATCATGCAACTTGAATTCAGGTACGCTGCTTCCCCTCACTGCAGTCGTTAAAACATCTAGCTGGAAAGCTTCGGTTGGGTGGGGCAGGGAGGCAAAGAGCTGGAGGGAAGAGGAAGAAGAGAAAAATGAATCAATAGAAAAATGGGGAAAAAATAGTAAAGGGGATAAAAGTGCTAAGCAAGAATGAAGGGATAGACCATATGTTAGAGAGTAGAAGGGAAGCCATGAAGGATGCCGGGAAATCGCATCCTTCCAAAAAATGAGACTCTCCAGAAACCAGAGCAAGATACGAGTGTAGAGCATTGCCTCATGGACTGAGCAATGGCGGGGTGGCAAGGGGAGCCCAAAAGTGAATTGATGGAAAAAGGCAGAGTGCTTTTGAAAGCAGATGCAGTTGGTAACACAAGGGAGGTGGTGATTCTTTCTACTGGAGTGCAAAGATGCTGCTTGTCCTTTGCTGAGGACTGTGACGAATATAAACATGAAGCTGGACCTACCACAAGAACTCCCCTGTTTTCTAAGAAATACGTTAAAAGAACTTGACTATATTGTACTTATGGGCTATTTATTTGACATGCTGTAGAAACTTGCTTTTCATTAAGTGAAGAGAGAAAGCGAATCACAGCTAATAGCCTAATTTATAAAAGAAAGCGTCTGATTTCCTTAGCATGCTTAATGAAGGAGTGTAGCTGAAGCAGAGAAGGCAGCAAGCTGCAGTGAGGTCTGAGTGAGCCAGCTTCGCGTGCCTGGCAAGTGAGAGCAGTGGCCGCTGGGCTAGCACATAGATCTAGCAGCTGAGCTTTTATTTTGAAGCTCTTTTGAAATCTCTATTTCAAGGCGCGTACCTGCATAAGCAGGGGCTGCTCGGGCTCCCAGCGACGGCTGGCACTGAGATGCCAAAACACTGCTAGCAGTTCTCCCAGTGGTGACGGGTCTTGGGGAGCCTCTCCCTGTGGCCTCTTTAGGTAGTGTTTTCTGGGACATTAACACAGTGTAATCCTTGTGACGAGCCTCCTTGTGTGGGCCTTTGCGCCAGCACATGCAAGTGGCTGTAATTCGATTTATTGAGGACTCGGACTTCCTCACCCAGGGCTTGTCTTAGCCTATGTGAATCAGGCTGCCCTGCTGATGCTAACCATGTGTTATCACAACAGCCCTCACTTTCTCTCTTTGTGTCCGCACTGCTGTGCGTGGTAAACTTACCCAGGGAACAGTTACCAAATGAGCAGAGCTGATGACTACACAGAGGAGTGAGAAGGACGGATTTCAGCATAGAACAGACATCTGGAGTCGTTGTCTTTGTCTGGACAGTGAGCTGTGTCTCTGAAAACAAAGCAGATCAGCCAGGGTGAGGATTGTGCATTCAGTTGCTTTAATTCCTATGGGAACACTGGCACTGAGAAAACTGGCATAGATTTAAAAGCTTAGAAATGTCCGTGGATGATTTTTAAGAAATGTGCTTAGAAAATGAGATAAATAATGATGAACCCAAAGGAGAAGTCCAGCAGTGTTTAAAGTCCTCCATGACAAGCCGCAAATAGGAGCCTTCTTTTTCTTCAATGGAAGTGAAGGAGAGATATTAGGAAAATCTATTTGGGTTTTATGGCATTGTATGGTACGGCTGGCATCTCATCCACTACCTGTTAAGGAGCAACGTTTAGTTACAGCATTCTGTTTACTGCCATCCTTTTTTATTTGAGCATGTGTAATTTAAAGTCATTTGAAGAGCCAGCAGCATAAAACAAACTGTCTGCGGCGCACAAGGTTATTGCCTTAGAATTTGGGCTTTAATGACGTGCAGAAAGGGGCCTGCTTAATGTCCCCGAGGCAAGCTTTGATTTTGCACAGTTCCTTTGAGCCCAGCTTGGTGTAAAGTTGCCTTGTGAAAGCAACAGCCATCACGTTTCCTCCGGGAGAGTTGGGGCCACATCCACTCCTGGGACCAAGGGGTGGCACCAGCAGGGCATTTGGCTCGGTGTGTGAAGAAGCCTTTTTCTGAAGATGCTGCGTTTCCCGAGCAGGGCTGAAATGAGGAACCATATCAGACCTTTCATTCCTGCAGAACAAACTGTGAAGAGGTTTCCCCTCTCCCCCATCACAAGCACTTGGCTCAAAATTAGCTCTGACTCACTTGCCAGATTGCTGGTAGGGAGTTCAGCGCGAGCGCCTCTCTGAGAGGCTGGTGCTGCTCAAATCCCCTTTCTGTGAGTGCACGCAGCCTGGCATGGGGCTAGGACGTGGAAGCTCTGGGATCTTCCCTCTCCCTGTCACAGACGTTGCCTGGGGTGCCAGGCCTATTTTAAAAAACTCTGGGTTGTTTTCTTATGCTTCTTGTCAGAGTGTGAAGCAGCAGGCTCCTGCTTGGGGTTGCCTGCCCAAGCTGTGAACTGTGACAATTAAACCAAATTCCCGATCTGTGCAAAATGCCCCGGTCTCTCCATCTGACGCGGGGTTTAGCATGTGTCCCAGGTGGAATTTCCAAGAGGATGAGCAATCTCCTAATGCACTTCCCACCCAGCGTCCTGCTCTGCACCCGCACTGGTCATACGGCCAAGAGGCATCTGAATGTCACCAGTGGAGGGGACGTGGCAGGTGCAATCATCCGTACTGCCTTTAGCAAATAGAATGGTAGGATCAAAGGGCTAAAGCTCCAATAAACAGAACAAAACAACAGATAAAGAGCCTAAAATAAAATGTTTTAATTCAGAGCTTGTGGATGGGCTTGTCCTTGTCCCTGCTCCAGGATTAGCTTTTCACTTGCTCCCTTTATTCCCTTCGTTCTTCAGCTGGCTTTGCTAGGAGGTTTCAGTAACATTCTTTACGCTTAAGGGTATGAAATAAATAATGAAAATCTTTACTGCTGTAATTTGCCCGGTATTGACAAAGCCTGATAGCTTCCCCGCTGAAGGCACTGCTGGCTCACCGACACAGACGTGGCTGCTGGAGACGGCTCTTGGCTGGGAACATAATGCTACTCACTCTGGTGAATGGAACACTAGGAATTAACTCTGCGAAAAGTTGCTTTTATTGAGGCCTCTCCGGACCCAGAACTCCCTGAAGATGTCCTGGCAGTCCCAAGGGTGCCATTACACCTTTGTGCTGTATGATTTCCAGGGCACGGACCATCTCATCCCATGGAACCGTGACAACCATGCTTCCCAGTGACCCCAATCCCCATGCAGCTCTAGGAGCTGCTGCAGTGTTGTGCGCTCACAATCAGTGATGTGATAATGAAACTGAGGAAATGATAGTCACAGAATCATAGAATGATTTGGACTGGAAGGGACTTTATAGATCATCCAGTTCTGATGCCCCTGCTATAGGCAGGGACACCTCCCACTGGATCAGGTGTCTCAAAGCCTAATTCAATATTGGTGAAAGCTATTACCATGCCAACTACCTCAGCCATTTTGCTGTAAAGCTGTTCCAAAAATGACAGTGGGAAATAGGAAAAGATGTTAATTTTTGTTGATTTTTACTTTCAATAGTCTTCAGAACAACAAGAGGTATTTTTGCTCAGTCTGTCAAGAAAAAAAAATATCATGTGGAGGCAGAGGCCAAGCTCAAGACATCTCAGTTGGAGCAGGAGCTGAAAGGGTGGTTCTGCCTCCTGCAGCTTTCTGCCCCAGCCAGGTTTAGTCCAGAGCTGCAGGTGCCCAACTGGAAGAGGGCTGGGACACCTGGACATCAGGAGGCAGCAGGAAGGGACAAGAGGGCTCCGGACAGGGCAGTGTTCCATCCGTGATCAGTCCATGGTACCTGGGAGCAGAAGGCGGCTATTTCTCTTTTCATGTCTCTGTACAAGGGAGAGCTGGGTAGCACCATCGAAAGCTGTGGCCTTGCTAATGAGCAGCATCTTCTGCTGCTGCTGCCCCAGCCAACAAATATCGAATGAAGTTCAACTGAGGCTGGGCCTCCAGGGATTAATTCCACTGCGGGGAGAGCCAAAGCTTCTGTCATAAAAGCAAAAGGAAAAAAGTGATGTGAGATCAGATACTACTTGCATAATTTTGTATTTTGGGGAGTCCAAAGGGACCGTAAAGCTGCCAAGAAAAAAGGTTTGGTCCGGTTCTGCATCTTTCTTTTAGGCAAGCAGGCAGCATGCACAGAAGCCTGCTTCAAAGCACACTTCAAGTGGAAATGTCAGTGCTAATACTGGGTAATCGCCGTATCTTGTCTCTGTAATAGCCTGTCTGCATAGCCGTATAGCGTTTCACTGAAAGCAGAGCAAAATGCAGGCCTGGTTTAAGGCATCCTCGTGTGTGTTAGAGGTGGGGAAGGGAGGCAGGAGAGCAGCAGTGCAGCACCCCATGAGCCAGCCGGCGTGGGCCCACATCCCCAGCCTCCCCGTGGCACCCACAGCCACCCAGTGATCCTCGCCCTGCTCCCAGGTGCGTGTGCAGGGGCTCCTGTTCGGAGTCAGGTGTCATTGCCTGTCTGACATGTGAAATGACTGAATGAAGTACCCCTGGCATGTTAACAACTCATTTTGAGTCTCGAGAGGAAATATAGCCTTTTGAGCTAATACAGTGAGCGGCGCGGGAGGAGAGGGACACACTGGAAGATGATTGTAGCTGTTGTTAACAATGCAGTTTGCCTGGAATCTGAGAGGGTTATGAAAAGCTGCTGTGTTTCACATCTTGTCTACCTATATCTATATTTTACTAAAAACGTGACATGTGAAATGTAGATTAGGAGACTTCAAAACCTCCTGGTTCTAGGAGCATTGACTTAGATGTGAACGCTTGAATTTCATCAGACTAGGGGATACCTTCCTGAACAAAGACAGGCTGCCTGGCCACTGGAGGAAGTTAAAGGCGAGGGAGAAATAATTTATTTGTTCAACTGCTGCCGAACGATGGATTCTTAACAAAGCACACATCTAAACAAACATCTTCAATATTTTTCTAGCCATATTTTATAAGCTATTGCTCTGGAGACTGGTTGTAGTGTGAAGGACAGGCGTGCTGAAATTCCTTGGCAAAGAACATAAACTTGGGGGTTTAAAGTCCTTCTATGAATGTCCATCCATGCCCCTCTCCACATCCACGTTGGCCCCCGTCCTTCTCCATTCCCCCACTGCACCCTGAGCCCATCATGGCCCTGGCTGGCCAGAGGGAAGTGGTGTCTTGGAGAGGAGAGGGAGATGCATCTCCTCCCCCAGGACCCGCAGACTGTGTTGGTGCTCTGCATAGGGAAATGAAGAGCCTAATGGGGAAGGAGATAAGTACACCAGAACAGGCAGCAGTACCAAAAATGCCTCGTAAATGGGATGTCTTAGATGAAAGTAGCTGCGGTGTAGAATCCCAGAATCATAGCACGTCAGCAGACATGTAATGGCCATCGCCTGCTCCAAGTGGAACCCAGCAAACCAGCATTAACTTC
Source organism: Clamator glandarius (assembly GCA_033459285.1). Taxonomy (NCBI): domain Eukaryota; kingdom Metazoa; phylum Chordata; class Aves; order Cuculiformes; family Cuculidae; genus Clamator; species Clamator glandarius. The sequence goes on along the minus strand of JAUNZM010000463.1, from coordinate 1,248,809 downwards.
ATGGAAGTCAGAGAGTGTTCCAGATTTGCACCACCAAAATCACAGATGGGTTTTCTGAAATGTCTGAAGGAGAGGACGTGTCTCCCGGCAGATGGAGGGCAATCAGATCCAGCCCAGGAGCTGCGGTGCCATTTTCCTTTTTTTGGGTTTTTAATAACTCTGGGTTTTAGCACTTCCCCTTATTATTTCAGTGGCTGACAGGGGACCTACAGGAAAATCCAGTTTTATTGAAACTGAAAAGGTCAGTTTTGTTGAGCGTTTCCATGGTGAAAATAATAAATTAAATATATTCAGACTTTCCAGGCTACTCAGATCCATGGGCTGGGCTGACCAATGGGAAGATTTTCCCACACGCTATTTTAATAGTATCTTGTTGCACATCTTTATGTGTGGGGTGGGCATGAAATCTTTTCAGAAAAGTATTTTTCTCTTTGTTAAACCAGATTCTTCACTTTTTGTAGTGCTGTCTATGGACGTGTCCATAGAGACATAACCACTGTCATAAAGCCCTTCAAAGGGGTCTTAAGTTTCCGAGGAGGGCACATTTTCAGCATCACCATTTCTATCACAAAGGTGTGTGCAGAGGCTTCTGTTGACTGTCCCACTAAGAGGTGTTTTGAGCCACGGGGGCTGGAGCACCTCTGCTGTGAGGACAGGCCGAGAGAGTTGGGTTTGTTCAGCCTGGAAAAGAAAACGCTCCAGGGAGACCTTAGAACAGCTTCCAGTACTGAAAGGGGCTCCAGGAAAGCTGGGGAGAGACTTTTTACAAGGACGTGGGGTTATAGGATAAGAGGGAATGGCTTTAAGCTGAAAGAGGAGAGATTCAGATTAGACATTAGGAAGAAATTCTTCACGATGAGGATGGAGAAGCCCTGGCCCAGGCTGCCCAGAGCGGTGGTGGCTGCCCCATCCCTGGAGGCGTTCAAGGCCAGGTTGGATGAGGCTTGGAGCAACTGGATCGAATGGGAGGTGTCCCTGCCCATGGCAGGGGTGGGACTGGATGGGCTCTGAGGTCCCTTCCACGCCAGACCATTCTGCGATGCTATGCTTTGTCTCTGGGAAATGTCCTCTGGGACTTGGCTCTTTCCCACTGACATCAGTGAGGTCTTTGCTTTGTGTTTGCTGCTGGTTGAGTTGGTTTGTAACTGGATATACTGTAGTAGGGCTCAGACTGATTTTGGTTGATTTATTAGGTTAGTATGATCTCTCTCTCGTTCCCTGAGCTTTGGATACTATTTGTAGCTACTGACAGCTTGGCAAGGAGGGATGTAGATACCGTTCCCTGGGGTGCTGCCCTGTTCTTGTCCGTGCTACAAACCTGCTGAAAACCCTAGTAAAGGCTTGCTGGAGTCCGAGAGGCTTCTCCCTGCGCAACAACTCCTAGGACAGAGCAGCTAACGCATTTCTTGTTCAGTCGCTGTAACTAAATGCCCAGTCCTGCTCTATGAATTTTCAAATCATTTCTCATCAGTCTCATGTACTTTCTTTATTTCTTTTCCCTTCTGCTGGTTACTGAGGTGCCAGAGACAGAAATGTAAGGTCTTCCCTTTTGAAGAGTTCATCTGCTCCTAGCACTCACTGCTAATTAGTTCTTTCTCCCCATAATTTTGATAAAGCTTTCTCAGTATCCAAGTGTGGTGGCATCTCCCACAGGGTTTCTTACCTTCTGCAGCATACAGTGCTGTCACTGTAGAAGTATTTTACATGATCACATAGAAGAGGGTCCTGTCGCCTCCCCTGGCTCTTCTGTAGACACCATCCTATGTGTGAATTATTGAAAAGGTGTAGAGAAGACATGGGGAAAGGAGAGCTCCGCTTCACTTTTAGTCTGTCACCCCATCCTGGTTTCTGATGTCAAAGAAGTCAGGGCCATGACTCCTATGTTGTATGACCCAAGTCTTGCATATCTTGTGCTGGATTTTAGCCTAGAGATTGCTCAAGTGCATGAAGGACAGGTCGATGTGGTCTGGTCGGCTGGGTTGGCGGTGGCTTATCCCTGTGGGGAGTCTTGGGCCGCACGGAGGCTTGCTGCCACCCACCCTGCTAGTTGGCTCCAGCAGTTGTGGGGTGCAGAGGCCAGGAGAGAGCACGTCAGGGGGAGATCCCTGTAAAGACCAGGACCAAAGTCATTTTTGGTTAACAAACTTATTTTGCATAGATGTGTGTACCTTGAGATAATCCCTGAGTAGGCAAGCCAGAACCAAGGAATCAGTCGTGAGCCACTTGACTGCGCCCTGGCCCCGTGCTCATCACTTGTGTGTGTTGATGCTGCCCACACCACCTGGAGTGTGGGGACGCTGGGACCTACAGGCCCCTCTGCTCCCAGCACCAGGTGGCACTGAGCTTGGCCACAGCCCTTCAGGAGGCCATTGTCACAGTAATGCAAGACCTAACTGGGATTTAGAATCTTGGATCTGTGCCCTTTGCCCCCTCCCGTCCCAGACTCTTCTTTTCCTCACAGCTTCTCCTGCTCTGGTTGCTGTTTACCCCTGTACAACCTTTCTGCCTCTCACGCAGCTTTTCACTTGGAATCACAAGAAGCCAGGAATGGCTGAATCTATGGAAATGGAGGGGATTAGCTTTGGTTGGGCTTTTTCTTTCTTCTTCTTTTTTTTTAACTTTGTTTTGCCTGCAATATGTATAACACGGTAATTCTTGTGTAATATCTTCACAGATTTTAGAGCTCCCAGTTCTCCTACATCCTCATACCTGCCAGTTTCTCTGTGCGGTGCTGTGCACCATATGGCCGCGTGTGGTTGGTGGGAGGTTGTGCTCCTCCTCTTACCTTCCTTTCCACCCTCCACTCCAGCTGCTAGTTCATGCAGAGTCCTCTCTCTGGTGGGTTTCTCCCACACTGCACATGTAATTCCCACCCTAAAATCTTTTAGCTATTGTAGCTGACATCAGGGGTGTTCTTCAGTCTATACAGCAAAGAGCTGTTTCATTTTGCATTCAATACAACATGAATTGAAGACCTGGGCAACGAGTAGATTGCAGACTTTGGGCATCCGCTGCCACTGTGAGTTTGTATTCACACTATGCTGCACCAACACGTGCACGTCCTTGCTTACTTACTCACTAGGGTGTGGTTCTTTCTCAGCGCAGACAGTTTTGCTATTAAATTCTGCATTAGTTTTTGTTTTTACAAAGAGACGAACACCTGCAAGCTGGCATACGTGACTCTATTCTTCTCCCTTCCCCAGTGACAGAAGCTTAAATGTAGCCAGCAAACTCAGAAGAGACCAAACATCTTTGCGAACAAAACGGAGACCCAGCAAGAAGCCGGTTTAGTCTCAGTTTCTTAAGGAATACGGCGAACTCTGCAAAATTATTCATTGACTACACAAATGAAATAAAATGGGTCCTCACCCCTTTCTCCCATCGCATAAATCCAATCCACTGTGACTCAATATCCCTGTGATGTATAGTGGTGCAGGAAGAAACTACTAGGATGGAAAGATGGAAGAAATACTCACAGATTATTTCACTATTTGTTATATCAGCACAGGAAGGACATGGATCTGCTAGAGTGAGTCCAGAGGAGGCCATGAAGATGATCTGAGGGTTGGAGCACCTCCCATACGAGAACAGACTGAGAGAGTTGGGCTTGTTCCCTCCGGAGAAGAGAAGGCTCTGGGGGACTTTAGAGCAGCTTCCAGTACTGAAAGGGGCTCCAGGAAGGCTGGGGAGGGGCTCTTGATCAGAGAGTGCAGGGACAGGATGATTTTTTACTTTACAGCTGAGCTGGAGGGCCTGCTTTTACTCAGGAACCACACAGGGTCACAGAAAATCAACAAAGCCCAGTACAGGGAGGAAAGGAGAGGGATTACCCCATTGTGAGGATGAAGACGTGAGGAACAGGGACCTTGAGAAAGTCACTCAAGATGAAGCACAGAATCTATGGCAGAGCTGGAGCTCACTGCAGAGTCCCCATGCAGCAGTGCCTTATCTGAAAGATCATCTTTCCTCTTATTAATAATGAATATGGTCTTTCAAATAAGATTTTATGTATGTTTAAATTTAATAGCTCATCCTTCAGGAAGGGCTCAATCCTGCTCAATACTACATCCAATCTGAGCTGCTTTAGATCTGTTGGGAGCTGAGAATGCTCCTCTTTTTCTGAATCAAGCCCTTAGCGAAGCCGATGCTATTGACAGATTACCGTTTATAGCTCTTTATTGCTTACTGTAGGTTTATTGCAAACTCCTTTCCTGCTTAGTTCTCCTTCCCTCTCTCAGAGCAAACATGATGTACAGCCCATGTAAATATAAAACATTAAGCAATTACTGGGTTATTTCAGATGCAGCGCTAATAATACATCATTTCTGAAACCCACAGCTTCAGATGTAGGGCACGCTGTACCAGTCGTCTCGTAGGATGCTCACTGGAAAGTGAGCTCAGCCATTACTGCTGTGTCCCTGAGTTATTACTCATTCACCCCAGGAAACAAAGGGGAGTCCCGGAGGTTAATGTGGTTAGTAAAGCAATTTGAGGAAGCTGAGCTTTTATCTGCTTACACAGTGTACCAAAGATATTTAAATAGCAGGCTCCAATCTCCTGCTCTTGTCTGCTGGCTCCTACATCACCGTCTTGCTTTTGTAATGACTGCCAGTCTTCTGCTGAAATAAGAAATGGTGAATTGGAGAATTTGCTATGTACCAGGTCCCTCGGGTGAATTGTCTGGCACCAGTTTTAAGAGGCTAAATGTGGGTTTCTTACTGAAAATGAAGACTGCTGAATTTGTGTGGCTTTTGTGCCCTTCTTCCCACTCAGCCCTGGGATACATCCTAGAAGAGGCCTGAGCAGCAGTCCTGGGAACAGTGAATTTCTGGGGGGGGATGAGGGACAGGGATATGCCTGTGCATCCACTCTCCACTGCCCATCGCTTCCCTTCTGCGCCCTTGCTCTGTGTCTGGGCAAAAGGGAAATAAATGGTATTGCCTTTCTGCAGGACAGGAACATTGTCCCAGCCTTCTCTGTGCAAAGGGGCTCGCAGTGCCCCTTCCCTGGCTTTCCTGCAGCCCCTTTCAACACTGGAAGCTGCTCTAAGGTCTCCCCAGAGCCTTCTCTTCCCCATGTTGAACAACCCCAGCTGTCTCATCCTGCCCTCTTATGGGAGGTGCTCCAGCCCTCAGATCATATTTATGGCCTCCTCTGAACTCACTTTAACAGATCTGTGTCCGTCCTGTGCTGAGAGCTCCAGAAGTGACCGCAGGGCTCCAGGTGAGGTCTCACCACAGTGGTGTAGAGGGGCAGGATCCCCTCCCTCGCCCTGCAGGATACGCTTGGCTTTCTGGGCTGCCAGCACACGTTGCTGGCTCACGTTGAGCTTCTCATCCACCAAAGTGCTGCTCCAAAACCCTGCTTGGGGCTTGGTGCTGCATCGACACTAACTTTAATACACCAGTGATAGTGAAGATCCCCGCGTCTCTCGCACTGCCTGTGAGCGCAGGTGAACATGACATGGAAAGCCCATAGGGCGTGAGTCCACGTGTGATTGGCACTGCCCTAAAGTGGGTCGCTGCCGCCAGCTCAGACGCGCCGTGCTCTACCCTGTTTCCCTTTGCAATGCATACAACGTATTTGAGGGTGTTAAATTTTTTAATAAGTGCCAAAGGCACACTGGTAGGGCAGGCTCAGCGAAGGTTGTGCTGCCTGTGTTATGCGTTCAGTGGGTAAACAGCAGAATGAATCTCCGGAGCTGTCAATCCAGTGCCTCCACCAGCACTGAAGTACCTGGAAAAGATGTTTTTAAAGAAAGATATGGATGCGTCGGGCTTCCTTGGAGTTGAAAAGAAAAAAAAAAAAGCTGAGATGTGCACCCCACTTGCTACTATTTATAGGCTTTCCCACTCCACCAAACAACCCATCTTCTGAATTCCTGAAGTTCATTTGGTAAAATATGAAAATCAGTGCATTGTGGGTCCTCTCTGCATAGCAGGCTCAGGGTGACTCAGTGACAGCGCACTGACCTCTGAGCTTTGCAAATGACTGTGGCCTGCGCTAATTATTTCTGCTTTAACAGACTTTGTTTTGAATTGAAACGTGGCTGCGTGCAGCTCCTCGATGAGCCCCAGAGGCTGGCTGTGCCGCGCAGCCCCGTGCTCTCCAGCCTGGCTTTGGGGAGGAGGGCTGGCTGGCTCCGTGGCTGCTGGCCTCGCATGGCAGCGCGGGTTTTTGCTTTAGCCGTGATAAATGAGTTTTTACTGATGGATTTTTGGCTGGCCTTTCCCAGGCACTTGGCTCGCAGCGGAGCTGGTTGTCATAGCAGTAATGGGATCGCCTATGATCCCAATAAGGGGTCAGCTTGCTGGCAAATTATCTTGCCCTTTCTCTTTTTACTTGGAATGTGAAAAATGTGGTTCTTGGGTTTTCTTGAAAATACCTGATTCACAGTCCTTGTTTGGGACCCTTGGTTTATCGGGTTGCTTTGATGGAAGGGGCTGGTGTGACAGAAAGAGATGCAAATCATGAAGTTGGGCTGCAATTCTAATCTTTGGACCTTTCTAAATGCGGAGTTCCAGAGGGCACATGTTTGGGGCAGTGTCCATATTTTATGTGTGTTTGTGTAGGAATTAGCAGTGCTCACTTATCTCTGCATCATTTACCAATTATATAAACAACATTTATCATCAGGAGTCATTAATTTAGATTTTACTGTTGTGGGATTTCCAGGAGCACAGAGATTTAGAGAGAATTAAAAGAATGTAGCTGGGTTACCAGCAAGGCATTATTTCAGGCTTGCTCTGACTCTGTATAACTCCCGTTGGATTCAGCGTCAGAGCGCACAGGCCACCATCGAGTTCTTTATGGACATGGGAAACATCTTCCAAGCTGAACATTAATGTCTGGATGGCCCCGATTCTGATCTGCACCAGGACTGAGGCAGATTTGTTTCTGGGGAAAAGAACTAAACGTGGGGCACCGTGAGGAAGTCATAGAATCACAGAATGGTTTGGGCTGGAAGGGACCTCAAAGTCCAAAGGCCTCCCGACCCTCATCATGAAGAATTTCTTCATAATGTCTAACCTATATCTTCTCCCTTCCAATTTAAAGTCATTCCCTCTCATTTATCACTCCACGCCATCCTGAAAATTTCCTCCCCAGCTTTCTTGTAGCCTCCTTCAGGTACTGGAAGGCCACAAGCCATTCTTATAATGCGTTTGTATTGAGGACATATAGAATTTCCCAGTGTCAGGCTTCTGCTTTTGTTAAATTGAGAATTTCAGTGCATTTAAGCAGCGGTGATCAATAGCTCTTCACATCTTTCTCTCTTTCTGATATGCAGAATGTGCCGAGCAGGGCTGGGAAGCGCAGCTGTAACAGGCTCCTATTCATCCCCTTGGGAGAAACTGCCCTGCTTTGGTCAAATTATTATTATTGTGAAGGAGAATTTTGATTTCTCATAGAAGCCTTAAATAGCTGCAAAAAAAATACTTTTAGCTCAGAACTGGAGAAAATTAAAATGTTTTCAGCTTTCCTGTAAAAAGCCGACTTCTTCAGGAGAAAAAAGCCCTACTTCTGCCACTTTCTGTTCTGTAATTCTCCCCTCAGATGTTCCCCCCACAAATCCCCCAACACATTCATAAAAGAAAATTAGAAGGAAAAATTTCAAGCAACCTTGCTATTTACAAAGGGAATTTTTATCAGCTCTCAGTTTGCAGAAGAAAATCCCCTTCTTGTGGAAGAAGGAACCCAGATATCTCTCTTTTAATGAATTTCAGCCACGAGAATTGGTTTGTGATGCATTGGCCAAACTCTGGTCAGGAGAGCAGGATGCTGATAGCGCTGCAGCAGGGAGAGATTGGCAGGTAGCCTTCCTCCTGTTTTGCAGAAGAAATGACAATTCTGTATTATTTACTGTCCTTAAATACCTTGCCATAGCCCAGAGCTACCCTCTGCATGGAGCCAAAGCTTACAATAAGTTCACCGAGTTTGCCATTTGAAGTGGGAGCACGGGAACCAAGCCACGTTCCAGTGCACCAGTGTTAAGCACCCAGTGCCTATGGTTTATAACTGGGGTAGAAGAGGACACAACCTTCTAATTTGCTCTTACTTCAAGAGTGTTGGAACCTCTGGGCTGCTCCATGGGCTCCTGGGGCCACTAAATGGGGAGTTATTCTGTAAATAGTGCACATGGGAAAGGGATAGGCTGGAAGAGCCCCAGCCTGGGAACCTCCCATTCTGATTTCTCCTGGGGGACACGCATGGGGAAAGGAGCCCGTGCTGTCCATGCTGGCAGCCAGGCTCTTCTCAAGGAACGTTTCAGTGAAATAGATAAATTCTCCTTTTTTTTTTTTGGTGGGGGGAAAAGTTGACTAATTGATGTTTTCTGCAAGACATGTTTTGCCAGAAAATCCCCTACTCACTCCTGATTAGAGGGCCTGTGTGTCTCAGGCTCATAGTTCTGTTAGGAGATCACATGGTGAATTTTTACCGCAGAGAGCAATTTCCTAAAAATCTGTTTAGTATTCTGGCAGGTTGCAGGATGAAAAAAAAAAAATTAAAAATGCTTAGGGGCAAATTTTCTGCTTGGTGCACGGGGAGTTTTAACACAAAATAACGGCAGCGGGGTGGGTAACTGTACTGGAACTCTACTTCTTTGTATCTTGAGATTATAAGGCAAGGTGCTTTTCTGTGTAAACTTCAGGTGTTCTTCCTTTATAGAGCTCAACTTTGTAACTAAGAGGAGGCAGATGGAGTTTGGAATGCATAGAGAAGGGAAACGTGCTATTGCTTTAATCAAACAGGCTGAAATAGCTCAGGTAGGCTCTGCTAGCTGGCAACATTACCATTCTTAAAACTCACGTGGTAATTGAATGTAATGTTTGTGCTGGAAGCTGAATGCATTTCAAATGTGAATTAGACCTACGTAACACAGAGCGGTGGTGCATAATTAAGGTGCTTCATAACTGAGAGTGTTAGATTTGCTCAATATCCCCATTTTTAAGGCAGCTGCAACATTCAGGTGCCCAGGGAGCTGGTTGTGTCACCATCCCTGAGGTACTTAGAAGATGGGTAGATGAGGTGCTCAGGGATGGTTTAGTGGTGGACACGTACAGTTGGACTTGGTGATCTCAAAGGTCTTTTCCAACCAAATGATTCTATGATTCCTCCTGAAATGAACCAAATCGCCTAAGAAGCTTTCCAATAGTTTGGGACAGAGGAGAATTGAGTAAGATAGATCTTCTACACAGTGGTTTAGGTATGGGCAGCGGTGTGCTTTGAGGTGAGCATTCTGATGGTCACTAGTGTTTAATGGGACGCTGGGATCTGACCCACGCTGTCGACCATGAGATTATTTTAGAGTGTACCTAATTCTTTTTCTCTTCAGAAAACTTTGATTCCCTGAGCAAGGGGAAGATTTGTTCTAAGTGATCACGCTAAATCTAATCCAAATTAAACCAATGACCCACACATGCTGGAGATGGGAAGGGTCTCAGAATCTGCTGAACCCACTCCAGCTGTACCAAATAACTTGCTAGTGGAGACACAGCTGAAACCCTATATATGTCTGCTCCATTTTCTGCTTCCTTAGCACTGAGTAAGTCTCTTGGTGGGAGTGTAAACAGTCTGAGGGCTGCTCTGAACATCTCTAGTCAATGCCAGCCTCTGGAAGAGCACCACAAAGGACAGCAGGGCTTGGGAATGCGGACCCCAAGGCTGGTAGGTGAAACAGCAGAGCATGATAGTTAAAGAAAAATGCTCAAATGAAACACAGGTTCTGTACTTTCAAGATTAGGAGGAATTAATTTCTGTCTCTGTCTCCAAAGTGCTCCTAATTAGAGCTGCCTGGAAGACCTGATATACTTCCAAGGTTTTGACAGTGACTGAGACATGGATAACTTCGGATGAGAGCTTTTGTTAACTTTAGCTTCCAGATTGCTCTTGGCTACAGTAGAAAGTGTGTTGGGCTAGTTATTAATTTTAGTTTTTAAAAGCTCTCAGGCTTCCACAAGCTTTACCACCTTTGAAAGTTTCCTCCTGATCATCACATATTATGATATTCATATATGAGGATATAGGAGCTGTAATAACTTATGCATTTTCTTAGCTGTTGTGATATTTCTTATCCACCTTTATCTGGCAAAGAAAATAGTTCCCCGTTATTGTACTCAAGATGTAAGGAAAGCCCAACAAACCCAATTAGGCTTTCCCAATCACTGCTCAGTTGATGTAGGAGGGATGAAGATCTTTCTGAACAGCTCTTAGTTTTCAGAAGCTTGTGTAAGTTGGAGAAGTTGTTCGTAGCCAGCGTTCATAGAATACAAAGCCAATGTCAAAGTAGTCTCTGTGCACAGAGAATTGTGAAGGAACAGAGAAGCTGAACAAAATGTTATTAGCAGAGCTCTGTAAAATGTGTGTTTCACTTCATAAGGGCTGCTATAATAATTTTCTTCTGATTTTGACCTTTGTGGGTTTAACATTACAATGCTGTGGCTTGAGCTTTGGATTCAGGTGGAGACAAAGACCTAAAAATAAACCTGATTTGTTCCAGGACAGAAACCTGAGGTCTTTGTGACTTTAACATGCAATTGCAGGTGTGCTCAGGTTCACTCCCCCAGCTCCTGTAGAGAGCCAGGTGAGAACACTTGCTGTGTTAATTTAAAGCCAGCAGCAGGACCTGCCAAAAGACAAAATGGTCAGGTTTCCTGCAGCTTTCTATTGCTCCAGAAGCTCCTCCAAATGAGTAGCTTCCTCCTACTGCCAATTCATTAATGTTACGGTGCTGTGTGTCACTGTCAGAATAAGATGTGGGAGTTTCTTGGAGTGAATATTATCATTATGGCTATGAGTAGCAAAAAGCAAGGTGATTGTGAATCAGACTTTGTGGGGCTTGTGCTAGAAATGAGTTTGAGTTGTTATGGTTGTGTCTAGATGGTTCAATGTAGCTCCAGACTAGCGATGTCTCTGTGGGATCCAAGCAAGCTGCTGTGCCAAGGGTGCTGTGTTTTGCTGCATCTGGAGGTGGGGTCCGGTGGCTGTGGTAGTGTGTCAGCTAAAGAGCCACGGCTCTCACTGTGTTCGACTTTTTTGACTGTTTGCAGGAGTTTGGGGGGTCCGGGTTGGTGATGAAGGGCTTTTTGCCACTGCACACGCTTCAAGAAACTGTCTTCTGTGGGCTTTGGAGCAGGCTCTGTGCAGCTAACACAAAAGCAATCCCCCAGAAACAAGGCCAGACAATAAGAGGTGAGTTTGAACGGGACAGATGTCCAGCAAGGGAGCATTTTAAGTGCAATTACACAGGCTTGTCTGATCTTTAAGATTTGATTAAGAGCAAATAAAGTTATATTGCTCAGCAGTCAGACTTCTCTGACCACTTAAAGCCCTTGCCTAGGGCAATCTATGAATATTAAATGTAGCGACCTCTCCAATAATATTGCAATCACCTGAACATACAAATTATGGCTTTTTATATCCTTAAGGTAGGATATGTTTTCATTATTTCCCCCCAGCTGACTGGCACTCCTTGAACTCGGTGGTTATCAGTCCCCAGTCATTGTATGCTGGTCTTGGCTGTGCCTTTCTCAGTGTAGGATGGATTAGTTGCAGTCTGAAGTAGTTGTGTGAGCACCCGCTAAACTGGTTTCAGGTTGTCAGAGTGGTTTGGGGTTTTCCTCCCCTTTGAAGACAAGACTCTTCCGCATGGTCGTTATTGGCCAGCTCTGTGGCCTCTCTTCGCGCAGGGCCTGAGTTGCTGGGTTCCCACTGCTTCCCAGTCTGTCTGTTGGGGACAAAGAAAGCATTTGAGTCCTTGTGTCTTTGCACCAGGACATTGAGGTAAGCAAAAATACTCATTCTCAGTTTCCATGTGGTCTGTCTGCTGGGCTTTGACCTTTTCCACTGACTCTTACCAAGTGCTCCAGGGCTCTCCTTGGAGGCGACAGCCCACGCTGGCTAAACTTTCCCACCTAAAGCCTTGTTGCTCTGTAGGCTTGCATACTATCCCCTTATTTATGCATGTGTTTGTCTCTTGCAAAATCATGGTGTTCTTGATTCCCACACAGTGCAATTTACCATAATTGCTAGATCCTTTTCTAAAGAACTTCCAACTAATCAATTTTCTCCCGGCCTGTGTTTCTGCAGTGAGGTATTTTTGCATGCTCTAATTGAAATGCACCCTATTGTTTGGTGTTTTGCTGGTTCCCCAGCTTGTCAGGGCCATTTGCAATTCTGATCCTATCCTCTCACACATTTGCAGTCCCTTCTGGCTGGAGGTCATTTGCAAATGTACTGAGAATACTCTATATCCTACCTTCCAGGTCACTATAATATGGCTTTGAGCAGAGCTGGCTGGGGACAAATCCCCAAGGAACACCTTTGTTTTCTACATCCTTCCATTCTGACAGTAAACAATCAATAACTCCTCCCTGGCTTAAGTCACCCTGTCTTTTCTGCATCCACCTAGATAGTTTCACCTATGTTGTGTGTCCATAGCTTATATAAATACACCAGGGGAAGCAGTTTCAGAGGCTTACTGGGTGAAGTATGACACCTAACCTTCTCCCTGCTACCTTCTTGCAGAATTAAATGGCATTGTTTTGACATTATTTTTATGTGACAGATTCATGCATGGTGCTGTTCATCTCCTTCCCATCCTCCATGACCTTACAAATCACTTGTTTATTTGTTCCAGCATTCTTGACTGCCCATTCATTCCTCAGTCTGCCATCCTCCTCTTTGTTCAGCGTGGGTGCTGTCATTTTCCAGTTGTCCTGTGCCTCCTCAGTGACTTCTTGAAGGTGAACTCCTCATGTTGGAACTGACTGGTTCTGTGCAACGACCTACAGGTTGTTTATCCCAGGGACTGAAGCAATTGGAAAGATCTAGCTTACCCAAGTACTATCAGGTCTGTGTTGGTTATTTTTCTTTTCTCTTAATGTAGACGGTGATAGTTGCTTCCATCACAGGTCTTGATCGTTGACAATCTACATAGTATTGACCTTTTGAAGGTGATTATTGCTCAAAAGAAAGCCTCAAAATCACCAGCATTTACCTCTGCTGAATGACACTTCTGGTTTTCCTCTGCTTATTCAGTTACTTACCAAGTTTCTTGATTGTTTTGTGATTTCACTGACCTCGTTCCAGCCTACTCTACAATTTAATTCTGCCCTGGTAGGGTCAGGTGCTTTGTAAAGCCACGTGATGCAGACCAGCAGGGAACATCGAGGGGTGACCCTGTGGTGGGGTCACTGAGGCTTTGCTGCTGACTTTGCTTCTGCTCATCTGGAGTCGCTCAGCAATCATACAGAAATAAGTGTGTCTTGAAGTTGCTTCTGTCTCTTGTTCTAAGGCTGTGCCAAGTCAGGGTAGACTAATTAGATGATCTGGCCCTCATTTTACCATTTAGGAGGCAGAAGGCAACTGGTGAATATTGCAGACAGCCCTTGTCTTCATGCTGAGCCTCTCTAGAGCAGTTCTGTCGCACGCGGCCGTGTACAACGGAGCCAAGGGACTGCAGCTGGGAGGAAATTGCAGACAATGCAAGTCCTCTGGCTGGACTGCTCATTGTGATATATGGAAGAATTGTGTTAATTTATATAAAGTGGCTTTCTCTAAGGCCGCTTCTACTTGAATTTGACTTTGAAAAGAAGAAATTATTCTCCCTTCTTACTACAGATTTCATGCTTATTGTGTTCTCCAGTCAGGTCACTCGATACCTGAAGCATCTGCATACCGCTGCTTTTCTGCTGCAGATAGAACAGTGCCTTTTGTTTCCCCTTGTTGCAGCTTGACCTTGCCTTTTACTGTGCCATCCACATCTCTGTCTCAATTTTTGTGGGCTCAGCCAGAGTGTGAGGAAGCTTTTGTGGACAATTTAAAGAGACAATCTTACAGGTCCTAACATCTCCCTTCTCATTGTGGGAGCATTTGCCTGGAGTGACCATGACCTTGGTAGGACTTTAGCCTGCCTAGCAGCTGGACAGGAGTCTTCCCTAGGGCATAATATAATCCCCTATCATTAGGAAATGTTGTTTTCTTCCTCCTCTGGCCTTCCTAGCTCTTCTGAGCAGGATCCATTCTGAATTCTTGGGTTTTGTTTTACTTTCACTGCCTCTTTTCTGTTGCTTGGTGCCTGAGCTGGAAAAAACTAATAAAGCCTTTACAACTGATAAACTGCTGGAACTCTCACCCTGTGCTTTTCTCTCTGCACCTCTGCTGTAGCTTTCCTTACTTATAACACCTCCATCTCATTTTCTTTCTTATTATTCTGCTCGTGTTTGTTACTAGCCCATTTTAAGATTTTTTTTGTGTGCCTGATAGATCTAGGAAATGAGAATTGGATTGCTAATGATGAGTTGAATGCTTGTGAATACAGGGTTAGAAGGTCAAGACTAGCTGATTTGGAAGAAGACTAGTAGGAGTCAGAATTTGCAGTAAAATTTCTTCTGTTTATTGTTTTAAAGAATAAAAGGCCGTATTAAGTTTAATTGCATTGAAAATAAACATCAAAACTCACTGCTTTTGGGTAGAATCATAGAATGCTTTGGCTTGGAAGGGACTTCTAAAAGCTCCTCCTGGCAAATGAAAGCACAGGGCATTTTAGGCAGCTCAGTGACACGGGCCTGTTGGCTCTCTTCAGGATGGTAAAACTGGCTTCTCTATTTCAGAGAAGACTTGAGACATCTCTTCATGAGGACATCCAGCCTGATGGATTTCAGTTTTATACACCTTTCAGTATTAAACACCATAATAAGGCTCTGAAGGGGTTTGTGCTTTGTGTTCCCAGGGCACACCACAAAGCCCTTGTGTCTGGGATTGCTGGTACGGGGAAGATGCTTTACTGACCACACACCTTGAGACGTCTCTCCGCTCTCGGTTGTGTTCACGCGTACACAAATGTACACACACGCTACAAAGCATTTTCTGCCATTACCTTGGCTGAATATTAAACATCAACATTTTTGTCACTATTTTGCTTTTCATTACCTCTTTACAGCTGATGTTAATGAGCAGTTTAGACCCCAAACCAAGCACAGAAAGCTGTTGCTGAGTGATGCGGAGCAGCATGGTATTTGATTGGAGATAACCAAGTGTCACAGCAATAGAGTAATAAAACTAAGCCCATCTCTGGAGGGCTCTACATACTGAATGATCTAAGCCTTGTAAATCTTCTGTCATACAACAAAATACCAGTATAACTCATTTACAACAGACAAGCTAAGGTGGAGAGTGTGAGTCAGTCTCCAAAAAGCAAAGCCTTGCTGGTTGCCCTGCTGATCTCTGGGTGCAGAGGCTCAGTGGGGCATCCCCCTGGGCTCTGTGTTATGCACAACAAACAGAGGTTTCACTTGAGGTGTGTGTCGCTGATAAGGAGGAGGTGGGAGAGGATCGTCAGTGTGGGGTCACAGCCTGTGCTCCATCAGCATTGCAGCAGCATGGCCAGGCCGTGAAGAAGCCTGGATTTTGATTGCGGTGGCACGCACATCAATAACAGTAGAGGCATGGATATTATTGTAAGTCTTTGATAAATAGCTACAGCAAATAAGGGGCAGATAAGATGCTGTGATAAAAAGACAAATAGGTTACATGAGATATGCTGGAAAGAAAACAAGCTAGATAGCTTTATAAATCACAGCGAGGTGTTATGTGACACAAAAGTTTGCTCTTTGCTAGGGAGGCTAATGGGGAACTATGGGCAGTACCTAAAAGCAGGAGAGCAGGATGGTGGTAAATGAGAGAAGTTAGATGTACGAGAGTCTCCAGGATTACAGGAAGGTATAATTTTTATCTATACACCATTTAGGCCTGGCAGCTTAGGCAGACCAGGATTCACATCTATCCTTTTGCTTTTATCAGTGACTGCAGCTTAAAGGACAGTAAAACGTTCACAAAGGACATGGGGTCCTCACACAAACTCCAGGTGATATTAGTGGTCCTCAGGGCAGACCCTGTATTTTGCTTCCTTTTGTTGTTCAAGTACCTTGTGCTCCTTGATCCCTCTTGGTCCGGTTCACACCTCGTGCTCAGGGGATGCTGATGCAGGAATTTTACCTGTGGCTAATCACAAGGGTGCCTTGCACTACTCCTTCCATACGTTAGAAGAGTAGAAAGCTTGGTAGGATCCTTTTTTGCTGGGATGTGGGGGTATTGCCAGGATTTCTAAAAGTCCCTCTGGAGCTGGTATTTCATCCCCTTTTATAATTTCCTTGAGCTAAATGACACATTGATAAACTGCCTGGGATAAACAGTGGTTTCCAGACGTTACCAGACAGTGGGGACTTTTTCAATGATCCTTTGTCACCATTTAAGATCAAAAAGGTTTGTAATCAGTGCAGTGGGAAGAAGAAAAAGCTACTTGAAATTGCAGCGAGTGGTTTAAGTATCCCATTGTTTAGTTAACGTGGTTTGACAGATATGGTTTCAAGATACATAAAAGTCTAAAAAAGAAAAAATACCTATAAACCCCTCATCAGCTGAGGATTGGAATTTAGATTTACTCCTTGCTGAATAGAGCTATCGTGTTGTAGCGTGGAGCTAGTGAAAATGCATAGCCATAAGAGCGCTTGGATTTAAAACACTATATACTAGGTGGACTTGTGTGGAGTGATCGGAATACCAAGTGTCACTAGTGGTTTCCAATGAGACTGAGGGATTATTTGTTTTAGGAAGAAAGATGAGTACGGCTGCTGTAAAAGTGTGGAGAATCTCTGACTGGGGGACACATGCTAGAGAGGCTGAACATCTTTCATTATGATTAAGCAGTATCAAAGGCTGCTGTTGGATTGCTTGTTCTGGTGATGCCGTTGGTCCCTGCACGTCATGGCAACTTAATCTGTGCCTCTGGCTCAGCAGTAACTGGGGGGTGAATGTGGGCATTTGGAGTATGTTTTATCCTTTGCTCCCCTTCTCCGATTTCTCTGTTTGAAGGAGGGTGTCTGTGTGAGAGCAGTCGCTCTGAGCTTTGATCGGCTTCAGGATTGACCCAATATCACTGTAATCTCCGCCATGCGGAACAGAAGGCTTTGAAAAAGAGCATGGCAGGACCTTCACCAATTTTGAGCTGGGCTTTGGTATAGTTTGTACAGCTGCTTGATTTTCTGCATCCTGCAACTTCTGCTTGTAGTACCTGCTGTGTTAGTGCTTCAGAGGGGAATCTCAGGGGACCTTGCCTGTTACTGAAGTTCCAGCTCTGATGTGGTCCTCGCCTTGCTGCCTGCACAGGAAAGGTGATGTCCAGGAATGTCATGCAAACATGTCTTTTGTGTAAGAGTTCATAATTTTGAGCCTTTCCCAAGCAGTACAGACCTTGTAGCCTACAATGAACAGAAGCAATAACAATGCTGCTAAACAACAATGTCTGTAAAGCAGCAGGTTTTGGCTAACTGAGCTTCCCAGCACAGTCCCTCCTTGTTGGCCAGCAGGGATGTGCTGCTGGTACATGTGTTTGGCAGAAAATCGTACTGCGAAAAGCAGGCACAGCTACTGATTTGGATGTAGTTACACTCGCTTACACTTGAACTGAGTTTGATCCTTGACTCTGCGGTAGCATTTAGGTTCCTGGTGCTTTGTGTCTGCTGTTTGCTCAGGCCACCTACATGCAGAGGCGAAGCTGCAGCTCCTCGGGGCTTACAGCAATCCTGTTAGTCAGGCTTTTGGAGGGGGCTTGCTTTTTCCCCCAAACATACTTACACAACTAGTAGCATCATGCTGTTTTACTGAGCCGGTAGCAAAAGAATGGAACACAATAGGAACAACAGGAAAAATACAGGGGATTAACCAACAGGCATCTTCTCATCTTACCAGCAAAGCTTTTGCTGAAATATCTTTACAGCAAGAATTTTAATGGCTCTGATTTTACAGAGTAACATTAAAAATAAATGCCAAGTGTTAAGCGTCTTAAGATTTCTGTCACTAGAATACTTGAGGCTCTGGCAGTATGGAAATATGCTTCTTGCTTGCAAGACTGTTGCAGGGGGTGGGTATCCCTAGGGTAAGTGGGAAATGGTCCTGATGAATGAAGTCGGGGTTGCCACCAGTGTGTTGTAAGTCTTCCCCTTGCTGCTAACGGAGAGGTGGTGCTGCCGCCGTTTGTAACCAAGGCGGCCGAGCGCTCCCCAAGGCTCAGGTGCCCGTGCTCCTGGCCATCTGTAACTCTCAGTGCAACGGTGTGACATGAGCAAGAGAATGAAAAGGAAAAACATTGTATGTCTGTAAGCATTTTTGAAAAATTGATCCAATAAAACATCCGATGAATATATTCACTAGTTGCTTATGCAGCTCTATATGCTGAAAATAAAGACGGGAAGGAGGAAGGTGACTCATTATACACCTTATTCCAAATAAATCAAAGTTGTCAGATCAGTTTTGTTAAACAGGAATGGAGCAATGTTTTAGTCCTCAGTAGCTGTGTGTTGAGAACTACGCTTAACTGGCATTGTCTTACTAGTGCATGTTGTCTTGGCCTTGAAATTCTATAGGTGAACGTACAAAGCTGCTCAGGTTATTAATTTGTTCATTTGGCCACATGTTGATGGAGAGAGAAATAGATGTGTGTCATTGTTGGGCTTACTCCTGAAGTGTTCAGTTTTACTTTATGCCCTTGGCAGATCCTTCCTAGCAAACTGTTTTCTGAACTCCCATTTCTGTGACCGTCTTCCCATTCGCTTCCATTTACTGTGCTAATGCCTTGAAGTTTTCTGCTTCTTCATCTCCGTGTCAACAAATTTGATTTAGTTAGTACTCCGTAAATGCCCCTGAAAACCTAAAAACCTTGTGCATATGGACTGATGGCTCATTATTAGTAGAAATAGGTTTTCAGAAGTCATTTGTATGTTTTGCTGTTAGGCTCCATCGTATTCTTAAGAGTTCACGCCTGATCTGATTTGAGGAAAGACTTTGAATCCTAATTTTGTACCCAAATATTGGGATGCTAACTGACAGCATCTCCTTGCTTTGCTTTCCTTTCCATTTTAGTATACACAGAATTTAAGGCCAAATCAGGCAAAATCAGTCATTGACTATTGAACTGTTAACTTTGATGGAAGCTTTGCTAAATGGGGATGGAGGAGTTTGGCTAGATAGCAGTTTTGATGCTGTGAAAATATTGGGAAGCTGTATTTTGTACCTATCCTTAGACATATTGTTTAGACATATCTTATCACATCGTTCCTTAGACAAGCTCACCGAAAGGAGGAGATGTCAGGGACTCTCAGCGAGCAGAGGTGGCAAAGAGGCTGCAGGATACAGAAAGGCAGGATATGCAGATTTGGGAAGGAAGGTCCGAGTGCAGAAGTTGAAAGGAGACCTTGAACAAACAGAAAATCTCTCTAATACCCAGCACCCTGAGTATCATCTTCAGAGGCAGCTTCTTATTTATGTTGGCTTTCTCAGAACTTACTCATGTACATGTAATATTTGATGACTTAGGCAGAAATAAGTCTATTTTCAAAGCTAATCTTTGCATTACATATTGAATCCATTATAGATTCTCTTCTACTTTAATGAAAAGCCTGCATGAATTGCTTAAAAAAGAAGGAACTTGCATCATAAATCAGACTGAGGCAGTTGCCTGAAAATTAGCATGAATATGTTGCACTAAATACCACCTCAATCAAATAAATGGTAATAGAAGAACTATTCAAAGATCTCGATATGAATGAAAGTGACATAAGTGCATTCTGTGGCATTTTGTGCACTGTTGTAAGGTGCAATATTTCCACAGCATTTAAAGGACACATTCTGTCTCTTCATGTTGTGATGCAGTCTCCGACGTGAGAACAAGTCCCACTTAAGCATGATATTTGGATCAGGAATTTGTGGTTTGTGTTTACAAATATAAAAATAGCACTCCTTCTGTGGAAGAGTTGTGGAACCAAGATACAAATTAAATCCTCCATTGCAGCCTTTCGATAAGATTACAAGAGGGAGCTTGTAATAAAGATGGAGGGAAAGCTTTTTAACAGGGCTTGTAGCAATAGAACAAAGGGGAATGGTTTAAAATTAAAAGAGAAGTTTAGACTAGATATTGGGAAGAAATTTGTTATGCTGAAGGTGGTGAAACACTGCCACAGGTTGTCCAGACAGGTGTTAGATGCCCCATCCCTGGAAACATTTAAGGCCAGGTTGGAGGGAGCTCTGAGCAACCTGGTCTGGTTGAAGTTGTCCCTGCTTGCTGCAAGGGGGTGGAACTGGATGGTCCTTGTGGTCTGTTCCAACCCAAACTGTTCTGTGATTCTATGATTCATAAGCAAATACCTGCCTCCACGTGCTGTGTCCCCAAAGGCTGCAACACCACAGTTCTTGTGGTTGCACAAGAAAGTAAAGAAAAACATAAACCAGGACATAATCGTGTCCTGATTTTTCACTGCAGAGTACTGTTCTACATTGCAGCCATCACTTATGGAAGGGAATGATTACCAAGCAGAGTGAAATAACTGGATGAAGACCGTGATTACAGTGTGATTTTTGCTTTACTTGTTAAGCCAGGGTTTTACCCCTAAGATTCAAGAATATTGGATTGGCAACAGAAATGAGAAGATTGGAGAACAGCAAAAAAAAAAGTAAACTTGGAGCCACTCTATGTATCATTTATTTTCTTTTCTTTCCCAGGGCTTTTTTGGCTGTTCAAATGTTGCCCTGTTTATGTTCCTATAGCGAATATCTTTTTCCTGCTTGTTAAGGGAACAAGCGTTTTCCACTTACCCGTGAGAACAGCATATCCACAGTAAAACTTTTATTTTTAGGACAAATGGGAAGGTACTTAAAGGAGATCAAGTATGTAGAATGAAATGGCAAGGTTTTCCTTTACATCACAGGTTGAAGTGATTTGCTGTCATCCCTCACTTAGAAGATGCTCCTCATTGTGGATGTCCTAACCCATCTGTCCCCAAGCAGAACATCCAGGTCTGTGTGCACCGTGTTGTCATGGGTACCTGTGCTTATCCATGAACTCTGCTCAGACAGAGCCTGAATAGTCACATAGCTACACAGAGGAAAATTCTCTTTTCATCAGAAGAGCTGAATTTTATGCTCACGCTCCTCTCGGTCTCTCTGCAGAAGCTTGTTTACTCAAATGCAGTAACATGGAGCTGAATGTCAGCATAGCTGCTGCTTTTTCCC
This sequence comes from Clamator glandarius, assembly GCA_033459285.1. Lineage (NCBI taxonomy): Eukaryota > Metazoa > Chordata > Aves > Cuculiformes > Cuculidae > Clamator > Clamator glandarius. The sequence continues at coordinate 1,227,746 of JAUNZM010000463.1, read as the reverse complement.
CAGAGGAGAGGTCTCCTGCAGTAGACTGACTGCATTGGTCTCGTGATCTTGCTGAAATGAAGGACCTCAAGGAAATGTTGGGGGTCCAGTCCTGCCTCCCCCTCCAGCACTGGTGGCTGTGGCTAAAGGACCAGTTGCCTGCCTGCCCGCCAGCTCCTCTGCCTCTCCTAGGAAAAGTGGAAGCAGCAGATTGGAAGTAAATCAACACAAAATAGAGTATCGAGTAAGGTTTCAAGCTTCCTGCCCCCCCCGTTCCACCTACTCCACAGATATTTCCCAGACCGTGGCCTGTGGGTTCCTGATTTTTGATGGAAAAACACAGGCGGATCTTGAAATGTGACAGCAATTCAGAGGGAGGAAGGAGAGGCTGCCAGATGGCTCTGCTTTGCACCTTCTCCAGTTTACAGGATAACGCCTCATCATTTGCCATAAATTTATCTTTTCCCCCATCTCTCTGCTGTGGAATGAAGCTAAACTTTTGGCCTCTTGGCTCCATCTTTCTGCATAAGTAGCAAAACAATGCGGTATCGTGGAGGGAAAATGAAGGTTTGTCTTGTATGTGCAAAGGAGGAGAGAAAGTGAGGGCGGGGGTGCTGTGGAAGGAGAAGGAGCTCAGGAAGATTACAACTAGCAGAGCTGGCAACACCCCCACACTGCCCACAGTGAGCATCTCATTCCTCTGAGTCTGGCTGGAGATGCTTTAATTCCCTGAGAGACCAGAAGGAACTATTTATTCATGTGATCATAATCTAAGATGGAATTATAACCTGAATTCATGAACTTTTGGAGTTATATTACTCACTACTGCACAAATCCAAATGGCACTTTCTCTCTTAATTTTCTTTGCTCTCTTCCTCCTAGTACAGTGTAAAACTGAAGCAATTCCACTGGGCCATGGTGGGCCACTAATCTCCACACAGCGAGACAGCGGGATGTGCTGTGCTTTCAGATCTGTGTTTCATCATCCCCCTCTTCTTCTGGCTTTTTCTTCAGAGATTCCATGGAGGAGATTTGAACCATGTCGTTATTCACTTTCTACACTAACTCGTGGGCGTGTGGTTTTGGTGGCTGTTATATCACAGTTATTTACCAGGTACTAAATAGTAATAAGACCATAAATACCCGTTACATGACCTTAAAATGAGCTTTCTGGTTTATGTAAATGTTAATTTTCTTTGCTTATCTGCACCAATATAGTACGTATAGCAGACTGGAAGTCAGAAACCTGTAGCTTGGAGCTCTGAATTTTCCAAGATCTAGAGGGAATTCAGTACAGAAAACATGTCAATAGGAAGCTTGGAACGTGTGTCACTTTGTAGAGAAACCAAGTTTTTGCATGTAATTTCCATATTCTGATAGAGTTCTCAACCAGGCTTTTAAAATTATCTTCCTTGAATCTGGAGCTATGTTTCAGCACTTCCAAGTTCGAATGAAGTTTTGCGCACCTACTGAGCTTTTCAGCAGGACCGTGTGGCTGTCATCTGCACCCAGAGGAAACGGCCTTCTGCAGCCTCTCATCCTGTTGCTTGTCACTTGGGAGAAGAGACCAGCACCCACCTCGCTACAACCTCCTTTCAGGCATTTGTAGACAGTGATAAGATCTCCCCTCAGACTCCTTTTCTCCTGGCTAAGCAACCCCAGGTCCCTCAGATGCCTCTCGTAAGGCTTGTTCTCCAGCAGTCATCCCCAAATCCCACAAGTCCTATTGTTTCATGTATTTGTGCCTTTTCCACTGTTCTGGTACCTGTGCAGCAGTACAACAGATAACAGGAAGCATTCTGTCCCTGAGGACGATGATTTTTTTGCAGAGCCCAGATGAGGTTTTTTTGTACATCTCCCAAAAGAAGCCAAGAGCTGATCTGTGGGCAGTTCTCTTCAGCCGAGCTGTTTGGGCAAGTTGTGCAGTTGCAGCAGGAAACCAGAGGCTGATGTTGGCAGCTGTCAGAGCAGTTCACTGTGCTTAATGTTTTAGCTGTGATCTAGATGCATTTTATAAATCAGATGAAATGTAAGTATCTGTTGGTTGTACACTCTGAGATCTACGCTGCTTTTCACTGCCGTGTTATCTTAACTGGCTTCCTGCTGAGCAGGCTGCCCAGCAGCTCGCCCTCCTGTATTGCATAAGTGCACATAACTTTATCTGCTGTGATTTCAGATCAAAGAATGGTTTAGGTTGGAAGGGACCTTAAAGCTTGTCCAGTACCGCCCCTGTGCTATGGAGGAGGTTGTTCTCCACCTGCTGGATCAGGGGGTCTGGCCTTGAACCCCTCCAGGGATGGGGCAGCCACCACTGCTCTGGGCAACCTGGGCCAGGGCCTCCCCATCCTCATTGTGAAGAATTTCTTCCTAATGTCTAATCTAAATCTTCCCCCTTCCAATCTTAAGCCATTCACCCTTATGCTATTGCTACATTCCTTGTAAAAAGTCCTTCCTCAGCTTTCTTGGAGCCCCTTCAGGTTCTGGAAGGCTGCAAATACAGATGTATCAAGCATGCTTCGTTGTTCAAAGATATCCAAGCTTGAGTTTGGATGTAGATGTGCAAGCAAATTAACTTCTAATCAGAAATGTATCTAAAGCATTAGTTTGCAAACAACTGTGTGTGCAGAATTTTTGTTTTCTCGAGGGAGAAACATGTGAACGTGCAGCCTAGGTAAGAATAATTAAATCCTTTCTTTCTGCTCCTGCTTTAAAAGTTCTTCAGTGCTACTCCGGTGACTACAAGGACAAAGCTACTTTTGCTACAGAACGTATCTAAATGGAAATAAAGATAGCTGTGAGTATATGTACTGTGCTGCATATGAGAGCTCTGGTCAGAATAATAGCTTTAATATAAGAATGCATACTTTCTCGACAGCTCCTGCTATATTTTTTGGTACCTCAACAGGGATTCCAGATACTGAGAACAAATCCCTTTTTCTATCCAAAAATACTATTCAAATGAAAATTGTAATTTAGACACAAAGGCTATGATTTAAAATAATCTGTGCAGGTTGTAGCAGGAGTCTGTCCTTAATAAAACATTGATCTTGGTCTTATTTGTCACCGTTAACATGGTTTTTCTTGCAAAGTAAGAACTGTCTCCAGAAGGTCTGGTTGAAGCAATAAAGCAGGATGAGGAGGTTCCCTATTTTCCAGACAGTCAGTTTGTTTTATGGAGGAAAATTGTATTAAGCCTACATTTAAACGGAAACTCAGCAGGAAAACAACACTGAAAATAACCATCAGTTTCAATCATCTGAGGTTTTGGGGGGTTGGTTTTTATTATAAGACTTGGTGGCAAACCTGCTAGGACTAAAAATTTGCAGTTTCTGTGAAGACAAGTTGTATCTTATTTGACTCCATCTCTCAAGTGTTTTCAGGCTCTGCAGTGAATTGAGGGGGTTTATTTGAAACCCGGGTTCTGATTTTTTACTGCAGGAATAAGGAAGGCACAGCATGAGGTGGGGTCTGCATGGGTCTCCCCTGCTACCACAGCCTATGCTTAAGAAAACATCCACTTTAATTGTTCTCTGATGCAGGTTTTCTTTACCCCTTAAAAAGTTCCAACTTGCATCTCCCATGTTAGAGGTTCATTTGACGCAAATAAGATCAGGATCTTATTTTAAGCCAGTATTTTCTAGCTAGCTTTCTCTCATCAGGTTCCACATCTGTCCACGTGTCCAAATAAATGCTGTACCCTAAAGTCAAGCTCCCAAAGCTTGTATGTGGGAGAGGAGCTGCTCTTCCTTCTAGGCAAACCCTTGGTATGTGCTCCTGCAGTCCTGTTTGTCAGGAGGATTCCCACTATAAGTGCAAGCTGTTTAATAGCGGGAAACTTCCCTTTTCTTTTGCAAATGCCAGGGATAGGGAGGATTTTGGAAATCATGTAGCATGCTTGTGATGAACACATCAACATTTAATACTTCTGAAGTATCGCTGTCTGTGAACAAGAGGACGCTATTTTCTAGATTCAAAAAGTCCAATAAGTGGTATCTGTTTCTTCTTGGCTCTGAGAACCAACCCAACGCTGTCTTTCTATTAGCTATCACAGCATAGGTCTGTCAAAGTAGTCCTGGATCATGCTATGGCCAAAATTGGTTGTTCCAGGACTGAACAAGGTCGTAGCTGTTGCAAAATACTTTGATCATTTCAGTTCTTCACAGCATAGGCAGTGCTTTCATGACGACTTTAGAGAATCCCAAATAAATAGCTTTAATGAAGGAAACATGGGTGAGAGTGTCAAGCATGGTTGTTACGTGTAGGCGAGAACAGAAGTCTTGCACCTGGTATGGGGAGGCTTGTGTGTTCCTATCACCCAGCCCATCTGTTTATCAATATTATGATCACTCAAGAAAAACTCTGCTTTTTTTAAAGTCTTAGGTTTTGATTTTCATAGGGTTTTTTTCAGCAATTTATATATGATTGGCAGAACTTTGGACATAAAAGCCTCCTTCAAGCATAGAAACATTAGATCAACCATAAGATTTGTAGCTACTACATTTGGACCCTCTTCACTTGCCACCTAATGCTGAAACACTGGAGATTCCTGTTTGCAACTCATCTAAAACAACTTAGCAAAGGTTACATGGTATTTGTATACTTTGCTATATGTTTTGTGCTAACACGATACCACATATGGTCCTCATGATGAGCACAAATGCTGCAAGATGCATAGTTGTGAATCCCGCAATACAAGATGTGTGCAAGCACTCAAGTTGCCACTCCTTGGTGAGTGAGTTGTGCTGGCTGGTTGCACGTTCTCTTTGAGGAGGCTGTAGATGAGGAGATGTGCACCTCAGCCTCAACTCCCCGTGGAACAGTCTGATGTAGTGTTGGCTCTTCCAAGCGATAGCAGAGATTTGACACTGTGTGTCTGAATACACCTTTAATTACGTTACTCTCTGCTTGATACTGGTATAGTGAAAATATATTTTCATTTCAGTGATTGAAGTCCCTGTGACATCTAACCAATGCCTTGCACAATAAAACTATCTGTCCTTTTATCTCTCCATTATTCCTTAAGCAATCTGATTCTCAATTTTTCATTTTGTATGTACATTGGCTGAACACCTTAACAGTGTTACACTGTAAGTTTTATCTGTTTTATGAGGTAGATTGCTCTAGTGCCCTTCCAAATAGTAGCTATTTTTCTGCAAGTTCTTTGCTTGCAGACTAAAAAGTCTTCATGTATCTGCAGTTACCATCTGTTAATCTAAGAGTATAATCAGTCCAACACCTCCATTGTGGTAGAAATGGTTTGGATGTTTTCTAATGTAATACCATTTGCAAAATTTGAAATGCAGCTTTCAGGTCCATTGGTTGTGTGATTTTACGTATGACAGTACAGGGGAAAGATGGAGTTCAAAAGTTCAGGTACGTAACTTGCTTCTAAGCTCTTCTTGGGTTACACGTTATTTATGCTTTCTGCTTTAAAACCTTGTTGGCTACATCTGATGCCTTGAAGGAGTCAACCAAAGCCTTGGGTCCATTGGGGTCTTTCAGTGAACCTCACTGAGTTTTGGATCAGGCCTTGAAAAAGGGGGACAGAATTAGCGAGGTGGCAGCTCGTCACCCATGAGATGTCTGTTTGGGCAACAAGGCAGGACTGAAGACGGCGAGATGAAATTGGCTCTCTGATCTCCCTCCAGTGTTGTGTGGCTAGGCCGGATGGATGGGTGGTATTCCTTTTTTTTATGTCCAACTTGCTGCTGCCCATGGAGCCTGCATGTGTTTGAGAGGAAATGTCTGTTTATACATGTGGATCAATACTGTTTTTCTGTGGAGCATCCCTGAGTCCCTCTGCAGGTACAGCAGCGCTCACACCAGGTGGACCCCCACACATTGCTTGCTGCTTCTTCCCTGGCTTTTTAAGGAAAGACCTATTGGTCAGATGGAAGCCTGGCTTAGATGACATGGCTTCAGCCAGAAAAGCGATGATATTCATGTTCTGTTCCTGGGAGCAGCTGGGAATACCCGTTTGAACAGGAAAAAACTGTCTGTATCAAAGATGCCTCCTGCATGGGTCTGGCTGGGAGCTATTGCTGCTCTCCAATGCTCACAAGGAGAGGGGAGGGTGAGAGGGAGAGAGTCACACTGCCTGTGTATAGGTGACTGCAGGGTCTCTGTGACACCAGGTCTGCGGGAGAGGTCTGTGGAAAAGGAGACCTGTGAGCTGTTGAGGAGCCAAGCCTGCATTTGATAGTGCACAGATTTAAAGGGGATGTGTCACCAGTGCCATGATTTTTGCTGAAGTCACTGGAACCCCTGAAGAACCCACCTGGCTGCCCAGGCACAACTAATAGCAGGGTTGAAGCCAGCTGATTATATTTGAAATGATCTTCAAAATGTTTAATACATTTTCTGGAGGTCTACCACGTTAGAAGAAATCTAGTATCTCTTCTGAATCCCCTTTTTTATCTGATCCCAGATTCAGAAGAGAGATTGTTAAACTTCTATTTGCACTGTTCAACCTATCAAGGTTGCTTATCATTGTTGTGCAAGAAAAGGAAATATATCAAATGAAAAAATCCGTTTTGTAGTTGGCAAAAGCCTGTATTTTGTCTTTGTACTATGTGTTGTCATTCATCATCTAACCTTGGGGAAATCACAGGCGCTCTAACAATGTAAGAGGCCACTAAAAAAGAAAATTATTTCAGTAAAATTGTAGCTAGGGATATGTAAAAGAGAAATGCCCCTGGGTAATAAAAATTACCCATGCATAATGGCTGTGAATGTATCAGGCAGGCGCAGCGTGTACAGCGTGCTGCACCAGCTCACCTACGGGGTGTCTCTGTCTCAGGCTCAGGCTTACAAAGACAAGGGAGAGAGAGTGGGAAAACACGAGGTCAAGCTAAAGCAAAGGACTAAGAAGCCAAGTACTTGGTAAGTGCTGGCGTGTCTTTACCTATGTCTTTCACCTCTTTGTTAGAGCTGTCTCCTTTGATCTTGCCTTTCTCGTTATTACTCTCTGCTAGAGAACGTGGGCTCAGTTCCAAGGTCAAGGCCTGCTGCTGCTGAACATCTCCTGTATCCTTCCCCCGTTAGTCAGCCTGTCTCATTAGAGCCTGGCAGGCTTGCGCTGTGCCGAGCCGATGGCATTCTGTGCTCTTCCCTCAGTGCACTGGAAGGACTGTGTTTCTCTCCAGTTAAAAGTTGGATGTGTTTTCTACTGCCATCCCCTTTGGGCTCAGCTGGCAGAGCTTTAGGAGGCTTCTTAAACTACAGCTCTTCAGCCTTTGCTTTAGTCTTCTGAGGACCTAGCCCTGATCCCTGCCTTAGCCGTGGCCCTTAAATATTCTGAATAAGAAGGCAATCTTTCGCAAGAAACTGCTTTTCTCAGCAAGTGCTGTTCTGACAGATTGCGATCTCAGCAAGCAGTACAGCTTGTGGTGGAGGTTTGACGTTTACTGGATGTTTTAATTTTATATTTTACCTTTTTGGTTTGTTGCATTTTTTAATCTTGCTGACTTTCAAGCTAGCAAGAAGAACAAATCCAAGAGTAGGGATAGTTCAATAGGTTATTAGGTAAGTGGGATGATGTCTTTCCTCTTAGCCAGAAGGTATCGCACAGTGAGCATTTGACTGCCTTTGGCAATTGCCTGTCCTGGTTGTCTGACCATCCCCTGAGGAGCAAGAGTGACATGCATAAAACAAGCCACTGTTGATAAGAAATTATTACAAACAAAGAGGTAGTTCTGCCAGCTAGCGCTGGGGATGTGGGAAAGGTCCCTGAACTTTGACACTGAGGCAAGAGAACTCTTCCAGAAGCAGTAACTCAGAGCTCTCGCAGGACATAAAGCTCTTTGCAGATAAACAAGTCCAGACACAATCCATCCTCCTCTTCCACTGCACATTACCCCAGTGACTCTTTATTAATAGAACTCTCCTTCTTTTCCATGTGACAGTTTCCATTTGCAGTGGCACAAAGGATTCACAGTGAAGGCCAGACCCTTCCCTACCGCAGCCACTGTGTTTGCTGGCTCCCTGCCTCCCCATTGTCCACCACGACATATTTAAGCTTCTTGTCTTCATCTGTGTAGCCTGTCACAGCTCCTAGCTTGAGCAACTGAGTTTACTCTCTGAATTGCACAACTGCTGAATCAAGCCTTTAGTATCTCCTTTTTCTGATTTTAAAAGGGTTTAGCTAATGCTGTTGGCACTAATATTTGAGCCAAAAAGCTGAGTGAATGAATCCATGATGAGCTCTGTGCTGCTGTAGCTGGCTTCCTCCGGGACCATGTTAGGTGGTTTAAAAATAGCTGGGGTACCAGCATGCTCCAGCGCAGTCATTTCTGTGCCTGGAGCAGAGACATGCCCAAAGAGTCTAAATTAGTAACAACTTTGCTGATTTTATTCCAGCTGCACCAGCTGTTTGTTTATGTAGATAGCCAAACAGCAAACACCCACAGAGCTGTTAACTCTGCAAATCTTCACTAAGTATTTCCTAAACTACTGCTGACAAATGTCTGACGAGGCCTTAATCTCTATGAAATCTATTGGATGTTGTCAAAGCACCATTAGTCAGCCTGTCATCGGGCCTGCTTTGCGGTGTGACTCAGATTTGCTTTCCCATACTTGCTGCAGAGAAGTGAAACTGGGAGAACCTCACACGGCGAGGGAGCTGTGCATGGCCCTGAGCTGGTGGATGGTACCAAAATGCCTTAAGATGTCATTTCATCTCAAGAAACCTGAGCCCAGAGAGGTTTTTCTTCATCCCTGTTGTTTGTATCTTTGGAAACGATAGAGAATTACCTCTTTTTAGTCTTGGGAAAGCAAATCTGAGTCAAATCTGCCCCTGCTCCATACAATGCAAAAGGAGAAAGGTGGTATCACAAAAGGGGTGTCGCACAGTTAAAACATGCAGTTAGTAGGAAGTAAAGCAACACACACAGGTCCTAAATTAGCACTGCTGTGTCATGTAATACTGGAACTGCTCTGGTTTATAGCTGATTACTATCTCACGATATTCAATATCGACCTCTAAGTACATTGAATAGGGAGCTGAGGCTGGAGGAGAGCACACTGCTTGCTCCACCCTGAGAGCATCCTGGGGTGATGCTGCTGCTTGGCATTTCCCAGTTGTGGATCTCTGCAAGAACCCATGTTATTTTCCAAAGTGGAATTCTTCTTCTCTGGCTGTCACATGATGCCAGCCTGAACCAGAAGAGTCTTGCTGTCAACATTAATAGCAGCAAAAAAGTTACCACATCATCTGAAAAACAAAACAAAAAAATCACCTCTCCTGCTAGCATACAAAGCAAGGACACCAGGCAACTGTTCAAACAGAGCCCCTGCATACAAACAAAGAAAGATGCCTGTCAGGGCTTAAGGGGGCAAAGGCACAGCTGTAGCACCACATTAGTGACATTGTATGAGCCTTTTCATTTTCAAGGATGCAGACAGATGCCACCTGAAACACAGGACGCTTGGAAGTAACACACACGCACACAGACACACAATTAAGCCATACACATTCTTTGAGCTTCCTTTCTGAATCTCATTAGCACAAATAACATTAACGCTGCTAATGCTGATGGGAACAGAGTAAAGCTGTCCTCACAATAGTCTAAACTTGTACAGAATGATAGAATAAGCAGATTGGAAGAGACCCACTGGATCGAGTCCAACCATTCCTATCAAACACTAAACCATGTCCCTTAGCACCTTGTCCACCTGTCCCTTAAATCCCTCCAGGGAAGGTGACTCAACCCCCTCCCTGGGCAGCCTGTTCCAGTGCCCAATGACCCTTTCTGTGAAATATTTTTTCCTAATGTCCAGCCTAAACCTCCCTTAGTGGAGCTTGAGGCCATTCCCTCTCATCCTGTCACTTGGGAGAAGAGCCCAGCTCCCTCCTTTCCACAACCTCCTCTCAGGTAGTTCTAGAGAGCAATGAGGTCTCCCCTCAGCCTCCTCTTCTCCAGGCTAAACACCCCCAGCTCTCTCAGCCGCTTCTCATAAGGCCTGTTCTCCAGCCCCCTCACTGCAGTGTTTTAGTAAAATAGAATTTTTGAGATGGCTAATAACAGTTTTTTCTGTAATGATGTCCACGTTTGTGACTGAAATTAAAACCAGACAATGATATTTGACTTTAGAGGCTCGGCAGTGGAAGATAGTGATTGTGAATGTTATTTTTGTTGCCCAAGCTGAATCTTATTGAGCCTAATTTTCATGTATGTGTCCAAGTCACTTTGCAGATACCTGTGTCCAGTGTAACTTCTGCAAGGAGGCTGCCAGCATGGAGCAGCTGGGCAGGGAGCAGACAGGCTCATGCTCTGGAAATGAGAGCTGAGCATCTCTACAATAAACCGAGTCTCTCTTATCAAACTCGTAGTCATTGAAAAATGCCTGTAAATATGACCCACTTTTAAAATAAATGTTAGTCAGTTGAATCATTAAAAGGCGAAGAGGCGTATAGCATCCTTAGTGCACTTTGTACTTTTGGCACTGTTTCCACTGCCTGGGAGAAAGACTGTATTTTGTCTTTTGGGAAGAGAGCAGTTGTGTGAAATAGCTGTTTTTTACAGGTCAAAAGATAATGCAATTCCCTGATTTATAAGCTCATGGTTTTTATCTTCTCTGTCCTCTAGCTTATTATCGCACAGTCCCCTCTGCTTCTCCTAAGCTCCCAGGTTACAGCTTGCTTGTGGGAGAGGGCTTTGGGTAGCGTAAGCCTCACCAAACTAAAACAGTGCCGCAGTCCCACGACATGAGCTGCGATCGGATAATTTGATGGCCAGTTGCTTATCGCTGTGGTTTCACATTGAAGCCAGGAGCCAGCTGGGTTAATTTCCAGTCGGATGCAAAAGAGATGAGTGGTTTGTGCAGTAGGAAGTTGTGTATCCCACCTTCTGCAGCTGGCGCTGAGGAGCTAACTCACCGTAGATCCTGGGAGTCGGTTTGGGACAGGAACGCTGATGACTTTTGGCCAGGAACAGCCGCACCGCTGAGTTCACGGCGTGTTGGACAGAGCTCCATGGCAACCTCGCTGTCACTCGGCCCTCACAGCCCATCTGCTGCCACACGATGGAACAAGGTAGGAAAGGGAGAGCTGGAGAAGCAATGGGCTCTATCGTGAGAGGGCAGCATCAGAAGCTGGTCTGTCTTTCCTGGCAAGGAGGGTAGGGCTGTTTCAAGCAGAAAAAGGAAACTTTGCTTATTTGAAGCCTGATTTAAGGTAACTAATACATCTGTGTAAGAGAAAGTAATTTCTTCATCGTTGACAAAATGTACAGCTTGATAAACCATTGGCTTAAAATTTTAATGTGAGATCTCAGAGTGGAAAGTACTTTCCATATAATCAGTAAATAATTAAAGAGGATTTTCTCACCAAAAAAGTGAGAAATCTAACTTTAAATTGGTGTGAAGATATGAATCATAATCTGCAAAAACCTGAAGGCGTTAATCTTTTGAGAAAGTATTTACATAAGCATTATGAGCTTGTTCGGGGGTTTGTTGTGCACTGGGTGGAGAGTATGTTGTTCAGAGAGTAATGAACGAAAAATTAAAATTTGTAAGCGTGTTCTGTATTATAACTGCAAAATATTGCTAAGGTTCAGCTAAATTTGTGGTGCCATGGAGAACTTGGATGAGAAGTGGTGCTTTCACATTGTACAATTGACTGTGTGTCCACACATGCAGGTTAGACAAACTTTTCAGTCACATTGTGCAGAAACTTCATCACTGGCTTCCCACGCCTCCACTCTAAAAGGTGGTGCAAAGCACCTTTGGTTTTGCCCTTCAAGGTGCAGCCAGTGTGCTGCTTCTCTTTGTAGAGAAAGGCCGTGCATTTGAAAATGAGAAATGTTGAGGAAATAAATCACGAGGATTGTGAAAGAATTTTGTTCTCACGTGTGCCTTTGTGGCCATGACTTAGCAAAAACTTCAATATATGACTGAACAGACTGAAAAACTTTGAGAACTCTCCTTTTATTGAAGCAAAACTATATGTTGCAATATACAAAAATTTGTTCTTTCAGGCTATATTAGAAAAACATCACAGTGCTCATCATGTTGGCCACTAATCCTTAAAAACCATAACAAACCAAAACCCCTGCTAAAAAGAAGTCTCCCAGGCAGTTTTGATAGGGCTGTTTTAATACATTTTAATGAGATAATAGTTCCTGTGGCACCAAATTATAAATACAGATGGGCAGGTTGATTTAAATAAAAATGACATTCTATACTAAGGAACTGCAGGAAAAGCACCCTAAAAATAACATAGAATTGTGTAAAGGTGGATCAATAGCCAAAGAAGCCACCTTAGACTGTCCCATCTTTGATGGGTGCAATTTGACTATTTTCTTACTCTGAAGTGAAAGTCAATGGGAAGAGTAATGAAGCAATGTAACACTTTACCTTTCTTGTCTTTTGTAATAATTTAGTTCAAGCAAGCTTTGGGAAAGCCACGCTTTTATTTCAAGATCCAGAAGATCAATACCCCAGTATACATATAGTGCTCGAGGGAAAATTTACACAAAATTGTTTCATGATGAAAATGCCAAAGGCAGATGCCTTTGTTCAATCGGTTACTTTGAAGGGACCTTGTAATCTTAATTCCAAGTTAAAGACTTGTGGCCATTATATCAAACAAAGGCAGCACGTGTATCTTCCAGAGATGAAATGGTAGGGATCTCTGTATAGTAATTCAATGATGAAAAAGCAGTATTGGCACATTTTAATATAGGAAACTGTATATTTACTTTGGGCTCACAGCAGATTCTACAATGTATAAAATACTTTGATACCTACAGATTCTAACTGTTGTTCTTTTCCTGGGCAGCGCTCTCCCATCCAAGTGAAGAAGGTCACAGAGCATCTCAGCCAGCAGTGTTCTCACTTCCAAATGTTTAGGGGAATTAATCAGCAGAAAAACAGGTCAAGCTGAACTTAGTAAAAATTCTGTGCTGATAGATCAGCAGGGCTTGTTATTTCTGGGTTTGTGATGGCATGTATAATATGGGAGCTTTTTCAGGTATTTATTTAGGAAATCAGCTGAAACCTGTAGAGAAATTATGTGTCAAGGTAAGGATTTACTAAGGAGGACCTGTGGTGACCTTGGTCACTTGGCATTAGACCCTGTTCCCAGTTTCATGTCATAACGCTGGCAGCTAAAGATTCTTGCAGTGGTACCATGGGCTCCGTGTGGCTCCATGAGCCCTCCTGGCAGCCCTGGATGATTGGATCTCTCATCAACTGAATTTCCCAAAGCAAGAGAGAAGCTCAAGCAGTGTGCAGCAGTCAGAGAGGATTCAGCTCTTCTTTTGACACCCAGCCTGGGCTGGAGGGCAGACAGGAGGGTGATGTTCCTCTGGCACATGCTGTTATCACAGCTGCAGCATTCTCCCTTTTCCTCCAGCTCGTGTTTGGAGCACATCTGCCCCTCTAACTTTGGATTTTCATCTATCGTACTGTAAAAACAGGGGAAAGTAGCTTGACCTGTATTTGCAACAGTTACATAATTTTCCTATAATTAAGGGAAAGTTTATTAGCCTAACTTTATCTTTTTTCAGCTTGGGTAACAGAAGCTGTAAATGCACTCACTGAAGGTGCAGAGCTTCACGGTTCTGCCTGGACAGCAGGATAAACACTTAGAGGAATGAACAGCACTAGAAAAATACTAGTACTGGTTTATTGATAATGCTTTCCTCTCTGGGAGTAAAGTGACCAATTGTTATGTTAATATTTCCAAGGTCTTCTAGGTCTCTGTGAGAAAATTGGAGTGGTTTTAAATCTTTATAATAAGAATAAAAAGAGCTTCTTATGCGATTCAGTTACTTGTAGCTAGCTGGTACATAGCCTGAGGAGAGACAGAAGGTCCTACCAGGAGCAGGAGTACAAGCTGCTTAGGAGCAGGGTGGAGATACACAGCTGAGTCTCAGAGGTGAGGGAGAGGAAAGTTTCCTAGGGGCCCTCAGGGACTGTCTGCAGCTGGATATAATTCAGAAAGACACTGGCTGGATTCAGAGCAAGGCTGCGTTGTCCTCCCCAGTGCAAGGGCACAACAAGCCAGGGGATGCTTGTGTTCAAGTTCTTTTTTGTCTTGCATTGTCTCATGCTGCCGATTTGAATTTCCCTTATTTCAGCAGCACATTATTCTACTCAATATTTGAATAATGGCTAAAGATTGAGAGCCCTTTTCATGTTTCTGGTGTGTTCATGTGGCAGATTTAAACAGGGTTTTTGACCAAGAATACGGTCAGTGCAGAACCTCATCATGTGCTGTTGTGTTGCATCTCTTGTACACCCAGACTGCTATGGTGTAGATGTTGAAGATGCAAAAAGGACAAAATCAGGTTTTCAGCCTGAGAGAGGATGTTCTTGACTATGGAGGGAAGTCCTGCTGGGAGATAAATGACAAGAATGGTCAGTCAGACCTTGCTTTGGAGGGATATGCTCTAAAGTAGCTCCTTAGATACTAAGGTCTATGTCTGCATCATCTCAGTTGCTTAGTCAAATGAAGTGCGGAGAGAATCAGAATCATCTCTGTGTGCAAAAAAGTTGGGTTTGCTCCCAGTCTGGCTGCCAGTATCATTCCTGTGGGTGGCATTTCAACTGGCTGCCAGTATAGCCATGCGCAAATGACTTTAATTTGTGCGTAGTGCAGAAGTTTAATTCTTTCCAATCCTGAGACAGGAGAACAGGCTATTTTAGATAGCAAACAGAATAAAATAAAACATATTTGCTTGCTTGTTTTCCATGGAGAGTATAGTTTTATTTTTTTTGCTGTGATTTAACGCAAAGTAGGTAACTCTTCTAAATCTCAGCAATAGGTTTTGGAAGGAGGGTAAAATGACCAAGGGGAAGAGATGAAGAAATTAAAATAACCAGAACACAGAGACCCAGAAAACCCATTTTAGAGAGCAGATATTACAATGCAGGAGAACTTTCCTTTAAGGAGGGCGAGTATGTTGGTAGGCAAAGAGGAGCTGGGAGGGATGAATGTTGGAAGCCATTAATGCCAGCATTTGGAAGAGTGCCTTGAAGGTTTTAGTCTTTCCTCTCTGCTCTCAGCAGGGGAGAGGGAAAGGCAAAGTGAGCTCCCCTGCCTCTTCCCACTAACTCTGCTTGAGTCTATGTAGAAGGGAGCACTACTAGGGGACTGAAAGTGGCAAAATGTTTTGCTCCAGTCTACGTTAAAAAAACGTTTTCAGTCTGCATAAAGTGAAGGAATTTCCTTGGAATTCAACAATAATGCCTAAAATGGGGCTTTATCCAATAGCCTGGAGCCAAAAATAAGCGTTGTTCCTTACCAAATGGGCAGTCTGTGAAGGAAGCTTCTGATTCTTACATTATATATTTTGCAGTAAAGGTCTGTGACCACTGGGCGTAAAAGCATAAAGAGCTAGGGGATGGCTCCTTGCCTTTTCTAGCTTTCTTACTTTACACACTCCTCTCTAGACTTTCTGAAAGCAGTCTTTCCCTGTTATTGCCCTGCCGCTTTCAGATGCTGCTTAAGTGCCAGCTGCGCATGAGTAGCTGCTGGTTTTTCCCAACTTCTACTGGGCAATTTGGCCAACCAAGAAAGGGGTTTAATCATGCCTGTTTCCTAACAGTGCCCTGATTTGCTATAACAAACAAGCACTTCAAGTTCCATGTGTTTTATGATATGTCACCTGCCTGCTCTTCTCCCTGCCCTGCATTCCAGTAGCTCGATGTTTTGTGATATTGCAGAACTCTTTTTGAGGTCAGTGCTGGAGCAGCAGAGAAGTGGCATTGCTCCACAGCAGCAGAGCGAGGACTGGTGCTTTCCTTGCAGGAAGGGAGGGCAGCAGCACTTGTGATGAGCTGCCAGCTCAGAGCAGTATTTATCACCCTCTTATTGAGGCACTGAGCAGCGAAACTGTGTATTCAGGTTGGAGAGCAGAGGTTCTGTCAGAGTAATCTGATCACCTTCTATGACCGAGAAACTAAACTCTTGGACGAGGGAAAGGCTGTGGATGTATCTTCCTGGACTTTAGTAAAGCCTTTGATACAGTTTCTCACAGCATTCTGCTTCGGAAACTGTCGGCCTCTGGCCTGGACGGGTGCACACTCTCCTGGGTGAAAAACTGGTTGAATGACCGGGCCCAGAGGGTGCTGGTAAATGGAGTTAAATCCAGCTGGAGGCCAGTGACAAGTGGGGTTCCCCAGGGCTCAGTGCTGGGTCTAGTCCTGTTTAATGTCTTTATCAACGACCTGGATGAAGGCATCGAGTCCTCCCTTAGCAAGTTTGCAGACGACACCAAGCTGGGTGGAAGTGAGGATCTGCTGGAGGGTCGGGAGGCTCCAAAGGGATCTGAACAGGCTGGACTGCTGGGCTGAGACCAACGGCATGAGGTTTAACAAGGCCAGATGCCGGGTCCTGCACTTGGGGCACAACAACCCTAAGCAGAGGTACAAACTAGGAGAAACCTGGCTGGAAAGCTGCCAGGAGGAGAAGGACCTGGGGGTGTTGGTTGACAGCGACTGAACATGAGCCAGCAGTGGCCCAGGTGGCCAAGAAGGCCAATGGCATCCTGGCTTGGATCAGACACAGTATCAGCCCCAGTCTGGGCTGGGCTAAAGCGGGCACTAAACTGGGTGGAACTGTTGATGTGCTTGAAGGCAGAGAGGCTCCATAGTTCGCGATGACATCGCAGTTACTCCTGAGGGTTTCAGGGACGTTTCCACGCGTGGAGGCGGGAAACGCCTTGAGGCCGCGCCCCGCCCCAGCCCCGCCTCGCGACGCCCCCGCCCCGGCTCACCGCGCGCGAGGGGCGGGGCCAGACGGGGCCTGTCACGTGACCGCCGGCGAGGCAGCATGGCGGCGCGCACGGGGTGAGCGGGGCGGGGGCTGAGGGGGCTCCTGGGGCTCCGGTTCGCATTCCGGAGCAGAGGCTGGGAGTGGAACTGGGATTCCCTGGGCTGGGGCTGGGGCTGGGGCTGGGGCTGGGGCTGGAACTGGAACTGGGATTCTCTGAGCTGGAGCTGGGACTGGGATTCTCTGAGCTGGGACTGGGACTGGGATTCTCTGAGCTGGAGCTGGAACTGGAACTGGGATTCTCTGAGCTGGAGCTGGGACTGGGACTGGGATTCCCTGGGCTGGGGCTGGGGCTGGAACTGGAACTGGGATTCTCTGAGCTGGAGCTGGGACTGGGACTGGGATTCTCTGAGCTGGAGCTGGGACTGGGACTGGGATTCTCTGAGCTGGAGCTGGAACTGGAACTGGGATTCTCTGAGCTGGAGCTGGGACGGGGACTGGGATTCCCTGGGCTGGGGCTGGGGCTGGGATTCCCTGGGCTGAGGCTGGGGCTGGGGCTGGAACTGGAACTGTGATTCTCTGAGCTGGAGCTGGGACTGGAACTGGGATTCCCTGGGCTGGGGCTGGAACTGGAACTGGGATTCCCTGGGCTGGGGCTGGAACTGGGTTTCTCTGAGCTGGAGCTGGGACTGGGACTGGGATTCCCTGAGCTGGGGCTGGAGTTCGGACTGGGGCTGCATCTGGAACTGCGGCTGGGGTTCCCTTTTCTAGAGCTGAGGCTCACTAGTGCTGTGTAGGGGCTCCCTGGAGAAGGAGAGTACAGGGCGAAAAGGGAGTCGTGGGGGAACCTGCAGGGAGGCTGCCCAGCAGGGCCTTCCCAAGCATGGGCTGTCCCCTGAGGCGTTTTGAGAAGTCATACAGAAAGGTGGCTGTGGGTTACTCAGCACAAGGCCTCTGTCCTGTTTCGTAGCTGAACTGGGTCATTTCTTGCAGGCCTTTAAGCAGGCGCTGTTAAAAAAAAAGCATCAGAATGAGGGGGAATTTGTCGTACCTGCTAAAAAGAGCTGATGCTGCCCAGGGCAGTGGTGGAGTCTCCATCCCTGAAGATGTTCTAAAACTGTGTGGACATAGCACTTCGGGGCAAGATTTAGTGGGCATTCTGGAGTTGGGCTGACAATTGGACTGGATGAGCGTAGAGGCCTTTTCCAACCTTAATGATTTTATAACTTGGCTCTAGCCCTCACCTTTGGGTGAAGGTTGTACCCGTCTGAGGTCCCCTCCTGCCCCTGGCTCCCCTTCATGCTGCCTGGCATTCCTGGGGCATGGATGCTCCTGCTGAGTTGGTCTGCGCTGGGTAGGTAGGATGTTGAATGGGGCTAAGGCTTCAGGTTGGTGACTTATTCACAAAAAAGTCCAGGTAACGCCTTAAACAGCTTTCATGGTTTTCGTTGTATCTCTTACCCACTTGTGCTGCTCTTAGCATGTCCCATATCTGATGTGAAAACAGTGTTAGAAACTGGCTGGGTTGCAGGCTGGTGCTGGTGGTTCTGCTGCTTAAACCAAACACGTTAATAAGGCTGAGTCAACAAACAAATGGGGACTTCCTGAAAAGTAGTTTCAGTGGTTTCTCATGTGCATTGAAATCTGAGTCCTATCTGCGTGACCTCAGTAGAACAGAAGCAGGAGTCTGTGAATTTTCTTCTGAAAAAAACAGAAGTACAAAAAGTTAACTGGAAAACAGTGGGAAAACCAGAAATTACATAGGAGCGTTGTTTACCAGCGTGTTCTGACTGTTGCATCAAAACAAATCCAAAATGTTAGATGGGTCATAGAGTGACAAAATGTCAGTTCTTGGAAGACGTAACTCTTCTGAAATAAGTTAATGTTCCTACCTACATTTCTTTTAATAAAAGACCTCTGGGGTTTGGGCCTAAGTGATTGTAAAAATCCAGCCAGCAGGGAAACTGCGGGAGGCCCTTACCAGGCTGAGCAGTGGCTGGATTCTGGTATGAGACTAGAGAAAATAAGGAAGCTGAGCTTCACTTGTCCCATCCTGGTCTTGCAAGTGTCATTTCTGGTTTGCTCTGATGCTTATTTGCAGAAAATTGCCTGGCTTCAAAGAGACGTGCATCACAAAGCAGTGCTTGCATTAAATGCTCTTCATTATCAAATGAGAGTTTTGAGTTGAGTTTGTGGATGGACATGACAGAGTCTGTGCACTAACAGAGGAAACAGACCTTGAAGGACCAGTCTATGTATTGTACTAATTATATTCTGATATTTGTGTGCCTTATGTGGTAGAAACTTCGTGCTTAAAGATTGCAGACAAGCATTGAAAGCTTGTAATTCCCTCTCCAGAAGGAGCTTTGTGGTCGTGTTGTTGGTGGTAGAGAACGGAGAGTTTAAAGCCGATTATGCTGTAATCACGTGCGTATTAGCAGGGTCCATATGCATTTGGCAGTGATATATGCGTACTCGCTCAATTTACAAGTGCCATAGCGATGACTTCTTGTATTTGAGACTGATATAGTGCTAAATAGGCCTGGCACAGACAGAACCGCGTAGGCAGAGTTGTGGGAAGCTCGCTCTGGGCTCGTGTGTGTGGCTTGACCCACCCTCTGCTGGCAAAGCAGCCCTTGTGTGTCTTGCTGTGCTGTTGGTCCATCCGTCCCCTCAGTTTGGCATCTGAGTGCTTGCAGGAGGGACGAGAGAATAACGCCTGTGGAGGAAGCAAACTTCTGCAGGTCCTCTCTGAAACCTGCTTTTCTGGGCAGAATTTCAGTTGTGAAAGTAGGTCTGTTGCCTGGCAAGCTCGTACTGTGCGAGGTGTGGATTGACACACGAGCGCTCGGCAGAGAACCTGAGGAGCACAGCAATATTTGCAGCAACACTCAGCCCAGCCCTTCTGTGTCCTGTGGCGCTTGCAGGTTACAGCGGCCTTGAAAGAGAGTCCAAGGCTGTGAAAAACTTGTGTAAGTTGAAAACAACTGTTCAGGGCCAGACTGGGCTGTTGATGAAGATCGTGGAGTGAAATTCAAGCGTGAAAGTGATATCTGATATGTATAAGGAAGGCAGTTCTGCCATGGGCTCAGGTAAAATGGGCAGAACCATCTTTGCTCGAGTGCCAAGATCCCAGTGAAAGACACTCTTAGAGTGGCTTAGTGAGACTGCCAGTAGGAATTGCTGTCTGACACCTTTGTTTCTCCTTGAGTGTTGTTTTGGTTGTCAGAAATTTTAAGTGCATTAATAGTAAACTTAATGGAGATTAAAACATGCCTTTGTAGCAGCTTCCTATGAGCTCCAGGGAGAAGGAGGGGGAAGTCAATCTCAGTCTTTTAGGTGATTTTATTTTGCCTGCCTTTGAAGCAAAGCATAAGACAGGTCATGCTACCACCTCTGCCTTTTTTTGTTTGTTTTCTTTTATCAGAAGATACACAGATCTGAGAGCAACCTATGGCGTAAGGGTGTCTGATGGTGTTATCCCTTCCCTTTTATGCTTGCCGTAAGGTGAGCAGAGGATTTCCAGATCCCTGCATGGAGTTATTGCAGGGAGTGATCTTGCTTGGATAACAGCATTTTTGGGCATTGCTGAGTTGCTGAGCCACAGCTTGGCACCTGAAAAGCCTTGCCTGTATTTAGTTTAAAGTTCACTGTTTGATTTAAAACTTCCTGTAGCTTTTGCTAGGATTGTTTGAACTTCTCCCTGCAGGTGTGGGTCCCCCAAAACGAAAGCTTGTGCTGTGCTGAGGTGCTGCCCTTATAATGATCACCTGCCACGGTGCTGGGTTATCGGGTGTGTGCGGGAAGTCATAAAAATAAACACATTTGGGTTTTGTGCACCATCAGCTGAACTCCTAGGCAGGTAGTTTGAAAATTGGATTAGCAAGAGCAGTCTTTCACCTTCTGAAATGACTTACACTGTTGTATTAAGTCATTATAAACAAGTAAAATAAAATATTTTATTAGCTCTTTCATGCTGTGTCTGCAGTAAGAAATTATAGGGTTTACATTTCTGATGCTGATAAAGTCTTTCAGGAGGTTACTTTATGCAGCTGTAAATCAAAGGTTACTTTTCAGATTACCTGTGATAACTATGTAGTAGTTAAGATGCGGCGCTCTGCTTCTCTAAGGTTAAATCCCTTGGAGGTTCATTTTTTGTCATCTTGACGTAGTTACAATTTAACTGCACCTTTCTGTCATCTCCTCCAGAAAAGTATCTGATAGAAAATGAGCAGCCTGTCTTCGGTGAGCTGAGAGAAGTTGGAGTGGAGGGAAAACCTGGACTTAAGTCATAGGATTTCATCGATAAAACAGTATTCGTCTGTAATAATGATGCTCCAAAGCACAGCTATCTTAAAAATTAAAAAAAAAAGAATGCTGTTAGATTCTTCTCTCCTCATCTTTTTTTTTTTTTTTTAAAAAAAAAAAAAAAAAAGCTACTGTGCTTCTGCTGGTAAAGCTCCAAAAAGTCCAGGCATGAACCTATAACAAGTATGAATGAATCTCCAATATATTCTTGTAGTACTTTAAACATGCGAAATTGCTTAATAACCAGTTTATTTTAAACTGTGTTCTCCCAGTGGCTCTCTTGCGTACGATCTTTGTGAAGCTTTCTGGGCTGTCTCAGCAGGTTTGTGCTGCCTTAGGGGCAGGTGGTGATGCATGGCTGGAGATCCCTGGTACTCGGGAGGTGCTCCTCCAGCCCCGTGTGTGGCCTCAGTCGCTGAAGGTGCTGGTTTGTATGTTAGACTGAACAGACATGCACAGAAAAGACACGGGCAGATACTGTGTGAGTATGGGAGATGCTGCAGTCCTGTGTTTGCTATCTAGCATCGTTTCTCTACAGTCCATTTCATTTCCCAGAAGGACTTGCTGAAGTTTTCCGGACTTAATGTAACCTTCTGCTTCTGTTTTCAGTAGCTTGGAACTCATTTTCTTTTCTCCTGCTTTGCTTTTGCTCAGCCAACCTAAGCTGTTGGCGCTTTCTGCCTTTAGTTTTTGTGTTGCTTTACCTGAAGGAATGGCACAAGGGACATGCTGTGGGCCAGAGCTGCAGCCTGCTCCGTTTCCTGGTGCCGTCTTTTTCCTTTGGTACTTGTCAGCAATGTTTGATCATTGCTTGAGAACATTTCTTCCCCTTGAGCATCTTGTATGTAGAGTTGAACTAAACTTCTGTTCCAGACTGAATTAACAAACACAGCGTGTGTCTGAATCATGCTAACCGCTGTCTTTCTTTTCCATTAATTGTTGGTTAAAAATGTCTTTCCTAGACCCTCCTTTTGGCTGGGAAATGAGACCTTGAAAGTGCCTATAGCACTCTTTGCCTTGAATAGAAGACGGCTGTGCGATCGCCTGAGACAGAATAAAGATGTCCCGGAGAATTCGGTTGTTCTGCTGCAGGGTGGAGAAGAAACCCAGAGATACTGCACTGATACTGGCATTGTGTTTCGCCAGGTAAGAGCTGAACCAAAACTTCAAATCAAATTAAGAAACGCTCTTCAACTGCATGAATTTTTAAATGAATTTTAATTATATTCCCTTTATCTCTCCTGTGTGCGTTACCTTACCTTGCTTCACTTAAATAAATCAGTTTTTTTGCAACATCACCTGTTCAGCTTCAAGTTAACTCTCTCTTTCAGTGCTTTAATATAGAATCATAGAATTGTTTGTTTGGAAAGGACCTTTGCGATTATCAAGTCCCAACTGTAGTATGCAGGCTCATTGTCTGGTTTAGAGGGCCTAAACCTGTTCAAGGCTGTACTGCCTGTTAGTGTTTAATGGAATATTAAAAGCAGCAAAGGAATATTTCGTGTTCTTTTCAGTCTTGCCTGTGACCCAAAAAATAACCTCCTTTCTGTAGTGAAACATGTTACAGTGAACTAAACTGAATCAATTAACAGAAAAGCATATTTTAAGCTTTTATTAGTAGTATATTCCACAAAGTAGGATATGACTTAGAATTTACAGCATGTGTCTTCTCAGATTAAAGTCTTCCTTAACTACCTATGTGTTCCTCTCTTCCTAATAGGACTTTAATAATTTCTTAGTGTCATGCTGAATGCATTCTTAGTCTTTGGGGAAGCTAGCATAACAGGACTCTAATTATGCATTCCCCATACCTTGCATGGCTGCTACTGTACTTTGTTTTGTGAATTTACTTGAGCTGTTGTATGTTACAAAGAAACTAAACCAGTAACTTTAATCTTGATTAGTGCATATCTTCTGTAGTTATTGGCCTGCTTTTAGGGGAGATGCACCTTTCAGGGTGTCGGGGCATATGCCTCTCCTTACCAAAATTCATCGCTGTATTCTTAGCCCTTTTGTTGTCTGCTTGCTTCTTCTTAAACTGACTCTTGGCTAAAGGCCATTCCTGGAGCCTCTATTCTGAGGGCAGCTGGGTCTTTGCTTACAGCCTCTGCCATCTCAAGCGAATGGCTCTGCACTCTATGTCCTCTCTTGTATGTGATCGATTCTTCCTGATACTCCATTCCCTAATTCTAGGTTGGAAGAGTGTGCTTTACTGTGTGGGATATATTCATTGCGCTGTTTATTTCCTATGGTAGCTTATTGATCTCTGATTCTTTCTAGTTGCCAGCAGAGTGATTTTCATTATTGTAACCTACATTTAATCAGTCTGATAAGCTTTAGACCTGAACCACTACCTGCCCACCCCAAAAACTAGAGAGGTCTTTTAGATACATGGAGTTAGTATCTACCAATTAGTGTGGTTTTAAAGCTGGTGGAAGTGAGGGTTTTCTTTTAAGAATATATTTTGTCTTAACCTAGGAATCTTACTTTCACTGGACTTTTGGAGTAACTGAAGCAGGCTGCTTTGGAGCAGTAGATGTTGATACTGGAAGATCCCTGCTTTTTGTTCCACAACTCCCTGAAAGCTATGCGGTTTGGATGGGAAAGTAAGATGCATCTTTTAACTGTGTTCTGATTCGGTGTGAATTGTAGTGATATGCACATAAAATGACATAAAATTTGATCAGTTGGTGTTGATCATATGGTATCAAATGATCCACCACTGTTTGTTAGAGAATGTCTGTAGAATTGAAACCTGTGGTTCTCAAAGTGTCCATGAAGGGAAGCTGAACCATAAAGAAAAGTGTTAAGACCGAATGAGTTAAATAGAAAAGCAGACTTTTTCAAGTTGCTTTACCAGTTTGCAGCCGCCTTAGCTAATGAAGCTTTTTGAATGGCAGAAGGTAGTTTAGCCTCTTTGATACTCTTTGATATGAACTGACAGACTGGGGAATATGATTTTAATTCTGTTCTGTGAGTATGCCATAAACATCTCTCTTTCCATCCACATTGGTAGTAAATATTGCTCAGTGCCATAGTAGTGGAGGAACTGATTTATTTATGTGTTCATTTCTTTTCTCAGTCTTAATTATAATATGTTTATACTCTGACAAACTATAAATTTTTTTTGTTGTCTACGTTGTCTCAGAACATTGGGTTACTTTTAATTTAATATGCTGAGCTTAGGTTGCTTCGATTCTAATTGAAGCTATCACTTATATTTTAATGCTAATTTTGGGAGAAGGAAAACAACTACAACCAGTCCCATATGCTGAACTGTGCCAGACCATATGGTAGGGCATGGCTGCTGTCTTCTCAGAGAGTTTATAAGAATATCACTGTCTTAGACCTGCCTGGGAACAGAAATTGTTTGTGAGAGCATAAAAATGTGAATAGGTGCTGTCTGAAATATTTCAGCTGCGAGCTGCACCTGTCTGGGAGAGCAGCTTCTGTTTAACCCTACGTGTACTCTCTGAAGGCTGTTCCTAGTGGCACTCCTTCCCGTTTGTAGACGTAGCTTTTTCCTCCCCCTAAGTTCTCTTCTGCTGATTATGCCTAATCTGAAATGGCTTAAAAATGTTACTGAAATTCCACCAACTCATTTTGCATTTTCAAACCAAATATTGCGGTGTGTATTGTAGTAGCCTTTCCGATGTGTTTGTGTAGTGCTCATTACTGGTTCATTTACACAAGTCTTGTTAAAAGTGGTTTATTGTCACTGTGTCTTCTTGCAGAGTGTAACAAATTGCCTTTATGACAGCATCCTTGTTTTCTAATCCTCCTCCTTACCCTTCCTGAGTCCCTCTGTTCGGATCTTTGTTTTCTCTTCTGTCAGCCGCGGTCATGTACTTTTTCTGCTTGTCAAGCGGAGGATGGATGAATAACTCATTTGTGAGTCAGTAGCAGTTCTGCTTCATAAGTTGGTTGGCAGGGGGTCCTGCACACAGCCAGGGATTGTGTTCCTTCCCAGAAGACTCAATTTTAAGTCAAAATTAGCTCTGAAAGAAAAACACAAATAAGTTTGCCTTCCATCCGCTGCTGTTTATCTGCTAGCGTTTGCCTTGGCAGCGCTTGTTTCTGTGCGTGTGGAAGTCACTGTCTGCCCACTGAAGAAACATTCATTTGGCATCAATGAAGCACAAACCAATTCAATGCCTTGTATGATATTGGATAGATGGGTATTTTACAGAGGTCTACAGCTGGTATTCCAGCTCATAGAATAGAGGGTGTTTCTACTTAAGATAGATGTGGGAATCTCCAGTGTGAGTTTAGGCTCTTTACTACTGCTTTATTACTAAATCGTAGGACCGTAGAATGGTCTGGGTTGAAAGGGATCTTAAAGACCATCCAGGGCTTGAACCCCTCCAGGGATGGGGCAGCCACCCCTGCTCTGGGCAGCCTGGGCCAGGGCCTCCCCACCCTCACAGGAAAACATTTCTTCCTAAGAAATTTGAGTTGTTTTTCAAATGTGGCTGGGGTAATGTTGCAGTCAGGAGGTTTAGCCTTTTTTGCCTTCAACTAATACAAAAGTGGGGCATCTGGGCTTTTTCAAATTGCAGTCTTAGTTTGGCCAAAACCAATGGTGTGTTTGAAAGCCTTTGCTTGGAGATGAGCACGCTATATGTTTATGAGTGAGATGCTGAACACTACAATTATTTCAGTCGTACCAACTGCACTGTTTTTTGTGAGCGGTTTTGTGTGCTGATGTGGTGCCCGGGCAATCTGCAGAAGGGTGAACCCAGGGGTGATGCCTGCACCCCTGGCCGTGCATCTGCTGAGGACCCAGCACTACCTGGTACCAGCGTGGAGAGTGGCCAGCCTCTTTTTGTCAGGGTTACTGTCTTGTAGGAGTTCTTACTGAATGTGTATGTCCTGAAGACCTGTAAATAGTTGTAAGGCTACCTCTCAGAAGTCCTTCAAGCTGAAATAACCTCTGCAGTTTTAAAATGGAGAAGAGATTTAATTGAACTCACATACTGTGGATGTTCTTAGAAAACCCACAACCTCTTAAGGTGTCAGTCCCAGAACTGGGGGTCCTGCTTTCACATTGGGAAAGGATTGCAACAGCAGTTGCTCTGTTTCAGTGATGAGTGTGGGCATTTCTCCAGATGTTGGACTAGCCTGCTTCTTAGATGTTGGCTGGGAAAATCTTTTCAGCTAAGAGGACTTTTCTTATATCTGCTGCCTGCCCCTCCTGTTGTTTCTACAGATAAAGCCTCTGACAGGTTGGCTTTGTGGGAAGTATTTTGCACTCCTGAAGTGTTGTTGTGTTCCTCTTTCGGAGGAAGAGTTTAAGTAATGAATGTGGAAATATGAGGTTGTAAAAAGCTTTGAAAGCTTACCCTCTGTCTTGGCATGGTCTCACGTAATCAAGTTTGTGGTGCAAAGCTGTTAGCAATCCTTCTATTCCTAGGAAGGATTAAGTTGGTATGACTGTGTGTCTTGCACAGAGACTTCAATTTCACTAATTAATGCTGCACCTGCCGGTTACCTCCTTAATTATAAATGACAGACCTAGTCAGTGTGCTGATTAAAGATACTTTATAAAGTAAAACATACTGTACAGCAGCTGCTTTGTATGGAGTGGATGCCAAAGTAACTTAATTGCCTTGCCATATAAAGAATGTTTTTGATGGAAAACAAAAATATTTAACGCTTTCATGCTCTAACTTTAGAAATACAAATTAAATGGGACAGAGCAATATTTATGTGCAATTTACCATGTTTTCTTTGAAGCCCTAACAGCTGACTGGTGAGTACAAAACCATGAATCTAGCATTGCATCCACTGTCAGTCATGTTTTTCCATGGATTTGATTGGAATCTATCTGCATTTGCAGGGCTGAATCTCAGCATGACCCTTTGGAACTGTAATAAAGTACATTGAAATGCTTTGCAAAAGTTAATAATTTCTCAGTGACCGATGAGGAAGCTTTTTAAAACAGTCATCACTTTCTAAATAGGTTACAACCAAAATCAACCTTTGGTTTTGGTGATTACGTTTGGCTGACTTCAGCAAAGCTGAGGAGTTTTACTGCCTTTGGAAATAAGTGCGGGAGTATGTTGTTGGTTTTGTTTGTTTGTTTGTTTTCTTTTTTCACTCCCAAACTCTTGTGTAAGAAAAAGAGCTTTTCAGGCTATTTGAGCTGTAAAACTTCCCCCCACAATAGACCGTATGCACCATGATAATTAGAAGTTAAGAAATAGCTTTCTTGGTCTCTTTCTTTTAATGGGGATTGGTTAAATGTTGTGGCATCTGTGTTTCAAATAATTGTGAGTAGTAAATTGTTCACAGCATGATGTGTTTTTCTGAATGTATCACAGTGACTGAGTCTGGTGCATTCAGTAGTTCTGGGTTTGGCTACGAAGAGGCAAGGGCTGTAGTCAGCCCATTTGGGGCAAGCTGAAATTGGAGGCAACTCTTAGGAAAGGGAGCGTGCTGTATGTGAGTGCTGTAAGGAACAAAGTCTAAGTCACCCTGTTTGCTCTTCTTGATATAGAATTTGTGGGAATGAAGGGCTCTTTCTAGATGAGTTTTGTTGATGGAGTGTGTAGGTCCTCTTTGCAGCACGCTCTGGAGTTGTGTGTTCAGATAGCGCAGGCTTGGAGGGATTTTGGGTTTCCCTTCTGAACTGATCTGCCATATCACACCCTGCTATTTGTTCTTGTGTTGTTTTCAGTAAAACAAAATGTGTAGTATTTTCTACATCCACACCTGTTAGTTTGATCTCTTCCTGCCATTTGTCCCTTCCCTCTGCCCACTGAATCTTTATTTTGCTGTTTAAAAATCAGTTTATAATCGCTTTACGTGATCTTATTCCTGTTTTGTACCAACTGGCAATTGCAGTTTATCTGCAAAGTTTGTTACCACCTGCAAATGCCATCTGTGGATCTCCTGAACAAACTCAGTCCTGCTTCTGTTTCTGAATAGCATCAGAGCTAATCTCAGTCATTGCAATATCCCGCTAATCAAGACTTGCAGTTCATTGCTGTTTATTACTTTAACTTCTGAGAACATCAGCCTAAATTGACGCAGCACTTCTCAGTGTGGAGGTTGGAGGGTTTCCCAGCCCCTGGAAAGCTCATCTTTTTATCTACTTATTTATTCTTATTTCCTGCTTTAGGCTTTTCATTTTTTTTGTTAGGACTAGTCATTGGGTTTCAGGTCACATCATAGTGTTTCTCTCCAAGCCAATTTGAGTTGATTTTGGAGAGCAACAGTCTTGAGAGAGATTTTTATCAAATGTTTTACTATTATTCAGATAGTACATCTGTTGCTTTACCCTTCAGCTGATCCTTTCAAAACTGTACAATAAAGCTGGCTCCTTTTGATTGACGAGGCTTGCTCGTGTAATTCCCTGTGCTGCTTGTTTTCTTATTCACATTCTCTCCATACTACACTGATTTCTGTTTCTTGTCTCTCATTCTTTTAAAATGGTATTTCTCTGTGGATAAAATTACTTTTACAGATTAATTAGTATCTGGATTGCTCTTACCACTTCACTGATGATTGTTTTTCTCTAAACAGTGCTGCTTGAGTGCTCCGACTTCACAAATGATCTGTTTTGTCATTGTCGTAGCATTCTAATTGTCCACGAACCTTGCTGGTCCAGGATAAATGCGTATAATTTCTTTGACTTTTACTTCAGTAACTGTTTTTATAAATCTTTGTATTGTAACTGTATAATTTCCTTTGTATTTCTGTTTTTAAGCAATAATAGTGATTTATATTGGTTCATTGATTTGCAATTTCTACCAGCAAACACTTTTAACTGGATGCATGAGTTGGTGATTTAGTAAGTGTTTAAAAGTGCTGCTTTTTCCTCTCGTCTATTTGATGTAGCTGTATTGAGAAATAGAGCCAGCACTAAGTAAATCTGCTTGAGAGTGCTGCACCAGAGGTTTTTACTATCCTTATGTGGCTTCCTGAGAAAGTTAAGTCTTGCCTGCGAGGGAGAATCTTGATAACCCTCACCAGGCATTTCTTATTTTATACTTTATTTAATGCACTAGCGTTGAATTCAGCGGCGCAAGCTCCTGATAACGTTTTGAAATAGCAGGGAGTCCAAGTTTTCTTTTGATCAGGCATGCCATGTGTTTCCCCTCCAAGGGCAGTGGGAAGGTGAGCTGCAGCCGAAGGAGTGCCCGCGGGGATTTGCAGCAGCGCTCCGACAAGGCTGTGCCCCTCCACGCTGCCTTCTGGGGCGCAGCTCCCGGTTTGAGCAGAGCGCTCTGCTGCTCCTCAGCCTGGATTGGAGAAGGTGCTTTAGTGGATACACCCCCAAGTGAAATACCAACCGCTGTGCCTCTGTTCTTGGGCTTCTAAAATTCCTGTTCTCAGCTCTTGTTGTTAACTGTTTTCTTCAGGTTTTGTATTCCCTGCGACCTGTGTCTGTCTGTATACCAGGAAGGGCTCTCTGGAAGTGCACTGTCTGTCTGGAGGAACAAAGGAGGAAAACCAAACCCAACTGCTTTGTTAAAATAGGCTAGGGAAAAGTGTAATCCATATTAATGCTTCTTAAAAGCTAACAGTGAGTGAAAACCAGGCTGATTTTGGTTTGCTGGCTGTGTACGCCTCTGCCTGTGTTCTCGCTGGAGCTGTGGGTGTCAGAGTGTGGCCGAGACCCTGCTCCTGGGGGCTGCCTGGTCTTTGTCTGACAGGGTCAGCGTGGCACAGGGGGTCTGGCACCGGTAGCATGGGCACATTCGGCCTTTTCGTTCTGCCCAGTGAGGAGTTGTGGACAGTTCCTTTGATTTCTTTGTAGTCTGGTTTTCTTT
This sequence comes from Clamator glandarius, assembly GCA_033459285.1. NCBI lineage: Eukaryota > Metazoa > Chordata > Aves > Cuculiformes > Cuculidae > Clamator > Clamator glandarius. The sequence goes on along the minus strand of JAUNZM010000463.1, from coordinate 1,197,965 downwards.
ACAAGTTGGAAGATGGGAATATTATTCCCTTCTTAAAGCAGTTTAGGTCATCTTAATGCTGCTGTAACTATCAGTAGTGCTTCCTTTCATACTATTAGGAGCTGGGGATGCGCTGCACACATTCCAAAGCTTGCCGTAGTGCTTTTGTGTGTGGGACATAAAATATTGCTCATTTCCCCCCCAGTATAGGCATTTTTCCAGCGTTAAAGCAGAACATCTGCTGTTGCAGGTTCAGTGTGTAACTCTCTCAGTTAAGATGCGTGAATGGAGTCCAGTGTTTTAAGACTGTTATTGTATAGTGACCTAGAAATTATACTCCTCTTCTTAACCACTGTAATTCTTTCTGTGCTCTTTTTTTTGAGGAAGTGAGGTTTCTAATGAGTATTTATCAGCAGTCTTCTGCTACAGCAAATCTTGCAGGGATTTCAGTGTATAAACATTTCCTTTGTTACAGTTTTTTCTGTGCTAGTACAGAGCCGTGCTCTCCAAGGAAGAGTTTTGTTTGCAGAGAGGAATAAAGTAAAGGTTACCAATGGCAAGTTTTCTGTGTTTTGGGTTTTTTTTTTTGGGAAGCTCTTGATAGTATTTCTCAAACGTCTAATTGAAGCACTGCCTCTGGAGGTATAGAATTTATAGGGAGCCTAAAAAACTTTCCACCTTTTGGGAATGCCTGTGGTGGGCTTAGCTAAGCAGGAGCAGTGAGGCTGCATATTTGAAGTAGATGAAATAGGTAGTTTAGAGCTTGGCTTTTGCTAGGAAGAACTATGAGAGTCTCCTCAATACTTTATTTCTGATTTTCTAAGTCCGATGGTCTGTATGTTGTTCATGGTTATTCCTCTTCTGCACGATCTGTGTGTAGCACTGGGAAGTCCAGTATCACGTACCCAGCATCCTGCGTCCAGCGTGGTGCATGTAGACTCCACCATTCTGTCCCTCTGCTTGACGTGGTTACCTTTTCTAGTCAGTTCAATTTGACTCTTCATCTTCAGTTCAGTTTCTTTTAAATTGTTATTTGCTCAAAATTCATCTTACTCTGGATCGCATCAAGAGGAGCGAGAAGTCTGAGTTTGCGTGTATGCTGCTATTTCTGTCTTTCAGAGGAGAAAACAGAAATCTTAGGAAACACGTAAAGGGAGTAGCATTAAGGCAGTCAAAATGTTGCTGGAGCCTGCCTGTGATACCAGCCAGCACATTAGTACTGTTTTGTTTTAAATCTACCTTGACACTTTTTAATTGTCTTCTTTGAGAGCGCAAAAATTGTTGTGGATACCTAGGTGCTTGCATTTTTTTTTGGTCTGGACAAAGCCAGGAACATCTGCTGGTATCTTGTAGAACCTCCTGTGTTGTTCTTTCTAGCAGTTCTTGCCACCCTCATGTTTGGGTAATGCTGTGCCATCTGTTAGTGTGATGATACTGAAATGAGGAGGGAGTTTATTGGTGATTTTCTGACAGTGTTAAAACGTGGCTTTTGCGCCCCTTTTCTTGTTTCAGCTCTATGTGCTTTGCTGATGTGGGTATGATTGTCAGTAAGAAGTGGACAAGACTGATGAGTCTGTATTTTAATGCAGGAGATAGTCTTTAGTATGGCTGGAGCATGCAGTAAGAGAAGTAATCTTGAGTTAGGAACTCCAGCTGGAGTGCTGAAGAAAGACTGAATTAGACTACTTCAGGAAAAGCTGAAATTCATTTTAGAGCTGATACACTGTAAAAAAACCCCCAAAAAAAAAAAACCAAAAAATCCGTCCTAGAAGGATTAAAGAAAGCAAATACAAAGTGACCAAATGGAAGAAGTTGTTAAATATATGGAATGTTGTCTGGAAGAATGCATAGATGCAAATGAAAACTTATACATAGGGATGTGTACCAGCAATTAGGTTGCAAATATATTAGCTGTTGGCTGAGATACGTTTCTTTCAGGAATAGCTATCAGCTCTTATAAATTCTGTTCACAGGTTCTCTTTGGTATTTGTGATTTTGATCCATCTCATTTGTACCTCTCTTCAGAATGCAGTTCTGAAAACTAGAACATTCTTTTATCATGTTGGTATTACGAGGCTTTTGCTCCAGAGTCCTTTAGAATACAAAGAAATGTTGCTTAATGGAATTCTTACAGTAATGTTAACTTTGTAACAAATCTCTTAAGATTTGCTGTTATGAATTCTTATGCAATGTACTGAGCAACAGCTTTGAAATGGTTTTAGACATTGAGACCAAGTTTTTATTCAGTTTAAAGTGGAAACACAACATGATTAATAATATACTGCAGAAAAAAATGAGGCTTTAATTTTGCCTAACTGTATTAAAAACTTTAAAATATATTTTCTGGTATATTTATAGTCAGACTGTCAGAGCTGTTCATCGTACTTATGGATAAATGGAGGAGTTCCTGTTCAAAAGACAGCACTGAAGAGGAGGCAGTAGTAATACTGTGATCTATCAATGTTGGTGGCAAAGTTTACACTGGCATGATTACGTTGTGATTTGGTGCAACATCTTGATTTTTACATGTGACATCACATACAACTATGAGTTTAGTTAAACCAAACGGAAAAGTTTAGAATAAACTTGGAAATTTTAACTAAGCTGAGCAGCTGACTGGGATTCCTCATTACTAGCTTTTATTACCGCACTCTCATACTCTTTTGCTGATGGTTTTCATGTTTGATCGATGTAGAAGAGAAATGAGGTGTAGCTAAAGTGAGGCATTGTTTTATTGTCTGACTTAATGTTCCACGCTGTCTTTTTATAATGCAAGTATTGCTGCTCTTCCTCCTCTTTTTTCCATTGCTACCTCAGTTGAATTTTGCTTGTAATACAGCTGTCTCTTGTTATGATTGAAAGGTGCATCTTTAGCAGTTGGTGCTTCAGTCAAACCTTGGCTGTTAAATTGCAACAGTGCCTCAGAGTTCAAATCTTCTCTTAAAAACATAGTTTCACATCTTTAGGTCATCTTCAGCATTTCCCAATTGCTGTGAAAGTCGTCAAAGTAAGAAACGAAATAGGTAAACTAGACTGATCTAGTGGGTTGACCAATAAACAGAAGTGCTGGACTCCTGTGTTTTCTTTCTAATGGCCATAAACAATGCGATGCTGGATTTTTGCCTGGCTACTTGGGCGCAATGCAATTCCAGGAGTTCAGTGTTGCATATTTCCATTATAAGACAAAATGATGACTCCTACTGTTCTGGAAGCCAACTATTGACATTTTAATGAACACTGGTATTTGGCTGGAGTTATAAAGCTATAGGGGAAGGATATTGAGCCTTTTTATGGCTGAAGTTCATTCTCTGTAGTTTTTTGCTAATTTATGTTGCCAGAGGACCTAAGAATTTTTGCACTGTATCCCCTTCTTTCCAAAGCCTGTAAAAATTAGGCCACTGCTTCAGTTCACATCCATTTACAAAAAGGTGGGTTTGTTTTGATAGGTAGGGAGAGACATGATTCAATAATATCTGGGATAATGTCTTCCACTTGGGTGATCCTTCTAATTAATTTATGACTTGCTGTGGGGGTTTTGCATGTAGTCTCTGCAGTGATTAATCAGAATTCTGAGACTGGCAGCCCATAGCAGCATTACAAAAGAAGAAGCCAAACCTAAAAATTGTAACTGATTAACTTATTCTACCAGTCCCTTGCAGGGAGAAGTACTCCTTATCTCTCTGGAGTATCAGGTAGAGTTGAAGTTATTGTAACTGAATGTAACTTCTGATGTTTCTGATGCTGGCTAGTGAGTATTCTGTGGAAGGGACCCTGTGACGGTGATGGTCAGTGATAGACTTTAGCCTGTTTTGCATTTAAATTGGTTAAAAATGAATACTGAGCCGTGCTGTCTGCTAAGGAGTTCTGCTCTGGCCTGCTTTTGTGGGAACTACAGTGCTGGTGCTTAATAGTCGTTCAAAGATCCCCCCTAAACTGGGAAAAAATTGAAGAGAATATGGAAAGGTCTCTGTGAGGATCATCTTTGCCTCTCTTTCTCCTTGAGCTTTTGTTTTGCCTTCTATGCTTCTTTTCTACATGTGACAGCACAGAATTTTTCCAGTCGAGTGTGGGCTTTGGTGTGCAGTTTTTCCTTCCACCAATATAGGTTAGTTCTTTGCAGAATCTTCCCAGTGGGAGAGGTGGCTTCATCAGTGAAGCTCCATGGGATGGGTAGGGGATGGTAGTTCTTGTGTGTGAATTTGTTTTACCATCTAGTCAGAGGTGCTAAATGAGTGAAGAAAAGAAGGGAGGCAGAGCCCCGAGTGCTTCCGAGAAGAGCTGGGGAGTCTGGCACTCTATACTAAAAGTCATGCCGACTTCTGAGCAAGAACAAGACCAGCAAGGAGGTGCACATCTGGGAAACGTGGCAGTTGTCAGTAGGTGTGAGCGAGACAAAAGTACCCGCAAGATGACCTAGTTTAATAACTGAGAGAGAGGATGGAGGATTGTGTGAAGCTGCTTCTTTTCTTTCTCTCAAAGTAGAGAAAAAAATCCTCGGCCTTGAAAGGAAGATGAGCTGCTTTTGTTCCTCAAACAAGTGATATAGTGTACATAAGAAGAGATGTTGGAGGGATTACAGCCAGAATGGAGTCAATAATGGATTACTATTAACCATAACCAAAGAATTAAATTAGCAGCGATGTGTTGTAGATCACACAGTTGTAGGAGGCAACTAGCCACAACAAAGGAGGTGAAAAACAGCTTCTGAAAAGACCAGAATTTTCTTACTGGCATGTTGGAAGGTGAGACTTGCTCTTACTTAAAAGGCATTAAATGCGATGAATAAAATCCAGCACATTCGTGGGCATACTTTTAAGAAATATTTACTTTACAAGAAACAGTTCTTCTGTTCAGACAATGCAGCTAATTGTAAATGGTGCTGTGGAGGTACTGCTCTAAAGAGCATGTATTAGCATAAATTAGCATTGGCCGTAAATTAGCTGGTTTTACAGTTGGGATTCTTCTGATACCAGATGAATTGGTTGAAACTGTAAAAGAGAACAAAAATGGAAAGTGCTAAATCTGTTCATGCTGTTTCTGGAATATTAAAGTACTTGAACGTGTGAGGAATGAAGGAGGGGTGAGAGGAGATGCCTGCAGGAGAAACAGAATATGCAAAAGTTGGAGGTAAGGGAACTGTAAAGTACAGGGTATAGAAAGAGGAGTGGGTTTTTTTTTTAATTATATGTGAAATTAGCCAGGGAGAGAAGATAAATGAAGTCTGCAACAGTGATGGGAAGAGTACACAAAAGGAATATTCCAAAAGGGAACATATAATGAGATTTTTTTGTGTTACTTTTGAGTAGTGCTTTCACAGATAAATATAATTTGAAAAAAGAATCTGTGCTTTTCTGTTTGAGAACACCATAAATGTTCTCATGTTGTTCTTCATGCCTCAGCCTGGTAACTACTTGGAGCATAAAGGACTGTGAAATGAAAAATGAGTACACAGAATTGGAAAAATGATGTGAACAGACTCTGATCGCCTGGTAGTGTGGCCAGCCTTGGCCTGTACCTTTGTTACCGAGCACCTGCTGAAGGGGCTGGGCAGTTGGTCCTGCTGCTTCTTACTGTTCCTCACTGCAAGGGTTAGAAATACGCTCCAGTCTCCAGCTTAATTTATTCTTTCCACACTTCGTCTTTGTGCTCTTGTAGTCTAACGTTAAAACTGCTCTCTCTCAGGAAGCAAAAGGCACAGGATCCTCAAAACTCTGTCTCTTCGTTTCCCCCCTGTCTTCTTTACTCTGGATTTTTCATACCGATTTTTGTAACTGTGGCAACTTTGTGTAATCTCCTATTTCAAGAAAGGGAGTCGAGGATAAGATTAATAAAACATTACTCATATCCGATTCTATTGTTGTGGTAGTAGCAGACAAAATTTCTTTGTCTGCGGCCTTTTTAAATGTAACACTAAAGCTAAACCCAAATGTCTCTTTTTTGTTGTTTTCCGAAGGATTCATCCCCCTGAATTCTTCAAGGAGAAATACGCAGTGGATGAAGTCCACTATGTGAATGAGGTGAGTTGGCTGTGTCTCTGAATGTTTTTTTATGAATACAAAATCAATACATGGTCATGATTTTGCTTAATTTCAGTCCTCTGCTTACGGGATGTCTCCTGACTTGATGGAATCTTCACCCCCCAGTTACTGGAAAGTGTCCTTCATTCTTATAAAGCACTTCTAATTTATTATTTTGTTTTTAAATGCTGTCATTTTGAGCTGAACACTAAGGTTATGAACTAGAGACAGTCTAATAAACATGGATTGAAGTTAGAAGCTGTTGAAGCTTGCAGCACAACTGTTAACTTTTGTGTGGTTTGCCAAGGGATTGCTTTCTGCCATCAGGACACCGGGGCCTTATTTGCATGATAGTTTTATGTTGACAAACGACCAACCAATGTGAGAAAATTACACAATCCTGTTATTTCACAGGGAGAAAAAAACCAGTAGTATAGAATTGGTATTTTTATACTTCACTGCCATATGCTTTCTTTTGTTAATATTGTTAGCATGCCATTGAACTGCTTTAAAGTTGGTAGAACTGTGCTCCGTGGACTTAGATCATCTGTTCATTGCCTCATGGATTGTGTAATTCAGTGCCCAACTTTCTGCAGCTGCTCTGCAAGCCCAGTTCTCTGCAAGCCAAATGGTTTTGTTCTCAGTTTGTAAATGTTTGAAAGATGCTGAAGGAGCCTGATAGAAGCATGAGTCAGTAAAAGACAACCCAGTGAGAATAACAGTAAACATTAATTTCTAAGTATTTAGTACATTGTTATTAATTCATGCCTGTTTTCTATGCAGTAGTGTGTTGAGGATACAGAGTACCCTGTTAGTCCTTACTTCTGTGTGACATCACAGCTTTTTGGCTCATGTTCCCCGTGTCTTTCAAATGATGCCAATAGACTCACTCTTTAAGTTATAATTGATATTTGTGGCTTTAAAAGACATCATGAATTTGGGCACTGTGTTTCTGTCTAAATATTTTGTGATCTGCTGACCCTTTGTTGTAAGTGTCAGGTGACACTGCACCATCTGAAAGGTATCGGAGGAGCATTTTTTGTCTCTGCAGCTCGTTTACTTTGTATACAGCAGACGTTGATGAAGTTGGTATGAATGTGATTATAATGAAGGAAAAGAGAAAAATAATAGCAATCCAAAACTTCTTTTTAGATATCCAGTGTCTTGGCTTCAAAGAAACCTGCCGTGCTCCTTACTTTGGTGAGTCACATTGCCCTGAAGAACATCTTTCTTCAAAGGGGAAATCAGTTTAGTCATTATTTCTTTGTGCTGTCATTCCCTATCTTTCTGTTCCACTCTTAGCCAAATTTGAAGCTACCTGTATAGTCACCTCATCTTCTGGTTTCTCTGTGGTCTCACGACTTGTAACCTCTGGCTTTCCAGTCTGTGTTCTCTCTGCTAAAAGCATCCCGGCTGACAGGATGGAGCTGTGGTGCATTCACGTTCTCCCGCTGCCAGGGAGAATTCTACAGAGAAGGGAAGAGCTCTTCTCTATCCATTTGCTGAGCAGAAATGTGGTCCTCTCCTTCTGTGGTCTCATTCCAGACACAGAACTGTAACGCTGCTCCACAGGGTGTCCCAGACGTGTCAGAAGTGTTCATGAACTGTGTAGCAGCCAAAATACTCTCGCTAATGCTAGTTGCTTGAATGAAAACCTGTAGAGGAGCAGCCTGCGAGTTTTGATAGTAAGCATTGCCAAGGCAGTGCATAGTAATTTATTTTGAAATGAAATTACTTTAGAAGAAATCTTGCCTGATTGTTATTCCCTGGCCCTTTATTATTACATAGATCTCCTAGCTGCCTCTTGAGACATAAGGAAATTAGAAATCAAAGCTTGCCGCCTTCTTAAGGAAGCACATCCTAATGTGAATTCTATGCTTGTCTCCTATGAAACAAATAATTTCTAATTTCAACAAACAGTTTGGGGTTTGTTTTTTTATTTCTTGTGATTCAATTAAACTTACGTATAAGTTTTCCTAAGGATTTACTGCAGTCAGGTTCTCCCTGTCATTTAATCATGGTCCTTTTAATCTTTCCTCTCCTAGCGTGGTGTTAACACTGATAGTGGAAACGTCTCCAAAGAAGCTTCATTTGAGGGAATCAGCCAGTAAGTGACAAGGCTTTCTTATATATTAATTGTTGCTTTGCTATATTGAATTCCTTTTGTATTTAACATTGATGCTTTCTGCTAATGACAGGATGTGGAATGATGTGTGAGATGTATTGATATTTCTTTGGAAATGATTGGCACATTTCTGAGTTACGTTGCTGTGTTCTTTTGGAATCTCTTTTGCACATGAGGTCACCAAGTGTTTCTCCTTCTGTATTTGCTTTAAGCATCTAAAACCAAACAGACTCATTACATCTAAAACCAGGCAAACCTGTCCTTTTACTTCCATTTCCACTTTGGGGATTGGAATGTTTGATTTCAGATTTCAGAAAAATCAATCTTTAAGAGTAGCTTCCCTTAGTGACTTCCTTGTTCTGTGTTAAGGTGAGTATTGGAGATTCTGGTATGCACAGTTTTCTGTAAAGATGTTGCATTACGGGTATAAAATAAAAGATCACCTTTCTGCCTAGATGTGCTTTTTTAGTGTCCCTTGATGCTGTCTTTTTATGAAGTTCGGCTTCCAGTGGGGTGAAAATGTTCTCCTGCATACACTATTTTGAAAAGGCAGTAAATAACAATACATCACCGCATGCTCTGGGAAGTGAGGATGATGACCTCAATTTTGAATGAAATACAACTGTCTATTCTGTTATGATACCCTAAAATGAGATCATTTTCCATTTTAGCTCAAGTGTATGGCAAAAAAGGCACAAAGCCTCCCATTAATAAGCCTGTCAAAATGAACACCCAGGCTGAGATGTTAAGTACCTGGCTTTTTTTTTTTTTATGATCCTTGACTCCCATCACTCCACTGTATTTTTCTCCCTCCACCTTTGTTGACAGCGTATTAATTATGCAGTCATGATCATATTGCACAGAATTTGCTGCAAGTCTGCACTCTCATTTGTGTAGTCTGACAGAATGCTTTCTGCTGGGATCATCTTTTCTCTGTCATGTGAACTGAAATCTGGACTATTGGTTCCATGATTACTTTGTTCTCCCCTCTGCAACCTAAATGGAAAGTTAATGATTCTGTCGGGGATGCTGGGGACCAAGGTGTAGATGTGTAGAGGCTTTTGGTTGGCCAGTGAGTTAAAGATAAAATATTCCAGAGTACAGGCAAGCCATTTTTAATGAATATTTGATGTCCTCTCTGTTTATATGGCAGCACGATGTTCTGTTGCTTTGACCAAGTAGGTTTTTTCTGCTGCTTTGACCGCTTATCTTACGTTCTCCGATACAGGTGGACTCCAAAACCTGTGTGGAGCAATACCTCCAGTTCTGAGACACCTCCACATGAAATATAAACAGTTATTAACTCCAGCAGTAGTTCATTCTGGGAATGATTTACAAAAGTACCAAAAAGCCCTTGTTTCCCCCCCTGAATGTCACTAAACACTAGGGTTTTAATTAGTAATACATTCTATTACTTGTCAGCATTAAGGTAGGAAGCCACTCCATTTAGCACTCGATCTGAGATTTTAATGGCATGTCTCCTGCTACACTTAAAGGGATTAATGATATTTTATCGCTGCCTTCCCAGTTTGAGGTAAACATGTTGTCATTGTGCTCCGGGAAGAGCGCTGCTCCATTCTTCAGGGGCGATTTCCAGCAGTTTAGCAGATACTTCTCTTCTGAGACCCACAATATGCTCCTCTCTTTCCACCTCCAGGCACCAAGTTGTTCATTCGGCTGCCTTTGACAGATCTAGTTGGTGTCTTCCCCTCCCATGCTCATGACACGGAAGAGTATGCATTGGTTTTATTGTTGGATGATCTGAAGATCCACTCCCCTCTTCCGACAGATGTGGTGCCCTCAAACCACTCGTCACTCCAGTCTTCCCTTGATCTCCCGAACTCAGTGTTCTTAGGCATGTGGAATGCTGCTAACCGAGGGTGCAGAGGGGGGAGCGAGCTTCCTTTTAAAGTCCTCTCCTTGGATTTTTCTAACTGTAGATAAATCAGTCCGTTTTGTGTTTATTTTTGACACAGCCCCAAACCAATTTCAGCATTTCTGCTTTCCTGCTTCTCCACCTCTCTCATATCAAGTATTTCCTCCTTTAACAGAAATGCATCTATATTGGATGTATTGATGTCTTCCAAGAGGACTAAAACCACAGAGCTTGTACGAAAGGTTGTGTTCCTTCAGAACGCCCTCCCTCCCATCTGCCCATGACTGCACCTTATCAGCTCTTTCCACTCTCCGCATCTCGGCCAGGCTCTGCTCTAGCTGTGATGCTGTTTTATTCCTGAGTTTTGGTTGTTTCAATTTTCTGGCTACCTGGCCAAGATGTATTTCGTTGCTAGGGCCCCTTTGTGTTCTTCCTGATCCCGTTTGTCATTTATCTCCGAGATTGACTGTGCCCTGGTGCAGATTGTTTTTTGCGGTGGACAATAATAGAAATAATGTATCATTTCCTGAAAAACCAGAATGGTGTTCTTTTGCAGGCAGTTCATCTGCTCCTGTCAGAACCTACATTTTTCTTGCCTTAATGATGTTGCTTCCCTGCCATACTTTTGGAATCACAGAATGTTTTGGGTTGGACCTTACAGCTCATCCAGTTCCACCCCCTCCCATGGACAGGGACACCTCCCACTGGAATCCAGTTGCCCCAAGCTCCATCCAGCCTGGCCTTGAACACCTCTGGGGATGGGACAGCCATGATTTCTCTGGGCAGCCTGGGCCAGGGCCTCCCTACGCTCATCGTGAAGAATTTCTTCCTAATGTCTAATTTAAATCTTCCCCCTTCCAATTTAAAGCCGTCCTGTGGTCATACACACAAATTGTATTCGTTAAATTGGAAAAAAACAGTCTCATTGTACAATGTTGTTATACAGGAGGTGTAGAATTCTGTCTTTTCTTTTAAACTAACGAAGTTGTCTCGCATGTTAAAGGACAACTGAGTATGAAATGTATTTGGACATGCCTTTCAGTGTAGTATTTCTTAGCTCTGTGTTGATTAAATAGGAGCATTAATACAGATTGCAACTGTAGCAAAATGTCAATTTTTCTTCCTCAAGATCCCACCTATTGTCAGTTTGCAAATTGCAGGAAAATGTATGTTGGATTGCTCTACATGATCCTCTTAACACTCAGGCAGCACATGGTTTTTAAGAGTAAGTTGTCAATTGTCTCACAGGATCAAAACTGCTTGGAGAGCAATGGAGGGTGATTTTATGTAGGACTTCTGCACAAATTACGTGAATTAAACAGCATTTGTGTCCTCCTGTTGGTGATGACAAACTCTTCCCCCTGGGCTTGTTATTTAACCAGTAACTTTTAGGCTGCAGTTTGCTGGCTGCCTTTTTGGCAACTAGAAAGGAAGTGTAATTTGAGTCATTGGCTTTACAAGTCCAGCATTCCTAGTCAGGACTCTCGGCTGCCACAAGCAAAGCGGAGTTGAGATAGTTCAATCCCTAATGAGTGGCTTCCTTGAAAAAGCCTTATACAATAGTTCAGATTCTTTTCCAAACTGGAATTGATGCTGTGCCCCAGAGGTCTAAGATCTTCTTTTATGCTCAGCATTTTATGAAAACGTCTGTCTATTAGGTGAGAGCTAAAACTGCTGCTTGGCTGATGACCTCCTGCCTCTTCTCCACCCCACAGCACCCTCTTGTTTCAATCTGGCTGCCTCTCTCTGCGTTTAATTAGCTTCCACAATTGACAGCAACTAGAATTTTAAGGAGCTGCCATGCGGTAGTTGATCCCAGTCAGAACGTAAAACTTGCATTGCTGGCAACAGAAAGACAGTTCAAGAAGAGCCTTTAAGGCCAGGAAAGGTAAAACCCAGGAATTGTGACAGAGTTTACAGCCCTCAGCTGACTTTGCTTTTCTAAAAGAGGTATTACAAGCTTATGCTTTTTGTAGAATTCCCCTTGCCCTCCCCTCCACCCCCCTTCTCCTTTTTGTTTTCATTAACACTCAGATGAAGCACTCTTCTGTTGTGAGGTTTATAGTTTTACTGTTTAGCTCATTTGATTTGCTTTTGGTTTCATCCATTCGTGCTTGTGGTTAAAGTGGCCGTATCAGGTTCTTGAGAGAAGACACGTGAATTTTCAGTCTAAGTCAGCTCCTTCTGTACCTGCCCTTCCCTGCCCTTTATTTTCTTCTGTTACTTCGTAATAAGCGCAGTTTGTGTCCTGTTTGTGTGGGGCTGCTGTTGGAGCTCTCTGCGTTGCTGCAGGGTCTCCTTACGCTTGCCTTCATTGACCTGTTTTCTGTCCGACGCCCTGATGAGAAGGACCTGAAAGGCCTCGTGTCGGTTGTTGCAGCTGCAGCTCAATTCTGCTGCCTCCTGGCTTTCTGCAGTGGTCTCAATTGGTACGGTGATGCTTTCCTGCCAAACAGGGAGCTCAAACATTTAAGGGTTTACAATATTTATAGATTGATTTTACTATGTCATTCATCTATTTTCTTCTGTACAAATTGGTGTTTAACTGGCTCCTCCACTCCAGAATTATTTCCGCATGGCTGTACGTAGGTAACGGTGGTGGTGATTAAATTGAAAACGTGCCCTTCTGCTTTGGTTTTAGGAGACTTTCTTGTTTCCAAGTGACCAACTTTATTCTGTACTGTTGCCTTCTTCAGTGACCGGTGGCTTTTTAAAAAGTGCTGTGTCGCTTTTCCAGAGGTTTCTAATCAATGTCGATAATACTGAATACAGCTTGTCCTTGTTGAATGTTGTGATAAGTTGTTGTTTCCTGCCTTGGAGTAGGAACACAAAGCTATTAACCTTCACCTTATTAGGATTTTATAAGTTTATGAGCATTTGTTTTTGAAAAAAAAGAAACATAGGGCTTTTTTTATGCTGTCTGTGGATGCAGGAAGACCCTGGTACAATTAGAAATGACTTCTAAATAATATTTTTAATTGGATTTGTTCTTTAGTTGGTCCCTTCTGAGGTATGAAGAATGGTTAATAACCTGGAATAGATTTAATTTTTTCTTCAAAAATGTGGGAAAGCAAATTGTTACCTTACAACATTCCTCTGATGCTCGGTTGGGAGCCTCGGAGCATTTTAATTCTCTTAAATGCCTGAACAGAGGAGCCAGCAGTCCTGAGTCAGACAAAAATACCTTTGATGCAGAACAGATTTGAATTGTAAGCAAAACACTCCTTGAACAATGCTTGAAAATCCATTTGTGTTCCACTTAATTAGTCAGCTTCTTACTCTGTTGGCTACTGTAATGTTATTGTTTAGAGAGCCTTAGAATAGTCCCTAGAATACAAGAATTGCTGCTGTAGAAAATAAATGGAAAAATAGTTGAGTGCATGGGGCCAAGGTGAGGCGGAAGCTTTTGCTTCGCCTCTTCTGTAGATCAGGAAAGTCAAGGAGAGGTTGCTTTTCTTTTTGCAGCCCTCTGAGCAAGCCTGTTTATTCTGTGCGCACAAAAATCAGGAGATGCAAACCAAAGGATGAAATCAGCAATTATTGTGTTTAATTTCACCAAGGGGTGTTTGAGGAGTAAGGTTACAATCACAGAACCATTTGGAAAGGGCCTCTGGATGTCGACGTGGTCCAGCCCGCACTCAGAGCAGTGAATTGATAACCATTTATCTTTGTCAAAAGAAGTTCAATGAGCATGTCTGGAACACACCGTGACTGGTTTCTGCATGTGCTTAAACTGACGTGCCTGGTTTAGCTGCATGTATTTCAAAATTAGGTACTTGCCCAGTGAAGCTGTGTGTGTGTGTTCCCCTCATTGGGATCTGTGCAGTTCTATACTGAATTCCAATACGATATTTGCTTTCAGAAGCTTTTACACCCTCAGAGAAGACACAGTTAAGGGAAAAAGAAAAAGTTAATATGTCATCTCTGCTGCTGTGTGCCAGGCTGGATTTTAATATTTGTATTTTTTTTGTTCGTTGTAGATTTGATGTGAACAACAAAATCCTTCATCCTGAAATTGCAGAATGGTGAGTAGCATAAAAACTTTCTCTTTCAGTGCTGGCTGGGGGTTTGGAACTGGGTGATCTTTAAGGTCCCTTCCAACCCAAAGCATTCTATTCTAGGATCTGTACCATTGCCTCAGAGAGATTCCCTCAGCAGAAACTTCTTACTATATTATCTAAGTTTTAATTTTAAGCTGTTTTCATGTTATGGAATGTAACTTGAAGTAATAGAAATAATATGAAAGAGTCAAAACGGGGTTAGTTAACAGCATGGAAAAGTGAAGAATTTATGTAACACTTCTTTATGTTCCTGATTTCATTGTGTCAAGATATATGTTTTTTAATAGAATGAGTTAGAAGTTAAGTCACATTTGTGTAAATGTGAATTTGCATGAATAGAAAAAGAACTGAGGATAATTCACATTCCAGCAATGAAAATCAAAGAAAGACGAAAACCGTGTGTGAGCAGGTAATATGTGATAAGGTATTATTTGCTAGGATTTATTTTAACAGCATTAATTTTGTTGAGTTATTATTCATGTAACTATACTTCGTGATTCTAGGGGAATTCTGCTGTAGCCTATTTAGAACATACAAAATGAGAGACCTTACAAAGCTGCTGCATTTTACTGGCTCTCCTTACTGCCTTTATCCTTAGGATTGCTCCATAGTTTCCTATTTAGTAAAATAACTGAAGAAACAACATAGTGGATTTTTGTTAATAAAGTAGTTTTTATCTAAGCTTTTTGAATGCATTAATCTAGAAATGAGGAAGCAAATCCTTACTTAAGTCTGATAAGCTCAAAATCTTCAAATACAAACAGGAAAGTGTACCCTGGCTGCCAGTGTTGTAGCTTATTGTATTATACACCACTACATATTATTCTTTTTAATATTTGTTATTAGCACATATGCAGAGAACATTCTGTTGTCTTCATCTGCCTTTAATTGCCAGCTTCAAAACTGTGGAGGTGGTTTTTGAACATCAGGTGGAATTGTTAATAGGTCAGGTTTCTGATGTTACAGCCAATTTTCATTGCTTAGCATGACATAAAAACAATTGTCCAAGGGAAGTGGGGAAAGTTTGCTCAGACCTTTGTGCATCACTGAGTTGTGGAGGGTTCTGGAGTGTGTAGTAGTCAGTTCCCTGAGGTTATACTGAGATAGATGAAGCATTGAGGCGGCAGACAGGCAGCCCATGGAGCTGTTCATCTGGTGTAGAGAGAGTCTGTTCTGTGAATTGTGGGTGCCAGCCTGGAATCCTGATCTTGTCCTCCCTGCGATCTCACAGGGGAGAGATGCTTGGTATGCACCTTTCCTCTACCTGGCTTTCAAGAAAGGGGAATTCTAAGTTGCGATTTGCATGCAAAAATGTTTTTAAAAGGTTTTATTGAGTTTGGTGGCTTTCATTTTAAGTCAGAAGTATGTTGAAGGCCATTGTTACGATTTAAGTGTCTGGTGAAATCAATACATGAACAACAGGCTCTATGTATTAAAACTTCCTGAAGTAGAAATTTCTTTGGAATGTCAAGTTATTACCCAAGAAACTTTCTTTGCAAAGCAATAACATTGTTAGAGTTAAGAATATTTTTCTTTTAGGAAGATAAATTTTGGGGAGTTTATATTCTAGGGTAGGGAATGACTTCATTTGAATGGTGTGCTTGCGTGGATGCATATCATTTCAAATTCAGCAAGCTCGGAACTGCTCTGTTTTTACATGATACTTCTCAGAAAAACTCTAATCTCTACCATGCTGTCAAAACTGCCAGCGAGAGGCGAAATGGCTGAGATTTCTGAGCCAGCTGGGAAGAACCGTGAGCTGCAAAAGGTGACTCTAGTGTTACATAGACTTCTAATAAAATGCAAGCGAAATGATTCAATACTGACAAGGGGCAAAGCGTTTGTGGTTATGAAGCTGTTGCCTCACTTGCTTACTCATCCTTTTTCAAGATCTCAAGATTTTCTGACTTGCTATGAAATGGAAGGATAAAACGTAGGAGTGTTTGACCTTAGACTGCATTTCAGCACTTTGAAGAGGGTGTTTTCATTTACCTGTTTTTTTCAATTGTGCGAATGTGTTTCCCAACACATTTAAACACTTTTAATTTTATATTTCAGGGCTCCCATTTCAAATTTGATACTGAATGTACATGCTAAGTATTGATTTCAGTCTTTTGAAAAGAAAATGCCAGCTAACAGAAGAAAACCTCTAAATTTGTCCAAATTATCTCCCATGTAATTAGAAGGATTTTATCCTATGCTAGCTGTTAGCAAAACGCCCTTTTGTTACTTTTTACCAGTATCTCTCTACCATAATTGTGGTGGTGCTAGAAGGGAAAAGCATTTGGCAATGTACAACTAATTTTTTGCCTGTATATACTGTGTTTTCCCGTAACCTCAATGAAAATGGGATTTGATAGTTCTGTGTGGTTGATTCCATATATTCTGTATTTTGCATTACTTGCCCAATTGTTTCTTCAGGGGAAGTGATCTGTATAGTAGTGTCTTAAAGCTGGGCATATGTTTTATGTGTTTTCAGATGGTTTAATATTTATGTTTTAAGCTACTTGAAGTCTTTTTGAACTGTTTTGAGATGAACCCCCCCGTGTTTGGTGTTCGTGTCGTTCAGAATTGTACTGTAATGCTTATCCTTTGCATATGTGTGTTGCTAGGTTTATTGGCTTTGATGCTAATTGAGTTAGCAGGTTTTTATGTGAAAGCATAAATCTGCCAACTATGATGGAGAAATTTCTATAAATAACACGTACAAAGGTAACAGCAGATGTGAAAAAGGGTGAAGCCAAGGCAGGACCGCAGGACTGTCTGTGTGGGCTCATCTGTGCTTACTAGGTGGTCGGTAAATGTGATGCTTCCAGAAGGATGAGGAGAAATGAGTGCACCCCGATGTCTCCCATGCATGTCACAGAAAGCAGCATTAAGGTTGCACCCCTGTACAAAAACCAACAAAACAAGACAACTGACAAACAGGAGCTGATAACCAGGAACAAACACTTCTGGCATCAGAATGGTGAATACACAGAGAGAAGCAAACTTTTGTTGTAACGTTGGGGAAAGCCCTGGTTTAGGAAAATGTTGAGTTATGCTAGTTTCAGCCTCATAATTGCCTCAAATACTGTGTGCTCGACCACTTGATTAATGGAAAACAGGTTGTGCGTGAAATTTGATATCCAGCCACTTAAAATGCCCAAACTAATTTCAGGACTAAAATGATACTTGTTTGTATTAAAGCTTCTCTCTCCTGTTGGATGACTGACACGCATGAGAGGATCACCTGCTCATATAGCAAGTGCAAATAAAAGTGTGTGGAAGAGAGGAGAGGGAGAGCAAAGAAATATTTATACACGGGTGGAATGAAAAAAAAAAAAAAGAGAAGTTAAAAGTTATGGATCAATTCTGACAGTAGGAGACTTGTGCTTCTGTTTTAACTTGATTGCACTGAGTGGCTCGCCTGTTAATCTGAGAATGGTGTTACATGCTGAATCTGTAAACTTTTGTAATTGCATTACCTGGAGCCTGGAAATTAATTGTTCCTAATAAATATTATTGAATGTATGCAGAGTGTGCAGCTGGTCCAAGAGATGATTTTAATAGAATGTTGTACAGATTCTTGAACAAAGGCGGGACTTCCTTCCTAGCATATCTTGGAAGTAGAGGAAAAATATAGACTCATAGACTGCTTTGGACTGGAAAGGAGCATGAAACCCATCCAGTTCCACCCTTCAGCAGCGAGCAGGGACAGCTTCAAGTAGACCAGGTTGCTCAGAGCCCCCTCCAATCTGGCCTTGGATGTTTTTCTTCATCTTTCCTACAAGCTCCATTTGAATATTGAAAGGCTACATCATGAAACCTGTGGACCACTCATCACCTCCAGGATTGCTGTACAATGTTAACCACAGCGCTTGATTAGACTGCTTTAAACCTGGTGTGGGAGACCTTATTTTTATGCCATCAAAACTGTGAGACGGTGCTGAAATACAGTACGTGCCCTTCTCCTACCCCAGCGTGCTGGTGGCAACTCCAGCAGTGCCACAGCAGACAGAGTCCAGTATATTCCTGCCAGCATCTAGCAGAAGGTGAAGTTGATGGTGCTCCCTGTACAATGGTTCGTCCTCACTTTCCCCCTGTTTGGGTGGTGGATTTTGTTGGTCTCAAAATGTCTAAACATTTTCTGTAAACCCTTTCAGTGCTTGACCTTGTGTAAATGAAGGTGATGCATTCTATAAAATGCCTATCCGAGGCTGAGCATAGTTTCTGTATGCAAACAAATACCTGAGAGAAGTTGTCATCTAGAATAAATACCTTGACCCTGAAGCCTTATGACGCAGACAAGCTTGAATACAGTTTGCACTTGCCATGGAGCAGTTACTAACTTGTATTACTACTGGATCCCAATGAAGAGATTAGACAACTAAATTATGAAACAACTATTTTTCAAGCACTTGCAGATGGGGGATATGTACTGTATATTGAAAGTAATATAAAGGCACATCAAACAAGTATTAAATTTTCCTGCTAGAATATTCAGTCTTCTGAAGAACAGGATTAGGAAAAAAAAATCTATAAGCCTTTGCTACATCGTTCTGTTATGACATGAATATATTTGAGGTGCTGTTCTTTATGTCTTGGCTGTAAGGCAGAAGAAGTTTGTTTCCTCGCCCATGGTGAGCAGATTATACTATCCCAGTGCAATGTTTTGCACCTCCATCTGCTTTTTGAAAACTTGTGCTTCTCATTCTTGGTTTGTGTAATGATTATTTTGTGTTATATTCCAGTTGACTAAGGATGTCAATTCTTTCCCCTCTTCTGCGTTTCTGCTTGTAAGAGCAGTTTGATTGATATCAACATTTTCACAGAAGTACCTTGCCTCTTGCTGGCGAAGTTGTGTTTGAAGGGAGTGGCTGTGCCGCATAGCGATGCGGTCGCAGTCTGTGGGAAATTCTCCTATCACACATCAGAGGCTCTGATGGCTGAGAAACCTGTTTCTGGACTCATTAAAACAAACTACAGGAGCAGAAATGCAGTAAATAGTTTTCTACAGCAGTCTGAGCAGGAGGATATTGTAATAAAAAAAAAAAAAGAGGTGTTTTGGTGGCAGTTACAAAATACAACAGTTGTATTTGTAACTGCCGCAAGCTCTGCAGTTGAGCTGGAAAATACAATTTAAATATTTTCATGCAATTCAATAGAAGTAGGTTGGTTCTTTGTAAACAGTAAATACGTACTTCACAGCTACCTTTGAGATGGGCATGAGAAATGTTAGGAAATCAGCATGTGTAGCAGTGGAAAGGGTAGGTGATTTTTAATAGACAGTGTGGAACTATCTCTGCTTCCCTGTTCGTGACACACTAAACAGCTGCTTTTATTTGAAATACATTGTAGGAAGCAGTGTAAGTAGATAAGAGTGTAGTGGTAAGTTTTTCAGATGACTTCAGAACAGTGTATCGAGGGTCATAAATAGACACAAACTCAGTGCCTCATAAAGCATGAAGAGCAGGTTGGGGGTTTTGAGTTGTTTTTGGTTTTTTTTACCTCCAGAAGCACGTGAAAGAGAATGGACGTAATGGCTGCAATTACTGTTGCTGTGGTTTCTGAATTTCATGTTTCGAGGGTTTTAATACCAAACAGAAATAGCATTTCTCACACATATCCCTTCCCCCTGCCTTTTGACATATTGCAAGTTTGCGGGAGTTGGGTTTATGTTGAACAGAATTTCTGGTGCTCTGGGAATTTCATTATGCAAACTAGTTTCAAATTGTATTTAAAAAGTAAATCAAGTATGCTTGTAGACATGTTCTGCTTGAAGTGATGTTTGAGCCATGAAACATGCAGAAATGCATTGCTTTTATTCCTGTTGTATTGCGGAATGAGCTGAAAAAATGCTGGTTGGATCACTTGTTTATTAGTATTGCAGTAATGCAGAGTGGTGTTTGAAATGCTTGCAACTTCCCTGTGTAAGATTGTTTTGCTAGTGATGAATCAATGCCAACAAAACTTTGCTTTCGTGAATACTCTCAGGGTGCACCTGTTCTGATTTTACCATAGCTGATGTCTATTGTTTTCAAGTTTTTCTATTTCATATTCTTAAGCTGTGAAGTTGCAACCTAACCTGATTTCTGTTCTATTTTTCTTTAAGTCGTGTGATTAAGACAGACATGGAGTTGGAAGTTCTGCGCTACACCAATAAAATCTCCAGTGAAGCTCATAAAGAGGTAATGGATCCTTTACTGTTAATAATTTTTGCTCTTGGTGTAGCAGTGGTACTCAGAAAATGTTCTCAGCAACCCTGAATTGCTTAGTAATAAAATAATGGAAAGGCTGGTTAGAAATAAGAGGATAATATCCCTCCTGTTACAGCCCAGTAATATGCCTCACATTGTCCTTGAACTCACTGGTGTATTTGTGATGTATGAGAAATGAAGTGTGGTTTTGGATAAGAGGTGGAGCCTCTGTAGAAGGTGACCTGCTTGCAATCTGTCAGTGATGGAGAAAGAGAAGATCAAGAAGATTATTCTTCTGGCTCATGTCAGCATGTGCAGCTCTAAGAAGTTTAACTAGTAGGAGGCTCTCTCCAGATCCTTACAAACTCTGACTCTCCACCCGCAGTGGAGGCTAGTGCAAGGATCCCTTAGGTTGCTCCTCAGCGATGGGGATGTCCTGCAGGACAGTGCTTCGCGATGCTGTTTTGTTGACATAACGTGGTAAAGAAATCCAGGCTCTCAGCAAGTTTACTTAGGTTTGATCAGCATGGTACTGGTGGAATCATGGTGCTGTCACTCCTGCACCCCATATTGCGATCTAGAGATGCTGTGAGTTCTAAGCTTTGACCAGAAGGAGTTTTTACCTAAAAGTAGCTGATGAGGTTACTGGCTCAACTGTCCTCTTTGCTCCTGTTCCTCAAGTTTCTGAACTGTGAAGTGTAATAATATTTTATAGCGAATATTGTAAAATTGCAAAGTCTGGGATAGTCATTTGCATTCATTCCCCTTGGTCCTTCATTGTCCTTGAATAATCTTATAAGAAATCTAAGATAATCTCTTCTGTAGAGCAGCTGCCTAGAACTTTTACAATACAGAAGCAGGCAAAGGAATAAAACTTGCAGATTCTCAGCAAATCCAAGAACAAAGTCTGACTTTGGAGTTGTAAAACAGTGTTAAGTCCAGTAGATTTCTGTTGATTAACGTTGCAAAATATAAAAGAAAATCTCCCTTTGTAGTATATTCCGGTTCACTGTTTTGTTTTGCTGGTGTTTCATAAAAGTAAAATAAAGGGCTTGCTGCCAAATTCACCCAAGCTTTCAGAATTAAGCCTTGATACTTTGATGAGCTGCACTTCATTAGGATATAGTAGTTGGGCAATTAAAATGGCTTTATTGCCGGAGACTGCAGGCATTTATAAAGATTAAAATGAGTTTGATTTCTAATGTGGTTTTAAAATGCATCTACTGATGTAAATTTAAATAAAGTGCAGATGATATTTTTGTAATACAAGTTCCTCTGGAGATACTCTGTGATAAGTCATAAATTAATAAATATGATATTCCCTCCTGTTGCGAATGTCCCATGTTAATATGTATCTTACAGGTAATGAAGGCAGTAAAAGCAGGTATGAAAGAATACGAGATGGAGAGGTAAGAATTCTTTCACTAATTGTAATAAAAAGGAGAAAATCTTTCTGTAGTGGGGCAGAGCAATAGCTGAGGCAAAGCAGCAGCACTGATTCAGTTTGAAGACTGTTGTAAGCCTGATTTTGAGGTGGTATTTCATCAGTTTCAAATGCATTGGATGATGGTTGATTATTTTCTGGTGATGGTTTAGTGTAGCGTAATTCTCTTCCTGGAGTTTTAGTAATTTACAGAAGCTTTGCAAAATAGCTGTTATTATGGTTTGAAGCCATCCAATAAAACGGTGGTTATGGATAAACATTGTCCTTATGCTTGTTATGCTGCATGTATGAGTGTTTAAGAACCTTGTAAAAGGCTGTGTTCAATTACATTTTGCCTGCAACTACAAGTTGGCATCACCTGTGCTAAATCCACTGTAATAGATGGCACTACAGCTGTTCAGAAGTCAATCACAATACAGCATGTATCTCTTCATGTTGAAGAAAGCATCTTGTACAGGCATATATAGGAAGGATTGGCTGCTCCTAACTGAATACAGTAGTGATGTGCCCAAGTATAAGGAAAACATTCCCTCCTCTTTTAAATTTACATTAGATCAGCAGCAGCCTATCTTGTAAAGCATGGTTTTGGTTACCAAGTTCATTTATTTGTAGCTCATATACAGTATTTTCAATTTTGAAAGTATCTGTAATGAAGAAATAGCAAATAACAGTCCCGTGTCGGTCACTGTTGCTTCTTGACAGTAATTTTTCAGACGTTAGTAAGCAGTTAATTCAGCACCTGGTGATGGGAAAATAGTGACCTCAGTATTTGTCATCAGGATTTCAAGGTTTCTCCCGAGACGGATAATGCCTTTATAACATTTGTGATATGGAATAACTAATGTTACATTTAAACAGTTTAAATTTGTAGACTCTCTAGGCTCGTGCCTGTAATTTGACTGTGCTGCAAACAACAGTTAGGTATACCCACGTAACAGAGTAAAAAAAAAAAATCTGTATACATTCCTCTGTTAAATTTATTAACAAACCTTGTGTTTGTGTTCATTTTACTCGCTGCCCACGCTTTACGTGCTTATAGCGACGGTTTAACTCTGGGAGTCGATAGAAACTGAAAGTTTCCATAGAGCAGAGTTTGTTCTCAAGTGCTTCTAAATGTCACAATCCTGGCAGCTCGGTTTAAATGTCATGCAACAAACACGCAGAGAAAAACTCTTCTGTGCCTCGATGAGGGATATTGCATTTGCACTCCAGGACTTCCAGTCTCTCTGGCCAGCTTCTTCCACATGCAGCAACCTTTTGCAAAGATTATTTATGTCTTTCAATTAAAAAACATAAATAAATTAAGCAGCTGTCTGTCAAACCTATTTAAAATTGCCTTCTGTTCTTCCATATGTCCTGATAGATTTCTTGAAAGAGTTTGAGGTTGTTTCACTGATGAGAGGTCTTGGCAGGCTACCTCTGTGGTGTCTGCCTTGGAGACTGTAATTAGAGCAGCAGTTTCTGCTGCTGGTGGAATACATCCCTGCTCCAGTTTCTGTTCCCTTATTACTAAGGGGAAAAAGAGTCCTAAAAATGTAAACCTGTCACTTCCACACCTTTCTGGCTAGAAATGTGCAGTTGCAATGTTTTTAAGTGCAGTTAGAAAACAGTCTGGGAAACCTCGGCTGTGTATGCAGATAAACCCATTAACATAGTCTAAGAGGGAAACTTTCAAAGACCTAAAACCAGGTAATTTTCACTGACAAAGGGTTTTAAATTTTTTTATTTTTGCCAATGGGCTGGATAATTTGCATTCCGCAGCTTTGGTACATCCGAAATCTAAGGGCGCAGAGAACCAAAAATCATAGTCTGGATAGATTTATCAAAAACATTCACACTTGTATTTATGAGATCAATTAAAAATTAATGAAATTTTTCATTTTGCTGGTGTTTCTTGGGGTTCCACTCCTTTTGTGAAAGCTCTCTGAGTTCTGTGACCCCTTCTCTCAGGTGCATTTGCAGTCCCCACTGACGGCTGTAAAACTGAATTTTTGAAATGTATTTAGATATCTCCTGAAATGTGGTCCATGAACGTCCCTTCGTACGGCTTTACTCCATTCTTTGGCATTGTGGAGTACAGCATCTATGGGTTTGGGGTCAAAGCAGGCCTGACCCTTTCTGCTAGGAAGAATAATGCCAGAGATCCCAAAAGCAATTAAACCTTCCCATTACTACACGTAGGAGCCAGGTGTTGCATTTTCTTTTCCCTTTCTGTTAAGCAGTCTCCTTCAAATAATTAGTAGTTTTATTTCTACTGTATCATACAGCAAGAGCATGTTAAAATACTCTGGGAAATGTATTTAAAGGTCAACAATACACAAAGCTACATTTCCAGGATTGGGATTATTCTCTGAGAAGTAATTTGAAGGAAATTATGGCGAAATCTCT
This sequence comes from Clamator glandarius, assembly GCA_033459285.1. Lineage (NCBI taxonomy): Eukaryota > Metazoa > Chordata > Aves > Cuculiformes > Cuculidae > Clamator > Clamator glandarius. The sequence continues at coordinate 1,173,896 of JAUNZM010000463.1, read as the reverse complement.
AGATAAGAAGATATCTTTTATTCTGAGGGTTGAAAGCTTGCTTCAGAAATACGCTGGAAATGTTCTTTGTGATTAAAGTCCAGTGGCAAATGATTGTGAACCGGTACTGCATTAATACTTATATATATATAATACTTACATATATATATATATATATATATAAGATTATCGCATTTAACTGCAAATCCAATCAGCCCTGACTTCTGGTTTTGGTTTGAAGTTATTTAAGTTTCACACGTGGTCGGTTGACTTTAAGGAGACAGCCAAGGCAATTATCTACAAACAGGAATTCACAGCATGTGTAATTGCACATGAAGTCATTTTGCTAGGTCAGACTCTGGATTTTCTCTGAAGTAGTTTGTTTAGTACTTGTGCTTATCTCACGTTTAATTAATCTTCTTTAATTAAAGGCTTTTAATTATGAAACTGCTCTGTAGTTGGATATATTGTTAAAATACAGCAAAATGATAAAAGAAATCTCTTCACCTTGAGAAGTATGTGAAAAAAATCTGTGATTCAGCTAAGTTGTTGTGAGTATATGAACAGAACTGTTTTCTGTATGTATAGTTATATACACTGATAGTGCTAATTAGGACCTACCATCATCTGTTTCAGGATACTCTAAAGCACTGGAGATACCTTCTCTAGATCAGTGGTGTTGCATATTTGTCTGCTTAATAATTACCAAGTGAAGTTTTGAATCTTGGGTGCGTTTTCTCATTTGCTCCCTTTTTATTGATGCGAACAGTTAGTTTTGAGATCGAGATGGCTGTTTGGATTGTTGATGTGATTGGGGAATGACGTGGAAGCGTATGCCATAGCAACGGGAGAGCAACAGCTACTTGTGCAGCACTGGACATGAAGCTACTGCACGCGTTGCCCAGTTTGATGGGGTTTTATCCTGTTTTTAGCAGCACCGAAGGCTCTGTGGTGAGAGTGTGTGCACAGTCCTGAATTCGATAAATCACCACTGCCTTAATGATGCTGGGTTCAGCACTAAGCCAGGCCTCATTCCCTTGTCCAAGATCTCCCTCGATTATTTGACTGTCCCTGAACCCTCTGCAGCTGCAGGGCACAGGAATACGTTAGCGTTACCATGCAAATAACTGTGATTCTGTACTTGAGGATCTGAAAGCTTGGATCCTGCTCCTGTAGAGTGAGCTCCTTTAAAACAGAGGAGCAATTGCCTCCTGTAAAAGGCAGCTTGTGTGATGTGTGGTGTTAGACACGGGTTACAGTACTTTGTGTGTTATTTCCATCAATAAAAGCAGCAAAGTGAGAAGAATCTGACCATACGTGCTCAGATCCCGTAGCTTTTGGGCGTTGCTCAGGTGCGGTTGATTGTATTTTGGCTTGCTAGGAGAAGCCACTCCATGTCTTCTTTTCTCACTGTAAGGTTTGCCTGCGTCCCTCTCTTAGGGTTTGGGATGCTTCGGTGCTAAGGTACAAGTGATGGAGGGCAGTATCCATTCCATTTGATCTCACAGCCGCCCCTCAGCTGGAGAGGTTCTGGTGTGACACTGGTTCTTCAGGTGTCGTTGTAGAGGGGGGACTTGGAGTTTATTCAAAGCGTGTGCCAGCCAGGACAGGAGCTCGTTGCTCAGCTGTACAGATGCCCCCTCGGTATATGTAGATCAGGGAGTCTTTTAGGTCCATGCAACTGTATGAATAATTGTGATTTTCTAGTTGTTAATACTAAACTTAAACTTAGCTTTGCTTTAACAGCAACAATTAAAGAATAAAATAGCAAGAAGGTGGCTGCAGAGGCTTTTCTGTCTTGGTTTACAATGCTCACAGACTATTTTTACACCTTGCCTCTCTACCAGCTGATAAGAGTTCTTTATCCCTATTCTTTTCCATACTGTCCTTAATTCCAAAACAGAGCTTAAACTCCAAGATGAGGTGCTGTCATATCTGTCAATGTTAAATTTCACTATCTGTGGAAGTCTGAGAGTGCTCTCGTGGATTGTGGCTCTCGCCTTTCATTTATCTCTCTCTCCTCTGTGCCAGAGGAACAAACTGAAAATAAAATGTACATATTATTTCACTAGAAAAGAGAAAATAGCCAGAACAATTTCATTTTCCTTTGGGTATTTCCTTTTACTGAAACGCTGATTATTTTAGCTAATCAGGATTTGCCACTTTCTCTCTCCTGATAGATTTTGCTCTTTGAATGTTCTTGAGAAAGTCACTGACTCCTGCAGCAGATAACCTGTAAAAACATTTTTGTTTTTTTATGATCCGCTTTCTGTATTTAGCGTCCCAGCTCAAGCATTTCCTTTGTGAGCCATTCCCATAAGTGTGTGTGCATTGTAAGTAAGAATGCTCGTTGCAGGTGACAAAAACACACGGGTCCGTGTGGTTGTAGTGGTTGGTGGTGGACTCTGTTCACTATTGGGAGGGAGCAGAACAATTCCAGCATACTGACAGGAACCTCTCAGCATTTTCCCTGTGCAGGTCGCGCAGTAAGCTCATATGTTCTCTTTTTCAGTAGAGGACAGCTTGGTTCACCTCCTGGATGTCCCTTTAATTAGCTCTTTGTGTAGAAGAACACTCTTTAATTGCACAGGTCTCTTCTGTGGCTTGTGATTGAAGTTCCACATAATTGGGTATTATCTTCTAAAAAAAAAAATTGTGGAATTGAACTGTATAAGAAGTTTAAAAGAAAACCCTCTATCAGCCTGCAGATACCAAAGAGCAGGTACCATGCTAGTATTAGAAAACAATTCCCTTCAGAAGGAGAGCAGTGGAAGGGTGTATGCAACGTGCATGTCTACAGAACTGGGCTTGAAGATATAACCCAATTTTAAATGCTGTGTCATTGTATGACCTCCTGGGATTGTTAATTTAGTTAGTGCTGTGACAGTTTGTAATCACCCTTTCGTTATCTTTATGGAAATCAAAGGTATTCACAATTTTTAGTTAAATTTTTAATCTGATTGAAAATTCCAAACAATATGAATTTCTGTGGGTGTTTTGTAGAGTCAATATTACTCTTATTTATATTAAAGAAAGAACTATCTTTCTTCTTGAATTAGCAGTGATCTCAGTTTTTACTGACTCTAGCATGGCATTGAGATAGCGAACTAATTAAAATTACTAATGACAAGCTGAGGTTGGGGATATGTGAAATGGAAGTCACAGTAAAAGACAGCAGGCTGAACTGATTATTGTTTGCTGTGGATTTTGTTCATGCTTGTTCAGACAAGTTAAAAGTAAAGATTCTACCATATGTGAGGCTTTGTCTGCATTGTGAGCTTTAGTTCAATAAGTTTTCCTAATTACTGTCAAAAAAAGAGATCAGAATTTTGTGTGTGTTGGCCCCCATCTTTTGATACCCAGAATCGCTACGTGAGGGTGCTCAGAGACTGGACCCAGCTTGGAGGAGATGGGTAGAATACCAAGACTGTCCATTAATAACCTGATGTCGCACAATGACCTGAAAATTAAAACCATTTTACACAGATGAAAAGCAAATGAACAGCCTCTCTTCCTTGCTGCTGGCTTGCCCCCTGCATAAATTCTTTTCCAATTTGGTTCTTGGAGCATCCTCATCGCCGTAGTGTGCAAGTTCCACCTGCCAGCTTATTAAGCAGCTTTTCTAATGTCGATCCTGATGGTTCCCTTTTTTGTTTGTTTGATATTTGTTTGGTTTTCTGTTTTTGCATCATCTCTCTAGGGGAAGAATTGTGCAGAACTCTGTACCTTTTTGGCAGGTGGTAGCTTTTTTAGTGTACCCATTATCAGCAGTATTGAAAAACACAAGGTCAGGATTATAATTATGGGATGCTGTGTCATGGTCTGTTTTAATGTGGTTCTCCATGCCGATGGGTTTGGTCTCATTTGCAGAATGTTGTGTTCTCAAGTGTTGTAATGTTTTTGACCTCGGTCTTGGTGGTGGGGTTTGAAGCGTTGCTTAGAGATAGTGTGCTTAGGTCACTTGATGCTTATTAAGGACTGAGATTACAAACAGAAATTGAAAAAAATCTATGTATGTGAAGTCAAGGAAGGTAGCAAAGGGCAAAGGCGGAGGTGGTTGCCTTAGCGCTGAAGTCTTTGTGCCTGACTGTGCCGTGTTCCTACTGGCCAAGCAGCGCTGCAGGCAGCCTGTACGACTAAGGTTGAGTCACATAGCAGGGCGGAAGAGAGCTGAACTGCCAGGCAGTGAAACTTAGGGTTGAGCAGGAACCTGAATCATATTAGACAGTTGAGGTGATGTTTCTGCTAAGAGGAATTTGCCCCTGTTGAGGACTCCTCAAAACCCAACGTTATTTCTGGGTTGCTTGGATTTTGCTTTCAACGGCTCTTCCCGAGTAGATCAAATTGAGCCTTGAGGCAGTCTTGGGAAGTGAGGGATACAAAGAACTTTGCTGACAACTGACTCCATGTCTTCCGATTCATCTACTGAAACCTGTCTATTTAAAAGAAACAATGAGGTATGTGACATTTGAAGGCTCCACAGGTTAATCCATTAGTGTAAGCTACAGTTGCCATCACTTCTCACTTGGTACAGTCTTCTTGTTAAATGTTGTATCTTTCAGGAGGATTGGATTAGATTTCTGCTGCTTTCTTATTTCAGAAAAAAATTTGCTATGTCCTCTTGGTCAGCACTGAAGGGCAGAGATCGGCAGACATTCTTATGTCTCTGGTTGACAGACTGTGTGGGGTTGTTTGGGTGCAAGAAGTTTTAGATGCTAGGATTGTGTCCAGACATTGTCATCACAAAATGAGTTTTATAATTATTTATTAGCCTTAAGGCAGTAGGTTTACATATCCCGTATGGCAGATTACTGCGTTATTCTCTAAGAATAAGTATTCAGACAAGTATTGAGGGCAGATTAAGCTCTGCACTGGGACCCCAGCCACATCCTAACCTCAGCCCTTACTGCACTTCTGCTTCCTCCGTATTGTTCAAGAGAAGTTTGAATCTTTGGTTTGAAACCAAAAAGAAGATTGTGAAGCATTGGTGGTTATGTTGGCTTTCTGTGACACTGAATAGCACTTGTGTGTTCTGTGCTATGTGGGTGGCTGTGTATTTGCTAAGAAGCATAACTGAAGATGAAAGTTTAATTATTTCTTCAAGGCAAATCCTCTCTCCCACAGACTTAAACTTGCATAAGAAAAATGAAAATTCATAAGGAGTGTAAAAATTGGCTAAAATTAAAACCCATTTATTTTTACCCTATTTATTCTTCTGAATAATAAAGTTTCCCCATGGGTTTTTGGAACATATGTGGAATAATTACACTGTAGAAGTGGTGCTTTAGTGCAGCTTCTAGAGCTAGGGCAAACATTGTGATTATGCTGCAAGCTTAAGACTAGGTTTTATAGAAAATCTCATTCAAGGCTCTGTTGCCGTCAAGTGCAAAAAACTGTGACCCATGGATTGGTCCCTGTGGGAGCAATTATTCTTTGCAGAGATTTTTTTCCAGCACTGAATATTATAAATGTCAGAAAAAAGTTTAACCCTCAATACCTCTAAAAGAATGTTTCCATACCTGCTAGCAAGAATATCAATTTTTAGCTTGTATCCGCAAGCATTTTATATGTAAGCCAGGATTTTTTTAAAAAAATTGTCTTTATAAACAACTCAAAAGGAACAGTGCTGTCTTTTAGTTAGAGTCTGCATGCCTTGGTGAAGACAAAACAGGGGCTGAAGCTGCCTGATGCTGCGCCCAAACCCCTCGTGTTGGGATACTTGCACGTTGGGTGCAGTGTGGGTTGATGATTAAAACCTTTTGTGTGCCAGTGGCTGAGCAGGGAAGATGTGACATGAGGATGTGAGGTTGCTTAGGAACACAGGTTAGCATCTGATATTCAGTATGCATGAGTGAAATGTTTTGGTGAACAAGAGGAGAATGTTCATCTTCCAGCCACTGGTCTGCGGGAGGCAGCGGGTAGAATCTGGGGTGAAATCCCAGGAGCCGATGCTTGCCTTCAGGAGAATCTGCTTCCTTTGGAAGAGGTACAAACTGTGCATTTCCACATCCTTAGTTTTGGTGTTTATTTAAGTCTTATCAGTCAAACACATGCATTAGTGCTAGCAGAAATTAAGGTTTGGGGTCCTGCTCCTCCATGCCAGCCAGTGCTCTGCACCAGCTTCATCTTGATGGTCTGCTGGTGCTTTCACGTTGGTTCTTTAACATCTGAACAGGGTGTGGGGCTCCAGGCTTCCAACTTACAGCTACAAATCATCAAAATCACAGCTGTCGCCATTGCCACTCCAAATAAATGCCAGATTATTACCAAGTGTTATTCATCTTCCTTCACTGCTTCCACACCTGCTGATTAGCCCTCTTGGCATCCAGCACATGGCACCATGCAAGGCCCCAGGTCCCAGGGATGTGCTCAGATGCCTGCAGGTATCTTCTCGTGCCTCCAACCAGGGCTGCTGCTGGGGTGGGACCTGCCCTTTGGAGCTAGGTGGACTGTTTGTGCCAGAATGTGAGGCACGGGGCCTCTCAAAGCTGGCAGCAATCAAGGCTTGGCTTAAAGTATTTGCTTTTATCCAGAGAGAACCTGAGTGAAGGACTGGAAAAGAGAAGTGGATTGAGCAGTGCCCTCCAGCAACATTGGAGAGAAGAGGTTTGATCTTTCCTGGTATTTCAAAGATTAAAACCCCAGGAAAATAAAACTTGCCGTGCCAGCTTTCATACACCAGGAAGAAATTTAGAAGTGATGAGCAGGCAGCATGTGTCCCTGTATTTTTCCTCAATGGGAGATAACTTTTACAGTGGCAATGGTAGTTTTAAATCTTAATTTTCTGGAAAATAAAAAAAAAGCATTACTTCCTTTGTTTTTCAGCTGGACTATGGGCCCTCACAGCTGGGCACATTGGTCTCCACCAGCAGACCATGCACTTTATCATCTTTAACTCTGAGTCACTCCTAGCTGGTTTTACATATATATTTTTTTTTCAACCTGAGCAACTATTTTGAATCCATGAATCATTTATCTTGGTGGTTCTCTCTAGAACTGGAAGAAGCTGGAAATTCGTCAAGCTGCTGAAATGGAAGCTGGGGAAAAAATGTGTATCGGCTGCCACGATAGGTAGTGCTCTTGGAGATGTTGTTGGTGGCCTTGAGATCAAACAGCAGAGAAATAGCTTCACAGTAAGAGCCCAGGAACTTCTAACTAGGTAATGAGTAGTGGCTTTCTTTTGATTTACAGCATGGCTTTACGATCATCCATAGAGCTTTGAAGAGAAAAAAATCAACCTCTAAGGTAAAGGGAAGGGCCATACAATTAGTTGTTCCTGACTGCTTACTTGTCTTCTCTAATTCCAAGAGCCTGAACCAAAAGCGGATGATAGCGTGCAAAATTCTCAACCGTTGGCCAATTCCTTTGTAGCTTCAAACTGAGATGTGGTTCACATGACGCTGATTCCTGGAGAATATGCAGTTTCATCTTAGCTCTAGATTATGGGTAGATGGTTGTAGTTGGAGGAGTTTGACAAAGGTTGCATGTGTGATGTAACTTTCAGCTCTTGTACATCAAATTCCTGCTCTGATCTCTTTCTCTTTCATCTCCAGTATGTGTCTTTCATTAAAGAATTGAATGTGGAAGTGGATGTGATACCTTGCAGAATATTTCAGGACTGTGTGCGGCAGGATTTTTTTTTTTTTTTTGTTACTCGAGTAAATCAGTGAAGTTCAGAAAACTTACTCCAGGATATTGGGTTGGAATTTGGATTTAGAAATGCAGTTTCTAATTGTCAAGACACCGTTTGGTTGAGACTGCTTGGTCGTTAATTTGTTTGATGTTGACACTTGGGTCGCAAGACGAATAGCTGCCTCGACGCGGTGCTCGGTGTTCAGTCTGAGCCGTCAGAGAGTTCAGGTGTACTGCAACTGGAGATGGAGTTTGTCATTTTTATAGCAGAGGGCAAGACTGTTGTTCGAGGCTCTGGGGAGTTACTGACTTTTGTGGGTACATTAGTAAAACTTTGACATCATGACGAGATGACCTTTCTGATCTTAAAGGTTTAATACGTACACTTATGGCAGTTGTTTCCACTATGCAGAACAATTTTTTTCTTGTTAAGATCTAGAAAACTTGTCTTCATCATAAAATCAGAGTGGTTAATGTGCATATAATGTCAGGGGTTTAGTGCATCCGACAGACTCTTCTGATGAAACTTGTAGCAAGGACTTGTGGGGGACCTTTTTGAAGAGTGGCTACGAACTTGCATGTATCATTTTCATTTACACAGTTAGTAATTTGTGAACTGAGGTAAGGTTTTCATTCGTAGTAATAACCTATCTAGCATTATTTCCTCTTCGTATTTCAAATTAATCGATTATGCCTTAGTCACAATGAAATTTTTTTCCAGTTCACATAGGAATATTTATTCTAATGTAAATTATGATATAGGCATGAATGAAAATGTTTCTCCACCCCACTATTAGAAAGCTACTGCTTTGTTATAAAACTATCTTTTTCTGGTCTCTCAGCTCTTAATGTTTCTTCACTCTGGCTCCTGCTTTATCCTGTAGTGATTTAGGCTGGCAACAGTCAGCAGACAATTCTTTTTTTGTTGGTGGTTTTCCCCCCAGTGCTTTCTTGCCTGCACCCATTCATTATTTCAGTACCAGGAATATTTGAAACGTGGAGCGTACGCTGTGAAATATTTGGTGCTCTGTCTTTTACATAGTTAATAGATGTACCAGATCCCCAAAGTATAAATCAAATTATGTAGCCTGTTACGCTTTACATAGGAGAAACAAAATATGAAATATTTTACAATGCGGAAAGCGCATGTGAATCAAACTTTTGTTGTTCCTAAGGGATACAATTTTGACAATTTTATGAGGTTGCAATTTATTTGTAGGGTGAGTTGGCACATGGTTTTGATAAAAGTAATGTTCGCCCAGCATACTGCTAACAAGAATACTTTTTTAAAGCCACTGGTCTTGCTGATTTGTATGGTTACAATAAAGTATCTGCTAAACTGAGGAGTGTGCCTCTCTGAGATATGCTTGTAGACCCTGCGTGAGAATGCTGGTCTGAGTGTCAACATCAGCTTTCAGTGTGTGCTGCGGAGCATGTTTAAGCAACAATGCTTTTATTGCATTGATTATTTTGTAGGAAAGTAAACAAAATAGTTTTGAGAACTGCGGTTTATTTCCATATTGTGTGCAGTTTAACAAAGGTGCCAGGTTTCAGTTGCAGTTATTAGAAATTCAAAAAGAGAGATTAAAAATCCCTATTCTTCCCACAAGGTCACTGTGATTGTTACATGTTATTCCTAAGCCTCTCTTTTCCCATTTTTCCTAATGAAGACTGGTAGATGTAGTTGAGTTCCCTTGCCTGGAAAAGCCTGGGGGAGCTGTGCCTTCCCAAGGGTGGGCTCGGGCTGCGCTGGGGCTGGCGAGCTCACCTGGTGTGCAAGAAGCTGCAAGTGAAACAGATTCATCTGTTTTCGTTATTCAAGCTAACAGGGAATTAAAAGTAAGGTGAAAAATATATTGGATTCCTTTCAGCTTAGATTATCAAGGGAGCTGTTGCTAATGTAAGGAAAGACCTTGTTTTCAATTTGAACAGTGCTGTAGTCCCACTTCCATGGTGCCTTTTCAGTAGAATTTAAGCTTTTAGAATTAAAGGCAACTTTGTATGTTTGGATAGAAGGTGAATCAATGCTTTAGTATTTTAGGGAATATGGGCTTAAATTTCCAAGATATTTAAATGCTTTCTGAAATAACCTTGTCTTGTCTGAGCTGATTTAAGACCCTTCCTAATCCAGGAGGGGCATAAAGAGTTGCTTTTGTTCTAAAGGAATGGCAGAAGTTTGTCCTCTGCTTGTTGTCCTCTTCCCTAGTACCGTGTCACAGAAACAGGTGAACAGCTTCATGGGTTCACCACACAGGTCACCGATTCGGTGGAGTGAGCGTGGGGCAGCTCCAAGGCCAAAGTAGGTCCCCAAGGCGGGGGCTCCTGCCAATTGTCCTGAGTGGCATTCTGGCTCTCAGAGGATGCTGTATGAACTAGTCTTTCTTGAAGTTCATAGAGATAATTAGCATAAAAGCATGATACACTTCAGTAAAGGCATTTTCCCTATTATTTGTTCTATTGCAAATGATGCAGTGCTATTGAATACAAACTTGGAGCGACAGAGGGCATTAAGGGGAGCTTTGAACGTCATCATAGAGAAGACATGGCAGTGTTTCTGTTGGAACGAGTCCAGAGGAGGCTACAAAGATGATCAGAGGGCTGGAGCACCTGCCATACAAGGACTGGAGAGTGTTTGGGTTGTTCAGCCTAGAGAAGAGAAGGCTTTGAGGATACCTTAGAGTGACCTTCCAGTACTTGAAGGGGGCTGGGGAGGGACCGTTTACAAGGGCTCGTAGTTATAGGATGAAGGGGAATTGGTGTAGACTGAAGAGGGGCAGATTTAGACTGGACGTAAGGAGGAATCTCTTCACTGTGAGAATGGTGAGGCCCTGGCCCAGGCTGCCCAGGGAGGTTGTGGCTGCCCCATCCCTGGAGGGGTTCAGGGCCAGGTTGGATGGGCCTTGGAGCCCCTGATCCAGCGGGAGGTGGCCCTGCTCATAGCAGGGGGGTTGGAAATGGATGATCTTGAAGGTCCCTTCCAGCCCAAACTATTCTATGATTCCATCACTTGAGCCCTTCTCTAAAACCAATTTGGATTCAGTTTATTTGAGTTTGAAATCCTTTTCAGTTTTATATTGCTCTATATTTTATGGAGGTTTGTTTGGTTTGGGTTTATTTTTTTTTTGAGATGGATGGGACCAAATCTGTCGTAAACAAAGTGAAACAAATATGGAAGGAAAAGGAAAGTTAAACGCTATCAGGATCACTACACATTTTGTTAAACCAAATCAGGAACTGCCGTGTAATATCGCAGTTACAAAGGTTTGCTTTGATTCCTTTCTTAATATGAATAATGCTGCTCTTCTTTCTTTGGCTCATGAAAAGCGAGTGTTTACCCATGATGCTTTATCTGTCATGAAACTTGGCCATCGGCCTAACTACAAATTATTTCTGTTTGACTGGTCCATTTTAAGTACAGATGGCATGAAACCAGAGCATGATCTGATAGCGCAGGGGAGAAGCAGAAAATGTTATTTAAAAGCCAGTGATATTTCTTGCAGATCTGCTGTATTTTTTTCCTTTCTGATCAGTTTGATGTCAAACAATCTCCTTTACCTCACTCGTTCTCGTAGGCCGTTGCTCAAGTACCTGTATTAAGTAATTTTAATTTATTATGGTAACTCGTACACAGTTTGCTGGTTAGCAAAGTGCTTATCACTCTGCTGTAAACTGTCTTGCGTGATGTGACCTAAGCAATTCTGACAGCAGAGAGAGTTCAACCACAGTGTAGAGTTTTAAAGTTATTTACAGTGCTTGAAGGTCTGGCTGTGTACAGTATCCACTTAATCCGGCCTAAATCTGGGGAGCTGTCTTCTGGTCCTGCCACTCTGTCTAATGGCTGTTAATAATAGCTGTTCTAGTCACCCTGTCTGCTGACTGAAAATCTATCTGGAGTGCCTGCATCTCATGAGGCAGATCAAAATTGACATTTTTTTATTGATGTAGCTGGTTTCTGCTGAATACTCAGGGACAAATAAAAGTAACTGAACTTAGAAATGAAGGGGAAAAGTCATTTGTTTGGTGGAATTACCAGCTGACTGACATCTATAGGTAAATAAGTAGTCCTTTAAAAAAATACCATTTAAAATATACTTCAAAAGTAAAGAATTAACATTAGCTTTTTAGTTATCAACTGCTTTAAGAGTTCATGTTTATGTTCTTGAATATAAAAATTATTTCATGATTAACTTTGCTACATGAGTCTGTGATGCAGATAGATCACATTTAACACTTCCATTTCTTCTCCAGTGAATGTAGTGTTTAGAGTAAAACACTGGATATATTTGTTTCATGAGAAAATGAATGAGCTTTGTTTGCTGTTACCGTTTCCTAACTATTATAATATCAATATATGTATGCAAATATAGACAGTCTAAAAAGTGGTCTAAATTTTAGCAGATCCTCTGGTTCTGATTTACATGTGGGGCAGGGGGAAAGAGGGTTCGGGCTGGAGTTATGGGAGATTCCAGGCTCAATTCCTGGCAAGGGAAACTCATTTGGCCGCTATGCAGTGCTGCTGTGAGGTTCCCCTAATGGAGGACAAGCATTTAATTAATTTGAGTTAATGTGGTGTTATGAAGGACATCTCATTAAAGAAACCTGGATTTAATTTTTTAAAATTAGATTACATTTAGCTGATAAAGTTAACTCCATGGCTGTAATATACTTAGCCTTTCGTAATACCTTTGACTTATTATAACACAACATTCTGATTAGTCGTATACGCTATTAATAAGGTACGCATCAAATGGATCAAAACCTGGCTAACTGACAGAAGTAGTCGTCAAGAACAAGTCATCTCCTAACACTTGTTCTTTTTTCACAAGTGGAGTTACAAAGGAGTTGATATTAAATCCAATGGTGTTTTACTTCTCGGAAGTAATTTCTATGTCCCCATAAATCACAGAGATGTAGACCTTTGAGAGTTAGCAGGTCATCAAAATGATGGGAAGGTTGAGCAGCGAGATCTGTATCATTTGATCAGCCGAGCTTGTTAATATAAAATGTTTTTTAATATAGACAAGAGAGAGGTCATAAGTTTAAGAAGAAAGAATTCAGATGAAAGCTAGAGAGCACTAGGCTCATAATCTGGAAATAATTTAGACTTGAGAGTTTGCAAACAACTGAACATCTCTTCTATGAAGTGAAACTCTCAGAAACAGCTAATGAGATTTTTATATATACATCAGAACAAAGGCTTGATTACCTCAGGGAGAATGAATCAACTGCAAGGTAATGTCTTTTAAATCTCTCTGTAGTGCTTGTGTGGCTGATGTCTGTGTAGAAAGTCACAGCTTTTCTTCTAAGGTCAGCTCCCTTTTGAAAGTGATGCAAAGAATGCTTTTTTTTCTTGCAAAATAAGAGGGCCTACACACTTAATTATCTAAGAATAATAATTCTGATAAATATGGGGAGTCCTTTAAAGAGTATCTTGTGTTTAACTCCAGTAAGATTGAAATGACCTAACCAGTGGACAGGTCATGGTGGGGGCTACTTGGCCGCTTAAACACAAAGCCCCCACATGTTTAGTAAGGTGGAAGAAGGTTAAGAATGGAAGTAGTGAGTTCCACTTGTTTCCAAAACCACTTTTTTAATGAAAAACATTTTTTTTCTTGGCAAAGACATTCATAAGTAGGAACTTAGGCCACTCAAGTGTGAAAAATGTGTGGCTGAGCAAGCCAGCAGCCAAACTTTACCCTGAACTCAGAGAAGTTGGCAGCCCTTCTTGCTCACTCTTGTGCCATTGTCATTGAACAACACATTGTGGTCTTCTGGCTTCCCCCTGGTCTTGGTCCTCTGTGCAGCAGTTGGGGTGTGAGCCACATCTTGCCTTGTGTTTGTGGAGGCCTATAGGAGAATGGCTGCTCCTATAACCCACTTATAGGGTTCCGGCACTGAGCTCATCTGATAACTCTTTTTTATCGGTCAGAAGTGGCAAATAAAACCCATATTTCTACTTATATCTCTTAAGGTTACTGAGTCCAGTGAAAGAAATTTACCTCTTCTGTGTGTAAGCAGCTCAAGAGGGATGTGAAGGGTGTAATATGCTACTGAAAAGATAATTGCAGGATGAATCAAGGAGTATTTAAAACACTTTATATTCCAGGCAGAGCTAGAGCCTGTGGCCTGTAGGCATCCTGGTTGTTCTGTTGGAGCTGCTCACATCCCTGTTGCGGAGATTTTCAAGACAAGAAACAAGCTTTCAGAATCTTTTCTCTGCTGCTTGGATGTGGCATTAACCTCTGGGGTATGATTTAAGGCAGTGTGACTATGTAGATCTTGGTCTGCTGTCCTTGGGGATGTGATTGCTTGTCTAGAAGCTGTTGTCCTACAAGTACTGCCTCTGCATGTTACTCCATTTTCCTGTGTGCCTTCATCTTCCTTTAGGGAGAAGGAGCTGTGGTTGGTGGGTAACAAATCTTCTGTACGCAGAGAACAGATGATGCCGTTTTGGTGCAAGAGCACGACTCTGCCTCCCGGCAGATATGGCTTTGCTGTGCAGTTTCACATCTTGACATAAGCAGTTTCGAACCCTAAGTATTTGTGCAAAACTTATTCTTTCATTTTTTTGACAGATCCAAAATTTCTTCTGGAATTCTTGTTTTCTTTGCTGCTAGTGAAGGCTCCACAATGCGGAAGCATCCTCGGAGTTTTAGGCATGCAGTGAAACATTAGGCTCATTTATAGTTGGTTGGTGTCGTACTTAGGGTTTTATCGCTTTCTAATAAAAGCAATAGATCTGCAGAAGCTGATGAGCACTGAGCTGGGCAGTTTTCTGTGTGCCACGAGCCCACAAGTGGATTTGTCAGGCCTTGTATGACAGCTTGAATTGTTGAAAGTTCTGTTGAGGGTGTACTTACCCTTCGCCTTCACCTGAATGATGGTTTGTACTCTGCAGTGTGGATGACGGGAACCCCAATCAGTGTTATGGATTTCTTCTGGAGGCTGCAGGAGCTTGAAAGCTGTTGGAATCGTCTCTGCTGAATGTGGGTTTTTTTCTTCCCTGTGCCTTGCAATGGTATTTGTTTTGAAAGTTGCATATTGTCTTTTTAGGGGTCTAAAAGGGTTAATATGTTTTTACAGATTTATTCTCATGAGTTCAGCTTTGCTTGCATGAGGAGGAAACTGCATTTATTGGAGTTTACAGGACAGCATGTTGGGGAGCGTAGCCTCTTCTGTCGCTGAAAATGCTTTCTGGCTCTGTTGCATCAGATTGACTTGAATTTAGGTTTCTAGCCCATTGGGACAAAAGATTCTTGGCAACTCAACAGATTAATCTGGACGCTTTTAGCCATATAATGTTAAAATGTTGATACATGTTTTCTTTACTTGGAGTCTTTTTCAAAGACTTATAAGTCCTCTCTAGATTTTTATAACGGATAGTTCATAGCCCCAAGAGTAGATCCTTGGAGTCATCTATCTCGGGCCTGGCTCTCAAAAGAGTAATTCCACTGGATTGAAGAGGGAAGTGTTTGAAATTCAGGGGACTATAAAATTGATTCTTCCATAAAGAAGTAATTTGTGGTAAATGGTGTAGTCCTCTGGGCAGCTATTCACTCATTTTATATGACCAAGACCCTTGAAACATGGTCAGAAAGATTAGAGAAGGACATCTCTGATCTGTCATTTATCTGCACAAGCCAGGACAACTTTTCGTTTGACGATACAGTATCTGGGAGCAGATCCTTCTAAACATACCATTTTACTCTAGGGTAGGGAAAATGCAATTTGAAGAAGAGCATGGATGGTGTTTTGGAGTTAACGGGATGATTCTGAAATATATAACCAGGTTTTTCTGTTTAGTTGCGTATTCTCTACTAGGGATGCAGCAATGCGCTGCATTACTTCGGAAAACACATGAGAGATCCAGGTGAAGTTGCATAGTTCTGTGTTCTGGGAAGTAGAACAGACTTGGATGAACTCCTCCAAAAAAGTTTCCCTCTGAGAAAATGTTAGTCACCTCTCCCTTCATGCATTACTCTGGTGTGCTAGCCTCACTCAGCGTGAAGGCAAATAGGCAGCTGGCATTTGGGTGCTGTGGCCTTGCTTTGGTAGAAGGTTTCTGCCAACAGAGAAGGAAATTGTAGCACTTGCTGGCCAAAGTGCCATCTTATAGCAAAATCTAGCATTGAAATGCAGGATATTCAATTGAAAGTAAGACAAGTTGTTGCTTTCGTCCGCACATCTCTGCTTGGCTTCTATCATAATGTTATTTCTGGTATTGGCCTTATTACTGTCCTTCCCCAGCACTTATAACACCTAGATATTTCTTCTTGAATATTTCTTCTCATTTAGTATTACTGAGCAAGTCCTTAAACATATTTGTCCTTGGCCTCCTACTAAGAGAACAGTAGGAGCAGTAACGGGGTTGGGAGGACACCTGATGTGGGGAGAGACCCTCTCCCTTGCCTGCTTGTCACTTGTGTTGGCACTACAAGACTCGTGACATGGTGGGACAGCAATTGCTTGTCATACATAATAGATTTAGGAGGTTTTTTTCCTTTTCAAGGTAGATGTACTGCGATTTTTTCAAAAGTAAGTGTTCTCAGTAAACCTTGATAAAGCACGTTGCCACATCAGCATTTATTCTTGACATCTGTTAAGTGTGAATACTTAAATATTCAAAATGACCTTTCCAGACATGCTCTCCCAAGGAGATATCATTCATATATTCTTCATAATAAGCTGTTGTTCTTCATATTTAATCAGAATATAAATGGGCAGTGCAGTTTAAGGTAATAAAATATATTGCCAGCCCCCAAGGTTTTGTTCTATAAGCAGGAGTAGATAGAAAGGGAAGGGACAGGAGAGGATTAATATAAATCAAAATATGCAGCGGCTTAAGTCTTGTGCAGATATTTCAATATTTGTATGTTCGGGACTTGATCATAGGCGCCTGTTTTGTGAAAGCGTCTTTACTATGAGAGTTTGTTAAATGCTAAATGTGTTATAGAGAAAACTTGAAATAAAGCAAAATATCAGCAATTTCATTTATCTATCCAGACAGTAGAAATAAGCTTATGAAAATTAAATTTAACATATCTGAGTCAACAGAAATAACATAATACACCTTTCTGAATATTTGTAAAGTACAATTTAATGGGTAAATTAAACAGGCTTCTGCTGGAACCTATTAGTTTCCTCATGCCAGATTCGGATCACTGAAATGAGTGAAACCCTAAGACTGAAAATTTTTTGTTATACAACTACTTGGAACATACAGAGTTCAGAAACATGTTTAATAAATGTAATTTATCACATTTTAGGTTGTCTCAGCACAAAAAAATAATCTATGCAATTTTAAAGGTTGTATTGCTACAGGATATTGAGTGTTCCTAACCAGCTATCTGTGCTCTCTGTGATTCAGAAAGAAATAATTTGTTCCATATTTGCATTAAAAACTGACTTTCTGTAGTTAAGAACGGTTAAACCTCCATCACTTTCATATTTCTCAGTCTCCCGTTAATGCAGGTAACGGGGAGTTGCCTGCAGTTGTCACGCTGTGTTCACCTACCACCCTCCCCTCCCAGAGGGAGCTAAAGGGGTGCCCTAAATAAATGAAAATTGATGGCTGCTGCAATAATTAAAGCTTCTTTTCACTTAAGCCATGTCTTAAAACTAGTAAAGGAAAGAAGTAGGACACTGTACAAATGTCACCTTATATTTTTTCCTGGCAGGTCTTTAGGAGCCTCATGTTTTGAGTTGAAGAAGTTCGAAGACATACAAATTTAATAAGAAGGATAAAGCATTTCTCTTTATTATGGTCAGTTACTACTAATCTCCTTTTAGAGTTTTAACAGGGATTTATAGGGATTCATTTGCAGTTTAGGTTTGGAGATAATTAAGTATCTTTCTGCTGCAAAGAAGAAACAGAGAGAGAATTGGCTCAAAGCTAAAACAAGATTCTCGAACTAGCGCATATATTAAACTTCCTTTTATTTGGTTGTCACCCCAATAGGAATGATTAGCGGGTTGTAAAGAAAGGAAATGTATTGCATTACATCTATTAAAGCATGTTTTATATGTAACAGTAATTAAAATATAATTGAAATCATGAGTTCTTCTAATTATTGGCTTTACATAATGCATAGTTAAAGAGTGAGCATATATAAATGTGTCCCTTTTACACATCCAGAAATGGTTTGCTGGCAGCATTTTAATTAAAGATGGATTAGTTAAAACGCAGTTTAATCATTCTGTCATCAAAGGATTTAGACCTCATTAATTAGCTGTTGATAAATAGGTTTAAACTACAAAAAAATTAATTTAAAATATGCCAGTTGAGATCTAGAATTATTGGAGCTGGAGATGGAGCACTGAGTCTAAGAAAAATTCTTGCCATCTCTTTCTATAATATTAGATTAAGTACAAAATGTAGAGCAGTGCAGAACTTAGTTCTACCTTGCTACTCATGGACATGAGTCCAAATGGGGTTCAGAGTTGGTGAAGAGACAATACAAAGACCCTTCATGATGATCATTGCTTTACGGTGTGGCAATGGCATCTGTTTTCCATTGATTTATTTGCTGATGATTGAAAACTCGTTTAAAAATCCTTCTACTGTAGAAAATAGATGGAAATAAATTCTAGATTCCAGGTTTTATAGCTGGCACAGCGCTGTGGAGGAGGTCCTGCTGCTCTGGGAGAGGCACGTTTCTCTGCTGGTGGAGCACGCGCTTGCTGCTGCTTCAGCTTCTGCCTATCAAAAAAACACAAAGTGAGGTAGACCTTGGCTTGCAAGTTTGGCAGAGTTAGCACAAACCTGCTAAGATTTTAAAGTTACGACTGTCTTAATCAGCTCAATTCCTATGAAACAGTCACTGTAAGGATTTGAATAATTCAGTAGTCACAATATTTGAATATGTAAGTCAGTAGGGTTTTGTGCAGATGAATCAAAAAATTCTGACAAATAAGAGATTAATTTTCCGAGCAAAATTAAAAACTTTTAATTTTATTTTGAGAAAATAATGATAAAATCCTTTCTTAAAGATGCTTCTTATGTGTCATTTTAAAGATGGACTTGTTGAAAAGGTGTATTAACAGAGCACCCCAGCAACTCTCTTTCCTCTAGGGTACCTGTTCAGTCGCCTTGAAAAGCTTCTGGAAAATCAGCAGTTGAGGATGAGGTTGTGGACTTCCATAATTCTTGTTTGTGTTTGAACATTGGGAATGAAATGGGTTAGCTGAACTCTCTGAAAATGCATAATTTGATGAATTTTCAGACTGAGGTAGAGAAATGTCAGACCTGTGTAGAACTGGGTTAAAGACAAATCAAGTGAGAGTTGAGTATATGCACCAGTTTAAAACTGTATCTGTTCGAGCTTGCTCTTTCCTCATACTGAGGTAAAAAGTAGATTTAAGTTCAAACAGAGCTGTTAGAAGAAACTTAAGATTAATCTGTCTGGGAGGGAGAGGGGGAGGTAATTCTCTAGGCGTTCCTAGAGTGCTGTGATATCATAGAGGCACGTTGTTTCTTTACTCTTTGTCCCAAGAATTATTCAAAGTTTTTAGGTTTGCGAAATGATGGAGGAAAACTTGCTTCATGGGGAATAGTTAACAGTGGTAATAGAAGGACAGCAGTGATATTAAAAACCAAAAAGAAAATGTATGTGTGTGTGAGGTAGGAAAATGCAGTTCCAGATTCTCTAAATTCACCAGACCATGTGGTTTAGCCAAAAAGATGAAATATCTGCTAATGTCATATTATCTCTTCAGTTATTCTTTACATAAAGCATGTAATTTATAACTACCAATTATGCAATTAAAATGCTAATTACCCCTCACCTAAGCTCTCTGTTCTTGAACTGAGATTATCAATTACCTTCAATCATTGCAATTCATAAATGGCATATGTGACAGCTCTGAGGTTTGCAATATTTATGGTCTTTCCGCTTCAAGTGCCTCTGGTGTCCAGGTGGCATTAGTGGCTGGAGAAATGGCCTTGCCTTGGTGGACTTTGTTTCTAAAGGTATGATGTTCCTTCTGATCGGTGTTCTCTTGTATTCTTAACAATGTATTCTGCGTTTTGGGGTAATCTTCCCCTCAGTTTGTGCCCTCAGCTCTGCTTTGTCACCCATTTTAGTAAAGAAGTAGCATATTTAGAAATAGCAGCATGAATATTTGATTACAGAGGTGAGACCAATCGCTTCTATGCTGCTTCTACACGGCTTTTCCTTATTTCATAATAGATGTTCTGCACTGTAGCTGCATTAATATGCTGCCAGCTTCAAGTGTCATACCTGCTTGTTAAAGTTACAATTCTTCTATCCCTGCTGGGGAGAACTAGTCCAATAACATTTTTCTCTTCTAAGGACCTATTATTATCTAGAGTTCCCTGCATATAAATAAAAATAACTTAAAGAAAACACACCCCAAATGAGAACATTGAACACACTGTAGGATTGTTACAGACATCTCCTCTTTCCTGTGCACGTTGTTCTTCCAGACTAGTTTGGTTCTAAATACAAGTACTTTAGACAATATGGACAAATTATACACAGAGTGGCTTAACAATTTTGTATTGTTTGGGTTTTATAGCTTTCTCATGTGAAGATATTTATGTGTCTAAATGATCAGAACAGTGACTTTAAGTCCTGGTGCAGAGAGATCGGCTTTGTAAAGCTTGACTTTTTGTGAATTCTTTTAAAAAAGTCTTTGGATTTTAGCCTCCTTCCTGGCTTGATATTCACACTGTACAAAAACATAAGGGCACGTCCTAGTTGTAATTAAAAAGCAATTTGGTGCACGGATAACTAATAGGTAGTCACCTATGTCTTCCAACTGTATTCACTTAAAAAAAAGAAGCTACAGAAAACCCTCCCTGTTCTGTACAGAATTCCCTTAAGCTGCCGTGGTTTCCAATTTATAGTTTGGAACCACCTGCTTGCATTTCAAGGCAAGTCTCAAGGGCTGTGTTCAAAGAATACTGCTTTTGAAGTGTGAAAAGGTTTCTTTTTATTAGGAAGCAACTTTCTCAGAGGCGCACTGCGGAAATTATTGTGGATCTGAAATGTCCTCAGACCCGTGAGTGTAAAAATTTGTTCGTATCGATATATTTTCAATATGAACAGCTTAATGAGATATTGACCCATGAGTGTCTTTGAGTCTTCCACACACTGCACGCCTCACGAGGCAAGTTGTGGTTTTGGCAGCAGATCCTCTGATACACAGCCGGAAAATCTGGTTCCTGAACTACCAGTATCTAGTAAATATTCTTGTCATGGCTCCGCTGTCCGGGAATAATGAAGAGTGTTATTCAGTGGGTTTGGTCCTCCTCCTTTGGAAACTCTGGAATGAGTACTTGTTCCTCTATCCCAAAGAAATATACGCTCGTTCTGCAGTGCTGAGGAGTGGGACTGGGCAAAGGGAACATCAGAAGATGCCTCTGCAGAATGTATTGGGCAGTGTTAAAGACACTTAAGTTTGTAATAGTTTATTTTTGTTGGATATTCTTGCCTCTTTTTGTTCCCTCTCTTTCTTTTCTCCATAATTACAGCATTTTCTATAATTAGCTTTTACCTGTTTTGTAAGACAGAGGCCAAAATACCCAATTGGATTTTATCTAGAAATTAAACCATTTTGATCTAGAAGTATGTTGGTTTGGGGGATGAATAAATGAGAAATACAAAATGTGGTTTTCTTGTAAATATTTGTTATAACTCAAGAAGAGCTGATGGCAAGAATTCAAATTAGAATTTACTTGTTTACTTATTTGGGGAAATAAAAATCACCCTCTGCTGAGTGTGTATGGATGTGTTGTATTCCAGTGATGGGAAGATCTGAAAATAAGCAAGGGAAGTCATTGCGAATAGTTTCTGTTTCTCCTTTTTCAAGTGCCTTTATTCCGTAAATCCACTTAAGAAAACTGTTGACATTGAACTTCTTTATTTAATTCTGTGTATATCCATAGCACAGATCTCTCTGTCAGTGTGCATTGGATAGCAGTAGAAACTAGGCTAAGATGATCATAAGACACTAGCATCATTGTTGGAGTGGCTCTTGTAATTTGTGAGAAAGATGAATCCGTACCAGACTCTACTTTAATGGCTTTTTTAGGCTGTTTTGAAGTTGAGACTTTTTAAGCATTCTGGGGCCTTGTTTGGGTATATGCGATGCTCCATGAGACCTCAAAAATAACAAATAAATGCTTTTTCTACTATTTGTAGTGATGAAGAACCTGTTACTCCTGAAAGCGCAGTTTTGTTTTTTCTCAGCTTGGTGTGGTCAATAAGGTGGTCGGGACTTGGAGCAGTGGGGATAACGGTGCCTTGTGCCTCGGCAGGTTGGCAAGGCTAGGGGCAAGCACACTTGTGTCGGATTTATTTGAGTTGATGGCAACTCTGTTTTATTTAATGGAAAAAACAGGAGGGTATTAAAAATAACCTTCATTCTCTCCATAATCAATTAAAAAAGTTGATGTTTTGGGCACAATGTGAAAACACCAAACCCAGGATGTGCCTCTACATATAAACAACAATAAAGTTGTTTCAAAAGCAACGTAACTGCTGAGCCAGCCTCCACAGAGCTGTGTGTGTTTGAAAGGCAGCATCCAAGAGGCAAATCCACCCCGGCTGGTCTGTATACAGTGCCAAGGTAGAGCGTGGATGATAAGTAATACTTACACCTCCAGGGAAATACTGCATAAAACATGATGGGAGGCTTTGAAACCCATGAAAGAAAGAGAAGAGAAAGAAGTGTTTAACACTTGTATCTGTGTTGGTTGCATTAAAAGCTCACAGCAAAGCAGATGACACCAACATAAAACCACCTGAACACACGTATCTTCCAGTCAAAAAGGGCAGGCAAAGTTCGAGATGCGCTGTTTGTGACACATGTGGAATGCCGGAAGAAATCGGATTCCATCCAGCTATTTCAGACTTTATACTTTTGGATAAAGGTTCTTGCAGTGTGCAGGCATTGAATTCCTGATGTGAAGTAGCGGCAGAATCTGCATTAACTTCAGCAGAACTGGGGTTTTAACTATAAAGTACTGGCAGCTTCTCTAATTTTATATGTACATTTTTCAGCCTAGAAAAGCCAACATTTTCCATTAAAAGGATATACTATTCCTCACTTACCTAAGACATGTTATATGAGGACGCTGCCTGTCTGTGATAGAACTGTTGGATGTTTTTTTCAGCTGCATGAACATACTTCTAATGAATTGTAGCCCAAAAAATTGACATGGGTAGTTTTACTGGTGGCACGCTGATCACCTGGCAAAGTTGTGCTTCCTTCAGCTCAGTCACATAAGCAACCACGTCTTACTCTTAAAAGAAGGTCCATAATATTTGATAAAACGATCAGGTTCCTTTTTTTTTTTTTTTTCTAAAATCAGAAACAAAGTTCAGGCAACAGCTGGATTATATGAAGCGTGTCTTAATTTATTTGGCACTTTTTACTGCTAATTGGGGAGTACGGCAAAGGTGAACACTATTACTCGGCTGCACAGTTTCATATAAATTGCAGCCATGAATATGTGATCAGTTGTCATATGGAAAAATAAACCCTGCTATTCCTGCATCACTGATGATGGAAAGATGTTTACAACCTTCATTATTTCATTTTTAAAGCTCTTTAGAAGGTTACTGAAAGTTGCTGTCTAGAGGAGATAGTTTATTCAATCATTTAAAGTGAAGGGTCTATAAAATACACTGAGAGTTGCTCCCGAAGATGTAACCATAGATGTATAACGGTGTGATATGTTATAGTACAAAAGGGTTGTGTGTAGCATCATGTCTTACAGAGTAAACCGTGCCTGCAAGTGTGCTAGGGACAAGCAGGCCTTTAACTTTGTTTCTGTATGAAACGTCGTTCAGTAAAAATACGTCTGCGTCACAGCATATGCCAGCTTGGGGGATAAATCTTACTGGCTCCGTTTAGAGATCTCTCTGCTGTGCTCTTCCATGCCAGAGTTCCTCCTTAGCTCCTCTGTCATCTGACCTACTCTTTGCCATGTCTGGTTGCAGGGACAACACAAAATTAGTATTTCTATCTCGTAAAACTACAGCGTTTTCAGAAGAAAAGAGGTCTTGCGAAATATATCTCCCTGCTAACAGCAGGCATTAAACCCCTGCTTGCAGGTTTTCTTTTTCCTTTTGTGAGTAATTTGTATGTTTTGGTTTGTTTCTCTTTAAATACTGTCATTTTGTATAATTTTAAAATCTGGTTTGGATTTACAAGCATGTAATGTCTTTAATATCTTTCAGAGAATTTGAATTGTGTTCCGCGGCTGCTGCTGCAGAGGGACAGAATCACAACATCTCTATTCTTTGAATAGCACCATTATCGCTCTGTCTTAATGAAATGATTTCAGTATTACAACAAATGAGGTTTTGAAATTCACTCAGTATTAAAGGGAATTGGATTGTAATTAGAGCATATTTCAAAAAGAATAAAAGGATCCATGATATGTGCTTAGCTCTTCAAGCACCTAATCCTGTATTAATTGTGCTCTGGGCACATCTGCCCTCATGTGAAGGGGACTTTGACAGTGAAGATGAAAATGTTTTAATGCTTTTAAGGCCAAACAGCTCCTCCAGCAGGACAACGTTGCAAGAGGAGTGTTGTCGGAGAGCATGAGGGTGCTCTCCTTTCCCTTCCCTCTCCCTCACACATACAAAAGCAGTTTAACGTTGTGATGTTCTCTACAAGTTGTTGAGGACTCAGCCTAATGTTACCGTGTTATCTTCTTGCTGTTGGGATTGAGTCGGTATCAATCTTTCTCTGGATTTGGGCAGGGGGCGATCATAGATGTATTTAGGTACCACCACCCAAAATTGGATAGTCTTGTGGGTTTTGTGTGTCTGTTGTGCCACAGACAAGAAAACACGTGTCCATCCATGCCAGCATGGACTGTGACACCAGCAGAAAGTGCTTGGCTTACTGAAACAGGATAGCGCTGTGGGCTTGTCTGCAGAGGAGTGCGTGCAGTGTAGTTGGATGTGATTAAGGCTTCACACATACGTAGAGGTATCCAGTTCAGCTTTCAGCAGAGGGTGAGGTGGTAAAAACCAGAGAACTTATGCTGAAATTATTGTGAAGAGGGGTTTTGCTCTGTCTGGGGAGCTCCTTCCCTGGGAAGGGTTGGTTAGGCTTCACTTTTGCTGAACCTACAGACTGAAGGCAGGAGGGTTGAAGTTAGGGAGCATGAATGAGATTGTACATCCAAAATGGTTTTCTCAGCTCCACTAGAGCGAGTTTGGCCAGCTTCAGTGTTTAACTGTTTCCACCTCGTTTGTTTTATGATCAAGTGACCTTTTGTCAACAATAATTTGCCTTTCTATGTTGAGTTGTTCAGGAAAGCGATTTCTCATTTGAAGTTACCGAGCTGCACTCAAGCCCCTCTGCTGCAGAGTTGCTTAATGGGCTTTGTGGGCATCTCGTGATGCTCCACAGGGTGGCTGAGCTGGGGATGTGGGGGAATTTGAGCGCTCAGCTGAGCAGAAATGGGCAGAGGGGCTCGTTGGGGAGGCGGGGATTTGCAGCAGTACAGCTGTACTCAAGCAAGACTCGCTTTTCTCGCTGTCTTTTGGTGGTTCTGAATATATTATTAATCAGCACCTTTCTTCTGTTGCAGCCTGTTCCAGCACTACTGCTATGCTCGAGGTGGCATGCGCCACACTTCCTACACTTGCATCTGTGGCAGGTAAGGCGAGGGCCTGCTCTGAGCTGTTGCAGTCCTTATGGTCATTTTCCCACTGGATGTTTTTAAAAGTGTTCTGTTTAGGCACACGTTGTGTTTGCAAGAGCCACCAGAGTGAGTTTTGAGCCATTACCCCTTGAAAAGCCACAGAAAGGTGGCTGGTGCTGTGTCTTAAAGAAATAACTCAGTTACAGATTCTGCTGCACTCAAGAGATTCCCCAGTGACTGCTGCTACTGCCAAGATCATGTTTATGCTCACATCTGTGCTGCAATTGGCTTTTTTATTAAATACCATTATGGAGAAGGGATTTAGAGCTATTTTCTGTTGCTCAAAAATAACTCTCTTTGAAATACACCTTAAGCATCTCATATCGTTCTCAGAGTTCTTTGCCTCAAAGGTTAGGGTGTGATTAAACTAATCTTTCTAGAATTGCAAAAATTTTTTTCTCTCTTTTTCTTGCTGAACAGCCAGTGTTGAAGGTGTTGTATTTGGGAAAGTGTTATAAAAGTTCTCCCTGCATTTGTAGAAGCGCACGTTTTTAGTTTGCAGAATTTCAGTGCAGGATACGTGTTTGAGGAAAACTGTGTGCTTTGCGCAGAGGTTTATTTTATTTAGCCAGTGGAATTAATCTAATCAACGTCTTGTGACAGTTAGGTATGTATGTTGGTGTTTGTTCCACTTGTACATCTGCTGCTGCTCACAAACATTTACCTTGCACTGAAGTGACATATACTTACAAAAAATAACTTTTACGTTAATGACAACAATATTTTATCGCTTTAGAAGCAATAAGGACAATTAGCATCTTTGTTTCTTTCTGCTGTTTACTCAAACTTTGCTTATGCGTAAATACAATTTTCCAATTTATATGAAAAGTTGCAGTAGGGGCGTGAGCGATTTTACAGCAAATTGTGCATCTAAATTGTCTGAAAAGCTTCCTGTTTTAAGCTCCATTGTGCGACTTGAGAATTAACATCCCACAGAAATGAGACTCCATCTCTGTGCTGTTGTCGCAGGCTGCGGTGGTAAAATCAGGTTGTCTCTGTGTAGGGTTTTTCAAAGCCCTACAGACTTCACATTTGCTTACAGTAAATCACAACCCAGGATCTGGTTCAGGGTTGGAAAGTCATAGAATCACAGAATGGTTTGTTTTGGAAGTGATCTTAAAAATTTCAACCCCCAGCCACTAGAACCAGGCTGCCCCAGAACATCAGTGACTTTGCAAAACCTATAGAAACATCTGCCGTGTGCTTGTATAGTGGGTCCTTGGGACCCTGTGGGGATGGACTAAACTCTCTACAGGACTGAAAAATCCAGGGCTTTCACTGTGTGACGCAGGGAACCCAGGAGGAAGAAAGGCCCAACAGTTCAGAAGTGGGCGATGACGGGAGCTTTTGGGCTGTCCCATCCCACCACGCTGCAGGGGCTCAGCCAGGGAGTGACGTTTGCGCTGCCTCAGCACCGCTGGAGGATTTAAAACATGGGGAAGGGCCGCCCTGGAAATGCCAGGTCCTAACAATATCGTGCCTCGCTGTGGGAGCTGGCATTGTGTCCTACAAGTACAATTAAAAGTGCAGCCAAACATGATTTTAAAAAAAACCTATAATTATATAAGACAGGATACAAATGCCTTTGTCCATTGTTTGCTGTGTTCTGACCGTGAGTGATGATGTAAGAATGAGTAATATTAATAGTTTTAAGCTAGGTCCTAATAAAATGAGTGTAACCAGGCCTATTTGATGAACTCAATTACGATAATAAATGCAAAAATAATAGGCAGTTTTTATTACTATGAAAATGTCATGCATTGTAAAAATTACATTTAACTACACTTGTGGTTAAAAATAGCTTTTGCAATTAGGATATTTGAATAGTAATGTTTTATTCCATTCATGCTGAGTTTTGATGTTTTCCTGACACTTAAAATTGATATTTTGACAGGATCTTTCCTTTCTAGGGTACAGGCCTGATAATAATTTCCAGAGAAGAGACTCATGCTTTTAAATGAAAAGCAAGTTTGTTATTCAGATTTTAGAAAAGATGCTCACTAAGCTGGCAATCAAGAGGAATCAATACTGTATTTCAGTACAGGAATAAATCACTTGGCACACAATGAGTGTGTGTGTTTGTGGCTGTTCTGTCCAGCATTGCACTCCTCAGGAGATGCTAAATGAATACTTGGTGGGATCAAATATGCTTTATGTATTCATTTGAGTGCATTCACTCTCCAATCAGTTGAGAGTAATAACACAGCTATATTAGGATTACAGGTCATCATATCGCGAGGTTAGGCCTGTAGGTAGCGATACCTTCAAGCACTGTCAGCGTGTAAGTGGTTTGAAGTGCAAACAGGCGTCAGGTAAGTGCGATTGAATGGGAACGGTAGCATTTGATAAATGTACTTGGCTATATTTAGCACTAATCTACAAAGCATTGGCTTCTGAGGGGTGTTCAAGTGCGAGTGAATTATTCATTGCGATATCTTGGTGTAGCAAGTAGCCGCTTTTACGAAGGGGAAAATGAAGGTTAAGTTAGGTGCGCAGTGGATCCGGTGACCCTGTGCTGGATGGCATCCACTGGTAACCGGGCACGGAGTTTCCAGCTGGAGGTGGGTGGAGGTGTAGGCGTCGGTGTCTCTGCAGCCACCACAGAAGCCACGGTCAGCTGCTGCTTGATACTGTGGCGCAGAATCACGGAATGGTTTGGGTCAGAAGGGACCAAGATCATCCAATTCCATCCCCCATGCCACGGGCAGAGACACCAACCACTGGACCAGATCTTGACAGGAGTCTCCAGGCAGATGGCAAATCTTAGCAGATGATACTAGAGATTTCATTATTTAAATCACTATGGAAATATTTGCTGGTTTAGCTAATGGTCAGTTGGGCTTTCTGTACATGTTCTTGATGTAAAGCTAATAGCTGCATAGGTTGTAAAGTTTGATGCTTGGTTTAGCCCAGTTCTTAAAATACTGCTGACGCTCCTCCTCTTTCTTCTAAAATTTGTTTTCAGGGTGCTTTCTGATCTAAACTGTATTTTAGGGCATCTTTCCTTTCATAGTAATCTGAATCTCTCCCTACTGTTTGCACTCTCAGTGGTGTTAATTTGCAGCTTTTCTGCCTCTTTGTGCAATTCTTTCTGTAACGAACACAGGCACTAGTTAAAGGCAAACTATTAAAGGAATAAAAATTGTTGCAGAACAACCTCTTGGAGGATTTTTCAGGTTGGCTGCCTGAAGGCATGGATCACCTCCATGGCCTCCTCCGGACCCACATCTTTCCTGAATTCATATTGGGATGATGGGAAAGACACTTCCTGAGAAGAGGGTTGGACTTGCACCTCTGACAGGCACAGACTGCAGATGTGTCCACAT
This sequence comes from Clamator glandarius, assembly GCA_033459285.1. Taxonomy (NCBI): domain Eukaryota; kingdom Metazoa; phylum Chordata; class Aves; order Cuculiformes; family Cuculidae; genus Clamator; species Clamator glandarius. The sequence continues at coordinate 1,145,267 of JAUNZM010000463.1, read as the reverse complement.
CAGTGTTTCAGTTTGCCCAGCAGTACGTGGTTGGAGTGACATCTCCCCCTGGTCCCCAGCTGTGAGGCTTTGCTCAGAGCCAAGGATCGCTCCAGGAGTGCAAGTACTGGATTTCTTTTGGGTGAAAAACAACTGAGAGAGCTTTTAGGAGCAGGTCTGCTGCACCTCGATTGCTAATGGATGTTCAGCCCAGGGAGCTGCTCAGAGCTGGTCCCGGGTGAGCAGACCGCCTCACCCCAACCACTCCAGACCAACAAAAAACCTGAAATGCATAAGATATGTGTATCTGGTCCTCAGCACCAACTGCTCTCTGTAGTACGATCCCATTTATGGGACAGAGCCAAGATGTGTGTGACAGATAAGGACTCTCAAATGCCAGGGAAGACTGCGTGCTGCTCACTGCTTCACCACCGGAGCTGAAAACCAGATTTTCCACGTATCTCCCGTAACAGTTGGTGCCAAACCTTACAGAAATGTTTTGTAAATGAAAACCTTAACATTAAAAATGTGCAAAAGAAGTTCCCCATCCTTGTATTTGCAATATCTATTGTTGAAGGCATTTGTGCAGGGCTTGTATTTGAGTATATGGCTTGTTTACACAGCTGGTGTGGTCTGTGACAGCTAGGGTGGCTGGAATTGTAGCCAGAGGTAACTGTTCCACCAGTGCCCAGGAGCCAGGACATCTCAGATGGAAGCTTGCATCTGTCTTCACCTTGTGTGCAGGCTTTATGGGACCAGTTCTAGTTACATTCACAATTACATGGATTCCCAGTCTAGGCAGTAAAAAGCAGCCAGGTAGTAGCCAGTTGTAAAACTCTACTAAAGCCATTGGGCCATCACCACAAAATAAATTTGTTGCAGCCTTAATTCTGATTTAAGAACTTTATTTTTTCTCTTTAGAGTGTGTATAATTTTAAGAAAAGTGCTTTGTATTGGAAAACAATTTTCATGATTCCGAAATGTTGTCCTTCACTGCGTTATTACATAGTGATTCCTAAATACTGAGAAGTACTTAACAATCAAAACTTGTTGCTTTCCAAGTGTTAACATGATCCAGCCCTTTAGAGAGCCTTCAGAAACTACTTTCTCCCCATAATCATTGCTCATGCAGTTATTACGTTTGTATGACCGATGAACTATTAAACACCTAATGGATCACACATACTTAATGTATTTGGAAGGTGATGTCTTTTTGGATACAGTGCACGTGTGCAGTTTGTGTAACTGCACGTATTAGAAGTCTAATACGGGAGGTATTCAGATGGCACGTTTACTCTAGATACAACGAAACCTTCATTGAAATTGACCCCAGATTCCTTTCACCTAAGATATGAAGCTGTTCCATCAGTAGACAAGAGAGGATGTCAAGGCCAAACATGGGTCACCACATGGATTGTGGAGCTTTGGAAGTGCAGACCACAGGTTCATCTTTCTCTGGAGATTTTTTTTTCCTGTGAATCGACAGTTTAGTCTGAAAGGTTTCCAGGAATAGGAATCTTTTCTTCGTAACGTGATTTTTAATAAGACTAGAGTGACAGTCCTTGTGCCTGTTGTCGCTGCTGGTGTGGTCGCTGTGAATGCGCCTTGAGCAGCGTGCGCTGTCTCTGCTCCAGCAGGGATCACGCGTAGCCATGCCAGAGGTGGACAGCTGAAATTTTCCAGTCCCAGTGACTTACAGATCATTTCAAACGTGTCAGATTTTACTGCAGTCAAAGTTAGGTTTTTATGTCTCGGAATATTTAATCTCAGATGGAGGAACATATCACTTAGTAATTGAAAGAATTCCAGAAGGTAATAAACAGGTATATGCCGAAAGATTACTCTTGCGTAATTGCTTCCTTAACACTGTTATGGATGAGGGAAATATTTATATGAGCTGTGCCAAGTTCTTGCTGCAGAAAGGTCATCTCTTGCAGCTGGAAGAGGAAAAATGCCCATTCCATACCCATTTCTGGTGAGCAAGCTGCAGGGGTTGCTCCTGCAGCCCACACCAGGGCAGGGCCTGTGGCAGTTCTCACGGACTGCGAAATTTTAGGCTTGGTGTAGGAATGCCCTGATGTTTATGATGTTTGATGTTTTCAATGTTCTTTCTCATACTGTGTGTTAATGTTTCTTCTTCCATTCATTGTGCTGTATTTCCTTGTCTCCTGTCAGTGGGGAAAACTCGTCTGTTCTGCACTACGGCCACGCTGGAGCCCCAAATGATAAGACTATTGAAGATGGAGACTTGTGGTAAGTAAAGGATTAGGATTCATTTGATATTTGTGTTACACTACTGCTGTTTCCATACGTGCATTGTATGTACTCTTGGACTTAATTAGTAAAATGATGGCTGCATAATAATTGAAGTCTAAGTCTTTTTAGAATACCATCTGATCTATGCCAAACTAGTCTGGTTTCTCCCAGTGGTCCTGTGTACCTTGACAGGGAAAAGAGAGGTTGTTTTCCAACACTTCTGTGCCAGCCAAAGGCACTTACAATTCAGGTTAAGAAATGGCTGTATTCTGGGTACAAGAGCAGCAAAAATTGGCACCTGAATTTGGTCTTGAACCTCAGATCCAAACCTCAGCTCTGATGGTGGGGTGGAGAGTTGAGAATATGTCAACTGCTTTTAAAGAATTGCTTCAAATTGCAATATGGGTGAGAGATCTTCCGAATGCTTACGTGGAGCCAGACACCCAGTCTGAAAGTAGTAGACTTTTGAATGTGTGAGGGGTTCAAACTCATCTCGGTTCAGGTTAAGGCAGGGCGCTTCTAGTTCTGTATTGTACATTCTGTATTTCTGAACAGATTTTACTTGGAGTTTAGCATTACTTAATAAAGTTGCAAATACCGTAAATTACATGTCTACATGCTTTACAATATCACTGCAAGAGAAAGCAGGGGGAATGAAAGCACCAAATACATTGTTAGAAATGGACTAACCTAGTGGTGTGATGGGTGGCATAACAGAATACAGCTTTTGTTCTTTGCCTCCTAAAACTCCGGTCAAAAAGCCTGCATTTAACAAAGTACAGAACTCGTTTTGGAGGAGTTAATCTGACATTCCATGGAGGATGTGTATTGAATACTTCTGTAGGACATGCAAAAAGGGTGCAGGTATGTATTTTCACAGTTGAGTGCAAAGATGGGGAGGAAAGCGAATTAATGTTATCATAGTTAAGCTGAAAAGCCATTATGGAAAACTAATTCAATTTCAGAAGTAACAAAATATGCCTTGTTGTCTAATGATCTGGCCACATGTGCAGGTGCTGCAGAGAGAACTTGCTGAATTAGAGCAGATCCAGGCGAGGCCACGGAGGTGATGCGAGGGCTGGAGCACCTCTGCTGTGAGGACAGGCTGAGAGAGTTGGGGTTGTTCAGTCTGGAGGAGAGGAGGCTGCGGGGAGACCTTAGAGCAGCTTCCAGTGCTGAAAGGGCTCCAGGAAAGCTGGGGAGGGGCTCTTAATCAGGGATTGTAGGAAGAGGATGAGGGGGAATGGTTTTAAGATGAAAGAGGAGAGATTTAGACGAGATCTTAGGAAGAAATGTTTTGCTGTGAGGGTGGGGATGCCCTGGCCCAGGTTGCCCAGAGCAGGGGTGGCTGCCCCGTCCCTAGAGGGGTTCAAGGCCAGGCTGGATGGGGCTTGGAGCAATCTGGTCCAGTGGGAAGTGTCCAAATAGCTTTAACTTATTATCTTGTTGTCTTTGTCTAGACCACAGGCCATGATGGATTTTTGATCAGGCAGGACACACCAACACGGCACTGTATTTGCTTTGGCAAAAAAAAAGGAATTTCATTTATGTAAAGAAGATTTTAAAAGACACTCATTCTTCACACTTAAAAATAGTGATTTGGAAAAAATCTTGAGCTAGGGTCCTTCAGCAGCACAAATCATGGCACGGCACTGTCTAGGGGGTTACTATGTGCTTTTACGGATTTCTAAACCGGGTGTAGATGGCTGGGTGTGTGCATGCAGAACAGGATAGGAAAATGACAGCATGCTGATTTGTATCTGTTAGAGTTTGTGTACCTGGTTCTCAATTAAGCTTTTAATAGCTACTGGGAGCCCTCTGTTGGATGATTTTAGGAAGCCTTGAACATAAGGGAAAAATGGCTTTACTTTTGGTTTGAGTGTTTTAAGGGTTATTTCTGCTTTTGCCAGTAGTTTAGTATAAATATAATTTAACGATTCCTATACTTGTGTGTAATAGAATCGGAAGATTGGGTACTTGGAATGATTTTTATTAAATTATTTAATAGAATTTCATGTCTTTTCTTAACATAATTTAGAGGATATGAATAAAATCCATGGGTTTTGCAGCACTATGCTGCTCAGGTTTTCTATGTACGAAGCAGTGCAGTGCAATGGGTGTCAGTAGATAAGTCAACAAAGCACCTGAATATTAGAGAAAACGCAGTTGGAAGATTAATGCTTTGTTTGTTTCAAACACTCAAGTGCTTGCATTGTTTGCTCCTTTAAAAATGTAAGTTCTCGGGATTTGGAACAGCTTCTGTACTGAACGATCTCGGTGCAAGAAAAGGGCTATAAATAGAATTTCTGACCCCTGTTAACATGGGCTGTCTTGTTAAGCAGGGCTGTCATTTTTAGTCTACTAAATATTAAGAACAAAATAGCTAATGTACACAAAGCATTATGATTGACATAAAAGAAATCAATATTTTAGGGAAGTTTAGTTATTAAGTAGATGTGTGCACTTAACTGATGTTGATATTAAAGGTAAATATTGCAGTAACAGCAAGACTGTGCTTTATGTGAATAATTCCTGTACTGTAACACCCACGTGGTGAACGTGTAAATATTGTGATTGATATGGTGTAAACCAAACAGTGTTCCTAAGCAAGAGGCTGTTGTCTCCATGGTCAAAAAGGCCACACAGGTGAATGGGTAGGCTGACCACCCTTAGGAATTGCAATTCTAGGCACTCAACCCTTTCACTCGCTATTACCTCTAAGTTAAATCTTCTACCAGGAATGCTGCAAATCACAGCCTGCAGTGATGATGTACAGCCAGGCTGCTGAACAAATACTGATTTTTCTTCTGTCACCTTAAGCCTGTGACAGCTTGGATTGAAACTGAACCCTAGGCTGAGGTTTACTGCATCATCCCCAGGAATTGCATTACTCATCGTGTGCCAAGGCACCTGTTGGTTCTGCAGTGCCGCTGTAACTACGTTTTGCGTTATGGAAAAGGGAGTCCTAAGGGAAAGGGCTTGTTGTAGTTTGCAGTCTTATGCCCCATAACTTGAGAACCAGAGCCAGAATATAACCAAGCCAGATTTTGCAGGGGTTTTTGAGCCACCCTCTCCAGCCTCCCAGGCCAGTTTGGATAACCAAAGCTCTTCAAAGTTTGGTGGGGAGTAGAATGAAATTAAAGGTTGCTACTCAAGAAGAAAACAATCCAAATAAGTTCAAGGAGCAGTGATCCAACTCCCTGCTATGCATAAACTCAGAGCAAATCAGCACCTGGGGCTCCTGTCCACAGAACTGCATCCCCTACATTTCTTGTTCACCCAGGCATGTGTCTCATGATCCTTGTGATCTCTTCTTTTGCAGCTATTTTGCTTTTTGTTTGCACTGGGGAAAGAGACTGGTTCAGTGGCTAGAGAGCCCACATGGGTGACAGAAACCTCTGGTTTCAGCTCTCCTCAGCCTGATCTCTGACTTGGGCTGGAAGTTACAACTTGACCCTGGGAAATGGCGTCCATGAAAAGTTCAATCAAGGCTGATGTGTTGCTGTGATAAGAGTTGGTCTCAGCAAATTGACATCTGCCTTCTACAATGAAAGCATCTGCTTTCTTAAAAATTAAGGAAATTCCCGTCTTCTACCCTTGCCCTACCAGGGCTGTCAGGGAAGGAGAAAACTGGCCATCAAAATGGGGAAGGTGCAGCAGCAGATGCCTGTGACACAGCAAACGTCTTTTCTCACCTTTGTGGGTTTGTTGTAGGAACCATTGGAGGTGCTGAACCCAAAGTGTGCACTTTACATTTTGATTTTGAGAAGGTATTCAGGAAAATAAGAGTTTATTGCATTTGATTTGCTGCCTAGCAGTTCACACAGCCTGCTTTTGTGGATTCCCGGCATTGCACGCTGGGAGTTGATTGTTTTATTGCAGTGGATCAGCAGGGCTCCTGCTGCGTTTGACAAGTAGAAAATGCTTCTATGATCTTAAAATATTGATTCTTCATGATGAGGCTCGCACTTAAATAATAGGAATGCAAGATAGTAAACCTGACCCCAGATGTCACGGAAATAGAGACGGTTATTATCTGAGAGAAGGTTCTGCAGGCTTCACAAGTTACAGGTCTCGGTCTTTCTATGGCGTCTGACAAATGTGTCTCAGTGAAAGTTCAGCACTTGCTGAGCACCATTTATTGGCAGGGTCACTGACCCCCAAGCACTCGATGACATTTTTAGGAGTTAGCTGGTCCATTCTGGTCCATCATCTATTCTGCTGAAGCGCTCAGCATTTTTAACATCTTGAAATATCCTCCGAAGTCACGAAGTTAACGAAGCCGTGCCGGATGCGTAGCACAGTCTCCTTTGCTCACACACGGGAAGGTCCCCGCTCGGATTGGCCTCGCCAGCGGCTGGTCTCTCTCTGCATCCCAAGGAAGTCGCTGTATCCGCCTGCGGGTCCAGGGCAACTAACGGGAGATGCTGGTCCTCCCCGAAGCGATGACCAGGGTGGAATTTCTGAAGAGGGCTTGGGTGAAAGCATAAATAAGGGGAGTGCTGCAACAACTGCGTGTGAAGTGCAGCAGAGCTCAGAGTGAGGGGCCGTTAACCTTGTATTCACAGTGGGCCTATCTATTATTTATAAAATAAAACTAACTTCAGAAGTCTGCATGGAAGCAGGTTGGACTGTCAGATGATGTCTTTCATTTTAACACCCTCAGATTTAAATGAAAGCTTTGAGAAGAGTGCAGTATCTTTGGAGAAGGAGGATATTTCCCGCTGCAGCAGCTCACAGCTACCTGCTGGGGCTGGCAGTAAACCAAGTTGTACCTGAAAATGCTTTTATTGCTTTCAGGTACCAGAATTTAAGCGGTAGGGAAGTTTGTTAATGGTGCAAAGTCAAACACATCTGATCATAAAAGTGCAATCTTAGCATAACTCCAAGTTACACATCTTGGCTATGTTAACGGGTATTGTTATTTGCTGAGTTAAATATTAGCGTTAGGGACTTGGGAAGCAGTCTAGTGTTCCAAAAAGACTTTATTGGAATGATTTAACTCTGGGGAGTACTTTTGCTTCTATGTCTTTCTTTAATATCCTCATTTAAATTGAAGGCATCAGAATAATATTGACAGCAGGGGGCACTAAAATCAGGGCTCGCTTCAGGGCGATGATGCTTGGCTTGTGTTTCAGTTCTGGTAACGCGCTGCACTTGCAAAGGCACAGCAGCCTTCCAGGAGCTGCCTTTGTGTGCGTGACGTGCATTCCACTCAAGTTGTGTAAGCTTGGATTTGCTTCCTTCTGTCTGGCACTTGTGTGTACCTTTAAATTCTATATTTTTATAACTTCTGGTGCTGTCCAGAGATCCTGTTTAACTTTTACTGCTGCTCCTCTTGTCGTTTTGGAAGCTTTGTACATCATAGGGAATTTTTCTTGACTGCAAGTATAGGTCATTGCAAAAAGGTTCTGGGTGAGAGAGAGAGAGGGAAGATGCTCAGTGCTTGGGGATTTTTATTTATTAATTACTCAACAGAGAGGAAGGGCTGTTTTCAGGCTTCTTAGAGTTGTTGATCACTCTGAGGTGTGTGAATAATACTGCAAAAGAGAGCTACTTATTGCAAGGACTGGTCAGATTCAATAGTTCATGATTATTCATGAAAGTCAAGCCTCTTGTTAGGTAAAATAGAAGTTACTTCACTAATTTTGCTTTTCTGATCTAAAATAATAATATATGGTTTTCTTGAATCAAAAGATTTGCCACTGTCATGACTGTGTATGTTCTGTGCATTTATCTTTTATATGTACACGCAAGATGCGTGTGCAGTGTACATACTGCGTTGACACTGCATTAGCATATTTATCTTAATATTATATGGTATTTTTTGTAGAAAGTGCAGTATTCTCTCTTGTGCAGGAATGGGTAAGTGTGTAATATAAAAAGACTTTTTATGAGTACTGAGCAGCTATCATTTATTTTAGGAAAGTGCTGAGAAGACTTCCAAGACGTCAGCTGAAAGACTTAGGTGCGCTTGAAAAAAGTTCACTGCAAAAGATGATTGCAGTTTGCTGTGACTCTTCCAAACTCTGTTTTGGAATTTACACTGTTCTATCAAGTTTTGCAACGCTGATGCCAACGTATAAGCCAAGATTCATTTGTCCAGGTGGGGGCAATGTTGCATTAAAAAGCAGGAACTGACCAAGCTTTTTGCATCAGATAATAGAAATCCTCCCTTTTCCACCCCAAGAACTTCATTGCCTGCTATTAAAACAATTTATCCTATGGAACAAAATATTGTGTTTATTACTTCTTGACAGTACTGCTTTTAAAATCCCAGGATATTAATGTGTCAGATGTAAATGCTCAACTATTTTGTGTGGGTGAGACCAGTATTTTTGTTTGGCCTTGTGCATTTTTCATGCATTTTGAAGTTTGGTGCTGTAATAATATGCAAAAATGATGGTTAGCTTTAACCTTCCAGTCTACAGTTTTGAAACAACTTATTGTTAGTTGTGGGTTTGCTTCTAATAATAATCCAAAGTACATTGCTACTACTTACTGGCTGATTGCAAAATCAACTGGCTATCCATTTCTTAAATAATTCCTTTGGCTCAATCCCTTTGGTTTGATTAATATTTACTATTTTCATCAAGTGTAGGTATTTTTCCTTTTCTTATACCTATAATTTTATGCTAATCTTGAAAAATTGAATTTGATTAAAAAAAAGAAAAATATATTTGCTAGAATTAACAATAATTTTGCTCTAATTGAAGATGCATTCTGTTAGTAGTGATTAATTCAGGCTATGAGGTTGCCTGCTGCCAGAAATTTATAACCCTTTTAACCCAAGCAGGGTTGCTAAGTATTAATAGCATGTTTGCTGTAACAAATTTTAGCTTTCCTTTAAGTGCGGTGTTATGGTCTGCCTCTTAATTTTATGCTTTTTATTGTGTATGTGAAATGTCTTCTTAATTGTCACCTATAGATGAGTTTTATCTGCCGTAGTCTGAAAAAAACCGAGAGCTTGAAGCTGCTTTGGCTGCTGTTGGATTGGTTTGGGTGTTTGTCTCTTCAAGGAAAACAAGCAGAGTAAAACCTTGGGGGTTTCTAATAGCGGTTGATTTACCATCGGTCATTTATAAATGCCATTTATTGCAATCCAGTTTTTATGGTGGTCTTTGTTAGTACAGACACACATGAAGTATACAAGTGCTCTTGATGGATGTTGCTTACCTTGGATGGATTTCAGTAGCAGAATCTTTCTCCTTGCCCTTGGTGTGGGGAACTCAATTGTAAAGGCCAAATCACAGTTTTAGAGGGAGTCTGCCTGGCTCTTAAAACACTCAGAGGGGAGGAGCAGTCAGTCTCCAGCACCCTTTGTGTATCCCCCCTGAGCCAGATGTAATTCCCAGTGCCCTTGTTCAAGGTAGTGTTGTGTATTCTCTCGTGTCTCTTCCGAGAACCGCATGTTCCCCATGGTGGAGGCAGGATCTTTCAAAGCCGGGGCCTCGGGAGGAGTCCTTGGAGTGTCATTGTGCTCCACGTCTGGGCTGAGCCCATTCAGGACAAGAACGTTTCTGGTTTCAGTTGTACTTTGCCATACATACTTTTGACTTGAGGTGCTGCCATGACGAGTAGGTATTTCTTCTGAAGAGGAACTAAATGTTCTTACTGGCAAAACAGTATGCTTGGCTAGGCAATGGGCAGCCTCCTTTTCTGAAATACTAGCTGCTGCCTTCGTTACTGTGCACTTGGCTTGAACACTTGGACCATTCTATGGAAAGGCCAGCAACTGTCTTGTCTAAATAACGAAACAAACCTGCACCATCGGACACTGGCCCGGTTTTCACGGTGGAAAAAATTGGAAGTGTTTGCCTTTTACTGACATGGACGTGTGTGTGTGAGAGTGCACACATACACACATAAGAAAATTTGACAGTATTTACAGTAAAAATCAATCAGGAAGGTCTGACACTTCACCTACTCCTGTGATCCCTGGTGGTTGTTTGTCCAGGCTGGGGAACACGGGTCAGTGCACAAACCCAACTGCTGAAAGCAAAGGCTCTTAAGGCCAAATGTTAGCAGCTAAGAATGTTGGCCCACCTTCGGTAGGTACCTTCCGCTTCTCGGTACTCATCTAGAAATGGTTTAATAAACTGCAAAATTTTAGTACCTTCAAAACACAGCTGTGTTCTTGTTGCCTGGTGCTGGTATCTCCCATTCCAGTGAGAAGCTAACGAGGATCACTCTCCTCAGTTTGATTGGGAAGTACCTCGCTCCCAGTACAGGTTTCTCCTTGCACCCTCCCTTCTCCTCCCTGCTGCTCTGACATCCTTGCTCTAGGTTTGAGCAGGTCAGCTGGAGCCGTGACTGCCCCGATACCTTCTTTCTGATAGGGAACTTCCAAACCACTAGGAACTGGCCAGAACTTGGGGTTTGTCGCCATCTCTGTTAGGCTGACTTTGTTTCTGCTAAAGAGAGTGCTGTTGCTTATTAAATGTGCCAATTAAAAGGAGTGCAAGCTCACTCTGTACCACATTGGGTGGAAGCTGGTTGCAGCAGGGCACCTCTTAAAAAAGAACAACCCCCTTCCACGCATGGTAGGTCTTTACGCTGTGTTGTTGGGATTTGTGGTGTTATCTTACTCCGTGTTGCTTTTTAAATTGATAACTCTTGGCTAGTCAGAATGCAAGAGGATGAAAAAGTGCATGTCACTTAACTCTCCATTTTTTTACTTGTCATATCATTTACTATAATTCATTCTTGTGGTCTGCTGTTAAACCGCCCTGTTTCCAAACCGCTTGGCATGTTTCCAGGGATGTATCTCATAGAAATGCTCATACCTAGTCCCCTTAAGCTTGAAATTGCCTTAGAGGTGTTTAAGCAAACAAATGCTCAGGTTTTGTTGGTGCATGAGTACAGCGAGGTTTCATTGCTGCGTGAAGTGCTCTATTGTCTCTGAACTTGGAGCAGAGAATGGCAAGATCACACGGAATAAAATCTCCCGCTGGAGATGGGTTGCTCTTACTGCAATATGAGGAGGAAAGGGTTGTGGGTACCTTTATTGCTGTTGTCCTAGGACTGGGCTGGCAGCAGTTCATCTGTGTGGTTACTCATAGGTATGTTGGTTAATAATGGCTCAAAACCCTAAAACCTCAGTAAACGTCGCTGAGTAAAGTGCATCACTGTCCATACCTTTAACCTGAGGTACGAGGAGGGCACAGTGAGATATGGCAATAGCAGTCTTCTAATTGCTGGTCTTGCAGACCCACTGGGGGAAGGGAAGGTTTTATCCTGAGAAGCTGGGGAGGATGTGGGCTGAGACACTGAGTACAACCCCGTGCCGGAGCGTGTGGCACCAGGAGGAAATACAGCACCATGGTCCTCGCTCTGTGGTCTTAGCAACTGCAGAAGAATAATTTGGTGAGGAGATGCAGTTCCAAGTGTACAGATCTGTGGAACACGAAGGTCACAGCTTAACGTGTTGGTTCATGGGAGCAGCTCTGGGCTTCCCAAGAAATGCCTGTGAGAGATTGTCTTTGGGTTGGATTGATGGCTGGACCATGAAGATCTATACTCATGGCTCCAATATCCCAAATAAAGCATTGCTTCCCACTGTGATATCGACCATAATTTGCCTCATTGCCTGGCAGTTTCAGATTATTTGGCAATAAAAGTGTCAGCGAGCCTATAAAAGTAAAACACATGCTTAGAGGAAGATGAGGCTTTATTTTTGAAAAGATAGTATGCAGTGACTTTATGAAGGGAAGAACCACGGCTGTTTACAGTGCGCAGCTTTCAAACCTGCCGTGTTTGACAGGGTGTTCTGTGACGCTTCACAGTCAGAGGTTAAGAAAGCTAAAATCGATATCAAGATGCCTATTACTTTTCTGGCTCAAAAGCCAAAAATGTAACTATAGATTTGGATTTTGAGGTGCCATTATTCTGTGAAAGTAACACAGCCACAGCTTATTCATCTGTGTGGATTCAGAGGGACAGGAGGGGGGAAGAGCTTTTGCTCATCGTGTCGTGTTTCAGTTGCAGCGCAGACTTACAAACCTGTAGTCACTTTAAATCAACAGGACTTCAAATACCTTCTCCAGGCTCCCGTCCTGGGTTCCTGGATGCAGAGCCCCGGTTTGGTTGGATGCAGAAGAGCCGCTGTCAGAGGTGTTAGGAAGGGCTGAGAAGCTCCTTTAAGGAGAGGCAGGTCCGGGCAATCCTTTCTGCAGGGCTGTGGTATGGGATGTGTGTTGCTGCTTCTTTTCAGATTGATACCAGTTTATGTACAAAATGATTTTCAACTGTAGTGTCAGCCCATTTCCAGGTGGAAGGAATGAAATGCTCTCAGGCATTTTTGAAGGTGACTTCTAAAAGAGATACAGAAGCTCACTTTTTCTTTGGTGCTGTTGGCTAATGTATTAAAGATAGGTCAGCAAATCCTTCTGTCAGTAGAGCAACTGACAAGTTATCTGGTTTGTCTCATACTTTACATTGTTCAGTTTTAGTTAATAGCATTTACAGTATTTTGCAATGTGTTTGGGAGGAAGGAGTCTATATATATACAGAGTTGAAGCCTCCCTTTAGGGAGCTGTGCCCATACTTCCAAGAAAGTGTTTGGAATATTTTTGCTATGCATCTTGTGGTAGAGCTTCCTATTGGCTCTAGAAAACAAATCAAAACAGTAACATGGAATTTCTAGAGAATGCTTAGGTCCTCTGACTGCTAAATCTGCTTTATGCACCGTGCACTTTTTACTCTGAAATGAAGCCAGGGAGGTTTTCCTTGCTTTTGTGCCCAATAAAGTGATGCAAAACAAGATTAGCTTCTCTCTCAGAAGGTTTGAAAGAGATTGAGCTGTGCAATGAAAGACGACATCAGCTTCAGGCTGCATCAGTGAGCACTTTGACACAGAGCCACGTGCAAGTCTCTGCTCAGCAGCTCTCCTGCTCTGGCCTCCTTCCCATTGGAGACACCCTGGAAACCCGACAACCTCAGGCACATCATCTCTGTATTCATGGAAATCAGCAATTAGCAATTGCATCCTTGCTGAAAAGGGGGTAGGAAAGGGTTCTTCTGGAATGAAATTTTTCTTCATTCAACAGAAAACTGAATTTGCAATTAAGTTTTGTAATAGACAGCAGATACAGTCTGCTAAATGTGCAGCACTTATATTTGCCTTTCGGATAAATAAATAGAGTTTGGAGGTACTTTGTTATATTATTCCATATGTTAGTCTACTTTGTACAGTTCTTAAAAGGTATGCCATCAGTCGAGATGCCTATAATTCCTGTTTTCATTTGTGTGTTTAATTTGTTTAGATTGTTGCTGCATTTGATAACAGTCCAGCTAAGGTGAACCATTTGTTTCTCTACACGACCCTTGCAAGTCCATGTTATCAGGCAGACAATCTGTACATACACTTGAAAATGTGCTAAAATAAATCAATAATATTTCTACCTTGTAATTTCAGGGTAAAAATAATGTGTTTTTTCTAAGGAACCTGCTTTTAGACACTTACCCTGGTTAGTCAACAGGAGAGGATAGTAGCTCACATGCATTTTATTGGGCTGAAATGTGCTTCACCACTTATTTTGCCTGGCAAGCAACGATGTGAAACTGGGATCTTCTCAAGCTCCCATTATTTCCTCAGGATAACTACAATATTTGGGTTATTTCCATGTCTTGGGCAACATTTTAACTAATGGATGCGTTCCCAACTGAAGTTAAGTGGAAGAGAGTTCCCAGTAAGAGCCAAAATCTCTCCCAAATGTATGGTTTGGGTTGGATGCTTTTTCAGTGGAGCATACAGGCTGGATGGTGGGGAGTTGCTCGGAGGTGGAATTTGAAAGATCATCTTCCCTCATGTCTCCTCTTGTCTGGAAGCCAAGAAACCTGAACAAATGATGCTTCCTAGCTCATGAGCCTAGTTTTGGTGTACCATCCGCTTGGCGATGTTTTTTTTCCATTACTTAGTGCTCCAGTAATTCAGAAAACTATTTAACAACCACTGGGTGATGAATGGGTTTGAGAAAGTGCTGATAAGTGTAAGGTTAAAGAAACAGCTAAAATTTTGCCTGCAGTAAGTTCAGAATAACTTTTCTCTGGGTGAAATATGGGAAGCATAGCAACCTTAAGTTGGCATGGACAGGGAGTTTGGCACTTGCTGGTCACAGCTTCACTGTCACCGTGCTGAACAGGCACTTGTGAAGGGAGCAGGGGGAGCCCACAAAACTGCTGCAAATCCCACAAAGCTCCATGAGCCTTCATTGGTGATTTTCACAGAATCACAGAATAACCAGGTTGGCAGAGACCCACCGGATCATCGAGTCCAACCATTCCCACCAATCCCTAAATTTTGAAAGGATTCAGCATGGGGTAGTTCAGAAGATTTATAACTAATCTGAAATGTGTATCTTGTTGGCACATTAGAGCATGTAGAGCTTTTTACATGATTCTTGGTGGCTGCAAGTAGTTTTCTGTATCCTTAGATTTTCTGTGTGTAGCAGTAGTTATTTTTAGAATTGAGTCTAACCATAAAATAAAATCTTAGAGAGTGTTGATGGAGTTTCTGATTCTGAGGTTTGGCTGAGCTGGTTTACAGTTGCTGTATTGGTGTCAGATCATGTATTTTTTACTCTGTGGGTCTGACATTTGCTGTCTATTTTTTGTCCTTTTGTTCAATTAGCAACTTTCTGGTGTTTAACACACCATATTTCATATTTAAGTGAATGTATGTAGTGTTTGTATTAGCTTTGCTTGCACATCTGTAACTTTTCCATTCTCTCCTGCGTTCTCCTAGGGCGTTTGCTCCTGTAACTTTAAGCCTTGTGCAGCTCTGCTGCTGTCAACCCTCAGCTTTGTTCCTGAAGTTCCAGTCCTGCAAGTCTCTCTGCAGGTGAACCTTGCCCAGTTTGGGGAGGCTGGCGATGACTTCAGCAGGGCTTGCGCTCAGTGCAAAGATTTGTTCATGGAGGAAATTGTAGGGTGGATTTTAAAATTTCTTGGAGTGAATCTTCATCTGTGTGTGTTTGTCTGTGTGCGCCGTGCAGCAAGAATCCCAGCCCTGCTGAAATCGTAGAATCAGAGAATGGTTTGGGTTGGAAGGGACCTCGCAGCCCATCCAGTTCCAGCCCTCCTGCCGTGGGCAGGGACACCTCCCACCGGACCAGGCTGCTCAAGGCCCATCCAACCTGGCCTTGAGCTTTATCATAATTGCCTTCATTTACTTACTGTCCATTGCTTCCAGGGGCAGTTAGGTTGGAAATGGTGAACATTTATAGCTGAGTACGGTAGCACTTTTTGTAGTAGCATATGCCTATCTTGACCTAGTCATGTATGGGGACAGAGCTGTGCTGCCTCGTTTCCCTAATTACTGCTGTAATTAGGACTGGATGGCAGAAAGGGTGCCCCACTGGGACGTCCTTCCTTCTTCTTGTGTTGTCTGACTGATCCCGCTGTGAAGCAGATGCAAGAAGAAGAGAACTCCAAGGTTTTCAAGCAAAGAAAATTGCATTTCCCATGATGATAAGAGTCTCATACAGTTGTTTGAGGTACTTGTAAGAAGTCTTATGTTAGCAAATTTCAGCTCTGGTTCATTACCTAAAGAAATCAGGCGATCACACAAGTACTGTGTGTCAAGACCAAAGTCTTATATGTAAAACATGCCTTCTTGTGTTCAATATATGATGAACTAGGGGGTTGTTTGCTCAAGTATTGTTTGGTCCAAATGGTTATTTGGTTATTTGCTAATTTTTGAGCCTGCTGAAACCAGTTCTGTACCTTATCAGGTAGCCTCAAGAAGCACAGCATTGCAGATGTCTAATCTGATTCTCACAAGGGCATAGAGACCCATTTGCTGTTCTTGTAGATCCATTTCTGGCAGCTGAACAATCAGTGGTGAATCTTTGTTTCTTGTATAGAACGAATAATCTCACAGTGTAAACTGAGGGGGTGGAGAGGAGAGAGGTGGGTCCCATGTAAGAAAGTACTTGGTGGTTTTCTTTCTTCCACCTCTGATGCAGAAAACTGTACAAAATGTTCTTTTCTTGTTGGATCATCTCATAATGCTTGTTTCTTTAAGCTCTGTTAGGCAAGTTTGTATTAAAGTTTATATTGTGAGCAGTGGCACTCAACTTCTATTGGGGACATTTTATTTAAACCATCAGATGCATTTTGACACTTAGATACAAAAGGCCATAATTTAATTACATGTCTCTGTTAAGTTTTGAGGTTACACCCTTAATGCAGTGCTAGAATTTTTTGGGAAAGAATGAAAGGACAAGTTTTTTTTTCTTATTAGAAGAGGTTCTAGAAACTAGAGCTGAAGAGCTTGGAGTGGATTCCTCATGTGCTTTTTGTCTTCCTCCATGCCTTCTCTCAGCATTTTCATCCAGGGCCAGCGCAGGCTGTTACGGTGTCTGTTTAAGCCGTATGTAATGGAGATGCCCTTCTGCTAGGAGATTCCAAAGGACTGTCATCTCATTTTACTTAAAACCAGTGTTCAAGTGGCCAGCTACCAAAACGCAGCTGGTCTTAAGTGCAGAACGAGATAAACGTTTTCCATTCTACTGCTTCTTTGAAATGAAATTTTCTTTTCTTCTCTCTCTGTTTCCTTTTTAGCCTGTTCGATATGGGAGGAGAGTATTACTGCTATGGCTCCGACATCACCTGCACCTTCCCTGCTAATGGGAAGTTCACCCCTGACCAGAGGGCTATCTACGAAGCGGTGCTGAAGTCATCGCGGGCGGTGATGAAAGCAGTCAAGCCAGGTAAAGATTGTTGATGTCTGCAGGAACTGATGAGCTTGATGGCAGCGTTCAGGACGAGATGACAAACTTAATCTCCGCGTTTAAACAGCTCTTAATGGAGGATAGAGGTGGGACACAAAACACTTTCCATACAACACTTTTAAAGAAACGGCACATAAACAATTATTAATAGATAATTTTAATCTGCTGCTTCTTATTTTTCTAATTCCTTTAATCTTGTGATGACAATCATTACTCTGGTGTGTGTTTATGCTGGCAGGTGCCTTTTCAGGAGCCACAGGCTGAAGTCACGATTTGAGGGAGCGTGTGTGTTGTGCTTCAGTTTGTTTCAAGCATTTGCTCTCTTTTATGTGTAAGCTCAATAGAGATCTACCATTGAAAAAAAGGATGGAGTGTGCAGCTTAGGGAAGGATGCTCAACTAGCCTTGAAAAGCTTTAGAAAGCACTGGCTATTGGGCTCTTCACTGTATGCCTTTAAATTGCAGGCAAACTAATTCATCAAGAATACATTTTTGTACTTGAAACAACTGCTTGCCTTGATGAAAATCTTATTTTTCTCCAGTTCTGCTTTCAGGGCAGCAAATAAATGCTTTTAGAGCTAAGCTGCTGTGATTTGGAGTATTATGCTGGCGAAGGTACTTGAGCGTTTCTCAGCATTACTAATAGAACAGCTTTGAGAAAAATGTACTTAATGCACAAAGCACACTTATCCTTTAAATTTACTGTATTAGCTTTCAGTCATCAGGCCTTGAGTACAGGGGCTTTCTGGATTGCCAGTCAGAACATACATAATTTTCCTGTTAGACGAGCTGGCAGCAGCTCTGTTCATTTGAACAGCTTGGACAGGAGCAGTAACACTTGAAGCTTATCTGCAAAATGAGACTGGGTGTTTGGCCATTTCAATAGCCGTGTGTGTACTCCATAGTCTGCTGTTTCTCCCATAGAGAATCTTGTTCTCATTTCTCTTCATAGTTCGCTTTACGTTTCAGTGTTGGCTTTAATTGTTTCATGTAAAGTTTTTGGCAGTGTTTCATGCTAATAGGCTGTAGACCATCTTCAGAACTTGAGAGCTACTTTGCTGCTGTACTTGGGGTGGTGTAGAGAATTCTTCCATCTACTGAACTCTTTATTTATGGCATCAGAGAAAAAGGACAGGCGCCCTGATGGGGTGCACACAAACTGAAGGAGGTGTTACTGCTGCCAAGCCACTTTCTGTGGGAGAGGCTGCAGCCTCCTTCATCTTGTTGAACAAACCAGATTTGTTAGCTCATTGACAAGAGCACCAGGATCCGCTCCTGGATGCTGTCACGGAGGGGAGCTGGATGGGATGACATGAATACACCTCTTAAGTGTCTCTTCTCCCTTATTGAAGAGTTAATGCTTTAGGTCTCTGAAAAAGAAGGCAGGAAAGCTTACGGGCCTAGAGGCACTAAATGTTAAACATCATGGCTTGGTTAGATTGTCTGAATTAGGGAGCCCTTGTCCATTTTGCTATTATTTTAGTTTGTCTTCATTTCCCAGGGTCCCTAAGAACAAAGGCAGCCCAGTGTTGGCTCGCGGGGCCGGCAGCGCAGCGAGCGTCTGCGCGGCAGAGTCAGCACCTGTAGGAAATGGTGTTTCTGTCCCTCTGCAGAATCGAGGTCTTAATTCTGCCTTGTGGCAGAGGGTCACAGGAGACATATAGTTGTTGTCTTCAGAAGGTTAATGATTCCTGGAGTCTCTCTCATTGCAAGATAGAGAGCGAGTACTTGAGGGAGCGTCACTATCCAAACACTGGGTTACATCACTGTGTTTATGGAAGGCCATGCGTTTGCAGGCAGCCTTAAACGTTCCATATAGATGTATGTAGTTCAGAGATTTGAATTTTCTCTTTCAATCTGGCTGTCATGTGAACCTAGTCGATTCTCGCGTGTTACTTTCTGGGAGATCACAGACCTCCTAATAAATTTTTTTATACTTCTGTGTACAAACAGTTGTCATAATTTTAAAAATACTCCAAAACGTTGTATGTTATTGTAGAAAAACACTCATCTGACTGCATCCTGTGTATGGTCCAAACATGCAAACAGCTCTGATTACGTATATGAGTCTCCCTACCTTCCAACTGAAAGAACAGGATTCTTTCTGCGAGCCAAATAATATATTCTGAAAGTTAAGAAACGCTCTCTGTGGGATTATAGCCCAAGTTCAGCGCAGTCGTTACAACTCCTGCCACAAACCAAATCTGTTAAGAATAAATAGGGAGAAAGATGTATTCAGTCTTGCACAAGCAGCAGTTTTGAAACTAAGGGCCATGGATCTCACATGAAGACAGTGATGCTCGTCGCGAAGCAAAAGAGTCAGAAAGGCGTGCTTGTGTGGCAGTGGGAGAACTGTCTCTTTCCTACAGAGTCAGGGTCGTGAGCCAAAATGTCAGAGAGGAATGCTGCATTTGTGCTTAGGGGATATTCTTACTGCTTCAAGTCCATCTGGGTTAAGTTACTCTTCCACAGAACTAATATGCAGGGACGGATGTGGAGAATATTGACACTTCCATTCACTTTGGTGACTGAGAACAGTGATTTGGGAAACAGTTTGCCTTTACGTAGATGTTCTGCATAAAAAGGATCCGAATTAAACTCTTCTTGTAGATACATCCCAGTGTTTCTCCCTCTGCTGTCTTTGTGCAGTGCATGTAATAGGAAGGGCTGAGCTAATGAGCAGCTAATCAGTAATTTATTTTAAGCTTTTATTCCCTGCATGGCCCAGAGCTGTGTATTGCTTACTGTTCAGAACCTGCTCTGAATCCAGAGCTATTAACATCTTCACCAGTTTTGCTCAGAGTGCTTCTCTTAACAGTGAGGTTAGTGCTGGGCAGGCAGTAAGGTCGCTTGCACTTCGTTTTAGTGAAGCGGAAGCGTGCAGCAGTTCCCCTTCTGCGGGCAGTGGCAGACGGGCTGGAGAAGCTGGTGTAAAAGCTATTGACTCATTCAGGATTGCAAGATTGAAATTCATCAGCCTTGAATGTTTTTTGAAGGGAGTTGAATTTGCTTTTGCTCAACCCCAGCTGCTTTGACCTCTGCTGCAGCTGTCAGTGCCCAGCCTTGCTGCAAATCAGCCTCCAGACTGTCAAGCCAGACACTGGGAAAATGAAAGAAAATGATTAATGAACAAATGTTAAATAAATAAATAAGGATAAAAAAATAGTGTTTCAAGTGAGTTTCCTGGGGAGTCCAAGTCAAGAAGAGATGCAAGAATTCCCAGTGGCAACATTCAGGTGGGTTTGCCATGCTGGCTTTTTTGTGAAGTTTCTTTTCCTGCACACTTCCAGCTTTCGCGAAAGGTGGAAGGCGAGTTATATGAGGAACAGGTATGTTCAGTGGTCTAGCAGAAGCTGTGCTTGCCATGCAGTTAAGAGTCTGCTGGAAATAAACTAGCCTCAGAACCAAATAAATGTGGGGCTTCCTGTGCATTCGCACCTTATGGTTGGTGGGAAGCTGTGGTTGGTCTGATGGAAGCTGTTCCGCTGGGCTGAGGCTGTCCTCCAGGTGGATTCTCCTGTCTTTACGAATGCACGTGTGGATGTTGTGGGTCTTCTGTCCCTCATCTGGCTGTCTACATTACAGAACATAGCACTGGGTCTGTTCCTCTGGTGGGTGTCATTGAGCATCTCCAGAAGGTTTAAAAAATTTTGTTGCAGGAGTGAAAAAGGCAGAAGCATCAAAAAGGCATTGCTGCTGCTGAAATCCCGTCTAAAGGAGGAGACAATCGTGTAACTAAAGGACTGGGCTGTAACATGTCAATACTGAAGGTCCAAGTAGAGCTTACACAGCCAGCATCAAATGATATTGCCTAACTCTGGAGTCCTTGATGCTTTAGCACGACTGTACATTTGTACCATATCAGCCTTTTGAATGATTTCTGCTATTTATTATTTGGATTATTATCTTGAACATTTAGAGAATATTAATTAGTATTCTATAAATTTAATTCCTAGTTCATGAGGACAGCTTGGTTTCTACATGTAGAAAGCTTCTATGTACAGTTTCCATTTATGGAAACATGAAGTTTCTCAAATATATTAAATCTGCTACTGTGTTGAGAAGAAATAAAAAGGAAGCATGCTTGTCTTCAGGCTTTGCAATTAAAGCTATTTTGGATTAATCCAGTAGATCATAAACAGAGTCTTTAAGATTAATGAGCTAAATATTGGAGCAATCAAATACTTTCCATTTTCATCCCTTTGCAATTGCACACTGGGACCTCTGGACATTCCTCCCTGTCTTCTCTGTAGAGTAATGGAAAGTCACTGGAGAAGGGGAAGGACGGGAGCTCATTGTGCTTTAGTGTTCCTTGCACCACTGCAAAACTTGTGTTCATTTGAAAGAACAAACAGAAACTTTTCCATCTCTCAATTATATGCAATAGCATTTGAGGAGAGAGGGAGAAAAAACTAAAACACCTCAATCTGTAAGGTCTATTGCCTAAATTCCAGTTTTAAAAGAAGATCTCTTTGTCTAGCAAACTGCTCCCAAGGAACAGTTGAGTAAGGCCAGATTGGCAGTCACTCAATTCCCTATCTCTGCATTTATATAATTTAAAAACCTTGTATATCCAAAGTCCCCATTGAACCGAAATTGCATTCAGACATTAGCTGTACAGCTGGGAATATTTCCTGATTGATGTTTGTTTGTTTCAATGAAATTAAAATGAAAAAATAGTTCCAAATATGCACAGAAGTTGTTGTTGGGCTTTATTTATATCCCCAAGTCCTTCGCTTTTCTGACAAATGCTGTTCAGGAATGTCTTGAAAGAAGTCTCCATCCCAAGACTGATAATGGAAGGTGGAGGTTTCTCCACAGTGGGGCTGGAAGATTCCTTGCCCATTTATAGGTTTCCTAGGATTCCAGGTTTCCTGTGCAAACATGAGGTCTTTAAGCTCTTAAATCCTTTCTTCTAGGATCAGCCGTTGCAGTTTTAGTTGATGCCAGAATTGCCATATAATCTTCTAGCAAGAAAGTACAGTCAAGTACACTTCAAAACCAAGTACAGTCAGAAACATTCCAGGCAAAGAAGTAAACCTACGTATCAAGCAAATAAAACATGCTTTTATTAATCATGTAGGTGTCAGCTGATGTAAGAGCCTACCAGGAATAGGTCCTCTTCTGCTGTAGGTGCTGAATAAATGCAAAGTCCCAAAAGACTACGGTCTCCTGAGGTAAAGAGACCAAAGGGAGAGGGTTGGAGCAAACCGGTGAGTGCAGGCCAGCAGCTGTCTGGTTTGGACTGCAGAAAGTTCTCTGTAGCTGATGGTCCCTCCTCTGTCCCTGCTCCAGCTGCCTCACCAGGTCAAGCCTTGTGATCTGCAGTTGAGGCGTCTGAAGGTTTTTCTCTCAAGTTAGCAGTAACCTTTCCACTATGTAATTTCTTTCTTGTGTTCAGTGATTTAGGGTCAAACTGTGTGAGGTGCAGAACTGTTTGAAGACATTAGACACTTTTGTTGGTCTAACCTTGAGGCCTTCCTTTAAAGACCAGGAGGAAAGGTCCTTGGAGGGAGCTTACTCGGATGAAACCTGACAACTCCATTGTACCCCCTGCCATACACAAACTTAGTACCAGGCCCAGGATGTTAGTGTTTAGGGTGCTGCTGCAGTTGTGCCTTGAGTTTCAGTGTTGGTCAGTCCTCTTCCTAGAATCCCCTTGGTGGCAGAGAATCAAAAGCCTTGTGTACTTGTAGGTGCAGCATGCTAAGCAAAGGTAATCCCACCTGGTTTTGATCTTTGTCTTCTGGGCAGCTCTAATTGCACAAGTGTTGAGCTGCTGTGTGAAACCCTATGCTCGCTTTTTGTTCCATCCTCCTGATTTCTTCAGTTTTCTTTCACCAATGTAGCTTCCTAACCACTTTGCAATGGAGGGACCCGCCTTAGCTAGCTCCCCACGTACATCCTTCCAAGGAATGTTGTCAATTAGAAGGACGAACCAAAGCAGAAGCTTTGTTTTCTCTTATTTTCTCTCCTCCCTGTGTGCCAGCTGCTAAAGGATTCAAGCAATAAAGCTCATGGAGGCAGATATAAGCCCAGGAGCTCCAGAGGGTGACTGGTCTGTATTTTTGTACAGCAGAATATAAACTTTAATTGATTTATACTCCCGAAAACATTTTAGTATCTAAATATTGAGGCACAATTCTTTCTATGAGACTGTCAGAAGGAGGTAGGTTCAGTGAACAACTACTGGTTTTGTAAGTAGCCTATTTAATGCAAAAGAAAATGCTGTGATTTGAATTCAAAGTAGCAGTATGATTCCCTCATCTGCGTTCTAATAGCATCTCTAACAAGGAAAGAATAGTAGAGAATTTAACTCGGGTAAGACCAGGGATTAGCATAACCCAAATAATTAAAGAACTGTTTAATTAGAAACGAATAGCTAGGGTATTTGACAGAGCAGACCCTATTACTGGCAGTTGTTTCTGTTGTTAAGATGAACAGAGTTTTGCTTGGGAACATATGCAAATTCCGAAATCGCTGCTTCACAGATTACCACTTCTTTTTGTCCATGATGGTTCTAGAACTTCATTAGAATTCAAATTTGAGGTTTCTTGCTGCTATTTTAAATACTGCTTAGAGTAATTGTGTCTGTATTCAGTTAGGATTAACATTTGTTATACCTAAAGAAAATAATTGTAACTGTTAATAATATTTATCCCTTCCAAGTTAAGTACAAGGTTCTCACTCACATGCAGTGGGTGTTTTTTAGCATGCAAGTCATTGGAGTTTTAGTTCATGTAGTTGTACTTGGTAGAACACCATGTGGGCACACTTATCTGTGGTGCTGTACAAAAACAGTAGCTAATTTTGATGAATTTAGGAAGCAGCTGGACTGTGAACTGGACCCTTTGACAACAGCACAACAAGGAAGGATGTGGGAGCAGAGTCCAATTTACAGTTTGTATAATTTCAGAATACCCATATGAGTTATTCCTATTCAGACTGTCATACTTAAGGCAAAGCACTGCTGATCGTTATTAATCTGCTGTGATATCTGAAGCAAAACACTTATTCTCAGAATTCAAACATTTATGACAGAAGCTGGAGATTTTATACCAACTCCTGCGAAGAACAAATGCTTTCAGGGCATGTTGTAACCGGTACTTGATATTCACAGTCCTGCTGAACAATACCACAGTGTTATTTTTTCCCCTCTTGCAGTTAAGAATGTGTTACTGTGTTAAAGACAGATTGGAAAGTAAATCTTGTCAATATATGTTTTAAAAAGCTATTTGTAGTCTGCTCTCTCTCCTCTTTACTGAATAGAGCTGGCTGGATTTTTCTTGCCAGCATTAACGTTCATAAATAAGTTTCCCTTTGACCACCAGCTCTCAGAGATTGGCTCCGAGAAGGCAGTGGAGCTTTCTGTGGGAAGCTAATTCGTTTTTTGTCAGTATAAATGGTTGAAGAATAAGCCACCACTTAGGAAATAAAAGCTGAAGGAACTAAAGGATGCACAGACAATGCTGACAATCGTGTTGCAATCCTTGGATCTCGCAAGACACAATTAAATAAAAAAGGTGTCATCGATTACTGGAGCTCTCATTGCTGGACATGTAACCTATTCCTGCCCAGAATGGCAGTAACCAGTGACAAGAGGTGAAAAAAGACAAAGGCAATATGTTCTGTCAAATTCAGCAGCTTCTGCAGTCCCTCTGTGCAAGCAGGGAGGCTGTTGAAATGCAGGATTCCAGACTGTGAGCCTCACTGCAAACCTTCTGGGAGCTGCTCTTCCCCACTTGTGCCCAGCGCGCAGGGCTGACCCATGCATACAGTGACCACTGCGCCGCTAGGACGACAGAAATAGCTCCAAGCTGGTTCCAAGTGTAGAAGTCTTTAAAACAGTTGGGACTGCTGCCTCGAAGTCCCGCTGGTGGGATGGTCTCTGAGCAGCCCTTCTGGGACGGCATCTGCAGGAGCTTCAGGGGCACACCTGCAGCTTCCCAGCCTATTTCCACGGCTTGCAGTGGTTCTTCAGAGGTGCTGCTTGACAGAGCAAATACATTTAGGTGTCTTTACAGACTTAGAGCCTAAGTGGCTGCAGTTTTTTAGTTTAAGGCTACTAAATTTTTTTTTCCTAATTGCAGCAGGTTGTGATATTGTAATGTTGTACAATTCTGCATTTAGCAGTGACTTCGGGGAAAACAACCAGGTTTTACATGGTGTGATGTGCAGGGATTTTCTCCCAGCTCAATATTCAGGAAATGCACTCATTCTACATTGTAATTTGAGTTGAAGTACAAAGTTCAGAGCCCTTCGATCTTGACACTGTATCAGCTGTAGCTGTCAGAGTGCAAACCTGCTAGACATAGATTACGCTGTTTGCTCTGAATCTTATCTAGACAGAGTCTTTTCTAAGCTTCAAATATTGATAAGTTTCCACACCGCAATCACTCCCCCCAAGCACTTCCCTACTTCCCCCAATCTTTTTTTCTCCTCATCTTTTTGATGTACACCTATTTGGAAGGAATGTGCAGTGAAATCCTTAGTGTTTGCCAGTGCTGATCAGTCCTGCTGTGAGATCTTTCCAGACATGGAAAAAAAACTCCTCTTGCTCCACACTTGCATCTGTTCAAATTACTTTCCTTAAGGTTTCAGCATGGCAGACTTATCGTGGTGTTGTCTCTGGTGTTGCGGGGTCTGTAGCGGGGAGGATGGGTTTGCCACTAAAACTAATGATGCAAAAGGAATATCGCCGTGCAGCTGAACAGCACAACGCTATTCAGCCTTTTCGAGAAGAGTTCTGAATTTCAGAGGCAATGTGGGGTCATCCTTTCAGTAACTCCTGCTCCTTTCAGGCAGGCTGCCCAGGAGGGCAGTGGAGTCCCATCCCCGGAGCTGTTTCAAACGCTGGTAGATGAGGTGCTCGGGGATCTGCTTTGGTAGAGGACAGGTTCAGTTGGACTTGATGATCTCAAAGATCTTTTCCAACCAAATGATTCTATGATGTTACTGAGGGATGGTTTTTGAAGGAGGCTGTTCCAGTTTTGCATAGTTACCTACACAGCATGTGAAGCTATGAACAGCCTCACCGTTGCCTACACCTTAGCGGTGTTGGAGTACAGTGTTTTGGTTTCTCACTCTCTGGTTCCTCGCCCTGTTGCAGAGCTGTCTCACCTGGTGCCACCAGAAACCAAGCTCAAAAACTGAGGAGCTACTGGGAGTTTCATCTAGTGGGCCAAAAGGAAACTCAGAAATACAACAGATTTCCTAGTGAAGAGGAAAGAAATAATGAGATTTAGTATTTAAATGATGGTTTTGTTTGGTTTTTAAACTGGGCTTGATTGGAAATTTTAAGGAGTTATTGTTTTATGTCTGATATGCTCCCTGTGTGTTGGGAGATTTTAATCTGTTGCAGTGGTTTGCTGGCAGGACAGGGATTGCATGTTATGTCTGCATTGCAGTGACACTGCCAGGGGACATCGGGCCTTTTGCCCTTCTCTGTGGACACTCACAAATTAAATGTAACTTAACCTTAGCACAATTTGGGGAGAAGTTACTACAACCTTGCCATACTCGTGTTTTTTTTAGTACGATTGTGACATCTGTGCTGACAAAAACCGCCCACCCTACAGCAACACAAACTGCTAAATCATTTGTGGTTTAATCGTTGTCACATTACAACCACAAAGTACCCTAAGTAGCGGCCAAAAAAATCCTGTTAGGCCTTTTCAGAGCACTTTCCAACCAAAGAGGCTAAAACACTGCACAGTAATTCCAAATGATTTTGTGTGCTGTTTCTGCTTTATGTTCTCCAGTAGCTTCTAATAAAACATTGGAAAATAAGCACTGGAATGAGAATATCAGTGAGTTAATGACAACTGAGGAGCAGTTTATAGTGTGATGCATAATAACAACTCATCTTTTTAATTTACCTTTCAGAAAGTTATGGTACATTCATTAAAATATGGTGATGCTGTTGCTATTTGGTTTCACTAGAAGCATTTCTTTGCTTGAAACAAAACTCTTCCCTATCAACACTGTGATCAAAGAGATCCCAGATTATTGCAGAGATCCTTATGTGATGTCTCTGAGTCCCTAAAACATATTTTATCTGGGATTTAATGGTTTTGGCAAATAAATAATTAGAGAGGAAATATTTTCAAGCCAGTTCAGCAAGACCCATTTTATCTTTTTCTTTTCTGTCATACTGTTATCTAAGAATATCAGATAACATTAAGGTTGATGGAAATGAGTGTTAAAAAGGACCTTGTAGTTATCTTAATGCCTTAAGTTTGCCATTTTTAAACACCTCACACATCTGCAGATCCCGTCTATACTGTTAGCATGGTATCTGAAACTCTGTATTTAACATTTAGTTAATTAGTCTACGCTCTGTCACATTTAATTATGGGACATAGCCACTGTCTGGTCATTTCTCGGTAGTTCCCTCTGTATCTCAAGGGATCTCAAAAGATTTTCTTGCTGTAAAAGGTGCTTTTTGTCCTGGCCTCTCGCCCGAGCACGCGCTGCATGGCAGGTAGCGAATTGCAACCTAATGAGCCCTGGTAACTGAGCTTGCCTGGGGAGCCAGTGCTGGTTCAGTGACCTGTGTTACCCAGTATCTCCTTTGGCAGAGAATTAAGAATGGAGCAGACACATCATCAGCAGATTTTCCTGAGTGCAGACTCTTTTTGGTGCAAGCTGTCAAAGTCCAAGGACCCTCCAATCTGGCCTCCTAAACCTCATCTGTCAGTGGAGTATAGTTGGTTTATAAATTGGCTTAAAGGTAATAATGGAACTAACCTTTTAGTCTGCAACTAAAAACCATGCCTGCAACTATGATAAACTACTCCAAAGATTAAAAATCATAGTCCTGGGTAGTGGATCAGTGCAAGATCCTGGTGGGTGATTGGTGGTGGGAGGAGAGTGCGGGCTGGTGCTGTAAAGCAGGAACTCAGAGCTGGTGTGAGAGCTGCTTGTGTGGAACTTGTTTTGTTGTGGGTTTTAGTTGTTTTTTAACTGATTTGTCTTGTTGCAAGAATTTTAACGTGGGGTTTAAGCTCTCCACCCCACCACGGTCAATGCAAAAAACCAAAGTCCCCAAACATCAAGCAACCATCCTGAATTCGGAATTCCTTGTACAAAATGTTGCTTGTTCAGTTTTGTTTAGTTGGTTGTTCTACTTCACCCCCGCAGACACTGTCCTGTGGTGGTCCTGGGCTCTATCCGAAACGCTGCCCCAGTTCCAAGAGAGAGCCTGGAGCTGCAGGCTTTCCATCCAGCCTCATGATTTATTTTGCAATGGAGCTTTTTGCTGTCCTCATCCTCTAATGAAATTGATAAGGTGGATCAAAACCAGCACAGATGGAGAACAGAGAGCTCTGGAGGGGGAAAATAGTAATATTTTTTTCTGAAAGAGAGAAAAAGAAAAGAGTAGAGGGGAGGTGTGAAGGGGCTCTAATGGGTTTGCTCGGGGCCCAGAAACGCTCAGGGTTTGCAAACACAGCGGTCTGTTCAGTCAGGGCAGTAATGTTGTGCATTTGCTGTATCAAACCTCTGCAGACAAATGGATGCATGACTTTCGTATTTCCATTTCTGATTAGTTTAATCCCTGGATCTTTTCCTTAGTCTGATAAAGTTCACTGTATCTCTGTCGTGGCTTTGGACCTGGACGATACCAGCACAGCTGTAGAGGGGAGGTGGATTACAAACAGCAGGCACCTTGTCTTCAGTTCTGCTCTCAGGCACCTCATCTGAAGCTGATTCAGAGCATCTGGAATATGATTATGTTTTGTCCTACAGCAACGGAATTATGACCTTCATTTATATCAAAAGAGCATGAGGCTTCAACTAGTTGACCAGGGTCAGACATTGCACGTGGCTTTGTAGTCATGGGAATGAAAACAGAAGACTCATAGTCAGAGTCAGCTAAGAAATCACGAGAGAGATCTCAAAAGAACATCTAGTGTCCCCGGAAAGAATACTAAAGACTTTTAGAGCAGTTACAGTGGACTGCAAAGGACAGAAGCTGAACTGGGAGTTACAGACAGAAATTCTGTATTCCCAGAACTACAAAAAAAGCAAGAAAACAACTGTGATTCAGTAGTGTTTCCAGTTTGGTATCAGTAATATCAGGGCGATAGATTGCAATGATTTCAATTTATCATGCCATAGATTGGAGCCTGTTATGGGAGCTGTGAAACGGGTGAATCTAGAGAAGTGAAAATTGCAATAGGGTCAGTATTTAAAAAGATACATTCTGTTAAATTTCAGGTATGTTGAATGCAGTTGTCCAAGCACAACTGGTCGTAGTTTTATTAATTCTTACTGAAGGAAAATCTGAATTCCTTTCTAAAGGAGAGAAAACACAGAAGTAGCACATTTTCAATAGCAAGACTGTACATTTTGTGGATGAACATCATGTACTTGGGCGCTATTGGCTTTGTGAGGAGAGAGCAGCCAAGAGTTTGTCCAGTGCATTGTGCCACACACCTCGGTCTTGGGCGAGAAGGGTGCTTTTTCATCTCTATCCGTGCAACAGGCTAAAAGTTTTGATCTCCAAATGATCTAGTAAGGAACAGGAGGCTGCCCATTAACCTACGTGCTGAGCTGATTCCCAGCCAGCGTTAACGGGAGCAGAAAGGTGCTTCGGTTTGCGTGGACGCTGTGCAAGATGCAGCAGCCACTCGCTCTGCAGTTTGTTTCTGACCTTTATATCAGAGCTGGGTAAGACAACCGAGTTTTGTTTAAGTGCTCCCCTAAGATGATTGTATTTCAGCCTTTGAAGCCTCAGTACTTTCAGCAAAAAGTGCTAATGTAATTATGATATGACATTCATCTTCACAACACCCTAGAGCTGCGTGTTTACACAGATTAAAGCAAATGGAACTTGATGGGGTTTTGGCCTTAAAAATTGCTCTTTTTATTTATTTAATCATGCCAAAATTGAACAAGGAAAATATTCTTCTACTGTACCTTAGCCCTAGTTGTCTTGACTCTGCAACCGCTCTGTTGATGATGACTCAAAGCCATGGTGAACTAATTAAGACAGTGTTACTAACAAAAGAGCTGCTTTCTTCCTCCCTCCTCCCCCCAGCAGTTTGTCAAACAAAATTGCATCCTATACCAAAATAATAGAAATCTAATGTATCCTGGCACTCTGTCTCTGGTCAACCAACAGGATTTTGTAATGCTGTTTCGGTACATGTATTAGAGGGCTTGTGTTATACACAGCCCATTAACACAAGGGAATCATTAATTTCTGGAGAATGTCTTTGCCAGAAAGATGTGGGCTTTAAATCTTCTACATACAGAGAAAAGCACCGTCCATCCCAGATGTTCTCAGTGGATATGATCGTTATCGAAAATAACAGGAGAGCATGATTTTGTGCTCTGTGTTTTAAATAACTGCATTTTGTAGTTACATTCATTTAGAAAACTCACTGCATAACCATGCTTAGATACAGCATCTCAACAGTTTTTCATGTGGATCCGGATTACAAGGTGCTGCTCTTTCTCTTGTTTGTAGTTTTCTGTATTTCATGTGCATGCTAAGATAATTTTGCCTCGTTTCAAGTATTGTCGTGCAATGCAGTTGCTCTTTTCCACCTTTGTTTCTATATAAACAAAGGGCACATGTGTTACATCTGCCTTTTGAAAGTTGTCTTTAAAAACTTTCAGCAATAGTTAACTTAGCTGCATGTTTCTGCTCTCCAAGGGGTCGCCTGGCCTGATATGCACCGTCTGGCTGACAGAGTCCATCTGGAGGAGCTGACTCAAATTGGCATTCTGAAAGGCAATGTAGATGACATGGTGAAGGTTCATCTGGGTGCAATATTTATGCCACACGGACTTGGACATCTACTTGGAATCGACGTGCACGACGTTGGAGGCTACCCAGAGGTTTGTGTTAGTCCATTCTCGACTGCCTTGCAGATTAACCCCTCTCAATTCAATCAGCATTTCTCTTCGATTATATGCGATTAGCCAGTCGCAGGTTCTCAGAGGTGGAGCAGATGTGCATTTAAGCGTGCCTTTTTCTGGATGTGATATTTTATGCAGTTTACTTTAAGGGAATTCACTAGTTCTTTAAAACATAAATTGCTTAGGGGGAGACGTCAACAGATGCTGCCCTTTGGTCATTTTTAATCTGTTCAGTTTATACATGTATTGTGTTGTTCCTCCGTGGGTCACTGCTGTGACATCTGTCACTCAAGCACGTGCTGTGCTGTAACCAAGAGCACCTCGGTCTACCTGAGACTCATAGGGGGGAGACTCACTTGCTCCATTCCAGATGTGAGGCAGCTGTGGGAGCACGCTAGCATATCTGGGAGAGTAAGTCCTCGTGGTTGTGTCATGTGGAGACAACCTGCCTCATATCCCTGTCTTGAACTTTGATCTCCAGGGTTAACATGGGCACCAAGGTAGGCGTGTTTTCCTGGAGTGAGGATAGAAAGAAAAAAAAAATCCATCAAGTCTTCCAAATGTAAAAGCATAACTTGTTGTAGTCTGAGCAGTTGTGGATACCTCATCCCTGGAGGTGTTCACGACCAGGTTGGATGAAGTTTTGAGCAACCTGATCCAGTGGGAGGTGTCCCTGCCCATGGCAAGGGTGGGACTGGGTGGGCTTTGGGGTCCCTTTCACCCAAACCATTCCATGGTTCTGCGAGTACCTTATTCCTTGGATTAGCATGATGGTTCATGACTGTGGTCTTAAAGCAGCATGGGTAACCAACCGGTTCTGTAACCAACAAATGTGAGATGTTTGCCATGATTCTAAAACAAAATCTCTAAGGGGACTTAAGCTTAAGGTTTGAATAAAGAAAGGAAGTTTACAGCAGCTTCGGAAAGATTTCTGAAGGGTTTTCTGTGGTTTGGTTATGTTAGGTTGACTCTTGAAGGATTTTCAATAATATGATGTGAAAATGGATCATATACTTTCTCTCATGTAAGTCGTTCTTTTACAAGAACCTGAAAAAGAAACTAAGAATGTTTCTAGGTAAGGTTAAATGTGTTTTGGAGCTTGTTTGTGCTGGGTGGACAGGCTGTGTGACAGCTGCTATTGCTGGTTCGCTTTGCCGACAGGGAAGAAACAGTACATAATATTTGAGGGTACTCGTTATGTTCACAATGTAATTATTGTTCAGACAGAATATAGTGATGACAACATATTGGCATCAGCTACTGAATTGTCCATGTAAAAATGAAACAACAATCAAAAGCAACCCTGTTCCGATGTTAAGGTTTCTCCACTAGCTAATAGAGAAAGGATGGATGTTGCCCCTCTGTCTCTTCCAAGTGCATTCTCGCCGTGCACAGAGGCATTCAGCAAACAACAAGGGATGTAACTACTTGGAGAATTCATGGACTTCAAAATCCAGGACCCTGATGTTACCTGCCTTTGCTGAGATTGGTTTTGCTTGGGTTGTGAAGAACCTTGTGTGAGCTGAAGCACGTGTTCAGGACTTGGTAGGGCAGAGAGAGAACTAAATTTTCAGAACAAGTGAGAAGAATTGTGAGAGTGAAAAGTGCCAGGCTGGGGTTTTATTTAGAAATGGTGTGCTTTGAAGGTTGGAGCAAGTGCCTTAGTTTCAAGGGAGATTTCTAGAACTGTTTGCTGGGAGTACAGAGTAGTGGACTTTCTACGCCTTCCATCTCGGCAGGTTTCAATAGTGTGGCCTCTGAACTTCAGCATCAGTATTTGAAACTAATTTATAACTTCTCTGATCTATCATATAATTTAAGGGTTGTTTTTCTAAAAGCAGACCAACCTATCCACAGTTTTTAAAGAGCAACCTGTTATAGAAAAGATGGATTTGGGGACTGTATGTCAGCTGACAAACAGCTCAGTCCTGTATTTGCACCTAAACACGCATAGAGATAGAGGGGAGGCATCAGCTGAGTTAAAAAAAAATTGGGGTTCTACAGAAGGGCAGCCCCTTTAAACTGTTTCTGGGGCATTAATTCTGCCTCTGTTAGACCCATCGCTTCTCTCTGACCCAAGCCACGAGGTTCCCTGTGCTTGGTCATTGATGTTTGGGTGTGGGAGCACCTGACGGTGACAAACCCGCAGCGAAAGCCCCTCAGTGAGGTGAACTTCATTAGGCTGCCCCGGGCTTGGCTCTCCTGGGAGGCTGGTCCCTGAGCCACAGGGCTGCGGAGCTGGGACAGCTCGGGAAGGCTTGGAGCAATGTGGTTTTCCCCAGGTAAATTGAAACGTGAGCTGTTGGGCACCGCTCCCCGGAGTCAGAGTCGTGTCTGTATTAAATGCGAGAGGGCTTGTGGTCTGCATCTCCTTATTTCATGAGAAAACACATTTTGAAGACATTCAGTACACTGCGGAGTGATTTTTGGTGCGTTTTAAATGTTTCCCAGCTAGCGAGGTTTTCACAAGGAATTTCAGACAGCCCTGTGTGTGTTTATTGTGCACAGAGCCCATCTCTGTAGTATCATGCTCCTTTTTCGAGCTGGTTAAGAAGCAAGTTATTTGCTTTTGGCTGAGGGAATTTCTGGGAGTATTACAAAGGATTTTTTAAAAAGCAAAACTTTCCAAGTGGATATTATTCCATTATTTTTCCTCAAGTGTAAACAGTTACATTTGGAATAATACAATAAGTTTTCATTTCCTAATTTTTATCCGTCACAAAGTTTTGTGCGTTCCAAAAAAACTATTTCCAGACATTGTTAGCTTAGATTAGTTATTCATTAGTAGCCAAAGATTTCTTTTTTCAAAATTGGCAATAATAAGTTTTCGTCTTTTCCAGTAAAGCTGCTTTCACATGCGGCACCAAACAAGCATTTTCTCCCTCTTTGACAAACACTGTAAAGAGCTTGCACATTTTCTGCAAAGGACACTTTGGAATATTGGAAAAATATAACATTTCCCTTCTTTTTTTTGCCAAAATAACGAATAATAGGTTTTGACCAGCAATAAACACAACTTAGCAACTGTGTTTAGGGCAAGATATTTAAAAGGCAGTAACCACCAGTATTTCCCTTTGAAGCACGTAAG
The DNA here is from genome assembly GCA_033459285.1 of Clamator glandarius. Taxonomy (NCBI): domain Eukaryota; kingdom Metazoa; phylum Chordata; class Aves; order Cuculiformes; family Cuculidae; genus Clamator; species Clamator glandarius. Next base: position 1,111,341 of record JAUNZM010000463.1, on the reverse strand, counting down.
TAAATGTCCTGATTTTCAGAAGTACTTGGCAGTCACAAGCTCCTTTGGGAATCGGGTCTCCTGCAGTGCACCGTGGTGTTCCTCGCAGGGAAACCGAGCATCGAACACTTCTTTGAAAATCTATCTTCTTCTTCTAATGGCAGCTCGAGCAGCTCTGCCCCAGTGGTACCAATCACTTCAGAAAATCTGGCCCTCAGTCAGACAGAGCCAGCTTCAAAGGGGGAAAATTCCGCTGGGCTTAGTTTCAGCTCTAAAATTTAATCATGGAGACGGTTTTCCCACAGTCCTTCATTTGTTTCTGGGCAAATTCAATGTGGGATATAAATGAGGGTTTGTGCCTGTTGCAGTGAGGAGGATGTGCTAGGTGATCCCAAATTTTCAGACCCAGAGGTAGCTGAGGCTGAAGTGTTCATTTAAATCTAGGTTCTGCGTCTCTAGATGCTCAAGTTGTTTCAATTTCATGTTATATTAATTGACTGTAAGGCTCTAAAGGATGCTAAGTACATTTGATGGCTTTCCATAATATTAAGCCAGTTAATTGAAGTTAGGTTAATAACTACTGTGATTTTAACATCTTGTGAATTGAGTTTCATTTTGATTTGTCTTTTAAAATTACAAAATCTACCTTTGTTTACAGTTCTAATTCAAGTCTCTATTCTCACAAAAAGCTGATCCCATCATTGCTGTTCCACATCAGCAAATTAAGGGTAGAGGCTTGGTTTCATTCTGGAATTATCCACGTCCTTCCCTTACTGAGCACGCTAAGGGAACATCTCTGCTGCTCGGAGAGGTGCTCAGCCTGCATCTGGCTCTAACACTGAGCTCACTCCCAGATCCCAGGTGACTGTCTGGGGATTCAGGTCACCAAACCTACTAGAGAAGACAGGAATAATCTTGTTCCTTTTCTTTTTCTCGTCAAAATTATTTTCCTTATGTATCCTGCATCATGCTGAAGCAAGAGATTGGATTTTTCTGTGTGGTTAGCATCATAAATGATGCATGAATGTTTTTTTCCTTTAAGAAGCAGATGATGAGGTGAATTTACCGAGGAGCCCCAGCGATGTGAATGGCTTCACTTGGACCTGCAGACAGGGAGCAGCCGGGGGGTAGGCGCTTATGGGAACAAAGAGTACAAGGGCCTTTCACCCATTCTAGCTCAAGGTTTTGTTCCTGTAAGTGATTGTACACCATGAGAAAAGATTAGGAGGAAAAAACTGCTTGCTTCTGCTTTACGGGTCCCCTGGAATCACTTTGGGTTTGATTCTTTGAATTCCTGCATCCAGAGCCATGTGGTCGTGTGGCAGAGTTGCAGGCAAGAACAACAGCGGTGAAGATTTTCAATTCTATAGCATTTCCATGGAGAGCAGCACTGAGTCGTAGAATCGCAGAATGGTTTGGGTTGGAAGGGACCTCAAAGCCCATCCATTCCCACCCCTGCCACAGGCAGGGACACCTCCCACGGGATCAGGGGCTCCCAGCCCCATCCGACCTTGAACCCCTCCAGGGACGGGGCAGCCACCCCTGCTCTGGGCAGCCTGGCCCAGGGCCTCCCCAGCCTCATCGTGAAGAATTTCTTCCTAATGTCTAACCTAAATCTCCCCTCTTTCATCTTAAAGCCATTCCCCCTTATCCTATCACTCCATGTCTTTGTAAAAAGTCCCTCCCCAGCTTTCCTGGAGCCCCTTTCAGTGCTAGAAGCTGCTCTAAGGTCTCCCCAGAGCCTTTTCTTCTCCATGCTGAACAACCCCAACTCTCTCAGACTGTTCTCATAGCAGAGGTGCTCCAGCCCTCGGATCATCATTGTGGCCCCTCTGTATGCATATTTGCATGCTTCCTAATCCCAGCTTATTCCAAAAATAGATCTGTATTTTATATTCCTGCACACTTAATTTGAACTTTTATTTTGCTTACATAGTAATGAAATCAGTTTACATAATAATTCTCTCATTCCCTTGACAGTCCTTACTGCCTAGACATGCTGGGGTTTGTTACCTTACATGAACCATTAATTGGAATCTGATGTTCTTGGCAGGAGTACAGTCGCAAATGACAGTGTCGTGCATCTGTGCTTGCTGCGGGGGAGTGTCTCAGTTTTAAAATGTGAACAGACCCTCCAAATAAGATCGATCTCAGAAAACAATCTCAAGTATAGTCTGTTGTTGCAGTGTACAGGAAAACAAACACTTCTTCATAAAGTAGTTTTCCCAGAATATCACTGGGATTCTGTTTTTTCATCATAGAACCATGGAATGGTTTGGGTTGGAAGGGACCTCAAAGCTCATCCAGTCCCACCTCTGCCCTGGGCAGGGACACCTCCCACTGGATCAGGGGCTCCCAGCCCCATCCAGCCTGGCCTTGAACCCCTCCAGGGATGGGGCAGCCACCCCTGCTCTGGGCAGCCTGGGCCAGGGCCTCCCCATCCTCACGGGAAAACATTTAGTCTTAAGATCTCATCTCAGTCTCTCCTCTTTCAGCTTAAAACCATTCCCCCTTGTCCTGTCCCTGCATTCCCTGATCCAGAGCCCCTCCCCGGCTTTCCTGGAGCCCCTTTCAGTACTGGAAGTTGCTCTAAGTTCTCCCCGGAGGCTTCTCTTCTACAGGCTAAACAAACCTAGGGATAAATATTTTGTAGATTATTCTCCTCATGTTGTTGTCCTTCAGCCTTGCAGCAAGTTGGAGCGGGGCTGTCCCCCACTCAGGGTTTGCATGGCTGTGTACGTGCAATAGCCAGAACCTGTCTCTCTCTTCATCCTTTTCACGTGTTTCTCGGTGAACACATTGCTGGCACCTGTGAAAAGGCACCATAGTCTTCCTCCCCACAAGCCCCCCACTGGTGTCCTGCTTGCTGGTTTTGAAAAGCTGAGCAGTGCTTCTTTTTCTCCGAAGGCCCATTAGAAATGTTTTCATGGAAGAATTGTAGCTCCTGCCATGGCTTTAATGCCTACAAAAGCCAAAGACCTGCAGATGAAACCAAGAGCCAATACAACTCAGAGTTGAGGTAGGATGGGGAGAATAACAAAAAGAGTTTGTGAATTCCTTCTAGAGAAGCTGAAACGTCACTTTGGGGCGAGCAGTGATGCTCAGGTGCCTCGGGAGCCCTCCCAGCCTTGCTGAGAGCCCAGAGAGCCTGCGCTGCGGAAGGAGGTTTCCAAACATGAATTCCCAGGTCTTGCTCTGAAATTGTAAAAGTGCTGTGAGCTTCTTGGAGGAAGCACTAAAAGTAGAATCAGCCTGCAAACAGTCCAGACAAAATATCGCTTTAACCCTGGTACAGAGGTAAATGAAGAGGGCATCAAGGCTTGATCATCACACCTGGTGTTAAACCTCATTTGTTTTAAGAAAAGGCAAAAAAATGCGGGTGCCGTGCCAGGGCTGCCTTCAGAGAACGTTTGCCATTGTTTTCCTCACTGCGGATTCATCTTTCTCCCATCTGTCTTGGATTGACTGCCCCAGAAAAGGCATTTACAAGTAGAATTGAAGAGAAGTGTACTTAAAAGCCAAATACGGGTTGTTTGTTGTGAAGCAGCCGATAGATAGTTGGCAAGACGCCAAAAGGTCCAGACACTAATCTAATTGTTTACAGCTCATGGAGAGATTAATCCACAAGATTGGATGCCCTCATTTCCTTTACGCATTACAATGAATGTGTGAGATGCCAAACCCCATGGGGCAGCAGCGGAAAGAAAAATGGCTCCATTTCAGTGCAGTTATTGTTTCAAGTTTAGAAATATATTGATTCGCTTTGGATTTTGATAAGAACATAAATACAGAGTGCTTTGCTTAATATCAGAGTATTCTTGTTTCCTAGCCTCAGTAATACAAAATCGTGCTTTTTTATTTTAGTGTAATATAATGCTCTGTAAAATTCAAATCAAATATATGAAATAAAATATGTCGAATACACAGTGAAAACCGTCAGGATGCTTGCGAGGATGTCGAGAACCGCAAATGCTCTGCAGCGCTGAGAGATGTGCAAAGCCACCCGCAATGGCCACGCAGGCTGGCTTGGGAAGTCACTGGGCATTGGAACAGAATAAACTCAGGAAAGGGGTAGAAAGCAACCTCAGAATTGCTTGAGTGACCACCGAGAATAAAATCAACATGGCCGAGTGGCTGTTGCAAGCGGGATTTCTGTGGAATAGTCTTTCTATGGAAGGTATTTTCCATGATTACGGTGGGAAGGGCCTGGCCCAGGCTGCCCAGAGCAGGGGTGGCTGCCCCGTCCCTGGAGGGTTCCAGGCCAGGCTGGATGGGGCTGGGAGCCCCTGATCCCGTGGGAGGTGTCCCTGCCCATGGCGGGGGTGGGACTGGATGGGCTGTGAGGTCCCTTCCACCTCAAACCATTCTGTGATTCTAAAAGTGGAGCTGAAGAGCAAACAGTGCAGTGGGGCCCTATCCACTTGGAAGAGGGAGTGATTTGGTAAGATGAAAATGTAGCTGGTGTTCAGGGTACGTTTCTGCCGCCGCTGCTCCTCTGCCGTGGGGTGGCACGGGAAGGACGGGATCGTGGCCGCGATGCCGGGCACAGAGGGTGGTGCTGGGCAGAGCACTTTGTCCTGGAGAAGGAGGATGTTTCATCCTTGTGATACCAGTCCTGCTGCTGGTGATGCTGAAAGGAGTTGCCCTTCTGCCAGTAAGGAAAATTACGGTGCCTTTGGCCAAAAGCAAGATTGGAGAAATCTACCTTTAACCAGATAAATAAAATGCCTTGGTCTGACGGACCTGTTAACCTCTGACTCGCTGGCTAAAGCAGAAGAGCTCTCATGAGCAAAGTGTGTGCGCGTGTTCACAAGCGTGCGCCTGGGAGCTGTTTACTGGCCATCACCCTGTTTTGTTGTTGAGGTTTTTGCTACAGTTGCAAAGAATTTTCAAAAAGCTAATGGGAATGAGATATATTTGTTCCGATGTTGCAATACCTGGCACGTTTTGGGGAAGAAAATTAATATCCTGAACTAGTCTTTGCAGTGTTTCTAATTCCTTGACTAAGCACGTCCTCATATATCATTTTGCTTTACTAGCTTTTGGGAAGAAGAGAATGTTTTGCTAGTCAGGACTTGTTTTGACTTAGTTTTTAATAATATCAGTCAGCACGATGTTGCCTGAAAGTCTGAATCTGACAAAAGTTTAGTTTTAAATGGGCTGCTTTTATGAGGTCGTGTGTAGACTCATTGCTCCTGAATCAAGATTATAAATGTGTAATTTTAATAACATTAGGTGAGAAGAAGCATTTGCATATCCTTAGAGAGACTGTTCTCTGCTGCATAGTTCAGCTGTTTCAGCTGTGACGTGGAGCAGGCACTTCAAGATTTGCTTAAAATATTGTATTTTGCAGGAGATTATAGAAAGAAATAGGGCAAGGAATTATTTTTTTCTCCGTAGTATTTTCTCCCAAGGTAAAGAGTAATAGTATCAATCACATCCAACACCAGGATCTCTGTGGTGCAAAAAGCAGTTTGGGTGTTGAGTGGAAAGTTGGTCATCGCTCTGTGAAAGCTGAATGAGAAACTGATGAGAGGGAGGTGATTGTACAGCTTCAGTCCTCTGCTGCCCCATTATTTTGTGGTTTTGGGTGCCTTGTGGAGCCGTCAGCAGAGGAAGGCCTGGATAAAAGCTCAGCCAGGGATTCCCTTTCTGTCTGACCCGGTGTCTGTTCCGCAGGGCGTGGAGCGCATTGACCTGCCGGGGCTGAGGAGCCTGCGCACCGCGCGCCGCCTGGAGCAGGGGATGGTGCTGACCATCGAGCCGGGCATCTACTTCATCGACCACCTCTTGGACCAAGCCCTCCGGGATCCTGCTCAGTCCTGCTTCATCAACAACGACGTCCTGCAGCGTTTTAGAGGATTTGGTGGGGTGAGTAACCCTTGACTGGGTGTTTTTCTGAAACTCGTTTTCTGTTTGTTCACCCTTACTTGAGAAGATGTCTTCTGGAGGCTGTAACGTATTCACACAGGGCTGTTCCTGAGGCTGTACCTCAGGCCTTTTGGCTCTGCAGACGAACGGGGGGGTTGTGTTACTTTCAAGCATGGTTTTATATGTGCAGTATCCGATTAATGATAGACCTGTGTTTTTCCAATGACTGAGATGCCTTCTGTCAGCATTGTGCAGTGATTTTCCAGGTAGGTTTTTTGTCTCACGCGTGAAATGTGTGTGTTACGAAATAAGAGACTGAGATCCGTGCTCCAGAATTAGCTTTGCTGATGGCAGCACAGTCCAGTGCTCTCTCCCAGGGCAGGGGAGCCTGACGCTGTTCAAGTTGGAGAGGCGGTAGAGAAAACCAGCAATAATTGCTTACTGGATTATTGCCGGAACGGCGTGAAACTTGTGAATGCAAAGGCTTCCCTGTTTTCCAAAGGAATGACTGGTGGCCTTCAGGAGCACCCGTGCTCGAGGTACCGCGCGGCAGGCTGGGGCAGCAGCGTGGGCTCGGGAGGGCTGGCGGCTGGGCCAGGCGGGGGGCCTTGTTTCTCCATGCTTCTCAGGGCACATTCCCTGTTCAAAGCCATCACCCTTGCAGAGCGTTTAGCAGTTGCTGTGGCTTCCAGTAGGTTTTCATTTTAGCGGGATGAATATTTGAAGGGTGCTGCATTGTTCTCTGAGTTTCCGTATCCATGCGCAGAGAAGATAGAGCAGGCAGCTGCCGTGCCCCATCCTCCTCATGGCTTTTCTCCTAAGTCTCAACAACGCGAACAATTGCTGGCAATGGTGGTGATTTTCTGGTATGAAAAGTCACTCATTAGGAATTGTCTGCTGCTGCCATCGACTAATTTATCACTGAGCACCAGCCATGAGAGGGTAATTACTGTAATGCTTTTGGTTTGAGCTGGCTTTGAATCACCTGCCCTCACGGAAGAGCTGTGGGTGCTGTCACCAGTCGTGTGAGCCTGCCAGGCTCCCGGGCAGCCGCCGCGAAGCCTCCTTGTACGATGTGTGCGCAGCCTTATCGAGAGACACCGGACTTTACCCTCGCTGGTATTTAATTCGCTGCTGAGGTTTGGGATGTTATCTGTCTCTGTGTTGTTCCTTTATCAAGACCTGCCAGGGACTGTGAGTGGCAGGCAGCTAACTCTGCGTTTTCTACCTGTGAGCACGTTCTGTGTGGCACCGCACGCTGACGCAGATGGTAAAGAACACCGTGATGCACTTGCGTAGCTTGACAACACAACAGAAACAGGTTTAACTGTCTTTGCTTCCCTTGTACGGACTTTGTAGGAGTTGGCAGGGGGGTTGGAAGTGGATGAGCTTTAAGGTCCCTTCCAACCCAAACCATTCCTGTGATTCTCAGCGGTTGAATTGGTTCCTGATAAGCTTTCTCTGGAACTGCTCAGCAAAGCATTTTTACGTGCCTTGCTGTGGACGCCCACTCTGCGGCCTGAGGCAAGCACGGGCTCACCTGCTGCCCTGTTTGTGTGGAGCAGGAGTGACAGCTCAGGATCTTCACCTTGGTAAGAAGTTGCTGCATCAGGCCCTTTTGTTCCAGAGATTTCAAGCAAAGTCTAACTTTCTCCCCTGTTTTTTGTTTAGCTTCCTGTAATGATGACTTGTCAGGAGAGCTGGCCAACAAACTTCACTGAAAGGGGGAGCTGCCCAAAAACGATTGAGCAAAAACCTAAATCTCTGATCCCCCTGTGAACAATACATTTTACTTAGAGAGAAAAAATAATAATACACACATACCCTGAGCCAGATGTTGTCACTTGATTTTGTCCAGGAGAAGAATGGAAATCAAATCTGAGGCTGAAGTACACCCAAGTATTTATGAATTCTACACAAAAACTGAATTATAATGCAATCAAAATCCATTTTTCCATCTTTATAACTCTGAGTTGATTCTGCATAAATAGGTGCTGCAGTTTGTGCTCTGTAGTGTGCTTAGTTCTCGGCATGCTGGTTCATTCTTGTTTATCCAGAATGAGTGGGAATTTGTCTCAAAAGTGTGTCAGGAAACTTTCTCCCTATGTGATTGAAAACTGTCTTCTGAAGCCCAGTGTTTTTTACTGACAAATATTCATAGTACAGGGGTTAGAAGTGGTGTGAGTTCTAGCTTAAGAGCTCGCTACAGCCAGTCCTATTTTCCTTTAAGCTCAAAAGAAAAATACAAAAGGCAATAAGTAGTCCATTTCCCTCTGCAGAGCTCAGCACTAATTAAAATGTTCTTAATTTGGTTTAGTTCAATTCACTTCAGAAATGAACTTACATTAACCAAAGTAACACCACTGTAATTCTGAGTAAGACTGTCTGTGCAAGGGATTTGTGGATTTTAATGAATTCACCTTGAATTCGTGTCTGTCTTGGGCTTTGGCTAATCTTCTGGCCTGTGACAAGTCTCTGCACTACAAAGAGAAGCTCTCTTGCTGTGCCAAAAAGGGCAAGACTGTGGCCATCTATTGTAGTTCAAGCTGCCTGGCGTTGGCCATGGAGAGGCTGTAAAAGATGCAAGAGCAGGAAAGAACGAGAAACAAGAGGTTTTCCTTCTCCCTCTCTGCTCTGCCGCCGGCACCAGCACGGCTCCTGCGCTCGGGATGGGTCCGTCAGCAGCTCAGCCCTCCTGCATCTCTGCCACACGGACACCCCGGCGTCGGGGCTCTTGCGACACTGCCGGTCGGGCTTTCACCCAACGAGCTGCTGTGGGTGAAGTACGGATCCCGCTGGAGGGAGGCGAGACGGTTCACGAGGGGGTCTGCGTCTGAGAGCGCGGGCTGCCCTATCTCAAGCCCTGAACTCTTTCCTTGGTGGCTGCTGAGCTCAGTCCTTCCCAAGCTTCCTCGGCCAGTTCGAGGAAGCCACTCGCTCGTGTACTTCAGTTCTCCATCTGCAAAGCGAAGGTCCGGTTTGCCGAGGCTGTAAATTCCGTGGGGCGTGGGCTGCCGCTGGCGCCGTGCCCGTCCCAGGGCACCTCTGCTCTGCCTGGACTCTGCCCACGCCACGCTCATAAATAAACAGGGATGTGCAAACAGAGGGCTGGGGGTAGGGTTGTAAATATGGCTCAGGAAAAGCAGCCGATTCCTCAGGGAAAGGGAAACGCCGACTCCAAATGCTGCCCTTTAGGGTTTGACATTCCCATTCTTCATAAGCTGATCCCTGATTCATGCAGTGCATATGATGTTTTCTCAAAGACCCAGTAAAACCATTCAATCTGGTTTTTTGGCCTTGAATATTCAGTCTCTGTTTGGGCTTTATTTTTTCCGTAGGATTTGTAGAACTAGCACTAGACCTAATATGGGGTAACTCTGCAACTTAGAGAAAACGCTGGAAGACAGCTAAATGTTAAACATCACTTGCTTTCATTGGCATATTTTTCTCATTTACAAAGCCCAGGACCCTGAAGATCTGCTATTATTACAGTGTTTTCAAAACAACAGAACTTCACTTACTCGGGAACAAATGTTAAACCAAATAAAAGCAGGCTATGTAATTGCTTCTACCTCTGATTCCCAGAGCCATGCAGTTGTCTCTGCCCCGATTTCTACTCTTCAGAAGGTGGAGCTGTTTCTGGGTTTATGGTGGAGATGTGTTGTGGAATGAAATAGCTTACTGGGCAATAAATATTATGCTCATCTGCTTTTTAACGTTTGATATCATGCAGCGGTGATAATGCTACACAGTATTTAAACAAGTTTTCACAGAAAAGCAGTTGTCATAATGAAATATAGAGCTTCCTTTAAGTTCTTATAGGAGAAGGGAAACTTGTAGGCTACTCTAAACCAGTGACTAGTGCTTATAAACCTTCTTTAACCCTTTTCTCTTAAGTTACCTAATTAACATAATTAGGTTAAAGTAAGAGCAGTTCTTTCTAACCTGTATTTAGCTCATAGGTTATTGCTGCTTTTTGAGCCTGGTTGAAGGGACTATGTGCCTGAAGCTTCTCTTTCCAACCCTATCAGTTGATCTAATAAAATGCATAGCCTCGCCCTACTAATCTTGATCCTCATTTATAAAATGTTCATATGTGGACTTTTAAAGTAAAGCGTGCCTGACGTGAGGAGTTGCTTGTGAGTAAGAGGGAGGGCTGGCAGCGTGGGATAAGAGTCACTGTGTAGCACAGAGCCTGTTTGCCATGATAGGAAAGGTCTTGGCGTTGGTTCTTTGTGGAACATGGTAACAGGGGAGTCCCGTCCCCAGCCCTGCAGCATTCCTGCCTGGCCCTGGGTTTGGAGTATGGGTAGCTCTGGGTCCTGACCAGCCCCCCTCAAATACAGAGGTCAAATCCTGCTCATGGTAAGTTTGCTCTATCAGAAATTATTGGTGAGTTGATGGCTGAGTGGAAAGAAGTCCCTGTGGCTCCATCCATCTGCCTCTGTGGGGTTCCAGCTATAAAAAGACACATGGATCCTTCAGCCAGACAGGCGTGTGTGCTAGTGCACCTTGTGGGGTAGGATGTGTGACCCACGTCCTGTTATCTTTTCTCACTATTCTGAGATCTTGCAGCGATAGAACGGCTGCTTTCCACAGCCATAACCAACCAAATGGTCAATAGATTCATGTCACCGAAGGGCTTTTTTATTCACATCTGGGATCTGTCATCATGCAGATCTGGACTGTTTAATTGGCCAAAATTGTTCCTTGATTCTCAAAACCTTTTTATATATGTCATCATCCAAAAGAAATGAATGAGTGCTACAACCCCCTTCCCTTGGAAGATAACACGGGAGGCTCTGGGGAGCGAGGCTGTATTAGTAAGTCAGGACAAAGTGCGAGGCTGGATACAAAGCTGACAGCAGCCCTGGTGTTCAGCTCCTGTGCTGTCCTTGGCTGTGCCCGCACGGCCCTGCTTGGGGACAGAGCTGGGTCCCTTGAGTCGTGCCACGTGATGGTCTGCTGCTGGCATTAGGTGGTTGTGCAATCAGGTCTATCTAGACAGATCGTACCACTGCTCTTGATAAGAAAAAGGCATTTTAGGGACAGTCCTGGCATTCCTGGCCACTTCACCCTTGCAGGAGTGCTCTTTGAAGCACACCATTTCACACCAAGAAAACAAAGCCTCCTCTGCCCTGAAAGCTGCCGGTGTAGCAAACTTCACACCTCAGCTTGCTGTTCCTTTAAGCTGTATCTGATTCCAAACCATTCTGTAGCCCTGAAACAAAGAGCCTGCAGACAGGGACAGCTCTGAGAGCAAATTTCATAACCCACTGGGAAAGGCAGCCCCGAGGCAGTGAGCCCTGCCAGGCAGATCCAGCATCTTTTGTCCATTTGGACAGAGGACGAGACCAAATGCCGGGCTCTCCTGTAGGGAAGGTTTTGCAGGTCCTATGAGCTGCTGCTTGCTGCTGCTGGGTTTAAGTTCAGGGTGAAGCATGGAGGGTGTGAAGGAAAAGATCAGAGGCAAAGATCTTTTCCAATGTAAATGACTCTGTGATTCTAAAGAAGTAACGTAGATCCAGACTGGAAAGTCTGTATTCTCTGCTGTAGCAAGTACCCATTTCAGGTTAGATTCATCCAGGCAGAGGAATGGTTAAATCCTGGAGAAAGAGCTGGAGTGCAGCATTGGTAAACACCTTGTCCCACCTCTTAGTGTGGCTTTCATCTCCTCTGCTTCCAGGTCAGTCCATCCTCTCAGAGACTGCCCAGGTACTGGCGAAAGCAGGAGCCCTGCAGCTGGAAAACATCAACCTTTTTCCACTCGCCTCCCTTTTCTTACTGGCTAAGCAGATTAATTGTGGCCAATATTTCTCTGTAGCAGATGAACTGGGGAATTTCAGCTCTAGCAGGTGAAGCTTTGTGAAGCTAGGGCTGCTCTGGAAGAGGCTCTCTCCATCGGCAAGGTTCAGCTGTTGCACTGAGTTCTCCTTTCCACATCTATGCTGTGCCCGCTCCGTTTGCGCTGCTGTGCTTGCCACTGGGGTGCTTTGGCTTTTTCCATGCCAGCAGGTCTGTCATAGAATCATAGAATGGGTTGGCTTGGAAGGGTCCTTAAAGATCCCCTAGTCCCAAACCCGATGCCATGGGCATCCTCCTGCTGGGCCAGGCTGCTCAAAACCTCATCCCACTCTGTTCCCTGGGCTCTGGCACTGCTGCTGTGCCTGGACCCGAGAGCCACCAGGAGACATGCTGGGGCTGCTGAGGCAGGGGAGATGATTCACCTTCAGATGCAATGTGACCCTCTTGCTTATCTTTTGCTCAGCTTTGGCCAAATTCAAAGCGATGAATCAGGAAAAAACCCACCCTGGCAAAATGTGTTCAAGCACAGAGTGGCTGGATGTGCTGCTGATCTCCCCTTCTGCAGGGAAGCACCAGCCCTTTGGGCACAGCGAGTGTAAAGAGCCTCGCGGTGTTCAAATTCACAGCTGTCCAAATCAAATGTGTGAACTCCACGGAGTTTGTTTATTTAATTCTGCTTTATAATACACTTAACTTGATACCAAGTATAAGAAATAATCTGGCAAAGACATCATTAAACGGTTTAATAAGGACTAGATGACTCATTTTGTTTGAACAAATGGATTATTTTGCAATCAGAAGTACAAATGTTAACCAGCTTTATTTTTAGCTGAAAATGTCAAGAGGTCAGAAACAATTAAAGCAACTGTAAGGTAGGAGTCCCCCGAGTTTGTTTTCTCTTGGATTTACACCTTACTAAAATTGCTTTTATTGCAGCTGAGCGACTTACTGACATTTTTCTGATAAGATAACGGGAAATGACTGCGTAGGCATATTTACTGGTAAGAAGAGATTAGAGTCAAACAGAAACGGAGCCTGCTTTTTATTTTAATAGAACAAGAGCTGGAAAACGGAGAGAATCTGCTTCTTTTTTCTTTGCTTGATTTGAAATGTAGTGGTTGTGTTTGAAAAGGAATGTCTGATCTGCTTAGGGCTTCCTCATCAGCTCCAAATGCAACGTTTTTGAGTATCAGCTACGAGGTATTTCGTGTTGCAGTTTCTCCTTTGCAGGTTTATTGTGTTTAGAGAGAGTGTGATGGTTAAGTGCAAAGCGCAGCTGAGTGCAGCTCAGCGACAGGAGAACACAGACGTCAGGAGGCACTGTCGTTTGAGCTGTCCCTAGCAAGCCACGCTGGAGGCAAATCCAGGGGACAACATTCCTTTTGCTCCTGATGTCAGGAAGTTGGGATTTATTGGCCCTGTGTAATTCTGCAGCGTGAACTCACCGAGGCAGCATCTCGCTCAGCCTGTCCGTGAGTACACGAGGCAGCAGAGGCCCCTCCAGAGTCACCTGCGGGGCCGTGGAGCCCGAGTGGGATGGGATGCCCAGAGCTCCGCACCACGTGCTGGTAGTGACGGGCAAGTCCGGTGCTTGCCGTCTGTCGCTCTGCCTGGTGCATCCGCACCGCAGCCTGAACCACGCCTTGTGCCTTCACTGCTGGTGCCTGATGTACTTCCCATCCTCAGCTGGAATAGCTTGGTAACTGCGTGTTCTTTCTAACAGGTCCGGATCGAGGATGACATCGCAGTGACCGCCACGGGAATGGAGCTGCTAACGTGCGTCCCACGCACTGTTGAAGAAATAGAGGCTTTCATGGCAGAAGGCCAAAGCGGTGCCAAGACATTCGACTGCCTCTCCAGCCAAAAGCAGTAAACTCGGGGGTGATACTTGCTGTCTCACACTAATCAGTCATCACTCTGATTTAATGCTGCAGCAAATAAAATAAAATGCATCCAATTCTTAATAACAAGAGAGGCGGGTGGGCTATTAGCTGGCGTGATGCAGCCATTAAAAAGGCTCCGGCGCTTGATACCCAGGTAACTCATGGGCCACTGCTTGCCAAATGCCACCTGAATAACCTTGCTGGTTATCCATGGGGCTTACATCTCTGTCACAGCTCAGCTCAGACATGTCTTGCAATTAAATCTGAATTTGTAAGACTGGGGCTCTTTAAATGCTGTCAGCATTTCTAACGATCTAAGTCCTCTCTTAAACTTTATCACGAGTATTGCAAAAAACAAGAGAAATCAGCTGCTCTCAGTGGCTGTAACAAGACAAATTTTTCTTATGGATCTTATTTCAATGTCAATGGCAGAAACAGAATGAAATTTTTATTAAAATTCACCCTTAGCATCATTTATGCTCACAACTGTGTCCATTAGTCTCTTCCGCTCCCCTTCCTGCTTCTTTATCTGACCTTTCTTCCACTTTGTGCTCTGGAAACTTTGACCCTTCATCAGCCAGGTTTTTCTGCTCTGGGTAGCGTGTGCTGGTCCTTCACGGACAGCCCAGTGATGGAGCTGTCTAATTGTTCCTTAAAGATGTAGATTGCTGTGGTGTTCACGAGCCTTAGAAATGGTAGGAAGGAGCATCCTTGCTGCAGGAGTCAGGGTCATGCAGCAGCAGATACTGTGCAGAACGAGAGGTATTTTTAACTGTCCAGTGTTAGCTGGTTCAAAATGAAATTGTATCAATTCTATTTGGATACACCTCAAACAGATTAATAGTGATCATAAAATGCTCTTCCATTCATGCAAGTTGTAAATTACCCAGAGAAGCCTTTCTTTTGCTATAGGTGTTCCCCAGCCTGCAGGAGAATAAATGCATTTCTTGCATCATAAAATAGCACTGGTTGCTGTTACTACATACAAATAATCTTGCTCACTTTGTGTGAACACCTCCAAACTCCTGTTGGGTCTTCAGGCTCCGCTGCAGTTTGGCTGCAAAGCCACTTCAGAGCATTCCTGGGCCCTGCCAGGGGGAACTGGAGTCACAGCAGGATGCCCAGGCCTTTCTGGCTCTTATCACATGCCAGATGCCGATTTTCCCACTGTGAAGGGATCGGCTGACGTCTCGGTTCTGTCACTCACATCGAGGAGCTGGCCTGCAGGAGACAGAACCAGCTCTGAGCTGCTGGGCGCCTGCAAGTGCCTGTTGTACGTGGGGAGTACAACACAAGCCCTCAGATGAGTCAGGAACTCCACCAACCTGGGACTGGGCTTAGATCTGGAATAATTTCATTAAAAATTGTCAAATGTGTTGCTCTACAAGAGCTCTTTTTGCTAACTGGGTTGATCTGTGTGACGAGAACCTGCTTTTTACTCAAATGGCTCAGTGACCCATTGCTAAATAGGAAACCGCATACTGGTGGCTGAAGAAATACCTTGTGAAACAATCCAGGGGACTTCACCCTAGTGTTTAATGTCACTTTATTAACAAAGGAGCCTATTTTCATTTTTTAAAGGTTGCTCGGTGCTGGTTTGTCAGAGGTAAGTGTGGGAGATCTCGACTCCGAAGGAGACGGGTTTGTTCAGGACGTTCAGCAGCTCGTATGTGCAGCCGTGCTGATAGTTTATTCTGCAGTGACCGTGGTGTCTCTGAAGGGTCCCACTCGTGCAGAGGGCACCAGGCTTTGTAGCTTTGCAGGTATGAGAACGCAGGAACGATGTTGGCGCCGCTCCAGATCTATCTCACCCTAAAACTCTGGAGGTTTCTTTAATGCGAGATGATGTACGTGGCCTCAGCGCTGTTCCCATTGCATCCAAGTGCGTTCCTGTGGCACGCTCTGAACGCAGCCGTGGGATCGCTCACGGCTCCAGGCACTCCGAAACCTGCCCTCGCTTGGGCTCAGTTACTATTTTAAAGCAACACTTCACAGATTTTTTTTTTTAAATAAGAGCGCTTTGGCACTGTTTCAGCTGAGCCATAACCAGTGTTGTTAACAGGCCTTCCCTGCCTGTGATTCATCTTGGCAATCGGCAGGCTCTGCTGCTGCAGAACAGGTCGAGCGATGTGGCGCCTGCTGCGCGGGGCAGAACTGGTTCTGCTTGGACTTGTACCGTGTACCGGGCACAGACCCTCCCGCGGGTTTGGGGGAGAGCGCTCGCTCACCCCTCCGGCTTCGCTGTTCTGCACACCCGAGCAGTGGACGCAGGGCGGTCTGGGTCACCCATTTTCCTTCATAATCAGCCCTGTGACTGTGAATTCCATCCTCCCTTCAGAGGTCTGTTCTGCAGTCGTGAGCATTTTTGCCTTCTTAAAATGTGAATTAGAACTTTTGTCTACATTAGCACAGTAACGAGGGGGAAATGAGCTGTTCAAAAAAAGGCAAAGTGGTATTTAATATGCTTAAGACGTATTATTTGGGGCAAATACAGGTTACAACAAACTTTCTTTTTGACTCCATCAGGGTATTTTAGGCTGTTAGTAGTGATCATGTTTTCCCAAATGCCTTTTCCCCTTGGTGCAAACTCAGAGTTGCACCAAAATAATAGAAAGAGTGCATTACGTTAAACAAGATGGTGTGTTTATAAAGGTCTGAGCACTTCTGAGCTGATTCGGTTTAATTGCAGCTGATCCCTGGGGCTGGATGCACTGCAGGTTTAGTGATGCTGCTGCAGCTATGGGGCGTCGTTACCGTGGTTGAGCCTCCTCGAGCTCCTGGAGGTTGGAGTAGCCCAGTGCTCCAGGGGAGGCGTCTCTGCCCACGACAGGGAGTTGGAACTGAATAAGCTTTAAGGTCCCTTCCAACCCAAACCATTCTGTGATTCTGTGGTAGTGAGAAAATGGGAATGAGGTTTCCTGGTGAAACATGTAGTGTTGTAACGCTCCTTGTAATGATGGGCACCACATGCTATCACAGCCCAGAGCTGCTGTCAAGGGGTCAAAAGTAAAACCTACGGTGGAGTGATGCTCCAGTTCTCTTGTGTAAATGTGTATTCATTGCAGCCCTTCCTTCCAGAGAAGAGCGACTCGTCCGAGCCACCACCTGTGCCAAACAATGGGGGTAAGACCGCAGTGTGTTGCTGTCACCCAGCCGGGGCTGCGGCACCGTGGAGCGCAGAGGAAAGCTTTGCCTCTGCCCTTGCTCCAGCAAGTGCCTTTCTTGCAGCCACACTCACACTGAGAGGTGACAATAATTTGTTATAACCTTGGGTCCATGGCTTCACACGTTGGGGCGAAGCGCTGCACGCAGCCTACATCCTTCCCTGGGCACACGGCAGGCATGGAGACTGCCAAGCCAGGGATGGTGTTGTGCAAACAAAGGACTAATCATAACTCACTGGGTTTGCTTTAAACAAGGAAGTGGAAACAGCCGTCAGGAGTACCAGGTGGAGAAGTCACCCTCCAGAACATCAGGAAGAGGAGTACTCCCTCTCAGATTTAAGAAATCATTTTCACAAAAAAATACCCCAGATTTAGGGTCGCTGTTCTGGTTATGGGGGAGGAGCTGACATCAGCCTGTCGACCCACTGCAGCCCACGGGTTTTCAGTTCGCAGAGCAGGGGAATGGAGAAGAGACCAGCTGTGGCCTTCGCACCTGCACAGTTAACAAACTGGATGCTTTTTCCTTGTAGAGTTTGCCATTCTTTTCTCCCTACCCTTAATCACTACATTTTCAGTCTTAAATTTCATTTTTTTTGTTGTTAGATCAGCAATTCAGCCAAAACTGTAATGTTTTTTTGATTCTTTCCATTAAGTAAAAACCTGAGTGGAGGACAGGACTGGAGACCGTGGCAGTGATTTCTCAAAGACCGCTGCTCAAGGTGACACCTTTGCATTTGACGGAAATGCCAAAGGGACGGGAGAAACGAGGCCAGCACTAGAAGCAAAAGGTTTTTATTAGCTTCTGCTATTTTAACCCTACCTACTTAAGCTGCAGCTAGAGCCAAAAAAACATATCTTTGGAAAAAGGCAATCCATAAAAGGTTCTCGCATGTAATTACCTTTGTATTAAAAGTTTAAATTCAGAAAGAACTTTTCAAGGTGTTATTTTCTAACAGCATCTTCATAGAGATAATATCCAAGTCCTCTTCCTACACACAGATACGAGGCAAACAAGCTTCCTACAAAATAACCTATGGAAAAGGTAGCGTAGGCAGGAAATTAAGACAGTGTGATAATCCAGACACACAGGTTAAATGTAACACAGCCATCCCGTCAATGAAATATTTAAAAATGAAAATAAATTAATGTTACATCAAAGTTCCTGCTTTACTTTTACTGCTGAAATCCTCAGTATGGTACATACCACTGTGTTATAGATCATGGCAAAGACTGAGCACTAGCATTAAAAAAGTTGCTATAGAAAAACTGTTATGAAAATAAAGCCAGACTGAAGATACTCCTCTGCACAGCTGTACGACGGCTACAGAAATCCCAGCGTTATTCAAACTAGGGGCATTTCTTTTAAAAAGCGCTGTGTGAGTTTCTACGAGGTCTTGGTTGCAAATCTGAACAGCCAGGAAAATGGAGACAAACGTCAAGATGCAGTGATCCAGACGTCCTGGCTGAACAGATGCTGTCTCGCCCCTTCCACTGCTTAGTCAAGATCCACATATTCTCCCCAGTGCCTGCACCCTAGCAAGAATGGAACTGTGCAGAGCATGGGTGTGCCAGCATTTTGACATTTTCTGAAAACTCAACTCCTGTTCTTGTAAGGCCCCAGCCCCTTCGTAAGCAACATGAGCCCAGGCATAAAAGGCTTAACCTGCTGTACACGACGCTGCAGACTCATTTGCCATTTGGAGCCAACTGCCCATATGTATTGTCAGAGCATATCGCTATTTTCTAGGAAACATCAGTAAGCATCCCAGCTCCCTATTCCTACACCTTCCACGTTAGGTCTTTCTTGTCCAGTTATAGGTAAGAGATGCTTTACAGACTTGCTCTGCAGAGTTACAGTCACCTACCAGACAGGAAAGCAAACGCCCTCCATGGCCTCTGCAGTTTTGTAATACGTAATGGAGAAAACAAAGGGCTGAAGTACACGAAAAGGTATTTAAAAGCCATTGTATCCAATTATGACTTTCTGATACTACAGTGACTCATCCTGCTGGATTCCTCCCATTGTGCAAGCTGTAAGAAGGTAAGTGAACATTTCTGTGAAAAGGCTATTTCCCTATTCTAGGCCCCTTGTTGACTATGAATTTAGGTCTGCACTTACTAGATATATCTTTTAGAGGAGAGAAATATTTAAAACAAATACCCTAAGCAGTTTCTGGTTTAATTGTATCAAATCCTCAGTGTTAAACCTAAAAAGAAGAAAATCTCCACAAAATGATAGATCAGAGTTTTTGCTTGGCTACTGCACGGATGCTGCAGACAAGCTGAGCCTCCAGAGTTTGTTTCGTAAAGCTGCAACAGTGTCTACTGCCCATTCTTTTCTGGGTTTGTGGTGGTGGTTTCAGTGCCAACAGGTTGCACATTGTCTGCAAGGTTGTGCGCGTGCTCGAGGAACAAGTCTTTCAGTACACTCAGCTCCTTGGTCAGGAGCTTGATTTTTGCCTCTAAACGTTCGTTTTCTTCCTTGAGCTGGTTGACCCTTTGCAGCGTGTCTTGTGCTTTCTGCTTGCTTTTTAACCGGCTCTTCTTCACTGCCATGTTGTTTCGCTCCCTGCGCTGACGATATTCATCACTGTTTCTATCCACAAAGGAATTTTTCTTTCCCTGTTTGCTCGGAGGTGCAGCTTTGCCTCCGCCACCAGGACTAACTGGCACCAGCTGGGGAACCTGCTGCAAACCACTGGTGTGTGCTTGGCTGTGAATCACGCTTACTCCGTTGGCTTCGGTAGCACTGTTCTGTTGGGATGTCTTGCTCATTTGGACAGGCTCTTCTTGGACACTACAGACTTTATTAGGAGACTGAATGCTGTTATGTTTCTACAAGGTGTTTCCAACAGGTCTTCACATGGATTAAGGGCAAGATGAACCTGGTAGGGAAAGAAAACGCTATTAAAAGTTCTAGCTTCAACTACAATCTTGCACATCCCTGGCTTTAGCAAAAGGTATCGATGGTACAGCTGGCAATGACACATCACAGCAGTGCTGAAGGGGACAAACTGCCAACCACATTTCAGAAGCCTCTCAAACGTATTTGGATTGGAAGGGACTGTTACTGGGTCATCTAGTCAAGCTGTTTGCATTGTTCATGGCTTTACTCAGTTATTCCAAGGCCATCCCTGATGGACGAGTGTCTAGCCTAGCCTCGAATATCTCCAGTTTCACAACCTCTGTCTTGGCAACAGGTTCCACTGTCTAACTTTTCCTCCAGTTATATAATTTTCTTAATTTTCAGACTGGAGTTCTCCTTCTGCAGCTTAAACCTATTAACAGCCTGACTCTTGACCAACAGGAGTACTTGATCCTTGTCCCTCTTCAGACCATCCCTCTGGGTGTTCGCACAGACAAATTCCTCCCTGGTCTCTTTTCTCTGGAGTGAGGGTGCTCAAACTGCCCACCGTTCCTCAATGATCTCACGGCACTTGCTTTTGAAGGTGATGTCCAAACTGATGACTGTTTTAAGTTATCACTAGTACCGAGTGGAAAAAAAAAGCTCTATGGAAAAAGGCAGCACGCTGCAAAGTGTGACTGAGTGACATTGAAGGAGCCTCTTCAGCCACCAGCAGGATAAGATGCACTCAGCCTGCAGAGGTGCCGCAATGAGGTGGGTCAGGAGCGCAGGGAACAGCCACCAACAACCACTGCACAGCCCCAGATATGGAGAGGCGGACGTGGTGCAGTGTTTGTACACAAGCTGTATGTCACTGGGTTCATCAGCTGTTTACTGCTCCTGTGTGTTTGTTTTTCTCAGCAGCCTGAGTTGCTGTTTTACCTTCTGCTAGGATATAGTTAAAATTCCACTGTCAAGATCAATTGCAAATTTGCTTCTATAACGAGGAAGCTGGAACAAGATGCAGCTGCATAGCATGGTTCAGTAAAAGTAATGGAAAAGCCCAGTAAATTTGGCTTGAATGTTATTCAAAACTAACATTCTCTGCCACCAGCAAGTCCCCTTGTTTAAAACAAGTGAAGATGTGTGGGTACACGCACACCCCTCCTACCAGGAGATCTTTTCATTTTTGTATTTCAGGGTAGAAAGAGACCATCACCTCCTTCTGACACCTGTACAGCTAAATCTATAGACATACATGCCTAACCTTTCTATTTAGCATTCTCTGTATTACAACTCTTGAAGCAGCTTTTGCAAACCACACGGAAGTCTTGGATTCTGCCTGAAGCAGCCCTGTGGTGCAGCAGCTCAATGGGACACACAGCTGACGAGATGGCCCTGCGCACTCATACCAGACTGACAGGGCCAGTTGCAGTAGCTGTGCCTGTGCGATTACACAGACATTTTTAGTGCAGATCCAAGTCTATGCTTCTCTTGGAGCGTCTACTGGCTTTGTCTCAGCTTTGTTTTTAAATGCAGGATTTCTGTACCTCTCAAAGAGTATACAGCTCTGTGAGATCGCCTCTGACAACCTGATTTTTCAACTGATTTTTGGCATCTTCAAAGTCAGACAGAATGCTCTCCTGTCCCCTCTATTTCAACACTTTACAGTGCTTGCTAACTTTGTCTGGACAGCCCAGTTAAGTAACCCACACCATTTTCACCATCACGCTTTTGCGCTTCATGGGATGCTGCGGTGGAAGGGGCGGCTCCCGCCCCCGAAGGCTCCCTGCCCCACCTGTAACAAGTTTCTTCACTTCCCCAGGTTCCACGTGCTATTTCTCTCTATGCTATAGAAACTTTAATACTGCCTTAACAGATCTCTATCAAATTCCCCTGTAATTCAAAGGAAAAATTATTTGGTCCATTAAATTAATTTTAATGGGATACTTTAGTTGGGCCGTAGACAATATGAGCAGAGATGAACCAGTGTCACACCCCTCAAGCAAGCATTCCAGCCCTGCTAGAACAGATCTCCCTCAGTTCCTTCCCACTGGAACTGATCCATTTTGTACTGAATCACTATTTCTTGAGTGAGACACGCTCTTTTCTGGCCTGATGATCACAACTCTTACCTGGGAGAGGTAACACCTGGATTCCTGTGCTGCTCCAGCCAATACTAACGTGAAATAAGCAGCACTAACTGTACCTCATCACAGACAATGCAAGAGCAGACAGGGCTGAGGCTTGAACCCTCGTTTTCCCCCTGGTTATTTGGAGGCTGGATCCCTATTATCAATTATCAGTCCTTCAACAGAACAAGAAGGACGGACACCCTGGATAGCAACAGGTGCTATGGGGCATCCTTCAGGGAATACTGCAAGATGTAAAGGCAGCGGGCATTACAGCACAAGGAAGGGGTTCTCAGGAAGGGTGAGGTGAAGGACACAGCGACTGGGAGAGGCTATGAGGGTAAGGAGGCAGACGGCTCTCGGGATTTTGTTTCTCAGACACCGTGCCACACAAACACAGCTGCTCTGCTCCTCTCCCTACAGGTTGGTTTGCTGTGAATGGGCAATAGCCCCAGCACTGCAGGAGGCAGCTCCTCAGGGAGGCAACCAAGTTTCTGAGCATCTTGTTCCAATAAAGCTGCTCGTTAGCTCGAGCTCAGCAGCAGCCCTAGGCTGGTCCCACCCAGCACATGGTTGCGTTTCCAGTGGCCAGTCAGAACCGCCTCGATCTCTCCCTGGGCCACCAACTGGCCACCCACTACAGCATCACAGCTGGTAGCTCAGAGGTGTCCTCAGAGGCAGAGATGTTCCTTACTGCCTGACAGCGCTCCTCGGGGACCACAGAAACTCCCAGGACTATATTACCTTTGCTTTCAAGCAAAAAGAATTCAACAAATTAACCTTAAAACTTCCAAATGTTTGGTTTTGGGGAAAACAAAAACCAAAACCAACAAAAGATGTGGTTTAATTTGTTAATTAAATCAGTGGGTTTTTTTAACTTAGCAGCATAAAACAGAAAGCACTTCTCTCTGCTTCCTGAGATGGGGCTGTGTTGGATCTGAGCAGCAGTCAGGATGATTTTATTGCAGAGATTCACTCGGCTGCCTTTGACTAATGCAAAGTCAGTCCCAACCTGCACAGCAATAGCTGTCCTCCCTTCTCTTTGGCTTCAGTAGGAATGCCCCAGTAGGACCTAAAACCAGCTCACCCTGTACAAAGAATGACACCATAAAACTCCCAGCATACGTTTTCTGCGTACCAGGAGGGCTGCATGTTCCCACAAGCAAGTCTGTGAGAGCTGAGGGTAGCACTCAGATACTGCTAGGCAACAACTTTTCAGCTCTAACCTATCAACTATTACCACAGCTGACATCACTTTCCCGTATTTTTCTCATGATCTCTGTTTTTTCCATATGCCTTACAAGAAAAACGCACTCCAACATCCTTTAAAAAAAGGTGCTCAGAACATCTAATGTGTTTTAATTGCAGGGCAGCAATGTGGATGACAGAATCACAAACCATCCCAGATGCTAAGAGGCATCAGTCTGACTTTGTTTTGGAGTATAAAAAAGGCAGCTATTTCTAAAGAGGAACAAACTCCTTAAATCGTAGAATCACAGAATGTTTCCGATTGGAATGGACTGCGAAGCCCATCCAGCCCAACCAACCTGTAGTGAGCAGGGGCATCTTCAACTTAATCAGGTTGCTCAGAGCTCCATCCAACTTGACCTTGAATGTTTCCAGGGATGGGGCTTCTATCACCTCTCCAGGCAACCTGGGCTAGTGTTTCAACACGTACAGCATGAAATTTTTTTTCCTAATATTGAGTCTAAACATCTCCACTTTTAGTTTAAAACCATTCCCCCTTGTCCTATTGCTACAGACCCTGTGAAAATGTTTTCCCCCATGAGGTTTAACAAGGCCTCATCTAGATCTGGTCCAAGAGTTCCATCTCCTTCTTATGTTGAGGATTCCAGAACTGGACACAGGACTCCAGGTGGGGTCTTACAAGAGAGGAACAGAGGGGGAGAATCCCCTCCCTTGCCCTGCTGGCCACGCTGCTTTGGATTCAGCCTGGGATATGGATATACTGCAAAAGGTGAGTTTGGAGCTATAAAAACCTGATGGGACCCTGAAGGATGTGTTGGGACGCTTGAATCCGTTGGAACACTGGGGTCTGTTGGGACGCTAGGATCTGCTGGGACACAGATCTGTCAGGACATGGATCGGGTGGGACACCGGGATTTGTTGGGATCCTGGGATCTGTCGCGACACAGGAATCTGTCGGGAGTCTGGGATTTATCAGGACATTGGAGCATCGGGATTCCTCAGGACCTACTGGGATACGGATGTGTTAGGACACGGGGATCTGCTGGAACACGGGGATTCCTCGGGCCGCTGGGATCTGTTAGGATGACGGGATCTGCTGGGACACGGATCCGCCGGGCCTCCTGGGGCCGTGGCGGAGGAGGCCGCGGCGCCGCGGCCGGTCCCGCGGGCGGGTGTGCCCGGCAGCGCCCGCCCCGCCCCGTGACCCCGCGGTGGGGGGGGCCGGGCCCGCCGATCGCCTGGCGCCGGGGCGGCCCGGGCTCCGCTCCCGCCCCCCCATCCTCCCCCTTCGGCCCCCCGCCCCGCTCCTACCTGCGGCGGCGGCGGCGGCGGCGGCGCGCGGGGCGGGGGGGGGCCGGGCCGGCCCTCGGTCGGTGCCGTGCGGCGCGCGGCGAGCGGCGATTGCGACACCCGCGCGCGGAGCCCGCCCCGCCCCGCCCCGCGCGCCGCCAACCGCCGCCGCCCTGACGCAACCGCCGCCGGGACGGGCAGCGCGCGCGGCCAATGGGAGCGCGAGGGGGGCGGCGCGCGGCCAATGGGAGCGCGAGGAGGGCGGCGCGCGGCCAATGGGAGCGCGAGGGGGCGGCGCGCGGCCAATGGGAGCGCGAGGGGGCGGCGCGCGGCCAATGGGAGCGCGAGAGGGCGGCGCGCGGCCAATGGGAGCGCGAGGGGGCGGCGCGCGGCCAATGGGAGCGCGAGAGGGCGGTGCGCGGCCAATGGGAGCGCGAGGGGGCGGCGCGCGGCCAATGGGAGCGCGAGGGGGCGGCGCGCGGCCTATATGAGCGCGAGGCCGGGGGAGCGAGGGGCGCTGTGGCGCGTTCTGTTGTTGGGGATTGGTCTCCGCCCGTGCGGATCAGGTCTGTCCCCCGGAGGTGAGCTCTATCCTCGTGGCGATCGCCTCAGTCTCTGGGATGAGCTCTATGCCCGTAGGGTGCACTGTGTGCCCCTGGAATGCGCTCCGTCCCCCGGGGATGAGCGTGGGATGAGCCCTGTCCCCCTGGGATGCACTTTGTCCCTGCGGGGATGGCCTCTGTCCTCCTGGGATGAGCTCTGACGCCACGAGGGACGCTCTCCCTCGGGGGAATGCTCTGTGCCCCTGGGATGCACTTTAAAATTACAGAATCACGAGGTTGGAAAGGACCCACCGGATCATCGAGTCCAACCATTCCCACCAAACACTAAACCGTGTCCCTCAGCACCTCGTCCACCCGTCTTTTAAACTCCTCCAGGGAAAGTGACTCAACCCCCTCCCTGGGCAGCCTCTGCCAGTGCCCAATGACCCTTTCCATGAAAAAGCTTTTCCTGGTGACCAGCCTGAACCTCCCTGGTGGAGCTTGAGGCCATTCCTTCTTATCCTGTCCCCTGTCACATGGGAGAAGAGCCCAGCTCCCTCCTCTCCACAACCTCCTTTTAGGTAGTTGCCTCCTCTTCTCCAGGCTAAACAACATCCCTAGGGCTCCAGGGATGGGGCAGCCACCACTGCTCTGGGCAACATGGGCCAGGGCCTCCCCGTCCTCACAGCAAAACATTTCTCCCTAAGATCTCATCTCATTCTCCCCTCTTTCAGCTGAAAACCGTTCCCCCTCATCTTATCCCTGTGCTCCCTGATCCAGAGCCAGCTTTCCCGGAGCCCCTTTCACTACTGGAAGCTGCTCTAAAGTCTCCCCAGAGCAGCTCTCCAGGTGTTTTTAAATTTAATGCTTCCATTTTTTACGTTGTACGTGTGTAGGATGTGTTTATAGTTCTTCACATGGGAAATCCCTCGGTACAAAGCTGCACATGTTTGCAATGGGCAGTTCTGAAAATCACTGGTTTATAAGGGAAGCAGGTTTTGGACAAGTTTAGGTAAGCAGGCAGTGAGGTTTTGTTTAAATGCAGAAAGAAAAAGTACCAGTCTTTGCTACTCCGGTTTAGCACATAGACCTGCTTGGGAAACATTCCATGTTGACAAAAGAAGCGGGAAGAATCAGATTTGTAGACTCAGTTGTAGAGCTCAGCAGTTTAGGTATTGGTATTTATTGGTAATATTGGTAATGATTGTTGGTATTTGCCATTTTTGTGGCTGTCTGATATTGCAGGGGGGGAGTTGTTTTAGTAGAGCCCTGTGGAAAATAAACCACATTTGCAGAAGAATCCTGAGGATTAGTCAGGGCAAACTGTTTTACTCAGCTCATTACCATGATGATACTTTTCCTCCTCAGTCATCAATTATTTGCTGTAACGTCTCTAATGTTTTTCTCTTTCTCAGCTGAAACTGTTACATTTTCTGTGACAATGACTCATCTATCTGTAGCTAGAGTGAAATTCCAGGTAAGTATTAAACATTATCCTTTGTTCACAATAGTTAAGTAAGCGTGTGCTCTTAGAGTGCTTTCCTAGGATTTTAGAGCACTTTATGGCCATTCATTCAGTAATCCTCATCAAAGAAAGCTGAGGAAAATAAAATGTAGACCAACTTATTCTCATAGAGTCTGATTATTTTAAGCATTACAGC
The DNA here is from genome assembly GCA_033459285.1 of Clamator glandarius. Taxonomy (NCBI): domain Eukaryota; kingdom Metazoa; phylum Chordata; class Aves; order Cuculiformes; family Cuculidae; genus Clamator; species Clamator glandarius. The sequence continues at coordinate 1,084,960 of JAUNZM010000463.1, read as the reverse complement.
TCACACAGGAGTCCGTGTGCATAAGGCGCTTGGTTGGCATAATATCCTATTTTAGGGAAACTATCACATAGTGCACTATAGTGTTTGCAGGACATTTTTCTTTTCCCACAGCATTACAGTAAAAAAATACAGAATATAATGGAAGCAATGTAAAAAGTAATCACCAGAATCTATGGGCAACTGCTCTTGAGACGTGGCATTGAAATACACGCTTTACCTGCTTATATACAGGTTAGGTGAGCTGTGCTGTAGCTCTGGAATCTGGTGCCACAAACAGGCTGGTTCCTGCTGGGATGGGGACCTTTTCACTCTGGTTCTGGGTGTGTTCCTATAGCAACAATCTACCTATATGTCCATAGGGAATATGATAGAAACTCATCTACTAATAGATGATTTGTCAGAGGTAGCCTTTTAGAGTAGGTGAAGAGAAAGCAGAGGAAACATTGCTTGGTGGTGACCTCTGTTTCAGGATTGCACTTCTAATTCTAGCCCTGACTCGCTAGAGCCTTGGAAAGTCACAGCGCTTTTGTTCTAGAAAAGACTGGGTAAAGAAAGGAGCCATTCTGTTCTAATAGCAAACATCCATTTTATTGTAACACTGCCTGGAGTTCATTTACAGGAAAAATCCAATGGCTTTGTTCTTTCTCTCTATGCAGCTAATAAGACTCACAACTAAGTATTTCCAGTTTCTAGTTCTGCATCTTCCAGTACCACTTCCCTTTTTTTCACTTATCAAAATATTGAAATAATCCAGATATCTTGAGTTACTCACACCAGTTCCTGAAAAGATATGAACTCAACTACATGGGTAGAATAAAGGGCAAGTTTCTCATATGTGGGGACAACAACAAAAATAGACAACTGCTCCCTCTCGTACATATTTAGAGGGCTCTTGGGTGATGGCGAAAGGAATCAGGCTAACACAGAAATCTTACAGTGTCTGAGAAAACGAATGTATTGATGCTCACTTTTACTAGCAACCCCAGGTGCCACTTGTGTAGGTGTTCATGCCACACTTCTCTCCAGCTACAGTTGTTCCCATATCCCCTGCAGGTTTAGGTGGGGGATTGGTACTTCATAGGCAGAATCTGGTTTACTTTGAGATTTAATTCCTTAATTGCCACATTTGCCATTATCTGAAACTTCTAGCTGGCACTGTTAGACTTAGCGAGTTGTGAAGGTGAAGGAGTGCTGTGCCCATGTCCACAAGTTTTAGGTTTTTTTAAATTTATTTTATTAGCAGGCTGGGTTGTTTAACAGACAAATATCGGAGGCTTCACTTTATTAGCTACAAAATACGTGTTGATGATTTATGTTTTAGTGAAACTCTTACCCAGACAATGTTTATCACTCATGCTGCCAGGAATTTGTGCTTTGAGACAAACTAGCTCAGGTTCTTCAACACCTATGTTTTATTTCTTCTATAGAAATATCAGAATAAGGAATTGAAGGCTTTCAGGTAGGTTTTTGAGTTTGAAAATATCACGTATCGTTGAAAAATGCCTGAGCTGGGAGGAGGCTCCAAGTATGTCACACTATCCCAAAGTGTCGAGATTTCTGGAACAGCATCCAACAAAACAAAGGCATACCATGCATCTTTACAGGTGTTTTTTACAGGATTTTGCAGTTTTTATCAACCTATGTTTGAGTGTTCTCTGGCTTTGCTCTGATGTCTAGTGATCCACCTAAAATTGCTATAGCCATTGCTGTAAATTTCCCTGGGGCTTGGCTTGAGCTGTAGATGAACTTCGTCAGTAATTGTACCAAGCAATGCAATCTCGTATCTACAGTGTGTGGCAGGGATTTGAATACTGATCAATACCAGGGTTTGCTGCCATGTATGTGTAAAATGCTAGGTGAGGTGAGGCTGCATAGCTAAAGATGAGTAAAAACAAAGTAGATAAATGGATTGAAAGGAAAATGCTGTGTATCGTGTGTATATATGCACATATAAAATCTGGTTCAAAAGAGACTCGTTAGAACTGAACAAGTCTGAGCGAGAATTAATGGCCCACACCTGGGAATAAGAGGCGAATTCTCAAGTATCCAGGTTTAGTAACTGCCACACCTGTCCTATATTCCCAAAAGCATAAATGAGGCCTGCAAGGATTTAGATAGCTTAGCTTCTGAATGCACAGTGCCATGGCTCTTTTCCAAGGCATCATCAGTCACCGCATGAAAATCCCCACCCATAATTACCAGGGCATTATTTGTCACAGGGCATACTCTAGTGAAGAACTTTGCTTTATTCACATGATAGCAAGAAGAGTAAGTAGTTTTAGGGATGAATTTTATCCAGACTTGAAAGTGGTTCTTCAGAACAGAAGGCTAAAATAAATGCCCTTCCAGAAAAGCAATGAAACTGGAGAGGCACAGCTCTGCTTCCTCTTCAATCTCATGGTGCTGGGAGGAGGAAGATACAAACTCCTTTCCTATCGATGTTTTTTTTTTTCCCTGCAACCTGTATGACCTTTGAAATACCTTGAAAAGCTCAGTGAACAGCCTCTTGGAAAGAAAAAAAGAAACTAAGGGCTTGTCACCTGGCAGGGGATCGTCCACCTGAATGTTTACTCTGCCTGCGTCATCAAAGTGAGTGGAAAATGAGTTAGTTCTGCCTGGATGGCACAAAATATGTGGGAGGACAAATAATTAAGGTGGTCTACTGGCGATTACAGCCTGTCTGTCACTGACCTGCTGCTAACATCAAGGAGAACTTTGTGCTAGGTAACTCCTGACAGTGATGGTTCCGTCAGGGAAGCAGAGTCTTGCTCTTGTCTCAAACAGAAAAGAAGTTCTTGCCTCAACAGTGCCATCTCCTTCCAGAAAGCTGATATCTCTGCATTTGGTAACTGTTTTTTTCTGCTTCTGCCTCCTGAAGTGGAAGCAAATTCCAAAGAAACAGTGGGGCACAATGCTGTGCTCTTTGGCTCTGGGTATCTCCCAACACACTATAGACTCCCAGAAGAACAAAGCAATTACACTCATACTTGCAGGCACCTGAATTTCTCTGTCATAGTGAATTCACCATACACAAGCTAGAGTTGGGTTTCTATCGAATATAAAAACTGCAGCCAAGTTTGTAGAAAGAAGTCACTTTGGTAGCTTGTCCTAGGGACAAAAATGTTACTGGAGAAGGGTTCATCTGGTTTCCTCTCCTCCCAGCAGTAACTGGATCAGATTTCTTGACAGACAAGAGAAGCTTTACGCTTCCATCGCTAGCATGTCCTTTGAGGTCGTGTTTCTGCACCTCACTAGCCTTAAAAACCAACTCCTAGATCTCTGTACAGAGGAAACGTTCCTTTTTCTGAGTTTCTAAGCCATTGTGTGGGGGTTTTCTGCATCAAGTGTGATTTAGTTGATCATAAGTTCTTCCACAATTAAGACACCAACTGAAATTGTCAGGAATTTTGCCTAAGAAAAGAATTCAGGATCAGCAGTATTATAACAAAGTTGTTACAAACAAGTTGCCCAGGGAGGAAGTGGAGGCCCCAGTCCTGGAAATATTTAAGATCGGGTGGGTTGGGGCTCTGAGCAACCTGAGCCAGTTAAAGATGTCCCCATTCTGCAGGGGGAAGTTGGACTGGATGAGCTGTAAAGGTTTCTGTGATTCTAAGATGAAATTGATGTTGGTGACTTAGAGGGGAACAGCCTGTCTGTGAGAATATGGGAGAAAAAAAGTAATATGCAAAGGAAAATGTTGATGTGAACACAGAACGCTGCAAAACAGATTGAACCTGCTTTCATAGACTCCCAGTGCTGTTTGTGTACTGGCAATCGATAAAATGCCAGCAGCCACTTGGCAGAGACTGAGACTGACTCTGTGGCTTCCCCAAAGGCTCTTTCTCTGCATGCCCAATATTTGCTGAACATACACATTCCGAAGAGGACTTTACCAAGGTGTACACAGCCATAGAAACCTTCAAAGCACACAATGGATGTGGTTAAAGTCACAAGCGTTTCTCCAGGTTTTTGAGGTCCTTCTCCAGGGAGTAGAGGTGTTGCTTTGAAGTCACCCACAGTCCCTGTGGAAGTGCGGTTTGGCAGTTGGAGAAAAGGACTTTGCTTACCAGGAAATTAAATTCTTCGAGGTACGTTGCTTATGTGTACCTTCACCTCACGTCCTCTTTTTCCTCTTGTGTAAAGCCCCTTTGACGTTAAGGGACTCGCCCAGGAGCGTAGCACATGTGCTGGTCTTTTCCTTCCCGTGAACTAAATGAGGACAGGATGAGTGCCTCCAGGTGGATGGATGCCAGCAGGAACACACGCACGGGCAGCCAGTCCCAGAGAATTCCAGCCATGAGAGACTACCTTACCACTAACAAGCTAAGGTGGGATGTTGTGCTTTGCTGGTGCCATAAATAACTGGAAAGCCTTGGGCAGTTTCTTTCTGAGTGGTTTTAAATAGATTTCTGGAAAGATTTTCAGTAGTCTGAAAGTTTGATACATGTCACATGTTCTGATACTCTACAACCAGATGGATTTTTTCTTAGCCTTGACCAAAATATGTAGATCCAAGGACTTCTAAGCAGTTCAGTGCTGGAAGGGAGATTTGCCTGAATAGCTCTGAGCCCACTGAACAAACAGGCAAGGGGCACGAGAGCAAAGTCTGGCTTCCTGTAGACCATCAGAAGATCTGAGCTCTGCCTCCAGCGTTTCCCACAGTTTGAACACTGAGCCTTTTCTTATCACAGAGACACAGATATTTAGGATTTTATTGTCTTTCATAGAATTCAGGCACCAGTTTTTGCATTTGCAGTGGAATCAGCAGCTGAGCTGGCAGAGGTCTCTGTACAAGGGGCAGCAAGAGTTAGGAGACCCACAGTGTCTTGCACTTCCATAAAAGAGAAGGAAACATGAGCCTCAAACTTTTATCAGTTTGCTGCTGAGCTGGGAAAGTTATGTTTATTTCAGTTTATTAATAAGGGAGAAGATTAATTCGCAAGTGGTCTGGACGCTACCATAGGTGCAAATGATCTCTTGATGACTTAAGTTAAATGTAAATGATCCATAAGCCCTGCACTTAGTTATATAAATACTTCCATCTACTAAGCCTTCCTGAAAGGCTCCAGAATGTTCTTGCTGGTGTGGAATAGCTCCCTTTTTAATGGAAAATACTGACCCGCTATCAGCTGTAGTGTCCTATCCAACCTGAATACCAGCTGTATTGGCTGTGGTGACTGTCAGCAATTGTCTTTCTGACCAAGAGCAACGGGATTCTGTGCAGTTACGCTTTTCTGTCCTTCTGTTTTGACAGCCGAGTGTCAGACTGCAGACAACCAGCACAGATACTTTCCTACATGGTATTGAAAAGGATTGCCTCCCCTGTGCTATGGGTTCTATGGCATTCAGGCTTTTAAATCATCATCTTTCTCTTAAAATCATGCATTTTAATAAAACAAAATCCAGTACTGTAGCACCCAACACTAAAATGTCTTGCACGAATTCTATATAGGATGGTGCAACTCTGAAAATTTGGAATTTTTACCTGCTTTTAAAAAATAGAGGACAAGGGTTTTTTTCAAAATTAAATTTTACTTTGCCATGCTAAATTTCACTTTATGTTCTATGTACGATGTTTGTGTCATAAATGTGACCGGTTTGTACTGTTCATATTCCCCATGAACAGGACATTGGGGTTTGTTGAGGAATGTGGGATTTATGCTGATATTAAGATATTGCCTGTAAATTGCATAAAATTAGCATAAAGCTTAATTGTTTAAGCCTGCAAGAATTATTCAGGGTGAACGATTTAGACTCAAAAAAACTTATTACCAGTTCTTATCTTTGCTTACATCAGCAGAAGGAAAATAATAGGTATTTTTGCAGTATGGGAACCCGGTTGCATAGCCAGTTCATTTTTTTCACTTAGAAACACAAGTAGTTTGCGAGAAGTTCTTGTGTGGAATGAGAAACCTCTCAGCCCTGGGCTCTTGCTGAATGACTGGCTTTGATCATACCGAGCTCCGCTATTAACTACATGGCCATGTAAGTCTCCTGACGTTGTTGCTACCTCCTGGTTGAAGGGCAGTGCCTTTTTAGCCTTGCTTTACGAGGATTAGATACAAAACCATCTTGCAAACAGCCTAGCATTGTCACTGCCTTTTTACTTTCTGAAACATTATTGCAAACAAAATATCATTTTTATGCTTCCATAAAACGAATTACAAAGATGATGGGTCCCATCAAAATCAGTCCTCTGGGCTTATTCATAGGAATTCTGATAATATATATTTAAAGCACTCAGTAGCTCAACTGTCAGCTGCCTTTAAAAACTAAGCAGGAGGAATAGTTTGTTTCAAGTATCACAGTTCGAGCTAGCAAGTCCTGTTTCCTCTAAAATCCTTTGTCTTAGTAACCTCCCAACTTTAGTTTCTAGGTGTTAATGGGACAGTGATCCTTTCAGGGAACACCTACTGATCATTAGACTCACCTGGTTTGTGATTCACTCTTACTGCCCCTAAGATAAAGGCTTGTTTTACTTAAAGCATAAAACATAAATGCAAAGGTCTTGCGAAGCTCCTGCGGCAGTGAGTGATGTCTCCTTATTTTTATGCTGAATGTCACTGTGAGCAACCTCTCTTTCTACAAAGGCTTAGGAAGCCCAATAGGCGTTACCTCAGCAGGCAGCAGTGCCGGGTCCTTTTGCTGGAGGTTCTCGAGTGGCCTTTGGAATCCCTGCAGGGAATGACATCCGTATCCGCCATCACTGCCCGCGGCTGTGGAAGAGCCAGTGCTGCCCCAGGATGCTGCATGGTCAGCCTTGAGGGGAAGTCACTGCAGCAGGGTCAGCTGCAGTCCCAGTGCTACAGCTGGGAACATTGGTACCATGTGCCAGGTTGTCAGTGGGAGCTGCCTCTTAGGTCTCATCCCTGGACAGTGGTTACTCTTAGGAGAGTCAGGAAATTCTGCTGCATAATTTCTATGCTGGCTAAGGGGCTGCACCAGTTCCTACTCGGATCAGTAAGTCTTCAATTCAATAGACTAGGAATAGGGTCTAGAAAAAAAACAACTGTATTTCCTATAGGCTCCCTTAAGGATATAATGGCAAAAATCAAAAAAAAGAGAAAAGAATAACATTATCTTGGCAGTTATATAATGGAATAAATTTATTTCAAGATGTAACTTAACTTTTCCATTTTAAAAAAGATAAAAATAACAAGGAAGTGCATGAAAAATAGTGTTTCATTTGTAGGGAAGAAGTAGTCAAACTTTTGCACACTCATTGGTTGTGATATTAGCAGAGGACATAGGAGAGATTAAATTCTCCGCTTTGCTGTTTATTTCTTGTGTGGCCTTGGCAAGCCATTCCATCTGTCGGCTCCCTAGCTGTGAAATAGAGAGTAACGACACTGCTCCACCTCCCAGGGAGATGTAAGCATGAATGAATTAAAGATTGTGAGCTATTCATGATGAGAGAAACCACTGAAGCTGGTAAGGTAGAAGACTGGAAAGTAAACTCAGGCATGAAAGAAGGGAGGTTATTGTTTAGTCTGAGGTAAAAGACTAGAGAGAGAAGGGATGATTTGTGGATAGGCCAAAGGGATAATGGGTGCATACCAGCAGAAGAACTGTAAACATGATCGGGGAAGTCTTGAGGCAAAGGTGGTGGCCTAATACTGCAGAAGAAACAGTATGGTGAGAGGTGAACAGCACATCCTTTTGTTGTGGTATTTCAAGTGTTTGTTTTTGTAACAGAATTTAATCCTGTATCTGAAAAGCATTTGGAATATTCTGGGCACTATGAATATGGTCAGTGAAAGAGGAACTGTGTGTGTAATGGCTTGTTAACATGCAAAAATTGTGAACGGATAAACCACTTAGAGCTGCACAGACTGATCGTACATGATTGCAGGCGACAAGTTGGAAACTGATGGGGTTATAAGCACCATTTGCATGGAGGTGAGCGGTAATTAGGCAAATGGAAGTGAAAAGATGCTCCCAGCCAGCCAGCTTGGTAATTGCAAAGGAGTGAACTCTTTGGAGAGGAGCCAGAAGTTAGCAGAGCACAAAGACAGCAGGGATGGAGGACATGGTCATAGAGCCCCTGAAGGCACAGGGCACAGCACTATGCCCAGCCGAGGACAGTGTCCCCGTGTCACTCCCAGCACAGCTGTGATGGCCCTAGCACCCATCTCTGCCCTGGCCCCATCAGCATCTTCTCAACCTCCCCCCTTCTGCTGGTGGTAGAGAGGAGAGGTTGGGCTGTGCCGGCATTCTTCCCAACAAGTTTTGCGTGCAGACAGGACGTCGTTGGTAGCAATAGAATAACAAGGTAGTAAAATAAATGTGTAATAGCTTTCTGATTCTTAACAAGGGGGGGCACATGACGTGTTCTGAACGGTTGGATCAGGAAGCAGAGTGCTGCGCTGCCCACACAGCCTACAAAGCCAGCCTGGATCCCATAGCCAGGGAGCCCCCTTTGCAGCCCTTGGGAGTTGAGGGTCTGAGAATAGCATGGGAACCAAGGAGAAATGAAGAGACTTCAGTGTTCCTGTGTGATTAAAAGCTCTTAACAGTCACAAAATTCACTTACATAAAGTGGATATTTCCATAATCCATAAAAACATAATCCACGATTATGTTTTGCTATTCAGTTTCCTTCCCTGCTAGCTGGCACCAGCACAGCTGACAATTATTGTACTTTTGGTGCTGTTTAGCTTTGTCGAGCCCTTCTCCAGTCCTCCCTTAGCTTCTTGGTGGCAAGATCTGCTTTGAGATGGAGAACAGCACCCTCAAGAGTTGACAGCGCTGCTTCAGGGATCCCTAGCATGCAACACATCTTCCTCTTGTAGTTAAATTCACTCCCTGACACACCGAACTGAAGCAATGAGAACAAAAGTTTTCTCTTCCCATTAGATGTGAAATATTTGGTAGCAGTTACTGTTGATGTGAACATGGAAATATGCAGTTGTGCTCATCTGAGGGATGATCAGCTTCTAAACCTTTTGTTTGCCTTCAGAGAAGGAGGGGCAATAAAAAGACAAAGATTTCGCTTATTTGTCTGTGTCTGGGAATCTTGTTTTATACCATATTAAAACAATTTGAACAGGAATTTATGTTTTTGTGTAAAAAGAGATTATTTAAAAGTTCTTAACTTAGATAAAAGGGGTCTGTATAAAAAAAAAAAAAATACCGAGCAAACCAGTCCTTAAATTGTGGGGACTTGTTCGTTAATTACAGTAATTAGGAATGGAATCTGATCCTAAAATTTCTGATTTACTTTGAATTTCTTTTAATATGTGGTTAGGCCTTAATTTCAGAATGATTATAAATTGTGAGAATGTTTTAAGACTACAGAGGCGTAGGTATTGTTATTAAATTACAAACTGAGTTATAGGCTTCTGTCCTTTCATGCAGCACTGACCTTTTATTTTAAATGTGTATGGCCTACTCCTGGTTTTGCCAGCTCCAGAGCCGGATGAGGCCCTTAGAAAGCTCCGAGTATAAACTACTCGCCAGCGACAATTCCAGATGATATTTCTCCCAGCAAGCAAAAAATCCAGCTCTGGGTTTGCCCCTTTTCTTGGAACGGGTCCCCTCGAGTAGAACAAGCAGAATCCAAACAGTTAGGTGCAATCGGGGACGTTTTACTCTGCACTCTGATGCATCTGACTCGCTTCTGTCTCAGGCTCTGGGCTTTTCTCTGCATCATGACTCTGTTCAGAGTTGTTCTCCCCGCTATGGGGTTGTTTAGACGGTGCTACCTGTCCCTGTGGGCAACTGAAAGCACCCTGCGAGGCACTGCTGTGCCAAAGCCAGCTTCTACCCTTTTAGAAAACACTGACTGGAGATAAAAATAATTTAGGACTGATTTTTCTTCCTGTTGATAGTGATGTGCGGAGAGGTAAAGAGTATATTCTAGAGCTGTAAATGAATGTGTTTCCCTGCTATAATTAAAGAGTCCTTTCTCCCAAGAGGGTACTAGAGTGCAAAAGACAACAGACTCCTTGCTTTTGCTCATGAAACAGAGGTTTGCGTGTGCATTGTGTGATATGAAAGCATGGTTCCTGATACAGCATAATTTTATTTCCCATTTAAGACTTTGTCAATTATTTTTAATCGCAAAGAATCTATCAATCCTTTTCTGAGCAGTGAATTCACTGTTGCGAGTTTCTGGTTTGCTAGAACACCCAAGACTTACTAAGGCTTACAGGAATTCTTTTTCCCAGCCCTCGCTATGGTTGAATTTTTGTCTCTGCAAACCTTCCTGTGGCAATTTTAGGACTGTGCCTGCTCCGATGGCCTTGACGTGTCCCTTCTCTTTGCCAGTTTGAAAGGGACCGTGCGGACCAGCAATGCGAGATGCCAGGGGGGCTTCCTGAGGTTCAGTGGGGAGGCGATGTGAGAGCCCCCTGCACCCTCACCCTCTGCAAACGGGGGCTGCTGGAAAGCCGCGGCTTCACGCTGGAGCTGCTGGAAGGACATTCCCCGCTGCCCCGGGAGAGGAGGCGGCTCGGCTGCCAGCTCCGCTCCCCAGTCCCGCCGCCCGGGAATAGCCATTCCCTTCCCCGAAGCCCGTGGGAGCAGGGAGGCCAGCAAGGCAGACGGCGGCTCCAGGAGCTCACGCCCGGGTTCCCACCGCGTTATCCTGGGAAAAACCGGCAGCGTGTCGGCGCTGGGGCTGCCGAGCGCGCCTGGTGGGAGATCCCTGTTTAAATGTGCCGGCTCCCCCCCAGCTGCTCCTCCGGGATCGGGCTGCTCCATCCCGGCAGGGCGGCTCCTCCGGGATCGGGCTGCTCCATCCCGGCAGGGCGGCTCCTCCGGGATCGGGCTGCTCCATCCCGGCAGGGCGGCTCCTCCGGGATCGGGCTGCTCCATCCCGGCAGGGCGGCTCCTCCGGGATCGGGCTGCTCCATCCCGGCGGCTCCTCCGGGATCGGGCTGCTTCATCCCGGCGGCTCCTCCGGGATCGGGCTGCTCCATCCCGGCGGCTCCTCCGGGATCGGGCTGCTCCATCCCGGCGGCTCCTCCGGGATCGGGCTGCTCCATCCCGGCTGCTCCTCCGGGATCGGGCTGCTCCCTCCCGGCGGCTCCTCCGGGATCGGGCTGCTCCATCCCGGCAGGGCAGCTCCTCCGGGATCGGGCTGCTCCATCCCGGCGGCTCCTCCGGGATCGGGCTGCTCCATCCCGGCTGCTCCTCCGGGATCGGGCTGCTCCATCCCGGCAGGGCAGCTCCTCCGGGATCGGGCTGCTCCATCCCGGCAGGGCAGCTCCTCCGGGATCGGGCTGCTCCATCCCGGCAGGGCAGCTCCTCCGGGATCGGGCTGCTCCATCCCGGCAGGGCGGCTCCTCCGGGATCGGGCTGCTCCCTCCCGGCGGCTCCTCCGGGATCGGGCTGCTCGCCCCGCTCGCCCGGCTGGTGGCCACGGCCGGTGAAGCAGCGCAGGCAAACACGGCGAGGGCGAATATTGGCGAGCGCCGGCGAACTTTGAGAGCGGGGAGCAGCCGGGGGGTGCTGGGCCGAGGAAACATCCCCGCGCCGGTCAGCACGGAGCCTCCTGGAGCCGCGGCGGCGAGGAGCGGGGCTGCCCCGGGTAGAGGGAGGAAGGAAAAGAGGGAAAGGGGGGAAAGGGGGAAGGAAAGCAGGAGGGAAGGAAGGAAGAAGGAGGGAAAGAGAGGAGGGCAGGAGGGCGGCCCTGCCCTGCGCGGCGGTCAAAGGTTCCCAGCAGGAGGCCGGGCACTAGAGGGCGATCCCCGGCCCCGCGGCGGGCGGCTATAAGTAGGGCTGGCGGGAGGCAGGCAGCCCACTAGGACGGGGCGGCAGGCGGCGAGCGGGGCCGGGGCGGGACGGGCGGGGGACAGGGAAGCAGCCTGCGGGGCTGCCGCCGCCCGGCCCGAACCCTGGATCGCGGGAGCCCTTCGCCATGCCCGGCAGACTGTAGGTGCTTCATGGAGCAAGCCAACTTCTACGAGGTCGATTCTCGGCCCCCGATGAGCAGCGGGCAGCACCACCACCTCCAGACTCCCCTTCCCGGCGGCGCCTACGGCTACAGAGAGGCTCCCTCGGCGGCGGCACCTGCCGCGGGCGGCGCAGAGCTCGGCGACATCTGCGACAACGAGAACTCCATCGACATCAGCGCCTACATCGACCCCGCCGCCTTCAACGACGAGTTCCTGGCCGACCTGTTCCAGCACAGCAAGCAGCAGGAGAAAGCCAAGGCGGCGCTGGCCGGGGATTTCGACTTCCACGGCATGCACGGGGCGGGCGCCGCCGCCTCGGCCCCGGGGCACCCCGCGCAGCCCCCGCCGCAGCCGCTCTTCGGCTGCGTGCCCGGCTACATGGACGGCAAGCTCGACCCCCTCTACGAGCGCATCGCCGCGCCGGGCCTGCGGCCGCTGGTCATCAAGCAGGAGCCCCGCGAGGACGAGGAGGCGGCGGCGGTCAAGTCGGCCGCGCTGTCGGCGCTTTACCACGCTCCGCAGCAGCAGCATCACCACCACCAGCACCACCACCACCCGTCCCACCTGCAGTACCAGATCGCGCACTGCGCGCAGACCGCCGTGCACCTCCAGCCCGGCCACCCCACGCCGCCCCCCACGCCCGTGCCCAGCCCGCACCACCCGCCGCCCGGCGCCCTCAAGCTGCTGCCGTCCGACCACCGCGGCAAAGCCAAGAAGGCGGTGGACAAGAACAGCAACGAGTACCGGGTGCGCCGCGAGAGGAACAACATCGCGGTGCGCAAGAGCCGCGACAAGGCGAAGCAGCGCAACGTGGAGACGCAGCAGAAGGTGCTGGAGCTCACCACCGACAACGAGCGGCTGCGCAAGCGGGTGGAGCAGCTCACCCGCGAGCTCGAGACTCTGCGCGGCATCTTCAGGCAGCTGCCCGAGAGCTCGCTGGTCAAAGCCATGGGCAGCTGCGCTTAGGCCGGCGGGGGCGCTCCCCGCCCGCCCCCGGCGCCCCCGGCCCGGCCAGGACGGCGGCTCCTGCCCTTCCCTTTTCTCTTGAGTCGGTTCCGTTTGGTTTCGTGCCGTTCGTTGGGCTTTTTCGACGATTAACGACCGACGCGAGAAGCCGGGGCAGCTGTGGCGTTCAGAGGTTTGTGCCTTAGGGATGACGCACGAATAGGCTGAGAACGCGGTGGGTTTTGTTAAGGAGAGAGGCGAGGGGAAGGAGGAAAGCCGAAAGCCCACGTGTCTACACAGGGTAAATAATAATAATAATAATAATAATAATAATAATAATAGTAATAAAGCACACACGGCCATCCGATGTGCCTTAAAAGCTGGCTGCGGGAGCTCTGGGGCTCCCTGTGCCCTGCAGCCTGGCAGGGCGTGAGGAGAAAGGGGCGATGGACGTGCGGGTGTGCAGGATGGGGTGTCCGACCCCCCCAGATGGCCTGCAGCGCGGCTGTGGGGACACTGGCCAGGGGACGGGGGCTCAAGGCCGAGGCGTGTGGCACCAGCCGCCTGCGAGAGCTGCGGGGCAGCTGCCGGACTGCTGCCAGGACTGTCCCAGCCTGGCCGGGCTGCCCCTGCCCAGCCCTGTCCCTGCCCTGCCGGACACACGGACAGCCTGGGACTCGCGAGGGAGGGCGGCGAGCCCCCTCCAGCAAAAGGAAGAGCAGCAGAGTCTTGTACTGTATGTCGCGACATGGCGAAGCACAAATGAATAAATACCTATCGATGCGGGTATTTACTATGAACTTCCAGTGTATTTTGCTTTATTCCAGGACGGTCAGCTCGTTTCCACGTCCCTGTCTGCCCAAGCTGTGCCTCATGTAATGTGAAAGCCTTTCTGTGTATACTAGCTACACTTTATTTTTATTGCATTACTTCGATCTTTGCCATCACACGACTTTCTTATCTGGTGACAGAGACTATGCCCTTGTGCTGCAACGTTATTTTATTATTTGTGTGGGTGAGTGTGAGTGTGTGTTGGCTTCCTCGTGGTGCCCGGGGCTGGCTGCTGCCTCCCGACCCCAAGCAGGGCCGCGGGGCTGCCTGCGCTGGGGCGAGGAGCCTGCAGCACCTTTGGACTCTGGAGCTTCTCCCAGGGTGAGAGAAAAACAAACAAACAAACAAACAGGTCCCCTTCCAGGGAGCGCGGGTAGGCGTACAGAGCGTTTCTTCCTTGTGTCGTGCCTGCAGAAGAATTCGTCTGGTTGGGAGAGTTGTGACGGGAGAGGAGGACGAGGCGGAGAGGTGAAGCTGTTGGAAAGCCTGTGTCTGCGTGTGTGAGGTGTGTGTCTGGGTATGTATACGTGTATGTATATGCACACACATCAGTGGGGTTTTTTAATTGGGGGGTGGGGGGAGAACTGCATATAAAGTTTGTCCAAAGTCCTGGTTACCTTCATAAATAAACAGCATATATTCTACCATAACTGCTCCCTTTGCTGTGTGTTTCCAGTTCTTCCGTAGCAGAAGTGTGGAAGCCATCCACTTTCTCCAGACGATGCATCCCACTCTCCGCCGGCACCTGCATCCCCTGCCAGGCCTGCAAAGCAAACAGGAGCCCAGTTCCCTGGGTTTTGCCCCAAAGAGATAAATAAATACCTGGTTGCCTTTAAGAGAAGGGCAATTTCCTAACTGCTGGTGGTGCCAGCTGTGTGCCTGTGAGTCACTCCTCGCTGCACCCCTGCTCCGCCTGCCCGGAACTGCTGGAAGGAGGGATGAGGAGGGCAAGGGCTCGGACCTGGGAGAGCAGAGGAGGCTCCATCCCAGACCTGCAACCACCAGCAGTGACCGGTGCTGTCCCACCCGTTGCTCAGAGAATCACAAAACACCAGGTTGGAAGGGACCTCCAGGATCACCTGGTCCAACCTTTTTAGGTGATAAATCGCTTAAATGAGATGGCCTAGCACCCTGTGAGCTGTAGAGGAGTCCACCGCTCCCCTGGGGAAATTATTCCAATGCTTAATTGTTCTCATGGGGAAAAATTTCTATCTGGAGTCCAATAGGAATCTCCTCAGGAGCAATTTATGCCTTCCCCTCCACCAGGGCTTCATACCTGGCTGCCTCAAGCCTGTGAGGAAAAGCCACCCCCCACCTCATCACCCTCAGCAGCACCTGTGTCCACCTTGTCCCAGGGAGGGTGATCCAGCTGGGAATGCTGAGCTCACCCAGCTGGCACATCAACAGGCATTATAACACCCCACAGAGAGATTTGGAGCCACAAGTGCCTGAGCCAGGGGTGCCCAAGCTATGTCCTCCCCTCCCCCCAGGGCTCCCCAGGCGCCGTGTGAGCCCCACTTGGTGCCCTGGGCTGGCAGCTGCCCTGCCACGAGGGCGTAGCTCGGGGATGAGGGGCTTTGCCCCCTCCAGGTGGGTTCATCCCTTTCTGCAAGGGGGAATAAAGGCAAGGCTGTTCCTCCAAAATCTACTGGGATAGCTGGTCTTCAAGTACTAGCTACTCAGGATGGGTAAGAGGTAAGTGCAGCTCACCGAATGGTTTGAGTGGGAAGGGACCTTGAAGCCCATCCAGTTCCTCCCCCCCTGCAGTGGCAGGGACACCTCCCACTGGATCAGGGGCTCCAAGCCCCATCCAGCCTGGCCTTGAACCCCTCCAGGGGTGGGGCAGCCACCCCTGCTCTGGGCAACCTGGGCCAGAGTCTCCTTACCCTCACAGCAAAACATTTCTTTGTAATATCTAATCTAAGTATCCCCTCTTTCAATTGAAATCGTTCCTCCTCCTCCTGTCCCTGCAGTCCCTGATAAAGAGCCCCTCTCAGCTTTCCCCTTTCTGTACTGGAAGGGAAAAGCTTTTACTTCTCAGTTAGGTGTAAATGGGGGAATTTGGAGCTGGTAATTTTCCAAGGGAAGAGTTAAGTGCTAGTGGTGTCAGGTAAAAAGAATGACTTTTACTTGTGCTTCCTTCCTCCCCCAGCCCTGCAGAGCTGCTCTTCTGTCAGGTATGATGTGCCTAACTGAGTAATGCTGTCTAACGTGTAAAGTGGGGAAATGCTGTTATCATTTGAGCAAAGATTATTGCAGGGTATATGTGGGAGGGACTGTAATCTAGTGGTTAGAGCATGGGAATACAGTCCTGGTCGTTTGAGTTATGTTCTGAGCTGTGACTCACTCTGTGTTTTTGTGTGTGTAGCTTCAGCAAATCATTTATGGCCTCAGACAAAGCAGATTTTTCCATTAATTTAAAGGAACTGTAGATTAAACAGGTCTTCCTTCAATGGCAGAAGAATCAACCATTCTGTGATTCAAAATTAAGATCATCTATCTACCACACAGGTGTTTCAATAGTTATATAAACACATCATGCCCTGGGATAGTATGAAGGGTAAATTATTGATAGTAGAATGGAGTTTAGAGACACTTGCCTTAAACATGGTGCCAAAGCGAGCAGTGTCCCCTAGCTCTGGTCACGGGCTGAGCCTTCGGCAAGGCCCCCAGCCACGTCCTAGACCAAGTTCTAGCAGCACAGGACTCTTTGTAGCCTCTGTGCTTTCTGCAGCCCGTGTTTTGCTCTGGCAGCCCCTTTCCAGCCCCCCCAGCTGCAGCTCTGCCTTTTCTCTTCCCCTCAGCCCTTCCCCCAGCACAGAGCTGAGCCTCCTACAAGCCCCTAAGTCCTTGCCCAGGTGAAAAACGTTCTCAGAGCGGCACGTTCAGGGGTGGTTGCCCGAGCAGCAGAGGCAAAGCGAGCTGCACTGCAGTGCCTTGGTCGCGTTCGTGCCCTGTGCCCGGCCTGTTTTGGCAGGCGGGCTGTGTAAAGGGGTTTTGTGCGCTACTCCAACCAGCACGGGACAGCTGGAGCTGGAAGGGACCTTTGGGGACCATCTCGGCCAGCACGCCGCTGCGAAACGGGCTGCCAGCCCTTGCGGGTGCTGCGGGGGAGGCTGGCAGGGGACGCTGCGGGGCGCCGGGGACGCACAGGTAAGCGTGGCGGGGCTGGCTTCACCGTGGAGTTCCCCCTCGCCTCCCCGCACACACGCAGCCCACACCGCGACTGTTTCTCCTGGCAAGGGCGAGGGCTCGAGCAGCTCCAGCCCTGGGCAGGGTGCTGTGGGTGTGTAGATCCTCAGCGGCATTTGTCTTCACGACCGCGGGGTGGCTTTTTGAAAGGTTCCCACCGAGCCCGTTCCTTTTACTGCCAGCCTCTGCCTGCCCTGCTCTGGCAGCTCTTCCTTCTCCACCCTCGCCAGGCCCAGACGCGGGGTTGGGGACACGGAGGGGGTGAGACGTGGGGGTGGCCAGTGACTGGGAGGCCGAGCGAGTCCTGGCTCGTTGGGGAGGACGGGAGCAGTTGTCTGCGAGCACTGTGTACAGAGTTGAGAGCCTGCTCGCAATCGCAGCGAAGCCCCGCAGCGGGTCAGGGCTGGCAGAGGGGCCTCAGGAGAGCTCGACGATGGATTTCACTCCCCGATGCGACAAGCAAAGCTGCCCCCGAGGAGTTGGCCTCATCCGCCTCTCTCAGGGGGTTGGAGGGTAGGAAGAGTTTTCGGAGCATTCCACACGAATTCCGGCACTGAAGAAGGTGGAAGATGCTCTGCTGTTTGGAGAAAGCAAGTGCTTCTCAGTGCTTTGTCCTTACTGGTTTCAATTTATTGGGTGAATTGGATTTGACCCAGTTCCGTGGTGAAAAGAACGGCAGATGTCTGAGTAAAAGGTGGAGGAGCAGGCCCACTGCCCTCTCTTGGTGTCACAGATTAAGTGGAAAATAGCGTTTTACATGCTGACCTAGCTGGTTCTGGACGTCTTTCTCTTCCTCAGCAATGAAATCTGGTTTTATACAAGTGAAATCACATCCAAACACACACTTTGCATGGAAATACCCGCGTTTTGGTGTGATTTGCTGTATCGTTTCTGAGGTAACTGCATTTTTAAGCCGAGACAGTGCTTAGTAATGATAAGCAAATCACAAGAAACTTCAGACGAATCAGAATGTCTGCAGAGATACTTCCTTCCAGAGCAGATTATATTGTTAAGAATTTTTTTTTTATGGTTCTACTTACTATCTCAAACTTAGGCTGTGGATCCAAAGAGAGAAAGTCAGCCCTTATCCTGAAGAGTTTCCACCGCAGGTGGAAACTCTTCAGGATAAGGGCTGACTTTCTCTCAGCCTGTGCTCACAGTTTACTGAGCACCTAAATATCCAGAGTAACTCAGCTCTGTGTAGGTAGCCTGAAACAAAAGGCAGCTCTCTGGAACGCAGATTCTTTTTTTTGTTTGTTTGTTTGTAATTTCCATTATCAGGTTTCTCTCTAAGCTGTCCTGGCGAGGCAAAGGCAGCGTGTTTACACTACCTTGCCTGCCAAGTACTTTGCTGGAGACATCCACAAACTCCCTCTCCGTGTGGGAGCGACGGGGTGATGTCTTGAGGACTACGTGGGCGTACCTCTTTAATTGGAAGGGAATCCTCACAAAAGAGAATCTGATTCATTTACTCTAAATATTTAAGTGCAATTTTCTTAGTTTAACACCATCCTCTTTTACTGCAGTATTGCATCTTGCCTCTGAAATTAATAGTTAACCGCGGAGAAAGACAGGTCTGGCAGAATGGAAATCAGGCATTATATTATCCCATGAGTCACATACGTGCAGAGAACCAAACAAGTGTCAGCCAATGGCTTCGAGCCCAAAACATGTCAAAGAGGAGATGTGTATCATCGTTTATATGAAGTAGATAGAAAGCTTGTTGCTGTTCCCATTAAACAGGTTGGAGTTGTGCCACCGACTTCAGTGGGAACAGGATTGGGCCCACGCGGTGGAAGGTGGCTCTGGTTACCTGGCCTGACTGTATTTTCTGTGCAGCAGGGAAATGTAGTTTAACAGCAGTTCCTGGTCCACAGAGAGATTCGAGACCTCCCCTAGTTTCCAGCGTTGCCTCTTCCTTCAGTAGTTTGATGCCTCGTCCCCTCCTTCAAAACGCGAGGTTGTTCGGTAGCAGGCAGCGATGGATGCTTTGCCGCGTGCAGCTCCGCCGAGTAGCGAGTGGTGGTGGAGAGGGGTTAGCACAGCACCTTTTCTGAGCAGGGTTTTGTGATTTCTAATTATTTGCATTTAAAATAAATAACCGCATTTAGGACTTAACCCCACTTCAGGCATTCAAACAACTTTCTCTGGCAAAATCCCATCGGAGTCAGGGAAAGATTTGACTGAATAAATGCCTAAAAATGTGTTCAGACCTTTTAAGAACAACGGGGAACTTTCATACCTCTGTTTTCTCACTCTGGGTGTTCCCTCCACATCTTCTAATGCATCTGGCTGTGGATCTGCCTCAAGAACCGAATAAATCTTAGGCTGCTGATATGTGTTGGATCCACCGTGTGATTTGTACTGAGGTCCCTCGGGGAGAGGAGGCGATGCGAGCAAATACCAGTGCGTACACCCAAACCAGGAACTGTGAGAGCAGGGCTGAATGCCAGACCTGCTCTGGGTCACCAAGTGTCACACATTCTAGCTTTTATTATAAATACAAGCTTAGAGCCATCACGCGCGTTTTACTTTCGTTGCGTTGTCATTTATACGTTAGGGTCTGATTTGCTTTGATGGAAAGGGTTCAGTCCGGTGACTGAGAAAGTATATTTGCTAACTTTTAAAAAAGTGATTTTCACATTTTTTTATTGACGTGCCGGTTCAGTTAAAGCCCTGATGACAGAGTGAGGCTGAAATGAGTGTCTGTTGTTGATTCATAATTGTGCAAATTAGCATTTAGACTTCTCATAAAATAATATAAAATTCGGAGGGCGATGTGCCAGTGCTGCTTGCTTCATTCCAGTCAGCAACCCTCCTGTGTTTACTGGAACTCATGTTCAATATCAAAAGAAAGGGATTGCCAGAGTTTTCATACCAAAAATTTCTTGACCTATCTTGTTATTGGCCAGAGAATTGGCTTATTCCAGTTGTTTCTGGAGGCGAAGGGGGTTGCTATTGATGGCCATAAAACTAGGATTTTATCCCCTAGACCACAGTTTTAAGAATAGCACTGTATTTTTTTGGCTTGCCAAACGAGGAATGTATGTAATAACTCTATTGGCAACATTTATTTGAAAAGGCCAATATATGATTACCACATGAAAGCATCAAGTTCTGATTTTAAGCGAACATGTAGGTAATGTAAATAAATAAAGCTCTAGGTATACTGCTTGGTGTTTGCATTGTGAGCAATAACATTTGCAAATATCACGTCAAGTATTCCAAGTTGATAAAACCCATTTAAAGGTGGCCTTTGCTAAGGCAGTTTCCAAGTGGATATTTCCCCACGGCACCTAACAATATATAGGTCACTATATAATATGCGAAATATGTCACATATTTTTAATTTAGCTCACATAATTTATTTTGTAATTTGATTACCAAGTGGTGCAGGAAATCTGATTTTTTTTAGCTATCAGTCATATAACTGTAACTTTTATTAGCTGATTTGTATATGGATGATTACCTCAGAATTTTAAACAGTGACAGATGTTTCTTGACACAATTGGTGTTCGTCATGACTGTTGTTCAGTAGCTGGATATTCCTCAGCGTCACGTCAGTGACCTGGATTATCCCTGCAAGATCTCATGAGCAAACGGCTGAGAGAGAGTGTATTTTCCCATACTCTTCAAATCAAGTAAAATTTGCTTTTCCCCTTTCAGTAGCCAGTAGAAGATACCGAGCAAGGAGAACATTTTTGGCTCAGCTGAATGGCATAAGTTTTGGTATTTGCATTTCATGCTTATAACTGAGAAATGGTTCCTAAAGGCTCGCATACCACTGTGCCAGCTGCCTGCTCCATGCCCGGTACGGGTTACGGGTGCCTTTTCCCTGGTTTTGCTGGGCATTACTGGTGGAAGGACACCGAGCTGTGTCCACCTTTCCTTTGCTGGGTACAGAGAGACAGTTTGCCTACTGCTGTGGTCGCTCTTTTCCCTTTGCAAATGATAATGATGCAGCCGATGGTGACAGGAGCTCAGCTGGTGTCCGAGCTCTGCTTGTTCGCACTGCAGCAGGCACCGTGCTCCGGACTAACTGAGGGAGAGGGCTGAGCAAACGAGCACAGCAAGACTCTAACATGAGCCTGGCAATGCTGTCTCTGGCGCTGCTGTGTGTGTCAAACATGTGAGCAAAGGAGCAGGGTTCCCTTCACCAGCACGGTGCTGCAGCTCAGGTCGCTGCAGGCCAGCTGCAAGCAGCCACTGGTGAGTGGAAGCATAAACGAGGCCACGGGAGACACGGAGGGCTGTGTTCAGAAGGAAGGGTGATGCTGAGGGAAAGTAAGAGAAGAGAAAAGCATAAAGGGTGCAGTCAGGAGGCAGAAGTGAGGATACTTGGAGTTTGATTCTGCCAGTGGCAAAAGTTGCATGAAGTTTAACTGGACTAGGGGCAGATATTTAAGGAGATGAATCCAGGAGAAGGAAAGGGAGAGCCTGAGAGAGAGCAAGCTCTCTGACGTCTCTTCTTGGAGGGCATGGCACTTGAAACGGTGTCCGGTCAAATCCTGGACGTGTGTGTGCTGGGTGATGGCAGGCAGGGTGTAGGTGGGCTGAGGTGACTTTATTTTTTTTAGCTTTCATGCTATATAACATAATATGTTTATTTAGAAAAGCATATTTTGCCCCAGTCAGAGTCATTTCCCGTGAAAAGCAAAGTGCTCTTGCTGGAGGACTGCTGGGTTTTGTGAAATATGAGAACAACGAGAAAAGTTTCAGAAAATTTTGAAACGTAGAGTAACACTTCTCTGCATTTCTTCCATTGCAGGTGTCCCTCCCAGTAATTCCAGTGGGATGGGAGAGCAGAGTAAGGGATCAATTCAGTCTGGGGGTCGTGTACATCCTGGGTACCCTTAGGTGATGTACGATATGGAACATCTGCTCCCGCTGCAGGAGGAAGCACAGGGGTACAAGTTAAACTGGTGAGCAGCTCTCCTGGCACGTAACGTGAAACTGGGAGATAAGCTTTTACGGAAGGTTTGCCAGTGAGACTGTGCTTGTCGTCACAGGGATTAAAACGCACAGGTTACCTTCTGCTATTGCTGTTCTACAGCTGCAGCCTTGCAACTGCGACTCCCAGCGACAGCGCCTGCAGGGCCGTGTGCGTACGGCGCAGCGGATGAGTATGTGTTGTTGCTGCAGTTTGCAGGGAAATTATTCTTACGTGCTGAAAGTCTGGCACGGTGCTGCACATCCAAGTTAAGCTGTTGTTTATGTGTACGTAGACTTTTCTGATTTGGACACACAACTGCAAGTTTTCAGGAAAATCTTGCTTTCAGATTAAATGCGGGTCAAAGGATCAAAAGATTTTGAAGCCAAATTATATATTCTGGGGATCAAAATGTATAGGCTGTGCTAGAGTTCCTGTTAAAACGAGCGTTATAAATTTCATATGTGACTGTGTTAGTAGAGTCTATAATCTGTTGGCAGTTAGGACTTCTGGACCTTTGCAATTTCAGTAATTTTATGTGCTAATAAATGGCTCATAGGCAGCTCCCTCTTCCCAGCCAAAACAATAATGCTGACTGGAGAATCAGGAGACCTAAAACCCCAAAGAAAACACAAAAGGAGGAAAAGAAAATAAAAAGGAGAAGACTCATTTGAGAAGAACTTTCTATCAAGTTGTTCTCTCACTCCTTTGGCTTCGTGCTCTTGAGGTGGGTTTTCAATCTCACACTATGCTAGTGCTTTTTAATAAAAAAAAGCATTCATTCTCAGGAGATTAGGAAAACATTGTTTGCCTTGAGAACTGCGATGGGATCGTACGCTGGATGCTGCCGAGTGCCGTCCTGCACCCCAGAGCAGAGCTGGTGGGTGCGAGTTGGCCGGTGCGGGTCTGCCTGCCCTGCCGCGTGCACCCGGGGGCTTTGAGCCTCCAGGAGGCTCAGGATTCGCTCCGTTCCTCTGCGTGGATGACAAGAGACACTCGTGTGAGGGAAATCAGCCTGGTCCTTCCGAGGCTTGTTTGGAGGTGTGCTGGAGTCAGGGCAGGCAGGGGATGGAGGGGTGTGCCAGACACCATCCAGAGGCACCGGAGAGGGAACAAGCCCAGGCTACCTTAACTGCGAAAGGGTGACTAAGCTGTTTCTGCAAAGTTTTGAGTTTCAGCAGAATATTTTTTTCCGCTATGCTGACAGCTTTTCCACCCACGTATTGCATATGTGGCTTCGTGCCACAGAGGTATTTTAGGATTATAAAGCCTAGTGTAAATTTTTAAAGTTACGTATGAAGAAAGGTGCCTTCTGGAGCTTAAAATGTATGGATTGTGGAGAGCACAGGGAGTAGGGGAAGTCTCTGGAAAAACTCGGGACTCAGGGGAGATATATCTCCATCTATTGTTTACTTGTTTTTATTTATTCTACCAGAACCTGTCCAATGACATCTTCTATATCTCCATAAATGGAATTACTCTGAAATCCCTTCAAAGTTTTGGCATTGTTTTTATCGTGGAGCAGAGTTAGTCATTCATATACCTAGTGTATACCATTATTTTCTTGATCCTATTAATGTAAGACATTCCCAAACAATCCTGCAGGGAGAATAAGGAGAGATACGTAGGGAATTAAATCTAATAAAAAAGAAAATTTCTTAATCTGTCAAGGGTATTGCAATATTCGATGAGTTACTATACTCGGCTGAAAATGAAATTGGGCAGAGCATTCTTGTAATATTATTGCAGCACATTGAGCCATTACATGAGAATATATCCAGTCTGCTTTGGGCAAGACATTTGTCAGCTCTGTACACAAGACTGTAACCCTTGTTGTCCCTCTGTGACTGCTGCATGAATCAGGCATGGGAGGACAGATTGAGGAGGTGGAGGAGGACAGTTAGGCGCTGGGGTTGTGCTTGGTCATTTATGTCTTTAAGCAACCCAGCTGTGGAATCCAAAGGTTTCTTCTATTGTCTCAATTGGTTTTGTGCCACAAATGCTGATACAGCAGCAAAAGCCTCCATCAAGGGCCTCACCACATCATGGGACCAGAGAAGAAAAAGAGCAGAAATGCAGGGCAGTAATGTTCATGACCAGTAACTGCCACTCCACAGCAGATCACTCTTGGAAAGCAGGCAGGGCTATGGCTTCTTTTGACTCTGTGTCAGCTGGAGGAGCAGTAATTCATTTGTCATGTGTGCAGCCCTCCTCAGCTTTCCTTGGTGTTTGCATTTTGAGGTTTGGGACTGTGTTTCGTTTTGGTCGCTTATGAAGATACTTCCAAAGAAAAGATATAATACAAAATGACAGCATACATTAAGCATAACAGCATCGATGTCCTCTGGGAGCTGTCGGAGAAGAAAACACGGAGCCACTGAGATGCAACCCCACCAAGTGCCAGAAGTGCCCGTTGGCAGGTCAGCAGATCTCTGTGGTCATTGCTGGACAGATCAAAGAGAACCAAAGGGACGAGTGACTTTGTCACTTGGACTCACCCTTTGTTTCACCCTCGGGCTGCAAACAGACCAGGAAATAAGCCCTCCCAACACCTTGTGCTGGGTGCTGATCATTTTTCCTGTGTCACAGCAGGGCAACTCGGTTCCCCCACTGTCTCTTCCAGCAGTGTTAAAAGAAAGGGTCCCGCTCCACAGCTGGAGCCCGGGCTTAGCGCAGTTTATCACTCTAAGCTGAGTTTGGAAATTTGTGAGCCCAAAATTCAGAGTGAAACTCGGTGGATGCGAGTGCCATGGGAACCAGAGTGAGCAGGAGGCTTGCACGGATCCCCTTAGGGTTGGAGCTGCTGAGTTTCATATGGTGCTAAAAAAAAAAAAAAAAAAAATGATAATACAGTGTCTCTGGAAGAAAAAAAAACCTGTCTGTGTCTGGAGGCAACTGTGGGCACCCTCAGCCAGCACCTGATTCACTCGCGAGCGGTTACCCACGAGGCACTTGAGCTGGCAGACACTTGTCCGAGGCGCCGCAGGCCCTGAGCGCTCCTTGCAGTTTAATCTATTTTTAATGTGGCGCCTTATTCCAAACTGCTGAGTTCTCACATTCCCGAGCTGTCATGGTAATAGGATTGTGCAGTCTTATTGGCTACAGGTTTTCACCCCAAGCACCAGAAGTTAGGCTCCTAAATCCATATTCAAATTCCTTAATGTGACTGACGAATCCCACGGGAGTGGGACGTGGTCTGCACCTTGGAATAGGAGCGCGGCCATCGGGTGCGTCGGCTGAGCCCGCCTGCAGGCACCTGGGTTTTGTAGACACAGGCCACCATATGAAGGGGTTGAGCCAAGTAGGAGCGTTTATTCCCAAGGGTCCCAAGGGTTCTTTGCTCAGCCCCTCTGTACCTGTTGTGAGGTGGAATTTCCTAGTGTGGTGACGGTGTGAGCTACTGTGCAATGCACAGGGTGCCTTGAATGGGGGGGTTAAAAGCAGCTGTTCTCCTGCCTGGTGCCTTTTTCTCCAGAATGGCTACCAATGTCAGGATGAAAAAGGGAGGCAAGGTTAATGCAAGGAGGAATTCAGTCAGGGATTTGGAAGTGGAGCACATTCCAAACCACAGCAAGTGTTGGGGAGCAGCAGCATGCCCATCCCTTTCATTGGCTCCTTGACTGCACGGCTTCTCTACCTGTGATCTTGCACTGTGTATTTTTACTCTACTACCTTCTTCTGCTATTTCTGTTTGTAGCACCCTGCTAGGCTTGTATTCCAGCCAATCCAAAATTCTTCTGAAACTCCCTGTGCTAGCAGCAACATGAAAGCAGAACTCTGCAGTGGCTGCAGCAGCTCCGGTAGGGTTCACCTAAAGTCAGGAGTGGTGTCAGTCACTTCAGCCTCTTGGCTCCCACTGAAAATGGAAATGCCATCTGCCAAGAGAAACAGCTTGGACAAATTGTGTTTTGTTGCCTGACAATACTCTATGTGGAATTACCAGCCAGCACTTGAAGCGGATGCATTTTATTGCTTTGTTTTATATGGAAGGTTTGTTTTCTTGTTGTTATTATTATTGCAAGATAACACATACAGCCATGAAAATACAATGCGCTTTCACCCTGATGAGGCAGAACTTAGTACCCTTTAGAGAGGGTTTTACTGCAGCGTGAAAGCATCAAGACACTTTTTTTCCTGCTTTCTACAAAGGAGAGAAAACTTTTCAAAGTGTCCTGTCCCACCAGAAGACACAAACATAGAAGATCCAGAACAAATTCCTGTAGGACATGCCCATTCACTAGACGAAAGACCTATTAAGTTTTGGTGAACCACATCCTTTCACCCAAAGAGCAGGGATGAAATGGAAACCCCTCATTCTCCCTTTCCAGAGCCGACTTAGACATCTGAGATGCTTCTCTCAGACAAGGCATGTTTGATGTCTAGAAGGCAGACTGACAGTGCAGGTGTTTCTGAAATCTTCCACTCCTGCATCCGTGCCATCCCATCAGAGCACAGAAACCTCACTTGGGACTTCATGCTTGAGTCCTGTAAGGTCTCTGAGAGTCTTCTCCCCAAAGACAGTACAAGCAGTACCTTGGAAGTGAAAGAGCCGTGCTCCTTCTTTCTGGCTGCTGTCTGTCTTCTAAGTCGCTGTCTTTTATTTTAGAGCATTCACTGAGGAAGTGGGAGACCTGAGTTCACTGCGTTCCTCAATCTGAGAGTGCTTGTCTCTCACTTCCCGTGAGACTGTCTAACTGCTTGTCGATCAGCTATTCCTGGTGAAGCTCTTCAGAGCGAAACCGTGTCTTCCACTAACAGGATGTTTGCTCTCCCCATCCTGCTGCTGGTGGGCAGCTTCTGCTTTAGAGTGAAGTGATCAGAGCTTCGTGGTGTGAGGAGCTTCAGGCTGCATTTGGTGTTCTTGGAGCAGGTTTGCAAGACCCCATGCCTTAGGGTGTTCAGAGGAGCCTTGTCTCTGGATGCCTGCGGAGGATAGTGTGAAGTGCTTCTCCTTGGAGATGCTGTTCGGGGCAGATGCGGAAGCAGAAAACTTGAGCGTGAATCAAGGAGAGACCATAGAGTGTGGGTGGCTCTATGAGTCTGAGCTTTAGTGCCTGAGTTCAGTTAAAGTCTAGTTTTATGAATTTAAGCTCTTCATTGGTGTTGACTTTTTAAAACCCAACTCTGCATTTGGCCCCTCCTTGTGGGCAGATCCTGGCAGATCAGCCAGGATCTTTACTGCTACTTTGATAAACACTTCCAAGGTTTATTAAACGTGTTTGTGGTGTTCTTTTGTGGAGATGGTATTTTGACAGTCATCACGTGAGAAACTAGAAGTTTGCCATCTGGCCTGGCAAGACTTTTTTCTCTTTGCTATTAATTAAAATGAGGTTATTGCAAAATTTTATTATGATGGTTATGATTTGTCCTGTGATAACGCTGGGGCTAATATTGAGGCATGCAAAGCACCTTCCATGCTGGTGACGTTAGTGGGAGGTGCAGCTGAGCAGCGCCTCTTCGGGCTCCTCTATCAGCTCTAATAACAAAGTTTGAGGGCCAATTCCTGTTAGCCCTATTCAGGCACCTTACCCCAGAGCGAGTTCTTCTGGTTCTGAGGGGGTGGTTTCACAAGGAGGAAGACAAGACGTAGCTGGGGGGGAGGAAGGGGCAGCCACTTGCCCACAATGGTGTCATATAACATGCCCTGGCAGGAGATCTCCCTGACCACAGCTTTGCCCTGCTTGGTGAGGCTCTGACCATCCATGGGAAAGTAGATCTGCAATAACAGATTGTGAGGGCACAATGAGAAAAGAAAGGAGGGGAAGGCAGTAGAGCTAAAGCTGAAATCATCTGCAAAAACCAGGTGCTGATGATGGCTGTGGGGAGGAAGAAGGAAATGAGGCTTTTCTGGTGATGGGACAGGAGGTGGCTGTAGCCCATCTGGGATGGATGAGTGCAGTGTTTGGCAGCTTAACCTCTGTTTCCAATCCATGCTTAGACCCAGCTCAGGGACCTTGAATGTCAGAGGCTCTTGCTCATTCTTCAGTGGTTTCCAAACCGTGACTTTGCAAATATGCTGAGACTGGTAGGTTTGAAGGTGGCTGGATACACAGCTGGGGAGAATTCAGCCTCCAGCACTAACTCTTTATATATTCCCCTTCTCCATCCAAGACTTGAATGCTTCACTGCTCAGAGTTAACTCAACAGCCTCACAAGAGATTCAGTAGTATTTCTTTTTACCCAAATAGTCCAATGTATGTGTCCAATCCTCTGTACTATATGGCACAATGTACCTCAAAGGAGTCTGTAATTAATACAACTAATTGCCCCTTGCTGTAAGGGCTTGTAGACATCACTGGTTAAGAATCTAGATGGAACTTTCACCTTGTTTACCAGCTGCCTGATGTTGTATTGTTCAGGGTGGATTTGGGTGATACCTGCAGGACAAATTAACTTACAGCCAAGATGAATACTGAAAGCTGCTTGGTGCCATTGTCATGATTGGCCACCCCTGGAGCTTTAATACCAGTAGAGAGAAGTCAGGGAAATAATTAGGTAGGAGAAGTAGTCATCAGCTATTGCAGTGGGGTCTCTTGTGCTTGTCAGAGTTTGCCTCCTCCACTCAAAAAGGCTTTGTGTAAAGACTGACAAAGTAGTGGGAATCCCTAATCTGTCAGGATATGCAGGTTCTAGGTGTGCTCCTGGTCTTCAGCCTCATTGCAGATCATGAGGAGTGGGATTTTCCAAAGCACCCAAGGGCCTGTAGGTTATGGATCCAAAGGCACAAGACACGTGGGGCATATCAGATAGTCTCATTCTGAGCAGCGCAGCTACTGAAAGCCAGAACCTATCCTTGTGACTCCAGGTCCTAAACCTACCACTGACTTCTCCTGCTCCAGATACGCGCAGTGGGCTGCTGCTTTTAACCTGGCAGCGTCGCCAGAGGCACCTGGCACTTCACCACACCGAAGGAACAGCCATTAATTGAAAGTCATCAAGCAAACAACCACTTCTGCTTGCTGTAGCTCTGTTTTTAGCTCTGAAGTGAGGCTGACAATTCTTGCTGGTCTCGCAGACCTTCTATTGAGTTTTGTTAATTAATATTTGTGAAGTACTTAGATGTTTTTCAGCTTTAAGGTTATCCAGAGTATTATTATTACTGATGGTACTATTAAGACTAATAATACTGCTAATAGCCTTAGTGAACCTGGCAAAATTCAATTTGACTAAAATCCTTGCCACAGATGAAAAAACCCTAACTCCGGTGCTGTGAGGGGAGTACATGGCTCAGTTACCAGTAACTGCTGTTTACAAGGGGCAGGAAGAGTGTATTTGCTCAAATGAAAAAAGGTCAAGGCAGAGGCCCATTTGCTGTGTGTTAATGAGTAATCTAAAGTACAACAGAACTGTACTGTAACGAATCAGCCTGGCTCAGCTTTTATGCCATCACCATTATTTCCAGTCCTGTTCTGGACTAAAATGCCAGTTCGAATAATCCACATTCTCATAGGTTATTTGCAACATCTCCAAATCTATGGAGAGGATTTGTAACTGTGAGACAACAGCAAAAACAAAACAAAAAAAATCCCTTTTTGTATTTTTGCCAGGGTTTGTCTCAGGGCACTGTAGGCAACCAAGTCTGAAATATCAGATAGGCCATTATTTATCTCCTGGGAAATTCTCCTTTAGGCTCAGACCTGTGCATCTTCCCTATGGAATTGTGCCAGTCCAGAGCTGTGGCGTAGCTGGCTCGCTTGCCGCCACCCCACTAAGTTACTGGTGTGAATTACAGAACCGCCTACATCACCGCTGAACCTGGCCCACGGTTAAAATTCAAACATGGATGCTAGAGACAGTTCTTCTTCCAAGTGACTGAGCGCACGTGCACATTATGGGTTGCAACCCCTGCCCTGTCACTGTCTTTTGCTCCCCTGCAAAATATGGTCATTTTGCAGGCAACGCTTGTCTTCAGCCACCCAGCAGAACTCTGGAAAAGGGCCCAGCTCCGTCCGTGGTTTCTCTGGCTGCAGGTAGGACTCATTAGAAAAGGGTTTGCAATTAATGAGCCACTTAAAGTGCTTATCAAAAAAGCAATGCTTGTGCCAGCTGCCAGCTCACCACAGCTTCTCGCTTGTAACCCCTGGTGTTCACGTCCTTCAACGGTACCGGCCTGAGGCAGTTTGGATGTCACACATCCAGTCCTCAAAACAGAGAATGTGATGCACACAGTGCCAGAGCAGACAGCGCGGCACCGATGCCCTGCAGCCGCGGTGCCAGTTGCTGAGGGTGTTTGGCTTTATTCCTTGCAGGACGGCAGCAGAGGGGCACACGCGTGTGAGCATGAGGTCACCTTTGGAAACAGAAACTGTGCAGATTGCAAACTACACTTCCTAGCTTCCTGAAAGGCAGTTTTGAAGAGCAGTGATCCTTTAACAAGTCAACAACCTCTGCTCCAGCAGTCCCAACTGCCTGTTAACCAGGGTGAGTGAAAGACGTTGGTGAGGAAAGATTTTCCTTGTGGAGCAGGACGTGTTTGGCTGTGAGCTCAGAGCAACTTTCCAGTGACAGGGCCATACAGAGAGTTTGCTTGAGCTCTGTAGTCCTAGAGGGCACCAGGGCCCGTCTGCATCCCAGGCAGGTCCAAGCGAGTGGGGAAGGGGGGAATGGCTTCCTACAGAGCTGCCCCTCTGGCACCAACAGAAGATGGTGAGGCTGGGCAGCAGGCACCAACGTGAGCAAACGGTAGAGTATAAAGTGAAGAACACATCTAGGAGCTGTTGTGGGGTCTTTGTAGTGGGATGGAAAGAGGGTTCGTGCAACCCTGCGCTGGCGCACATCAAAAGGCAGCACTAGGGGCTCCTGGCTGCCAGGAGAGGGATATTTTGGATGCTCCAGAGCTTTCATGTTTGCCTTACTGTTCGGTATTATTGACAGAAGGGAAGGGGAGGAGGGGAGTGGAGGACACATGGGTGTCCTGGGGAAGCAGTACAGTTCACGGAGATCCTTGAACCGATCTGGTGTGCGCAAGGTGTTCATCCCAGAACAGCAGTAATAATGGAGCTGATGCTTACGTTTATAAAATCTGGCTGAGCTGGTTATCTGGACAAATACCTTCTCGCTGAAGCAAGGTTTAGAGGCTGGCAGCGTATGGTCGCAGATCCCATGCCTGCACGGTGCTCTGCAGGAGCACGTGGCCACGTCCTACATCGCGCGGCAGGGACGCTGTGTTGGCAGCTGGCAGCCTTTGCAGGTTGGTGATGCCACATGCAGATGCACGTGTTGGTTACTCACAGAGACACATTGACTGCCCGTCCCCGCCTTTCGACAGTCGTATACACCCAGGGTGGTGGAGCTTTCTGCTCCTGTCCCTACTGCTGCACTATTTCCTCTTGTGCTTCGTTCTGGGTAAAATCTGATGTTTCTGAGATATCGAGTGAGTTGCAGGAGTCTTTAACAACACTGATGTGCCTCACTCTTCTTCTAAAGAGCAGTGAGGATTTACTTCTCCCCCTTACAGCAATGGGAAAACTGGGGTACAGGGACATCAGGTCACTCTCCTGAAGCAGTGGGATTAGCTAGAAAGTGTTAAGTATTCCCTGAACCCAATCCTGAGCATTAGTCATCGCTGCTGTATCTCTCCTCAACGGCACCGTGACAGTGAGCTCCTGGACTGTACAGTCTTTAGCATGCAGATGAGAGGCGTTTAATGAAAAGCAAACCCAGTGCAGCAAACACCACTCTGGAGACATTCTCTCTACTCTAAACCAGAGCCAAAATGCCTGGGAAAATACACAGGTGGTTCAGAAAATCATAGGTAGCCTATTATTGAAGAGGAAGGGGGGGGGGAAATCCTCTGGTGCTTTCCCCCATGACCACCTGTTAGTTTTCCCCCGAAGCCACGGCTGATTTTCATGGGGTGGCATACAAATGCCCTGCAAACAGTGCTGTGAATCGCAGCTCTGCACTGCTGTGGCTGGACCAAGCCAGCTTTCCTGATGGGAAATAGCATGGTGACGTGCTGCCTCAGCTTGTGCCTCAGCTTTATGCACCCGGTGATCGCCAGCCTCAGAGAAAGTTCTCCTGTTTTCCCATAAACACAGCGCTTTGCTGCACCTCTGGCAGAGCTGAGCCCTCTTGTATACCCACCAGCCACCTTCTGCATAGTTTGTAGAGCCCATAGCTCTTCTCGTAAGAGCACGTGCTCATAAACTACAATGTTTGCATACAATTGGAGGTACTCAGGCATCTAGCTGTGCTTCAGGAGTACCCCATGGATCACCTCACGCAGGCTGTGCTACTTCAGGAGCTCAGACTTCTCCTCATCTGCTGTTCCCCTTGGCCCTTGTGTACACACGGGCAACACAATAAAAATCCCTCCATGGCAACGAGCGCCAGCCCTGCGGTGTCCATGGCCCTCCAGAGCTAATCATGGACCCACCAGTGTCCGTGTTTCTGCTTCTGCTTTGTGGAGCTGTGGAGGAGCCCTTAGAGCAGCAGCGGGGATGCCCTGCAGCTGGCTTGGTGCTGCCCCTGCTTTTATCTGGAGGGTCCCCAATGTCACCTGAGATAATGAAGGCAAAGAAAATCCAAAGGTGAGCTGCGGCACTCGTGGTGAAAACCTGGTGGGGCTCGTTTTAGCTGAGGCACACAATTCAGAGGCGTTTTTTTCCAGCATTCTATTTCTTTTATTCATCCTTTTGAGTGTCAGAAGGAGGAATTGCCCCCAAATCGTGGGGCATGGGGACAATGTGAAGAGCTTTGCTCTTTGTCCTGGCACCTCAGACAGAAAGAAGCCTGAGAGAATGTGAGAAGTGGCTTGGCCTGTGGCTCTCTCCTGGTGTTTTCTCTGGGTGTAGTGGGTACGCTGAGTGGTTTCCAAAGGAACTCTGAGCACTGCAGTAAAAGGGGAAATTCACTGTGGAACAGTGCCTGCAGCAAGTGAGACTTAGAAACCACTTTTACTTTGTGATTGAGAGCAGAATATGGCATTATACAAAGCATTTTTTCAATGTATTTGCTCCAGGGCAGAATTATTGATTTCTACCATTGCAAATATAATCTCTGTGGTAAAAATGGAAAGCAACCAGACAGAGCTGCACAGTGAGTTTGGTTCCAAGGGAAGCTTGTCCATTTGGATGTTTCCTCAGAGGAATGTCATCAATTTAGCATTTTGATAGTAAAATAATTCTTCTCCTCATGAATATATGTAGTGTCTATGAGCAATGCAAATAGAGGTTGGAAGCATTTTGCTGTTTAGTGATCTAAATACGATTTTTATTCCCCTTTTGAAGAAACAAAGCTTTTTCCCTCCTCCCCTCAAGGGTCCTGAATGAGCCAAAGGCACCAATGAGCCTTAGCAGGGAGGGAGCTGCTGTGCTGCTGGGGTAGGGGAGACTTTGCTCCTCTGTACCGATAGCAGCAGTACAGATATTCCCGCTGGCTTTCCCTGAGCAGTTCCTGGAACTCCTCAGGTTGTGTCCTGACACCCCAGTGCCCCAGCTGTACAGAGGCAATTGTAAATTTTTGAAGTTATACTCCAACTACTTTGATGTCTCACTATTCAGCTCTGCGTTTCTGGATTGCCAGTGCCCAGCTTCTGACTTTAGAGCTAGCAGTCCACTCGTGGCACGTCTGGCACTTCCACACAAGGGCCAAAACATTCACTGTGGTGGCCAGTAGGAAAATTTTAAGTCTTAAATGCCACTGCTGCAGTGACCCAGCCCCGCAGCTACCCTGGAAGTGAGTTCAGACAGACTTTCTGTGACTGCAAACCATCTAAGCAGCCAGGAGGTGAGGAACAGGGTCACTGTTCTCCATGGGGTGTTTGTTCCCATCTACCCCCTTAAGCAGGGCACCCAAACCACGAGGCAGGGAGCTGGACGCTCCTCACGCCGTCTCTGCTGAGCATCTGCTGCTCTGCAGCAACGTGCCCTTGAATCACTGGGCTGGGGAGCAAGTGCACGTGGGGGAGCACGGCCACCTAACCTCCTCGTTCGGGCATTCACAGGGGAGCTGGAGAGCCTGGACTCTGCTCCCAGGAGTGTTTATGCATTTTGCATGAAACAGTCACCGGGTAACATATAATCCCCGATCAAAGCCCTCAGGGGGTTCAGGCAAAGCAACGCCCAGTTTCTGGATCCTGATCAGACTTAGGTGTGAATTGGGCTGAGCTGCTTGGCCCTGTCAGGACTGGGGCAGCTCTGGGCATGCACGAAGGTGGAACTCCACATAGCTGATGAGCTTGAAATTATTAAAAAAAAACCCAAACCAACAACTGGAGATCGAAGGGGCCAGATAGCATGAAGCACCTAGGAGCTGCAATGGGCTAGATGTGCCAGCATTTCAATCCGACGTCCAGATTTAGGGTAAAATATCAGGTGCTCCGGAAATAAAGTCCTCATACAGGGAAACAATTATTCTCACACATTCCTGAAGTGAAAACTTATTTACATAACCATTTTATCTGCTTTTTTTTTTTAACAAAAATTTCCCATCCTGGCCACTGCATTTGCTTGGATTCATTTCCACTGAGCCGCACAATGGTGACTGCTGTATGAATAGCTTGTTATTCTTACCAAGCATGACAACTGCTGTAGCGAAATCAGGAGCAACCTGCTCTAATGTAAACTGATTTCAGATTGCCCCTGGCGGTCCCAGCTACCTCATCTAACCTCCGGTTTTTTTGCCAGCCTTTTTTTCTTTTTCCCTTTTCCACCCCTGAAGAGACGCACTCTCTGCTTTCTTGCAAGGTTGTCACCCTGGCTGTTGCATTGACGCCTGCGACCCGTGGAGATGTTATCCTTGGGGCGTTCCAAGGCCACTTGGACCGATCGGCAAACGCAGACTCCAACCACCTGTCTACTCTGTAGCAGCTGACGGTCGTGCCCAAGAATACCTCATACAAAGCCCCGCAGAGGTGTGTCTGGCTCTTGATGGGGCTGTCGCATCTTTGATACCCCCCCTGCATGTTTGGAGAGCGCTGAGGGGCTGGGTAAGTGCAGACAAAGAGAGGCTCATGCAGAGCGACTCTGCTGTCACACCCAATAGACGCCACGTAGGAGGCGGTTGTGTTGTTGGGGAGCGGGGGGCACTGGGGAGTTGGCTGCAGGCAGGGAGTGCTGAGTCCAATTTGTCCATCGTCGATGGACAGATCAGTGTGTATGGTGGGTGTGATAGTAATTTCTATCTATAAATAAACACCACAACAGCATTTTAATGAGGTGTTTTCTAGTAGCACTTGTCCAGGCTGGTAGTGTTATGTTAAGGCTGGAGAAGTCTCTCCAAGCGAGCTTCTTGGCGAAACCTTCATAAACACGGTCTCACATGATTTGTTTGGATAAGAGGTTCTACTTGTTTGTTTCTGAAGACACCTGCAAATCCGTTTGGGTTTTTACTTTTTTCTTTTTTTTTTTTTTTCCCTTCTTGGCTCAGGTTTTGTGTTGGTGTCACAGAACCTGACGCAGAGATACTCTCAGGGAGCATAGTGATAGGATGAGGGGTAGCGGTTTTAAGCTGAAACAGAGGAGATTGAGATTAGACGTTGGGAAGAAATTCTTTATGATGAAAGTGGGGAGGCCCTGGCCCAGGTTGCCCAGAGCAGGGGTGGCTGCTGCATCCCTCAGGGGTTCCAGGCCAGGTTGGATGGGGCTTGGAGCCCCTGATCCAGCGGGAGGTGTCCCTGCCTGTAGCAGGGGAGGGACTGGATGGGCTTTGAGGTCCCTTCCAACCCAAACCATTCTGTGATTCTATGCTAAATTGTCACCACAAGAATGCAGGAGAGCTGTATGTATCCGAAATAAAGCCAAGAAATGGTCTTTCTTAGACTAGCTCTGAGGAGTTTTTTGTTTGACTCCTGCATGCTAATGGCAGGACCCTTTTTCTCCTCGATCTGGGAGGAAAAAAATCAGTTGTTTCATTCTTAAACATGTGATCTCTGAAGCGAAGGCTCTTGACTGTCTGGAATTGTGATGCATACTCAGAATTCATTCATATTATAAATAAATAATCGGCAGGAGATGCTATAGAGATAACAGCTTCCATTCCTTCTGAGGAATCATTAACTCTAGCCAGGTCTCCTTGATCAACAGCTATTAAAAAAAAATACCCAAACCAAACCAACGCCCGAAATAATATTGGTTGGAAAGGACATCTGCAAGGCTGCCCTGCAGCTTATTCAAAGCAGGGCTAATTCCAGCATCAGCTCAGGTTGCTCAGGCTTTGTCTGTTACATTTTTGACATCTTCAGGGATGGGATTGTCCTCTGGCATAATGACCTGCAGGCTCCATTCAGTGTCCCACACATATTTGCTGAGGAACCATTGTGCTGTCATCCAGGTTGCTGGTAGCGTTGTCACTTGAGGAATGCCAAGAGTTAGTACCAATTAAATGTCTAGTTGTTGACCATTATAGTCCCTTGAGCTTCATGGCTCAGCTGTGAGCTTTTTTGAACCAGGCTGTGGTGCATCTGTTCAGATAACACTACCCCAGTTTGGCCCATGTGGGAGACAATGTCAAAAGGCCACATTAAAGTGATAAAGTGAGTGACATCCACTGCTTCCCCTGTCTCGCTCTTCCAGCCCATCATTCCAGCACAGGAGACAACCACCTTGGCCACGTGTAATTTGTCTGTAGTAGATCCAAGCTGGCTGTTCCTAGCCACCTTCCCGTATCTGAACATGGCTTCTCTGTACACTTGCTTCATAATATTCCCAGGAAAAACATACTGCTATCTTATGTAAGACATCATCATCTTTGCTAATACTTTCTCTAATCCCTTTCAGAAGTGGCCTGTTGATTACATGTGTTGAGTTTGTGGGATTTTCATCTTGAGCCTGGAGTGTTGGATGAGGGAATTTTGGTAGGGAGTGGCTGAGCAGGTCAAGCTCAGAAGCAACCTAACCCGGACACACCTATTTCTTTTCTGCTGGGAATTTCTTCCTTCCCAGCCTCGCCACCAAGGACAATCTTCCTGCCATTATTGCCATGGCCTTTGTGTTACTTGAAGGCAGGAGCTCTGAGGGAAGGAAATGGGAAAAGAGAAGGAATGAGTCTACTGTGTTCATGGACAGTAGAGTACAGTAGCACTGGATCCTGGCACCTGGCAAGGATTCTGTTTGTCTGAGTTAAAGGAAAAATTCAGGAAGAAGAAAGTGTAAGGTCATCTGCATGGAGTCCGAGGGGCAGGCACGGTCATTTCCAGAGAGCTTGAGTCGTTCAGTCAGCAGGGAGGGCCAGGCACTCGCCAAAACACACATTGCAGTGGGCTACGTACGGCAGGCTGAGTTCACAGGAGACAGCCGAGTTCCATGGCATCTGGAGCACAATACGGAGGTTAAGTCCTGCCATAGGAAGTAAGAAAAGAAACGGTTTGAAAGCCACCAGGTTTGGCTGTGGGGCCAGAGCGGGACAAATGCTGCTTTGCCAGGTCGGTGTGCTCTCGGGCGACTTGAGGCTTGCTCCTGCAGCAGGGACCTGGCTGCAGCCGTGGCCTGATCCCAGCCAAGCATCCCCTGATTTACTCCACTCCTGTGGAAAACAAAACTGCTGGTCAGTGCAGTGATGGGCTGGCCTGGTGGGGGATTCACAGCTGGCAGAGCAGACGCGTCCCCTGTCACTGGAACAGGACGAGGTGGTCACTATTGGGGCAGGGGCAGCAGTGGGAGCTAACGACGGTGAGAACACTCGTGCATGCAGCGTTGGGCTTGTCTCGCTAATTACAACAAACACACGTAATCCCCCCCCATCTTTGCTGCACCCACATTAACGTGATTGCATTTCTGCGATGGATTTGTAAGCTCCTCACCAGCACACTGGAAGGCTTCGTTAAGTGATGCACGGAAAAGTGAATGGGATGCTCGCGCACTGACAGCGCTGCTGCAGAGCCTCATGTGTCCCTGATGGAGACATGTGGCGGGCTGAGGTCTTGTTGGGAATGAGATTTTACATGGCTTCGATTCAGGATTTATTAATAGATCACAAGGTTAAAATACATGATTTTTAATAGCCCTTAATCGTTGGCCAATTTAAAAAGTGATTCAGCAAGATTTGTTATAATCAAAACAACGACTTTATTACAGATTCAAAAAAATGGCAAGGCTATACTTACTGCAAGGTTCAATCAAATCCCACAGGCTCGGATATAGGGATATCCAAAAATATGGAGGCTAACCTACGGCCAGAATGTCCCTCCTGTTGACATGAGTGAAATACACTCTTCGAATGCATCGTCTGTCTCAACAGGCACCTGCCGAGTCGTGAGGAGACTGACCATCGCTTTGTTAATTAAGCATTATTGAAAATTTCACATTTTAATTTTTTTAAGCTACCTCATTAAATTCTAAATTGCCGCTAAGTCAAAGCCTCATACAAACCCCCTCTGGGACAGGTTTCCTGGGTCCCAAGGTAAGTGCACGGACCTGCACGCTGCAGTCCCTCGTGCACTCATGAAACCCGACTTGCCTCGTTCGCAGTGACACAACCTCATGAAAGCTGTTTGCTTATTACAGAGATACTATCACAAGGCGTGGCGCCCTGATTGGAGTCTAGCAAGAAAGTAACACTCTTATTCACCCACCCACTCGCCGCTGGGAGATGGTCTGAGGGTCTCTCCTTGGCTTCATGACGGAAAGTGGTTGATCCACCTCCGCCCAGTGTTAATTACTTATTGCTGCCCACTGGAAGTTCCCAGCTTGGCATCCAAGTGGTAAGACCAGAACTCACTGCTGAGATTTATTGCAAAGTAAAAGCTCAGGTTCTTGTTGTCTGTTTTACATTCAGCCTAGTAAGAGTTACTTAATAGACGGTATCATTTACTTGTGATTTTTTTTTAATGATCATTAAAATGCTCCTAATTGCTGTTACCCTGCCACGCTCCTACTTCTCCATTGTTATTTGCATGCAACCTTCCCATCAAACTAGAAAGCAGTTTTGGTGCAAAGCTTAAATGGTATATTTAGTTTTTCCTTGGTCCTTGTTTAATTCTTTTAGTCTAGGTCCTCCTGTGTAAAAAACCAGCTCCTTCTGGAGGGGCTTTGCACTTCTCAAGCTTATTGTTTTATCCTTTCAGCTTTAGGAGAAAGTGATTCCCTCGTCAGTGCAGTTCTCATTGAACCAGGCTGCCTGGCACTTCTCCACACCCTCTTTGTTCAAGTTTATGTATTTTTATATCAGAAAGGTAATAAAATTGACAAAAGAGGCTTATTCCGAGGCACTTCCTTCTACTTATAGCATCAGTACTGAGCCGTTCTAGTGCCAGCACAGGGTAACTTTTCCTCCCTTCACCTTTGGAAACTTCTTTTGCACCGGTGTCCCCCCTCCCAGCTTTCTGTTTGCTCAGCATCCTCCATCGTCACAGGAGGTTGTTGATGCAACCTGGGAGACCTTCAAGAGAAGCGAGGCCAGGCCTGTAGGGCCCCAGCTCTACCTGGGAAGGGCAGGAGAACGAGCAGGAGCTCCAGCCACAACACAGCCTGCAAGAGGAGCTCTTGGGGTGGAACCAGGGGCTCCCTGGGGAGTTCAGGCATCTCCTCATTTTCAGGTTGTGTGGAGCCCATCGCCACAGGGGATGTTCCCCAACTCCTCACCAGGACCAGGCTCCACTGGGCTGAGTCCTGAGGTCCTGGAGTCCCTGGGCATTGCAGTGCTGAGCTCTTCCATGGAGCAAGCAGCACACCCCAAGGTGCTTACCCAGCCACGGGGCTCACATTTATGGAGCAGATGTAGTACCCAAATGAGCCTATAAACACAGCTACGGGACAGGAGCTGCAGTCTGTTTAGCAAGGGCTGTTTTCCTGTATGTTCCTGAGTGAGCTGGGATCAAAGCGAGTGTAGGTGTGGGGCTTGCTGACACGAGCTAGCAAAGACAGAGGTGTGGAAGGACAGAGTCACGTTTGCAAAGAGAAGGTGCGCTCGCATCTTCACCGTTCCTAGCTGGTGTACAAGAATACTCCTGGTACAGCGATACGTGGTGTCTGGACAAGGGAAGAAATTGTCTTTCAATGCCTGGATCAGGATGGAGCAGAAACAGCAGTGCAGGAAGGGAAAGTCAATTCACTCAGTATTATTTGTTTATATACCAGCTTCACCACCTTTCCAAGCACAATCAGAGTGACTTCACGCCTGTGGGGTGTGGGGGGGGGGTACCCAAATCCCTTTGGTAACGTTAACAACCCTGTCCTCCTCACTTAAGGCACAACTGGAGGGAGCTGACCACCAGCATTTCCAACTCTCAATGTGTTCTGAAGTCCCTGCCTTTACAAACCCCAGGATGGCATCACCTCTTGCCCTTGAAAGGATGCACAGAGCCTCTGTGCTTAAACTTGATGATGGATGAAGCCAGAAAGCAGACTTTGGGAGCTCTGTTTGTCCAAGACTGCCTGCCTGAGCCTTGCCCTCAAGAGCCCAGTGCTGCAGGTCAGGTGAGGTGACCCTGGTTTGGCAGGTCAGACACCCGAGCTCCTGAGCCCTCCCAAACTTAAGCAGTTTCTCACCTCTGTGCTACTTCCAGCTGAACAGGGAGACAACTTTGCCTTCTCTTCTTGTGTCAGGAGGTCAATCTTTGCATGGCTGCCTTTTCTTTTAAATACGTATATTAAAAGGCATCATAAAATGCTGTAATAGGAGTGTAATTAATGACTCCTTGGAAGCACAAAGCGATTACTGGCTCTCAGTGCAGTAAATAAAAAGCAGTGAGGTTCTGGAGTTCATTTCCAAACAGGTGAGTGGGAACTCTCCAACCGGGATGTGGTTAGTGTGTCTGCAGGTCTGGTTTCTCCTTTCCCTGAAGTGGAGGCGGGTGTTCAACTGAGGAGTGCAACATCCACATGGTGCCTCATCTACGATTTGCCAATATCTGTTGCTTTTTTCTCTTTAGCAATCAAACAGAAACTTTTCAGCTGGTACCTCTGGGTGACAAGGTTTGAGAAACAACCTTTTGGTTACTGTTTCAGAGTAGTGAGAATGTTCTTGGGTGATATATGGTATTCATTCATTCCTTCATTCTCCACATGAAAAAGTGCATTAATTCTCTGGGTGATACTGCACACACTGCAAGTGAAATGCTCCAGATGGAGCTGCTCAAGCTTACAGGAATATATTTGCCAGTTACAGAAACCTTTATGGTTATGGCTGCTTAAACACTGTCAGTGGCTCAAGCTGCCTGGGCTGCCCTGGGAGCAGGACTGGGTCAGCAACGCCGCGTTAAGAAAAACAGCCCTGGCTGTACCACCACCATCGTGATGGCAGGTAACCCTCTAGTTAGGTTATGGTAATATATTTAAATTTCAAAATGTGTATTGTATATTAAACCACTCTAAAATCATAGGTAATGATGTGTAACAGGCAAAGGTATCTCTTCCCAGCGAAGCCACGTTGAGTCATTTTATATTACTACTGAAGGAACAAACCAAGTTTTAACAACAAGAGTTGGCAGTATTTCTATTAAAGGGCATTAGCCAATAATTTCTAAAACTGCCTGTTAATTACGGCATTCAGCCCTTGCAGGCAGTTCTATTTTATGTAAGTGCAATCCAGTTTCCAGCCATCAGCTGAAGACTTGAGCCTTTTGTCGTAGCCAAACAAGACCATGCATCACCAAATTCCTTTCTGGGGTAGATCTGTTGTCATTGGGGTTTTGGTTTTCTGGTGTTGTTCATTTGTTTGTTTGTTTGCTTGTTTGTTTTAAACCCTGACACTGCCAGGTAACACTCAAAGCAGCCAGTTTACACTCCAGTACCTGGGGGCAGCTTCTCTGGCTGGTGTGTGAAGCCCTGCCAGCTCAGGTCCAGGGCAGCTTCTCAGCTCAGACACGGCCACGCTGCGGACACAGCTGGGCTGTTGCAGCAGCCAATCTGGCTCCAGAGACCAGGTAACCTGCCGTCCACACCGCGGCTTTGACCTGACAGCAAAGTGCTGGTGCAGAGGAGCACATCTCACAGCGCCACATCTGCACCGCAGGCACCATGCAGAAAGCACTGAGGGGGCTCTGTGGGCACCGGGGCAACCTGAAGAGCAGGAGGCTGTTTGGGGCACCCCGTTCCATCAGCCCGGGTAGCTGAGCTGTGGTGCATCCCTTAAATACTGACACCCCGCCCTGATCAGTGCGGTGTCTGCTGCTGCTCCTCAGCTGCTCCCTGGAGGTGTCTGCTGGGTTCACAGCACGTCTAGGGGACAGCACGTCACCCAGCATCTTCCAGCTGCACAAATACATCCTAGAACACACAGAGCAGGAGCAGATAAGGATAAATCTCTCACAGGTAACTGTAACAGTGGCAGGAAAAAAGTGACATTTGTTTTGTCCTTACCCCTTTGGCTGCCCGTAATTATTACTGCTATTGTTAGCGCTTCTATTGCAATATCACCTGAGGCTGCCTGGTCAGCGCTGAGCTCCATTGTATTCAGCACAAATGCACCCAAATCCTGCAAAAAACCTTAGAGTTCAGAACGTAAGTGGCTTAGGATGGTGGAGAAGAGGGATAAAACCAAATGGATACAATTAGTCTAGGCACGACTTAGTCATCCTTTTCTTGGCGTAATCATAAAATGGACAAAGGTAGCGCCAAATAACCTTAAATGCCCTTCTGGCCATAATTAATTATATTGCATAATAATGGTGTCAGTTTAAACATTGTTTAAAACCAATGCTTTGCTCGAAATTACTGTACAGCCACACTTGCATCTTGCACAACAGACTAACACACAGCAGCGTCTTGACTTCCATTTTCTGTTTCGTTTTGTTTTCTGTGCATAGGAAAAGCTCCTGACCAAAGAGGAGTCAGTGGTAAATAAAAGTGGGAAGATTCATCTCTCTGTGGTATGTACGGAGCAGGTAAGCGCGAGAAGTGCCCGGAGTAGTAGTGGGTACAAAGGGAGTGCCCCGAGTGCCCTTTGCCTGCATTTACCCCTTACTACACCACTTGGAGGAGTTGCATAATTGATACAATTGAACCACATCAGTCCTTTATTTATAGAACATAATGAAATGGTTTTCAACATCCTGGATCACGCTGCACAGGTGATTGCTGTATGTGCACCCAAGGAGAATAAATAAAAACATTTCCCTTGGGGATTATGTCTCTTCACCTTCCGTAGCTGCATCCAGGACCTTGAGAGAAGTTCTGCAAGGAGAGCAGCATGAGCTCCTGCTCTGTTATTCCCCATGTGTCCTTCGGAGGAGAGCTACAGCGATGCTGCTCCGTAATGCTGGAGCTCCACATTTCCCACTGTGACAGTTGGATGGAGCTAAGGACGTGTGCGTACCAAAACTCACCACAGACGACTGAGCAGAGCCCCCTGCCCTGTACTTCAGTTGGTCCTTGTTCAAG
This sequence comes from Clamator glandarius, assembly GCA_033459285.1. Lineage (NCBI taxonomy): Eukaryota > Metazoa > Chordata > Aves > Cuculiformes > Cuculidae > Clamator > Clamator glandarius. The sequence continues at coordinate 1,041,902 of JAUNZM010000463.1, read as the reverse complement.
CTCCTCGCCTGCCTCTAACAGAAATCTGCCTTACCTAGAACGCACGTGGGCTCCAGCTCAAAAATAAGGAGAGGCTGTGGCATTCGATAGCTGCTTTCAGGGGTGGAAAGGGCAGGGAGCCACGAGCAGTCCCCTGATAAAGCCAAATGACGTAGACGGTCTGAGCTCCCACACCAGCTTGTGCTTGTGCCGGGTGTTCATTTCTGAACCTGGCGCTGCAGCTCTGACTGTCATCCAAGGGAGACTCTGGTCTACAAAAGAAGCACAAGCATCAGGTGGCACTGAGATGGGGTTACTGTAAAAGTTACATTAACAAAACAAAGCACAGCTATTATTTTACCATTTTCTGGGTGCTGTTATTGGAAAAATATGGATAACGTAGAAGTATTTTTCTTGCTGGATCATCTCTCTGTCTTCAGATGCTGTTCCTGCTGTTCCTATTGCATCACTTGAATTTGGCCTTTACTTACAGTACTGCACTGTTTTTACCTTGTAATTAGAACTACTAATTGCAAGCTTGCTTACTGCCTTCAGTTGCCTTTTCCAGAGCATTATTTGTAAAAAGATTGCAATTACTCCTTTCTTTTCAATTGCTCAGAGAGCATCTTCACAGATTCACATGAAACCAGGACTAGATTTTTAATTTACCCTGTTTCTGAGCTTTACACAGTGCTCACCTGGTGCATAGAAATGAACTGTACCAAAAATTGCATCTTTTCAGAAGCTGTGTAAGCTCTCCTCCCAAAAATCCTTTCTTTCTGACTAAAAAAATCAAATCAAAACACTGCGGGAATCCCACACTAGCTGTTATATTAGATTTTAATTGGGATTTTGACTTGTAAAACTTGAACAGAGACACATTGCCATATTCTTGACAGGTTTTGAACTGAAAAAAATCCATATATCCTAGTGGTTCTGCAAGAAGGAGCTCGTCATTTCCATACACGCACTGCAAACTTGGAGACAATGCCCCCATTTTATCATTTGTTATTTCAACTTTGCTGATGATTCAGAGGTGTTATTCCACTGAAAAACCGGAGTAAGGCAGCCATGAATCAGGCTCACTTGCTCTGCATCTCGCTATCTAAAATGAGGATCCACCTACATGTAAAATACTACCATACTGCAAGTCTCTCATAAACTGCAATCTGTTCTGGCTTGCCAGATCCTCATCGGAAAAGGATTGCATAGGCTCAAAATTAAAGCAGGTGCTGACTGCATTTTAGTCAATGGGAATGCTCGTGCGAACGAGATGAGCTGGTTTGGGCTTTTCTAATTACAAATCACTCAAATCAAAAGCAGCAGAGCATGGGGTTGCTTTTTTGGTTGTTGTTACTGATGTTTTCCTTACCTGGCTGCCAGGGATGGAGAAAGCAGCTCACGGCCTCGGTGCCGTGTGTGGGGATGCTCAGTGCACAGCAAGTTCGGGTTGCTCCCCAACATCATCAGGCACCGAGACTCAGGCAGCTCCAAGGAGGCACCTCTGAGCACATGTTCCTGCAACAACGGGAGCAACATCGGACACTTCAGCTATTTTATGGGCAGCCACAAGCTCGGCTTCACCATGTTACATAAAACACACAATGGCAAATCATGCTAGAAAGTTTATGCAAGTGGAATACCCTTAGAGTTTACTTCCTTCAGTGTCATCATCTCATAACTTATTAAACAGTCCCTATTCAAACTGCTAAATCGCTTCCCCTCTCACTTATATGTCATTCCTGCTTTGCTCCCTTCCCAAAGTCAGTTTAAATGGCACCTCCTGGAAACCTGCGTTCACCCAGTGCCTGCAGACGAAGCCCGCTCCCCACGCACAAACCCCCTCACATCCCCTGTGCTTAAACTGACAAACACATAAACAAATCACAGTTAAATGCTGGTCAGGAAAGTTTTGGTAGGAAACACATCTGGTGGTCTGTTGATTTGATGAAGCACCATCAGAGAGGGTCTGAACAATTGGCTGAGCGTAGAGGGTTATTGGGGAGGGGGTGATTAAGGTGAGCTGCCATTATCATTTTAACAGGATAGGAGAGGGGCTCCAGCTTACGCCTAGTGATTGCACTGGGAACACGACTGGAAAAGCTCTTTTCCTTCCCCTCCTTGCTAAGAGCATCACCTCAGGAAGCATCTCTGCTGCTGGCAGCACTCTGCGAGGCCGCGGGCGGGTTGCTTTGCCCAGCACGGCTCAGACCTACACTCTGGAACAGGGACCGAGTGTGTCAGGAGCCAACGGAGTCACAGTGTCTTAAGGCTGACATCAACCCTGAGACATTGCTGCTGGGTTCCAATGGGTTAGCACGAGCTTTTTCACCCATTAAAAGGTTTTGTGTATGGGTCTTCAAGCTGATATCAACCCAGGTGAAGGCTGCCAGTGCCTGCTGGTGTTCAGCTGGAAGGAGCTGATGGCATCGGGCTGTGGTGACAACCGGGTGACACCATGGCAAGAGCTCCAGTTTGCTGGTGATCCCGGCAGAGAGGAAGGGGAGCCGTAACCTGCCACTGCCCTGCCAAAGGCGCAGTCTCCGTGGTGAGCTCTGGCTGCAGCAGATGGGAGATAAGGGCCATGGCTAATTGCTCCATGCGGCTTTCAGGAGCAGAGCGATGGCTTCATTCTGAAGTGACACCGAGCCTCGACCAGCACTGAGCAATCATCACTGTCAGAGACACCAGGCAAACCCAGGACGGGAGATAAAATAAAGAATGAGCCAAAAAGGCAGAATCTTACACTAACACTAATGTAAACGCCGGTATGGTAAAAAATATCAGCCTAGTTTTTATCTTATAGCAGGGAGATTGTTTTTGAGAACTTATGCACAGTCAAATTAATTCATAAACCTCCATACCAGGTGCAATCATTAGTCAGTAAATGAATTACACATAATTATCTGCTTTGTATTTAATTTACTTGGCTTCCAGTTTCTTGCACTTCGTACAGTGAAACTCTCTCTCTCTCTCTCTCTCACACAAACACACTCTCCATGGGCAAGGAGGTTTTGGAGGGCTGCCACAGTCATGAATCAGACTCCACGATTTGAATGATATTTATCTAAGCCTGCAAACAAAGGAGATGGCTATGTGTCCAATGAGAGAATAATTATTGTTATTATGTTTATAGAGCAACAAAGTCGGGAGTTAGGACCCCAGGGGAAAGGCGGCAGGAAGGGGAGCTGGGCAGAGGCAGGAGGCTGGCGGCAGCGTTTCAGCGCAGGCGAGTGCCAAGTCCTCGCAGGGTTCCCTGCCCGAGTCACCTCTGCAGCAGGCGCCCAGCGGCCAGGTGATGCCTGCCCCGCGAGGATGCTCGCCAGGAGCCTCCAGACCCCCTTCCCGAGGACTCGCACCATGACACCGGGATCGGAAGGTTTTTAGCAGTGGCTGAAGGGAGTCGGGGATGGCACAAAGCACCCCAGGTGGCTGCTGCTCTGCAGGTGAGCTGGTGCCGGCTGCACCAGGGAGCAGTGCGGACAGGGCAGCTCCTGCTTGCAGCTGACAGTGGGTGATTTCTGCTTATATCGAAGCCAGCCGTCCACTTAGATCCACAAGTGCTTTAGCTAAACTACAAAGAAAGGGAAAAAAAATCCATAAGCAAAAAGTTTGCTTTCCAAGTAAAGCCACTGCCACAGCAGGTCACTCAGAAGTCAAAATGTCCCTTGAAATGACATTTGGGCTCACTGTGCCCCACAACTTCAGTCCAAGTTCAGACAGAGGAGCCCTGGAGGAGCTCAGGATGCTCTGACAGTGGCAGTGCTGTGCGTGACCCGGGCTTGCTCCTGCCAGCAAAGTGCTCTGTGTACTCAGAGGGCAGTGACAGAGGAGGCTCTGCCTACCCTTTAGGATGGTCTGCAGCAGGCAATACGTTTGGGCTAACCCATAATCTGAAATTCGTATTTCTAAAATACATTTAAAGCCCCATCCTGGCCAGGATCGCAGGAATACCCTGAATTTAGAGGGCACCACCAGGGAGGGGGCCACAGACTGCTAATGCGTGGCTGTTATTGAGGCACAGTGCTGCCCAAAACACACTCACGCTTCTCCTTGGGCTCAGAGTCTCCCACGTTCACAGCAGCTTCTGGTGCACCTGTACAACAGGATAACAATGAGCAGCTTTTCATCATCTTGGTCCCACCAAGCAACGACCCCGGCCACAGCAGTTGTGGCTCAGGAGGCTTTGGAGAGGGATGCCAGGGGATGCTTTGGTTTGCAGTTCAAGGACACAGCCAGCTGTGGGAAAGGCAAGCGGCGTTCCTGTTGAGAAAGTTGGGAAAAGTGTCACTTACTTCCACTAACTCAGCTTTAGGAGCCACAGAATCACACAGAATCACAGAATCATAGAATAACCAGGTTGGAAGAGACCCACCGGATCGTCGAGTCCAACCATTCCCACCAATCCCTAAACCATGCTCCTAAGTACCTCATCCACCCTCACCTTAAACACCTCCTGGGACGGTGACTCAACCACCTCCCTTGGCAGACTGTTCCAATGCCTAACCACCCTCTCTGTGAAGAATTTTTTCCTAATCTCAAGCCTAAATCTCCCCTGGCAGAGCTTGAGGCCATTCCCTCTCGTCCTGTCCCCTGTCACTTGGGAGAAGAGGCCAGCTCCCTCCTCTCCACAACCTCCCTTCAGGTATTGTACCACACTGCAATTGTCTCTAATGATCTCTAGGTTAACAACATACAGCCAGGAAGACAGCAGGACAAACAGACAAATGAAGAGGTTATCTGGAAATAACAGTTAATTTAGAAAGAATCCCACACAGGGAACCAGAACACTGTTCTAATTCTCCCAAGACCAGTGTGAAAGACTTCAAAAGTTGATCCTTCTTATTGGAAGGAAACCTGCATAATTATCAATGGCCAAAAAAATACCACTAAACATGCAAGGTAAATAACTTGATGGCACTTCTACTCAACCCATCATTTAGAAACAAGTTTTATCTCGCTAGCTGTTTAAATGGATGATTAAATCCATGTTAATATCTTAGAAAGAAACATGGAAAGGCTTTGACTATGGAAGAATTTTCAGCACAATGATAGGCAATGAGACTTTGGATCACAAAGCATCCCTTTGGGGATGTACTTTGCAAGTACTGGCTTTTTTAAGCTGTAGTAAATCTTCCTTACTTAATTCCACTTTCAGAACAACTTAAATTCGCTGGAGAAGGCTGATAGAAAACACCTGTATGCCAACATTAACAGCCCAGGGAAAAACATGGCTTTGTATGAGAGCGATCACAAATACTGCTGAGACAATGCTGGCCACAAGAGGAGAAAACGTGTTTTTTATGGAATTTGTGAAGACTGGGAGTCCTGGATCAGGACTTTCTGAATCTCCACAAACTGGCACAGAGCCTTGGCAAAGCCAACCCACCCGCAGTGCCTCAGCCTGCCCAGCTGTAGCAGCAATGGGGCACCAGCTGCCTCCCCCACCAGCCTGGGAGAACCAGAGGATGCTGCTCTGCTTACCTGAGTGCACCCCAACCTTCTAGCCCTTATTTACCATTGAAAATTGTTTCTTCTGCTGAAGATGATTACTTTAGAATGGAAACAGACCCCAAACAGGTTTGTTTATTTACCTATACGTTTGTTCATCAGTTGATATAATAAATATATTTCTCTTCCCCCACAAGGCATGGTCTACAAAGCATTTTAAGATGCTTGAGTGGAGGAAGCCAGCAAAGCCATACAGTGCAGTCCTAGGCAGGTAGAGAAACATCTGAGCACTAGACATCACAAATTATCATGCACAAAGTGATTTCCACATCTCCCTGTCTTGCTCCCTGATATACAGAGGTTTTTTATTCTTATTAGCGGAAAAACCACCTAACTAAGAGCCAAACTCATATGAAAAGCACTTCCCTGTTTACAGTCCCTGAGAAACACCACCATGAACCGTGGGCCCAACGAGAACGTGCCAAACGCTTCTCTTTGAGCTGGCTGACAGAAAACATTCAGAAGAAGAGGGCTATGAATTGCTGCTTCATTATAAATCACTGCGCTTGGTATGCCAGCTCCAGCACTCCTCGGGACTGTTGCTGGACATCATGAGCCTTTAATTTGTAATCTTTTTCATACTGTAACCCAGGTGGCAGCTGGCTTTGCACACGTGAGCGTGGTCACAGTGTCACAGGTACCACCCGACCACAGAGCTGTCACGCTCCTCTCCGTCAGACCCAAGGAAGCTGCTGAAAAACGCTGTTTGTTCTCCAGGTGCCTGGTCTTAGTGGGAGCGCACGGCAAGGCTCAGGCGCGGTGCCGTGCAGCACGGCTGTAGAGCCGGCACGTAGCCAAACATCGCAGAGCGTGGGCAAAGCAAGTTCAGGGTTGTCTGCACCTGTCTGGGGAGATGGATTTTTTCAGCACAGCACAAGAACTTTGAGAGTCCTTTCCCATTGTGAACACTGGCTGTTTCGCTGCAAGATCAGTATGGGAAAATAGATTGCAAATTCAGAGAGAGGAATTTTTCCCCAGTTTACAAACTGCTTAGTGTTTACGAAATTTTAAATTGGAGTCAGTAACAAAAGAGCAGAGATTCAGCAGCAGAGATCTGAACAAGCCTTAGAGTTGCTGGGCTTCTTGAATTATAGCACTGAAGTCAGCTTAGTATCCTGCAGAACGATTAACAGCCTGTGCTTCTGGGGCTTTTACTGATTTTTAGTGAAGTTACTCAAGTAATCCAGAATAGGAATATTGTTTACCAACCCCGGCACAATCACAGCGCTGGGCCATGCTCACATGTGCTTTGGAAGGAGAAGGGGACAGGGAGAAGGAATGGAAAGAACCACATCCTCCTCTGGATCACAAATCATGCCTGTTGGTACCTGAAAGACCATAAATTTATCTATTTGTAGAGTACTGGCACATTGCCTGGGAACTTCCATTCAGAGATGTAGTCCTCCTGCACTGCACCTCTTGGTGTCAATGGTGGCATCTTTAGCATGCAAGGGAAAGCTTAAAGGTCATGTCAGTGCCAAAATGAAAAATCCCTGATTAATCTGAGAGCAGGTTCAGCGTCGCCTTCCCGGGGGCTATCAGGGTATTTTCTGTGGTGATCTTGCTCCCAGCGTTTATGTTATTCCATTTTGTCTTGTTGCACAAGCCTTGCTCTAGGATGAATGTATGAATTCGTATTTCAGTGGCGTGAAGCAATCTAGCCCTGACCTTTCTGTGGTTCCTTACACACACCTAAAGCGTCATCTGAAGCAAAGGAGATTTTGGCTCTAAAAGCTAATGGCAGGACAGGTCCTGTCCTTTATGTCCTGGGTAGTTGTGCTCCACGTGTCCATGGCTCCCAGACCTTCCTAGCAACCTCCTGTCTGATAGAGAGGAGACTCATAACCTGGGCCCCCATGCACAGCTTGGTGGTGCCACCCAGCTTTGTAAATTTGTGACAATGAGTCCCTCCGGCACAAGTGAAGGGCGCAGCTGTGAAATACAACCTTTGCTGAAGAACCCATTCCCGGGCCTGTCTCCGGCCACCCCATGCCAAAGTAATGAACTAACCCCATTTACAATTGTTTTGCTCGGCATATGGGTCCCAGATAGGGAGAAATAGCCAAAAGGAGGCAAATTTAACTCAATGCGGGTAAGTTCCTCCTGCACAGGGTGTGGGTATAGACTGGTGAACTATGCTCTACAACAGGGAAAGGATGAAGAGAGGAGAAGAATTGAACCGGGAGGGTGGGGCAGAGGAAGATTTTGTGTGCGCCTGGGAAGGAAACAATGGGACAAGGGGAAGGAATTAAAAGAACCACATCCTTCTCTGCATCATAGCCCTGCAGTTTAAGTTACTCCCTCACACTGGACCAACCCATAGTGCCCTACTTCTAACATTGCTCCCCTGTGACTACTGTGGTGAAGCTCCATCCCATTAGATGTGTCTCCACCAGGGACCATTAGGGCAGCAATACTCTTAGCATGTTAGATCAAGCCTCCCTTCTTTCTGAAGACATTTTGATGTGTCCCTCACTCTTGCTGGCCTATTCCAAGGCAGATATATCTGTATATCCCAAGATATATCTGTTATACAATGTAGATACAACCCTATGAAATATAATAAGGCTTTACTTTGCTTCAATGAGCTTTTGATTATGGTCAAGGTATCCATCTGAACATTTGAGGTTCCCTGTTTGGTAGGTGAACTATAAATGTCCAACTTCCCTGTCTCCAGAGAGCAGAGGAGCTTTAATCCTTCCTTGTAGCAGCTGTGAGAGTGTTGGGTTGACATTCAGCAGGAAAAGACTAAAACAACCTCATTACCACCATCGTCTCAGCGCTGCAAGGGCTACAGCTGAGGTCACACCACAACAAAGAGCACTACTACCTGGAGAGCTTCTGCTGCTGGGAACAAGGCAAGTACGAGGGGACAGGTTACAGACTTGGAAGTGTACAGAGTCCTTCAGGATTTATTTGTTCACTCCAGAGAGAAAGTGAGTCATGAGAAACCTTAAGGTGGAGCACTCAAAACAAGGAGTGTAGAAACGATTAGCAAGGCAAGGTCAGCACTAGTCCTTCAAGTCTGAGCATGCCCCGTTGTCAATGGCACATAAATAATGGTAGCTGGATGCCTGCGGTGGCAGGAGAACAGCTATCACACTTCTGGTCTCTGACACATCTCTGACTCACATAATATCATCAATGAGGCTCATCTCAGTTTTCGTAAAAAAAGGTAGTTTAGGTTATGGGAGCAAAGGGGTAAAACATGGAACTCAATCAATAGACCCAGTTTGAAGCTCTACACTTGACAGAAGCCAAGCTTTTTTTTTTTCCAGAGCCAAATCAACATCCCCCCTTTACTACAGCCAAGTTCAGGGATGGGAGATAGACCTGAATTCCACTTGCACTCGCACAGCAATGCGATTAATCATCTTGTCAGATAAAATACGATTACAGAACATTTGCATGCTGATGCAAACGAAAGAAAGTACGCTGCCTTGTTTTCTTCAGATCACAGGGTGAGTTTAGAGCACTTGTAGATAGGAAAGAAATAACTTCTCCGGTGAGCAGGAATGACCAGTGATTCACTTGGAGTTATCCAACAAGAACACTGAGGGGCTTATTTTCCTAAGATAAACACTTCTATACCATTAAAGAAAATATTCTGTGTATAACACCCTGATTGCCCGCAGGCACAGTGGTGTTGGGCTGCTGGTGTAGAGCAACAGAAGCTTCTGTGGAGTGTGGAAGTGTATAAACATACACCTTTATCTGGTCTTGTGTTAAAATGTACCTAAGTCATTTCACAGACATCTGCATTAGAAAGGACAAGTTGCAAAGCTTGCATGAAAAAGCACTTTTTTCAGCATATTTCTATTTAGAAATTGAAGAGCACAATCCTATCACAACCCAACAGGTAGAAGGAATGTCAGGACCAGATACACACATATGTACATACAACAGAGAACACAGTTCTCAGTTTGCCTTTCCTCAAGGAGCTTCTCTTGTGCATTTTTATTTTACCTACCAGGCAAAGACACTCTGATCCCTACATCCAAACTGACAACTGGCTGAAAGAAAAGGAGCCATGAGACCACAAAGAAGCAAAGGTGACGCCAGGTGTTCCCAGTGAGCCGTGGTGGATGGGGGACCCCGGCCCAGCTAGAACCGGCCAAGAAAAGAGGTGAGTCTCTTGCTTTGGGAACTGGATGTCAACTTCCCATCTGCCAGATAACTTAATTAACACCTGAGATTGTCTGGTTTGCAGACTTCTTTATCTTATTGCTTACTGAACAAGAACCAGCAAAGAAGTTTCTGAACCAGCAACAAAGCTGGTGAAGGAGCTGGAGAACAGGCCTTATGAGGAACGGCAGAGAGAGCTGGGGTTGTGTAGCCTGGAGGAGAGGAGGCTGAGGGGAGACCTCATTGCTCTCTCCAACTACCTGAAAGGAGGTTGTGGAGAGGAGGGAGCTGGGCTCTTCTCCCAAGTGACAAGGGACAGGACGAGAGGGAATGGCCTCAAGCTCCGCCAGGGGAAATTTAGGCTGGACATTAGGAAAAAAATTTTTCACAGAAAGGGTCATTGGTCCCTGGCAGAGGCTGCCCAGGGAGTGAGGGGAGTCACCTTCCCTGGAGGTGTTTAAGGGACGGATGGACGAGGTGCTGAGGGACATGGGTTAGTGTTTGATAGGAATGGTTGGACTCGATGATCCGGTGGGTCTCTTCCAACCTTCTATGATTCTATGAATAATAGAAATGGTCAAATAATTAAAAAGGTACCTTTTCAGTGTGCTTTTCAGCAGGCTTTTCAATGCCTATCATTGAACAAACAACAAGAGGTGAAATCGGGAGATAGAATTTGCTTTGTTTGCATGTGTAGGGAGTGGCAGAAGGAAGCAGCCCCGCTGAACGGCTGCGATACTGTCTTCAAGTTCTAAGATCCTTTTCTAAGCCATTTCAATGAATGGTACATGCTGGCTTTGCCCCATCCTTCTCTCCCTCCTACATCTACACGGTTACTCACTAGTGCTGCAATCATTAGGAGAAGGGGCCAAAATGTAACTGCCTTATTTAGATAGTTAGACTTCTGAAAAGCATAAACCCGACCTGGTCTGTCGGTGCTGCCTGTGCCCAAGGGCCACATATGTACGTTTTGCCTAGGACAGTATTTTTCTTGTGCGTTTCTACACGCACATGGGTGTGCAGTTTACTCCTGCAAAACTAAAGCAATGAAATGCAGCCTTTTACCTGCTTTCTTCTTTCGGAGGTGCTACAGAGGGCTGTGACTTTCGAGGTAGCCGGCAGTGAAATTGTGTCTGCATCCTTTTCTGTGAAACAGAAGACTGAGACGAGATAGAATAAGAGTTACAAATTAATCAGAGGTTTGGCAGTCGCCTTGCATCACAGAAAAATGTCTTGATCCACATACATTGAAATGAATAAATAACCAACTTAGCTACTAAAGCAATAGCATCATTCTCTGTCCGTGTGATCCTCACACTTATGCACAGCATGTGGATGCTTTCCTGCAGCGCAGACCAGCATGGCTAAGAGAAGACTGATGACTTACAGCGCCTTGCGTTGAACTATACTGAAAAATGATGTTTAAATCTGCAAGCTCAGAACTGCTCAGCCTCCACCACACAGGAACATTGCTCTGACATGGCTGACTGGGAGCACAAACAACTATTCAGAGAAATTCATAACAAAAAACATATATTTATTCCTTTCAAAGGACAGGAGGAATAACCCCCAGAGCTGACCAAGCTATTTCCTTCTGTCCCCCTTGTTATTTTCTAGCATCTCTGGGTCTGAGTCAAAACCACAGCTGTCCACCCAAGCCTTCCCACTGACTTCTGTGGGGCTTGGATGGGGCTCACTTGTTATCAGGCTTTGGTGCTGACCTTAGTCTGCCATCTCATCTCCCAGGAACAGAGAGTAACAGAGCTCAAACAACATTAGAAAAGAATTCAGGTTAAAGCTGCCTGAGACAGGTTCCCGTACGTGTTTTGAGACAACTGGTAGTGAGGCACAGCTTCAAAATCCAAATAAAGTAGCGATGTCTCGGCATGATATTCCAGCACGTGTTTGAAGAGTACCAAACACCACGAAACTGGAGGCTTTGGGCAGTGCCACTGATTCAATGATAAGAAAATGAAAATAGACCTGTGACTGTATGTGAAATTTGACCATATTTCTGGTTCTCTCAAGTTTGGTGGTATGCATTACTGCTCTTTTTTTTTTTCTGGGAAAATAGGAAATAAGAACAAACCTTGATGGTGTAGCTTTCTGCCTGGCCCCGAGGTGCTTTAGGCAGCTGTCTGCAAGTGGCCCAAACATAAACCTTCTGGTATCCAGAACAACACAGAGGGCATCGCTGTCATTCCCAGGTTTTCCAGCAGAGCCTCAGCAAACTATTGCCGTGAATTTGGGTCCTGCTCAGGACAAATCCTCTAAACATTGCTCCCTGTAGACCAGCAGCCTTCCCTTCTCACATCATCCATGCTCTCTCCTATTCTGTACAAAAAACATAAAGCACAAAGAAGGAAAAGTCAGTGAGCATTCCATTTATCCAGTAAGACTTGGTGTACAAGATGGATCAGCACATGGCACCCAGGACAACACTAAAACACAGCGCTGCTTAAACACGGTGGGTTTTGACTAAAGAAGTAAAACCAGGAACTAGTAAAAATTAGAGGAATAAGGTACAGCTTAATAACCACAATAAACAGCTACTAACCATGCAGTAATGCAGGGGTTTCCGTAAAACCATGAACTCTGAGAGGCTGCAAAGAACATCCAGTCCTACCTTCTCAGGTGGGAGAGCAGGAGGAAAGAAGAGATGTTCCTCAATACATCCCTTTATTAACACCCAGAGATGAAATGTCATCTAATGATGATAAACCACAGCAAACACAAGAAGCCATCCCTCTGTCACAATGTCCAAACCTGCATTCATAAAGCAGGGTACACCCAGCACAGAGAACCCCGAAACTTCTGTGTTTTAGGAGGATCAACCACTCACTTTGTGGACATGCTCTGCCTTTGGGATTTCTCTGCTGTTCCTGAAGGGCTCTGGCTGCTTCAGGGAAAGAGGACAATTTAAAAAAAAAACACTTCTAGGCTAGTGCATTATTACGGGTGACAATTTTCACCGTCCTTTTTAAAGGGGTGGTTGAGTGTATTTTATTTTTATTGTTTAGATGAAACCACGGATTTGAAAAACAACGTTTGTGAAGACCCCTATGTCTTTAAAAGAGAAGATCTGACATACCTGTCTTCCCTTCGTGATTTTGATTTCTCAGATCTGAGCCCCATGCAGCAGGGGAGCCATCGTTTGGCAGTAGTGCAAAGCGTGGCACGGGGACACTTTCCTTCGCACCATTCCTTGCTCACACAGAATTTTGCTGATATGCAGGTAAACTTTTAATGAAAATGTAGTTGGATAAGATTCTAAGAAATAAAGTTGCTTGACAGCGTGGCTCCATGAATGAAAAACTGATATCAGCACCTGATTGCCGTAAGTGGCTCCAGGTATCACTGCAAGGCAGGAGAACGAACACGGAGGGCTCAGCTCCCTGTAACAGCGACACAAACACACTGGCTGAGTTTTCAGTTTAAAGAGCAATAAACCCTTTGCCCAACCCCAAAATATACCTTACCACTGATTCCTACTCCTGCCTATCGACCACTAATCTACCGTGTTTCTTATCCTCCTCACGTTCCTGGTTTGGCTCAACAACTGCTCAAGGACTTTTCCTCTCCAACCCAACTATCATTTCGTACTACAACGTTTCAGTAGCTCTTAATGCTGTGATGAGAAATAATGCATTGACTGCAACCTATATTGCTTGTGTTCTTCTTCATTGCAACAATGAGTCATTATTCAGAGTATGTTTATGTAATATCATAAATACCAATCTCTGGTATTTATGCAGCGTAGTATTTACTTGGGCAAGTTGCCACATGCACTAAAGAAGTAAACAAAGAGCCATTCTTTGGAGGGTTAAAAAAAAGTCTTAAAATGAATCCAATTTTCCTTCATAAGGCACTCCTTGTTATTTTACCTAAAGTGGCTCTTTAAGATATACAGTATGATAAAACACACAATTCCTGGGAGACATAATTATGGTTCCTAAGAGACTGGTGAATAAACAATCAGGAATAGAGTGTTTGTTTTCCCTAGGTTTTTCTTAACTATAAATGGAAGGCATTAAAAAAATGGGGAGGAATGCGTTGGGTTGATAAACGGTAAGAAAAGTTGAGGAGCGCACTTCACTGAACACACAGGGTTTCTGCCTAAAAGCAGAAGTATTTTATTGGATTGCAAATAATCCTATTTTGCAAATGCATTTGTGGTGAGTGTAAATACCACAGTGGACTCTCTGTATTATTTACTGTACTGTGCACATCAATAGCACAACGTGTGTTCTGAAGTAAAGAGCTTGCCTTGTCTCACGTTACCTTTAAGCATGAACACAAACAACTTCCTTCGAATCAAGGTGACAAAACCTTCTGCATTGTACGAAACGTTCTGTCTGACACAAATTCCTAAGGAACAGCAGGGGGTCTCTGTATGGAACAGTGCTGAGCCAATGCAAATACTTTTCTAGCAAATCAGGGACACTGTAGTAAACCCTTTCATGTGGCCACTGAACCCCTAGAAGACAGCTAAAGCTAAGCTGCATCAACAGAGGAAGAAAAGCTTTTTGCATCCAGTGAAATTGGACTGGGGGCAGCGTTTAATAATATTGGTCCCCGTAATATCATTCAAGAGATCCACCACCTAAACCTAGAGGATCCCAAAGCCACCGTTCACCTCTCTGCAGCAGTTGCCTCTTCTGTAAATCAGATGGATGAAACCAAGCTATTCATGCTATTTGATGGTTTGCATCCTCAACTTACTGCCATCAGTAAAATTTAATCAAATTATGGACTTCGTAGGACCCTCGCTGAGGCACAGCTTCAAATTGCAGGCTGGGGCATGCACCAGCCCCTGTCACTGCAGGTTTTTAACCTCATGAATATAATGATCAGGTCTTACTAGTTTAGCAGAAGCAAACGCAGAGCTCGCGTGTCAGGGGAATAGATCACACCGCTGTAGTTAATATGCATTTATGATCTCATTGCCCATAAAAAAAATAGGCAAGAAAGCAAAAGTCATGATAAAGTGTATTTTGTATCAGATCTGAAGTAAATGCTGATGCCATTACAGGTAGAAAAGCAAACAGACCATGAGTTACCACCTAAGTGATGGGAGATATTTTGTCTCTTTCCATCCTGCATATACAGATCTACAAAAATGGCTACAAGAAAAATATATGCACAGGTTGAATCTAGTCAGGCTAGTACTTGTTCCTGTCTCAAGGATTTATTAGAGAAGTGAATAAACATGCTTGTTGTGGTAATTAACCCCATGTAAATCACAAATCCTACCTTTATAGGGTTTTGTTCGTGCTGCTGTCATTAAGGGCCACTCAGTATTTCCAAACGGGAGGCAGGACCGACGTTAAACCTCAGCAAACGAAGGTGGAAGACACACAAAATGGGGGAGTCTAACATCATCAAGACCAACTGTCATTCAACTCCATTAGTAATGAAATTCTATATTTAATAGGAATAGTCTTCTCTCCTGTAACAAAGCCCTCAAATTAATTAGCAGCAGAGTGGTGCCTTTGAAGAAAATCTGAATTGATGTCATAACACTACCTGAATGGATACTTCAGCTTCTTGCTAGACCTCTTGGTTATATCTGCTACATTTGGCAAGCAAATGATTAAGGTTTAGTAATAGAAACAAGGAGCGAGATAGTTTGTATGCACATACATCTGACCACTTTGGTAAGGAGTGGTCCATCAAAGATGGTTTTCAGTTCAGGACACTTCCTTCTAGAGTAAATTTAATCAGTGAATAATCTGCAGCCACCCAGTTAGAAGCGTGTTTGGAGAATCAAGACTATAAGCTCTTCAGAGGTCAATACTGCTTGTGAGACAACTACTCCTTTCCTCTCGTGCTATGAACCCATGTTGTCTTCTGGCGACACTCAAGAAAAAATGATCACCCAACAAAGACAGCACAGCACAGCAAAATTGAAAACACATTTAGCAATTTGCATACCTTGCGTGCCATAGAACACCCCCAAATCCTGGTGGAAATGTGCATAATGTGCCAGACATCTTGAACCCAGGAACTCCCCTCCCCATAATCCCTCGGGACCAAAAAGTTTCTGATTGTACTCCAGCTTCCCCATAAAAGCTTCATTGTTACTGCAGCCCAGCCTTTACCAGGAGCCATGGCATTGGGCCACAGCCTCCAGGGACACTCTCAAGCTGCACAAAACAAGTTTTTCCAAACAGTTTAAGTATTTCCCAGCCCAGACTCTCACATTCTAGTTGTTTGTGCAGGGACAGTAACCCACCAAGCCCTGCCTAAAATACTGGTTGTTTAAACTCCACAGAGACATTTTTTACTAACATTCCTTACTGCTGTAACCTCTTGACCATTTAAAACTACTATTAACGGGCAGACTCCGTAGGCCTAATGTCAAGGAGTCATCCCCGCTGCAAGAAAGCAGCAATCAGACAGTAGATCCACAATTGCTGCGTCCCCTGGACCACTACAGCCTGCAATTTCTCAGTTCAGCTGGACTTTGCAGCAGTCCACGAGATAATGCAGCAATAGCTGAACGGCTCTTAGTTGTGATCATGTTTTTTGATGAAAACGTGAGGATTGGCCCAAGTGGAGCCGACAGTGGCACTGGGGGAGCCGTATCTCTGGAGGGGCTTGGGTCACCCTACGAGCAGCAGTACCAGGGTGCCAGCTCAGTGCTCAGCTCCCTCGTTTGGTGCCTGGGGCACCTCAGCCACAGGGACATGTTTCCCTGGCCAGACTGTAGAGGGGATGCATCCAAGCTCCTGCACTTTGATTTTTCCCTCTTTTCTTACCAGCCAACACCATAGTGGGAAGAGGCCATTGTAAAATTGATTTTTGTACTTGAATTTCTACCCTGGGGGCTAGAGGAGAACCTGGCGTTTGTGTCAAGGGCTGAGATGGGCTGTGTGCAAGGATTTTACAGAACGGTTTGGATTGGAAGGGACCTTAAAGGCCACCCAGATCCACTCCACTGCCGTGGGCACAGACACCTCCCACTGGACCAGGTTGCTCCAAGCCCCATCCAACCTGGCCTTGAACACCTCCAGGGCGTTCATTTGATGGCAGCAGGTAGAAGCTGGGGACAACAGATGTCACTGGGACACTCTGCAGTTGCCATGAGAGTCTCTGAAGGATCCTCTCGTGCACGCTGCTCGTTAGCAAGGGGACACCGCAGTCAAAAGCTCCATCACGGTGTCTCAGGCTCCCCTGGCCCATTAAAGAGCAAGAGTCTCCTCCTCTCCAGCAGGTTTCTGCCCACCTCTCCAACATGCTCTGCACAAACATTGATCCACCCTGACCTCTCTGCTCTCAAGCAAAGGGCTGGCAGCCTGAAAGACACTGCCTTTGAGGATTTGATGAGAGAGTTTCTGCAGAGACAGCAGCAGCCTGCTCAGTGCTCGCACACCCCAGCCAGCCCCACGGGAGCAACAGAGCTGCAGCTCCCTTCCCAGCTGCACAGCAGCTCACCAGCCCCTCTTAAACCAGAGGAGACCCCAAGTACCCCACACCTTCCCCTCCGTTTTAGTCCTAATCAAGCTAATCGTGGCACTTGTGCTAAATTAGTATTAATTCATGAAATGCTAATTACAAAAAGGGCTGAATAACTCACCGCTTCTGCTCATAATGGGCTTGTTGCTTGGCACTTCAGAGGCATTGGCACCTCTGCCCTGTGCTGAGAAGGTCGAAACCATTCCAAGTCACGAGCACAGGTCACAGGGACACTCCAGCCACACCACCTCAGCTTCCTCAAGCATCTCACGGGGGAAAAATAACACCAATTTGAGTCACCACTTAGCACCACGGAGCATTCGGTGGTTTTTAATAAGGGGCCCTTCAAAAGGCGGCTTGTAGATGGCCCACTCTGCAAAGAACAAACAGAATTGGAGTTTAAGAGGAATTTCTGGAGTGCTTGGCACTAGCCCTGGCCTCTGCCAGGAGTCCAGGCAGGCCCTTAATGAGCTGCTGGAGGCTGTTGAGTGCCAAGTGGGCACAGGTCTTTTCCAGGTACCTAAATACACGGTGTTATTTGAGGAAATAAAAGGCTTTAAAATGTGCTCATGAATTCACTCGGGGGTGCTTGTGTTTGAACAGCCTTAGTCCATCCAACCTTTATTTCCTTGGACCTCGAGGGGCTTTGAGCAGGGACGTAGACACTATGAACAGCCTGGTGCTCTCTCTGCGTGCTGCCAGGCTTGTTGTTTCATGGCAGCGTCGTCTCTGACGGGGCCACTGCAGAAAGCAAGAGCACAACACAGCGTCATCTAGTACCTCAGTAAGGCCCTTTGGCTCAGTTTGGTCTAATTTGCTAACACACGCACCATAATTACAGGGCTTGTGTTTAGGCATATCTCAAGAGCTCCTTGTACATGTAAGAGGAGAAGATAATTCAGCCTGAGCCTATCACAGGAGACCAGCTCTAAACTGTTCAGGGCCAGGCAGAGTCCTTCGCACAAATGGGAAGAGCCCAAAAAGCCTTTGGAAATCTGGTGCAGATCAAACCTGGCATCTGGCAAGATTTTGTTTTTGCACCTTGCCCTTCCCCTCTTTGCAGCCTCACTGGTGGCTGCTGGTGAGGCAGGAGGAGAGATGCAGGCAGGCTTCCTCACGAGGGTGCCCGATGCCATTCCAGTTTTCGGTCATTCTTCCTTGCCCCCGATAGGGACAACCTGGCCAGCTCACAGGTGCCAACCTGGAAAGGACGGGCTCAGCCAGACACCCCCAGTCTGCCAGCGGGGTGAAGACTCGGCTATTTACAAAAGGCTTTTTGCTAGTAGAGCTACACTGTGTGCTACCTTTCTCTTTGCTGACCATCACAGCTACGGCCGCAAAAATTTAAATGGAGACCAAGCCCAAGTATGGGAGTTGATCCTTTACCTTGGGTTGTCTAATAAGCTCTATCTTGCATTCCTCATCTCACAGATTGAGCCTTGTAAAAGCTCATTAGTTCTCGTATAAGCCCTCAGCCAGGTAACGTGTAGCTCTGCAGAGAGGGCAGTGAATTCCCGGCTTTCAAGCGGAGCTGTTGTGTGGGGGCACAACACGACAGTAACAGCTCTGCAGAGATGAGTGGCAGTGTGACCAGGAAGGTTGGTGCCTTTCTCCTGGTGCTTTTTCAGAGTTTCTGGCAATTATTTAAGACATTCAATTTATGAATTCCTCAAAAAGCGGGTTTTCACTTCCCAGAGGACTGAAACATTTTGAGCTCTTTATGCTGAATTATTGGCTCCAGCTGAAGACAAACCATGCGGCTGCCTGGACCATAATGTTTCCATGGCAGGATGGACGTGGCTGTCAAGTGCGAGCCCTGCTGAGGCCGATCTCCACGCACCCAAGGAACGATCGCTGCCACAGCTCTGAGCTGGCACGAGCCCTTCCACTGAAGCGCTGCAATTATGATTGCTCTCACTAAAGATATACTCAGCCTTTTATCTGACCTTCTTTGATCTTTTCCACAACCTCTGGCAGGTCTTCAGCGTATTCAGTTCTTTATATTAAAGCAATCAATCCCACATGCAACCAATTAGGCTTAGACATAGTTTGGTGACCATAATGTTGTACAGGCGTTCTACCAAGTTTTCAACAAGAGACAGTGGCTCCTACATCTCACTTTCTAGCAGGGAGAACACTGACTGCAGTTCAGAAATATCCCAAGGAGGAAAACATGTTGCAGAATTAAACTCTGAGCCTGAACATCCTACTTGCAGGCAACATACTGACTTTGTGTACATACAACAGGGACCAAAACGCAGCTCCTGCTCATCAGGCACAGCATTCAGGGCAAGAATCTCGCCAGACCTGCACGACCAGGTT
Organism: Clamator glandarius; assembly: GCA_033459285.1. Classification (NCBI taxonomy): domain Eukaryota; kingdom Metazoa; phylum Chordata; class Aves; order Cuculiformes; family Cuculidae; genus Clamator; species Clamator glandarius. The sequence continues at coordinate 1,022,507 of JAUNZM010000463.1, read as the reverse complement.
TGTCATCCAATAACCTCATCACTTGCCACTGTCATTGCCTGTGACACACACCAAGTATGTTTCACTCATCAGATTTAGAGCAGCACCCACGAAGTCTTTTATGTCCATTCATTTTGTCCAGGCTCCTGAGGAGGGCAGGCAGTACAGGTGGGCATTTGCCTCCACTGCCTTTGCACTGAACAATACACTGCAATCCTCATCGCTTCTCTCTCCGCTACTGCTCTACGAATGCAATGCAGTATGGCCAATCTTTATTGTATTATCTAAAGCTCCTCCTTGGATTCAGTTAGAGAAGAAGAGAAGTTAGAGAAGTCTATTCAGGGTGTTAAAATAGTTTGTACTTGGGACATGGATAAAAAAATGAAACTCCCTTCTGTTCAGCTAAGCCTGGAAAAGCACAAGTCTCGCAAAAGTCAGCAGCAGCACTGAAAGCACATCCCTTCCCCCCATCTCTTTTGAGCTCTGAGAAACAGGCTGTTGACCCTACTCTTTATTAAAGAGTCCTCGAGTCAGTTCACCATGGACTTAGCTCTGTAAGTCCCAGAGAAGGGGCACTTTTCCTCACGTGTGTCATTTCCTCTCAGTGGAAGGAGCCAACGTTGATGCCAGTTGCCGGGTTGGTTGTTTGCTCTCCTGCCAGGGAGAGGATGTCTTGTGTTGGGGGGCTTGGTGACAGCAAGAGCAACCTCAAGACGATTCTCTCACACCTTGAGAGCTCTCTCCAGAAAATATGCTCTTTCCTTCCTTCTCATTTCTGGCCAAAGAGGAAGAGACATCTGTGCTGCCTCTCTGGGCCTTGCTGAAGCACAAATGTGCGATCAGAAGCCCACGAGCAGCAGCGTTGCAGGTCATGGCTCTGGCACCAGGCTGTTCATAGAGGTTTTTGCATTACAGCAAAAGGTCTGGATAACACGGCAACAGGAACTTTAATGAAATTCAGATGGAAAATTATTCAATGGAGTAGCTTTCCTTCAAAAATGTCATTCTGTCACAAACAAAATGCTTTCTGAAACTATTCTTTTTACCAACCTTTTTTGAAGGAGAAATGTCAATGAAATTTTGGAATAAAATGTTTAGATTTTTGATTTTATGTAACATACACACTTCTTAAAGTTGTAATGATCTAAATAAGCCCAAACTATTTATTTTTGTAGAATTTTCCTTTGTGGATAATTTCAACATTTTGAGGTTTTGTTCTGAATTGGAATGAAAACAAATTTCAAAATCTCAAAATCATCTGTGAAACATAATTTCCATTCTCTGGCCAGCTCAAGTTTCAGGCTGGAGGTCCCCTGCAGGGAATCCCTTTAGGAAAAAAGTCTCTGAATAAATTTACTGGTGCAAACATATAGTTTTAAAGATTTATCTGTTTGTCCAAGTAGATATTTGCATCACTGGAAGCTCCTCCAAGCCCCTATACAAGAAGCCTCCTCAAGTTCCTGCAAGACTGAATTCTGAAAGGCATTGCTAACATTGCACAGTTGATGATGGTCATTTCCTGCTTTTGAAATTCATCATTCACTTATAGTTGCTACTTATTTGCCAGAGACCATAACTAGCTTTACTTGGACTGCTTTTAAAAGTTTAAATAAGATATTCCAAGCTTTATATTACATTTTCGAGGTAGGCGCTACCTGTTCAGATGAAAATATTCAACAGAATTTATATTCTAGAATATTTAGATGGATTTAAATATTTATAGCCTCAGCAAATAATTCTACCTCAAAAAAAATCACAAATTACAAACAAGACTTGTACTTTCTCATACAAAGAACAAAAACCTACTGTAGGACAAATTAATTATTAGGGATGCTGATGGACACCTACTGTAAGCACTGTTTTCAAGGAGGTACTTTGGATTTACAGCGACACAAATGACATCATGGACCAATCTGTTCACAGCTGCTTTATGCATCACAAAAGTATGAAGAGCCTTAATACTTACATTCATTATATAAATAGATTATAAGTTAATCACACGGTCTATTTTAAAAAAAAAAAAAAATCTGCATGCCATCAGGTTTTTATCTGCCTTTTTCTAGGTGCATTTTACTGGAGGGCAGTTGCTGATGTGCAGCGGAGAGTGTCTCTGTGCCTCCAGAAAGCAAAGGCTTCGTGTCAAGGTGAAAGCTGAACTAAACACACAGTCTGGAGTCAAAGTTTGTTTATAACTCCTGACTCTGCTGGGTCGTTATGCGGCAGTTTCACTAAACAAACAAGTAAAAAGCAGGTCAATGTCCAAATACTGGAGTGCAGCTTATTTAAACTGCTCCATAGCTGCTGGAGGAGTAAAGCTCTAAGTGAAACAAACTGCCTCTGCAATTAATAAAAGTGGATGAAACACAGAGGATCAAACTCATGCCCAGGTATGACTGAGCCGTCCTTGTCTGTCACTGAGATGCCTTTGACCAACTATCTCAGCATAACACTGGAAGGTATTGAAAGCACATTTGGCACCCGGTGCGTTTGTTGCAGAATCAGCAACATAAATCTCTCAATCTGCTGTCTTGAGCTGCTGCATTGTGTGTGTTAAATCAGCACAACAGGAACCACTCTCTGAAGGGCTGGAGAGTGGAAAACAAATGAAAACTGCATGGTAAATCTGTCAAGGAATGACACAGCAGGGCACGGCCAGTTGAGTCGGTACCATATCTGTCCCTTTCCCGTGATCCAGTTCAGCAAGGTATTTTCTGGAACCATTCTCCTACTGTGTTAGATGTTACCTTGTACATGGGAGCCACCTCCTTTACTACACTGCCCATGTACCTTATAGCCCTTACACAGCTGTCTCTAGAAACCCTGTGAGGGACAGAAGTACCATTATCCCGATTTTTATAGACAACTGAGGCCTACAGGTAGGGAGCTGCTGAAACGCAGGCAGCTAAACACCAGCCCTGTCTTTAGCTGAGTCTTCCCCTTTGTGTTTCCTTCCTGAAAGGCTGAATGATTGTCTGGGACTGGAGAAAACATTTCCATCCACTGGTCTTTTCAATGTGCGTACTCCTTGCTGAACATACAAATATAAAAATGAGCCATCACTTATCTGATGCATCTCAACATGCACCTATCAGTTCATAAATCTGTTATCAGTCTGTATGATGTAACCGCAGCCTTCTGACTTAACAACCCATCTTTCTTTCTGTGCTAGAATGCATGTAAAAAATGCCCATCTGATTAGATACCCAATTTTAATGATAAACAATCCCTATATAAATTTACTCCCTCCTTGACTTGTATTGTCCAAGAGACGTGTTAGCCTGTCTCCTGCGCGGAGGTTGACTTTGCACCCCAGACACCACCCCAGGCAGATGCACTAACACAGCTCAGTTCCCTCTTGGAAGGGGAGCTGATACTGCTGGAAGTGGAGAGGAAAGGCTCGAGCAGAAAGCCACCTCCCTGCTGGGAAGGACCCGCTGGTAGGTCTCATGTACTTTATAGTAATTCACTGGTTTGATAACAGCAAAATGACCAGAGTCTCAGCTTGCTGTCACTCAAGACCAGACTCTCGGTCACCTTCCTCAGTGTAAAACTTCAGTACAGCTATTTTAGAATAATTTATTGATTTTTACTCATGTATTAAGGCTCTTCTTTTTCTGCCATGCCTCTGCTCCTGCGTTTGGAAAAGTTCCCCTTAGATGTTCTGGTTGTTCTCTCACATTTTTGCTCTCTATTACTTTTAGAGGGGACTGCCAGCAGCACTCTGCATGGTCTCGCTCCGCTCTGCCCACAGCACGGACTGCCTTTGACGTAGCAAGTGTAAACCAGGGTCGGCTGCCTTGGAACACTCCAAACTGAAAGAAAAATAAAGATTTACAAAATTAAAGCAACCTTACTCATGCAGATTTATTCTAAGGGAAGTGGGCAAGAGAAGTGGTCCCAGGCACATAGCAATACAGGAATCCCAGGATTCCTAGACAAAACCTGTCTAAATGAGTTTGTGGTCAACACTCGAAGCCGGCAATTGGCTCTCCCATCAGCTCTCCCAAGAGCCTGGCTATGGCAGAGCTCCACGGGGCTGGTGTGGAGAGCTCCTCTGTGGCTTCTGCTGGCACTCTGACATGTGAAGGTGCGGTAACACATTAACTGTGCACCACAAGACAGAAACCACGGCTGCTTTTGAGTCTACCTCAAATACTTTCTTTCTACTCAGCATGTAAACATGCGAGGGAGAATGGTTTAAAAAGCAGCAAGCATGATTAAAATACTGAAAAGAGAAGATATTGTTCAGCTGAGGATAAGTGAGAGGGAGGCAACTATCCAGCTTGGAGGGACAAGGGATTTGTTCAGGGAGCCACAGAAATATTTGTCTTGAAGCCATGGGAGAAAATTAAGAAAAATATGCTTTAGAACAAATATCAAGATGATCTTGTATCACTAAGATCTTGCAGGCTGGGAAATATTTCCTTCAGGGAAGCTCTGGACTTCAAAGTTTAACAGAGATTTTCTAAGAGCTAAAGAGTAAATACATGCATATAGTAATTAAAATAGCATTCGAATTAATAAACGAAATAGCAATAGCACTTTTAGAGCAGTAAGTATTATACAGGACTAAAAACCTGGAGAGACAAAGCTAAGTGGCTGTCCCATAGGCTCTGACCTGAGATCAGAGAGCTACAGTCTCCGATCTGAGACCCTGTTAGCAAGAAATAATGTGAGGAATTAAAGGGGTCACTATAAAACCAATAAGGAAATAGAAGAAATACAAAAATCTATGATACAAAATCAATAGGCTGATCACTTTCTGTCATCCAGCTCCTTTTATAACGTGGAAGAGCTGGTTTGCAGCACTGCAGTGCAAGAAAAGCCTACTGCATGCTTTCTTCCACCTTTCCAAGCAGATGATCACAAATACACATTCTACTTAACAATCAACAATTCTATTTTATTAGTAGTGGCAGCAGCAGCAATGGTTGTGGTGTTACAGTAGCTCTGAGAGTCACACACTGTACGCCCTGCCCTGCTGCACGTTGCACTCCACCAGCACACAGTAACAGATGGAAGAATTTAAAACTTTGATCTTATTTGTTTGTAAAATTTTGATTTGATTTAACATTTACTCTGTTCCAGCAAAGATTTATTTGTGTGCTTTTCCTTACCACTGCGAGGAACGTGACTACTCACAATGTGGAAAGCAAAGCACATGCAGGACAAAAATCAGAAACAAGCAAGAAAGAGAGGGGAGATGGAGAATATTAGCATCCCTGAAGACTTTATTTGCCTTTGACTCTTTGTAATGTGAAGCTTTGTTTACTGCCAAGCCCCTCCACGCTCAAAAGACCCAGGGCACACTTAGATTGCCTTAAAACTTCAGAAATATAAATATGGCAACATGGTTTGTCTTCTTGTTTGGCATCTGGCTTCTAAGCCTTGAAGTGCATTTCGGATCACATTGTCAGGCTTTTCCCTGCAACGGGAAGAATCAGAAATTTATTGTTGAAAAAAAAAATAATAATGAAAAGTGACAGAGTCATGTGATTGTGTGCTTCCAGGAGCTGAGCCTTGGAGAAAAGGCCCACCCCAGACTCACAATAAAATCACAAGAATTGAAACCACCAGACTTAAGAAGCTCATCCAAGGTTTCTGCTGTGCATATGGAAAACCAGGGTGTTGTCAGGACTAGTTAGCCGATGCTATAAAGCACTCAGAAGAACGACGTTAGTTATTATTTAGGAGGAAACCAAAGTGTAAACTGTTTTACATATAAATCTGCCCTTTAGAAGAGCAATGTTAAAAATGCGAGATTGAGCTCTGGCTTACTAAAGGGTAGTAAAGAGGTTTTAAACACAACCATAACTCACTCTGCGTGAAAATGACTCAGCAGTGCCTTGACCAAGCTGGAAACGGGACCTCTGGAAGCGATTAGGATTGGACTGTCTCCCATCATGCCTTCCCCCACTAATCTGCCGGGGCTGGTAGATGCGCAGAGCAGCCCAGGGAAAGGAGGTAACCCCAGAGCCAAGCGGGGAGACAGGCTCTGCGCCGCCGGGGTCAGCCTGCCTTCAACCCAGGAGCAGAGCAAAGGATGGTGGCAGCGGCTCACCTGGCACTGACAAGCAACACCTCACAAAGGAGCAGGGAAGGATGCTGTGAAATAGATGGTGTGGCCACCCTTGTGTCTGTATCACAGCGATGTCAGGGGTTTCAGACCTGCTGTAGGCTGGCCAGATGGACTGAACACCCCCAGGCAGCAGTCGGAGCCTGTTTGGTGTGCTGCCCGTTGGCTTTCGTTGGTTTTCTGCAATCCCGGTGGCGGCACTGAGACCACGCTGCAGCACAAGCAGAATCGGGTGAGTGGGGACAAGGAGGAGATTTCCTTCAAATGTGGCTTCTGAGCAGAACCAACCCACTGCCACGAGCTCACCCACAGCTCCACGCGGGGGACATCAGCTCAGAGAGCAGAACTGAGCCTCTGCTGGAGATATTTTGGGCCAAGTGTTTTTCAACTTTATCCACTTGTGGGTTCGTAAAAACGTCAGCAATGGGGGAGAGGACTTGGTGACAGCAAATGCAAGCCTGTTGACAAAAGGATTGCTTTTCCTCTGCACCTTTTGCAGGCTCTTCAGCAGTCCCTCCCTTCCCCAGACATCCCCAGCTAAGAATCACTGGTTTCAGTCTTTTGGACCAGATTTGCAAGCAGCAGAGCTCTGTTGAGTTTGGTGGAAGTAGAATAATTCGCACATGTTGAAACATTCATCCCCTGGCTTTAGCTGCTTTAGAGTTGGACTTGTCCTACACGCTACATAACTGCTTGGAGCCCGCCGGTCCGTTCCCCCTTCCGATGCGAGGCGAAGGGAGTGCTGCTACTTTGTCAGGAGAGAACTTAAAACAAACAAGCCGCCACCAACTGCAGTCCATGTATATGGTTATGAATTTAAATTGCAAACAGGAGGCTACTTGGCTTAGCGTGGTAAGCATTGTCTGGCAGCGGATGGGCTGCTCTGATCTCCCTGAGCCTTGGATTGCTGCTGTGAGATTGTGTCACAACTAGCCATTAATTATTTCATCAAAAGCTTATTTTTCTCATTTCCTCATCATTATTTCCACCTAGTTTCTTATAAATTGAATCCAGCTATTGGCAGGGCTTATTTCTCCTTAAGCAGGGTCTGGGCTTTGCAGAGAAAAACATTGACCTTAGACAAAATGTACTATTGATAGATGCAGTTCACATGCATGTGTGTGCACACATCAAGCAAGAAATTACTGTATACGTGTATACACTCTCCTTGCTCTCTGGAAGCAGATTTGCTTTGTTCCTACCTGTTAATAGACAGAAATATTGTCATTCTTACTGTGGGAATAAATAAACAAGGGAAAAGAGAAAGGAAAAGATGAGTGGAACTATGAGAAGATTCTAATCTCCTTGGGAGATACTTATTTTTTAAAAGCACCAGAGTATTCTTGGAAAAATGGAGACCTCGCTGGTAATGCCAGCCCTGATAGGCAGGACAGCACTAGCCATGGGAGATAATTCCAACCTCAAGAGTCCCCAGTACCCGTCCAATGAAGTGAGGGAGGTGTGAGGTAACCAAAGGGTCCCGAGAGGAGGCTTAGGAAGCTCTCCTGTCAGCAGCCACTGAGACGCTAGCAAGGAGAGAGGAGCAACAGGATCTACCATCCCTCCATCCCCTCAGGGCATTGAAACAGCCTCACAAGCGCATTGTAGGTGACGGCCTGAAGCATGGAGGCTACCAGGCTGCAGTGGGCCAGAGGTGAGGGAATATCCCAGGAGAGGTTACCCAGGCAGCCCCAGCAACCCAACAGCCTGGCCGCTAAACCAAAACAGCAACAAAAGCTGCTGCCACCCTTCCAGAGCCCAGAGCTGGAGCAGCCTGGCTGCAGGGAACAGGGATGCTAGCAGTGATCTGCTGTACCTATGTCAGAGTCATCTTGGTGAAGAGCCCTGTTTTTGGGAAACACAGAGCCTTCTCCTCGCAATACGTTCTGCATGTTGTGCGCAAAGCAATGAGGAATGCCAGCAACATCCCTTCTGACTCAGCAACGGCGCCGTGATAAGCGCGGTTTGTCCTGCAGCGTGTGCTAAAGAACGCAAGACTTACCACAAGGGCTCCAACTCTTTCACAACACAAGAGCACAAGAACATAAGAGCAGCCACACTGGGCCAGGCCAAAGGTCCATCCAGCTCCTGTCTCCAACAGTGGGCAAAAGCAAAAGGCCTGGGGAAAAGTATGAGCACAGGGTAAGCACATACAATATTTCCCCTGAGTGCTCTCCATCTCCCAGCTGCCAACCATCTCCAGATTAGAAATTTCTGCAGCCAAGTGGGTTTTCATATACTTAGAGCCCTGGAAGCTGCCCTGGGTTGCATTCTTCAACAGTCCTTGTGCTTCCCCCAGGCCTTGCGCTCTCTCAAGGTTTATTCTTTCTGATCTCTTATTTAATTGTCCTCCAGATACTCTTCTTCATCTTCATGGTGGATGCACGCCCCTCTGTACCACTCACCTGAACTTTCCACCCTTAGTCTTACATGCTCCTCCTTTCTTCTTCATCCTTCTAACTTCACAACAACTGATGATGAAGATGCCTAAAGCTCAAAGTCCCCTACACGGATTGTCCACCACTAGAAAGCTGACTCTTCCATGCCACAAACTCCCAAAAAGTTTTGGTCCCAGGATACACATACTGTTCCATGGTTCCCCGCCCTCACCAGTTCTTTTTGACTCTTCATTTTTGTGGTTCTCTGTCCAAGGTTGGTGTCTCTCTCTGAGGTTTACCTGTGCTCGCCCTTAAATCTCTGAGGATTATTGGAATTTCCCCAATGTCTTTTGGCTTATTTGCAGCATGACTGTTGATGAGAAGGGATGGATTAATTTTCTGCTGTTGTCACCTTATGTAATCAAGGTTTGGCCATGGACAATGTGAACTAAGTAGATTAAATGTACATCAGATTTCTGCAAAGTATAAAAAAGACAAAAGCCTTAGGGTCTTTCTGGAAATCCCCATGCAATTCTTTTTGGTTCCTAAGAAAGACCCGTTAAGCTGTCTTGAAAACTTGTCTGCTGGCAAAGACCCCATTCCGAGGGAACAGTACACATAGCGGTCCAGTCTTAGGAATTCAGAACTAACAGTGAGGAGACACGTCCTTGAGATCTGCATCACGTGGCTCATTCTCAGAAGCACCAAGTCATTTCCAGGGCTATGACAGCCTGGGGAGGAGTCTGTGTAAGAGATGACAGCTGTCCCTTTTGGGAAGGCGGTGTCCATACTTCATCCTGGACTTTCCCAGTGATGAGTCACCTCTCCAAGAAAGCTGTTCCCATGAGTGCAGTGGGTTCAAAGAACAGCTCTTGCACCCATGCCAATGAGTCAAGCCTCTGCTCTCTATGCTTTCTGTTGGATTGTCAACAACATCGACATGCAGAAGCCACTGCTGCTCTGCTAGGGGAACAAAACTACTGGAGATCCCTTACTAAGCTACAAGCTTAAAAATGGCACTTTCTTCCTTCTGGGGAAGACAAACTATTCTGGCAAATCAAAGTAAGACTGTTATTCCTCTCATCCTTCATTCATGGTGGAAAGGGAGAAGGTGATAAGATTTTTCTCACTCTCTCTTCATGTGGTAACCAAAGTGAAGGACTGAGCCTCATGGGAATCCATGCAATTTTTTTTCACTATCTGCATATTCCACAGATACTCATTAGAAACAGTAAACTCCTTGTCTCGCCTCTAAATCCTTAAGGTCAAAGTCTGTTGCTCAGAAAAATAGTACAATCTGGACAGGGTTCACGTAAGTACCTCCACACTCTCCTGTGCTGACACTAACGTGTAGAGATGGTGTCTACATCAGTCTCTGGCTCCTCACAGCCAACATGTATCATTTCAAGAGGTGTTCTTGTAAGCTCCTGAGTGGTGACCTGCCAGAAGATATCTTAATTTAGAAAAGCAAATAGTCAGGCAACTTCATCTTGCTGCACATGCAAAGAAAAGAGAGGATGCAGAAGAGTGCGCAGATTAACCTTTGGGTGCTTATCACAAGGATTTGGCACAGGAGCCATCACAGAACTTCTGGAGCATCAAACCTCTGCCAAGCCAGCTGTTGTTCACGTCTGCAAATGGCACTGGGAGAATTCGTATGTATTCTAACCTCATGGCACACCAGGACTTCAAAAGCCATCCTGAACAGATGATCAGCTGCAAACTGGTCCAAAGCTGGAAATAGCTCCTCCACCAGAAGGAGCACACAAAGCACAGAGGAGAACTATTATCAACATAAACAGAGTCTTATTTTTGGCTTTGCCAGTCGTTGCCTATTTGTGTTGGGTGTGAAGTCGTTGTCCTGCAACTAACAGCAGGCGCATGCATGCATGACATTATCAAAGCAGAAGGAGATGTTGTCATGCTCCACTGGAATTAGAAGTCATGCCAGGAAAAGGAAAGAATATTTATAAATAAGGTGTTGCTACATCCCCCTGTCTCTACAGAGCACGAAAACTTTTTAAGAATTGTTACTTAACATTTTTATCAGTGTATAAACAAAAGGAGATTACTTTATAGCTAAGATTTATCTGTGTAAAAAGTTGGAATAAAAAAGGATCCTTAAAACCCAGCTATGAATGAATATGTAAATCAGCCATTGGTTGGCAAAGTTTCACTAAGATCAGGGGAAAAATGTTATTACAGCATTACCTTCCACCCATACTTTCCTTTTACTTATTCCTTTAAATCATTCATGCGTTTAAAATTAGATATAATATTTTTAATAGCTGCTGTATAGAAACTGAGTTCTTAGGGGCAAGGACCACTTTTTTTTTTTCCTCTCAACATCCAAGGCTGTGCCCTGGCCAATAGCCAAGACAGCCGTTCCCATGTAAGTATTAATGCTACACCTCAGCGTGCACCCTCCGATAATTATCGGGGTTGTAATTCACACAACACATCTCACCAAGAGCTGTTGCTGCTCACCACTCCGAGGCTCTAACAAGCTTTGAGCAGGTGACAAAACAGCCTGGCAAGCTGGCAGCCACAGCAAAAATGGACATTTTTGCAGCAAACCCAGAGATTTATACCGTGTCTTCTAGAGCAGCAATACGTTATGGAAACGCCACATAGCTGCATAATTGGATGCTGCATGATGCCAGTTACTCCACACAGCCCACTGCGCTGGAATATGTGCACTGATCGCCTCAGGTAGGCTGGGCTCCATTTAAAACACATTAGTACTAACCATAGCACCTTCTCACACTTCCTACACAAGAATAAGCACCAAGAGGAATGCATCTCTCTGACCTCCCCTCCACACACATGTGGAGGCTACACAGCAGCGTCATGACCCGCTCATGGAGGATCTGAGTCCCAGCATGACACAGGATATCTCCTTTACACTTTACACAGTGTATGGGTTTAATTTTCAACAATCTGGCTGGTTTAACAGTAATAAATCCCTTAAGGACTTTATACTGAAATGTTCACCCCCCTAGACCAGCCTAGCTATGACAAGCTGTCATTACAGCGTCAATGCCAGCAGCTCATCTCAGAAGTCTCTTTGGTCACAGACATTTTCTCCCATTGTCCACCCTCCTGCTGTTCCCATCAAATGCACTTCGGACATTTCTGAGCTCAGAGCTCTCAGCTGCCACCAAAGGACAAACATGACAACAGTGGCAGAGCCTCTGCCGCATTTCTATCCGAAACTTCAACCACAGCAGGAGACCACGGGTGCCCTGCTCCCCCAGCACCAACCCATGAGGCTGAGCTGGAGGCATCTCTGCAGCTTCTCTCAGTATTAGCCAACTGAGCTCTGGGTTTTTCATATTAAAGAGCAACTGGACCCCTCCTACCCCCTTGCATGTGCATCTTGTGGGCTCTAACGGCAGCTGCACACGTTGGGTGGGGAGTGTGAGGGAGATATAAATTAGTAAAAAGTTAGAACTCCTCCAGGAAAGTCATACAGAAACCTGAAAGCTAAAGGGACCTCACAATGCCAATGCTGTTTCTGAGATAACTCATTTGAAAGGAAAAGGGGAATAATATATTTAAACTGAGGCAGAATTACACAATTAGGAGGGGCTGGGATACTACCCAGTTGACAGAGTCAGCGATAGAAGAGAGCCTAAGCCATGCATCAAGAGAGGAATGGGACATATTTTTGGAAATGGAACAAACTGAGGCATAAAGCCATTGGCCAAGGTTAAATGAGCTGGAAAAGAAAGTGATTTATATGTCCTGGGCCTACATTGCTTGCATGTTCATTTCTCATTAATGAGATTAAATGCAATGGCTTTGGAAGTGTGAAGCTGCGATTGCTCTGAAACTCTCAGTCAATGGGATCAATCCAGATTGCCTTCCCTGAAGCCAGCACAGAAAGGCTGGACATAAACCATTTTGGCAAAAATCAGTATTCAGCCTTTGATAACAACACAACATGACACAACGCAGCACAGCACCGTTTAGCTTAAACAAAGGTAGCAGAATTGAGCTCTTGAGAACACATTGCTCTTATCAGAGCAGGGGTATTCTCTCTTTCCCTACCGTTAAATATTTTTCTGATGCAATATTCAGTGGCAACCAAAGTACACATGGGCTCAAATGCAAGCTGAGATTTTACAGCTCCCACTGGTTCAGCATCTCTGAAAAGACAGAGTGTGCATATGGACAATCTCAATGGGAAATAAGGATGAGGCATCCTGGAAAGGAGACCAGCTCTTCCTTGGCTCACATCTAACCGTGTCCATTCAAGCACGTGTATCATGTCCACCACCACCACCTACTTCATTGAAATCCTTGAACCAAGGGGAGGGAGGAGGCGTATGGGGGGTGTCTTCCCTTTAGGCTGGGTAACGGGAACAAAAAGTTACGTCAGGCTTTCTCAGAAGCTAATCTGCAGCTTTCAGGCCAACACAGGCTGTTGCCAACGACAATTTGATTTCTGCATCAGCAGGTCACAGAGACCAGGTGGGGGCAGAGGGAGTGGATTTATCAGCCCAATGAGACAAGGCTGAGCTCTCTGTCCACTGCTTCCTTCTCCTCCTTTGGTTGGCATCTCCCTATCCTGACGTCCTCCCTGCTGGGTGAGCTGCTCTGCACAACCAGTGGAAATCAATGCAGGAGCTATTTTGTCAGCAGGCAGCGTTAGACAAGAGGCACTTACTGAGTCAAAATGTAGTGTAGGATGGAAAATCTGCATCTTGGCTCTCAGAGGCAAAAAAGAGGAGAGAGTTGAGAGTTGCACAGGATGAATCACATCCTGTGCCTGGCTATGCTGCAGGCACACTGGGGCAGGAGGTCCAGCTGCGGCTGCCAGTTAGCTCTGGGGCAATCTGAGGACACTTAGCCATCAGAACTGCACGGCATAATCCTTCCCAGCCTCTCCCCAAAAATCTGAGAGAGTTTGGCCTGATTTGTCCTGATTGGATTTGGGATCGAGCCCAGAAGGTATGAGGGTTTCAGCAGAAGATGGCTGAGACCAAAGCTGCTTGAACAACCCTAAAGCCAAGCTGATAAAGGAACTTTTACAACACAGTCCCCATTTTATAAATGAAGCAAGAGATAAGAGGAAATACAAAATTAGAGGAGATAGCAAATTAAAGGAGGTAATCCCTCTACCATCCTCCACCAGTCCATGATACTGATCACACCAGCCTCCAACTGGCTTTAGCCCAAGTCACTCAGACCCCTGCAGGGCTGATGCCTAAGATACAGTGTCTGAGGAACATCATGAATATAGATCTCCTGGTTGTGGCCGTGATACTCAAATCACAAACACAGCTTCCCTCCCAATGAAACACTGAGCATATAACAGCAGCTTTAAATAAGACTGTTATAATAAAATATGTAAGTAAACGAGTGTGAGTGGAGAAAGGAAAGCCAGAACCTGTAGTGCCTTGAAAACACACTGATAGGTAATGGTCGAGGAAATCTCATAGGCAGACTCAGAAGCGAAAATTGCCACCAACACCCCAGGTTTAGACTCTCATGCTAACGATGTAAAATTAAAACTGCATTAGCAGAGTCGCTTGAGTGTAACATAAAGATCAGTTCAAGAAACAGCAGGTAATTGCACACTAACAGCAAACTGATCGATTCTTATCTTCATGACCTTGATACATGAGGATGCTCCAGCTACACAAGTGGTACGTGGGCTGCAGTCCCAGCTGGCGAGGGCTGCAGCACCTGACTGAAGAAACTCTGCAGTTCCTGACTTGTTCTTATTTTTCATGCATCTTGGAACACCTACACAGAATAAGGTGCATTTCCCTCTCTATCTTAAACCAAACCCAACCAGCAACAGACACAAAGTGGCTGCTGGCCAGGACTCTCTTCAAAACATCTGCTCTGCAGCTTAGCCAGGCTCTGTGCCCTGTGAAACCAGATTTTAATGAAGAAGGAAAGGAAAGGAAGAGGAAGCAAAATCACCTGTGGCTTTGCTTCTGAAGAAGTGGAAGGTTACATTAGGCTTGGTTTAGCCTGGCTTTGAGCACAGGTGTTAACTAAAGAACATGTGTTGCTTTTCCTCTCTGCAGCCTAGAGACCGAGGGCAGGGAACTCGTGGTCTGATAGGAGGGAGTCTATTGCAAGTTAAGTAAGTTCATGCAGTACAAAATCCTCTTTTGAACTGATACGCCACGCAGCGTAAATACGTTACTGACTGTCATTTTTCCTACAGGTACAGCCGAGTCAAGCTGGAACCAATTTGAAAACGTCAGGAATTAGCACACTTAAGGCATCAACTGCCAAACATTTCAGAACTTACTCTGAGTTTCACTAAATCTTAGCACTAAATCCTCTTATATAACCTAAAGAACAGATCTCTTTTTGTTTTTAGAACGCACTGTGTTGTCTGCTGGCTCCCAGCTGCTGCTATCTGCCTGCTGTGGTCAGTAACTGTAAGTGTGGGGACCATTTTGAAACCAAAAGAGATTAAAGACAAGAAGAGGAAGTCCAACAACTTGAAGATGCTATCATCAATCCACAGCTGGCCGGGAACAGGAAGCAAGCAGAGATGGCATACATAACATACAGCCTCCACGGCAGAAAGACAAACACAAAATTAAAGGCTGTAGAAATGGTAGAGATTATTTCTCTATGAGCATCTTTATTGCGTTGGGCTGGTCATCTGTCAATGAGGAGCATGCACTCAGCGTGGTCTCTCTCCTGGCACAGACGAGGCACGGTTTGTCTGACAGCACAAATGCTTTTATAGCTGGTTTAGGAAGGGAGCAGGTCAAAATGCAGAATAATGATCTGCAGGGGGACTTGAGGACCAGACACCATTCCCATGAATATCAGAGCTTCGTATGAACCTCAGTGGAAGGGCATTCAGGTCCTGAACGGTTTCATCACCAGCTTAATTATAAAAGCTGAAATGCAAAACAAGACACAGACTCTCACACACAGCTTGCAAGGAAACATAACGTTATCATCCCCTCAGAAGCCTGCGTGCAATGGAAAAGTTGCCATTAGGAGAAAGGCCATTTCAGGCCAGACATTAAAGAACCAGATGTGGGAAGGCACAGCAGTCCCTGAGAGCAGTTGGAAAGGCAGCTGTGCTGGATACACTGAACTAGAAAGCAGTGGCTGCGGCAGAGCTGCTCTGCTCCCTCCCAGCACTCTCTCCAAGGTGCGTCCTCTGCTCAGGATCCGCGTGTGCTCGTGTGTGGTACCCACCCGGGGTGGCAGCACCGTGCTTTGGCCACCCCTGCTGCAGCTGCCTGGAGAAAGGGGACCCACAAAGACTCTCCAATGTTTTTCCAACTCATTGTGGCCCCTGAAGGCTGCGTAAATGAGAACTCTCAAGACTGGGAGAAGCAGAGCACTCAGACTAGTGCCAGGCACAGGACAGGGAAAGGAGAGCTTTACACCTTGACTTGCCACCGGTGGAGTTTGGCCAGCTCCGGGGACCTGACCCACAGCTCATTAAACACTTCACAGTGCAATCTGAATCTCTTTTTATGTTTGGTTAATGCTGTGAGGTAAATGGTACCTGTAGTACATTTGCATGCAGAGCTTGCATCAGGTTGGATTAAGGTATAGAAAGCTTCTTAAGCACAAAAGTGCCCATTGTAGAAGTGCTTCATTAATGACACTGCGCTCATTTAGGGCAGAGTTCAGCTGCGGCCTGCCCAGCGTCACTGTAGAGAAAGCAAAGTGGGCACATGCAGCCTAAGCGTTAATACTCAATATCTGCACCAGTGAGGTAATTACAGTAATCCCTTAATTACTGGCACTGGGAGAGTTTGAGGAAAACCTGCCTGGCAAACAATCTTGCCCTATAACAAGAAAAGTACACAGGCCTGGGAAAAGCTGAAAATATTTAAGTGAATGGTTATATCAGCATGAGCAAACGATAACCAAATGGGGAGACCAGAGAGAAGAAAATGTAGAATATCCACATTTTACAAATTACTTTCTTGGTTTTGCTGCTTGCTTCCCATAGACCTTTCCAGTAGAAACACAGGATCCATTTCATAGACTTCACTGAGAACAGTGAGGAGTACAAGAACATGGCAAAGCACAGGGGGGATATACCCCAAAACTCACATTAGCTGAATCACAGCCCCTTGCTGTAACCTCTAACTCCTACTGGTTTCTACACAGCAAACTCTGAGCAGACAACCAGTGCTGTGCTGTCCCGACTGGCATTAGGTGCTCACAGGAAGCCCAGAAAGACTAGATAAAAACCAAAAGGAAATGAACAGCACCAGATGCCATGAATTTCACCAAGGAGTAGCCTGTGCATGAGCAGCAAGCCCCGAGTGAGGGGCTGTGTGTGGCTCTGCTGCCCCAAAAGCAAAGCAGGGAGAGTGGGGACTGTGAGTCACGGCTCGTTTCCTCTTCTCTCCCCGCTCCACCGAGGAGTAACTGGTGCTGGCAGTGGCAGCCACCCTCACCGGGGCACTCTGGCTCAGGCTGGCACCCCTGCTCCAGGCTGCAAAGGAGCCACATGGCGCTGGGGTAGTGGCCTAGCACAGTGCAGGGGAGCTGCTCCATGAGAATCCTGTTTGGCTTGGGGAACTCAGGGATGTCCCGGGTGTCACGTAGAGCAAGTGGTGACACTGGCCTGCAAGTACATGAGTCACACTCCAGGCAAACTCTCAGGATTTGACGTGGTTACAGGAGAGGAAGCATCTCAGATCCATCCCCAAGACATGAATCTGCTTGGAAAGACTTAAAAAACGGGGATTCTCCAACAATTTAGTGTCTCAGGACACTTGGGTTCTTTGGCTGCATTGAAGTTTCTCTTCAGTTCATAAAGCAGATGGCAGCAGACTTTAACTCCAAGAGGACTCGGGTCTGTGTGCTCCAAATGTGGCAATGGGGAACATACTATGCTGAACTGCATGGAAAACAGACACTCGGCTCCGCGACTGATGCATTCAGGCTTGTTTACTAATAACAAATCACAAACGTAGCCTAGCACAGGCTGTACTCAACTACAAACCACAGCAAAACTACTAATGCAATTTTGTTAGAATAAAATACATCAAGCAAAGCACTGAACAAACCCTGTTGTACCAATCCTCCCTCGACAGGATGGTACTCACTCTGTGTTTTCCTACTCTTTGGCTCATTTCAATCGCATGCACAAATTTTACCCTGCTTAATATCAACTCGTCCAAAAATTAACAGGCAGTTTTGCCTTTGTTTTAATTGTTAGAGGCACAGACAAGACTGCATTGGGGTCAAGGCATGTGTTTAATAGATCAGATGAGTATGAAACCACATTAATTGGGAGACCTGCACAGTAATACCTGGGGATATGATAAAGAATAAGAACCAAAGTATAAACCACCACTGCTACAGTACAAACCATCTATACAGGCTTCCACTTCAAATACCCAGACCAGTTATAATATCTGGGGAGTGTGTTTGTCAGACGGGAGACACTGGGGGAGATGGAAGAAAACACAAACCTGGTAGGCTGTTCAGTATTAATTAAACAAAACTGAGCCTGGCATCCTTTGTGACTTATGTTCTTATGTTTTGCTGCAAATTGCCTCGTTCTGTGACTGTAAAAAATGAGAATAAACACTTGAAGAATTGCCCTCATATTCACTCTCACAACAGCAAATATTAGGCCGCGTTTATCATCTCTACCAACTTCAGTAAAGACACCCCCAGACTAAATCTGGCCGCTGACCTTTGCGCCTCTTTAAATTTGGAGCAAATGTTATTAGTTGTAAAGACTACAAACCGAGCCAGACAGGGCAGGCACGTGCTGTGCAAGCTTCCCCACAAAAGTTCTGCTGATACAACACAATCCCGACCTGCAAAACCTCTACTGGTCTTAGAGTCTGCCCTTCTTAAAGAGAAACCGTTACCAGTGTGACACTAGAGCCAACTGTTCTGTGACAATGAGCACATGTCTCCTAGTAATTAGTCCAAAGATACTTTGTGGGCAATTCAAAGCAGCCTTGAATTCTGTTGTGAGTTTAAAAGAAAATAAAACTTAATTACATCTGCAAGGTAAAGAGCCCCCCCATCTTTCCCCACCAAAAGCCTGATTTTCAGGCTTCACATAAGATCTCTTCAAATCCAGGCAAACCTACCAAAAACTGAGCAAGCCCCACCTGGCTAACAGTTTTCTGGAACGCTCCAGTGAGCTGGTAAAGGAGATAGGATAAAGGTAACACATTTTCCCGAAGGCTCATTAAAAGTGTGTCTGCCATGAAGGATACGCACATCATTCCACGCAGGATGACAGAGGCAAAACTGCTGGAATAGATTGTGCCACTCTTTGTCCCCTTGCTGAATATGCTCAGTCTCTGATTTGCCTTCAAGCTTAATAATAAGTGATTCTATATAATGGGTCGGCTACAGAATTGCATATATGTTTTGCTTAATTGCCCATTGCATGCTGTGGTTGATCATGCAATAACAATGAATCTATCATACTTAAATCTGGGATTTATTAATTGATTCCATTTACATATAATGTCATTTTCTATAGGAGCTGTGGGAATCTGTTGTCTGCTGTGAAGCATACTAGAAATCCTGGGGACTGTTCGAAGACATACAAGACAAGAGATTTACCTGTGGAGGGATTCCTAGTGAAGATTAGGTAATTAATTGTGTGTGTAAATAAAGGCTCAAGTGCGCATTGTATTTATTAGGTTTGTTTCGCTTTTTAATGTCAAAAATTAACTTGTTTACTGCCTAACTATAGATAGGTTTGTGTGGAGATGTTTATAATGAAATTCAGCAGCAAGGGAGCAATATAAAAACCAAGGAACTGGAACCGATCTCAGGAATAGTTGTTCAGCATTGTCCTAATAATTATGCTGGCAGTTGCATTTGCATGAAACCATGCTTTTTCTGTAGTACTCAATTAAGGTTATTCAGTTGCCTTGATGTGTTTAGAAACAAAACCACTGGCATCCAAATAAGGCTAATAACAAAAATGCAATATGATGTTTCCCATTTCCAGCAAAGGGCAAGGGAACAGATGTTCCTTATGTTGCCATGTTTCACCAGCACAGGGGGGAGCTGAGAAAGTTTGCAATTCATAGTGACAGTGCCATTAAACTAATGTAGTGCAGAATGCGTGCGATGGAAGCATGCAGCTCCGAACAATCTGTTTGGGCACAGAGGAAATGATGGGGAGAACTAGAATTGACCTTTCAGGTTAAAAAAAAAAGAAAAACAAACCAACAAAAAAGCTCATCTGGCCTCTCTTCGCATACTGCATGGAGCAGTCAGGTAGTAGATGGGGCTGCCGATGGCACTCCAGACTCTTTTTGTTGTCTGGATATCCAGCCTGTGTTATAAACATTCAGGATACAAAGGGAATGGTTGCTTTGCCCTTGACTTACACATGGGAGAGGCTCTGCTCCTGAAGCTATGAGAGCAACGCAACTAAAGAGGACAGTCAGGAGCATCCAACGGCTGCCTCAGGCCATGAAACGACCTCTTGATCTCTCAGCAAACAACACATCTGCCGGTCCATGTCAGAACTTGGCATCACACAGTGCGGGATGGACCAACACAAGGTGGCAGTGCTCTCAGAAAATTGCCAGCTTCTCCCCTGGGATCTTCCAGAGCCAGAGTGGCGGCTGGTTCTTGCCTCTTGGCACGGCACAGCCTGTCATGGCCACAGCATGGCCAGGCCCTACACCTCGCGTGCTCTGCTTGGCGCACGGATGCGCCACACGGCAAGGCTGGTGGTGGCACAAGGGAACATCAGATTTATCACTGGGATGCTACTGTTCCCTTGGTCCACGGCTGTGGGAACGTCCATGGGAACCCAACCAACAGGGCGGGGAGACTGCGCAGACTGGGGAAGCAGCCTTTACATTTCAAAACTTAGTTCCTTTCTGGAGACCTCCTGCTGGCGGCTATTTGGAACAGGTCTGTCACGTGCAGGGACACGACTGAAAGCCACAGAGCTCCTGATCTGGACCTTGCACACCCTGTCCTAGTCCGACGAAACACAGCGTGTGTGGGGAAGCTGTGGTGCTGGGGCACAGGGTTACAACTGACTCCACGACCCAGGGCTGCCCGCACTCCCCAGGAGCACCTCAGTCCCTTTGGAACCATCCTCCAGCCCTCTGTGGCTGAGCAGGGGGAGCCTCTCCCACTGGGAATTCCCAGAATGAGCTGAGCAAACCACTGAGCAAACATATTCCCCAAGGGAGATCTCCTCTCCTGAACCCGACTCATCCCGAGATCCCAGGGACCTAAACCCAAGAGCAAAATATTGTAATGCACTACGTTAGCACATTCTGGGGAGGGGGGAACAAGGAACCACAGACGGCATCCAGTCCCTGCGAAGTCTCTGCCGGCACTCGGTTAATAGTTCAGGCGTCGCCGCTGGGGCAGGCTGGGCGCTGGGGTGGGAAGCTGCTGGAAGATGGACAACATCAAGCAAAGGGTAGATCCCCAGTGAAGAGGATGAGATCAGGGCCACCAGCAGAGAAGGAGACACACAGAAACCAGTGGCCGCCAAAGCAAAGCATCAAATGGATCCAACATTGGTTTAATTTCTGAGCAAATTCCCTGGGAAGGCTGCAAGCACCCACGTTGCCGGAGCAAGCAGGTTGTGCTCCAGCCTGCTCCTGAGCACACACCGCCAGCTCCGAGGGGTGCTGAGCACCTCCCCAACAACAGCAGCTCCCCAGCTCTCTGCAGGATCAGACCCTTCGACAGATCAGGAGCATTTTCACTGACCTTCCTCCAAATGTGTCTTGTCTCAGCTCACACTGCCAAAGTAAATAAATAAATAGGCTAACAAGCAGAAATGCCTTTACCGGACATTATTCTGGGCTGATTGGTTGTGAAACTTTACTCAAAACCCCAAAACCACAAAAACTGCCAGTTTTCCAAGCCCTGTGTTTTTCATAGCTCTCATAGCTTTCTGAATAGTTTGCATTATTTCAAACATAAAATAAATATACATTTAAACTAGTTGGATTATTGACACAGGAGGAGAAAAAAAAAAGGCACTCAACTCCTTGTTCTGTTTCTTTTCCCATGAAGTGAAATAAGAATTAACACCACTGAGTTACACCTTGGATTTTCACATTTACAGATGTAAATGCCGACAACAGGCAGAGTGCCTGCAAATGCATTCGGGCAAATTTCATTGAATGAGAAACAAATCAAAATTCACCATTTACATCTCTGCGTCATTTACTCAGAGAATACCTATCTTAATAGAATCATATAATGGTTTGGGTTGGAAGGGACCTTAAAGATCATCCAGCCCCACCCCTGCCATGGGCAGGGACACCTCCCACTGGCTCAGGGGCTCCAAGCCCCATCCAACCTGGCCTTGAACCCCTCCGGGGATGGGGCAGCCACAACCCCCCTGGGCAACGACCCCAGACTCTTGCACAGGTTTGATCGCTGTGTTATATACCATGTTCTCTAGCGTTAGCACGTCACCTCACTTCAGCAGAGCTCAGTGAAACACCCAGGGCTGCTGTTACGCCTGGTTTATAGACGGAGATGTATAACGACACGTTCGTGGGCATGGTGAGGAGTCTCAGCCATCAACTCTCTGTTGTCATACTGTCGATGAATGGTATTTAGTGGCCACAGAGCTCACTTCTAAGGACAGAGGTGTGCGGTGACATCCGGACTAGGCTTTGTGTGAAGCACAAAGTGCTGGTGCCCGCACCATCCCTGGCACGACCGCTCAACCGAGCTGGGCGCTCAGCCCCTGCCCAGGGCCACTCACAGCCACAATGCCTTAGGGAAAAAACAGCTTGTGTGAGCCGCCGGTTCCCTACTGGAAAATCAAGCGCAGAAGGCAATTTCTCCATTATTCCTTCAGAAATGCTGTTGTATTTCACATGGTCATAATTCCATAAATTCAACACAGTGCCAAACAATCGCAAAAGGCTACTTGAGGACAGGAGGACAGATGTCTGGGAAGGAAAACCAGCCTGTTATATTTGGAGATCCTGCTCTAATGAGTAACCTTATACAGTTATTCAAATACAAATGTCTGGGTAGCTAAGGTGTCATATGTGATTAAATCTCTGCAACAAATTAAGTTAATTTTGTTACTTCAAGAACACAAATTAATTAAAAAGTTACAAAATGAAAGTATGGAAATCCTCGTCTAGAACCTGTATAGACAGTTTCCCTTTTCGCACAATAGCTGGATTAATTAGCGGAGTTGTAAGAGAATGAGAATCCTCATCAAGTGAGGTGTTAGAAACTTCCCTGAGTAACTTGCTCTCTGTACTCTTTATGCATGAGTGTGATATGAGGAGACATTCATAACAGAATATGAATAGTATTGTGTCCGTACTTCTTAAACTAATTAACTTCAAGATTAAAGAGTTTTGCAGAAAAAGAAAACCAGTTGAACTTTCAGCATTTTCTCTCTTCCTTAGTTAGTATTTCTGCTTTTTCTTTCTGGTTATGGGCAATGTAAATTATTGGGTTTTTTCAACTTCATATTTGTTTCTGACCCGTTTTATCCATGCACCTAAACAATTCTCTTAAGAGATGGGAAGTCAATGAGATTTGGGTGATTGCTTAAAATCAGGAATGTACTTTGGTGCTATCTGGACAGGGAAGTGCTTTCATGAACTGGGATCTTGCTCCCAGTTTCAGTTCTAGTGAAAAAAAATTGCTTTCTTTAAAGCAGCAATAATTGAACTATGGAAAGAAAGTAAACGCAAACAACTTCAGTCAAGCTTCAGTTGCTGCTTTTTAAACAGCAACAAAAGCAAATACCTTTCAATTTCAGTTATACTCTGGGTCTAGAGCTGCCTGAGTCTTTACACAAAGCTCTGTCCTTTCTCGGGTGTGACCCTGGCCCACAGGCTCCTCCGGGGGAGCGGAGCCCAGAGATGCCAAGCAGAGTCACTGAAACCAACAGCGCTCTGCACAGGTGCCTCTTTCTATTTTAACTGCCTCACACCAGGGCCTTAAATAGTCTTCTAAATCAAGTGAAACTGCAACAGACGGAGGAGCCCGGGCTCCTTTCCACTGAGGAGCCAAATGCCTTCAGGACTGCCTGAGTTTCATACAGAGCGTGCAACCAAACGTCTTTTATTTATTTCTTTGTTCTTCTGAGCCGAGGGAGGGAGAGATGCCATTTTTTCTTTTTATGCTGCTGCAACATAGTCACCTATTAAAGTTATGGTTGCGCTCATTCCTGGAATTTGTAATGGATGGTAATTGCGCCTGTAATAGTAAAATTGCTCTCAGCTAGGCTTTAGCTTTGCTGTGATACATCCCCTACTGTCACCAAAACCCTGGGATAATAAAGAGGCTGAGCTGCTTTTATCGCAGACAATAAAAACTGAATACACCGTATTGACGAGAAACAAAGTGGAACACTTCCCATCGGACTATTGAAATGTAATACATATGGGTTCATGAAAAAACAAAGTACTTCGTGATTAATTTGAACATTAATTAAATCTTCTGTGAAGATACATCTATATAGCGCTGGAAATTACTGCTAGCTCCCTGCATCTCTCTGATGCCATTGAGAAACTACAGCAGCTCAACAGCTCTGCAAAACATCACATGCCTTAAAAAGAGATCTGCACTGCATTAGTAAGTGTCATGATGCTTTAAGTAAATCAACAGCTCCAGAACCATCTCCGATTAACAGCCTGGTAGCCCCGGGTTCACCAAATATGTAGAAGGCATACAGAGGCATTGTTCCTAAATACAATCCAGCCCTTATTTCTAGAGATGAGATTATTCATTTCTGCCTCTTTACAGAAACTTTGCTGACATTAATCACCATTTTGGCTGCGAAGCTTTTGGACCCAGAATTTGAGTTGACCACAAAATGGAAGCCTGGCTAATTCTAGGCTGCAAATTCAAGCTCTGATATCTTTCCTGATGTGATCTAACAGTATTTAATTGGCCTTTTACACAAAGCGGAATAAGAGTGTGGGTGAGCTATAATTTAACTGTATTTTTTTTTAAATATTTTGGTGTCTTCATCAAAGGTTGGGTGCAACCACCAACACATGATACTACAGCTGACAAATGATAGGAAGTAATAATTCCCAAGTGCTAATACATTCGAGCAGAAGGGGCTGCTCAAAAGGTGAAATGCAGCAGTGGGATACTAACTTAGTCATCCTCCCAGAAAAAATAAGTAAAAAGAAGATTTGGCACTGCGTCTGCCTGTGCTGGGCTTAGCAATTGCAAGAGGACTCCGTACGGCCCTCCACCTCAGCTGGTGTTTGTAGCATTCCTTATATTCTCATCACTGTAACATGTCAATGCTCTTCTCTCCCCAGGTCATTTTAAGCATGAATACGCCATACACAGTTCTTATCTAAGCCTATTACAGTGGGCTATAATAGAAACCATGGTGAAATGGCTTTAAAATAATGATGAATTGGGCATGTGACACGTGAATGTGTGCTGCTTCATCAGCAAGTGCCCTGTGGACACTGTGTGTGTCTCTGAGGTGATTCTTACTCACAATCCATTATTATTCTTTTCAGCAGAGAGACCTCTTCTGCTAAGCCGTGGTCCCTCTCATCCCAGCCCCCCGTTCTTCTCTATTTTATGGCAGTTCTGCTCCCAGCTGCTCCTACCCCACGTTGAAAACCAGGAAGGACCCTGATCCAGGTCGACTGCTGTTACTTGGTGGCTATGTCAAAGCTTCCTATCGTGGCATGTCTCAACAGCAGAATATACACATTGCAACATCACGGAGCTGTGGCTTACGGCCAATCAACTGTTACGATTACGCTACTGTGCAGAGCTGCTTTTGTGTTTCTCAGTGAGGAAACCTTTCAGAGGCCCTAAACTATGTTTCATAACCTTTTCTGGTTTTATATGTCAGACTCATCTCACTCACTTGCATCTTCCCCTGCACAAGTTCCCCTCCGGAGTCTTTGGGAGATGCTGATGTTGGCAGCAGAAACATGTGTCCTTCATTTATACGGACTGTTCATCGAGGGCACGTGGAGGGCACAGCGTTCGGGACACCAATGGGACTTGGGTGCCCCGTTTCTTTTCAACAGGGAATTAGCTCAAAGCCCTCTAAGAATGCCTGCCCAGACTCCTAGATTTCTTTATAAGGACCACATGGCCAGAAAGTACAAACCAGCTTGGGTTGGGTCAACAGCAGACTCCTTTCAAAAGCCACTTGTTGAGTGCTAAGGTTCTGCCTTCAGCTTCTCAGAAACCCTAAAATATGATAATCTATGTACAGCATTACATAATTCATTTTAAAACTGTGTACAAAATTGTTCATAAGCAATTGAATCCTTATAAAATTACCTCCGCTTACACTGGTGCTCCATCAGCAAAAATCCAGTAATAACAGACCTCTAAAATGCAAAAAGCTGAGAAAAGGAATTGGCCCTGGTAAAGCAAGAAGAAACTGAAAAGCCATCTTTCACACAGGCCTTATCTATTTACCATCTGGATATATTAAAAATCCCTCATCATCTTCATTCCCTCTTGCTATTACCAATGAGAAATTTGGTACGAGGATCTAGAATATGATGTCATCCAATGGGTAGCACGTTACCATGGTACATACTGATGTAATGTGAACGTGCCTATGTTTTATAGCTGAAATACTAGAGACAAACATGGCCCTCACTTCTGCTCAAGTCCAGCACGTTGCTTGTCTTCACCAACCAGGCACGGAGCAGGTATTCAAAAGTCCTCATCTGCTGTGCACGCGGTAGCCTATAATCATACTAATACTGTAAGGCAGTGCTCTATGGCTGCCAAAGACCAATTAAAAAACTGGAAATATTACTTTTTTTTTTTTCCCCCTCCCCAAATCAAGCCTAAGGCAAAATGCGCTTCTTTGCCAGATACTTTCAGCTCTCTGTGGATCGGCTTCCCAGATGGGGGTAACCAGATGCTTTATACGCGTTTCCAAACTACCACTAAAGGTGTGGCCTCTGGTTTTTAGGTTTTCAACCTGCCAAACAGCTTCCAAACTTGACTGCTGACCACTGCTGAGCGGCAAAGGAAAAGCCTGTCAAGTACCTTCCAGGTTTTGTTTCCATTCGGGTCCCTGGTTGCTCTTGCTGGCACAGTCTGTCAGCTAACACAGCTCCGTGCTTGGGTGCGCCCTCATCTCAGAGCTGAGCTCGTCTTCTGTCCCGAAAGAAAGACAACTCCAACACCTCAAAGCAAAGACTTCTGTCACAGTCACCTTCAAACACAGCGCCAGCTGTGCTCCAAAATGCATTTCACTAGCAAACAGCAGGAAAACTCGGTGCCTTGAGATGAAATACAGGTTGAGCTGTAAATGCTTCCTCTCTGCATCACACCACAGCAATAAAAGGTCGGAAATATGTAGGAGCCACTGAGGCACATACATTATTTATACAAAAGGATGCCCTCAGCAACACTGGGAGTTCCCTGCAAGCCAGGGACAAGGTAGAAGGTGAAAGAGTTTGCAGTCTTATGAAAGAAAACTCAAGGAGATAAGATCTCCTGCAATGCGTGGGCCAAAGCTATGGGTAGGAAGTGGGGGCACACGATGTGGTGGGGCAGCTGGCTTTGAGCAATAGTCTGATCTTGCTTTGAGCCACTGGTGCTGAGCAGGAACCACACAGAGTACAATGTGCTTCGGTGTGTCGTGTGACAGTCTTGCAGATGCCTCTGGCCTTGTGGAGCAGCCACCAGGGCTCTCCTTGTCCACCGGGACTTCACCACTCACTCCACTAGGACCTGGAAGAAGTTCCTCCTACAGCTTTAGACTCCAGTTGCTTATTTGTTATTTATTATTGTTTTTATTATGGTAGCCTCAAACGGCCCAAACATACAAGGGTACCACAGGGTTCAGCCTTGATGAGAAGCAGATGAGGAGCCAGACCCTGCTTCCAGTAATAAAATGCAGAAAGCTGATGTAGCAATACAACAAGGCTTTTGTGTGGTTTCCTTCTCACTGCCCCTGTCTCTTGCTTCCTAGGGGATGCAGGAGACAGTCCTGGTGCTACTTTGCAATCATCTTACTAAGGGGAGCTATTTTCAAGGCAGCAGACACCGAAGGCAGCTCCTTTGGCCAGAGCCAGGTCCTAATGGCCCTATCCCGTGCAGCGGGACCGTTTGCTACCAACAGGTCCTGGGATGTCCATGTGGTTACACTCACACACATATAAAATCAGAGGCATAAAGGTCCACCTCGAATCATCTTTTAGCCACAACAGTCTGGTTTGTGCCAGGTTTTAAACATCACACTTCAGCCAGTTTGGAGGGAGGGAGGATCATAGAATCATAGAATAACCAGGTTGGAAGAGACCCACCGGATCATCAAGTCCAACCATTCCCACCAATCCCTAAACCATGCCCCTAAGTACCTCATCCACCCTCACCTTAAACACCTCCAGGGACGGTGACTCAACCACCTCCCTGGGCAGACCGTTCCAATGCCTAACCACCCTTTCCGTGAAGAATGTTTTCCTAATCTCAAGCCTAAATCTCCCCTGGCGGAGCTTGAGGCCATTCCCTCTCGTCCTGTCCCCTGTCACTTGGGAGAAGAGCCCAGCACCCTCCTCTCCACAACCTCCCTTCAGGTAGTTGGAGAGAGCAATGAGGTCTCCCCTCAGCCTCCTCTTCTCCAGGCTGAACACCCCCAGCTCTCCCAGTTGCTCCTCATAAGGCCTGTTCTCCAGCCCCTTCACCAGCTTCGTTGCTCTTCTCTGGACTCGCTCCAGAGCCTCAACATCCTTCTTGTGGTGAGGGGCCCAGAACTGAACACAGGACTCGAGGTGCGGTCTCACCAGTGCCGAGTACAGAGGGAGAAGAACCTCCCTGGACCTGCTGGCCATGCCGTGTCTGATCCAAGCCAGGATGCCATTGGCCTTCTTGGCCACCTGGGCCACTGCTGGCTCATGTTCAGTCGGTTGCCAACCAACACCCCCAGGTCCTTCTCCTCCTGGCAGCTTTCCAGCCAGGTTTCTCCTAGTTTGTACCTCTGCTTAGGGTTGTTGTGCCCCAAGTGCAGGACCCGGCATTTGGCCTTGTTAAACCTCATATTCACTAGAGCTCTGTTCACAACAAGGTGGTTCCTTTTACAGTGGGGAGGGTGTAAAAGTTCCTCTCCCTCACACAGGGGTGGCTGCAGAGCTCTTGCTCAACCACAGCAGAGAGTGCTGTCCCCCACTGCACAACAGAGGCCGGACTCGAGGACTTCCAGCAAGCAGAACTACACAGTTCAGGAAAATAGGAGCCAGCTAAAAGCAAGGATTGTGATGGAAAATATTTTGCAACCCTAACTCTTGCTGTTTCAAGAGAGATAAGCAGAGGATAGCCAAACTGACATCCAGCTGAAACATCTGGACTAATTCTTCTGCAAAATGTCCCACAGAAGCTTAATTAAAAGCTCAGCCAGCGCCCTCCGTGGCCCAGTGTGATACAAAAGCAACGTGGGGCATTGACTCAGGCCACCTACAGAACCAGTAATGCTGCTTCCCCCAGCGTTTACATTACACCAAGAGATTTCCCCTTCAAATTCAGACCTGAGCCAGCCCTATTTAGCTGGTTAATTCTGGCAAGATAATATCAGGGGAGATCTGACTTAATGCTTTTAATACCATATCAAACTCCCTTTTATTTTTATTTTGGACCAAAGCAGAGACTGTCCTAAGCAATAATTTTTTTTAAGAAAACTACCAGTGTTAATAACATAAATACAGAAGTGACAAATACATTTGTAATTGCACAGCTAGTTTGTGGTATTGGCATAGCAGAAAATGTTTCAAGCCTATAATACTGTCAGTAAGAATTACTTTAGGTAACAGCTTGGGATCAGTTACTTCCTCTAAAATTGGAATTGCTGAAATTACACCAATTACCCGAGCTCTCTGGGAACAGTACACACACATACCACTTGTCCCCTGTGCTGCTGGGAAATATTTTAACTAACAGCAAATTAAGGATTATCCATAACTGGCTATCATTATTTCAGAGAGAGCTTTTCATCTAAATCTGATTAAAAGACCATATTTGTTTCCCACGTTTAGAGAAGACAGCAGATGTGGATCTGAATGCCGTTATGTTTGCTAATAGATGCAGGACACATGGTAGTGTGGTATTAATAAAGGTTTGGGCCAAGATTTTCAAAAATAGGAGTCTAATTTGAAGATTCCACCATCCATATTTAGTGTTGGAAACGAAGAACCTTTTTTTCACAGAGCTCCAGCAGCTCCTATTGGAATCAGTGGGTGTCAGAGCTTTTGGAAGTTGAACCACTAATTCAAGAATCCCAAGGGGGAGTTAAGAGCCAAATTTTCATCTCCTCATGTCTGAAAATCTGGGACTAAGATTGTGTGTGTAGCAAAATTCCCATTCACTTCAATGGAGCCAGGACTTTTCTCTGATCTGGAGGTGGTTTTGAGAAAATCAGGTTACCCTGAGACACTCACCCAGAAGCAAGTGATGCAGGTCATTCCAGCACAACAAAAGCGTGAGGTCATCCCAGAGATGCCAGGCATTTTATGGAATAACTACTGCTATTTTAGGTTAATTTTTTTCACTGCTCTAACAGGCTTGTTTGTATATTTATTTCTTTTCATTTTCCTATGTTCTGAGCATTCTTATAGACATGGAAGTAAAAGACAATTTTCCCTGGTGGGGCACACTCAGAATCAATGCTGTGCCTGTGATCTAATGGGAAAATGCAGTTTACTCCAGAGACCTCTCACAGCTCATCAGCTTCAAAGGCTCCATCGTGTCGTGGGCACTTTCAGGGATTGGGAATGCAGTTCGTGTGGTCTTGGAATGTAACCCATTTTTCCTCTAATTACTATCAGTGAATTGCTCCCTAAATACCTTTCTAGAAAGTATTTCTGCATCTACCCCAGGCATGAAGAGGGGCTTCTCGATGGAAGAAGAGCAGGAGGAGGGAGATGCCAAACCCAAACCCAGCCTCTGCCTTTCGCTCAGCCCCTCCTCACGGTGCCCACGGGACGCCTCTGAGCTTCAGGGCTGCTTCCAGAGCAGTGCTGCCTGTGAAACTCTGGAAGACCGGGGCAGATTCACTCCCTGCCTATGTCATCAAAACCAGAGCTACACCCAGTGAGGCCAGCAGCAAGCCCTCTGGCTCCAGCTGGGGTGAATCATGCCAGCGTGGAACCTGATTCTTCAGGGGAGATAACATTGTAGCTCCAATTTTTAATAAACAAGGCTGGGCTTGAGCTTCCTCTGGGTAAAACCACACAGGGCCTCTTTCAGTTTCAGGAGGTGAGAACCAAAATGATACTCCGCCTCCAACCAAAAAGCTCGCTTTTATCAATTTCCAGGATTTTCCCAGCGCCAACGTTGTGGTTCTCATTTTTCCACAAAAACATTGCTAATAATGGAGCCATCTCTTGAAAAGTTCCAGGATTTATAGCAACTGGCAGAGTGTTCAATATGTAATTGTTTTTTTGGAACAATCAGAATCTTATTAGTTGCCAGTCTTCCCCACCAAGATAAATCTAAAGGAAATCAATCTGCTGACACCTCCCTTCCAACCTTGAAATTCAGCAGCTGCACCGAGCAAATACTTTGAGGGTGTGAAACCCTACGGCTTCCAGCTAGGAATTAAACAGTTAATCGCTAGCGGTGAACAAACACCATTCACAAGCATCAGCCCTGACTTTGTCCAATTAGTATTAAAGGAAGATACTGAAGCAACTTTGTCAACAAGTTCAAGCAAAGATTTCATTGCATTATCTGGATGGGTAACAAACATCAGAACGTCATCAGCGGAGAGAGAACCATTTTATGCTGCTTCTAATAAGAAATATGTTGTATCCCTTGAACATCTTCCCTGGGTCCTGTGGTGATAGCATGAGGTTTCAAATCATAAATTATCTGCACTTTGGGACTGGTCAAGGTTTTGAGTTATCTGGCGCAGTTTACAAAGCATCTCTGCTTAGCGTTAGCTGGATTTATTTCTTCTAGTGAAAATTCAACTGCTCTGGCTAGGTATCAAATGCTCAATAAATATTCCTATTCTTAAAATTCTAATCTTTGGGAGAAAAAAAAATCCTGCAATCAAAAATCCTGTTTACCCAACAATGTTAGATTACTGATGATACTGTCAGCAACTGCTATTGGTGACAAACTATAATTTTGGCAGCACAAACACATCCAAACGCAGAGCCGATACAAGCAACGTAACCATCTGCCTGTTTACAAATACGCACACGAACGCGTGAACTGAAAACACAGCTACAGAGGTTAGATGCGACCAGAACGCTTGGAGGGGTTTGTCCGTAGAGCTAGTCATGCCCAAAGCCCATCCTTCTACGTGCCACGCAGCGTGTGCTCAGCGCCCATCACCCCGAGCCGTGGTCAGGGAGTAAATAGGTGTGGGGCCCATGCAGATCACCTGGAGAGTCAAGTAGCATCTTGTAGGGGCACACTCTACAGATCACTTAAGAGATTTACAGGTGAGTCAAAATGAGGGTTAACCTCTCCCAAATGGCCAAATCCACAGCCCTGAATGGTTACACATCCAACCCGGTCTGCAGAGACTCTGCAGAACCCTTTCCCGCGGTTACTGCTTAGGACTATCTAGCCAATTTGTAACCTCTTTTCAGCTGTGCAATTATACAATGAATACACAACATCTGGTTCGTGTTATGTTTGAAACACGCCTCATCAGTGTTTGAATATGCTAGTGAGCAGCTCGGGGAGGACGGCTGATGCAGCAGCGGAGAGCATCGCCTTTCCACTGCGCTCTGGCAGCATGGCAAGCATTCTAGCTGGAGAGATTGTGGTCATAATGGTATGCGGTTGGCATTTTCTGGTTGGAATTTATTGATATAACTCGCTAAAGAGAAGACTATGTGAGAGAGGGCCCCCTCATTACACTGGAATGTTTCACAAGCAGGAAATACCACCTCCTCAGCCAACCTGGATCCCTGCTACCGCTGGAGAGCAGGAGGTGGTGCAGCTAGCGAAGCTGGCCGCATTTTGCAAAGTGACTGAGGCTTGGTGGTGAGGAGGAGAAAGTGGCCTTATTTTGAATTATATTCTCTATCCTGAGCCGAGTTTGGCTCTATTTCCCCCACCTTGAGCTAAACTAAAGCTACTGCTCCCTGTAGATATTCTAGAAGGAGACAGCGTAAGAGTTGTTGAAACTAAAAGACAACCAAAAAACCAAAACAGGTATAAAGTATCCAAAGGAAAGCTTCTGGTGGTGAGAAGATGAGAGCCAGACCAGGATACTAGTAAGACAAGAGGAAAGAAAAAGAAGTGAGGAGGATTAGAAGATACTGACTCACCTGTAAATCTCTTAAGTGATCTGTAGATTCTTCACGGAGAGGGTGGTTAGGCATTGGAATGGTCTGCCAAGGGAGGTGGTTGAGTCGCCATCCCTGGAGGTGTTTAAGGTTAGGGTGGATGAGCTACTTAGGAGCATGATTTAGGGATTGGTGGGAATGGTTGGACTCGATGATCCAGTGGGTCTCTTCCAACCTGGTTATTCTGTGATACACTTCCCTGCAGAAGTTGGAAATGAGACTTGAAGAGTTTTCCCCACCAAGATATCCTAGAGATGGGAAACAGAGGCATTGCCCAGACATGGCTCAGAAGGATGATTCCAGCTCTCTGGCTGCCTGATTACAATCAACTGCAGCTCTGAATCCCAGATCTGTGAATTTAGGGTGATGATCTGGAGTCTGACCTGGGCACTTGTACACATTCTTCACAGCCTAGGGATCAGAAGCCCTTATTAAGGTATCCAGTTCTGGAAATATGGGCCCCTAGATTGGTACAACAAAACTTCAAGGGCCATCCGCCGCTTGTGGTGATGCTGCTCCTAAACCCTCCCCTTTCCAGAGCTGCTCAGACTTTAACCCATACCCTTTAGCAGGTCCTTTAGCCCAAGTTCATATTATGAGTACTAATACTGAAAATTATTTTTATCATCCTTCAGACAAAATAATTACCTCCCATTTATAGAATTTTATCTTTTTTTTTCCTCCAACAAAAGAAAAAATACATTTTCTACAAAGACAGATATTTTCCCACAACAGTTTAAGTGAACAGCAGCTTTCCACATGAAAACTATAGGCAGGCACATTCTGAAGTTCTTAAATGGCAGAAGAAATGGTTTTCTTATCCTGCTAAAATCACAAAGCCATCTTTTCTTTTGCCACCTTTTATTTACACAATTCAGCATTAGAACCTGGATTTTGAACACTTGAAAACTTAACTGAATTTCCTCAGCAGAGATGAAATCACTGAAACGCTTTGTTCATTGCATAAATAATGCTGGAGCAAATCAATCCCGAATTAAGCACCAGTGACTATTGTTAAGGTTTAGACAGATCTTTCACAAAGTGTCACACTTCAGGAATTAGTAGTTAAAAGCACTGTTTATATTTCAAGAACAAAATACAGAGCAGGAATTAATCTCCATCCATATTCTTATCCATTTAAGTGAGTGATGACAGGCACTATATAAACATCAACATGTGTGATAAACTGAGTTAGTTTTAATGCAGTGATCCGACTGAAGCAGTAATTGTGCTGAAAGGTATTTTGAGACTCAAACACAGCCAGTTGCCTGACTGGAACAAGTCTCGCTTGATATTCGGTGACTCCAGTTTGCTCCTAGCCAGCCACACGTGCTGCTCAGCGATGAGCACAAGCGGCCGTTTGAGCGATGCCACCCAGCCAAGGTCCAGGTGTCTGCTGCCCTAAGACATCGCGAGCTGTGACTCCTTACTCAAAGGAGCTTTGATTCGGCAGATTGCACTGCTAAATTGGGCAGCTAAATCCCATTTGTGAATGAAAACGTTCACTGAGTTCCTCTTGTGTCAGGTATTTTCCCCTCCGTTACATGTCCCATGCTAATTATAGAATTATCTGAAGGGCTTTCTAAGTGATAATGACTGTAAAACACGGTTCAGTGTTGCAATTACATTTCCTCTTTCCATCCTGTGAGGCTAAAGATTAACTGATTTCATCCTAACATGCCAGTTTTTTGATAACTTCATAATGTTTCCTAATCTCTGACCTACTTCCAACTGATGAGTTAACTAATGTAAAATAGGTAACACCAAATCATCTTGATGAGTGTCAGCAACAGCAGCGAGTAAGGCAAGGGAAGAGTATACAGAAACAGCTCAGTTTTACTGTGATCCATGCAAATACCGGACTAAGTTCTGGAATAGTTTTGATTATAGGAATATTTTACATCATTTTTTTCAGGACTTCAAGCATATTGCAAATGTTTTACTATTTCAAAACTTCCATGCAAACATTTTTGGAATTAAATGTTTCATTTTCATTTGAAAATGTTTTACAAAGGGGGGAAAAAAGCTACATAAACATTTTAAAATGCAAAGGGCCAATATCTAAATGAAATACAAATGCTTTTACTTTGACAATTTGTAAAGCACATCCACATTTAGGCTGCCTCAGATTTAGACACTTGCTTCCAGCATTTTTATGTTTTCAGAACGAGAATATTGTTTCTGGGCAGGAAGGTGGCATTTGGATTTTAGGAGCCAACGATGCACACAAGCCAGCTGTGGGATGCCCTGCACACTCATTTCATTACTAAATTCTGTCTCTCGGACTCTTCCCAATACCACTAAGCAGGCAGTATCCAATAAAGTGCATTTTCTTCTATTTTTCCTCCTTGGAACTGCTGAGAACCCAAGGAAAGAAGCAGTCTAGCTCCCTTCCCCTGGCTGCTGTGGGGCCATAGACAGAGGAGCCCTGCGGAAGCTCCCCGTGCCGGGCTGCTCTACAAGCCTGCTGCCCTCCCGAAGAACCAAACTGACCACACGTTGTGGATGCTCACTCTGAGAACGTGTGTTTTGGCCCAATATTTCTCATGGATTTTGTCTCAATTCCAGGCAAATTAGACAGCCCCACTGTGCCTGCATTGATTACCCCATTGTTCTGCACAGCGGCAGTCAGTCTGATGCCTCAGGGAAATGTTAGAAATGTGGTGCCAGTCCTGTAAGCTGTGCAGAGCATGAAAAGTAAATCTGACCTGGCTCAAGAGAATTGGACTTAGCGCAAAGTAGCTGGTGCATGTGTTTGTATTTCTATCCCTGGATTATTTGGGTCCATCCTTTGGTGTGTGAGGTGCGGAGCAGGGATGCAGACCCAGAGCAGAGAGAGGTGAACTCCAGAGGATGCAGCTGAGAAAGTAAAAGGGTTCAAGGAATGAAACCAGACAACTATGGATGGTGGTGGCCAATTAAGTGAAAAGGAGGGCAAAAAAAACTGTAATGCAAGCCCTATACTGAGAAGGAACATACATTCTCAGCAGACCAACAATAGCATTGCCTTGCACCGCAGCATCCTCATTAATCCAGTCAGGCTGTCCCCAGTAAAATGGGACCCAATATCCAACAGTTCCTCATGCCTGCATTTTGCAGTATTGACTAAACTAGCTTTGACAAACACTCTTTAATCCCATAACTGCCTTCATGACAGATCAGAGCATGCCCTGATTTGACTTACATTTGCTGTTGAAGATCACACACTGAGTCAGACACAAGTGGAATCCAGGAATTCCGCCTCTGTCTCCTACGTTACCCACCCAGGACTCTAGCTGGCAACTGATTTCATCAATCATTTCAGTATTTAGGGGGTGCCAGTCACCAAACGGCAGGATCCAGAGGCACAGTTACCTCAGTGCTCAAGAAAACGGGAAGAGCTACATTCCCTGCACACATATAGACTTTGTGAGGAAACTGCTCAACAGACTACAACTTCAGTCCTCAACAAAGGAGAAAGCCAGCTCTCTACTGCATGAGGCATGGCTTGTTTCCTTGGTAAAATCGGCAGAGGTAACCCAGTCTGTTTAGAGAGCAGCCTGCCTTTTCCAGCCTTGCTGAATATGGGATGGCCCAGGTAGGAGCCCTCACAGATAAAATGCATTGGGTGCAAATTAAAGACTGTATTCTTATTCAGATACACTGAGACCCTGAAACAAGGTAATTTTCATTATACCATTTGCCATCTGCTCTGTGTTTGACCTTGTAAACTAAGTAATTTTCTCTTCATATAATTGTGTGTGTGTGGCACTACATGGACTCCAGAATGACTGCACAGGATTGCAAGATTCAATCATGCATCTTGATTATTGACAAGGCTCCTAATTTCTGGATTGCTCTACATAGTCATGTTGATTTTCTAAACCCCAAGATTTAGGTATTTTGCACAATCAAGCACTTGATGACCTCCTGCAAGCAAAGATTTTATCTGCTGTTTACTCTCTGTGCTTGCACAAAGCTTAAGGATAAATTCCATCTTGCAGAATATGTAAAATTGCTTTCTGTCACCTTAAAATAGACAGTGGTTCTGCTAGACAGATGTGAAGAACAGCCTATCAGTTGGACATTGTGGGGCGATTACCAATACATCATTCTTTTTAATTGATTAAGTAGATAAGGAGAGTTAGGGGTAGTTTTATAACAAATGGTAATGTTCTTCCTCTCTGGTAGGTCTATGCTATAGGA
Source organism: Clamator glandarius (assembly GCA_033459285.1). Taxonomy (NCBI): domain Eukaryota; kingdom Metazoa; phylum Chordata; class Aves; order Cuculiformes; family Cuculidae; genus Clamator; species Clamator glandarius. The sequence goes on along the minus strand of JAUNZM010000463.1, from coordinate 985,674 downwards.
AGCAATAGACCACAGAAAATGGCTCCCCCCTTTGATTCTACTGCAGATCTGGCCACAGGAAATCTTGCACATTTGGATGAAGCAGGATAAACAGCAAGGGCTTCCTCTTTTGTGAAATCATCTTTAAGCAGCACCCCTCCCCAGGAAAATAGGTTTTCCACTTTACATAATGTTGCAGCAGCAGTGGTTTTTTCCTAAGTTTTTTCTGGGTAGGTTATGAACTTTACGGCTCTGACCACAGATCAGTTATTTATCATAACAGGAAAGATGAGACCAAAGATATTTCCTAACCTTCTCCTCTGCAGATTAGAGAGAAGCAAGCCAACAAACATTAACGCTTCATATTCAACCGACAAAGATTATACAGAAATATTCACACCTCTCTTCCATTAATTTTTGGTTGAATTCATCTCGAATTTTAAACAACAAGGAGCAAATCGAGACACACAGTTTCACTCGGATCTCTCCTCCACTGGAGTAGGATCAGTCTCTCAAAAAGTAGACATACAGGTACGAAGAGAATAATTTTGCTTCAAAACAAACTAAAAAAAGTGATAGAGAAAAATCTCATTCCTAGAGAAGACTCCTCCATTTGGTATTTATTATGGGTGTTCCTATGTATCCTGGCATGAAAACTACATGAAAAATGTCTTTGAAATGTTCCTGGGAACAAAAAGTTTTCCTCATCTAATGCATTTGCCCCTCAGCATCAGGGAGCCTGAAAATCTTCAGCTCTAGTGGCAGATCTAGCATATTTTTTTATGTTACAGGAGAAAAATAACTGTAGGAAAGTGTGTTCCTACTTTAAAGCACCATATGACAAGAAGCACATAGCTGGGATTGCTCAAGTTGCTGTACCACAAACCTAAAGAGCAGAGTATTTCATACAGGACCAGATTGCAGCACTTAACCACAGGCCTGCAGCGTGCCGGTGCAGAGCGTGCTCGTGGAGGGGGAGGTGGGACAGGGACCAGCCACCGCAAAGGGCATTAGGAGCACACCAACAAGCACGATTATGAGCTTTTAAGAAACAAGGGATTAGGCAAAAGTACCTAAACCTTTACTCCTGCTACCCTGAAGCATTGCTAAGCCACTCTTCAAACGCTCCTCCTACTGTCACACACATCAGTTGCCCCAGTTCCTGATGAACAGCCGGAGCCAGCACCTTCACTCCACTTGTCCGAGCGGACGTCAGCTCCTCGCTCTTGCCCTCTGTCTAGGTAGTCGCATTTTGCCACCAGTTCTGAAGGGTTTGGCACCTACTCTCAACTGGGTCTTCCAGCTGGCACTGTCACAGTGTCCTCCACAGGCTCAGCTGAGCTTGTGTTTTATCAGGTTGCTTCGTGTTCCTCGAGGATGCTGGTCACCTCAAAATTAACAGAAAAGGGAAACTCTACCCCAGTTCTTCACAGCTCAGGAGGTTGCCTTGGGAAGATCTTTCCTGCTTGACTTAGGTGAGGCAAATGCAGACGGTGGAGGTGAATGTCGCTGGTTACAGGAGAAAAAGATCCATCTGACCAAAAGGATGTTTGAAGTCATGAGGCTCTACCAAACTTTGAATCAGATTCCAAATGAATTCTTTTTGTTTCCTTTTGACATCAGTTGGACACTTCCTAGTTCACATGAGCCTGAACACTCGAACAGGACTCAGCACGCTGGAACCGCACACCATACAAAGAAACCCTGCGAGCCTGAATTTGCTGAGGCTTGCCTCAAACAGAAACGTGGGTGATCTGCAGCTTACGGGGCGTAAACCACAGACTGCTGCCTGTAAAGCACATACTGCCATTTCTCCATCCCTGCGTGTTAGCCAACACGCCTCAGAACAGAGGTATCAAAACACTCCTTTAACTTTAACTCGATTCAACGCAATGCCCAACTCGAGGAAAGATTCCCACCTGTTTCTTTGCTGGAATCATCAAGAGGACACATGCAATTAGCGCTTTAGAAAAACACTGAGTAGCTCCCAGCAGATTCACTAGTGTATCTCAAGTTAAGATGAGAACTTCCAGATTGAGAAATATGGTCTTTATCAGCCTGCCACTAAACTTCATGCCTTGTTGCTGCAGCTGAAGCTGGTCATAAAAGCTGTGGCCATCTTGCCATGCTTAAAAAATACTTTGTAATTAAAATAAGTGGACGGATAGGTGGGTAGATAGATGAGTAGCAATTACATTTAAACTTACTTCTTCCTGGAATTACTGAATTTCCTCTAAGTCTGCAAGTCTGCCTGCAATGCAAATATCTGAAATCTACCCAGTTTAATTCTTTAAAATTAATTCTATTTTGTTTCATAAAGGAAACTTGACTGCTGCCCTTTTTTAATCAAGACCCTTCTGTTTAAGCAAAGATGTCATTTATAACAAATACAGTATTGGTGGAAGAAAGACAAATCTATTGTCTGAGAAGAACAAGCTATTTGAATTCCACAATGATGGAGAAATTGAAGGGAAAGAGGTGGCTGAGAGGCTTTGTGAGTCGCACAATGCCTCAAGCAGTGTAACAAGTCTAGAAAATAATAGTGATCTGCTCAGGGGCTGCGTCTGATTCAAACAATGATGACGACTCTTCCAGTCTCATTTTAGTATTGCTGCTCTTATGGAAACTTTCCCTGTCTTCATCAGCTCGATTATGTGCTTCTACGACACTAATGAAACACAGCTGATACTTCGGGGCTCAGTCTCTTTTGAAAGCGTATGCTTCCTTCATAAGCTCTTTGGTCAAGTTCAAAATCTTGTTTTCAGAGGGTGACTGGATAGCATGACGGGAGTCTTGGGGATTAACTGAGAAACAGATGAAAAGAGCAAAAAAGGCTGTTAAATTACTGGTGCTTTTATCATTAACATTTTTCTAAATGATGGCCTTAAATTTTTGAGAAACAAGCACATGTGGATAAAAAGGAAATAAATATAAGTAAATGCAATAAATTCAGATTCCCCTCTCTGATCTCTCGAGTACCTGTTGTCTGATTTGCTAGGATTAAGCTCTATGGAATAGGACTATTCTTCCCTCTCCCAAAGTAAATATGCTACAGGTGCTTATAACGGCTCAGAGTAAAAAGCATTTCTTCTGGTGGTTTGGAGCACTGTTAGGTACTTGATCATTTAAATCGCTTTTGCAAACAAGACTCATGCTCACAAAGATTAGATCCACAAAAGACCATTGTAGTGCTGATTTTTAGGGGATCAACAATCCAGCAGAACCTGTAGCCCTGAGTACATCTCCCTGTACACCTCTAGAGACACAGACGCCAAGGAAGGACAAGTGTGCAGGGAAGACAAAAGTCTAAATTAGCCTATAGTAAATGCCAAGAAGGAAGAATCTTTGACCCTAATCATGTTGTGTGCTTTCCTGCGGGCTGCAAAGGAACAGTGCCCACTACCCACATCCTTGCCCGCAGGCTGGTTCTGCAATGACACTGGCCCTTTCTGCCAAACCTGGCAGGGGCAGCAGCTGTTTTTCCCTTCACTAGCTCAGTAGTTTCAGCTCCTGAAGGGAGTTGTCCCTGTGGGTGCATGCATCACCCAGTCCTCAGGTAACAGGGGGAGCCTGAGAGAGCCCTCTGTGAGCTCAGGAGCAGAGCTGCTGGTCTTGAGTGGGGACATGCTCCAGAAGAGGCGCTGCCAGGGCCAGCCAGCTCACTCTCTGCCTTTCCTCTGGGGAGTCCTTTCAGCTAAGAGCCTCACAAGCAACAGCAGTGCCTGTGCCGGGTAACACAGCAATTCTGGGGGATTCGTTACAGGTCTCGCCTCTGCTACCTAAAACAAAGATACTTACAGCTCCCAATACACCCTCCTGGCTGAAAGAGCAGTGAGATGGTGGTGCTGCAGGTGGATCACGCACGGCATGGGACGGCATGGCAAGTCAAGGAGTATACAGAACAGAGGGGTAGCTCTGTGCTGTGGGGACAACTTGTTTCTGACTCTTAATGAGAGTGAAAATTCTCTTTCAGTGTTTTTACAATTATTAGGCCTCTAGGAGTTCTTACTGGAAATCACTGACAAGCTCCTGTCAAGTACAGATAACTCAGTGTTCAAGGGCAGAGTTTGGCTGACAGTTTTACTACACTCCTGAGCCAAACCATCAACTGCATTTAAGGCCAGATGACTCTCCTGTTGTACATCCATATAGGCTTTACTGTACAGCTGTAAACAATACTGAAATCCTCTACAGGAAATTAGATTTGCAGATTTCAGCTTTCAGAGGTTGGGCAAATTAATTTGATTATTCAGTGCTGATCTGTCACTAAGGCACTCTGCACTGTGCATTCCCAGGGACTCATCCAAAGCAAGGCACACAATGAGAGATTCAAAGTCCCATCGCCACCCTAATTTTAATTTTACTCACTTTGAAACCTGCTTCTAGCAAATCACCAGACATTCAGTTATGGTTTTCATGGTCTCTACCGCCAAGAAAATACACTTATTCACCAGCCTAATCATAGAAAGCAATGACAGAAAGGGCACAAACACCACCACAAATTTCTTCTCAGTAGAACTATATGCTGTGAGCATTTTTATTGGTAGCACTCATTCACCAGGCGAAGCTGTCCCTATAATTCAGATTAAAGAACTCCTCCTTTCCCAGGATTTTGGAGTGTGTTTTCTGTTTCAATCCATTTCTTCTTATTTTAACTCTAATGAGCCACAAGGTGCAACCCAGCAGCCTCTCCAAGGCACGCTGGCTGTCCGGCTTTGTTACTTCGTGCAAAGGACTTTCATTTTTCCTCTTAACTTTATCAGCCTGGGTAGGTGAGTGAAAAGAAAGAGCAACATGGATGAGAATTGACTGTAAAACTTGGACATGCTTTTCAAGAACCTGTTTTCACACAATCACAACTACCAGTGATGGCATACGTATAGCAGCAGTAGCTACCCTGTATTGTACTTTTACACCCTGTTCTTCTACACACAAAGGTCAGTTAAACCAGCTAAAACTTCAGTTTAAGAGCAGAACGTTTAGTGAACGCCCTTTCTGATCAGCCCCATGAGCTCGTTTAGGCTGATCTCAGAAGAGTCTGCTTCAAAGCCTGCTGCTGCAGGCAGCCTTCTATACAAAATTAACAATTAAAGTACATTTAATTTCCAGATCAGTTCCAACCGTGAATTCTTTATCTTCCACTTACTTTTACAAAATTCCTGTATTTCCTAGATAAAGAGAGTGCCACACGACAGGAGTCTCTCTCGTCACCTCTCTGAAAGCTCTGCTGTAAATGGGCCAGGTGGTCTTTGCCACTACGGTAAAATGACAATGAAGATCTGAAGATTATCTTGGAGACAAAGAAGACTTCTGCTAGACTTGGCTTTGAGCTGTCCACTGACCACCTGCAGCCCCAGGACATTACAGGAGAAGAGCAAAAGAGCAAGTTAAGACTCAAATGGGGTTTCCGTTAGTGAGCAGTATTAGAAGACAGTGAGGCCGCAGGGTCAATACAGATCTCAAAGCACTTAAATTGTATGTTATTCCATACAGATTTTAACAATGTGCATTTACAGCTTGAGTGAGGTACTGGTTGCTGCACAACAAAGAATGAGACAGAGTTTAATTCTGTATTCTAAAACTGCAATGCAGATTTATCCTAAAGTGAGAGTCAGTCCACAGGTCAGACCAATGAACAGTAAGGAGAACAAAAGCCAACAAAGTCACTAATAACAACCTGTGGTACATTGGAAGAGATGTCATATAGTGCTTATGCGCTTGTGAGATGGTTTTCCAGCTTGAACAGCTAATTAACACCACTGACGTACTCAATACAAAGTTTACCAAGCACGTTCAGACCTCCAAAAATACCCCAAAATAGTTCAAAACGCTACTGTTGAACTACCTCCCTGCCCAAAGTGACTGCGATCTACCTACTTTCTCATATCACCACTGCCTTATGTATTTGAGGAGCAGCTCCAGAGGAATAACTATTTCCATGTTTTAAAAAAACCTCATTTTAACTGGAAATGGGTTGTCCTTGGGCCCTGAAAGATCTGTGGCATTTTGGATGCAACCTTAAGAAATAAATGCTAAACTACCTCCTATTTAGGGAAAAAGGAAAACAAGGGCACAGGAAAAGACACCATTAAGACAGATGAAACAAAAACTTGGTAAACCTTGAAACTCACTATAAGTGTAACTAGTCCTTGCTAGTTTGCACTGTTTCTCAGGCAGCAATGCAATTGCAGTGCTCCCATGCTGCCACTCCTGTAAACTGGTCCCCCGTCAGCTGCTGCTGGCATGATCATAGTGTTCTTTGCAGCCCAGCAGGCAGGAGGAAGACAGGCGCGTAGCCAGCAGAAAAGGTCTGATGGAAGGATTTAGATTTTAAAACAGAGCGGTACACGCTGTTTTAAAAGCTGAAAGGGAGAGCAGAGAAGATTTAAGAATGGTGGGAAAAGAAGAGAAAGAAAATTACTGGCCTTCTGTCGGTGTTCTTGGGAATACTTCACTTGTTCTATGTAAGTAATGTGCAGCCCAAGGTGTGGACTGAAGGAAAAGCTATTCTCACTCCATCAGTGAGATTGCATCATCGCCTTGAAAACAGACTAGAATTCCTTCCCAGGAAACACGTACTGGGATTTATCAATTCTCTCCCAAACTCAGCTTATGATGAAGTTTACACAGGTCGAACTGGCAAGAACGTAATTTCTCTTCTTTGAGAGCACAGGAGAGCTGTAAAGTGGGGATTCGTATGGAAAATTCAGCTGTGGTGGAACATGTGAAATTGTGCATATCCACTGTCCCTGGGAGGACTGCAAGCAGCCAAAGACTGGCAGGCAGTGAAGACAAAGTAGAGCAAATTCACACCTTGCACATTCCGAGAACTCCAGCATCCCACAGAGCAGCCTGCGGAGATGGCTGTAGGGGAAGTTTGGCTTCAACCAAGTGATGCCCATGCGAAAGGAGTAACACATCCTCAGAGCTGCATCATGCTATGGGGGCGCTTCTGGAGCCACCCTGCTTCTTCCTCTCCTGGGCCAGAGACCGTCCCAGCGCCTGCCCTCAGCCCTACCCACGCACGCACTTTGCCACAGCCCTTCACAGGCTGCCTGGACCATGAGGATCTACAGAACCAGCAGCACTTAGTATCCCAACCTGCTGCTGATGGGAAGAAAAACATCTGTGCTTTTGCAGCGTTGCAGGCAGATAGATCGTTTCAGAGGGGAGCTGAGGCACTTGCCTACTGCTTCGCTGTGCCATATATACTGGGGTTTTATTTTCTTCTCTTCAGCTGACTTGGGCCAGGGTCAGCCAAAGTACAGCCTGCAGCTGCTCCCTCCTTTGATTATTGATGAGGATTAGGATTTATTTTTCATATACAGCTCCATAGGTGTGCAAGACATTTCACACAAATATACAAGGACAGGGCTCTGAAGAGTTTATACAGCCCAAACGAGTTGCAGCACAGCTAGCAAAGACATACATACGATTAAAGGCTTATTGATGTAAGCTCCATGTGTGGCTTGTGAGGCAGAAAAAATGTAGGTTGCTTTGTGTGGTCGCCTTCTGAAGGCAAAGGGTCGTTCTTACGTGTGACACTTGAACCTTTTGTCATAGAAATCTGCTCTTTTGAAGTCTAGCTCACAGGGCTCTTCTATTCAAGCTTGGTGAAGTGGTTTGTTTCAAAATTAGCTTGTGAAAAGGTTTAATACAGATTAGCACTCAGGAAATAAAGACTAGTGGGTAAAGGCCAGAAGATGGCCCTTTGCTCTTGCTCCAGAATAAAGCCTGTGTTTCTCAAGCTTTGCCTCTAGGACATAGGAACTAGCTGTGAGGATGTGGGACTACTCCCCCCAAGCTTACTAAGCGCTTTGCCACTCTTGCGGTAAAGAGATTTTTTTCCAGTATTCAATCTAAACCTCCCCTGGTGCAACTTGAGGCCATTTCTTCGCATCCTATCCCTTGTTACTTGGGAGAAGAGGCCACCACTAACCTCACTACAACCTCCTTTCAGGTAATCGTATAGAGCAATAAGGTCTTCCCTCAGCCTTTTCTCTTAGGGAAGTCCACAGTCACATCATTTCTCACTATACTTCTTCACTTCTACACCCAGTGATTAGGGTCTAGAGCCACAGGCAGCCTCACACTTGCATCCTTCACACCATCCTCCACGCACCTGAACACGGGAAGACCTTCTGTAAACTCTTACATGCTGAGCTGGTTTCCTAACATCCACTTGTCTATTTTATTGCTTGTGTCTCACAGTGACACAGCATCTGAATTAAAACGTGAATAAAGGGATCATTCTCTTCACCCTCTAACAATGTGAGCGAGTTTTAAATGGCAATGTTTTGTCTAGTTCTTATGTAAGCCAATTGCAATATCCTTTGAGTAGGTGTGTGTTGAAATGGGATAAGATCAGTATGTTATATAGCTATCCGAACTCATACCCCAGCAGGCGTTCTGAAGAGGGATGTCAGAGGCACCACAGCTCCGATTTCAGCTGCACTGCGTAGGTGCTGTATGGCCGATAACTGAGGATCACATTTGTGATTCTTCTCTAGCTTAGGGGCTCACGCCAAGAGCCACAAAGCCCTGTTTTGAGAGATGGTAAGCAATGCTAGCTGGGAACAAAGCTCTGGAAAAGCAGCTTAACATGTCTTATGTATGTTCACAGACACTAAGAAGGAGTTCTCACTCACTGAAACTCTACTGTGAACTATCCTCAGTATGTACCAGTACACACCCTAGCATGTAGTAAGCTTAAGCCTCTGATATGTGTGTCAAAGGGGACTTCAGGGGGCTTTGGGGATGAGCACGCTGTCAAAACAAAATCTATGCTGCAGATGAAAGAAAAGGTTCAACAATGACCACTTCTGTTGATCACTGGAGCATGACTGCAGCTGACTGCACGAAGACTCAAAGGATGCAGACAAATACAAACCCTCAGCAAGGTAACTCTCAGGACTCCAAGTGAGATGTGCCAAGGCTAGCAATAAGCAGAAGAATTAACATAGGAATACTGAGAACTAACTTGGCATACTTGAGACCCATCAAACAAGCAACTCTTATCATCAAAGAACAGTAACACTACTGGAGAAATGTATTTGGAACCAATTATCCAAGGGGTTCCAAATTTAACAATAAAGCACAGCAATATTTTAAGCCAACACAAAGCTTCTAGGTGTCCTAGAGGATAGCAGTATCTGAAGAACACAACTGGGAAGGAGGAGTTGGGACCAACCACAGTGGTATCGCTACAAGATACACAGTGCTGTCCGTGATGCTTCAGCAAAGCACTGGAGCCTGCGAGTCAGCAATATTTACTGGAAAGGATGCAAAACCAAATGCCTTGGGTAGAGGCAAATCTACAAACCAGCCTTTCAGCTAGAGGAAAGGGGCACTGATTAGTGAGCTAGCATACACAGGCAAACTTTTTATATCATCAACTTTACAGGTTGGCTAAAAGCCCCCAAAATTTTGCAAATCATGATTGCTCCTAGGGGACTTTCTCTGTCTGGTTAGTTTATTTGTTTGTATGTACATTCGGTAACTAAGGTCAAAAGTTTTATAGCAGCAACCGTCTCTGAATCTTGGCTTTGATTTTTCAGCTATGGCAGTGATGCTTTTATGCAATACTGGTAATAATAGAAGTGCACTTTGCTTTAGTTTTAACTAATTATAGATTTGCCTGATGTAGTATTTCACATCCATGGGTAAAAGGTAATTGTTGTAGCCTTATAGAATCTAAAAATTCAGTTCTGCCTTAAATTGTGTAGATTTCACTTGTGCTGCAGAGGATTCAGTGAGGCCAGAATTCACCTACAATAATGGTTTAGCCATGGCATTAGGCAAAACATCTATTATTTGATATAAATTCATGGTGACACAAACATACTTTACAATCTTTAAAAACGACTGCCTGAGCTGAATAAGTACTACAGTCCAAAAGTGGAGTTTGCACAAGGATGGCTGGTTCCAAGCTGCAGAATTCACATCACTAAATTTGGTCGGCATGAGTACTTTGCAACCCAGCATCCATACCTGCAAATTCAAAGCCAGTCTGCTTCTACCCAATTTCAAGCCTCCTTCAGAGCCTTTGGAACACCCTGCACAGAAGAGTCTAAGTCTGGGAGAAACACAAACACTACAAACCATGATAATCATGACATCCCAGCCTCCTTTGATTTTCTAAAGTAAGGGTTATAAGACAATAAAAGTATTTGAGGCCCTGGCCCAGGCTGCCCAGAGCAGGGGTGGCTGCCCCGTCCCTGGAGGGTTCCAGGGCAGGTTGGATGGGGCTGGGAGCCCCTGATCCAGTGGGAGGTGTCCCTGCCCAGGGCAGGGGGTGGGACTGGACAGGCTTCAAGGTCTCTTCCAACACAAACCATTCCATGATCTTATGATTCACTTTAGAATTAGTATGCATATGCAGGGCAAACAGTCTATCAAATCCAGGAAGAGAGACGATGCTGTCTTTACAAAAGCAACAGAAGTCTGACAACTGTCAGCAAATAATGCTAATTAGCATCTACAGAAAATGGGAATTTCATGAACAGAAAAACAGCCGAACTTGCTGTGCAAGTGATTTGCAGTTAATAATATTGCAGACTTACTGATGTGTAGCTTCATTTAAAATTTCCATCAATAAGATGAGGAGGAGGAAAGTAGGCTGAAACACTGGACAAAGCAGACTTTTTCACCTTTAAAATAAACTGCAAAAAGAAGCAACAACACAAGCATGTACAACAAAGGGCCCTACGGGCACGATGCCATCACCACCCCTGCTTTCCATTATCAGTGTACATTTGCAACAATAATGATGCTCAGGTTCCATTTTGAACTCCCGTTCAGAGTGTAGAAACTTGTCCCTTTCCATTTGCTTCAAACTGAAATTTGGCAGAGGAGCGCTGGTGGGCGGGGAGGGGTTTGGAAAGATTGTTATTTTTAAAATTTGGTCTTTTCAAACTGTTCTAAATACAGCAGTGGGGAATATGCCCTGAGGAGAGATGCTGTTGCACGTCTCTCAGGGGAGGGGTATTGACAATTAGATATTGTCCATCTCTTATTTGGTGCAAGAGGAAAACAAGTATTTGCATTTCAGGCTAACTCATGGAAGGGCCTCTGGCCCAGCAAAAGTGATGAGTTCAGGGTGATGCTGTGGGGCCAGGAGGCCGGGAAGCTCTCCATCAGGGGTTCCCAAGGGTGGCCTGTATTCCTCTTGCAACACACAGAGCTTTTGTATGTGGCCTGAGCAGGATCTGGGGGTTGCGGCTGTCCTCCACAGAACCAGCTGATCGTCAAGGCTGTTGCCACTCTCGGGTCTCCTCCAGCAGCTCTGGGATGGGATGAGCATCTGGGCACTCAGGATCTGTCAGGCATTGACAGCCTGGACTTGCCTGTCCCTCTGGAGCAGTCAGGCATCTTGCCAAGCCTCCTGGCTGTGTATTTCAGACCCCTGGCTATTTCTCCAGCCCTTCCCATTAGTCCATATGGCAGCAAGAATCCTCTGCAAGAGCTGGCCCAAGAGTGCAGTATCTCCAGGATCAAGATGAATTTCTGCTTTCAAGAGCAGCAGAAGCAGCACGCAGTCCAAGTCACGGTGTTAGAGCTTCCCACTCCAACCAGGGGCCAAAGTGATGGACAGACTCTCCCTCTGGCAGATGCGCTCCAGAGGGAATACCACAAGCTAAATCCAAAAGAAGAGTGGGATAAGGAGTGATAACCAACACTAGAGTTGAGGCAGGCTGAACACCAGTTTGCAACACTAATCTCCTGGTAGGATTTTCCCCACAGCTACCTGTCCTCACAGAGCAGCACACCCCCTGCCTCATTCCCCACTGGACCCAGAACCCCCAAACACAGCCGGCTGAGATTAAGATCAGGAATGTGGTCTAGAACCAATGACCTTCTGTTCACTTACATGGATCCCAAGTCAAAAAATAGGGTTTCTTTAGTTATATGCACCATATTCCCCCACAATGTTGCTATGGATAATGTCAAATGCACTGGAGGTGTCTGCCAAGGCAAAATGTGCTGTTGCGAAGAGCTTAGTTGCATGCTGCAAGATCTCAGCGTTGCCTGGACATTGGAGGGTGGTTCAATGGCTTTAATTACTTTGGCCCAGTGAAAATCATCCAGGCCAACTGAAAAAAATGGCCTTTGGATCAGGTCCTGATCCCTCAGTTTCCACACTTGCCTGCTTGCAAAACCCCAAGCATTCATTCAGTTCCAGCCTGGAAAGATGCCAGAGACTTAGAGATAGCCAGAAAAGAATGGGGCTTGAAATTCTGAAAAGCTGCTTCTTCTCCAATTATTTTAAAGAATAATGTATATATAGATCTTTCAGTATATTTGTGCTGATCTGGGTTGGATTGTGAGGGAGTTCCTAGTGCACACTAATTGCCAGACATCATAAGGTCCCTTCCATCCATCCTGCTCTAGAAAAAGATACTGAATTTTTTGTAAGGTAATCCTTTGAGCCCTGAGAAGAAGTGACCAGCTTCACGCCTGCTAGCATCTCACTGGTTTCAGGGAGTTTGTTCATTTGCAGGACTGATTTATCTGTTTACTATTTCATAGCACATTTAATTTATCAGCTATGTGGCAAACACAATACAATTACCTAAGAAGAATATGCAAAACAGCAGGATGCAAGATGCAACCGTATCTATATTTCCTCCTGTGCTTCTAAGAAATTAATGCAATTACAAAGCCATTTTGATGAAGACACTTTTACTGACTCCTTCACATAAGAGAAGTTACTGGCAGCTCTTATCTCCTTCATCAGAAGAGTGTTCCTGGAAACAGGACAGTCCGTGGCTAGAGATAACGCATCGTGGAATCTTCTGCACCTGCTGGACTACAGCATCCACCCTCTTGGTCACATGAAAGTTATGGTGATACGAGATAGTAATTTCTGCCCCTGCACAGATCGACACGCGCCGGCCCACAGAGCAGAAGTGGTGGCAGTGGCGGTTTCCATCTGCTCAAACAGCGTGAAATCCTTTTAGAGGCTGCTTTGGAGCCAGATGATTTTCAGTCATTTGCCTTGGAAACGTCTTCATAGAAACCCCGCAAGGAGGAGGAGGCGATTTGCTTGTTTCTGGAAGTGTACTCCCAACATGCAAAACAAAGAGTACCTACAGCGCACAGCTCATCCAGAGGAGAGAGGTTCTATGCAGTTGGAGACAGTCATTCCTATTTCAAATTACTGACAACTATTCACTGTATTACATCCTTATTGAGAAGCAGACACGATTTATTTCACAGTACCCAAAGAGGAGCTCTTTTAATCCCGGGAAATAAGAGCCTTTTATGAGCCTTATATGACTCCTTCCCTACTTCCAGCACACAGATGGCAGAAGGGTTTCGCATTGGCTGCCTGGATCACCAAATGTTAGTTGAAGAAACCAGTGCTTTTAGGATGTAACTGTCACATCAAGCATGCCATAATACAGATGAAACCATGGCTCGTCATCAATTGCCCCTAGCTATCCTACTTCACGCGAATTACAACAAGCTCAGTACCCCTGCCCTGAAGAACTTGCAGATCAAGCCCCATGACACAACGGCCACTGTAAGCTCAGCTTTCAACCTGACCAAAAATCAGGAGGTAAACAGGAGGCACGAGCCAAGCGGAGTTTTGCAGATCTGCTTCCTAGTCACACATCAGCATCCAACAGGACACTCAGAACTGATTTAGCAATTAATTTTTAAAAAAATTAGAGAAATCGTGTGACGATTTCTTTAAAGCTGGGCAAAAAGAAAACAATCCCCAAATGATACTTTTGTTCAGCTTCAGGGGCTGCCACCCTGCTGGTTTAGCTATGTGGAAAGCCAGGGTGCTCCTTCTGTTCTAACATTGATTTTCTGCATCCTTGTTTTATTTTTAACGGCTTACAACAGAGAGAAGCGCGTTATCGCATGACTGTCTAAAGCAAATAGTACATTGTGGTTTTGGGCTTGGACACTTGAAAGTGTAACTTCCCAGCAACGAGTACTGTTCTCTCTGCAGGGCACTTCTGGTAACTCATCTCTCCTAGTGAGAAGTAAGGAAAACTGTCACCTCGTGAGCAAACCAGTTATTTCTTACAGCCCTCCCAGTCGAGAAAAAGCAGAAAAAAATGACAACAGACTGCAATTATTATCCAAGACATCATGCTGCGCAGAACACAACAGGCTGTACTGATTAACACCAGCACTGGGCCTTGGACAACTGGGATACGGTCCTGACCTGCTAGAGGCTACTGCGCTTCCCCAGCCAAGCTCTTTCACTTTTCTGCACTTTGATTTCCCACTCTGTGAAAAAGAGCGTGTTGTGGGTTATTTTTAAGCATTTCAGCAACTGACATACTGTACCTCAAACTCCTTAAATGGTTACATCATTTGCACTGCCATGAAAAGTTCACTAAAGCAGCATTTCAAAATCCCTCTCTATGTATTGTATTTTCTGTTCTCGAGTCTGGCTGTGGTTTGACTTCTGGCATCTGAAGTTCGGGCTACCGTGGTTGACTACAGATATAGCAATTGCTAATGAACTCAGATCTTCAACAGATTTGAATGAGCCGCGTAGTCAATGGAACCAGAACCAGTGCAGCTTTAACACTGGTATATGCTTCATTTGCGTAGGTTGTGCCTATTCCTGGCTACTGCTTTGAGAATATTATTAAGACCTTGTAAAAATTAACAAATGCTTCTTTCAGATGTCACCATTCATATGGGCATCATAACAGAGAGTTCCAGACACAGACTGATGAATAAAATGTGTATAGACAGTTTAATATTTTAAAATAAAAACTTCTTAATATTAACTGTACCTCCAATCCTTGTGAAAGCCATCACATAGCCACATTCAGCCCTTGTGTTATTTGTTGATTATTGCCAGTTTATTCAGAAGCTGACAGATCTGCTTTTGCCACCAAGAACGACCAGAACATGGCAAATTATTTTGGTGACAAGTGTATCTTCACCATGGATTGCCCTGCCAACAGCTTTATCATTCTTAATTATATTTGATCTTAAATTTACTAAAGAAAGAAACTCATCAAATAAACCTGGTTTCTCTTTTCTGAGTTTTGCCACATTCCTCAGTTTGCTGCTGCACCCAGCCTGTCAGCGAGCTGCAAAATCGCAGTAAATGGGCTCCAGAGCAGCTGAAGGCAGCGGTCACAGACTTTAAGGAGACATGACAGGCAGGAAGAGGAAGAGACTGTTACAACACACAGAGAAATACGGCCAGGATTCAACTTTGCTCAACTCTAGTGAAGTTAGCCCAGAATCACCTGAAGCTGAGAAACATCACAACTACCGTGCACAGGGAAGAGTCAATGGTATGTTCAGCAGGCACAATACAGAGCATACCACAGGCAAGTATGCTCACCGCACGTGGAAAGCGCGATTCGTGTCATTCTGAGTGCTGAATAAGGCATTATGAAACCACTTTGCCATGCTAAGAAGGAATCTTTGTACTGCCAGAGGAAAAAAAATCAATTAAAAAAAAAAAACCTAATTCTTCAGAACCTGTTCACTTGATTAACATCACTGATTATTCATCTGATCTCTTGAGGAAAGACCAGATGGTTTATTCACTGGATTTGAATCCTGATTTTTAGCTTAAAATATCTGGCCCTCTAGGAAATGAACTGAAGGAGTCATACTATTAGCAATACAGTAACACTACAAGGAGAGAAGAAGTAGATCTCATCTAGTGCAGCTGGAGGCCACTAGAAATTCCAATGCTTTGCAAAGATGTTATATGCTTTCCCTCAGAGGAAGCATTATGCTAATACAGTTGAATTCACTGGAATTCAAGTCAAGCATTGGTCATTTTTCATGACTGCACTTCCCCTTCTCCTGCCAGGACCTTTGACTTCCCAAGAAGGGTCACTGCCCCGTATCCTAAAGGCAGGTTGCCCTTCAGTGTCAGCAGTGCAGGATCATAGAATCATGGAATTGTTTGGGTTGGAAGAGACCTTAAAGCCCATCTAATTCCACCCCCCTACCATGGGCAGGGACACCTCCCACTGGATCAGGGGCTTCCAGCCCCATCCAACGTGGCCTTGAACCCCCCCTCCAGGGACGGGGCAGCCACCACTGCTCTGGGCAACCTGGGCCAGGGCCTCCCCACCCTCATTGTGAAGAAAATCCTCCTTATGTCTAGTCTAAATCTGCCCCTCTCCAATTTGTAGCTGTTTCTCCTACTCCAATCACTACATGCCTTTGTAGATAAACACCCTTAATATGGGTCTTGCTAAAATGAGGCACAACCCATCCTGCGCATTCCACATTCAGGCGTCCACTACTTATTTAAAATCACACAAGTAGTGAGAGGGATTCAATAACTGAACACGTCTTTCCTAACCTTTGTTTTGATCGGCTCTGGCACTGAGCAGCTGTCCTGCTGCCCCTGCTGAGATGCAGCTCATCTCTCAGCACTGTTTCCACCTCTGCCCCTCATCGCTGCATCGAGAGTCACCACTTTCTCTACTACAACTGATGTAATCCCACCACTGCAACAAGCTGATTTCAAATGTAATTGAGTAAGAGCCATAGCAATAAATTTGCAAGGAAATGCAAAAATTAAGGAACTGGAAAGAATTACTTGAAAGTATTGTGTGAAAGTAGTGGAAAAAAAATGGATTCTGCTGTTAATTGAATTAAAAAGAAGATATTTCAAATATGTATCATTTCTATTATCTGCACGCTTCTGTTACCGAAATCAGAACAATGACTTCCAGCAAAATCTGGTCAACTAAATGACTCATATGACTTCTGAAGTGACCATGGATTTCTTCTGAGCTGCATGCGCTCGCAGGAGTTCTCATGTCCGAGGGCAGATTGGGAAAAAAGGGGAAATGAAAATGGCTGACTGGAAAGATGGCTCCGCACTGCACTTCCTTATTTATACCAAAATAAAATAGAAAACATTATTAACCATTTTCAGCTTTAAATGACGCGACCCCTGGGACAGTAGACACGCAGACAAGGGCATGCTCTTCGTTCATGTCCAACCTGCACGCTAACCAGGCGTGACACATACATAAGCAAAAGGAGTTCTGCACCCAAGCCTTCAGCCTGCACACGTGCCTCCTGCCACTCAGGCACACTAGGTGCCCTCTACATGAACAGTCTGAGGCTTCCCACCATCCTCTTTACATTCAGTTGCTGTCTCTGCCATAGTTCCAGTTCCAAGCCTAGGAAAAATGGAAACTAACAGAAAAATATACCAACATACTGAAAAATCCATTCTCAGATGATTCAGTACAGCTCCAGGGCTGGTGCTCAGCCTTTAAAACCCAACCCAAGCCCGTTTTGGGGGCATGAATGAGCTCACCCACTGCAAACTCACTGGTTCTTAGCAATAGTCTCCACTCAGAGCCATCTCGCAGGTCTAAAACTCCAGCTCCAAAAATAGAAGAACATAAGAAAAGCATCGATTGAGCAACGTGTAAGTGAAACTATTTTTAAAGACAGACAGTGAGTGACTGAGAGAAATGGTGAGCTTGGAAACAATGAAGTTTCCACAGAAGAAAATCTGCAGAAATTGCAGCAGAGGAGGAAAGCTCAGGACCGCTGGAAGCCACTGGCCTCCAAGAGTAAGAACGACATTTGTTTTCGGAGAGTAGGTATTTGAAGGATGACATGCACTGCTCCTGGCTTTGACATAGAGAGATCACTGTGGTCCTCAAAGTAAAAACTACAAAGGACTGAAATCTGTGCAAATTCTGAATCTCTCTGTGTGTGCTTTTCTCCATTATGGTAAAATCTACCAACTTCACTGGAACTGGTAGGTTATAAATGAAAGTAAATTTAAATCCACAGAAGAAAAACACTGTGTTCAGAATTTTAAACTCTGCATTTTCAATACAGATTTCCACCCTCACTTTTGAAGGCCAATAAACATCATAAGGAGTAGCTTTAAGGAGTGTAAGATCGCTTGTTCATGGTACACAGTGAAGTTTGCTTCTTGCAGAGTCTAAGCAATTAATCTGATCAGCCCAATCCTCTGTGGGAGGTGAGGGTCAACACGAAGCATCATATTTCCTGAAAAAAAAACCCAAAGTTCTCCTTTTATAAAATTCTGGAAAAAAATCTAGGCCATGCCATGAATCCTGCAGGAAGAATGGTGCAAAGACTAGCCTGCTTTTATCCCAAAAGCTACCCTGGAGCCTCAAGGACTTCTTACACATGCACCCCAGGGACCTGAGCTGCCAGAGGACAGTACCACCATGAACAGAGCTGCCAACACAGATGTTACTTTTACTGCATCTCTCGGTCCTGTCCTCCAGCTGAAGACTTTTCATGCCATTGTACAGTTACAAAAGAGATCATCAGCAGCTAAAAATGATGCACACGCTGAGGCACGGAATAGAAGGCAATATAAAACAATAACAACAGAAATAATGGGAAGTTTAAAACCACAGGAAAAGAAGAAAATGATTCTTTGTGTCTTCCAGAGAAGGAAAAGGGTACTTAAAATTCACCTGTTAAGCATACTTAAGGTCGCGTAGGCTTTCCCTTCCTGACCTTGCCTAACCTCAAAGTTTTCATCGTCTTGCTCAACCCGGCAATGGTCTATTGTAATAAGGAGCAAAACAAACTCCTCTTCAGTGCTAAAGTCATGCAGAGGAAAATTATAGCTTCATTCCTTTGGAAAAACACTAGCAGATTCTTATCTTGACACTGATTATGAACAACATTGTGAGTGTGAAGGAAAGGAGCGAACTGTTTCCTCTACGCCCTCTCCATAAGCCATGCTAAACCCTACACAAAACTACACAAAGTGCTGCATCTTGGGGAGTCTTTAAAAAGCAACAAACAAGCACAGCTGAGCAAGGACAGGGCTGAAGCACAGAACCACAGCACAAACCAGGACCAAAATGCAGAAACCATGCACAAAAACACACTAGGATAACTAAAAGCTGATCCACTGAGCGCTTTTAAGGTTACTTAAAAGTCACTTAACGATTTACTGTGGTGCACAGCTAGATTAAGATTCACTGACAGAGTCAGTGTGAAGAGTATCTCATCTGGGAAAGAGGAGAGAAGGGTGTTACATGCATTCAACAAACTGAACTTTTGAGTTTGACTTGGAACAAGCTCTATGGGATGAAGATGTCATGCACTTGAAGAGCTTCTGTTTCCCTTCCCAGCTTTCTCTGCCTCATGTGCTACAGCATCTCCGTGCTCAACTCCGGGTGGCCAAAGGGGGACTGGGATTTGAGAGCACAATGTCTTCTCCCATACAGCCAGGTGCAGATAATCCTTTGGAAGAGGTGAGGAAAGGAAATGCATACAGCACTCTAAATTAGCCTCAGATTATAAACTTCCATTCAACTCTCTTAAGCTGTCTGGAAGGAGCATTTAGGGCCGCACTGCATTTGGACGGTGCCAAAAGTGGGAGAGGGGGGCTGTTGGCAAGGGGGCTGGAAATGCTAACATGGGGTGCAGGACATGAGAAGGGGTGTCCAAGCAGTGTATGCCCACATCCTGATAGTGCAGGATGAGGCAGATAGGCTTCCAAGATGTCTCCTGAGATCTCAGGAGGTTTGGAGGGTGTAAGGACGTGAGACTCTACTCAGCTGCTGAGTAGTCTGGGAAGCATCATCTAGTCAAAGGCCAGAAGGCAAGAAAACGTTACAGCTGAGGGATGTGAAATCTTGGATCTGCATCCAAGAAGGTGGTGGACTCTTGGGCGCTGGAAGGAAAGCAGACAAACTTAAGCTTGCCGACAGCCTCTGGGTTCTGTAGTATAATCTGCTGCTTAAAGACAGAGCAGCAACAGCCCTGACGCAGTTGGGCATCCCAGGTTCCAGCTGAACAGTGCTGCACAACACACAGCAGCCATGTGCTTAAGGCAGCTGCGCAGGGCAGGAAAACCGAGAGAACCCAACATTCTCTCCATCCTCTCCTTCTCTCTGCCCCCAGAAATTGTGCCACTTTTGGCATACTAGATGTAGCAAGATAGCAGCTGGCAGCACTGTCCCCAGACTCGTCTGCTGCCACAGGGAATCTGTTTCTGAAAGCAGTTAGGGCTAGAGCCCCTTGGGGGTGCTCAGAGCATGTGGAGCCTCTGTGGCATCATCAGCCTGTGTGCTACAGAGCAGCAGAGCTGAGCTCCTACCCTGCACCCTTTAAACAGAGCCCACTACCCCCATTAACAAAGCAGCAATGCTGTGCAGAACTCAACTTGCTAGACAGAAGAGATTAAGCCTATCATTCCCTGTAACACGAATGAAAGGAGCACTAAGCCCTGTTTTGTCAAGAAATCAGCTGAAGTCAACGTAAGCAGCATAAGAGCACTCATAGCAGGCTTGTATTGCTCTTCTTCAGGAGCTCTGGCCTCCTTTAAAAGGCATCAGTAGCACCCTACAAGCAGAGCTGAGTGAATCACCTCTCCTGGCTCTCGCTACAAGGGCATCAAGAACCTATCCCTTTCATTTCACACCCCCTTACAAATCTCCTTTTACAGATTAAGCTCTTTCCCGACCACTGGAAAAATCCAGCTCCAGATGCCTGACCTATACGCATAGGCCCAGTCAATAGGGAGTGGAGGGGGATATCACATTTGTTTCTAGTTGGTTGAAAGACCAAATAAGCTGAGTCAGACAAATCCCTTGGTTTCCTCACATTCCACTCCCTTTCATTTGGGGAGCTCCGACACGCTGGGAGGGGAGATAACGTCTGGCAACAGCAAAGAGGAGCGTGCAGAAGAAGAAATGGGGAAGTCCACCTCCCAAAAATTTCTGTAAAATCTAACTTTCAAAGATAGGCTGGTGAGATTGGGAGGAAGTGGAAAATCATCATGCCAGGAAGGCTCCATTTGCTAGTCGGAGAGCAGAAAAGTTGGTCCCTAGCAGCGGATGTCTCCTGTGTTGTTATCTCTTCCTGCTGGGCTGCCCAATGGGAGGATGAAGATTTAGTCAGCCCACGGCCTCCCCACTTCCATACGCTGCCTCCTTGGAAAGGACCCACTCGCTTTCAGCCTGGATATTTTCTCCTGCCAGCGAGTTGGTGCAGCCAGCTCCTGCAGGGCCACCGAGGAGCATAAGGACAACACAAGCCATGGTCCAGCCGGCTCCATGAGCCACTGGCAGCTGGTCCTGATTACAGTAGCCCCCAAGATGGTGTAATCTCTTCTCTAATATTGCTCTAATCAGAGCTGGGGCCAGCTTGTAACCTGTCTTTAGATTAATTGGCTGCAGCTTCCCGTAGTATCCGGGCACAACTCAGATCCAGCCTTCGCAGCTTAACTTGGGGCTAACACTTATCCGAGTCTAACGTTGCTGTATTTAGTTTTTCCCCAGAGCAAACTGGGACTGTTAGTGCTGTGTGTTAAATAGAAAAGATATGAGGGCAAAAGTATGTGAATTACTGTAAGTTTTGACTACTGTTGAGGCAAGTTTCAGCTGCCTGTTTACTTTGCTCTGGTATGAAGGCCCTGCCTCGGTGAGGAACCTATAGAACTGAGGCCATACATAAATCAAACCTGAGCAATGCAGGAAAAGTACAGTATGCATTTCTTCCATAAAGCTAGCAGTAAATAATCTACTAAGTTAATGGTTCACTGATGCAACTCAGTTTAAGAGGTGGAAAAAAACCAAGGGATGTTTTATCTATGACCCTTGGCTTAGGTGAGAGATACAGCTTTAACTGAAGAGCAAAGGTTAACTGTAAGAGAAAATGCCACTTTGCTATAGCTTACAAGCCACATTCCCGTTCTTCTTGTCAAAATGGAAACAACTTCTTTAATTATGGTGATGGAGCCATAAGAAGTCAATTGCAGAGGACTATTTGTCAGCGTTTCAGAGAACCATGGAAGAAGACAACAGGAGTAGGTGGAAAGAGAAGTCTTGGAAAATAAGGAAGACTTCATATTCACTTAGAAACTTTGAAGAGAAGTTAAGAGAGTGCTTGTTGATGGGAGATACATGGTCTTTGACAGCCCTAAACACAGTAAAATTCACATCCCAAAAGCAGGCCAAGGCAGAGGTTTCACTATGGGCTCAGTATTATACTACAAGCAGACAGAGCACAAGCAAACAAGGAAGATAAAGAAAAATTAGACAGAGCGTAGGGAGGCTTCAGACAAAAGCTGCCTTGGGGTAGCACACAGGCAGGCAGCCAGGCCAGCCTCCCAAAATGCAGCCAGGAGAAGGACATACGTTTCCCAGCAAAAATCTAACACAGACAGCGTAAGACTAGAGGGAATGGCCATCGGTTTGTTTGACTGACAGCTGCTGGGGCACAGAGAGGGGAATTCACACCTGGAAACTACAAACTGCAAGTCTCTGACTGGTACTACAACATGCCAACAGTGAACTGGGCAGCTGGCACAGACATAGCGTGAAATAAAATGATAGCAAGGGCAGCGCGAAACACAGACAAGCACAAAAAAAAAATAAATAAATTGAAAGCAGTCAGTCTCCACTGAGAGGAATTTTCATGTGGTTGTTTTGGCATTGTCTTTTGAAAAACACTAGGGTTTAGCTACCCTTTCAACTTCTGGAGTTCTCACAAAACCTCTAAACCAGGTCTTTATTTATAAAAGGAATTTTAAAACTATTTTTTGCATTCTTGACCCCAATCACATTGAATAATGTGGTTACAACTAGCATAAATATAGTTCCATTATAAATCAGGACATGTTTGCCTGGAGACAGCCCTTTTTCCTCCCTTGCTTGTGTTCCCCAGCTGTCCAAATACATCCCCGTGCTCCCTAGAACCTGCAGCACAGTTGCGGTGCCACAGCTGGTGAGGCCAGCTCGGCTGCAGGCTTCTATCCCTTCATGTCCAGCCAGCAATACACTGCATGCTCCACCTTATACAGTGATGCTAATAGAACATCACGTTCCTGAGAAGGGTATTCCCTCTCCCAACCAAGGATGAAGGCTGTCAGTGTCAGTTTGATAAAGATGCAGTAGCTGGCTGGTTGACTCCCTGGGGCACGGTTCAGTCATAGCTTAACTGAAGCAAACATCTTACTGCATCTCTATGCAGAGAATAAGTGATTCCAGGAACGCAACTATAACCGAGTACTCAAGGCTTTCCACAGTGGGAATTATCAGAAAGACAGCAATCGTCATCAGACATCAGTGATACCATATTTGATTAGAACAGGAAATAAACTCTTTGGTGAATGCTGATTGTAACTGTCAAGCTGCTCTGGGACATCAGGTATCAACATCATATCAGCACCCACACAGTCAGGGGAATCGGCAGCCCAGCAAAGCACTTCCATGATCCTGTCTTCTTCACCAAACAGAAGTTTGTTGGGAAGATTTTGTGTTAAATGATACCAATGGCAGGGGCAGCAAACTGTCAGAGAAAAAAGGGTCCACCCACCTCTACAGAACTGATTTCTCATCACGTCCTTTGTAATTCTTTTTTCACCTTCACCTCTTACTGGCAGCTTACCAAAACAAATCCCTGAGTTGCCCCAAGACAGGAGGATCAGCTCTGCCTCAAACATTTACATACTCCACTGGAATCCAGAAGGCCAGAAGTGCTCTCAGGAAGACATGTTCTTGGGAGATTCCCACCCTAGTTTGCTGGAGGTCACACTGGATAAACCTCAAAGGCTTAATGAAACAGTTGGAGTTCAACATCTACCTGCAAATACGTACCAGCTCAGGATTTGGTCCTTCAAAAGCATTTTCATGTATGAAGTCCTGCACAGGTCAGTACCATGGTAGAAGGTCCCTAGAGAAGAGGCTTTGACATCTCCTATAGAGTTTTTAAAATACAACTGTATTTTCAAAACGCAAGAAAGTAAATTGAGTGCTTCCTGCAGACAGAGCAGTCTTCCCACAGAAGATGGTCACCTTCCTCTTACAAGACTATTGTCTTCACCCTCCATCTTTGCCAACAGCTCAGTGGCTACAGCATCCAACCAAAAAGGTAGCGTGGGAGGGAAATGGGTTTAATCCACTTCTGAAATTCAGGGATGTACCTGCTACCTCAAAGACACTGGAGGAAGGGCTTCCTCAGCTCTGTTGGGAGCCACTGTTCAGCTTTACATTGAATCATTAAACGGTAACTGAGCCAGAAAGAGGGGATAGGACAGGGAAAGAAAATTTGGCAGCCTAACAGTAAAATACAAGGTGGCCTACAGAATACACAAACTCGGTTGCATCTGCAAGCTTAGGACTCTAGCTACAGTTCAATAACTATGAAGCACACCAAACATCCACTTGCCTTGACCTATGACTGTGTTGTATTTATGGATCTCTTCTGTATATTCCCTGAACCTAGGAATTATTTACTGAGGGGCAGATTCTGATTTGTTAACACAGAAGGGGAGCTATTCCATGAATATTTCTGAGACTAACTAGACTTTCAGCTTTACTACCCAATTCTATACCCTCTGTCATCAAAAGGTTATAACTGGGAGTAAAATACTAGTGGATTATTTTTATCCACTGGGGTTTTATTTCAAAATATCTCCATGCTTTCAGTACATAGAGTTTAGAAAGTTCACCCATCAGAGTACAGCACATTGGCATGAAGTGAAAGTTTGCAGCGACACGTGATCCCGGAAACTCTGCAATACATGCTGAAGTGCAGTATCATAGTTTTGCAACTAGATCCACATTCTAAAAAAGAACAGAGATAAACTAAGAAATAATTCTCCTACAACATAACAAAAAGCTGCCAGAATTTATTTAAGTTTGATGCTTGCCAACTTCTTGGGCATTACCCTGGGCTTAGCAACGAGGAAAAGTTAAGGTGCAATGAAAAAGACATCATGTCTTCTTTGGACACTTTGTAGTAAGTTACACTGATGAAGTTCTTATCATCAGAGCAGAAGCCACCTCTTGGTGCATTGAGAGCTAAACTCTAGCTCCACACATTGTATTGAAGCGTCACCTGCACTGACACCAAGCCAAGATCACGGTATCTTCAAGGAACAGCGAGTGTGGGCTGCTGCTGCAAGGGGTAGGTCTGACGACGTTCTCTCCTCTCTTGTGCAAGCACTAATCCTCGTGTGACTGCACCAAGGGGCAGACCTGGGAACTGATCCACATGAAAATCAACCTGGTGCATCAGCTGGCTTGTGTTCTCTACACTGGTCCATAAGCACTGGTGAACAGAGATGGGGCAGGACAGCCAGGGAGACACCTCTCTCCGGAGGAACCCACACCTGGATTAGCACAAGGCAGTCACGATGCTGCAGGCGATGAGGCTCTGCTGTCACACTAACCTCATGAAGCAGCATCTGGTGGGAAGGAGGTGACAGGACAGGTGCTGAGTGGATATCCACACCGCGTCTATCTGATGTACAAAGGTTCAAATGGAAAATTAGGTTGCTCTTTTATGCCATTGTGAAATTCTCCTGAGTGTTTCATAAACAAACATTTGCATCTGGACACCTTTTAACATTTCTTCAGACACCCATGTTGAGCAAACTGGATACATATATTTTCTTTGTAAAGTTTCCAAACACAGTTGCCTCAACTCTAATTTCAATGTCAGTGGGAATCTGAGCGAGGCAAAAGAGCTCAAGACAGGGCCCTTTGGGTAAAATAATATTACAAATTATTTATCCAAAAGATCTAGTATTATGTAATTTCATGTTTTGCAATGGCAGGCATTTCACATGCATCAATACTTTTCTATTGATCATGCGAGCCCCTCACAGCACGTACAGGGGAAGAACTCGGGCTACGCAACCTGCTGCTGCCAAACTCGGGAAGGAGCTGCTGTGCCCTGATACTGGCCCTGCAGTGTGTGCCCACCACATCGTGGGTGATACCAGGCAGCAGCACCTGCCAGCTGCCTCCCTAAAGCACCCCAGCCCTTCACTCACCCCCAAACTCATCCGAACAGGAGCTTGCAAAGGGCCTCACCCCTCACCAATACCTGCCCTGCAGGACTGCATTCCAGACAGAGGGATTCTGAGGTGCCCTTCACTAGAAATGGGTGGAACCCCATACAATTCATACTGCAGGGGCCACAGAATTGTCTTGTGCACAGCTCTTACATTTAGTCCCTCATCTATTGACCCGAGGACGCTTTGAGAAGGGGCCAGAGCAGCAGTTGTACAGCCTTAGCTCACTGTTCTCCATGTGTGTTGTGATGCAGGTTCTCTAGAGAGATCTGCATCTGATAATCTTAGCTCAAGTAATGGCAAACTGGTGCATAAACCCATCCTGGAAAATAATGAGGAGGTTTCTCAGGGCTTGGCAGCTGGAACACAAACCTTGGATGAGCTACAGAGGTGTAAATCTTATTTTAGAGGGCTTAGAGTCACACAGGAAGATTTATCCCCAAGATTGTCTCTTGCAGGACATGCCCTGCAAGAGCAGATTAAATCTACAAGCACAAACAGTACATTGCTTTTTTCCCACCGCCCTGGAATAATTTTATTTATACAGCACCAAATCCTCTTCTCTGCATTAGGATCTTGTAACTACTCATTTAAAACTGGCAGTTAGCTCTCTTTACACCCACCTAACAGAGCAGGATCTGCTCTGTTGTCTTTGTGCCGAAACGTGCCTACCCTTCCTTTGTACCCTTCCTTCTCTTGTACAGATGCTGACCACAAAGAAAACCACAATGAGAAAGCTGTTTTCTCTTATTAGTCCATTTTTGTAAACAGTCCTGAATGCAAGAGTGTAGCTCCTTGGTTTGTGTGAAGAAATGGAAATCTCCACTCCGAGGTGAAACTGTAACAAATAAACTTATGTTTCTTTAGCTTGAGAGGACGATGTTCCCTAGATAAAGCTGTATCTGCAAAAAAACTTTGCTAAATAAAGAGAAATTTTGGTGCAAAAATAATGCAGTATCAGCTCCTAATTGTTCCCATACTTACACTACTCTGATTTTATTCTGCTCCACTGGAGCATTTTTTGTTTTCGTTCCCCTTTTCTTTACTCTATTGAGTTATTGACAGTCAGATAAAATATTACAATATACTCAATGTATCTAAAAAATAGGCCTGATACATTAGGCTGAATCAATATGACACATTTTCCAAATCATGCTCATATAGTCTAATTTTAAATCATTTTAATGTAATTTTAAAATGTTTCAGTCTTTGGCAGGAAAAAAGGCAGCTAGCAATGCTGGAATAAAGATCCAGCTGGCAAGGAGATAGAAAGGAGAAAACAATTTTGAGAAATACATTGTAAATGGCAAGGAGCTAAACATCTCCTATAATGAAAGCAAATGGATTTTAAATAACCCAGCTAAATTGTTTATGTATTTTTTAAACAAAAGTAATTAACCATCTTACAAAAAACAAAATCATCTTAAATACAATGTACTTACAGGGGCTCTTGAGTAGAAAAGCTTTCTACTCCTCTGGCTTATACAAGAAGCAAACACTAAAGTTCTCTCTAAAACCACACGCTAACAAATGTTGTGTTTTGTTCTCACATTGTTCTGCAAAAATTATTAGCAGTTTTCTTAGATATAGATAATCAATTATTAGCTGTCTTCAATATAGATATGCAAAAAAGCAATCAAGCCTACAGCTGACACCTGCCATTGTCACAAGCAGCTTTTTGGATTGGTTGTTAGAGGAGTTGTCCTTACTGAAAGGAAAAATATGGATGCTTCCAGAAGAAATAACAAGTAAACCTCAGAAAATGGAATATTTTTTTGCCCAAAAGACCATTTTAAGAACAAATACGATCTCTGTATTTGGCCTTTCCATAGAAAAGTACAGTAACTGAGACAGAGAGAGCAATGTTCAACTGAAAATGAGAAACTTGATCCGGAAGCTGCTTAAAACACATCTCAAACGCAGGCAAATATCCTGACTGGGCTACATCTCTCACTGCGTATCTGCCTGTCCTCCCAACAAGTTTTGACACAGAAACCCTTCCTGCAGTATATCACTGGTGGAACAGCCCAGTTCAGGACATGGTCCTCTCGAGGCAAACAGGCTCAATCCAGCCACATACAGAGGAAATCCCTGTGATAGAAAATTGACAAACAGAAGGCAACTGAACCTTCAGAACTGTCACTTTGTACAAATGTAGAGGACTGAGATGGCAGGTACATTGGTTAAAGTACAGCAGCCTCAGAGAGCGATGCACATCATCCTGCTAAAGCCAGAACCAGTAACGGTGGTCGTTGTGGGTAGCTGTGCTCACCAGCACCAGCTAGGACACCAGCCTTACAAAGAGATCTGCAGTGACTTGACTGTCACTGAAGCCAGTCAAATAAAGAGTTTCTTTCCAAGATCAGGACTGGACAGTTTAAACACACAGAGCAGCCAGCTGTCCCTTGTCCCCTTTTCAGGCAGGCAAATAGGTGGGATTAAGCAAAGCACCCAGCTGCATCATCTTGCAAAACCTCACTGCTGGAGGGTTTGGGAGTCTGTTTGCTGGCCATTTGAGGTGAAGCTATAGCCTCACGCTCACCGTCAGTCTTCCCTCTCTGTTCATGTCTTGGCATCTCATCAGACAGGTACACTCCTAGCCACTCCACTACTGATGGATAAGCTGAACAGCCAGAGATGTGCTCAGAGACCTCATGACCATACGATGCTAATGAGGTGGTGTGGAACTGGTCTGGGAGGTGTCTCTCACCAGAGACTCCTTAGGTTAGTTGCTGCTGGCAGATGCCTGTCTCTCCTTTTTTCTCCCCCAGACGTGACGAGGTCTAGTGCCAGCGCTCTGCAAGGAAGGACAGAACAGCTGCCCAGCCAGATTCACATCTGTCCCCAGACTTCTTGCACAACCTTTGCCCGAGCCTCAGCCCGACCCAACTTCAGCAGCTCAAAAGTGAAATAGTACCAAGAGATGGCTTTAGTCATTCCAATTGGTTGCAATTTCAATACAGCGCTCAGAAGATGACTGTGCTGTACACAATAAAAACTTAGGAAAGAACGAATCAAAGGGTTAAAGAGATACAGCATTATAATTGACAAGATATTTATATCATTTGGTGGTTTCTATTCTTCATGATTCTGCCAAAACCAACCTATAACCACAGCATTCAATTTTTCAAGCGTATTTGCCCTAGGCGAGGCAAATTTTTGCACCTACACACATGGGCTTTTTCCAGGCATGTATGTGGCTGTTGTGAGTGCTATTATCCCTCATTAAAAGTGATAGATCTTCAAGATAAACGGGGACGGATTGCCATTCCCCAGCTGAGTCTGGGTCTATTACGTAAGCAGTCACTTGGTTTCTATAGTTCAGCTTTACAAACATGAAGTTATATGTGCTTGCTCAATGTCTCTCATCACATTATAATTTCTTCTCCCTTTACCTGGAATCTTTTATAATTTTTCAGAAATGAAAACAGTTTCTCTTACTAAATACTAACCAAGTACTGAAAATACATACATTAAACTGGAGTGTTAGCTCAGCAAAATCTAGCTTGGTTCCAAAACAGAACATTTTTCTTCAGAAAATACTCCAGGTGTGATTACAGGCTTGTGCAAGTTTGTTTTTTCAGTAAAGGTAAAGTAGAATTTTTTCTTCATTGTTCAGAAAAAAAAAAATCCATAGTCATATGTAAGAAAGCTTGTCTGAAGCAGGTATAGTTTGCCTAGAGACACCAGAATGAAACAGGATTTTTTTTTAAAGAATAAACCCCACTGTCTGACATTAAACAGATTTAGTCAAAGATGAAGTTTTCACAGAACTGGTAGTATCTATATTTGTTCAACAAACTTGCTTTTAGCTCCCAAATGCAACCAACCTTTCAATCAGCTCCTGACATTATTTGTTGGCTTGCCTGAAAGCCTCAAGCAAAGCTGCTTAAATGGCCATTTCAGTGTGCTTGTGTCTCAAAGCACCGCAGAGACTTTCCATCACTTATGAATTACATTGATCCAGAGAAGAAAGACGGGGCAGGAAGCCACAAGGACATGGATCTGTTCGAGTAAGTCCAGAGGAGGCCACGAAGATGAACTGAGGGCTGGAGCACCTTCCACACAAGGACAGGCTGAGAACTGGGCTTGTTCATTCAAGAAGAGAAGGCTCCAGGGACACCTTAAAGCAGCCTTCCAGTAGCGAAGGGGGAAAGCTGGGGAGGGACTCTTGATCAGGGAGTGCAGGGACAGGATGAGGGGGGAATGGTTTTCAGCTGAAAGAGAGGAGAGTTAGATTAGATTTTAGGAAAAGAATGTTTTCCTGTGATGGTGGGGAGGCCCTGGCCCAGGTTGTCCAGAGAAATTGTGGCTGCCCATCCCTGGAGGCATTCAAAGTCAGTCTGGATGGGGCTTGGGGCAACTGGATCCAGTGGGAGGTGTCCCTGTCTATAGCAGGGGGATTGGAGTTGGATGATCTTCAAGGTCTCTTCCAACCCAAGCCATTCTACGTTTCTATAAAATAGTAGCTTAATATCTGCAGTGTAGAAAAACACTAAGTACACTGGGGGCAACTCATGGTCTAGGAACATGTGGCATTTGGTTGGAGTGATGTCCATGTGCAGTAGGCCAGTGTTGACTGAGTTCCTTGCGCATCCAATGCACACAGTCCAAAGTTCATTCTTCTAACGTACAATGGCCCAACTACTGCTTTGCCTCCAGATGTTCATTTCCAAAGCCACGACAGATGCCTGCTTCTCAGACCCCAGCCAAGTTTGCCATGTAGGGAATTAGGGCTGTCTGGAAAAGAGCTTTTCCATTGCATGCAAAATAGTTCCGGTGTTTGAAATTTGCCTTCAACACAATACAAAATAAAACCAAGAACTCTCAAATATCCTCAGAGACCAAGCCCTGCATCCCCAAATCAACAGCCGGCAGTAAGAGTATTCATTGATCTGTGGGAGGCTCAGGTTCAAGTCCCCATTCTGAACCAGGAAAACTGACTTGAATCTGGATCTCCCACATCTCTGATGAGTGTCCTAACCACTAAAGCTTGGGTGGAGTTCTTCCTCTCACTTGACCCCACCCTGGATCTGATGACATTTTACTGGAACAGATGTATTGGTGTGAAGAAAAAAAAAAAAAAATGCCCCAAACTCAGGAACAACTCTGATATGAAAAGTCACTGCTGAATATTAAGAATCTGCTAGAATCTGGATTTATTCATTTATTTTGAAAATGGGTAAAAACATGATGCATACCCTCTTGGAAGGAACTCACTAGCATATACAAGACAGGGTTATTCTGTTGTAAGGGAACATGATCTGTCAAGCAAAAGAAAGGGAAATACCCTGGACATTTCAGAAGGCTCTGCAGAACTTACTGAGCAGCAGGCAGAGCCGGAGAAGAAAGTAAGATGGTATATACTGTCCCAACACTCTTCAAGTCATGGAAAAGACACTGGAGGAGCAAGGAAGAGATGTGTGGAGTCTCCCATGACCATCCTTGTGGCATGGAGAGCTGCATAAAGGGTAAATTTGACCTCCCATTCCTGCCTACTCCTTGCAAGCAGTTCCTGCTAGGCTCTGGAGGTTTTTTAGATGAGGACATCAAGCACCTCAGCTGGTGAATTAGCCTGAGCCCTCACGCCCCAGACAACAGCTAGAACCTATTATTTTCAGGAAAGAGCTTGAGCCTGTTAAGTATGGTCCACTCCTATTTCTGTAGCATGAAAACTCACAGACACGGCTGCTGTGAAAAACAACATCATTTCTAACAAAGCTGCCTGCTTTTCTGCCCAGCAAGTGTGAAACACAGCTGAGTTATACCAGTTTGGGGGACAGGGAATTACAAAACTGCCTGACAAACTGCCAGGGATTTCACTAGGGGCTAGCCCAGCCTTCACTCGGTGCAGTCCCCGCTGAGCCACTCTGCTTCAGGCTCAGCCGCACAGCGCACTCTGTTGCATTGTTCTCCTCATTATTGCCTTTTCCCAAAGGGCCTGCTAACAGTTCCATAGATTTTATACGTATAGAATCAAAAGCTCATTGTTTTAGGTACTCACAGGCCAATGAAAAAGGTGTACTAATTTCCCCAGAAGTTATTTCTACTTTTTCCTCCCTTTTTTTATATATATATAGAATCCTTTTGCTACGAAATATGGGATTCTCTTCAATTATTAACTGCTATCTGGTAACTTATTACACAAGATAAAATTAAATGACTGTTTAACCTTGGGCCATACACCAGCACTAGTTATTTTGTGTGACATTTTTTCATGCCATATTCCCTTGTACCAGGGAAAATCTTTGGAGTTTTTTTGGTTTTTTTTTTTTTAAATCTTGTAGAGTAGTTTCATTGTATTTATGCTCAGGAAAAAGGTGGTCAAAAGCAAAATACATTTCTCTGGCTCTACTGAAGCTTGACTCTAATCCTAATAGTTCCAAAACTCTCAAGCACTATACTAGTCCTGTGAATGTCAAGAGACACAGCAGGTATGCATTAATACTTGTTTGGGGGGGATTATTTTCTGGTTTTATCCACTTACAGCAATAGTTGCAATGGGGGATAAAAGAATTAAGAACTCTGTCTTCCCAGACACTTTCATCCAAGTGATTGCCCCACAGACAGTGATGAATAAAGACAAGCCTATCAGTTCATGCTCGCAGGCAGCACATCAGCCTGTGTCGACCATGTCACAAGTCACCAAGTCTTTGGTTGCTACCTTTTCTCCCCTTTTTCCTTTTCTTTTTTGATATATTGAATTAACACCTGGCATTTGCTCCTGAAAAAATGCATCTCCAGTCAGCTCACCTCCACTATCAGCAAATAAATACTACTGGTTTATAATATCACAGGACAGATTGTGGTCTTGCAGATGATAGAAAGTTATTTACTTTCTATAGGATGTAAGAAAAACATTACTAGATCAAATCAAGGTCCTGTACCCAGGCTCCAGAAGCAGTGAGGAACGCACAGTGATGTTTCCTCAGTACAGCCTCCCAGCCTACAGTCACTGCTCCAGCTTCCTAACCATAAGGTGCATCCACCTGCTTAAAGATCTTGGGTGGGATTTTCCTCCATAAATTTCTCTTACACTTGTTAAACCTGTCAGCTTTTGGCATCCAACACAATTCATATCAAGGGGTTTCATATTGCGCTGAAGCTCTTTCTGTTTGCTTTGAACATGCCCCTTGATAATTAATTTGACATCTCTCTCTCCAACATTGACTGCTACCCCCTATTTACCTCTACAGGCCACTCAGGACCTCAGTTGCCTCTTACTCAACTAGGCTGCTAATTCCTAACCACTTTAATTTTTCTGAGTATGTAAACAATTCTCTGCCTTCGCTTCCCTGCAGCTGTTCTGTCCTTCCTGTGATGAGAGTGAACACTACACAGTGTTCAAAATGTGGATGTATCAGGGATTTACACACTGACATAACTATACACTCTGACATGTTCTCTGCTCCTCTACATCTGAATATTTCGTTTGCTTTTTTAACTGTTCCTGAATGCTGAAGCTAACATTGTTACAGCATTAGTTAATAAAACCTCCAAATCTCTGCCCAAGCGCTAGTAACTAGTTCAGAACCGATGAAGTTGATGTGTTTTCCCTATGCATATTGCTACATGCTGAGGTCAAAAAGGCTCTGCTCGTATACTGTAGCACAGCATGCATCACATGAAGATCTGGCATCAGATATTGTAAGTATTTCAAAGTCTCTGTGTGATCCAGTTTGGTTTGTTAATCTGAAACGTCAATTCAACTCTTCTCTCAGCTTCTAGGGTTCTTCCCAGGGGGCTGTTCAATCCTTACACTAGATTGGCCTGTGTACTTTATAAAAGGCTGGGGAGTCTAGATTAATATTCAAGCTGTTGGAACAGGCAACAAGACTTTTCTTAGTTCTTTAAGTGAAGCATCCATCCAACTCCCAAAAGATGCTTAACTGCTAAGACATCTGCATTTCACTGTGGTCTTGAGAGAACCCAGCACATAACAGATTTGACATTAGTTTGTACAGCTAATATTGAGGTAAGACCTTTTCCAAATAGCTGCTTTTTCTTACTGCGATACTAACCCTTTTCCACCCTTCCCCACTCAGCCACTTCATGGAGGGCAGGTATGCTTCATTTTTAACACCAGAAAAAGAATATTTAATAGAAATATATATGACAGATCTTATAGTACATAACCCTTAATTTAATCTACCTCTGACCAAAACATTTAATTGTGAGGGTATAGCTAGATTCACTGTGCCAAAACCTTCTCTCTCAGCTCTATTCCCGATACAAAGCATTGTCCCTTACCCTAAATTTAACACAGGTGATGGAAAAGGGTTCTAGGCAGTTCTATTCCCTAAACCACAGAAGCTGTCCTTCCACAATAATCTCTTTATCAAACCACCAGATTGTTTCCTTGCCTAATGTGACAGACATAATGAAACTCTGGGGGCTTTGAGTTTCTTTCCAAAGTTCACAAGGTATGCTGGCTTGTACGTACATGCTTTAATGACAACAGCTAGAACACACTGAAAAAATATGCCCCAGCCTTGAAAGTGATCCAGGATGAGCAATACAATATTCAGCCCTACTAATTAGCGCAGAACACAGTTACTAAATTTCCAATATCATTAACACATTGCATGCAGCTTTGCATAATAGACTGTAAACTAACCACATTGCAGTTCCTGACAACTGATAAGCACGTTTGGTAGATGAGGCTCACGGAGAAGATTTCCTTAGTCACAACAGGATCCAACTCTTCTATTTTCCTTCCTCTACCACATAATTTTCTTAAGCAGATGAACTACTAGAAATAGATTTTTAATGGTGTTTCTTCCAAACAGCTAGAGAATCCGATATGAATCTGCAAAGCTGAGTGAATTTTCTGGATGAAGCACTAAAGTCCAGGTCACGATCAGTCAGCAGTCATCTTTGTATAGGCAGAACTCCACATCACACAGATAAGAGAAGGACTCCCAGTTATTTACCTTCCCTATGACACTACTTATTTAACCCAAATTTGATAAGAAAGGGTATATAACCGAAAGAAAGAACATGCCATCAGTAAGAGAAAGCTTCGTATATTTTAAAAGTTAAGGAATATCAAAGGTTCTTTGGCTGATATCAAAGCAAAACTTCTGCCTGGGTTAACCTCCTCTATGGTGGCTGCAGCAAAGCTGACACAGTAACTCTTAACCTGTAAGTGGCCAAGAATCTCCCACGAGCTTCCGTGCTGACCTACCCAGGTACTTATGTAAGCAACACTACTTGGCCTAAACGTGAGCCCCTCCTCTTCAGAGCCATACGCACTTTACCGTATTGATTTCACAGTTACTCGTGTTTGAGATCATATCTTACAGCACTTTGAGCTGAGACACAGAGGAGTCCTTCCCAGACAGCTGGCCCAGCTGCAGAACTTGCCTTCCTTCCAAGAACTCCATGGCAAAGGCATTGCAGGACTAACAGCCCTGGGATGATTTAGTGTCTCTACAAGGTACACAAGTTCCAGTCCACGCTACAGGCAAAGCTGGGCTAAAACAAGCACACACATCAGCAAAATCTGTGCTTAAACCACCTCAATACCTAAATCTAGGGATACCAAAGGGACTAAGCCATGAATGCAGCCCAGATGCAGGTTGGCAGTGTGTACTCTAAAATGCACCTTGGGGGAAGTGCCCCCTCCTTCTTGAGTTTGGCAAACACTTTGCATCTACAGGCCTTTCACACCAGCGTATACAACCCAAGGCAAAAGCTGGGAGTCACCCACTTTCTCAATTCTAATCGGATACCAGAAAGCACTGGCTGAAAGCACTTTTTGTCTCTTCCTACCTCCTCTCTCTCTGTCCCACACACTCGGCTTAGGACAGTACTGTGTGTTTTGCCCAAAGCAAGGTCTATGCCTAACCGGCTAGGACATGGAGATGCTTTACTGTGGTGCCCTTTTACAAATCCTCTTGCACATCATTAGTTGATATTTAAATACAGTCAGCTGGAGTATGTTGTCTGTAACAATGTGAAGGGAGCAAAAGAGAGAGACAGTCAAGCCAAACAACTTGACATCCTGCCAGCCCAGCAGGCACCCGAAAGAGGTTCTCAATTTCACATCAACATTTTTGTTCCAAGAAAAAAAAAGTAAAATGAGAAATTGCACTCTATTTAAACGCTGTTACAGTTCTATACACTGCATGCTTTACCTAAACTCCCCACATTTTATATGCTTATTTTATTTAGAAAAGAAGCAACTTAGTGAAACAAATTAAGAACTGTGATGCTCTTCCATCTCTATCCATCAACACTTTCTGTCAAAAGCCCTTATATTTTAAGTGCACTGGAAGGAGGAGATTCAAACATGCCCTTCAACCAGGTGTGAAACATGCTTCTAAGCTAGTATATAAGCTTCAGCATTCAATATCATGCCAGAGTCTCCTCGCTTTTTATGCTGGATCACACATTCTCATCTCTGTAAGCACTGCCTGTAAAAGCTAGATTCATTTGTCAAATTTAAAGAATCCAAGGGTGATTTTTGTCTACAATAGCAAACTGTAAGCATACATGTTGTTAGAAAGTAATCATGTCTTGGTTTCGTTTCCCCACTGAAAGCTTCAATTCTATGCCAAGCTAGGTAAAACCACTGGGTTCCTCAAGATATTGATGCAAGACAATTATATATAGGTCTTTCCAAAGTTTGGAATTTACAGACATCTGGCAAACCTTTTGTTATTTCCCTCTCTGCATCTTTTTCCTTTTCATCAGTTCTTGCAGTCAAGCTAATCAAGTACCCAAAAACATATTCTTGTATGTTAAATGAAATCAGAGTTCAGACAAAAATGCCTCCCAATTACTGTCTAAATAACAGCACTTGAGTCTCAGGAGATGCCTCCGTGGATTAACGGCCATGAGAACTTTCTGCCGATTCTCCTTGCTGTCCAGACGTTACCCGAGCTTTAAGGGCACACACTTCAGCACAGTCCTGAACCCAAGTTAAGCCCAGCTAAGGAGGCAGGTATATTGGCTCTGGCTTAGCACCACACTAATGTGTTTGTACTCGCATCCAGCCAGTTCAGAGAACAAGCAGCAGAGCGCATGAGCCTTTCTTCTCTGCTAGGCATATCCACTGCCTTCTACAAAAACAATACCTGTAACCTGCAGGCAACTATGCAATAAGATAAAAGCAATACCTGTCAAAACACGGGCTGAGCATTCAGCATCCACAAATACTCCTGTTGAAGTAAGAAGGGCCATGAGCATGCACAATTGGCTCATCCTCAAGAGTACAGTTAATCCAGGTACACGTACCATGTGCAATGCTATTCCACACTCCCTGGGGAGTTTACTCAGAGCATTTTCTTAGATGATTTTTACGGACTCTGAAGGTGCTCCAGGTACTCTGCTCAGTTTAGCAGCTTAGAAATTTTATGATCTCAGTGTGGCATACACCATACAGAAAGCAGCTGGGCTTTCAAACAGGTTCTCCTAATCTTTCACACTCTCTCTTTTTAAACCCTCTATCTCAGGAACTCACAAACGCTTCTGCACAACTGAGTCTCTCCCACCTCATGCAACCACATCTCCAGCCTTTAAAAGAAATACACCTCACATCGTCCACAGATTATAGTCTTTGCACAGTCTGTCTCAAGTCTTCTAGACGAAAAATACAGGTTTTCAGGAACCAAAAAGTATGGTAAAATGCTGTGTTTTCAACTTGAAACATGCTAAATCAGATGCCAGAGAATCTAGAACCCGCATGCTTCATCCCTTAAGGTTCTGGTTATAAAGTCACCAAAGCAGACCTGCAGTCACATAGAGATGATTTACAAGTACCTGATCATCTCAGGAATGAGTCTACAAATACCACCCTATCATAGGTCAGCTGTCTTCCTTAAAACCAATGAGTAATTGGGAAAAAACACACTTAGACTCATGGGAAAAGCTGAGCAGCAGCAGCAGCCGCAAGGTAATGCTGCCATGGGCCAAGGCTGATTTGAGGAGTGCCATCCTTCTAGCCCCCAGCGTGCAGGGATTAGATGACCTGTGGCTCCTGCTGTAACAACACATTGTGGACTCCACTGCTGTCAGAGGACAGGTCACACCGAGATGTTTTCCATAAATGGTACCAGGCTGCCCAAAGAGATTGTGGAATCACCATTCTTTGAGATATCCAAAAGCTGTCTGGATGGCCTGGGAAAGCTGCTCTAGGTGACCCTACTTGAGCAAGGAGTTTGGATGAGGTGATCTCTGCATTCCTTTCTAACTGCAACCATTTTGCCATGCTGGAATGACATGGCTCTTTTCCAGAGACAAGACGACAGTCCCCACCGCTCTATAGCAACACTGCTTCAGAGCATAAAGTGACAAATAATAAAGGATGAACACGCAGTGCAGATTTTATCACGTTTTAGAAGTGTCACTTAGGAAATCAGCAAGCCACTCCCTTACCTGTGCTTTATCAGATATCAGGTCCCTTCAGCCATCAGTCAGTGCTAATCCTTGATGACTCCAGCTGCCTATCTAGCACTTCCTTGTGGTGCCACTGACACAGGTGACCCCCTGCCAAACAGGATTGTCCCTTACAGCACGCCACCTACCTCCTCCTCTGGCAGGACAGCAGAACAAATACATAGATTGATCTGTCCAAAGATCTCCCTTGAGCCAAGGGATCCTAAGCTGGTAGTTCCTAGCCAGATTAGTCTAAATTGCAATATTTTAATTATACAAGGGATCCACAGCTAAAGTAAGACTCGGGTCTCTTTCTTCGGACAT
This sequence comes from Clamator glandarius, assembly GCA_033459285.1. Taxonomy (NCBI): domain Eukaryota; kingdom Metazoa; phylum Chordata; class Aves; order Cuculiformes; family Cuculidae; genus Clamator; species Clamator glandarius. The sequence continues at coordinate 947,213 of JAUNZM010000463.1, read as the reverse complement.
GTACAGGCAAAACTGATGGGTTTGAGGAAAGGACTTGGAGAAAAAAAACAGAATGGAGAGCCAGACCTTTCTAGATGTAGCCCAAGGTGTAACCAGAGCTCACTCTCAGACTTTCTCCACTGCTTTTCCCTTCTGTATGCCAAAGAGCTAAAGGCCTGAACAACATCCTCTGCATCATGCCCCAAATCATGGGCTACAACAACATAAGCAGAGCAACACATCCTCAGCCCTGGTTCATCCTTTTCAGATGTCTCACACTTTACAAGACACCGGTCATCTTAATGCCAGATACAAACATTTCATGCAAACATGAAGCCCATTCCTTTTGATGACTCAAGTTATTTACTAAAAGAAAATTAATCGTTATTAGGGATTATAGAGTGTTATTTCTACAGATGATGTCTACGGTGTTTTAAAGATTTTGCCTCTCTCTGCCTGGATTTTGTCTCCACAAGAGCACTTTCCCAGTTACATGGTCCAACAGCACTGGTGTGGGAAAACCTCTGTAATTACACTAGAATTACTTCTTCCCCCCCGTGGTCACTCTTACCTTACAATAAAGGTGGGGTTTTATGTTTTAACTACTTCCAACTCCTACGTGGGATGAATAAACCGACAAACAAAGAGACATTCTTGTATCAGAGTAGCAGTGCCCAGACACACGGCAAACCCACATCGCTCCCTGAGTCTCTTTGCACATTAGGTTCAATCTGAACTCGGTTCCCTTGCAGACAAGCCCCTTGCTGCTGTCCCACTGCCCAGCTTATCCCCAGCTGCTGGAGAAAACTCCCCTCCACGGGTGTCCAGGTCTGTTCGTGCCAATTCTCAGAGCTACTGTGGGACTCCACCTGCCAGACCTAGGCTGGAGCTGATCCACATTTGCCAACTCTATGCCGAGGTTTCTGTATGTCTGAAGAAGAGACGCTCCAAGCAGCTCGCTCACTGCCTGCAGACAGGCAGCTGCTGAGAGGCACTGCAGCAACATACAGCTCTGAGGAGGTGTTCATCTTCAGGCCGCCAAGATAAGGTACCTTGTCCTCTCATGGTAACAGTAAAGCAGAGGCAATTGCACAGATATAGCAGCTTATGGACCTCATCATTGTGACTTGGAGGCTGTAGCCCACTATCAGTTGAGTACCACGCAGACAGCTCCGAGTTAGCTTCATCCAGCTGTCTCCAACCTCATTTTATAAGCTGCTTTCTAAAGGGCCTGTCATCCTCCTCCTGCCACCGCCACAGACGGCATCGGGGCCACAGCCACCGTTGGAAAGCAGGAGCAGCTGCAATCAAACCTGAGCTGAAATCACTGAGCCACAACTTCCCCTCGCACAACCACGGGGGAGGTGATGGTCCAAAAGGTGGCTCAGATGCCTTGCCATAACCTGGGAGAGGCTGGGATAGTTGCAGAGGTGGTGCACTCAGCTCCCCGGAGGGAAGGTGCGCCTGGAATCACTCATCAAGAGGTTCCAAACCAATTAAGAAGAGACACTCACAGGCTACAGTGTACTTTCCTTTTATTTTTTTCTCAAAGGAAATTGCTGGGCCAGGGTATCAATGAACCTGGTTCTCTCTTCTAGAATCATATGCATGAGATTGTATTTAAAATAAAAAAAACAAACAAACAAAGAAATACGCCCCCCCTCCAGATTTTCCAGAAACCTTTACCATTGACAAGGGCCCATCCCACAGTTATTGTTCACAGATGACTCCCAAATTATCAGATCTGAGTAAAACTTCTCAAACAAAACCATTTTCCCTGTACAAAACATAATTTCACTGGAAACAATCCTTTTCTCTGGCAGCATTCTTTATGCGTGAGCATTTAGCAATGGGAACCCTCAAAGCAAACTTTTCTGCATTAATTTTAAAATTTCACTCCAAAGAAAATTTTTTTATATAGGCATTTCCTGATTTATTGTTTTTTAAAAACAACAGAGAGGACAACCAAAAAATCTCAACTTTCTAACTGAAAGCATTGGCTACTTGTTTGAATTTGTTGTAGGAAAAACACTAGGGAAAAGACAACACTGTGACTGTGTTTGGTTTATGTTACAAGTTAATATGCTATTAAAATGTTTAGGTCTTATTATGCACTTTAAAAATGTTAGTGCTTAATGTGCTCTGATTAGGGCTTAACGAGCCCTTTAAAATGTTACAATTTTAAACCACCAAACCATATTGTCTCTAAGGAGTAAGAGGCTTAACAAAATCTTACGTTCTTCACAACCTAACCCTTACATTAATAAAAACAAAATCCAGTCATAATGAGTTTATATCATATATCAGAATGTTTTGACATCCTTAATGACTAGGAGTTAAAAAGTTGGCTTAACTCTATGTGCTAGTGTGTGCTTGTTCGAGTGTAGGAGTTAAGGTTAGTGGTTTTCTGAAAGCCTTAAATAACAGAGATAATGGAGATGAACATCATGCGTTTTTGCCATAACTGGTGTCTGGAATCCTATTGCCTAATTTAAAGGGCCAGTTATGCGACTGAATAATCGAGAAAATATCCCTTCAGCCTCACAGCTGTGATGTAGCGGGCAGAATCCGATAGAGCGACACTGGTGGTGAAATCTGGTGAGCACAGCGCAGATTTTCACGCCGGGTACCCACAGTGCTGTGTGGGGACGATGCACAGGCTAACAACCCCAGGTCAGACTCTACTGTCATCCCCAAATCCATCTACTTCACGCGCCAGCAGCAGCCTCCTCATTAGATAGCTCTTGCGGTCGCACTCTCACCATAAACACCTCTCATTACTATCCTTCACCTGAAAAAAAGCTCCCCAGCAAAGGAGATCTCAAACTCCAACTGATGTGACAATGGAGAGAGTGACAAGGTTGGCTTCACAAAGTAGACACACGTGATCAAATAACTGCCAAGTCCAACATTCTGACTCAGGGGAGGAATTGTTCTGGTCTGCAAAGGATACCCACAACTGCCGTCAGCGGAGGCTCCCACCTATAGCTGGGCACAAAATATTACAACAGTAAACATAAGATTGTTTCCTTGTTCTGCTCTTCTCCTTTAAGTGTGGGTCACTGTATGGAATGTATTCACTTCAGTATGTGACCAGCTTTCCCGAAAACTGGAAATCTGGGGACTGTAGCTGTAGCAAGACAAACACACAGGGCTTCTCTTAAGAGTGTGAACAGTGAATCCTAAAGTGGCAGCCAAGGGAGGTAATTCGAAGTTGAAATACAATTGCACACCCTATTCATCAAATAATTCTAAATAAATAATTCAACAAAATGCTCAGTCTTCATGGATAATTAACAGAAAAAGTGGTCTAATTAGCTCAATAAACTGTTTGCTGCAATTAACTCCACTAAGCTTTAAAGGGCCTTTCTTCACGGATACCGCTTTCAAGATGACTGTTAAAGTATTACCACTTTCCATTGAGGTGGGATGTGTTTCCAAGCCAACTCCTGTCACAGTTCAGACCATTCCAGCTCATCTACAACACCGATAGCTCCCCACACCACAGATAACTCGAGGTTATGTTATCAGCTTAACTTATACACACCTCCATGCTAATATACCACACTGCCGTATCCAAGCCCACAGTGTTTCCTTACTCCTCATTCAAATGGACCAAAATTTCTTGCTGAATAACATGACATGAAGAATTTCTCTTGCCCTTGGTTTTGCTTGTTTACTAACACCAGCCTGTTGTGAAACAAGCATGAAAAATGTTCAAAGGCTTTAAAAGTTCTTCCCCTTTCTCTTGAACTTTCATGTTCTGCTCATTTTAAATATGTGGTAAATTGATTTTTATTTTCCATATTAATTTCCCCATGTTCTTTTGTATTAAAACAACTAACACAGAAAAATGATTCCATCTGCTCTGCACTCAGTTGTTTTTGCCTTCAGAGATGCTGGGCTCTCTGCAGAGAGCAAAAAGTGTCTTTCTTCCCAGCCCAAATTTTCTCCAACCTCAAGCACCCAAAATCACAAGTTTAGATGAAAACTAATCATTATTGATAAAAGTAATCAAGTTAACCAGACACAAGAGAGCCCAGTGCTGTAGTTTTCTTTCCATTTTCCTTCTAGTGTCTGAACTTTTCTATTGCACACATGGCAGGTTTTCAAAGTCTTCTGCTTAACAACCGCAGCTTAAAACTTGAGTGTGAGAGAGAAGATGGAGAGAAAGAGAGAGAAATAGGGAGAGAGCAATGGAGAACAAACACAGAGAGAGGGAGACAGCCCGCCACGAGATTGCTGACTCAGGTACTCCTTGCCTGGGACAGGGCTGGGGAACGGGGGCCAGAGTTGGGTACCTGGAGCAGCACCTGGCAGAGCACTCGACGTGCCCAGGTGGTGGGTCAGCCTCAGGCTTCCCCATTCTGGGGGAGAGGTAGCTGCGGACCGAGCAGCAGGCGCACGCCCGGGGCCGAGGGGTCCCCAGCACAGCCCACGGGCAGACGCTCTACACAATCACCTGCACATTTCACCTCTGTGGGCCCATAAAACACCCCAGCCTGTCTCCTTTCTTTCTTTTGTGCTCCTTGCTACCTCTTTAACTTATTTTAACAAGCAGGGATTTCTCTTGCCCCGTGACAGCAGACCAAGGCAGAAGCTTTGCAGGAGGAGTCTGGGGGATGGCCTGGGAACACAGACACCCTCTTTTAGCTGGACTCCACAAGCTGCTTTCCAGCCCTTGGCTGGAAGGGGGCTGGTGCGAGTGTGCAGCTGAGAGAGCTGGGGGGGTTCAGCCTGGAGAAGAGGAGGCTGAGGGGAGACCTCATCGCTCTCTACAACTACCTGAAAGGAGATTGTAGAGAGAAGGGAGCTGGGCTCTTCTCCCAGGGGACAGGACAAGAGGGAATGGCCTCAAGCTCCACCAGGGGAGATTTAGGCTGGACATTAGGAAGAAAAATTTTCACAGCAAGGGTCACTGGGCACTGTAACAGGCTGCCCAGGGAGGTGGTTGATTCACCCTCCCTGGAGGGGTTTAAGGCACGGGTGGACGAGGTGCTGAGGGACATGGTTTAGTGTTTGATAGGAATGGTTGGACTCGATGATCCAGTGGGCCCCTTCCAACCTGGTTATTCTATGATTTCACCCTGCATCTGGATGAAAACCAAGGCTGGCAGCAAGCTACAAGTATATGAGCTTTCAAACCTGCCCTGCTTCCCTGCAGTACAACAGGGAGCAGCATTTTTGCAGTGCAGAAACTATTAAATTCAGATCCTGCTAATATTCCTTAACAGGCAAAAGGCAGAAGAGTGGGGGAACAGAGCAAACAATACATCACAGTGCTCAAATTATAATAAAGTGAAGTAACAATAAATATTCCCCTTTCACGAATATGTCATGTAATTATATTTACTGCTCTAGACAGAGGTAACCAATGTTTTGAGAGGGTGGTTTACACTCCCAAGATGACTCTCCTTTGGGGACAGCATATGTGAATAATCAGTCGGACATGGGATATCAGCTGTGGAAACTCTCCCCCAGCACAACGTGCCAGCTGTGATGGCTAGAAAGTTAGCTCCCTCTCCTGGATCAGACCAGAAAGTTAATGCACTGTGCACTGGTCCAAACCAGGCATTTTCCAGCATTTTTATTCTGTTTCTCCCTGGTCCAAGAACCTCAGCCAAGAGAAATCTATGCTTCCTGAAGAACGGGACTGTGCAGAGAGATACAGCTTGTCACCCAGGCAATGACAACAGTCTTGCCACCAAACTTATTGCCACCTTTGTTAAAGTGTAGAACAACTGTAGGATGCAGAATGCTCAGCTGCAGAGCCCAAGCAGTGTGCTCTGCTGTCACAAAGTGCTAGGATACATCAAAACATCCCTGCAAACCAGACCTGTCTCACGGCTTGGACACTCTGTCCTTCAGCAAGCAAAAGGCCATTGCTGAGAGTAGGAGTTTGGGCTGGACAGAGGGCACGTAAGGACAGCAGGACTTAGTGCCTGACCTGAGAATTTGGGAACCAAGGCTGTGGTGGAGAAAGAGAGCACAGGAAGAAATTTTGTTAGGGTTTCCAATGTACTCACTAAGCATCTTCGCAAAAAAAAAAAAAAAGAGTTGAATTATTGTACAGTTTTCACTTAGTTTCTAGACCACATGAGAAAACAAAGCACTTCTATTTAGAGAATTACAGCTTCAGAAGTTTGGAAAGCTGAGATGCAACAAGCAAAGCATGAAAATGTAGGTGTTTGTAGTGCACTTACCATTTGGGATTTGATCAGATTCAGACAAAACCAATAGCAAAGTAACTAAGAAGTTCTCTTTGATTTAAATGTAGGGTTTACAACAGCTATATAAAACTGCACATACAGAAGTTTAAATAAAGTTGTTTTCCTGTCTAAATAAATAAACTTTACTAACCACTAAATACAATTCTTTACGATCACATAGAATATTTCATCTGAGAGACTAAAATTACTAAAATTTCTTCACCCTTTGAACGCCATCCTTCAGAGCTAAATGTGCACTGCCTGTGAGTTAGAAAACAAGGCAGAAAACCAAAAGCAAAACGAAATGCACACAGAACAAGTGATTTGTCCAAACAGGAAACCATTAGGATTAAAGCCCAGACTTTTCAACTCCTCTATCTCTGCTTTCACTACAAAAGGAGCCATTCTGAAATGGAGACATTTCAAAAAACAGTGACAAGAAAGAGTCATACACACAGACAACTCGACCTCCCCTGAGCTGGGATCACCTCCCGCAAGAGGTTCTCCCTTTCTTCTGAGGAGTCAACCACTTTCCAGCTCTGATACTCCAGTTAGGTAGCCAGAGCCTTGCGAGAGCAGGGCTGCCAAAGTGTTTTAGAGCAAGCATGGGGATCCATGCCATAACAGGAGAGATCATCCACTACTGTATCGCACCCGCTGGGTAAGAAAAACAATCTCATTATCCAAACCCAAAAGCTTTGGACTTTATATTACTGTCATAAGCAGATATTCATAAAGACACACAGACTTGTCTGCAGGGGCGTTGGTGCTGTATAAGCAGCGAGTGAGTTGAGGTTACCCTGGTTCAGTTGTACAGATAGGACCTTAAATAAAACATGAACCTCTCTGCTGCCGAGTTTGGATCCTCTTGAGCATCCCCCTCTCAAAGCCACTACTCATTTACAGATTTTGGGGCCAGTTTGAATAAACACCGTGTTACATTGAGATTTTGATGGGTGCAAGAGTCCCTTACTGACTGGCAACCTCTACCAGCATGGGCGAGGTGCAAATGGGATGGGTAGCATCACAGACAATACCTGCATTGTCCTGCTCTCCAGATCCGTCAGTCTGGAAGACCTTCATGAGAGCCAAGACATATCCTAGCAGTTTTAATAAAAGCAAATAAAAATCCACACAACATAATTTCACTAACCATAAAATATACAATGTATTTTAGATATTATTCTCAGAATATCATATTGAAAGACTCATTTAATAAAATATCCTACCTTAATGCTACACAAATTAGTAGTTAGGTGAGAGCTAGTCAGCTCATACTAGCATTAGGTAAGATAGGTTACAAAACCAGGCTCTCTTTGAAACTGAAGAGCTATTTCACCCACAAAAAGGTGCAGACTTCTCTGTCTCCTGAGAAGATCAACTACTGCTAATTTTCACTCCTTGGCTCTGGACACAGTTTGGCCCTAGCCAAAGACCAATGGAGCCACCAGAACATTTCCCCCTCAAACTGCCCAGGACTCGTTAGTTTTGAAAAGGGTGGAAAAGGGACAGCAAGGGCCAGCAGCAGCCCTGATCATTATGCACTAGTTGAGTCAAGAAAAGAAGAATAACACCCAGATAACCAAGCACAGAGATACAGAAAAGCTACACACACTGGAAACCTTCAGAAGGTCCTGCAAATAGCCTTTTGCATTAAAAATCTTGACCAACAACTGTGATATTGGATGTATATCCCTGGAGAGAATTCTATTTTGAGGCAAAAGGAGGACTCGAGTTGTTCTAAACTGTTTTCCTGGCTCTCTGCACAACTGATATCTGTAAAGGAATCTCACGAATAGTAGAGCATGGAGCACAGAACCTCTCCCAGGACTCAAGCTAATGACATCATTCCTATGTCAGGATGAATCTCAGTTGCCAGAAATTATTTTGGCTCCCTCAGCTCCTACAGAACTCCTGGAGAACTAAAAATTCCCAAATCTTGGTTTTGTAAAAGCTGTACGTTAAGTTTGGCCCTGTTTATGTCACAACCCAGTACGATCTGGCAGCATTTAAACATGGATAGTTTGTGCTGAGTGCACAGTAGTAACCAACAATACAACTGGCGTTTTATTCTGACTATTGGGTATAGGAATCCACAAGCTTGTATAATGTTCCAGGGTTGCAGTATTACACATCTCTCAGATTTACTGTAATTCCTATTGATATGAATTTAAGAAATTCTTTCTGAATGAAATGTTGCAAGTCAGTGAAGCCTTTTATTCTCTGCTGCATAATCTGATTCATGTTTACCCTCAACATTAATATTAGCTGTGACAGCTATATTAAGAAACGCCTGCAAAAAGTAGCAGTTTTACAAACTCTCAAGTTCCTGCAGCAACTGTTGAACTCTTTTTAGTCAAATAACGTAACTTAAAATAAATGCAAACTGTTTCTTTTGGGGTTTTCTTTCACTTATGAAAAGTGTATTTTTATGCTTGGCTTTTGCAACTATTTAAGAAAAAAAAAAAAAGAAAGGAAGTCATGTCCATGGTATCAAGTGTTTCCCACAAACTCCCCTGATAGGTTCATTGCCAATATTTTTGTTGCTAGTCCCCATAGAAACCAATACAATGGCTTTCAAAGCTGTTTCTTCGAAAGGACTATTCCAGTCTCATCTCTCAGCCTCTGCAGATTTTCAGCAACTGCTGAGAGGTTCTGATGTTCAATTATGCTATCCAAGTAGGTGTCAAATCCGATAGCAGTGCTATGTTAAAAATAAACCTTAAATAAAACTTAAATGGGTGTGCAAAACATGGGAGACAGTCAAGAGTTTCTGTGCAAGAGTCTCTCTTCCTTGCTCAGAGGAAATCCAAGAGGGACTTTGTCCTCCTTGGAGACAATCCCCATAGTTGAAGTAACTCAGCTGCTCCTCAGGGCTCCCTGGCAGTCTCGCCATCCCTGGCAAACAGGACACACAGTACTTGTTCCTGTTCTGTGCTGGTTCCCAGTGTGGCACCAGCCATAGCAGGAGCCGAGCAAGTACCTCCTTCAGACTAAAGAACAAGGGCCCCATAGAGTGAATGGGTACTTTTACTTTTGATATCAGCAAAGACAAATCAGAATGTATGTGATTGCGTTTCCTTCCAGATGCTACACATTGAATCCTAAGTCATCAATTAACGTGACTTTAAAGCTCATTTATCATCTCGGTTTCTTTATGTAGGCCAGATGGATTTGAATTTTTTTTCATCCTCTTCAGTATTATGAAACTCGACAGCAAAAACGTCTGTGGTTCCTCTTTTATGGAGGGTGTATCTACTACAGAAAGTGCTGCTTTCGTTACATCTCAAATTCTCTTTTTGTGACCTGTCTCCTTAGATTAAAAGGGCAAAGACTGGCCAGCAGTTGCTTTTATGAAGGACTCAAGAGCTAACTTATAAAGGCCAAAAAGTCCCTCTGTCTGTTCACAGCAGCCCCAGTCAATTTACTTAACTAATAGGTTATTTCAGTTAAACATTCACATCCTGCACAGGCTGAATTTCTGAACCATGAATGGTATCCTTGCTGTTGATACACCCTTTCAGAATCTGTGGTGCATCAGTAAATGTGGTTTTTCTGCCCAAGCATCCTTGAATAACACTCGGGTATTTGTATAAAGAGTATGGCAGGAAGGGAAGCTAAGAACTGAAACCTAAGATGAAATTTGAAGAGATAATTACAGTTAAAGAATTTGTGTTTGATTACTGGGCTTTACATCTGGGAGTGTCCTATTGCACTCGCATATTAATATAATCTTGGCAATCTGAGAACGACTGGGCAATAGAAAAAAACCTATCATTCTGCATAGATGTGAATCGGCAGAATTGTGTTTTCTCAACTGGGAAGTGGTTTAAACTTCCTCTTTCATCTCCTATTGTTTTTAGAAAATTTAGAAAATTGTCTTGTGATTGTTCTTCAGCTACACAAACTAAGCCACTCCCTGGACAGGCCCAGGATATGCTTTGATTTCATTAAGAATTTGAAACAAAAACCAAGGGACCTAGCAGTAGGATTAGATATGTACCAGGAGATATGACACCATCTCCCTGGCATAAAGGGGTTTTTTCCATTTTGAGCTGCAACGCTTAGATTTGATTAAACGCAGATAGCTAGGAAATAATCTCTTGGCTTAAAGAGAGATGCTGTCCTCCATTCTTCCTTCCCTTGGCAGCACACAGATCGTGCAAGATGGGACTAAGCCACCCTGTCCTACTTGCTGTGCAAATCCCACGGCAGCAAACAGAGGGATCGTATCTGCGAGCTACAAGTCCCTGTGTCTCAGTTCTCCGTACAGTGACGGCAGCAGCCGCTCAGAGCCTGGGTGCACCAACAGCAGCGTTACAAGGAGATCCTCCCACCCCGATGCACCTTGTGCCCATACGGCAGCTCCTGCTCTGAAGGATCAGACCCAGCAGCAACCATTCTCCTCCTGCAGCTACGGTGCAGCTACCGAAATACTCACCATAGAATCAAAGAATAGATTGGGTTGGAAGGGACCTTGAAGATCATCTAGTTCCAACCCCTCTAGCCTGGGCAGGGACACCTCCCACAGGCTCAGGCTGCCCAAGGCTCCATCCAACCCGGCCTTGAACACCTCCAGGGATGAGGCAGCCACAACCTCCCTTGGCAACCTGGGCCAGGGCCTCCCCACTCCCATCGCAAAGAAATTCACCGTCACACCCCCAACCCTGTTTGCTTTCACTGATAAGTGGAACTAACATAGAGAAGGAGTACAAAAAAAAAAAAAAAGATAGAGGAAGAAGATTCATATATGCTCTGCTGGCAGAAAAACTCTGCCTGAAATGAGTTTGCCTTTATCACAACGAAAGGCATTTGCCTTCATTTGCTTGCAGGGAATTGTTACATTTTCACTTTCCTTTAGTGGTACAACTGAGATGGTGAGAAGGTTCAAACAAAACAGAGGTGAGTACCTAGCTAGCATCTGCGTCTTTACCATGCCTGGTAAGTCCATCCATGCAGCAAACTCTCCTCTTAACAGTCATCAGATTATACCAGCATGCTAAAAGCATCCCAAGAGTAATTCCATGAGTTCTAATGAGATCAAGCTCATTAAAAACACACTTGTCTCATTTGGAGTCACTAATATATGAAAACCGCCCAATTACAGCTTTCAAGTTATATTTATCAGAATTCACGGGTGCCTGAGTTTTGGAGGAGGGGCACAGCACAGGGGCTGGAATTAGATTATCTTTAAGGTCCCTTCCAACCCAAACCCTTCTATGATTCTATGATAGAGACTGCAGTGCGCAGGAGAGCTCCTAAGGGCAGAATGCTGGATGCTCCTGAATTGCAAGCAGCTGGAGACAGGAAAAATCTATGGGGTAACACAGGTCCTCGTGAGAATTTTCCATTCTCCCTCAGCATCTGCCTCTAGCACAGGGAAGAGAGAGACAGGGAACAGGGCTGAGACAGAACCTTCAGAGACAGCAGCAGTCACTAGAAGTCATATAAGTTACTTCTGTATCTTCTGTTCTTGAATGAAAAACTATTAATTGGTCAGAAGTTTGAGAGACTTATGATTTTTAAGCTGGGGAAAATAGCTGAAATTTTAAACTAGAAAAGTTTCCCTTAATTTAAATGCCTTGAATAGGCTAAGGAAGGAGAGATTTCATGGCTGTTAATATCAGATTAGTCAGCTGCATAGCATTCACATTTAATTGCAGAAACAAGCAGATAAACAATCAGTTTCCACTGTTTGTAGTAATCACAGACTGCTAAATAATTTCATGTCATTATTTTAGTTGTGCAACAAATAATGAAAAAAAGCAAATTAAGTCTAAAGCTCCTTCTGTGTTTTGTTCTTGTATTTAACATCTGTCCCTTTTTTACCAGTTTAAGACAAATCTATGACTTCTCCACGATGTACGGGGAGAGAGGCCAGGCAAGCTTTTGCCAGAACAAAAGCATATCCCAAATCCGCTTTCCCCAGAAACTGTGCTCATCTATATATTAATTTTCATATTCCAGGCCTCTCGATGCCATAAAGAAGTAAGGCTGTGCAAAACGTGTTAAATCTGCTAGCCAATAAAACTTAAACTTTCAAATGCATACAAGTGAGAAAGCTTGGACACCTAACACCAAGGGGAAAAAAGAAGTCTGGATTATTCAGTAAAATTCTCACCTCAAGCTTGGAGATCTCCTTTAATATAGATCGGTGGTCAGGATACATGGAAAGCTAAGAAAGTCAAACAAATTCTTAATTCTATTTGTTCATCTTTGCATTCTGATAGCACAGGTTATGAAATAGATCTGATTGGTTTGGGATCTGTTCAAATACAAAAGAAAAATAATCCCAGCCTGAAGGAGTTAACAAATGAAATAGAATAATTCTAGCAGACTTGAGCTCCTCTTGTTCACCTCTAATTGTCTGCAACATGCATGGTAGATTGCAAAGCATCCATGCAACATCAGTTTGGACACCAGAAGCAGAGTATTTGTTCTTCCTGCATTGTACAACTTGGTACTGATCTCTTACCACTGGCACAGATTAAAGGAGAACATTCCCAAACTGATCCTTTGCTTCTCTTTTGTTTTCCAAAACCATATAGTAACCACGAGCGTAAAATAGATATGCTTTAGCCTTGCTCTCCAAAACCTCAATCTAGGACTAATTTTAAAACAACATCTAAAGACAATTCAGAAAAGAATTGGAAAGTCTCAGGTCCTTGTGGTACCATTGTTTGATCTTATATTGAAATTGTCAGTACTGCCTGTGAACCCAAAATCAGTGGGAGGAATTAGATGTCAGGCTGCATCTTCCCTGCAGAATCCATGTCCAAGTACAACACCACAGAGCCAGTAAGGATACTATGAGGACACTCATCACAGAGCCACTCAGGTGTGGTATTTATTAGTTAAATGCAAAACACAACAGTCATGATAATAAAATGCTCTTCTCTGGTGAGTTTAACTGCTGAGTGGCCTACACAGAATGTTTCCTATCACCAAGGGCGTTCATTAGCGGGTATCTTGGATATTGTGGCCCAACCCTGAAGAACTGAGTCCTAGAGACTTGGGCCACAGAAGTGAGAACTTCAAAGAAGAGAGCACTGCAAAGAAAAGCACGCCTTGGAAAGAAGGGGTAGAGAGCCAACTCAAAAGAGCACACAAATGGGGAAGAGTGTAGCCAGAAAAAGGGAATATAAAGAGGAGGAAGAAAGAATGGAGAGAAACGCTAAAGAAACAAGAATGCCACAAAGGAGCAAAGTCAGCACTAGAGTGGAGGAGGGTGAATTTAGAGGGAAATGCTGCTTCAGTCATCCTGAAACTGCTAAGTGGTCAACTGGTTCCATCTGGAGAGAATTAGTAGGGGCAGAGGGGGAGCAGATTCACAAAACTGCCTGCGGAAGTGGTAACGTCAATGCCTTATCACCAAAAGCTTGGCTGTCAGCACGGCTCCTCAGGTTGTATGGGATCAGTTGCTTTTTCTGGCTGAAGGGATCTGAACCAACAGTTCTGGAAGCACCTTGTCCTAGGGCATTCAGAGAGGGGTACAGAGCAGAGAGGGAGGGAGGGAGGGAGCAGTCTCTCAGGTTAATGCTGTTTCACTCTGTATGAAATACTTTTACTCAGCATGTATGAAGGATGAGCAAACGAGGAGAAAATTACTCCATTACCTGGTTGTTGACAAGATGGATGAAAAGGCTGAATTTGCTGAATAGTGCATATTTAAGAATTTCTGCGAAGTGGAACAGTGACCAAACAACAGGCTGAGAACAATCAAGGGAACCCAGACTACATCCCAACAAGAGGAGCCGAATGCTCTTTCTTAGAAGCTTCCAGTTATCTCTGGTAGAATGGGAATGAAACAGCTGTAATCCACATCAACAACTTCAGCTGCTGGGTGGTTGGATAAAAAAAGGCTTACAGAACCCCTGTTTGAAATGTTTGGAACAAAAGAAGAGTTTAACTTGAGAAATAGCAATAATTTGTGTGGTTTTCAATTTGGTAAAGAAAAACTGTAATGCAATGGTTTGCAGGATTTTTTTTTTTCTATTATCATTGTTTAGCTTGGTGACAAAGCAAAAATTGATATCGTCTACGGATCCAAAAGAGACAGGAACAGAAACAGTGGTCTTTTGACTGTGAAACACAGGAAGTTTCAGGAGAATTTGGGCATCAGCAGTAGGGCAGCTGCGAAGAGCAGCCAAAAATCAATGGCAAGAAAGCTGAAAAAAGAAAACAGATATAAAGAGGAAGCCCCACCCTATTCTTTCAAGCACCATAGGTATCCAGAGTACATGACAGATGGTTTCTTCCACTGTTTTATGGGAGTAGGAGGACTCACTTGATTTCTACCACGCCTTTTTCTTATCTACCATCTTCCACCTACATTTAAGATTCAGAACTGCCAGAATTCAGATTTTCTCTCTTGGCAACATCCTCTTGTCCCTCCCTCATTTCAGTCTGAATGCGCTGGGGTTACCAGAGTTTGCTTTGATCCTGAACCAAATCTGAAGATATCTGCATAAGCCCTGTTCAAGGTGTGAGCATACCCCTAAGTTAAGCAGGTTCTTCAGTACTGCTCAGTTATTCCCTCCTCATAGTAAACATAATATCTTCAGGACTTCAATTCAGCAGTGTTACAGAATGCAGTGAATATGAACTATATAGCTCACGCAGTGCTTTAAACCACCTCTTGCTTCTCGTACAAGACCAATAAAAAAAAAAAAAAAAAAATCAGATCTTTCTAGTTATTTATCCTTAATGTGTTTTAATGTCCTGTCCTCTCTTGAAAAGCACATCACACAGTGGTCTCACAGCACATCATTAGCATGATCAGTAACAACCATGCAGCTGAGGAATGATTTGAGCCTTTTGCAGCACACTATTAATTTCACCTCTGTTGTGACCCACGGGAAGGATCATACAAACTTACGAAACATGAGATTTGCAGGGAGTTTTCGTTATAGGTTAAATATGCTAAAAGTCATTGTGATTCATCAAATCATTTTTATGCATGTCAATAGGATTGTCTATCCTGCAACAACTGCACAGTGATGGTTATTAATCTCATAATTAACCTGTACTTTTTTTTTAAAAAAAAGACCAGTCAGACAGCCCAGAAGAGGGATTCCTGTGGTGCACAGCATTATGCACAATTACTGCACATTAACACAATCTTAATTATTAATCTTTCATATTTGCATAGTACTTTTCATCCAAAAGCACTTTGAAAGCTGCATACAAAGAATACCAAAGCAATGCTGCAACTCTGGAATCCTAAGGCAAGAGCTCCCTGTCCCAGGAAGCGCTCGGCAGATGGGGATAAAAGCTCTCAGCCACCTGGACCAAGGCAAACGCTGCCACCGGGGCAACATACCACAGGGCTTCTGAGATTCCTATAAAAGCAGAGGAGATCACTGTAACACTGAACAAGCCAAAACTTTTTCATTTGTCTTGCTTGGAAGAATGTATTCTTGAGATATCGTGGAAATATTTTAATACACAATGGCAGACATCACATTTGATGTTTCAGTTCTGTTTAAGAACACAAAAACATTCTGAATGAACCGACTCGCACACCTTTCCTAGTCTTTGCTGTGTTACTTCCATGCTGCCCCCTTATGATAAGAACAACTTTATTTTCACTTATCTGTGCTACTCTGTCATCTTCTCATTCACGTCCCTCCTCACACAGGCTTGAGCAACATGCTCAAAAAGGAAGTTAATTTTAAAAACAATAGCTAAAATACACGTGGCTCACTATCCGATTATGAATAAGCTGTCTCTCGCTTACCCAGATAATAAACTCTGTGGAACAAGTATTAACAAGTATCACTCCTTTTTTTTTTTTTCTTTACACTGTTACAGGCCAAGCACTTTGTCATCTTCTAATATCTATATTGTCAGGCTTGCATTACAGCTAAAATATACTTATCTATGTGGTATCCAGAAAGCACCAGCTATTGGTCAACTAAATCAAAGTAACCTTAAAGTGTTCAACTTGATAGGAACTCCCCCAGTCATTTACCAGCCACATTTTTAAGCCTTTCCACAGTCTTAAGTTCTTTAAAATAGCACAACAGATAGTACAGGAATAGAACAGTTCTAATTTTAACACAGAGAGATATATCATAATCAACAAACAAGTCCTGCTCAAGCAGAGGCTGCGATGCGTTACATCACATCTGGACACCCATGTATCACTGAATCAGAAGTGTCACACGCTGCTGGCAGTCGCCTCCTTCCAGGGGGTCAGCAGAAAAGCTTCTGCCCAACACAACTCACACTTTTCACATCAGAGCCACGACGTTGTCTTACAACCAGACAACAGCAAAAATAACTAACTATATAAATAAATACATAAATAAACACTGTCAGTGCTGCCTCCTCACTCCTGTTTACATTTTAATGAACTCTTAGTAATAACTTCCAGTTTCCTCCAGTTCCAGAGAGCCAGCACTCCATAAATATCGCATTGTACTATTATCTGCTGATGCACCAGTTTTCTATAAACAGAAAATCCAAACTTATCACTGGCCCTAACTGTTGAAAAAGGTTAGTATAACTAAATAACAAAACAGGAATGTTGTTTACTTGTTAATGTTCTGCTAATGAAAAAAAGCTGTTATGGCTTTGATTAACCTAGACCATACTGGACAATTCTGGCATAACTTTCCCTGAGGAATGACTATTGATTTCCTTTTCATTCTACACTTTGATACAACATATCTGGAATCTAGCCCAGGTTTCATAACTGCTACTATCTCCACATTAACAGCCTGTGCAAGATTAGAAATAGCTTTTGAAGATATATACAGGGGTGAGGCAGTCCAAGAATTTTCCCCATTTCCACAGGTTGAGATTTTACATCTGTCTGTGCAACAGCTTTTAAGGAATTAAAGGTGTTCACAGGCACTATCAAACTCATCAATTGCAACTAGTTAATTACACCATTGTTTAATCTTCTAGCATTGCATTGTTTTTCCTCTCCCCTTCTCTATCTGTATTTATAATACGTGGTGCAGACTTGGTAATTACTGGGTACTATGGGATGGTGACTGCTTTATCAGCCTGAGCTTAGGAGAGTTACACAGTCTCATAAACAGTCAAGAGTGAGTAATACCAATGCTCTTGAGTAGATGACAGTAAAAGTCTTTGTACCACTGCCCTCCATCTCATATTCTCTCTAATTATACTTTGTGTATAAATATGTGTTCTACATAGATCTCTCCTATTGATTTACACACACAGGGCACAGCTTGTCCAAAATTTGTAGGTCAGGCAAGTAGTTTTCATCTACAAAGAGCAATTTATTCAAAAAAACAAAGGCCGTGGTGATTTGCAAACAGGAAAACATTACTTGTAAAGAAAATAGTCCAAAATATACAGTGCAGTGTAGTGTATTAATTGCCTGGCACGCGTGAGACAGCATCATCATACTGTATTCTGTTCATTTCTAGGAATGGAGTGATACGGTAATCATGCCTCAGATAAGTCTTGTTTGAGAGTTGGCATATTCTATTTTTCCATCTTACTTCCTCAAGTCACTGGATAGCTCCTCTAAAAATCTTGCTTCTGGCAGTCATGGAAGTCCCAGCCATGTGGTAGTGGGATAATAATCAAAAAATTGCAATAAATTAAAGTCCACCAGTTTGCAACAACAGAGATTAGAACCTGACCCACAGAACGATTATAAAGCAACAACATGATGCCAAAATTAAAAAGGCAACTGTACTTCCAGAATGGATCTGAAAAGGCTCTTCCAGTAGTTAGGGGAAAAAAAAAATCATTGCCATGTAAAAAAAGTTCCCAGTCTCAATCTGTTATTTGAAACTGGGATGCAGGGTCAAATGGTGTGCAGAGAAGGTCACAGGGACAAAAGGAGCAAAGAGGAAGCCTCACAAGAAGGAAACCAAAATAGCTGGCTTGGCTAGCAAAAGCCAAGAGGGGACAAAAATCATTGCTTACGAGTACAGCCAGAGGATTAGCACTGAAGAAGGAAAAGCCATTTAAACACAAACTTCATTCATACAGACAAAAACCAAAGAACTAATGCTGTCTCCAAAAAAAAAGAGAAAATCAGGTACTGGATAAGGTGTTTTTAGGTATATAAAACATTTCCACCTGGGCAAGCATCAAGCAGCGACGCAGCTCACTGTTAGAGAGCACTCTCTAACACAGCAGCAGGGGAACAGAGTGACCCGGGGCGCTGGGCTCCTTTGAGACCACTCACAGAAGGCTCGATCTGCAAGTTTTAGGCAGATCCGATTCAGTCTTGGAGGACAATCAACAGCAAAAAAACTTTCCAGACCAATTTTTACTTTTTTATTGATGGTCTTAGATTTTCTGTTTGCATTGTTCAAACCACAGGAAAAAAGTAAGAGAGAAACGGAAGCAAGAGCCCACACTCAGCTCCCAGTGACACTGTACCAAACAAGTAGCAGTATTTGCTGCATGGCCCTAAAAACACCAAGCCACACGCTGGATTTGGTTTCTGCCAAGGATCATTTTAGAACAGCTATAGGCCTAATGGGAGCATAGACTGGGCTTTTCTATCCATAATCTAGTTTCCTGAAAAGCCAAAAAGCCATGCTGAACTGAGCTACTGAGAGGCTTTCTAGAGCGGAGATCAAGGGTCATGGGAATGGGCCGTATTTCAATGAATATGCTCCCTGTTCTTAGCAACGGGATCCAATCTCGTATGCACAAAGTAGATGATTACTGCCTTGACGGCCAGTTGCACTCACATGGGGACGCACTTGAAAAACTGGAAAATTTGCTTCCTATATTTTAACTGGGTCTTACAGCAGAACTACGGACAAACACATAACAGGACACAAAGGAAGCACAAGATTTAGACGGGCAAAACACATGCCATGTATTTTTAATAGTGCAGGTGATTAACCAGATTGTTAGGGATGTGGTACTGAAGGCTTTATATCAAGGTCAGATATCTTGGTACCTAACAAGAAGATACTTGTTTCCTGCAGGTATCACTTGATGAAAGTCTATGGCCTTTGTCACCCAGGTCAAAGCATTCCCTTCCAGCCCCAAGAATGTGATTAATAAGGGCAGCAACAGTAGGTAAAGGACGGAACAAAGAAGGCCACAGGCAAAAGCAACAATTAATAAATAATAGTCTGCAACACTCTAATATAGAACTTCACATGTCCAATGCGATAACTAATTAATCATAGCAACAACTTGGTGCTCTATGCTGCCTTTCATCCAGCACCTCAAAGTGCTTTACAAATGTTAATTAATATGTAGGCTGTACTTTGAGGAAAGATGTTACGGCATTGGCCCCAGTCAATGTTAATTTGTTCTTCAACAGCAGGGCTTATGAAATCTGGTTGACTTTCCCAATGAAACATAAAACGTGCAAATCTTCCTGGCAACAGATCTGAAAATGCGTTTCTCCGTTCACATCCAAGCTATTCCATTGTATTGCTGACAATATGGCTCGCTCCATCCCTTTGCATTGTACTCCAGTATAACCTCCCCATAACACAGCATGGCTTAAATGTATGCAGAGATTAACTTTTCACAAGAAAATTGGATAACCGGTATTTTAGTCTAAACATCTGGCATGTTTTTAGCTAAACTGTTTCTTTTAAAAGCTTTTTTTTTTTTTTTCTGAAAAATACTACATGCATTTGGCTAATTTGAGCTCAACAGCTGAGACAGAAAGCTAATTTCTTTGTGACAGTGACCAGACTGAGGCTACCCATAGTGACTGGATGCCTGCATATTTTGCAATTATTCTAATTCCTCTATTTAGCACTGTAAATTTACATTACATTTTGTATACATTCAAGCAGTTTCTGCTCAGACAATCAATCTCCTGGCTTCAAAGGAGTGTATGCATGAACAAGACACAGGTTTTATCCAACATCTTCATTAAAAAAATCATAACAGATTGTTCTTTAAATTCTGAGTGTGTTCACATCGTGCACACGTCCCCGACTACAGAGTTCCCAAAGCAAAACTTTTGGGGCCCCTATGATCAGAGCCTAATTCCCTTCAGTTACACAGGTTAAGTAGAAAATGGTTAATAGTTGGAAAGTGACTAGCAACTGCCACAAATTCACTTTTCTTGTCTTCTTAAAATCTCACAATACCATATCCAAATAACCTGAAATTTACACTGCTTAAAAGCTCGGTTTATCCTTTGGAACAATAAACCAAAGACACCTTGTGGCATTAAAGTTTTGTACCAAAACCACATCTTTGTAAACATATTTTAAATACACATGAACACACACACATTGAAGTTGTTGGAAGAGAATTTGAAGTAGAAGCAATACCAAACTAATCTAATCAGTAAAGTATTCACATCATAGAAAGGGTTGCCTAATATGCTGCAATAAGCATTTACCTGGGGAACCACTTCCCATCCTCATGCACCAGCAGTGCAGGACAGAAATAGAACTAGCAATCCCTAACTTTGGAAATCAAAACAGTTCACAGCAGAGCCAAGTCTCGACTCAAGAAAGGGTTGGATAAGTGAAGAAGTAGTAAAACAAAAAGAAATTAGAAAAAGAAAAGGAGGGAGAAGAACACAAGAAATACCATTGAACAGGTGTCTGCTTAATAACAACAAAGTAGAACTAATAAGCTTAATTTCACTGAGCTTTGAAGTTAGGTGCAGGCTATTAAGAGCAATAGTGGGTTAGCATTCCTGGGAGTAGGTCTGCTAATAGTATTACACAAGTAAGAAGGCAGTTCTTTATGACCTGGATGGTCATACCTGGCTAGGGCTTCAAACTCATATTGATAGTAAAACAGACAACACAAATCACAATGTGAATAGTCACGCTCAGTGTGTGGCTGTGTGTGAGTGCGGCGTCTGTAGCAACAGCTTGTAAACTAGGCACATCTACCTGTGTTGGAGCCACCCTCGGTGGTTTAGAACATAAAAACACAGATGATGTAAACTGGAAAAAGATGAAAAACTGCTGCCTAGTGACCAATATCATATTTCATATTACAATTAGTACTAAGGAACAGGAAAGAATCACACAGAATAACCAGGTTGGAAGAGACCCACTGGATCGTCGAGTCCAACCATTCCCACCAATCCCTAAATCATGCCCCTAAGTACCTCATCCACCCTCACCTTAAACACCTCCAGGGACGGTGACTCAACCACCTCCCTTGGCAGACCATTCCAATGCCTAACCACCCTCTCCGTGAAGAATTTTTTCCTAATCTCAAGCCTAAATCTCCCCTGGCGGAGCTTGAGGCCATTCCCTCTCATCCTGTCCCCTGTCACTTGGGAGAAGAGGCCAGCTCCCTCCTCTCCACAACCTCCCTTCAGGTAGTTGGAGAGAGTAATAAGATCTCCCCTCAGCCTCGTCTTCTCCAGGCTGAACAACCCCAGCTCTCCCAGTTGCTCCTCATCAGGCCTGTTCCCCAGCCCCTTCACCAGCTTCGTTGCTCTTCTCTGGACTCGCTCCAGAGCCACAACATCCCTCTTGTGGTGAGGGGCCCAGAACTGAACACAGGACTCGAGGTGCGGTCTCACCAGTGCCAAGTACAGAGGGAGAAGAACCTCCCTGGACCTGCTGGCCACGCCGTTTCTGATCCAAGCCAGGATGCCATTGGCCTTCTTGGCCACCTGGGCCACTGCTGGCTCATGTTCAGTCGGTTGCCAACCAACACCCCCAGGTCCTTCTCCTCCTGGCAGCTTTCCAGCCAGGTTTCTCCTAGTTTGTACCTCTGCTTAGGGTTGTTGTGCCTCAAGTGCAGGACCCAGCATTTGGCCTTGTTAAACCTCATGCCGTTGGTCTCAGCCCAGCAGTCCAGCCTGTTCAGGTCCCTTTGGAGCCTCCCGACCCTCCAGCAGATCCACACTTCCACCCAGCTTGGTGTCGTCTGCAAACTTGCTAAGGGAGGACTCGATGCCTTCATCCAGGTCGTTGATAAAGACATTAAACAGGACTGGACCCAGCACTGAGCCCTGGGGAACCCCACTTGTAACTGGCCTCCAGCTGGATTTAACTCCATTTACCACCACCCTCTGGGCCCGGTCATTCAACCAGTTTTTCACCCAGGAGAGTGTGCGCCCGTCCAGGCCAGAGGCCGACAGTTTCCGAAGCAGAATGCTGTGAGAAACTGTATCAAAGGCTTTACTAAAGTCCAGGAAGATACATCCACAGCCTTTCCCTCGTCCAAGAGTTTAGCCACTGAGGAGAAGTGAAGAGTCAAAACGCTTGAAGCTAGCAGCCTTCTGCTGCTCTTACACCAAAATGGAGTTCAACCTCTTGTCCTTTCTCCCATCCAGGGACCTGACAAGCAGCCCCCTCACTACCACTTGTCTTAAGAGAGAAAAACAACATGTCCCAATGGTCCAGAGAATCTTTTAGCACTGCTCTGTTTTGGGGATCTACGTAAGCTTTTTAATCAAAGGAAGAGCAATCCTTTTCTCTTAGGGAGAATACAAAGCTTAAGAACAAATGCAACTTCAATCTAAACAGAGTTTAAGTGTACCTGAAAGAAGGTTGTGGAGAAGAGGGTAATGGCCTCTTCTCCCAAGTGACAGGGGACAGGACGAGAGGGAATGGCCTCAAGCTCCACCAGGGGAAATTTAGGCTGGACAGCAGGAAAAAATTTTTCACAGAAAGGGTCATTGGTCCCTGTCAGAGGCTGCCCAGGGAGGGGGTTGAGTCACCTTCCCTAGAGGTGTTTAAGGGACAAGTGGACGAGGTGCTGAGGGGCATGGTTTAGTGTTTGATAGGAATGGTTGGACTCGATGATCCGGTGGGTCTCTTCCAACCTGGTTATTCTATGATTCTGTGATTCTACAGAATATTTGTTTGAATTCTTAAGGGCACACAAACAGCAGCCTCCTAACTTCAGAAAATGCTACCTTCACTCCACTGAATCCAGTATCTTCTGCCATGATTGTCATTCAAAAACTTTTAGATTAAATATAAAGACTGTATTTTCCAAAACTTGGCATATATGGCATGTCTGGAGATAGCAGAGGTCTCTGTTAAAACAATCTATTTTTCCTTATAACTTTCATTTCACTAGAAATGCTGAAACTTAAAGGAAAATCATGATTAAATCAGTTTGCGACCCACTGTATTTCTAGTTAAAGTTTCTTTTTCCTTTTAAACCCATTCTAGATACCCATTGTCAAGGTCAGGGATATTAAAAGTGATTTGTTAGATGTAAAATACTGTTTATTATTGTCTAAAGAGCAAGCTAGCTTGAAATAATAAATTAGTGCCAGATGAAAAACTGCCAGAGTTCTCTATTATACATGCCTTTCCCTGGAAAGCATCCCAGATTTTTTTCTTGATAGGCTCTTTTACTAAAGACTCCCTGACTTATGGAGTGTGAGCAAAAGTTATAGCTTATAAAAGGGTCAGTGAGGAGCATTAAGGGGCTCTGAAAACAACAACAACAAATAAAGCTTGTGTATAAACTTGAGCTGCGGCTGCAGCCTAGTTGGTACAAAGTGATGAACTGCAACAAATGCTAAGAAAACCTTATGGTGTTCACACACATAATTGCACTGGGTCAGATACTTGTAGCATCATCAGAAATCTAAAACTACATGAAGGAAGGAACCTGAATTATCGTCCTCTTCCCTACCGCTCTGCATTGCTCTGTGCTGTTTTACAGACAACGTGTATCTGCAAGAAACAAGCAATTTGTCTGAACTATTAATTTCATTCTCAACATGAATTTTAGTGATTCGGGAGGAACATGCCTTGATACAGAGTGAAGAGAAAAGCACTACTGATAGCAGCAGGCAGCCTGGACTGTAACAAAAGAACATTTCCCGTCGCAAGGTAAATGCCACGAGGTATACTGCAAATTGTCATCTGTTGCTATTCCTCAACAAAGAATAACACTCTGAGAATACATAACCTTTCTGGTAACTGTGAGGCTAAGGAGAATTGGAAAAGCCAGCCTTTCTCTCCTTCATGATTACTGATTTCACCAGTATATGCTGAGAAATCAGGGTGGGACCATCGGTCATTGCAAGTCAGCGTTAACAGCAGGGGCACGAGGAAGTGCTTAAACCCAAGCAGCTGGCTGTGGTTGGGAACCTGGAGAGAGAAAGGGATGACTAGAAGTTTTCTTTGTACATGTTGCAAATACCGTGCAGTTTCAGGTCTGTCGGCTCACTACATCCTCACAAACAAGCCAAAAAGTGCCATCAAAAGCAGTCTGCCAGCAATAAGGCAACAAAGAGGCCCCCACAGGAATGGTCAACGCAGAAAATAAAAGTCATGTTATAAATGTTTACATGATGTAAGTTTGGAGTGTAGAGTCCAATAATTCTCACTGGCTTTTCTCTCTCACTTCCGTTCTTGGCAGCGAGATAACAAGTTCAGCCAAGCAACTTACTTAAAATGCACTGACATGAATCCCCACAGTGTAAATAACATATCTTACCTATGAAGGGTGATTATGTTCCCTTTCTTCTTGAAAATAACATCTTCCTAGCCCTTTCATGAAAATCAACTGTTTGCATTCTTCGTACAGTTTATAGCGTAGTCTATAAACACAACACCGAGCATCGCTGTTAATAACAAGTTTGACATGGGCCCAAATCTGAACCACGGAGCTGACACCCCAGAGCACAGAGGAAGTTTGAATCTGAACGTTGCATCTCCAGTCTGTCTCTGCGGGAAATGAATTCACAAAGCAATAATAATATCATAAACAGCACTTAACGTGTTAGGGCTGATCCTGCCAACCATACTCCTCCAGCGCAAAAAACTCTTGGCAGGTCTCATGCACTGCTGAGGTCTCAGTGAAACTCTCTAAATGAGCCTTATGGGGGATTTAAGAATCGTACTAGTGCCAAAGGGTGACATTAACCCTTCTTGCCGGTACCACTGAAATCAGTTATCACGCTGGCGTAAGAATACATGACATATACAAGCAGATCAGGCCATACATCACCCTGCAAGAACACCAGTCATCTCATTCTTGTCATCCTCCCTTTCTGGATTTTAACACTAGTGATTTTTAAAAAAGGGCGGATAAGTCTCACGAGCACAGAAGTCATGGAACACATTTGGGTCACCTTCTGCAACATCATGACTGCTGTTGCACGCTCTGCTGAATCAGATCCCTGGCTTTGATGCTTTTTGCAGCTGACAGTCCAGCTCAGCCTGGCTGCAGGTCTGTCAGGGGCCAGCCTGGAGGGTATCGTACAAACAGAGAAGGGAGACAGTGAAGGCAAGTGCTGTGTTACTGGAGGAGGTGCAGACACACTGAACATGTTGGAACAGTACAGCTCTGCTAGCTGAGATCTGTCCCTTGTCCTCACACTGCTGGCACTGGCTGCAGCTTCAGTCTCCAGCTGGCTAGATGTGTATCTCCCACAGCAGACCAGCATTATTCTCCTGACTACACAGGTTTCTTGCCTTGAGACCTTTAACAGCTGAGCTTTTCTTTTCTCCTAACACATTCACAAATATTTAAGTTTTGTCTGTATCTTAATGCATTTTCTGAATACAAATTCCTGGAGCATTTTTTTTTCCCTTTCACTCTTCCATAATCTTCAATGAAAGCATTGAAAGTGAGAGTATGATTTGGGCAAAATTTCCAGACAGTGAAGAATGCTTTCTGTGCAAAGAAAAAAATTGGCATCTGCTGCATACGGATAAGTTTACTTGCAGGGACAGGTACCATAAAGGTACTTGCATAGGCAGGTACACAAAGATATATACAGTACCCAGTTTGTACACTGTCACACAACGTTTGCATAAGAAATTGAGGAATATCTACTTTATTTATTGCATCTTCTATTAATTGAATTTTTAATGTGTTTCTTCACTCTAATGTCAATGAACCTCTAAGGATTTACTATGAAAGAGGAAAATTAACATTTAAAACAATGGAAATTGCTTTAGCAACACCGAGTTATTATCACCTTTTCATCTAGGAAAGTCTCAAACACTTAAAAAAAATCTAAACACCGAGACATTCTTTTCAAGTTGGAGGTGAAGGATGCCAAGAAGTAACACTAAATTGCAGCTGCCCTAGGAATCCTACTTCAAGACAATTCAGGCTGACTTAGTGTGTAGTTTTTGTTTTCACAGGGGCAAAAGAAAATTAGCAGTGCAGGTTGAGATTAACAGGAATCTGGTGGTGCAATTCTCGGAGGATGTTTGCCTCACACTAGCCCTGAACTGGAACTTCAGCAGGTTCATGCCCTGTTCGAAGTGATTGAAGATCTCCCCAGCAAGGGGAAGATAAAACGGTGCTTAGAAGCTATTGGACACAGCAGCACCAGAGCTCAAGAACCACCCACCACCAGAACCAGCAGCTTCATGATGCTGAGAAGGAATTGCCTGCTCTCCTTGTCATGCTTACCCCTTTTCTGCTCCAGAATACCAACCAGAAAACCTTAACTGGAAGACAAAGTCAACAGGAAAGACACGTGGCTTTATATGTCTGAACGTTCATAGACAAACACTGATGGCTGATCTCTTTCTTCTGGACACGTTCTCATCTAGGATTTGGAGGATGTATCGCAGAACACATAACATTCAGGATGTACTCGCTTGCTGTCTTGCAATTTTCCTTAAGGTAGCTTGAGCATAAAAGGTTTTGAAGCTAAATGAAGTAAATGATGAAAAAGACCATCTGAAGTGGGATAACTCGTGTCAGCGAAGATAGCTGTCAGCCAGCTGTCAGGCAAAAGTAACCCATATCTTTGCGGTTACATAAACAGAAGATGAGCTTGCTAAAATATATCTTCATTTTATATATACCTACATAATATTTTATACACACACACACACATATATATATAATTTTAGCAGAGTTGGAACCCTTTCCCAGCAGAATTATAGCAGATATCCATTAACACTGCAGCAGTACAGCAGACCATCTTGGAACTTGGGTGTTACCTGGGGGCTTTGCTCCCACTCTCAGAAAAAAAATTCTCAGAAAAGCACCTTTCTAACTAGCTGCCAAACTATTACACCTTTCCTTACCACCCCTCAGCAAAAAAAGACACAACTTAGGATAAATACATAAGTACTAGTTGTACCATCATATTGCCCATTACTTTTAATAATGTAACATCCATTAATTGTAATAATGTTTTCATTTGTTTCTGCTGTCTGGCAACCCCTGGCGATTTTCAAAATTAAGCCCTGTCTTCATACAGCGATTGAGGAACTGAAACACTACAGCTCTGTAATATTCTTAGAGCTTCACTGCATCACCTTTTAAATCCTGCTACTCATTCCCAAATAAATTCACCCGAACAGCGAAGATGTTCTTGATGGACTTTCAGAGCTCATATCCAAAATGAGATGGTCCCACGTTATAGAAAGTTTTTATAAGATTTGCTCAGCAGTTATGCAATCTTTTCATCTCCAAACATCAAGTACTCCAAAGCTGAGGCCAAAGTTTTAGCTTTATTTCACAGTCCAGCAAAGAGACAGGCAGCAAACAGGTACCAACTCTGCAGAAGAGTTGGCATTGGAACGCCCGTCTTCTCACAGTTCCTGTTCCATGACTTATTCACTGGGACTACATTCCTTCCATTCTCTGGGCATCTTTCCACCTTTTTAATTAACCTCCAGTAGCAACCATTAACTAGCCTGGAACTACTAAAGAAAGGGGAAGTGAAGGTCATCTGTGTTTTTTGAGGAGA
The DNA here is from genome assembly GCA_033459285.1 of Clamator glandarius. Classification (NCBI taxonomy): domain Eukaryota; kingdom Metazoa; phylum Chordata; class Aves; order Cuculiformes; family Cuculidae; genus Clamator; species Clamator glandarius. The sequence goes on along the minus strand of JAUNZM010000463.1, from coordinate 919,439 downwards.
TGGGACAGAAGCCCACCAGCAATCTGATAGCAGGCTCACTCCTGGCAGGGAACATTGCCACACGGTTCTTTCAACCCTTCTCTGGCAGCAGAAAGATACTGCAATGTAAAATACAGCCAGGAGTCATGAAGTCTAATGAAGAGCCAGAATGAATTCCTAGACTTTTTCCACCTCAGTTCCTCTGATACAATGAAGTGATTCCCAACAAACAGCATGATCCCTCTGAGTGCCAGAGCATGAATCAGCACATTGATCCTCTCTGACCAAGGATTCTCCAGCAGTTATCACACTATTCCCTAAGGCCTTTGCTCTCCTTAGATCTCTCATTGCCAGCAAAATGAAACCTTCCATGTTTTATTTGTAGGATCTGTCATAGCACCTCATTCAGGGTAAAGAAGTCTCACACTAACTTATTCTGCATATTTCAGTTCTATAGAGTCTAAATCAGCTCAGACACTAGAAGAAACCCTATAAAATTCATCCTTAAGCCCCAGTGGGATGATATTAACATGCTGTCATGTACAGTAATTCAACATACGCTTCTCTCAGGACTGTGACGGCCAAAGTTCAGGGACTGCACTGTCATCATCTTGTATTTTTTCACACTTCCTTGTTGACATGGGGCAGCTCTAACAATAGCCTGTCACACAAGGCTTTGCAATAACTAAGTTGAAGGTGTAAGGTATTCTGTGTCCCATGCATAGTCTGATGCAAGTAAATCAAAGTAGTAGATACAAGCTTTCTAAGTAACAGGCTGCTTTAATTTACAGAGTTGTGTAGGAATCCAATAATTAACTCTCGTGAAAGATGCAGGCATTTTACAGTATCATTAGAAGGAAAGGAGGTACTTCTGTACAAAACTGTGATACAAAAAACTTATGCCTCATCTGGATATGACCTAATTCCAAAGGGAACTCTTAATTTTACCATGTCATCTTGCTCTTCAAGTTCTGCTCAGCACCTATACACCCACTAGCCTGGATCAGGTTGCAAGAAATCAAGTGCCTGCCCAGCAAAGCCCCCTGGCTTACCCAATTGTCTCAGCTATACCTGACAGCAATCAGAAGATTCCACTCTGTCAAAATAAAGTCAGAGAGCAAGGCACACTCTGTTGAAGTCTGCAGAAAGGAATTCAGAATGCACTGTAGTGGAAAAGAGAGAAGCCAACATGAGCCTGCCTCCCTAGCCAAGGGCTCAGAAAGCTCATCTAGGAACTGTTTGGAATGGAGACCAATCCCTGATTTCTAGTGAATTCTTCAGTCACTGACTGACAGATTTGTTCCCTCCTTTATACTCAGTCTCTTTCACACTGTCCTTGTATTCCTCTTACAGGCAGCTGACAGCTCTCCTGGGTGGAGGAAGATGCAGGCTTGAGACTCTCCTACTCGAGAAGGCTCTGAACATTGGCTTCCTCATTAAACTGCTAGACTATTATATGCAAAAGTGGATAAAGTCACCTTTTAAATCAAATTATTTCTATGTAATTATTTAATTAAGAGCAGGAGCCAGCACCTACCCTCAGAAAGGTGCTCTGAGCTATGAATCCACAGCTCCTGCTCTACATGGACCCACTGAACCACATGCCCACGTATCCCAGCTGGAGACCCAGTGCCCTCCACGGGCCCCTTACTGGAGCTCTACAAGACAGGCAGTACAGTGACTCGAAGAGACAGAACTGAGCTCTCAGTGACTGAGCTCACATACCAGGTAACACAATACAAACGTGTTAACTTCATGCTCTGCCTAGGCCAGTTTATCCCCACCAGAAGGGTGGCAGGCAGCCCGCAGGAGCAAAGCACCAGCTGCCCTGGTACCACAGCACAGCCCTGCATGCCTCCACCTAGGGAGTTCAGCCATTCATGCCCAAAAATCTACATTCTGATCTGAATCTACCCTCCAAATCTCAAAGCTCTTGTCAGAGGACTCAAATCAAATTTTCCCCATCTTGCCAAGTACCCAAATGAACGAAGTCTTGCATTTCTCTCCCAAATTAATCAGCTGTGATCCCTTGCAAACTCCTCAATTCCTTAATCTTGTCCACTGTGCAGAAAAGCGTGCCATGGCAGAAGTTCAACCAGAGGATGAGAGAACTGAAAGGGCAGAAGGGGGGGAGCCCAAGCCTAGAACACGAAAGTGTCTACCTGGAGCATATCGAGAGCTGGCTGAGAGGAGATGGGGACAAATTCATCTGTCTTGATGGTAAGAAACACTACCTCACCCATCTATATAAAGAGGGAACAACTTTACTTCCTCAGAGTTGCAGCACAACATCTTGACAAAGTAAGCTGAGCCTTCCAGGGATGCAACACCGACTCAACTAAACTGAAAAACATTAAAACCTTTCCCTGTGTACCATGCGTAGCAGTCATTATCAGTCATTAGGAGACTGGTGTCCTTTTGCAGTCACAAATATCTCTGTTCTGTGCAAAACATAGTGTAAACCTATCTGAATCCAACTGTTACTTTACTAATATGATAACCCTGAAAGTACTAGCCTTCCATTTTTTACATGCTGGGCTTCCATTAAAAAAAAAAAAGCATGAAGTTTACCTTTTAAAATAAATATAAAAATTACACTAACAATGTGTGAATAAGGAGAATAAACTTTGACAGATAAAACTAGAATTCTGCAAGAATATCTGACAGACGTTTTACTGCTTTACAGTTGTTATAGCCAGAACTTCTGCAACAAAGGGGAGTTTCAGTTACTCTGGGGCACCAGGCACAGACTGAAACTCATATTTCCTTATCTATTTAAAAGTTGCTCAAATAAGCATAAAGTAGTGGTGTAATCAGAAAAGCTATTTCCATTAATCTTTATTTAGACTTTAAAAAAAAATAATAATCGGGCCATAAAGTTAGTTTATAGGGACGATTTTCCTTCGCGTGCAATCTCACAATGCACACAATACCTGTGGGTTTACCCAGGCAGAATTCCCACTGAATCCGTGGGGAAGTTTTTCCTGATTATAGAGCACATTTCCAGTTGTTTCCAGTATTTTACATTAGTTATCTCTGAGATGAGCATTGCCAGTACTGGAGCAAGTTTCGATAGAGAAGCAGGACTAACTCTGGAGTAGCTTTTCCCTGAATTCTGCTAGCTGTGACACTTGAAGTTCAGGACCAGCTGTTATTAAGGTCCCTGGGTGTTACGTTAGGGCAACCCAACATAAGACATTCTGCATTTAATTAGAACTTTAACTGAAATATTGAGACAAAAGTCAGGATAAAAGGTGCCCCTCCCCTTCATTCGAAAGAAATTATACTCTCCAACACATATGTGAGAAAATTATATTGTTTCAGACTAATTAGGAAAAAAAATAGACAAACAATCCAATTACATCACATGTATTCCTGTAAGTTATTCATACAGCACACGTGAATATTGTATTTTCATTACAAATAACACACTCATGCATTTATACCTAGTATGCTAGCAATTGCAGTAGATGATGTAACGCATACAAAGCAGAACGCTGAAGAGGAGAGACTCATTTGGTAGATTTACCTGGAAACGGGAAAAAATGCACAACCCAAGATACTCCCATTAACTTCAGTAGGCTTTGGATCGGGCTCTACTTGCCTGCCTAATTAGGGCTCTTCTGGCTTCCTGGCAGTGGATTTCCAAGAGGCCACCCTGCCAAGAACTCTCCTACTTGCTGCTGACTCTACTACTCCCCCTCCCCAAGGAGGTGGGGGTTCTACAGCGCAGAAACCGAATACATCCCTTCCAAAACTGCCAAGACATGTATGAATCCAAATGTGCAATCCAAAATTCGGTTCAGCTTTAACAATATTTCCTTTGTCATATGGAAATTATTGCATGCTCTGCTCCAAGGAAAATACAGATATATCCCAAAGTCTCTCCAAAGCTCAGCTTTTAACGCTTTGAAGTAAGCTGCGAGAGTCAAAAGCTTTGGGGAGCCTCAACAGCTAGATTTATCTGATGTGTTTTAATTGCCATCTAGCGGGAATGACATGCAACTCCATCTCTCAAAATTTCACACCTTACAGCCCTTCATCAAGAAATCCTGTCATCTCCAACCCAGGAGAACCGGTGAGTTTGATGACAGCTGCCCCGAAGGGGTTTGTCCTGGCTCGACTCACCTGGACACCGTGACCCATTTCGTCTGGACTAGAGATTGTCTACCAAAACCAAGTGGTGGTGATGCATTGTCCGTCCTCAAAAACAAAGCTATACCATATCAGAACCAGCCCCACACTTTTTTCAGAGCTGGGAAGCAAACAATTTCTGTACACCATTCCCAATGTGAGGTTTTCAAAACTCTGGAAAAGCTTCGACTAGATGCCAACAGCCTGGACTACCTTTACAGCAGCCCTTGGGTGTAGCTAATGAGAAGATACTGCAATGCTTAGGAATCATTATTTGAATCCCAAACATTTAGAGAGAAAGAAAACACATAATTCTTCACTTATAGGTTATTAAATCTCTAGGGCTAACTCGACAAGTAGGCTAGTCCTAATTTACAAATATATAATCAAAAATATTTTCTTGTTTTCCTTGTGTGAAGCACTGAGCCTACCAGCAAGCTCATTAAGCAAAAAGAAATTTTCATTTATAAGAGCTTAGATTCAGCCTTCCAAATACCTCATTTCTATCCCACCAATTAGCATACCACATATGGAAGATATTATACCAGATACCCTTCACCTTTTGTCCTCAAAACTATGAGAGGGACCAAGTGTTCCTTATTTCCTGATGAATCCTTAATTACCTGCAATGTGACATATTCCTCCTTCTTTCTTTTTGATCCTAAATTCTGAAAGGCAAAGCCGGCAAGGCACACTGTCTTTCTCTGACCCTCTCATTCTATATATTTCCCTTAAATAATAAACACTTGCAAATAAGCAGTACCCATCTGCATTCCCCTCTGGAACGTCAGTCTATTCCTAGACCTGGCAGTCTCCTTGTTAATGGCTCAGCTAGGTTCATACCCACAATCAGTTGTTTCTCGAAGGGCAACAGAGATGTGCCAGACAGCAAGCTGCTGTCTGCCCTTTACGGTGCCAGAACCATCAGACCCCAGGCATCCAAGTGGTCATCAGACATTACAGCACAACCAATGTTTAGTTTGTGACATGACTTTGGGTCTCAAATCTTGTGTGTTAACATGGGCATCACAGGCTGACACTTGGAGCAAGGGAGAAAAAGGACTGCTGGGATCACCAAATGTATCTGTGCCCATTTCCTGCTCAGAGAACATTCCGGTACCACACGACTCCTTCTGATAACAGCAATGTATGTCAAATACCATTTTTTAGCTAATAAACCTTACCATACGTGTGCACCCTTTTATTTGGCATACTATCCCACAAATACACAAGTTGCCAGGTAATCCAAAGACAAGATGCCTACTTGCAGAGGAACAGTCAACTAGCACAAGGCACTTTGTCAGCCTAGAGTGCCCCTGCTAACTTTAATCAGGGCTGGATTAGCATTTAAGAAACAACTTTGGGGTAAGTGAATCTTGAAGTTACTTTCCGGTCTATGCTAGCAAAGAAGTCTCTTGTATAAATCTGACGTAGTTGACATTGGCCAACGCTATCCCACATCTGTCAGGATCATCAGCTCGTACTTAATACTTAGGAGAGGAACAGCGGAGACAATCACACCAGCAAGGTTGCCACTATTAAGACCTTCACTCAAGAGTGGTTTTACTAGAGGAGCTTCAGCGGATGAGCTGGGACTGCATTTTGCTTAGGTAGCGTTGTGGTACACCTACATCTGCATGCTGCACCTATAAAGCGTAAGGACGGCAAAAACCCACTCATCTCCTTTTCATTTTTAGGCTCTAACCTACTTTAGAACACCAAGGCAGCTCAAGCAGTTTTCCAGGCAGTAGTTCTAACAGCAAGGTAAGTCAGGTTCATCACATCTGGGGCCTTGACTGGAAAAGACCATCTATCTGAGCACATTCATCTCATTGCAATTAACACAGGAGTCCTCTGTGTTAAAATAATTGTACAGTCGCACTTCATAGTACATGGCAAGCGAGGACAAAAAGAGTGTGACCTGCCTATAAAACAATAATCTTTTTGAAAGAAATTCATTACCCAAATTGATCTGATCTCGTTCGTTAATACTGCCTTTCTATTTAAGGCTCATGAACGCTCAGCTACAAGGAAAGCCCAATCACATGCTCAAATCCATGTTAAAGCACAAGCACAGTTTATAACTCAACACCTTCTGAATTATTATGTCCTTGGGACACAGTTTCTGCTACAATCAGTTATTTTTATTTCTCACGTAGCAGCAATTCCATCTGGAAACAACAGTTATCTCCCATCCAACAAGACAGCGCGCCTCCATGTGCTACATGTCATCCCCTGGTATCTCAGCTTTCCTGGACGTCAGGGTTTCAGTTAAAAAAGAAAAAAAAAAAAAGGAGAAACAGACAGTGGCCTGTTGCATAAGGTAAGATCCCAACAAGACTGGTGAACAGTTAAGGAGGCACCGGGCACTGATTGCTAGGACGTTTTTCCAAACCATCGCTCCGTAATGCTGTCTGGGTCGAGCCTGACCAGCCACAGGGAAGCTATCAACAGAGCCTTTGCAGGCTGCTCTTGTTCACCTGCCTCCCTGCATTTAAAAGCAATATGACCCATCTTACACTTAAGTGCATGATTCAAGGTGCTCCAGGTATCAAAACAGCCAGACGTTTGTGACAATCCACTAATAGCCACTAACATTCTTAAATGAAAAAACCCACATCTCAATGCCAATATTAGTTTAATTACTTACTCTGCTCACAGGGACTAACTTTAAACCACGCAAACAAAACTGGAAACCAGTGAGTACCGTAGGGTTTTTTTTCAGAACATGGTTAATAAAAGAATAGTAATAATGTATCAGAAAAACACAGACGCAACATAATAATTATCCTCCACACTTGCACAGCACGTTTCATCTGAGAAACACAAAGTACTTGAAAGACTAAAATTAATTCTAATTAAACCTCTCAGCATCCTGTGTAGTTACATGACATTTACAGAGCAGTAAGTGAGACTCAGAGGTTTGGTAGGTTGCACAGGATGCTACCCACTGCTCATCATTGCTGGAGTCAGACTGAAAATCAAGATCCTGGCTTCTGGTTCTGTTCGAACTGCTGGGCTCCCCTGCCTATTTCGTTCAGCACCAGGTTTTCTGCTACAATAAAAATGACAGGTGAGACAAAGGGAAGAGTAACCCATTTATATTCAAAAATTGTAAGATTTAATGGCAAGCTAAATTGTTTTAATAACTGACTATTTTCTTCAGGCTCTACATATGCTTCTCCATTCCCCAGTTTTCCATCTCATATGTAGTCTAAGCGTGTTGAATCAAGCACCATCAGGACAGAAATTACCTCTGTAAGGGAAAGCTTTTGTCTGTCGACACAATATGCATTTTCCAAATCTAGAATTATTTCAAAATACATATAATAGCAGTGGCCATCACAAGTAGAGTTTTCCATTAGAAATAATTGTTAAAACATACTTATTTAACTAACTGTATTTTAATGAGATATTTTCTTCTTAATTATTATGCAGTTCTCAGGAAAGGAGGAGAGAAACTAAAAAAGCCAGACAAAAAAAAAGATAGTGAGGGATGAAAGAAAAAGAAGATGCCGATCAGATAATAACTTAGACCAAAGATAAACACTTTCCAAACCATCAGAATAACATTTCACATCACAAGAGATGTAACATCTGCAGAAGAGCAGATTTTTTTCAATCTCTTTTCTTATCTTATTTAACAATTACAAGCCTTTCTCAACCAGTGAAACTCGCTATAAGTGCCTCAGATCTGCTATTTGAAAATTATTACCAAACATCATAATCCCAGCAATTATTTGCAGGTCATCAAGGAAATGACATTATCTACAACAATCAACCATTCTGAACACTGATACCCCAAGCTCAACAGTGTAATTCACAATGTAATTCAGTTTCATAAAGAATTTGGTACATAGATGTGGGCATGTGGGAAACTGAGAAAACTATTTGTGAATATTGTTGATTCACAAAGAAAATTCAGATTTCATAGTCCTATACCACACAAAGTTCCTGCTGGACAAATGACTGAAATGGTTAGTGTTTAAATACCATTCAATACCATTGGTCCTTTCTCTATGAAGGAAAACAGGACAGAAAATTATAAATCTGATTGTAACTATCCACAAAAGGATGAAATCCAGGGAATGACAGACAGGACAAAACATTATGCTTAAAATAATTTGAATATGTACACAGACAGGGTAGATTCTATTTAAAAGTGCATATGCTGAATTCACCCATTACTTATCCTAGCGAGTAGAAAACACATCTACTTTTGTGCCCTGGTATTGAAAAATTTGTCCTATAATAAGTCATTTATGGAAGCAACATATATGGAACACACACGGATCACAGAATAGCTGAGGTTGGAAGGGACCTTTGGAGGCCCCAAGTCCAGTTCCCTCACTCAGCACAGGGTCAACCAGAGCAGGTTGGTCAAGGCTCAGCTTTTGAACATACCCAAGAATGAAGAGGCTGCAATCTCTTTAGGCAACCTGTTCCAGTGCTGGACCACTCTACAAGAAAAAAAACTGCCCTCGCATCTAGATGAGGTGTCCCTTGTGACCATTGATTTGTCCTCTCGTTTCATGCCTCCAAGCAAAATAGAATAAAGTAATATTAGATAATTCCTTGTTAAGCCGCCTTTTCCACAAAGAAATGTCTTTTAGCATTTGCTGTCTGAACTCCTGGATCTCTCCCAGATAACCCACAAGCATAAGGATGTTTGGGTTTTGCTTTCTTCTCACGTTTTTTTTTGGGATTGGAGACCACCTATTTCATGTGGGCTTTCAGTAAACTGTAAGTAATTAAGCAGAGCAACTGAAACGATCAACAGAAAAAAACTTAGTATGCATTCTGGAATGAAAAGGTAAACTTGAGTACAAGAAAAACAGATGACAAACTCCTGTAACAATAAGCTGTTAAGCTTTATGATAAATATCTAAGCCCTAATCTGGGGAAACACGCTTTAATAACTCTAAGTCACATTGTGACATGATATGGAAGTGGAATGGGAAACTACATGATTTTATACCATTCCTGTTTACCCCTAAAAATCTACCATAAAAGCTTTTTGTATGAACAGTGATATATTCATATTGAAATATCTGCACAGACCACATCTGGACTGTAAAACGTGGTACAGATTGTGTTTTGTTCCTGGACCTCTGAGAAGGGAAAGGGGAAACTAAACTCCTCAGAGCTAAAAAGAGCTGATAATCCTCATCTGTCACTAGCAGCCAGACACACCGCCGCTACAGAATCCTCACTACGCGAGCCATCATGTAGAACCTCATTCTTTGCTGCTATTGTTCGGGTACCAGGTACGTGATGTTCACAGCCAAAACATGATACTGGAAGAGCTGTGTGAGAGTGCCAAGAGCTGCTCTATTGCAATAGCAGATCACCTTGCCTCACAGTTACCAATCTTTTCCTGAGGAAAACGTCTTTCAGATGAACTTCCACTTCCTAGTTTAGCAATCAAACCTTCCTCTTTTTTCCCACTCTAGCGGCAGCTTTTCCTGTTTGAAATATTTTGCAATTTTGTTCAGTCTCCTCATGAAGGCAGGGGGTGGGGGGAGAGGGTGAAGGAGGTATTTTTTATTTTTAAGTGTGGAGCTTTTAACTGAAACTGTAATGTTCTGCCGGCATAGGATACCATAAGGAACAGGAGAGGAGACCATTCTCCAGAGGTGAGAAAACTGCTTGCTTTCTGTTTGCGCTTGCTCCACCTGAACACTTGTAACAGATTATCCTGTTTAATAGCAGACACTCCTGAAATGAGAGCCTTGCTTTTACAGTCCTAGTTTTCTGAGTCTGTAATCCAATTTCTATTCACTTCCATAGGCAAAATAATTCAAACTTGCACACGCTGATTCTTTTTACAAGCAATGGGAAGGAAAAAGGAAAATAAAAAACTGCATTCATCCCTCTAAAAATCAATGTCACGGAGAAATCAAGATTCAAAAAGCTTTTTTTTTTTCTTCTCTGCCATGGCAGGTGTCAAAACTGAGAGGATCACAAAGGAAATAGTGTGATAGGATTTCTGCTTTGCCACAAGGGCCTGCAGTATTACTTTCCATGTAGCCATTAACCTCTGAAGTAACATATTGACATGTCAACCCATTTCACTAGAGCAACACAAGAAGGATGACTCTGTGGCTAACAGAGCACTGAAAGGCAATAAGAAAAGGTCCTGCTCCTGCCTGATACGTCAACAACCTGAGGAATTGATAGGAGTGGTTGGAGTCAATGATCTGATGGGTCTTTTCCAACCTAGTGATTCTATGAATCAGGGCTAAACTTGACCCATGCGAGCCTAAGATCCACAGGAGCATTTGTTCGCGCTGTCCTGCCCAAGACACTCAGTCTTCCAAAGACGCTGAGCACCAATAATTCCTGTGAAGACTGCGTATGTGATTGTCCACGATGGTCACCAGTATCCAAGATCACACATCCAAATCTGGAAGATTTATTTTGCAGATGTAAAGGCCTCAGTGTCTAGGACTCAGAGTGTTTCTGTGACACCAGGATGTAAAATTTGTGATGGCACCAGAGGTCGCTGGCTAAGTGATGCACTAATATAGGCGAACGTGCTTCCCTTAAAGAGCTGCTTGTCTCGCAGTTGTTCTCAGACAAACATGATTTTAAAACATCCATGTAAGTCTTATGAAATAAAACCAATAAAAGCTCAATAGGCACTTACAGATTCTATTTATGAAATATTACCTTGTGAGGTCCAAGGAACATGAACAAGAGTAATGTGTGTATATACATCTCACACATGCAGACAGCTCACAGTATTGTGCAATAAAAGGGTGTATGTGGTTTTGACCTTTATTTTTCCTCATAGCTTTGTGTACAGTTTAGCTACTATATTTGATCTAATGCAAACAACTACACTACGACAGATTATCTGTTGCTAATTACTTCTGTATCAGTTTTCATTTTCCTGTTGTGTAAAGCACTGTTTGTTTAGTGTATTTCTTACAGAGATGCCAACCTAATTTCAATGAAGTCTCAAATACTCTGTAATATCAAACACAGAGTCATTGCCCAGCCCTACACGTCACACTGCAGTCGAGCGTGCCCCATCCCAGCTGGTGGGCAGAGCAGGATAGTTAGTGCAAGAGCCTAATCAGGGTTTTTTTCACAAGCTGCCACATCATTTAAAAATAACAGTGCTGCTTTGAAGACAAAGAGCAAGAGGAGGTAGAGAATCAGGCAAAGGGCTCTACTAACAAAGCACTGGGGATTTGAGGAAGAGTAATTTTGTTCAGGGTGACAGGAGCTCTCCCTTTGCTTAGACCTTGACTCTTACTGTTTAATTTGACAATACAAAGGGACTTTCTGTTAGGGTTTGGGTTAAGATATCAGTGTGGATTCGTTTGGGGGATTTTTAACACGAAGACCATTTGTTGCTCATAGAGGTATCCAACAGCTTACATATCATTCTTTCAGCTTTTTCTTAAAACCAGATTTTAAAACACAATAGGATATCTCAGAATAATAAAAAGTGTCCCCAGTGCTAGAGCACCAAGATGCTACAGCAACAGAGCAGCTGACTGTTGAAAATCCTGCATTAGACTCAGAATTAGTTCTCTAATAAACATTTTTGTTTCAAACAGTTGTTCTCACAGATCTCCATACATCAAGAAAGCAACGTGTTTCTCCCAAGAGTTCACATTTCCAACAATTTATTTCTTCCCTTACCACAACTCTGTCCATCTCTCTAGTCTCCTTGGCATCACAGCCCTTCACAAATGTATCAAACACTACACAGAACACATGGAGCACAACTGCAGCCTAACATGCGCTACAGTCCCCAATTACAGGTAAAAAGGCAGAGTAATTTTTGTGGACTTCAGAGATTCCAAGTAGAGTAAATTAGGTTCATTCCACATGAGACAAAATTATTTCTGGATCTGAATTCTCATCCGGCAGCATTCAAACTCTGCCTGTTGTGTCTAACACATGCTCAGTGGTCACGCCACTCCACTGCTGGCTAGGACAGAAATTAGACTGGGTCCTGTCCTCCCAAAATACTGCCACTTGTCATCTTTCATCTGTTCTGCTCACTGCTTTTTGCCCCAGAACTGAAGTGAATAGAAAATGGAAAGAAAGACAGGTAATTCAAGAATTTTGAAGAAGAAACCAGTTCCATGTGTTTATGGGCACCAGAGCAACCTTCATTATCCTTGGAGGCACAGGAGAAACTGAGTTTTTCTTCTCTTCAAGCCCCTGCCTCCCTGATTCATGTTACCTTTTCACCTCAGTTCACGTTCACGCAAGAAGCATACAAAAAGCAAAGAAATAACCACGTACAACTAGGGGCAGTGCCCTATTTTACAACACAAAGCAGAAGGCTGTAGGCATTCTTCAGAAACTGAAGAGCCAGCAAAAAAAGGGTGTGTTGGGGTATATGAATTTTACCTTCATAATTACCCTGTTATTTAAAGCTAATGAATAATTACTACAGCAACCTTGCCGTCATTCAGTATGCACCTACTCACTCACAGCTCAAGATGAAACCAGAGAATCACATTTGTGGCCCAATCCTCCAAATACATCTTCAAGTTCAATATTTAGTTTGCCAGCACCTCACAGCGTTTAGCACTATTTACTGAATGGATCCTCCACTCACATTCATTGGTCTCAAGCAGTTTCAAGCTTATCACACTGAAGGTTCTTTTACAGATCAAAATTCTTGGCAATTACATTCATATTTATAGTCACCTATTGATTCTTTGTCGGAATATTTTCTAGCTTTTAAGGCTTTTTGCATGTTGAACTCTCCTTCAAAAGTGCTGCTGACATGAAAAAAGCAAATCGTAAGCCCTTGACTAGTACTCGTGAGCCACAATAACTAGGAAATCCAAACAGCAAAAGTAAATGCAAGCAAACCAAGGGAGCCAAAAATTCTCACAACTTTTACAAGATTAAAGCTTTGAAAAATTAAAAGCACTGAAGGTTTCTATTCTCCTCTGCGAATCTTGCAATAGGGCCAGTACTAGAAGAGTCAAAATAGCTCTCCTATAAGCAATTTTTATCTGTGTTTGCCTTTGAAGCAAAGCACATTTTCTGACTCCTGTGTGCTCCTTTAGGAGAATTTGATTTAAAATAATGCTTGATGAAGAAAATTAGCTAGAAAATACTAACCTTGAATGCACTTTCCCCATATTATCCCCTCTCCAAGGGGAATACAGGCAAGAGGTTGATTCTGGTGAAGAGTGGTGCAAAAGCAGATGAAATCCCACTGGGACTCTGGATTTACCAGGAAGGGAAAAAAATACTTTATTACCCTAATAAAAGCAGGTAGACTTCATTCAGCTGCACTATCATCATTGAAACCACCATTTCATTCACAAAGAGAACAGAATTGGCCTGCTTTAGCAATTGGAAGGTAAATGGGGGGATGATTTTTTTGTTTGGGGTTGGTTTGTTTGTTTGTTTTGGAGACATACTTGGAAGAGTGCAGGGAAAGGCTGTCTCAGGGAGCAAAGCACTGACCTGAGCTCATTCTGAGTAGAGGGAAAAGAATGCGTTCAATGTCTCTTTTGCCTCTCTAACCAATTCTCTCCCCGGTCTGTGATATAGGGAGCCAGAGGAGAGGAACGGGCCAGTCCTTCTCTTGCCATCCCAGGACATGCACAAAAGCATCATAAGGAACAGAATCCACCACATAGACTCAACTTCACTCCATGTACAAAGAGACTTTCATGGTTCCTGCCATCACAGTTCCAGAGTTGTGGCAGAACATGCCTATTTATTAGGACTACCTGTAAAAGCATTTAACATTTATTTCTAATGCCCGTCACCTAAAATCTCTGCTCATGATTCATCCTTCTCCTCCTCAACACTGTTTTGATGGCATCTTTCACGAGGAGTTGCATTCTGCTGGCACAGTGTAAAAGCAAAATTATCAGCCATATATATGCTGTACCAGTGTAAAGCAGAGATGGTTATAAGGTACGAGATTCACAGATAACAATACAATATAACCTCTGAAATATTTTATTTAGTATTTTTTAAAACAACAAGTTCTTACAGTGTGAAGGCAGAAAATAGCCGCTGCTGCCATTTTCACTACTGCAAATAGCCTGCATCACCTGCAGGTAATCATTTCCAAGGTGGTTTGCTCATTTTCAGCTATCTTTCCAGCATTACCTTGGCACAGATATCATTCCCCACAAGAAAAGAATAGCATAATACGTTCCCAATTTTAATACTAAGAAAGCAAGCTGAGCAAAATTCCAGTAACCAGAGAGAGAATCAACCAAAATCAGGCAAAGTTCCTGGACTCCTTTACACTCTTTAGAGCAATTCTCTTTAAGCCAGCTACCTGTAGATCCAAACCTCCTCAATTTAATTATATCCCTCTAACAAGGTAAAAGTACAAGCCATCTTTGGAACTGAAACACATTATTTGCTTTGGACACTGAATTTATTTGTTTCTTATACAACCTTAGTCCCAAAAACTGCACCTCAGGAGGCCTTTCCTACGTGGAAGGTGAACCTTATATAGTTTTAAGCATCAGAAATATGTTTGACAACAAACAAAACATGAAGACAGGAAACATACATATGATGTTAAGTCAACTGTCTGTTAGAACCTGCATTTCCTTAAACCTTATGCCACGTAGTCCAGGTTCTCCACGATAACCTGAATGTCCATTGCTTTGCAGGTCTGAGCCCCAGGAAAGGAGATCAGCCAGCATCAGCTAGACAGACACAAGCCTAAACTGCCAAGTAAAGATAGGCATAAGGTATTTCCAGAACAGAGAGAAAAAAATTCTACCTGGAAACATCCCTTACAGCTGTCCTCCTTGGACTTCTGCTCCTTCAAAGGGAGCATGAGCTGTATCTGGTCATCAATTCTCAGTTACAGAGACTAAAACAAACCAAAACCCTTTTTGCTGATGTGAACCAGGCAACTGAAAATTCAGGGAGGGATTGAGGCCCCACCCTGGAAATCCTAGTCCTTCAAGCAACACCACTTGTGATACGCCAAGGATTGTAGATAGATGCTTGCATGGAGATAGGCAAGAAGTCAGCCTAAGCTGGGCAGCTTCACAATTAAGTTAACACAAGACCAAGAAAGCTGCCAAGTAGGCACTGAAAACTGATCTAGTCAGGCTTTCTGCATCAGAATAGAACTTCATTCTTCTGACCACAGCAGAACACACACACTACCAAAAACCACACAGTAGGAGAAGTCAGAATGGTTTCTTGCAGAACACCACAGGGCAAGTTCATCCCTCAAAGCTATTTCACATTTCAGACAGCACATCTCCCATCTCCTTTGGGCACTGACACCTTTGCATGTGTGCTTCTCAGTGTTAGCTGGCTTATTCTTAGCTCTCCTAAAAGACATGGGGAAAGACAGGCAAAAAAGGCCAGGCAACCGAAGCCAGTAATTGTGCATCCCAAGCTCCAGTTCTCAATTCACTCACAAAGGAAAAATAGACAGTTGAACAGGACAAACATTGCCGAATCTTTGCTATTAAATGAAACCAACTCTCATTATTTCTACACCTGCCTTGTAATTGTGACAAGCAGGGTAAATGCAAATGCACTGTAGTTAATTTTAGTTTTCTGAAACCACATAAAAATGAAGCAAAATTTGGATTTGGAATATTACCCATGTTGAAACAAAGCTTTATAGCGCCTTCCGAGACAGCCATAAAACTGTTGCTGCATATCAAAACAAAGAAATGACAACCCAGCATGTGTTAACATGGCAGCTTTACAGTACATTACACCTCTTAGCTATTTTTATAGATTTATAAGAACCGAATTTCCCTGTTGTTCTACCTACCCACAGGCACCACTGCCATGGATCTAAGCCATTCACCCACTCACTGTATGCAAAATGTTAGATACTGAGTGCCCAGGACCAGTGCGATTACTCACAAACCCAAGAGGACTGTGAAGAGCTACCCTGTGGGGAAACACCCAGGTTCAAAGCTATCATCTTCTTCCCTTAAAAATATACTTCTTCACAGAAATGCAGAAGTTCTCACAAACCACAGAAACAGCGAAGCAGCCAGTATTTCAGTTTGATAGTACATCCTAGTACAATAACTCCATATGAAAAAGGATGGGCATTAGAGCCAGGATGAACAGTTTCAGAACGCCACAGTTAGTGAAAGGTGCCTGTAACAAGCTTTATACTTGTAAGGTGAGCAAATCCATTATTCAATATCCTCAATAGTATATGCTAGTGCTCACGGATTAGGAGTTTTTGTGAAGCCTTTGTAACATGCTTCTCCCCAGCTCCATTTCCACCTGTCATTAGCTCCCGTTTCCATGGGAGCTCTCCAGGCATTAGCCTCACAAAAGTCACCTGAATTACTGAGGAACAGAGAATAAAACACCTGCAGGGATTTCACAGCTGTGCCCAGAGGTTTCAACGACTGCATATGTTATTTTCAGATGATGCCCAGCCTCCAGGCAGTTGGTCCATACGGGGCTATCCTGTTGATCTATTGTCTTTCAAGAGCCAGTTTCTTGGTTTGTTGGGGTTTTCATTACCTGACTGGAACTTCTATTTATTTCCTAGCAGCAGAGCAGAAAACTGCCTTGTGATTTAATGAGTCTACAGGTAAAAATCATTTTAAAAGACATGCCATCCTCAGTGGACTTACACAGTTTTAGATCCTGTAGGGCTTATTAAACAAAGAATAATGCATGTCACAAAAGACATTCAATAAACCAGAAGAATGCTATTTAAATGATTTGCGGGTGGTCAGTCAGGGACCATTTAATGCATTCCTGATGATAGAGAATTATTTAATACACGTCCATAAGTAGATAGACTGGGAAGTCATTTACCACCACAAGTCATCAACGCCAGACAGCTGATGGGTGCCCTATGAACTGCAAGCCTGGTAGCAACAGAATTTTAGATGATTAGAAGCCCACATCATAAAAAAAACTTCTTTTTGAGTAGTGCCTCTGAGAAACTTCAGTAGACAGCTAAAGCAAAACTGTAATGAAGACTTCAGCACCCTCTCCCCACTGAGTAACTAGGGAGCTAACTTCTGACTCACCTGCTCCATCAGAGCTTCAGGCTGCAGTCTCAGAAGCACCTGCTCTTCTAAAAGCCAAAAGAAATTCAGATTACCTAGAGAAGTTCATGACATGCATGCTAGAATGCAGCATGCCCTGCAACAGAGGAATATCTTGAATTTCAGACTGTTTGTAGAACGCAGTTTGAAGTCTATGCTACTATGAGAGAAAGCAGAGACAAGACACGGGTGGAGGGAAGGAAGGAAGGGATTGGAAACTAGCCAAAGGTGCACAGAGGAATTATTTTATTTTGGTATGATTCCAGGCTCCAGAAGAGCCTCGGTCAAGGACTCAGTCAGCTTCTGTACATTCAACTACTTTTTAGGGTGAGAAAAAACTGCATGGATGGCGTGCTGGGTTTTGAGCAAGGAGTTCTGGTACTTAGTGTGGTTACCAAGTATCTGAAACTAAACGTAAAAAGGAATTTCCCAAACTTCAGTCAAGATACACTTTAATTTACAAAACCCTAGGAAGAAAAGGGATCCACCCATACTCCCAATCTACAAGCCTAAATAACACAAAGATGATCATGCAGATTATTCCTTTTTAAACAGGAACAATCTACTTTTCTAATTAGCAGATATAAACAAGCCTTTTGCCTCCTACTTTCTTGGTTTATTTCCCCCACCCCAACCTCACCTCCTACCTCTTTGGGGCTGAGAAAGCCTTACTTACTGTTGGGTATAAAGCAGACATGACACCTGCAAAGCTGAAAATTTTCATATTTGCTTGCCAAAGACTAGTAGCTCATATCGGGAATACCTGGAACTACAGGGGCCATGAGCTAGAGTACTGGGTATGAAACTCAGAGAACTCAATCTGACCCTCTGTTCTGCAAGTCGTCTGCTGCAAACTCACCTGGTCAACCTCCCCTGTTACACCACCTACCCCAGAGGGTTCCTGTAGAGCAGCTGTGAGGCATGCTGAGGACAAGGGAATGGATGCCAGCAAGGAACTGCTCGGCTCCCTGTCCGCTGTGTTCCTTTCCCTTCAAGTTAATAGGGATTGGAGCAAAGCCTTTTGTAATGAACATAAAAAAAGATGATGAGTTGGCCTCAAAGCAGTAATAAAAAAAAATTTAAGAACTCTTATAATAAAAAACACATTCATATAACTGGGTTTTATTATTTCCCACAGTTTTATTTTAATACATGACTCAGAGTGTGGAGACGAAGGTGTGATTCAGACCAATAATGGGACTTTAAAAGCTTGTGCCACAGGGGTGGGCTAGGCCCTTTGGTTGCCATTTACAGGAAGCCCCTAGTCAAACAAAACTACTCCCCAGGTCCACATAGGCTTTGTCCACATAAGGTAAAGCGTGCATGAGGCATGGTGAATACACTGGGAGGAACAGGCAGGAGATGCATGTATGTGACCTCAAGTTTGCACTGGGGAAGCTCAAATCGGTTATTAGAAAAAAATTCTTTACCAAAAGTGATGAAAACTTGGAACGAGGTGCCCAGGGGAGTGGTGGAGTCTCTATCCCTGGAGGTATTCAAAAAGCATGTAGATGTGGCACTTTGAGGTTGGGCTGATGGTTGGACTTGATGATCTTGGAGGTCATTTCCAACCTTAACAACTATCATAGAAAATGCTGTGACCAGAGACCAGCAGAAGCCAAAGCACTAGCCTTTAGATGCTGCTGAGCATTGGCAGCAGCTAACATCAGGTAGCAAAAAGAACACTTAGATACACATTGGTTCTTAGTCCTTGCAGAGTATTTAACCATGCCCTTTAGACTTCAGAAGGCTGAGCACCCTGAAATTCATGGACTTCACAGTGCAATCAACAATCAGTGCTGTGTAAACAAAGAGAAACAGGTAAAGCAGATGTGTTCAGGCACAACAGTAAGCATGTGTTCACCCAGCACTCTTGGCTTTGGCCTTCTACACCTGCAATTGCTCCACTGAGAATACTCAGCGTGTCAAAAAATTAGACTTGCTCCCTCTCCTTCGAGAGGTCATCTTAGGAATTGTCAGAGAAGAGCAGCAGATGTTGTTTGTGAATTCAAGGAGTGTACCAAGCCTCAAAATGAAGCACAGCACTCAGCCATGGCCAAGTTAAACAAGAATCTTTGATTTGTCACTGGCTTCCCCAAAGCCCCAAAGATTTGCTTTGAGCTCAGCTTGAATGGCCAACAACTCAGGTAGAAAAACACCAATTTGTCTGAGCTGTCAGTGGCTCCCTAAGCTATTCCTGAAATACTACAGGACTTGACTCAACAATTTGAGACTTTCCAGCTGAAAATCTTCCATGTGCCACAGGCTGGCTGTGGTTCCAGTTCACAAAACACTTAAGCATGTTTCACTGAGAGCACTAGCTAAACAGTCCAGTCCATCATCCTATAGTTCCACACATGATACAAGGACTACATTATAACCATTTTCAACACTACCTACCACATTGCACTGGACTTCTGCACCTCAGTGCTTTAAAACTGGCCGCAGTTGGATGTTTTGCTCTCTTGAGTCCGATTTCCCAAGAAAATGAGGTTTTGTAGTCATGCTATAGGTATGTCTGTCTGTCCAAGTCCTCAGAGTTTGAAAGGAGGATGAAGGTAGTCAGAAGGCATGTAACCACGTATGCAGAAGGTCAAGATAGGACATCAGGAAGAAAGAAGCCACTGAAGTTAGCGCGAGCTGCAGGACATGAAGACATCCTGCAACCACACTCATTGCATGAATATACACAATGTTGGAAGAGAGATCAGTGCGATTACAAGTAAAAAATTAGCTTTAGATTCTGGACCTCGTCTCCATTAGAGATACAGCCTTTCACTAGCTGACAAATTCCCCTTGTGTTGCCTTATTGTGATGTGCAGACAGCAAGTGAATACCAACATCTGGCTTAAACTGCATCTTTCCAAGATGTTGATGTGTTCACATGAAGGATGATTGGCCAAATGCACACACACAGACAACCCCAGCTGCTTTCCAACATAATCTCCTTCTCCATTGGCAAGTGGCTCCAGAAAGAAGAAACATGCTGCCTTAGAGAATCTTCTGCTTCTACTTGCATTTGTGCAGGCTGCTCCCTGTTTGATTGAGAGCCCTCTGCACTCTCAGTAACCCTACAGAGAGGTGCAGCCAGAAAATCTCACCACACCCACCCACCTCCTGAATTTCATCAGGCAACACCCAAAGAGCCTAACCCCTTTCCAGGAAAAAGGGCAAGTAGGAGAAAAACCGATGCTATCATCAAAACTGTTTGGGATGATGCACTGCACAGCAAATCTTCTACTCCTGTGATGATACTGTCAAAGCTTAACAAAAAAAAAAAAAGGCATCCCCTCCCTCCTCCACTTGAAAGAGCCCACCAGTGATAATCCCAAAGAATAATACAGTACGTAAGACTACAAGGCTCTAGACAGATTGCAATGAGAAAGAAACATCTGGTTTGCAGATAGGCAACCAAGTCTAGAGAGGCAAGAAATTTGTCCAAGATCACTTAAGTGCCAGTGCCTGAGCATCATTCACCATTTCCCAGGCTGAGGTACGGAGCAAATGCGAGTGAGAAGGCTCACTGGCAACCCTACCTACCCATGGCCTCCCTGCTCCCATGCAGCTCTTCTTTAAACACAAATTGTTTTAACTGGGAACCATACAAGGCTGGCAGGTTATAAATGACTACTCAGTACTGAAAGAAAACACCACCAGCAGTTCTGCAGCACTCTTAGAGCCCATAGTCTCCAGGCCACGCAAGGAAAGAAAGGTTTGGTGGTGCTAGTCTAGTGCATTCGAGTAGGGCAGGTGTACAGCACTACCCACACCTCCCTCTCGCTCTGCCTTGTGCGTGAGCAAAGCTCAAAAGCAACCCAGTCCTTGCTGTCCGAGTGCACCCGTACCCTGCAGCAACCAGAAAGGAGGGGTGGGTGGATGACCCGATGTACTTGCGAGAGCCTGTCATCCCTGTCTCAGCAAATTTGGGGCCCGAGTTTGTCATAAGTGGGGAAGCCAAGCCTAGATTTGAACCTCCTTGCAGCTCTTTTTTCCCTGTTTACTGGAGAAAATTATTTAATAAGAATTATTCCAGCGGGTTTACAGTGTAGTTTCTGTGAACTATTAATAGTTAAGTACTGGAGGGAATGCACATGAACTCTAAGCACAATGCACTTAAACCAAATATACATTTCTGTCTGTAGGAAAGCTCTTCATCTCGCATATAGAAGAGCTCCAGGATAACAGGATTATCTATTTTATTTTTTGGTTCTCAGTGCGAATATTCACCATTACATGAACAGCATAATCCATGTTCAGACTTTGTTATTCTTCCCCAAAACAACAATATTGTATGGCTAAGGAGTGTTATTATTTCCTTACTATTCCACATTGCAATAGACACCAACTTACTAACAGCAAAGGGAAAACAGCTTTTTTAGGTCTCAAAAACTGTTAGACAACACGGGGTGTCAAACTGGCTTCCTCATTCTCTGAAGTACACACCCACAAGTCTCTGGGGCCAGACGGGGTTCACCCAAGGGTACTGAAGGAGCTGGCGGGTGTGCTGGCCAAACCCCTTTCCATCACCTTCCAGCAGCCCTGGCTGACTGGGGAAGTTCCACTGGACTGGAGGCTGATGTTGTGCCCAGCTACAAGAAGGGTGGCAGGGAGGATCCAGGGAACTCCAGGCCTGTCCGTCTGACCTCAGTGCCAGGGAAAGTCATGGAACAGGTGATCCTGAGTGCGATCACGAAGCACATGCAGGAGAACCGGGGGATCAGGCCCAGTCAACACGGGTTCACAAAAGGCAGGTCTTGCCAAACTAACCTGATTGCCTTCTATGACAAAGTGACTCGGCTGCTGGATGAGGAAAAGGCTGTGGATGGATCTTCCTGGACTTCAGTAAAGCCTTTGACACAGTTTCTCACAGCATTCCGCTATGGAAACTGTCACCTCTGGCCTGGACAGGCACACACTCTCCTGGGTGGAGAGCGCTTATTCTATGAAAATAAGGTTCTGCGGTGAAGTCTCCACCCTAAGCTACTTGCAGCATCCCTGTGAAGCTCCTTGTGCAGCTCTGTTGGACACCTCCAGTTCCATCTGTGCAGCACAGGCATGGAACGCACCTTTGCAGGAAAAGGCACTAGAGGAGTAGCTGAAACATCACAGCTTCTTACAGAATCCCTGCACTGGAGCAGGCACTAGGAGCACACCTTGTCTTCCAGGGAAAGCCAACAGGATAATGTAAAGCCTCTCACCCAGGGCATACAGTTCACAGGCCCTCTAGAAAGACGTTCCTCTCTGTTTCTCAGCTGTTAGTTAACACCTTCCAGCTGAGACCCAGTAACTGGCTGTGTAAGCACTTCAGTTCTAGGGCAAAGTCAAACAAGTTGGTTCAAACCACTGCCAAGTGGCTCAGCTAACTTGTTTTATTTTGTCCTGGAAGGCTCAGGAGTGCTCACAGGTCAGGAAGAGTTGAGAGGGAGCTCCAGAATCCTGGACGAATGGAGTTACCCGACATCCAAAACAGTCCCTTTGAAGAAAGGGCCAAGACAAGTTAGGTTGGTTAAACACTACTGACTTTGATACAGTCAATTATCAGAAAGAAAGCATTCAAAAAGGCATCAGCCTGCTCCATTATGTCTCAGCGGTAAATCTCCAGACTAGCAGCCTGGCGATTTCCCCTGGCTTACCAACTACAAGCAGAGCACTGCTCTGCCCCAGTACCACGCGTGCAAGCCCACAGTGCAGTGACACAGCCACACACCATGACTTGGGTCCCCACAGAGAGCAGGGTCCAGGCTCCGCTCCCCAAACGATTGCAGGAGCCTACAGAGCACTCAAAGATCATAGCCAGCAAATCCCAATCACAGCCCTGTGATGCTACCAAGATAAATCAGCAGGAATGATTTCAGGCAACTCAAACACCATCAGAGATAGAATTCCAGAGCTAATGCCATTGGAAGAACTAATACTAAGTGAAGTTTTTAAAACAGACTACACCTTTTCTTTAAACAGTGGATCACAGTGATAATAGTTAGCCTGATTCGAGAACATCCACCTCTCCATTAAAATTGGGCTGTGCTCCAACTGGAAGAGCACACAACAGAAGAATCCCATCCTCACCTAGATTCTCATCCTCCTTTTTTCCCATTTTGCTTCTCCATGACCGATGCAGGGATACACAAATGTACGGCACAGCCTAGGCTGGAATAGGTTCCAGCCACCCCCTCAGACGTTCCACTCACTTGATAACGAGCTGCTCAAAGTTGTGCTCTGCAAACACACTCTGAAGGATGATTACATTTTTAATGACAACATGAACCCAAACCCACTTCAACAAGATTTTTACTAGTACAGTAATCTAGGTGCCAAACTGAGAAACAAGTTCTCAAAATCACCAGCACAGGAGGTGATCCCTGCAGCCAACTCCTGCATTACAGATCCAGCGTGCCATCTACTGGGCTTCCTCGGGGATGACAAGAGCCCGCAGAAAGGACGATGATTCGAATCGTGGTTTTAGTGTCTGATAGGGAACTTGCTTCCCCAAAGGGGAAGTGGTAGGCATGAACTAATTTCCTTTAAACTAGAGCTTTTAACTCTGCCCAGAGTGTCACGTTCATAAGCAAGATAATACAAAATACAAGCCAAGTGACAATTGTCCTGTTACCTGCGTAACTGGTTTAAAAAAAAAAACAAAAAATCCCTATCAAGGTAATCATTCACAATGCACTGACAAATGAGAAAGACATTTCAAGGTGGGTCCTCCTGGAATCTATCCAGGGAGCAATACTATACATTTTGACTGACCAAATGAAGACTAAGAACTTGTGGAGGCACCAAACTGAGAGCAATTGCAAATGCAGAAGTGAGGAATAAAACACAGGATGATCTCAGCTGACTAGCAAAACAATGTAAAGTCAGGATGATGATATTCAGCTGAACAAGTAGTTCTAGAAGGGATCCAGCATGCAGATGCAGAATAGGGAAGGACAGGGTAGGTACCAATACAGCGGGAAAAGGATCGGGTGGTAATTTTCCTTCTGAAAAGGATGTGAAACAGGTTACGGTGAACCTCAAGATAAACGCCTAAGGCAACAGCACAATTGTATCACACACTAGAAGTCCCAAGCTGGGAGAAACATCTCTTGTGATAAACAGAGGTGACTGTTCCAACCCAGTCAGCAGTTGTGATGCATTAGCTTCACTATTGTGTCCAACTTATGACACCATCTTCAGAAATCAAAGCCAGTCCAGCTGACAGCAAAAAGAACAGGGTTTAGAAAGCATGTCCTTTGAGGAAAAGGAAGAAGTCAGAGGTAATTGCAGTCTATAAAAGATGAGAGTAAAAGAAGCATTCGATCAACTGATAAACCAAAGCATAACAGAGAAAAAAGTAACAGTTTTCCCAGTGACCACAGAAGAAGAAGAGATAATCCTATTAATCACAACAAAGACCGGTGATTTAAGAAGAGCTTTTGAGTTGTTACAGTGGTGGAACTCTGAAATACTCCAGTGTTGTCAGAGATCTTCAAAGAAAATGCATAAAACAAATGTTTGTTCCAAAATTGCTTCTCCTTTCACATCCCTTTCACCATTGCATTTCAGTGTACCGTGATAACAGGAATTGTACCAGTGCTTCATGGAACTAGGTGCTTTCAATAACCTTGGCTCTAGAAACCTCATTCATCAGCAACCTATAAATAGCTGTTCACACAACCTACTTACACTCATCTGTCTATGAGCCGTCATGAAGTATCTTTGAAGGGGTGATACAATTTCAACATACAATGGCCCACTTATACAGGTGGGAATGTAAAAATAGAGTTTTTACAGAGGTATCTAAGTGTCTGGCAGTTCATGGCTGCTGAATAATTCACCTAAAAGACAGCAAACTCCCTGGTCATCATAATCTACTGAAAAAAACCTGCTGCTCAAAGGGGGCCTTACGCACAGTGAAGTACCTGGCCCCAGCTTCTCTGCACACTGGAAACGTTCAGCCCTCTATAGAGACTGTGGAGGGAGTCGTTGACACCAGGCAAGGCTCTGCTGTGTACAAAACCCACGTTCCTCCTAGGGGAACTTGAAACACAGTGATACCACCTGAAGGATCTCCTGAGCTTCCTAAATCATGGGGTTAAAGTTCTCAGATCTTGCAGAGGACCATGAAAGGGTGGCATCAGTCAGCCTTACCTTCTAGGGTTCATCCCAATACCCAGCGAATTCAATACATTATAAAATTCAAACGATATAATTCATTGTCAGAAATAGATCAGAAAGCTTTGCAGAAGACCTGACCCTCAGCCTGCTTGTCCAATTATCTCTTCTTCTCGCTTGTATTCTTGCTCTTAATCCTAATAATCTACAAGTTTCTGTCCTGCTACAGAGAGGTGACAAAGCAGAGATGAAGAGCAACCCTACAGCAGTGAGACCCTGCAGCCCCACCCCAGCCACCACCTCCAACGTGGGCACATCCACAAGGGCAGCTCAGACCAGAGCTGCTCATATTTTGTATGGACACAACAGGACTCCCACAGACACTATTCAACACGGCAAACCTTACACTCAAGCTTGTTAGGAATGAAGAATCCCTTTACAATCCCATTATGACCTAAATTTCCTTTCGCTATAGCCAGTCAACCCACTGCTTTATTTAAGGTTATGCTACAATTTAGTTTATCCTTCCAATTAACTGTTTCCCAGCTGTTGCTCATGAGACCCCATGACATTCTGACTTGAATTATATTTTAGAAACTATGGCATGTTCTAGTTTTGGGGGGGGCTGGTTATCTTTTAAGACAACAGAAATTTGTTTAGGTGGATAGAAAACCAGAGCAATTCTGGAAAGAACATCTACCATATAGTCTTTATGGTTCTTTAACTTTGTTCTCTTCCCATACCCTTCGTACATTAAAGGCCACATTAGTCTGAAAACTCAGCCACAGCATCCCTTTGTAAATAGCATATTTAATCCTCTTTATTATTTCATTCCAAAATACAAAAACCAAACTGCATTGTTTGCTTCTCTTATTTTTTAGACCATAACTAGCAATGAATGAAATATCTGGTTCCAACAACTTTAATAATTTCCGTACATTTCAGAACATGGAGAAAACGAGGACAAAAATAGCAACAAAAGAGAACACATAGAAGCTTCATTGCATCCTCTGTGCAGTTGCTATGCAGCAATTGCCTTCCTACAAAGAACTTTGGCTTTTTTGCTTACTAACATTTCGTCATTCAAGTAGATACAGTATGTTCAGACCCAAACCAATTTAAAAGTAGTCTTTGCTTCAAGAGCTGTCTCAGATAACTACTAATTAGAATGTACATGCCCTCCTACTTGCTCATTTTGGAGCTATATTAACAATAGCACAGAATATACAACCTAAATTAGCAGCCAACACTACCACAAAAGGAGAAAAGTCCTCCCTTCACCCTCATGCAAAAAACCACAGTGAAGCAGGCAGGCACTCAGCCTTAAAAAAAAAAAAAGAAAAGAGCATTTTTGGCAGTAAGTGTGGGCAACCTTTGTCACTGCTGTCTTTTCCAACAGGTTTCTGGCCCACTGCTGTTTTACGCTCCTGTGTTTTGCTACGGATGTGTGCATATCAAAAGCTTACGTTGTAAACAGCCACCTGCTTACTTCTTCAGCAATAATAAAACATTTAAAACTTTGAAAAGGGAATTCATTTATGCACACAGTGGGAAAACAATCAGTAAATCAATGTTCTTTATATGGATTTAGATAATGAATTTATCCTCTTTCCAAGGATAAACAAGGAAAAATTAAGTATTCTCAGGGGTCCAGGACTACAAGCCTTCATTAATTTACCAGCGTAGATTTCCTGGCTGTATCCCCTCACCCACAGGCATTTTCCCATACACCACGTATTCAGGCTCATGTGGCAGGAGAGACTGCGCAGCCACCATCCTCATCCATCACCAACACAGCAGCACCCAGCAGGGTTTGCCCACTCTCTTTATTACCCACACTACCTGCTAACAAGGCCAAACTCTTTTCAAGCTTATTGCCCACACTAGGAAGTGCATTCTGGCAGAGATATCACAAACAAGCAACTACCATAATAACACATCGTGAGAAAGAGACAATCAAACATCACAGAACCATAGCATGATTTGGACTGGAAGGGACATCAAAGCTCATGCAGATCTAACCCTTTGCTATGGACAGGGGCACCTTCCACTGCATCAAATCGCACGGGCGAAGTGGAGATTTCCCTCTATGGTTCTCCTGCACCAGTGCTACTCTTTTAGCCTTGTTCAAAAATTGGCCAGACGTGAAACCGGATAGGAAGACGGAATGCTCTTAAGGTTCCGCTGCTTTTCTCAGTTTCAATGGTTTGTTGGCTTTCATACCTAAAGAGAGGGTTTTTTTATGCTTTTCTATTAGGTTTTTCCTTTCTTCCTGTAAAACACTTGAAAATATATCATCAGAGCCACCTACTTGTGCCTCCTGGCTTTCAACAAGGAGGAACAATTACTGAACAAAATATTTATATCAGCAGGCAGAGCACACACGTGTATATATACATTTAGTATTTTCTCTGGCAAAGCCTTTAGCTGGCCAGAATGTTTGAAAAATAAATAAAATCCTGTAGCTACTGCACAGCTGACTTGAAGTAGATTATCAGAGGTAACTGAATTCTAGTACTCATTTTCATCATTCCACAGCCAGCATGCACTGTTCCTCACTAATCAGCATAAGAGGGCTGAAGGGGATTTATATCTTCCACATAATACCACCACAATTACACATATTCCAGAGCAAACCAGCATTTCTACCACAAAAGAAACCAAGTGCACCATCTTCCTTCTAAGAAGCAATCATTTAACAGATTCTGTTGTTGTTCTGTAAAGGTGAATTGATCCTAAAGTTCATTAGCCTCTTAGAACTCAGCAATACAGTTTGCAACAAAGTTAGCAACACCCTTCATCCCCATAATTCTTGGGGTTTATTTGGGGTTTTTTATGAAGTTCAATCTAATTTTTTTTAGCTTCTACAAAACAGATTGTCACAAACATCTTTCACAAAGTAAATTAGAACATCCATATAAGACTTGTACAGAGAGACTTTCAGAGTTACTATAAGCTACCTGAGTTGCTACCAGTGGAAAACATAGTCCTGAAACAATCATTTAAACCACCTAGAAGAAACTCCTAAATCAGGTTACTTCTTAATATCTGAAACTTTTTTTCTAGTCTTTCCATTCCTCATCTTTCAAAGGGGAACAGTAGAACTGTTTACCTAGTTCAGAAAGTAATTCTTCCTGTAAAATGCTTCCTTATGAAAAGTATATAGTAATTCAATAAAAGGACATTTTAGAAGTAGTTAGTGAGGCAGTTCATTTAGAAACAACTATTCCACAGAGCAATAGATCAATTCAGGAAACAAGTCTCAGCCTCCCAAAATCAATAAGCCGTTCTATAAGAGCAACAGTGTGTAGCAGCTTTGCAAAGTAAAATCACTTACGATTATCAGCTTTGTAAGAACAGCCCACTGACTTCCTCCAATAACTCGCCAGTTTTCAGGTCACACTTTTCATTCTAAAGTCAAACAAAATCAGACAGATGTCACCTCAGAAACTTCCCATCTTCCTGCACTGAGGTGAAGAACCAGACCTCTCTTTTCCCATCAACACCACCCCACCACATTCAATTTACAATAGCAGCACTCATTGCCCCACTGATGCACTTTACCTCCTTCTCACACCTTCCAGATAATCAGCTCATGAAAATTTTCTCCCGCTTGCACTTTCAACCAGGTCACCCATATGGAGGATCCTCCCTGAACGCAGAGGTGCTCTCAGGAAAGCGCTCATCTTGACTTACAAACAAGGAATAAACCAGGCATTGCCACTAATAAACCCTTGATTGTTAGCACCTGAGGGAAGAGGCCAGGATCCCAAGCTATGATTTAACGATCTGATTACACCTGAGGCAGAGAAGACAACATCCACTGCCATCCTCATGAAGGCAGTTTGTTCACAGGGCAAAAGATTTATGAATTGCTACATGACATTATTTCCTTACACTTACCTTGGTATTCCTATGTTCTTGCTGTAATGAAGTGTCCCAACGTTTATGCTCTATCCTCTGTGTGAGGAAATGAAATCGTTATTAATTCCTTAAGCCTGGCACCAGATGACTCCAGCTGCAGCTTATCAGCAGCCTGATGCCTGCCCCTCAGCTCCAGGCTCCTCAGCACCAGCAAGTGCAAAAGGAGCTGCTGCACACACGGGCTGGGGGGCTTGACTCCTTTCAGAAAGCTTTGGAACAAAGTAGGAAGGAGAAGAGAAGAAAACAACAAGAAACGTAAATGCAGAAGTCAACCAGTGAGTGTCTGGGCATTGCTGTGTTGATTTTAACTGTGTTTGCTTGCCCACATGCCGCCAGTGCTGATTACCTGCCATAAAATGTTTTTTCCCTTTAAACTATTGCACTACCACAACTAATAAAGCACCACAGTAGGTGGACCACCACTGGGAAGATTCAAGTAGAGACAATCACAGCACGGTCGGTGTTGGAAGGGCCCTCTGGAGCTCATCCAGTCCAACCCTAAAGCAGGTTGCCCAGGAATGTGTCCTGGAGGGGTTTGAATTATCGCCAGAGAAAGACCCCACGCTATTCCTGGGCAGCCTGTGCTTCACCACTCCTTCAGTAAAGAATTTTTTCTCGATATCTCCTAGCGCAACTTGAGGCCATTTCCTCTCATCCTATAACTGGTAACTTGGGAGAAGAGACCACCACCCACCTCAGTACAATCCCCTTCTGGGAGCTGCAGAGCACAATGAGGTCTCCTCTCAGCCTCCTCCTCTCCAGACTGAACAGCCCCAGCTAAGCCCACATGGTGTCCTTTGATGCTTGGCACCTCCCGAGTATGGCTTCAAGTTGCACCAGGGTGGGTTCAGATCAGACATCAGGAAAAAATTCTTCACTAAAAGTGTTCTCAGGTGCTGGTAGAGGCTGACCAGAGAGATGGTGGAGTCACCATCCCTGGAAGGATTTAAAAGACAGGCAGACGAGTTGCTTGGGAATCTGGTTTCGTAGCAGGCAGGTACAGATGGATTTGATGATCACAGAACCAAAGAATGGTTTGGGTTGGAAGGGACCTCAAAGTCCATCCAGTTCCATTCCCTGCCATGGGCAGGGACACCTCCCACTGGATCAAGTTGCTCCAAGCCCCATCCAACCTGGCCTTGAACACCTCGAGGGATGGGGCAGCCACCACTGCTCTGGGCAACCTGGGCCAGGGCCTCCCCACCCTTCTTGTGAAGAATTTCATCCTCACACCTCATCTCAATATTCTCCCTTCTCATTTCATGCTATTCCCTATGTATATCTATACCTATCCCTACATCTCTATCTATGTCCCTATCTCTATCTATATCCTTATCTGTACCTATATTCGTCTATCTCTAATCTGTATCTATATCCCTATCAATATCTATAACGTTATGTCTATATCCATATCCCTATCTATATCTCTATCCCCATGCCTATATCTAAAACCCTGTGTCTATATCCATATCCCTATCTATATCTATATCCCCATGCCTATATCTATAACCCTATATCTATATCCCTACCCCTATCCACTTCGCTATCTATATCTCTGTCCCTACATCTCCACCCCGTCTCTATCCAGCGGGATGTCGGTGCCCAGGTCAGGGCTTCGGAATCCTCCGAGTCCCTTCCGAGCCCGGCCGTTCCCTGCCCCTGGGCCCCGCGGGGCCCCCCCGGGGATGCGCTCAGGCGCCTCCGCGAGGTGACAGCGCGGGGGCCGCGGCGCCGGTGACACCCGCTGGGGTGGGTGTCCCCCCCGGGTCCGCCCCCCCCGCCCCCCGGGTTCCCCCCACCTCCAGGTCCCCCCCTCCCGGGTTCCCCCCCGTCCCCCCGCGCATGCGCGGCCGCGGGCAGCAGGGCGCGGGCAGCGATGGCCGGCGGGGAGCAGCGCGGCGCGCGCGAGCGGGTGGCGCTCAAGAAGGAGATCGGGCTGCTCAGCGCCTGTGCCATCATCATCGGTAACGGGCGCGGGGCGGGGGGCCGGGGATGCGCAGCACCGTCAGGTGCCCCCAGGTCTGCGCCCGCTGCCCGCTCGAGCTTTGCGGCTCCGATCTCCGAGGCGGACCTCGAGGCTGGTGCTTGCAGCGGAGACTGCGGCTCCTCAGAACGAGAGCGGCACCTCGGGCTGCGTCCCAGCGCCCAGCAGCCCGACACGAGCCGCGGGTGCGGAGCTGCGGGAGCTGCAGGTGCGAAGTTGGCGATGCAGGAGCTGGAGGTGCAGGAGCTGGAGGTGCAGGAGCTGGAGGTGCAGGAGCTGGAGGTGCAGGAGTTGGAGGTGCAGGAGTTGGAGGTGCAGGAGTTGGACATTCAGAGTTGGAGATGCAGGAGTTGGAGATGCAGGAGTTGGACATTCAGAGCTGGAGGTGCAGGAGCTGGAGGTGCAGGAGCTGGAGGTGCAGGAGCTGGAGGTGCAGGAGTTGGCGATGCAGGAGTTGGCGATGCAGAGTTGGAGGTGCAGGAGTTGGAGATGTGAAGTTGGAGATGCAGGAGCTGGAGATGCAGAGTTGGACATGCAGGAGTTGGACATGCAGGAGCTGGAGATGCAGGAGTTGGACATGTAGGAGCTGGACATGCAGGAGCTGGAGATGCAGGAGTTGGAGGTGCAGAACAGGCAGTGCAGGAGTTGGTGATGAAGGAGTCGATGATGCGAGAGTTGGCAGTGCAGGAGCTGGCAGCGCAGCCGTCAGCAGTGAAGCGTTCTCCCGCTTCCCATGCCTGCTGATAGCTGGCAGATCAGTGTGTCAGTGTCTTTTCCGACAGACCTTCTGGTTTGCATTTCCGAGCTGCCGGCCAGTGGGACTGAGCCTGCTTCTCCCGAGAGAAGAACGGGGCCAGGCTGTGCTCAGCACCGTCCCTCGGCATGCTCTGTCGCTGGGGCTAGAGAACTGGGGGCAAACCACTGGGAGCAGTTTCCCAGCCAAATACAAGCACCATAGTGAGCAGTGAGCCTCGAAACCCCAAGGCAAGACCCAGCCACTGCCTTCTCCACTACGAGCTGTTGGAAGGACTTGCTGTGACAGCAGGGTCCCTGGCAGCACGGGGAGATGGCAGTGGGCACGGCAGGAGCTGCCAGATGATGCTCTCTATTTTTCTTTAAATGTTCTTGTACCTTATCTTTTTTCAAATAGCATATAAAAGTGCTGCTGATACAGAAAATATAAGAGGATATTTTTGCATTATCAAATAGAAGTTTGATGCTGTGATCGCCCAGCATTACACCAAGCGTTCTGTTTTAGGTGACTGCTCTACAGTTCTAATCAGCTGCAGGGAATTAAAATCTTCTAGTAATTAGTCACAGGAAGAGGAAACACAAGGGAGTATTTGGAAAATGCTGTCAATATGGGCCTATAAATATGTGATTAATAAGCTCGTGCTTGCCTTCTATATATTAATTCTGCTTGTTTAAAATAAAGTATTATATGATTTGCAGTTGGAGTGGGGGAGGAGGTCAGACTGTTTTCCGAGTGCTCCCTAGAACAGTGAAATGAGGTGAAAGAGAAGGCTTGGAGATGGGATGACCATTATCTGGTATGTTTGAGAGTATTCCAGTAATGTCAGCCTCTCTCAATATTTCACAGTCCATGAGGAGCCTGTGAAACTTCACAGTTGCATCTGGGGAAGTAAAAACTACCTCTAGATGCAGCTTGAACATCGAGCTTAAAAATTACAGGCTTCTGGCTGTTAGAGCTCAGTGTGCCCTGTGAACATGGGACACGTCCAGGTTGGGGGAGCAGGGACTCTGCTAGGGGAGGGCAGAGGCAGCCCTCACCCTTCCAGCTGCCCCGCAGCTCTTCGTAGTGTCTGCTGACTCCCTGCAAAATAGGGGTTCCTCCAGCCTGCTGCCCATGTTTTTAATTATAGGGCAATTTTCTTAGTACTTTTACAACAGAGATACTTGTCGACATGCTGAATTGCTATGCCATCTTAATACATCCATTCCTTCAAATTTTTACCGGCACTATCTAGAGGTTTGAAAAGCTTTGCCCTAAGAAATACCAGTTCCTCTAACAGAAAATGTTCAGAAGAAATAGCAGAACAAAGTACATCAAATTAGGAATACGATATGCCTGTGCTATATCCATCCCATGGGATGGTCCCTCAATTTCTCCCAGAAGCCTATCCTGTGTTACTTCATTATTTATATTTTTATAATTTGCGTACAAACAAGTCTAATTAGAGAAGAAAGCTGTTTCCAAAGGTTGTTTCATGTTGAGGCAGAAGATCGGATTACATCCTAATGTAAACGCTGGTACTCAGTACAAAAACTTAGTGTTTTTAGTGCTGAAGAGAGACTGATAGTTAATGACTGTAAAACTGAACACAGTGTTTACTAGTAGTAACAAATCTTTCTGGCAATTCATCTCTGCCATAGACCTTTGGAAGGTGCCCGAGACTTGCTGTAGCACAACCACTCTGTTGAACATAACTCGAATTGTTATATATGACAAAAACAAATCTCTCCAGGCTGCAACTATTAACCATCTCCTAATGTACCCAATTACACTGCAAACAGAGCTGGCTAAAACTCAGATGAAGTGATACCGCTTAAAAAGTAGTAACATATGTGCTTTGTTATCTACATAAGTTACAGATACTATGTAATTGCTTGAAAACCCAGTTGGTGTTTATTTAGCAGACACAGAAATTATGTATATTTAACTCGGTTATTATACACACTGTCTATAGAGCTGGCTTTATCTCTGATTTGTAGAGCTACATGTGTAATTAAGATTATTTCACTTGTATTTTTTCTATGAACAGAAGCATTTGAGCTATACAGAGAAACTCTTATTCAGTGCCTTCAATGAGTGTTTTGCCTGTGTTGATGAAAAACTAAGTAAGAAGCTCCATGACTTGGCTCTGTGTAGTTTCTACCACATTCCACTGTTCTTTAGAAAAGTACAAGAATTAGAAACAACCGCCTGATTAACGTCTGATACCAACCCGGTTCTTTTGGTGTGAATGAGAAAATTCACCTTTCTGACATTAGAAAAAATACATTTAACAAGAGATATTTGACTATTTAATACAGACCAAGTAGCTTTATGTGAAAGAGTTAAATATCTCTTTAAACATTTGGTTATGCAGCTTGTAGAACTGCGTGGAAGTAGCTGTAGTGAGAAACCATAAAGACACTTTTGAGGCACTTTTGAAGACTTTTTTCCATGTAGTCAAGAGGCTTAGGCTCAGATTCAAAACTACTGAAAATTACACTTCCAGGTTCTGTATGAACATTAAAGAAAGGAAGAACAAGTGCATACTGCTTAGAAAGATCAGACCCTGCGTTTTGAAAGAGAGGAACCTAGGGACGCCCGTTGAAAATGCATCATGCAAGTTATATGGTGTGATGCATCTTAGGAGCGATACCGTGTTCTTGGAGGCTGTTCCAGCATCGTTATCTATCAGAATCGTTTCAGGTAGCCTTCCACCTGAGTTGAGGGAGCTGCGAACAAGCTGCAGTTTCACTTGCAAGTAAAAACCATGGCAAAGTTCAAACCAGGCTTGGTAAAATTCCAGGGAGATCCTGCAGCTTCTCTGTGCTAGCGGCTTATGTCTGAGACTGAATTTACAGAGGGAGGCAAAAAGAAGCCTAATTAGAAATTCCTGGCAGGGGAAAAAAAAAAAAATCAAAACTAAAAAGCCTTAACTTTGTGTTTTTCTTAATGAAGCCTTTCTGGACATAGAAAACACGTTTGTTTGTCCCCAGATGCGCCTTTCTGCTGCAGTCTGTGTCCAGGAGAATTCAGCAGGTGAAGTCCCTCATGCACAACTTGAAGAGCAAGACCCAAAACAGCAGCAAAAAAACCCAAAATAAAAAATGTCAGCATGAACAAATCCTCCCCATACAATTTTCAGGAACAGTAGTAGGGCATAATGAAGATCTTTGGCAAATAAACTCAAATTATACTTTATAAAGTCAGTGATACTTGAGTAAAACTTGAAACATTTGTAGCACAATTCTGTTCCCAAGTTAGGAAGTGCCAGGTATTCACTGGTGGGTTTGGTTTGGGTGGGTTTGGTTTGGGTGGGTTTGGTTTGGGTGGGTTTTGCTTGTTGGGCTTTTTCTTTTCCCTCCTGCTTACCTTTTAATAAAAGTAGAAAGTTCTGATTTTGACACAAGGACTCAGAAGGCTGAAGTGATGGGTTTTCTGCAGTGGATGTCAGTATTTTAGAGACCCTGCCACAGAAACTCTCCTTCTTCCTTGACAGATGAAAAAACAAAGGTAGCGTCCTCTGGTAGTGTCTTACTCCTGATCTGGCAGGACAGTGCCTGCTTTCAGCAGTGCCATAAATCTCCACTCGTGTTCCCTTTTCCTGTGCCTTGCAGCTCATTTCCTTCTAGCATAATGTAGCCCTTTTCTGTTGAGAAAGTCTGTTCTGCTTTGGCAGGCTCACAACAAGCAGAAATGGTTTGGTGGCGGTTTAGCTTTTTTGTGTTTGGAGCTTTTTGTGTGCCAAACTTTCCCTTTCAAGACCCCGGGTTTTGTTGGGCTGCGGGGGGAGTTTCTACTGGCTGCCACACTTTTTTGTCATCTTGATTGCAGCATGATAAAATGAGAAGACATTTGTCTGCACCAAAGTGCCCCAAATATAAAACATTCCAGTAGTGTTGGGGTTTTTTTTCTGCTGGTCCTAAAAAACCCAGAAGTCTCCCGGAGAGTTCTTTAGCAGATGTTCCACAGCAAAGAGCTGGGAGCCAGCAGTCCAGCATGGACTGAGCATCTCAGCATCCTAATTCCTTTCTAAATGCCTGTTATCCGTCTCTGTCTAGTGAGAAAGCATGGAGAATGCGTAAGCCCAGTTCTCCTGCAGAGGAAGGGAATACAGAATTGTAATTGCATATTTTCATGTGCCAGCCTCTACAAAACATCTTCATGCAATATTAGTTTATTCTCCTGATGTGTTCTTCTGGCACTGGCCTCTGCAAGTCGGGGCTGAAGAGCAAGATTTGAGGAGTGGTTGTCTACAAATTCCCATCTTCAGGAACTTGTAGATTCTGGTTTTCTGATTTCAGGGTGATGAATGGCCCAATCCAGCGTTAGGGTGAGCCAGTTAAATTCATGCTCCTGAATGTGGTTCATTATCTTTTTTAGAGACAAATTCCACTTGATCTCGGAGAAGAAATGTGGAGAGGAATAGACTGGTGATATTTAAGCCTGAGGAATTTATGTATAACTGAGTAATGGAATAACCCCCAAGGCTGAACTTCTCTGATTCACCTAACACTTTCTTTAGAATAGCACCAAAACTTACAGAACAATAAAAGCTTTCTGCATCTGAAAATTGAGTTGAAATTTTGTATCAAATCCTTAAATGCCATTGTAATCACGCTTCAGAGATGAGGCTTCAAGATCAGTGGTGTAAAACATAGCATTAAAAATCAGAAGGAAATTAAAAGACTTCAGAAAGGTTACCTCTGACTCCAAGAAATAGGTCACTGATCTGGATGAGTGG
This sequence comes from Clamator glandarius, assembly GCA_033459285.1. Lineage (NCBI taxonomy): Eukaryota > Metazoa > Chordata > Aves > Cuculiformes > Cuculidae > Clamator > Clamator glandarius. Next base: position 882,831 of record JAUNZM010000463.1, on the reverse strand, counting down.
CAGTTTTTCTGCAGTGAAAAATAAGATCTCTTTCATCAGTTACATGAAGCTGCATAATCTAGATCAGGCCAAACATCTTAATATAATATACTACAAAAATGATGTTTGAACAGTATAAGGAATTTATTTAAAGTCACAAAAGCCAGGAAAAATTGAATTAAGGAAGAATCTCATTCTGCTAAATACCCTGGGTCAGAGAATTAAAATCCACAATGTTATATGGTCTATGACAATGAATATCACAAGGCTGCCCATCACAAAACCTCTAGTTCAGCTGGGACACAGGAGAGCTCAGAGGTGTTAATTATGCTGCATTGACTCTGGGTCAGATGATGACACAGGGATGAGCAGTCAGGCTAGAAAAAGTTGCTCTCTGAGTATAGAGATGCGTTCAGACAGTGGAGGAGAGTTGAGCTCTGAATACTGAAATGCCTCCCTATAACTTAAGCAGTTTTGCAAAATGGTCTTTGCATGTGAATGCTTGTGCGTGACATCATAAACTACAGGTCTGACAAGGCAAACCACTACTTGGCCAGTCTCTTGTAGTGCCTGAGGCTTCCATCTTTGTGCAACCACCGTGAGACAAGGAGAAAAAACCTATTAGCACATGTCTTATGTGATGGGTTTTTAATAGTCCCATGCTGTGCTGTGTGATCGCTTCTACTCAGACCCCACGAGGAAGGCAGGTTCATCCAGAAGAGTTTTCCTTGCCTCCCTGCCAACCCGTGCCTTGCAAAGGATCAATATGTTCTTCTCCATAAATCTGAAGATAGTGACTGCCAAGAATATGAGGACTTACAGCTTTAAGCTGTGCACTTTTATATTATATAACCTCATCCTTTTGTACAAAGCACCCAAAGGATCAGTTTTTCTTAAGGAGTTGCAAGGAACCGACAACGAAGAATGAAAATGAGGGGTTGCGTTCCTTCACTGGATTACTTCAAAATTCTTTAGCAGCTCTCCTGAGATCTTAATAGAAGCTTGCTTGGTTTTAGAGACGTCATCACAGACTATATTTCATTTCCATTTCCCCGTGACTTTTTTTTTTCTCTGCCCTATTTTGCTAGCAGACTTATTTCTGTGGTAGCTGGGGTTTCAAGCCTTCTTTTATCACTAATTTTACATGATGCAGACAGTTCTGATGTCCATGAAAGGGAGATGAACCCATTTCAGAAACAGCATTCTAGGACTCCATAAACACAAAAGTTTCATCGTTTCTGATACTCTTAAAACTTGAGAAGCCATAAATGGAAAATTATCGGCTCTTTTTATAAGTGTCTGAAAGTAACAACACTAGTTAGTACAAGAGAGCAGAAAGTATTCAAGCCTGTTAAGCTTCCAAATACTCTACTTAGACTCAAGTAAATTAAAAAATAGCTGAATCAATATTTTAAAGAATAAGGGGGAAAAGTATTTGGTTCTGGGTGGTGTCTTCTCATGCCTCGCCTTCAGCTTGGAAGGGCTTTCTGTTTGTGTGATAGAATTAAATACTTGTAATTAAAAAAAGCTGACTAACTGCTTTTTGTGCTACTGCTAGTAGATCTTGTTGCAATAAAGCCATTTCTTAGAGTAAACTCTGCCAGAGACCAGTGGGACACAATGTCTACATATTAGTTGGTTGTGGACACAGCCAGTTCCCTAGCAACGCATTAAGATTTAAGCAGACTATTACAAAAGGTACCCAAATCCTGTACATATTATGAGTGCATACAGAAAGAACACCCCCCATTTGCACGCTTGGGCTCCCGACAGAAGATTAAAGATGCTTTTCTTAACAGGTCCCAAGTCCCTCAAATCCTACCAAAGTCAACAAGAGCAGAGGACTTCACTGCCTCATAGGATCAGGCCCTAAATTAATTTAAAGCAGCTAGGCACAAAGCAGTTTGATCCTTTATTACCCACATACCTGAGCGAGGCTGGTGGTCGTACCATGATGAAGGTGGAAAAGAACGGATCATACTATGTCCAGGTTGCACAGCACAGCAGGGAGCGATGGGGACAAGTGTGATGCGTTCTCATTAATTAAATCTACAGGGGGCCAGTCTTGTCCTTTTGCTATTAATCCAATAATAAAAACAGTTGCCATTGACCAAATGTGGTCAGGGCACAGGAGATGCTCCAGCGTCCCAGTTGTCCTTTGCAGCAGGTAGGATTTGTCCTCCCAGTTTTGGAGACAGGGTAAGTGGTTTCATAGAGACATCAGTGAGCAACTTCATCTCTGGAGATGCTTAATTTCAAGAGACGGTTGTGGTATTTCCTAACATAGGATTCATATGTACAAAAGAAAGATCTACAGTAATATTACTAACTCTTCAGAGTTACAACAATTTCAGCGTTTTCCTTATACTCCCAGATCACAGATATTTAAGAGCTTCAAGAAGAGCTGCCATTTCTTTTGGAAACCAAGATGATTGTAGTTCTTGACAGTAAAATTATCTAAATGTATACTTTAGAAATAAAGTCAAGATACAAGTCAGCACCAGTTTCTAAATATGTGAAGATAGAAGTGTATAAACTGATATGTATTTGTAAATCTCATTTAATCTCAGGTTGAGCTAGTTACCAGAGCGCACTTAAAATTAAGTGCAAGGTTTAAATCCAGTATCATTATGCAGTAGTTGTGAACGCCCTAGGAAGTATAAATACCATTTTTTTGTATTTAGATTCTACCTCAGTTCATCGACCGTAGCGTACCACAAGCCTATCTTTGTATTCTTTGCTAAAACGGAGACAAAGCCAGTTAGAGAGGTGATGATACCAAGCTGAGAGGTAAAACAAACTACACCTGAGTTTGCTAACACAGATTTACAACCAGAAGAACGTACACTTGAGAGCCACAATGATTTCCAATCAAGGAGCTGTGAAACCTGCCAGAACAGCAAACTTTGCTAAAGAACTCCTGTCTTGCTTACATCTCCATCCAAAGTAAGGTTGTCTTGAGATCCCAGGCAAGAGCAATAGTGCTTGTAGGAGATACTTTATCAATCTTTCTTCCTAGTTACGTAACCTGAGTAACAACACAACAGCTGGTATGTTGGGATATATTATGACTGCTGTTTTCACATTGCTTTGGTTTAAATATGTGTTTCCTGGAATTTCAGTTCAGAAAGGCATTTTCAACTTTGAACACCTTTACTGTTCAGGACAATGCTGAATACCAGGCTTTACCTTAAATGTTTGACATGCTTAAATTCCCATTATGCTCCTTCAGGGATGAAGGATCAAGTGATGCCTAGTTTAGAGATGCTCTTTTTAATGGATCTCAGGTTATAACGTCACCAGTATCAGTAACTGCTGTCCAGTTTTCCAGACTATTCAAGTAATCTGTTTACAGTCACAATGAGCAAGAAAAATAAAGCTAGTGGGGGGGAAATAAGGAAAAATTTAAAAAACACAGCATTTTCCATGAAACAGCTTATGCTTTGAAGATGATGTGAGGGTCCCCGCCATCGGCATGAGCAGGGCTGAAGAGCCTGAGCTGGCAAAAGCTGTGTCTGTCGTCCTGTCCTTGTCTGACCCACAGCACTCTGCAGCACAGCTGAACTCCCTGCCTCTTACTAAGGCAAAGTTGCTGAGCTCCACAGCGGCGTTTTGTAATTGCTTTTCTTCTTGATAAATACTGAAAATGATTGCAGGTGCAGAGGGCACCCTAAGAGCCATCCCAGAGGCACAGCTGTGGCTTGTGGGATTTCTCAGCCAAGGGATAAACATCCAATCAGCTGCATGGGCTGACATCTGCCTCTTAAGCCACTGTGGGGGGACCTTGCTCCACTATCAGTTGCTCTCCTTAAAATGAGGATTTATCTGGTGGTAATCAGTCACGCAGTGTCCTGGAGAAGAGCACCACCTCCTCCAGCGCCCGGGCAGGGCAGGGCATGAGGAGCTGCCCATCACAGGATTTGACAATGCGTTTCTGCTGTTTGCAGCTAAAATTCCAAGGCAAGATATTGAGGTCCAGAGAGCACAGAAAGCGTGTCAGACAGATGGCAAGGGCTGATACGGCATGAAGCTGCAGTGTTTATAGAGAGCAGAGCGCAGCACTACACTTTCTTACCAGGGCAACCCAGTCATTTTACGAACATTAGAGGGTTTCCTCTGCCCCTCACAGCACTGAGGTAGGTTTGGCATTCAGTTTCCCTTTGGAAACTAGAGGAAGGGTTCACAGAATGACAGAATAACCAGGTTGGAAGAGACCCACTGGATTGTCGAGTCCAACCATTCCCACCAATCCCTAAATCGTTCTCCTAAGTACCTCATCCACCCTCACCTTAAACACCTCCAGGGACGGTGACTCAACCACCTCCCTTGGCAGACCGTTCCAATGCCTAACCACCCTCTCTGTGAAGAATTTTTTCCTTATCTCAAGCCTAAATCTCCCCTGGCGGAGCTTGAGGCCATTCCCTCTCGTCCTGTCCCCTCTCGCTTGGGAGAAGAGCCCAGCTCCCTCCTCTCCACAACCTCCCTTCAGGTAGTTGTAGAGAGTAATAAGGTCTCCCCTCAGCCTCCTCTTCTCCAGGCTAAACAGCCCCAGCTCTCCTAGTTGCTCCTCGTAAGATTTGTTCTCCAGCCCCTTCACCAGCTTTGGATGAAGCATTCTCTAATGCCACAGGAGTACGTGGCTTCAGGGGTCGCAGCAGCACCTTTATGTGCAGTTCCCCAGTCAAGGGGGAGTTGAAGCCCCTGTTCCTCAGCCCCTCACACCACTGTTGGTCACCATGCCACGGGACCCACCAAAAAGGAGTGCTCTGCTGGAGCTGCCTTGCCAGGAACCCTGCTACAGGTCAGGGAAGAAGGTAGGAAAGGGTGCAATATGAAACTCGGCAAAGGTGCCTGGTAACAATCCCTGCCTGGACACAGCCTTGTTGGGGCTCGCTCAGTGTTTCTCCTTTGAGAAAAAGCCCAAGGGAAATGCCCCCTAGTCATAGAATCAGAGACTAGTTGGGGTTGGAGGAGACCTTAAAGATCAGCTAGTTCCAACCCCCCTGCGATGGACAGGGAACCCCCCGCTGGGTCAGGCTGCCCAAGGCCCCATCCAGCCCAGTCCCTGGAAGGCTTTTCCCAGTATTTCTGCCTTATCTGTGATATTCATTGCGGCGTATAGCGGAGGAAGGGCACGGGAGGCTGAGGTCTGCTCTCTGTGGTAATGAAATGCAGCCCACATATCCCAACACTGGCAAGAGAAGAGGAGAACGAGTCAGAAGTTAAGGAAGTAGAGAAATCAGACCGAGTACAAGAGTCAGAACAGAGGAGCAGGAAATAAAGCCACGGACTGTGTGCTTGAAAAGGGCAGACAGAGCCTGCAGCCCCTGAAAGGAGTAGCAGAATAAAAGGAGTTCTCAATTTAGAACAACAAAAATCCTATCATACAGGTTTTAACTTCTTCTTTGATATAAACACATTGCAGCAGCGTTACTCAAATAAACGGAATGACACCGTGCGCTAGCAGACGTCATCTTCTCTGTTATCATTTCACATGCTCCTAAGCAGGCACCTCCTCCCCTTTCTCTGCAGGTGGGACCTCTCCACATGTCATCTAAGCATTTGGTCCCCAGCGCACGGTGGCATTGCACCCGCGGGCACAGCCGCAGCTCGGCGCTCAGCGGGGCCCTGCACTTCTGAACAGGCAAATCTGTGAATTAGTCTGTTATAGCCAGTATCTGCCCCTGGGTGTGCTGGGAGAGCACGATGCTTGCAAGCCAGACGATGGGATTGCAGTTTTTTGTTGCGGGAGCATGTGCATTTGGCTCCGAGTACTGCAGCGCTAATATCCTACATCCTATCTTTTGCAGTGAGGGCTTTACACTAGAGAGGTGCCTTTCCTACAAGCACAGACAGCGCCTGCCAATATCCCCTCTTTGAATGCTATTCAAGCAGCAGATTATTTTGTGAGAATCACGTCACCAAAACTGAGGCTTGAAAGCGTTCTTGATGAAGTTTCTCTCCATTAGCCTAATTCTGGAGAAGAAAAGCCATTGACAAATTGTCGGTAATTTTACACAAAGAAGAGAAAAGATCGTCCCTTTTCAGAAAGGCAGAAATTTTAAACCATATATTTTCTGGTTTTAAGCACTTTGGTACCTTGGTGGAGGCTGGGTTCTAATGGCTGGAGCATGGGCAGCCTGGTGTGGTTAGCAGCAGGCTCCAGCTCAACAGCAGAGCTGCAGTCCACGATTGCACCTTCCAGGTTTCTGAGTCCTGCTTTCCTCTAAGGCTGCTTTCTGCTACTGCTGGAAAGCGATTCCAAACTAACAGTCGTTATTAAGCAGTTTATAGGCCTCAAGTCAGAGCAAATGTGCAGCTTACTGCTTTTAAAGAACTAAGGAGGACTGAGATCAGCAGTGCTCACAAATTTGCTTTGATTGCTCTTCAGGCAGTACTATAAATTGCAGGCATCATTGTGAGCATGCTGCACCTCATTTCAATGTGTAGATATTACATTTAAATATATAAATATTAAAATGACTGGCACATCTCCCTAGTATCATATGCAATACCCAAATCTGACCCTAGTATTGGGACAGACCATCACGCCCTCTGTAAGACCACAACTGTGATAATTCTTGAAGTTATGCCTGAAATATTTACTCTCCTTTACTCATTTTTCTGTTCTAACTACACCTTCATTGTTTGAAAAACCTGGTTCTACAGATCCTCATGGACTACATCTCTGTTTTAGTGCTCAAAAGGCAAATATTTTCCTTATAAATCTACAACAAGTTGAAGAAATACCTTTCTCAGTATTTTACGTAGCCTAATTTTTAAATTCTTTAAAGTTGGGTGTAGCATAATCAGCTCACAAATTCTTAACCTGGTAAAATCTACTTGGAATGCTGGAATTACGGTTTATAATGACTGGTCATGTTCTTACTTGCTAGGAATTTTAACATAAATATTTGAACTGAAGTCAGATCTTAAGATCATTTAATTTTGTTAAATACCAATCCCCTGTAGACATTAAATTATCACTATTACTTTTATAGCCAGTTTTCAGGTTTTCCTTTGCAGGCATATTATCAGAGGGGGCATAATTCATTTTCCACTGCTACAATAGTTATATTTTTTACTCGCATAGGAAGTTAAATTACTATAACTTTAATGCCAAGCTCTATTATCCTTCATCTATTCTTCATTGAGAGTTTTCTGAATGCTACTTAAAAGCAAAGAAATTCAAGGTCATTACACAAAATATCTAAAACACTGACGCACAGCATAAATTCATGCTTCACTTGAGGTTAAGAAAGCGCACTTGGGGTGTTTGCTTATTTGAATTTAGCAGAGTCCCTTTATCTGAGTAGTGTTCTGCTATATTGATGCAGAACTTCACTTTTTCTGGTTTAAGTGTCACTCACACTTATAATGCCTTGTATGAAATGATAATGATGCAGAGAGGAGCAGGGCAAAGGAGCACCTTGTGCCCGTCCATCCTGGTGGTGCCACGGCGTGGCTCGTGCAGCCGTCCCGCTCCCGGCAGCGCCAGCGCAGGGGTCAGGGCAGAGCCTGGGGCTGGCAGAGCCTGCCAAGTTGATTGACGGCAAAGAAAGAGAGCTGGGGGACTGCCTGTGTGGCCACAAGATCTCCAGTTTGCACCAAAACCGAGAGATGCGTATGTGACTTCTTGCCTGGTTTGGTAGGTGTGTCAGGCCCTGAGTTCACAAACAGGCAGTGACAATCAAAACGCTTCACTAATGTCACAATTAGCTGAACCAGAGGCTGCTTAGTTTGGCAGTTTGCTGCTACATCTGTTTATAAACAAATACCCGCAGTGAGTTACATTATTGATGGGATCTACCTCATATTTCAGTTGGGTTTAATTTGTAAAACATGATCCTTTTGACTAAGCTTTTGCTGTTAAACAGTCATCTCAATTCCTCACAGTATTTCATACTCAAATAGGATATTTTTATTTATTAACGCGCAGGCAGGGTGCAAAGCTTCAGCACTTGTTTATAAGAGAGCTATTTTAAGCGATGAGACAGCCTATCGTCCTGTTGGCCTGTACAATGTCTGCTGGGCTGTGGGAGTCCCGAGAGGATGGGACTTTTGCTTATCCTTCTATTCATGGCTATCGGTGAAAACTGATATATCAAAAGAAAGCTGTAACTGAACCCAGGACCTGCCCTGGTCCTGCTGGCCACACCGTAGCTGATCCAAGCCAGGATGCTACTGGCCTTCTTGGCCACCTGGGTTCGCCGCTGGCTCACGTTCGGCTGGCTGCCAACCAACACCCCCAAGTCGGTTGACCCACGTTGAGCTTCCGAGTACCAAATCCTGCGGACAAAAAGAGCACTCGTGGAAAGCAGGAGTCTGGCAGGATTTATGCTCATGAACCATACCCAGTCTTTCCAGAGTGCTGCCCGCTGAAATCCCTCACCAACCAGTCATAAAGTGATTTACCTGACTGGGGCCAAAGAAAAGGCATAGAATTACCTTGTTGTTAATATTTCACTTTGTAGGGGAAAGAGCTGCTCTGACAAATTTCTAGCCTATATTAGACCCATTCAGAATTTCAGATGTAAAATATAGATCTTTAATAAAATCACAAGCAGTAAAAAGGCAAAAGTGATATTTTTCTTTGCTAACCACACAGGAAATTGCTTAGTTTTATCAGAAATACTGTCTCGAAGTACAATCAGCATGGCCATTCCTAAAGAGCTGCTGAATACTTTCAACAGGCTGCAAGATCCATTATTTTTACAGTCTGCATGAATTATGTGCTGCAGATAAATAAAAGATGCCCTAAGGACATTTTATGCTAAGTGAATATGCAAAGTATCACCAGGTCCCTTTATTTTCTCACAAGCACAGTGATATTTAGTGTTTTCCTTCAACATGCAGTTCTTGAAGCATTTTAATGAGAATTCAGCTTTTGTTTAAAAGATGGGATTCAGCTCCCATAGTTACATTGAAAAATATCAAAACCAGACCCCAAATGCACTCTTCTGGTTCAGAAGCCAGCAGCGAAGTGAAAACCCTGAATTTTTCAGTAAAGCCCCATGCCCTGATATTCTTGTCAGTACCACAGTTCCAGAATCATAGGATTGTTAAGGTTGGGAAAGATCTCTAAGCTCATCCAGACCAACCGTCAGCCCAACCCCACCATGCTAACTAAACCATGTCCCAAAGTGCCACATCTACACATTATTTGAACCCCTCCAGGGATGGTGACTCCACCACTTCCCTGGACAGCCTCTCTCAGTGGTTGACAACCCTTTCCACGAATAAGTGTTTCCTAATATTCAGTCTAAACCTCCTCTGACACAACTTGAGGCCATTTCCTCACATCGTATCTTTAGATAAAGGACTGGAAATTGGGAAGGACAGGGCGGGGTGTTTTGCAGTTCAAACATTAGTTTCCTTTTAGTTCAAAGAAGTAGTTTTGTAGCAAGAAACTCCAGTAGAGAGACTGTGAAAGAGCAGAGAAAGAGTGTGTTTTACAAGAAGGAATTAATTTTCTTCTTCTTTTCATGTCTTGGAAGAAAACATAAATTCTGTGAGCATCAGAAGTACCAGCACTAGCAAAGCCTAAACATATTGTCCTCGACATGGTGAGTGCAGTAACGATTCTCCTTGAACTGCGCAGACAATTTCTTTCTTGTTGTAGAGTTGCTCACCAAATTCCCTCCAGTTCCTGCTGACCAAAGGTTGCTTAGAAATACCCATTGGTAGGTAAACCATCTGCCTTACTGCCAGTTCTTCTAGGCTAAGAACATCTACTAAAGAACTTGAAACCTCTTGAAAACTCTACTTCTCATCAGGCACCTTCTGATATCTCATTGTCATGGAGTATTTCAGTATCTCCACCGTATCTGGTTTTGTATGTGTCCTACACTGAGTGAAGCCAAGGTACTTCCCAGGCACATTTCCCACACTCATGGCAGATTTCCATAAGAACGTTTTGTTGTTGGAAGAGGCGTGGCACTTGACTCCTGCTGACACGGCGTTTGGACATGTTGCAAGAGTTGAAATAATAGGAAACCCGTAATGACGTTCAAAGAGAGTTTTGCCTTATCGTGTATTCATTCATGAAGGACATTAGATATGTTTTAAATATTGTTAGCTACTTGATTTCACAAAAGAAAAAAAACGCTGTGAATGTTTATCTGAAAGGACCATCCAGAAGGCTGCCTCTTCCTTCTTGTCATGCTCCTTCAGACAGCTGCGCTCAGAAAGCATTATCTTAAATAAAAAGAAGTACTAGCTCTTCCAGCTCAGTAAACTCGCACACTGGGGCTGCTTCATCAGCCTTGCCGTAACAGGAGGGCGTCACTCTAACCCACGCTGTGCCACCCACACCCCCTGCCCACAGTGAGCTGGCTCTGAGTAACAGCCGTGCTGCCGATGCCCCGTGGTGCCCAGCGCCCAGCCAGCTGGGGTCAAGCAGTGCCCCTTCCTAGCAGCAGAAACCCGAAACACAAAGAGAATCAGGGCTTCGACAAGGCCAAATGCAAGCATTTTTAAAAAAAAACCTCGCACTGTAGACTTTCTGTCTGTGCATCGTGATTGCTTTTTATCGCTGCCTTGCCAGACGGCTGCCGTCACCTTATCTCTGCAGTCACGCCTCGCAGGGACTCGTCTCGCTCATCTCAGCGTGCCCTTCTCAAGGTGCTGCTGCTGCTCGTTTTTCCATCTCCCAGCCCAGCCCCACGCGGCACAGGGCTGCGGAGATGCCGTGCTGGAACCTTGCACGTCAGCCGCAACATTTGCTGGATCTCTTGTCTGCTCTCGTTTCGGGGGCCGCCACACCGCATTTGGATTTTACTCTTTCTCCACATACTGACACAAGGAAAAGGTGACAGCGTGGGGGTGGCAGCTCCCACCAAGCGCTTGCTGGAAGATGGGTATTTGCATCTGCTGTTTGCTGCCAAAAATAGCAGCAAACCTGAGCTAAGGTGAAAGACGGCACCGAGCAGGAGGAGACTCATTTATGGGCTGTTCCGTCTGTGGGTGCCTCCAGTTTGTTCAGTATTGGGGTTGCTGGAAAGGAACACTGCCCCATCCCAAAGAGACAACTAAACCCTGCAGATCAATTGTGGTGGAAAGTGAATCACACAGAATCACAAGGTTGGAAAAGATCCCCAGGATCATTGAGTCCAACCATTACTATCAATAACTAAACTATGCCTCTCTGCACCTCATCCGCCTGTCTTTTAAACACCTCCAGGGATGGTGACTCAACCACCTCCCTGAGCAGCCTGTGCCAGTGTCCAATGACCCTTGCCATGAAAAATTTTCTTCTGATGTCCAGCCTGAACTTCCCCTGGAAGAGCTTGAGGCCATTAAATAAAAAGGTATGCCCCAAGTTCAGTGTGCTCCCCGAAATACCACCACCTTCCCCCAAAACTGAAGTATTTTCAAGTGCACTGACCTATAAAAAGTAGAGATACACGGTTATCTGTGCTGGCCTGTAGAGGATCATTTTTAAGGGTCCTTAGAACTTCACGCGTTCCTCTATATGTGCGAAGATAACTGTTACACCTGCAGCGCGCACAGCAGTGCCAGAGGCTTTGTCAAGATAGCTTTTAAATTCCTAAGGCAGGTATTTCTTTTTCAGCTTAAATTCAAGATTTGTTATAGTTCTTGAACAGGGCACAACCAGTCTTCCAGAACGGCGTGTTTGTTTTAAATATTGCAACACTTCAGCCAGCAGGAAAAACTGTGAGCAAAAAGCCCCATAAATTTTACCAGATATTATGCTTTAGTGATACATTAACTCCTCATCCATCTTCTTGAAAGAGTTCACCACTCCATTCCAGCCCTGTAGCTTCCCAGGAGGGAAGACCCAGAACAAATCTATTAGCGATACGAATAATATTGTGCGACTCATCCTCATCAAAACCCTTTTTTTCAGCACAAGCTGCCGTGATTAATGCTGGAGCAGTGGTTAGGGGTCCCTGTGCTGCTACAGCTATAGGATAGTGGTATTTAATTTTACTGTTATTCCAGTATAATCTCGCTTTGGAAACATCTACATCCCTCATCTGATTTTTTTTTTTTAATGCATAGAATCAGAATCATGGAATGGTTTGGGTTGGAAGGGACCTTAAAGATCATCTAGTTCCAACCCTGTGCCATGCACAGGGACACCTCCCACTGGATCAAGTTGCTTAAACTTCATCCAGCCTGGCACTGGACACCTCCAGGGATGGGGCAGCCATGACTTCTCTGGACAAAATAAATTGATAAAAATTAATGTTAATTGATTTTTAACATTTGAGACTTTGAGATGACTTTTCAAACACAATCTCAAATCTACCCTGGTCCTAAGAGCACCTCTTGGCCCCTACGATATAGAAAATGCTGCAGAGGGGGGTTTGACTTCCCAGCCCTCCTGAAGATGGCCCTTAATCTTGTTTAGTTTCTTCTCGGGGGAACATGAAAATCTGCATTACGAAGACGCTGCTAACTCCTTTCAGTGAATACTTAGGCCTTGTGGGTAACAGAAGGAAGCTGTCTGAGATAGTGCCACAGACACCAGTTGCCAACAGAGATGCTCACCCAAGTCCTGCTGCGCTCCAGCAGAGCTGAGCACGCGCTTCCTATCCTTGATTGCTGATAAACAGCAACGCTTTCCTCAGAGTATAATCAGATTAAATACAATCAAGCAAAATCTGGGAGAGAGGGCATGAGGGGATTTTGGGTGGTTGGGGGCTGCAAGTTTGTTTGCCTTTTTTTTTTTAAAAAAAAAAAGTGCGTTTCTCACTTTATTTTACTCACTGAAAATTTTTTATGCTTTCTAGGTAACATCATTGGTTCTGGGATCTTTATTTCGCCAAAAGGAGTCTTGGAGCACAGCGGCTCAGTGGGACTCGCTCTCGTTATTTGGGTGCTTGGCGGCGGGGTGGCTGCCCTCGGCTCGCTATGTTACGCCGAACTGGGAGTCACTATCCCCAAATCGGGAGGGGATTATTCCTACGTTACAGAGATTTTTGGTGGGTTAGCTGGGTAAGTACCCCATCTCTATAAAGTAATTTGAAAACAGGTCTATACTGAGTATATTCAGCGTGGAAAAGATATCTGACATGGAATAGACAGGGAACAATTGTCAATAAAATGCTTTTGCAAATTGATTCTTTCTGTTCTCATTAGAAATACCAGTTGCCCTTTTGCAGAGCTCCTAGTGCTGCCTTCCAAGGGAAGGACACTTTCACTTCCCTCTCTGACTCATTAAAGCCCGTGACAGGAAAGAACGATGCTGTAAATGGTCTGTGTCCAAGTGGCATTCCTACGTGCCAGCTGTGAATGCTCAGTACCCTCAACTGAGAAGCTCCAGGCATCAGGAGGCCAGGCTGGAGCTGCTCACCAGACACCAGACCTGCTTGTGGTGCCGCTTCGCTTACTGCAACTGCACCAAATTACAAGTGTGGAAAACAAAAAGGGGGCAATGCTGACTCAGAGGAGGATTGCTCTTTGAAAACACCACTAATAGAGTATTCCGGCTAAGGGAGGAAGGGACAACGGAGGAGAGGTCATCATTTATATTTGATTGTATTTTTATTTTTTTTTTTTTTGTATTCAACAAGAAAATGCCAGCCTGTACTCCCAGCTCACTAGAGAAGCACTGAAACTTGCTGTCCAGCGGGCTCATTTCAAAGAATCATAGAACCCTTTGGTTGGAAAAGACCTTTGAGAGTCCAACTCTACCTGTCCACTACTGAACCATCCCTGAGCACCTCATCTAATTGTCTTTTAAACCCCTCCAGGGATGGTGATGCCACCACTGGCCTGGGCAGCCTCTGCCAGTGCCCGAGAACCCTTTCAGCGAAGAAATTTTTCCTGATATCCAATCTGAACCCACCCTGGTGAACTTTGAGGCCGTCTCCTCTCATCCTTGAGAATAAAGAGGCAAATATAGAGGCCACGCCATGTGTTGGAGATTTATTTGTAAAAAGTAAGCACCATAACTGCAAACTAGGGGAGAAGCAAAAAGAGAAAAGACTGTTCCTTCTCACCTGAGATGGAGAACAAGCTCCTAACAGTGGAACCGGCTGCTGAGCTGGAGTAAATTAGCACAGGCATAACGCCAGCAGGCTTTTACCCTGTGCCGTGAGCTGCCCCTGTGCCTGTCTGCCTCAGCTCGGTGCTGCCCAGGCACAGCCAGCACCTGTGAACAAGCTAGGTGACAAAGGAGTCTGATCATTGTCAGACTTAAACTGCTGCTTTGCAATAGTTCCCACGAAAGTGTTTTTTCAGTCAGAAGAGTCACTCCTCTGCACAGAAAATTACACTGGCATCGCAGCACAGATTTGAGAAAACAACAACATTGGCTTAGTTAACCAAAATCCCAACTCATCTTTACTGAGGTTTGTTTTCGCGCTGGGGGCAGGAGTTGCACAGCAAAGCCCCTGCTTCCCTGGGGCTCTGTGGCCAGCGCTCAGCACCTTCCCTCATTGCCTGCTCCCGGGATAAGGGTCTGCAGGCAAAGACCAGGAGAAAACAGAACTGCACGAGCAGACAGAAGCGCGGTCCTGGGAATAGCGCTGTGAGGGAGGCCAGAACCATCCGAGTTTCACAAAACCAACAGAATTTCGCTCTCTAGGGGAGAAAAAGCAAGTAATTGGAAATCAAGTATAACTGAACCTGGCTTTAAGTCTTCCTCGCTCCCTCCCTGTGCTGCATTTGGAGAAGGGGCATGGTACCAGAAAGCACCAGGCTGTAGAATTGCTGTAACAAACCACACACGCTGTTTGATCGCTAGCTTGGTCGCTACCCAGTATTTATCCAGGAACGCTCCCACCTCTCAAAGCAGGGAGCTCTCTGCTGAGGCTGCGGCTCACTCAGTTTCCAGGATTGCAGTACTCGAGCAGCATGAAAAAAAGCACCTCATCACCTGAAGGGCAGCAGCGCTCCCATTCTTGCTTTCCAAAGAGACTTCACCTTTTCTCCCAAGAAAAATAAACCGTGAAAAAAGCATGACAAAGGGTTGCCTTAGATAAGAAGCCTGCAGGTAGGTATAGAAAGCAGGAGGGCAGTCATATTTTCCAGTAAAGCCAGGCAGTTCAACTTTCTCTTCTGATTTAATCCTTCTGCTCTGCGAAGAGCACCAAGTTCAGCCCACAAAGCCATAGTGCATCTGCCAAAAGATTTTCTGAGCTTTTCTCCCAATGGCAAATCTGGGTCATTTGGCCTATTCGCACAAAGATGTTTATTTGATTGTAACAGCCACTAGAGTATTACACACCCCAATTTCTGTGCCTGGCTGTATTGATATTTAGTTAGGTAAATAAAGATATAAAAATTATAACACTGCGAGGTATAATGTACAAAGGTGAATGGAATAAAAGAGAGAGGCAGCAGAGGGCCATCTCCTGAGCTAGCAGAAGCTCTGGCTGCAGAGCAGCAGCTCTGCTCCAAGTCCAGGTACGTGTAGAGTACACTTCAGTGCGTGAAATGCTGCCAAAAGCCCCTGCGATGGCAAAACTCAGCTGGAGATCGTCCTGCAGAAGGGATGCTCCCCAGCAGCTCCACCACGTGAAGAAGGAAGAGGCAAGGGAAGCTCCTGTCCCACAGGGCTCTGGTCTGATATCGGAGAGCAGACTTCCCACTTTCATCCTCATCTAGAAATCATCTTGGTTTTAGATAACATTTGTGAATGAGCACACAAACTGCAAGGATGCGTCACATCCTGTGCTGCTGGAGCGGCCCGAGCACAGCTCATCCGCATGCACACAGGCCTAGACGTCTGTACAGCTCATGAAAACCACGTCACCTGAAACAGTAAATAAAAGGCTTACTATGTACCTTTGCAGAAGAAAATGAATGAGTTCAGCTTCATGTAAAACCTACTAGTGCATTTCCTACAAACACAACTTCTTCTGAATGCTCAGCAACAGCACTGCAGCTGACGCAGCCGGTTTACCAGCAGTGACCGACGACTGGACGCGTGTCCTTACCGCAAATCGACAGTATTGAAAACACCCTCCACCTCCATTTGTCAAAGAGTGTGCGCTGTGATAGCGAGGGTATCTGAAACTCAGTTCTGTCTGCAGGAAACTTACACCTGTGACGTGTGGACCTGTGTGGTGAGGGTGGATGAGGTGCTTAGGGGCATGGTTTAGGGATTGGTGGGAATGGTTGGACTCGATGATCCGGTGGGTCTCTTCCAACCTGGTTATTCTGTGATTTTGTGATTCTGTGACACTCCAGCTATAGCTGATCTGGAACAGTTGGGCTTTCCTACGGCAATCATACGCTTAACTCTTCCTACACAGCAGGTGACAAAGGTGGCACTTTGAAAGCAAACACTTCCTAGACGACTCAGAGTGCTAGGTAATCACATCATAGTTAATTCCCACCCACAGCAAAAAAGCCACATCCCCACAAGCAGTTTACCACAAGAGCAGCCGTTCGCAGCTCTCTGGGCGTCCAGCTCCTGGTCCTCGCCCTGGTAGCCACCAAAGGCACCACAAGAGCAAGGCAAGTGCTCAGCAGTGCCGCCCCAGCCCCAACAGCTGGATGCTCAGGGACATGAATGTGATCTCAGTGACCGGCATGGCTATATTTTTCTCAGAAATAAGCTTTGGTTAAAACTTGCCACTCAAAAAAAACTAAAATAAAAGCGGGTCTACATCTTAGAGAAGCTTCCATCTTATTTTAAAGCCAGCTCGCATTTGAGCTTCCCATTTGACAGTGCAACTTCATCACCCTCTGCAAAAATTCTGCATTTACTTTAATTGGTGTTATCAGTTCTGCATGTATTTCAATTCAGCATAAAATAAATTGACTGTCAGGAATCTATTGAATTATTCACATTCCCATTAAACCATATTCCACCCAATACCAACTGTAACGTGCTCTATATCACAGCATAGAAGTAAGGGCCAATTTTACCTTTTCCAGAGTCATTTTTCCCACTGAACATTTTTATCAGAGTACATTTCTCCATCTATATTAAGCACGTGGGTTAAGATAAACGCGACGGGGTGGAGCTGGTAGCCTCTGCCCACCGAACACCATAGGCAGCAGGAGCCACGAGGGCTGAACCTGACCTCGCTCAGCACCAACAGTGTCCTATCAACAAACTATTATTACAGGCTTTAAGTGATATTTAGCTTTCAGTGCTGCAACCTAGCAGCCTCTCTGTTGGATGCTCCATTCGCCCAGCAAACAGGGTCTGCAGAGCTACCCCAAACCGAGTACCCTCAGCACCACACAGCACAAAGCAGTTCCCGAAGAATTTTGCTCTGAACCACAATGAAAACAGTAAAAATAAGGGAAAAAAGGAGTTACACAACAGAATATAGAGAAAAGGACTAACAAAACCCTGAGTTTTAAAAGCAGTAGTACCATTTGGGAAGGAAACCGGCTCTCACATCGTGCCAGTTTAGCGAATTAACTCTCCGGTAGTTAACAAGAAAAAGGAAGCATCAGATTGCCTCGTAATTCTCAGAAAAAAAGGCAAAGTGAAGGACTGAGAAACACTTACCACCTCAACCCAAGGAGCACCTGGCGAGCAGCTCCCTCCAGGTTAACAGCACCAGGTGAAAGCTCCCCAGCTCTGCCAGGTGGAAGGAGCTGGGAGGGAGCCACATTAAAGGAGCAACCCATGCAATTAAGAAATTACACTGCTTTGTTCAGAAATGTCATTTCTGATCCTCCTTTGTGCTGGGCATCCCTGCATACTACATTTGTGCATGTATATGAATGAATTAATGTGTGTACCTGTATGTACAGATGTCTGTATGTATGTACATGGCATGAAGGATTTCACTTCCTTGCAATGACTGCTTCTCATCACAGAAATTATAAGACTTCAATATTATAAAACACTAACCAGATCCACTGCTGCTTTTATAAGTTGTTTTTTTTTTTTCCTTTTCCCACAGTGAGAAATCAAAATAGCTCACATTTCTTGTTTGGAAGGGTACCTCACTGCTAGGTGTGACCAGGATAAAGGTGCTTGGTCCTGGTGCTTTGGGAACTATCTCAAAGCACTGCACAGCCAGGAATGTGTAACCTCCTCCAGCACACACCCAGCACTGCTTTCTTGTGCTTTTTCTTGTCTTTTCAGGTTTCTGCTGCTGTGGAGTGCGGTGCTTATCATGTACCCGACCAGTCTGGCCGTCATATCACTGACCTTCTCAAACTATGTCCTGCAGCCCGTCTTCCCTAACTGTATCCCCCCCTATAATGCCTCCAGGATCCTCTCCATGGTGTGTTTACGTGAGTATTTGCTTCTCGCGCACACACAGAGCTTGCCTCGGTTTTGCATGGGACTGCTCAAGGGGTGCTCCAGCCAGGCTGGAGTCACGGCCACAACCCGCAAGGCAAGCGGGAAGGTCCCAAAACAGGCACCGTGACGGCCGTGGGATATTCAGGCCCCTCTCACTTGCCTGCAGCAAGCACAGGGAGCTGGAGGGGGGCACAACAGCACCCGAATCCCTATGGGTTCTGGGGAAGGTGGTGGCAGGTGAGCTGATGGGATGAGGCAGTGCAGAGCCACAGGTGACCCATGAGCACCACAGGTGACCCACCACCCTTTGAGCTCATCCTATTCTTCTATGTTCGCAAATGTGAGCGCGTAGGAAGCGCAGCACGCCATCAGCTCTGCGTTAATTACACACGGAGCCAGCAAAAGCGAACCAGGGACTGAAGGCATTCACCATTTCCATGAGGAGGCAGCAATCCCCGCACACTGAGCACCGCTCAGGCTCCGTTCCTAGAGCTGGAGGGAGCAGAGCCGAGGGGGGAAGGCTGCTGGCTGCCAGGGATGCCCCTGCAGCTGGGAGTCTCCTAGGGAAAGGCAATGCTCCTCCTCACACCCGCTCCCCGCCACGCTAGGGCTCCCCGCAGGAACGTGCGCGTCAGTCTGTGTTTTTCAATGCTTTGACTGTGTATTCTTAAATAAACATGATTTCATTTCACTGAATTCAGTCTTTTGCTCTCCAGTCCTTCTGACCTGGGTGAACAGCTCCAGCGTTCGATGGGCAACGCGCATTCAGGACATATTTACTGCAGGAAAACTCTTAGCCCTGGCCCTTATCATTATTGTGGGCTTCATACAGATCTTTAAAGGTACTCTGTGAGACAGCTCTAACACGGGTATGGTACTGTCGATTGCCTTGGTTTTTCCCACTTACTGCGCTGTTTCCTCCTTACAAAGCGACTCAAAGGAGCGCTGGGTTTAGCCAAGCTGCGGGGCTCTACTCTCGCACCCACAGCCACAGAAGGGAGGGCACAAGAGAAATCAGCTGCATCTCCTTCAAGAAATCCCTTTCCAGCCCACCCTGGTGGTTTTCATAGAATCAAGGTGGGCAACTAAGGATGTTCCGGAATAGTAGCTGAAAATTCTTCTAAAATTTGAAGTGCTCTGAGTGTAAAATGAATAAGCGATGTCTTGCCCAGGGCAGGAAGACACCTGCATCATTTTAGACACTAGTCTGATTTCCTACGAAAAGCCACTTTTAAGATTAAAAATAGGCAAGAAGTCTCGCTGATTCACCAGCTTAATGGAAAGCAGAGAACACAAAAGGCTCACAGTGTTATTATCTTGTGTGTGATGAGTCATATAAAGGAAAATGAAATATGACATTTACAGAGAGCAGAAAACTTGTTTTCTCAGTGGTAATAGTCCCACAACCTTGACAATCTTCCAGCCCCACAGACATTATATTTTTCAGTATTTCTACTAAACAACATCAAAATCTTGTAAAATAAAAACGTGTTAAGAACATGTAAGAATTTACCCTGCCTAGGAGCCGCCCTCAGGCAGCGCAGGCTAGCGAAGGGTTCCCTGAGCGGTGGTGGTGACATCGGTGCTGTGGCACAGATGGCAGTGAGGGGACCCCGTGTGTACAGCCACCTGCCTCCCGGGACACCGTCCTGCAGAAAGCCTGGTGGCATGGAGAGCGTGAAGTCTCAAACCCAATAAGGAATAAAGATAAAGAATAAAGAGCAAAAAATTACCTGTTTTCCAGTGTCTCTGGTAGGTAGGGGTGGCTTAACCTCTTGCTTGCACTCTCCGTGCAGGAAACTACAAAGAGCTGACACCAAGCAACGCATTCAATTTTTGGATGACTCCATCTGTGGGGCATTTAGCATTAGCTTTTCTTCAAGGGTCGTTTGCATTCAGTGGCTGGAACTTCTTGAACTACGTAACAGAAGAACTGGTTGATCCCCGCAGGCAAGTATCCATTTCCACGCTATCCATGTTTTCTTGGAGGTGTTGAGATATTTGAGCCATCTGGTGATATTATTTGTTGAAGAAGCTGCAGAGATGTCCTTCCATGTCTATAGGATCAGTCTTTCTAAAGGAGAGATTTTTTTATTTGGAACAGGTAGCAGGTGGGTATAAGAAATTAAAAATATATCGCAATCAAATCAAATTCAGCATTAACTGAATCAAATCAGCCGACAGACAAAGCAGTATCTTTATGGCACTATTCAATCATACGCTGCTTCTACAGCAGAAAATTAACCATTGACGAGATGCCACACAAGTATCTGCAGGGAGAATCACTTCCATTAGAAAAACATTGAATTATGCTGGAAGGCACTTCTCTTTTTCACCCAAAGTGGATCTTCCACAGAGACCTGAAAGAGATTAGAAATTCATTGTGCGATGAAGGCACCAGTCCCTGCCCCAGCAGGCCTGCGGGCACCTGCCCACCAGTGCAGCCAGTGCTGGGTCGCTGCTGGTCCTGGCTATGAAAAGGGCTTGGAAATGATTGATCACGAGCAGGGAAAGCTGGAGGGAAAGTGATTTTTAGTTTAGTAAAGCAGAGCTCAAACATTTCAACATCTCTGAGCTGCTGAAGTGAAATGGCAAATGCCAAGGGCAGCTCTTGAAGGGTTAGTTGTTTCTAGGCATCCAATGCACACAGCAATTAAGCAAGGAGAAGCTGAAGCTGTTGCACAGCCTGGATGGGAATGGATTAAAGCTGTAGCCTTACGAGCGGCTCTGCACATGCCTCCACACTCCTGAGTGGTAAAGAGCATGTCCAGAGACCTTGGCATGAATAAAAGAAGTGTGGTAATGTGTACCTGCAGTGAAACACCAAAATTTTAATGGACCACAACAATTTCTGAATAATAAAAGTTATTACTTATTACTTATAAGGCAAATATGGCATCACTCATGAAGTAAAAAAAATTAATGAATGGACTTTATTATTTTTCCTGCCTATGAGGAAACTAAAATACAAAAAAGTAATTGAGCAATTTAAAAAATCTTTTTTAGTTAAAATGGGTTTTTTAGAACTTTTTTCCCCCCACTCATGCCTGTAGATAGGGTTTCTTAGAAAACACTGTTTCGTTTATCAGTAACATGCTGCCTTGTTCCCAGCCAACAGCCCAATGGGAGCACATGGCAGTTCCGTCACAGGGAGCTCACAGATATTACATTTCATGACACTTTTCGCTTTCTCCAACCTGCTTTGGGTCAAAGAGCTGATGGAAACACAGCTCCCCTCCAGACAAACAGCCAATGAACCCACCCCACTGGGTGACCTGCCCCGGGCTGTACGTTGTTGTTGTGGTCTCGCTGTGCATGACTGTGATTTCTTATCTACCCTCCCAATTCTCTTATTAGGAACCTACCTCGTGCCATATTCATATCCATCCCATTGGTGACATTTGTGTATACGTTCACCAACATTGCATATTTCACTGCCATGTCACCCCAAGAGCTCTTGTCCTCCAACGCTGTGGCGGTAGTAAGTAAACCATTCCCTGGATGTCTAAAATACACTTTGATTTCGGTTCTGTGCTTTGCAGTGTATTTCAGTTTCTCTGCCTTCTGTTGCTTTAGACATTTGGTGAAAAGTTACTGGGCTATTTTTCCTGGGTTATGCCAGTCTCAGTGGCCCTATCTACATTTGGAGGAATAAATGGATACCTTTTTACCTCATCAAGGTTAGATGGAGTACAATTTTATGAACATTATCTCATTTGGGGAGGGGCTGTTTTAATTTCATTTGCTAAAGGAATGCTAGCGAGACGGTTTGGATGTTGTAGAACATGATATCGTTGCTGGGCATGTTGGATACATTCAGTTATGAATTGCTCTGTTTCAAATCAGCAAATATAATATGGAATTGTGGAATCTCTTGCAAAATAATCCTTACGAGCTACTTAAAGTGTCTGCAGATGTGGAATAACTCAAAGTAAGAGCCAAACACAGCTTTAACATGGAACCAAAGTAATTTTAAATCAATAAAGCTCCAGTAGCTACAAGCGAAGCTGTGCATCACTCCAAGAGGAGTTTCAGAGCCTGGTGCTGTTCCCAGTTACAGGCATTTTTACTTCTGTGTGGGAAAAACCTCCTTTCAAGCAAGATACTTCACATGCACACTGCCGATAGTAGGACCAGAATCTCTAAAGTCTATTATATTATAGTCTATAAAGTATTATTTGACCTCTCTGAAATTAACTAAAAAGTTATTAAAAAAAAATTGAGGAAAGACCCAACTTGGGGACATTATTTATCTCAGCACCTCCATGAGTATCATGAGATGTGACAAACTGGAGTGCATATGTAACAGGTTATGCACTTAGACGTGAAACCTTCGGGCATGTTTAACCTTGTCCCAACCCTCTGGACACTGTAAATATTATCTGAGGGGGGTTACGCCCCTCACAGCATTCATCCCACTGTGGGTGAGGAGGCCAGCAGACAGGCACTGAGCAGATTTCAGTTCTCCTCCTCAGGTGTAATTTGTCGGCTCAGAGCAGATCCTTTCACAGGTGACATTAACTGTTAAGGGCCTCATACCCTAGAGGGTCTGGTTTAAATAACTCGCCCCAGGCCATGCAGGTGGTCTCCCCGTCACGGCCCAGCACCTGCAGCTCCCTTCCACGGCGAGACCTGTGTGGGCAGTTGCGATTAGAGAC
This sequence comes from Clamator glandarius, assembly GCA_033459285.1. NCBI lineage: Eukaryota > Metazoa > Chordata > Aves > Cuculiformes > Cuculidae > Clamator > Clamator glandarius. The sequence continues at coordinate 860,004 of JAUNZM010000463.1, read as the reverse complement.
GTTTGCGGAGCTAGATATTGAAAAGACTGTTGTCCACCCAGTGAATTCAGCAGCACTGTTCTTATTTCCAGGTTATGTTTCTCCGGCGCCCGAGAGGGTCATTTGCCGAGTTTGCTTGCCATGATCCATGTCAAGCACTGCACGCCCATCCCTGCCCTGCTCGTCTGCGTAAGTTTTACCGTCTCTGCTCTATCGCCCCGTAACCCGCTCCGGCACGGAGAATCACAGAATCGTAGAATCATCAGGTTGGACAAGACCCACCGGATCATCGAATCCAACCATCCCTATCAAATACTAAACCAAAGCTCTTAGAAATATTGAATCATGCAGAGGAGAGCCGGAAAAATCCTTGAGAGGCCATTTTGCCTCACAGGAGGAGAACTGAGTCCGGCTGGAGTGCTGCTGGGGGGTGTGGGCTGAGCAGCTCTGAGCACCCTAGGGAGGAGCGGCCTTCAGCCTTGGAAATACCCCCTCCCACTCCCAACCACTCTTAACATTCCAAGAGTTTCCTTCATATATAATCTGAGCTGCAACATAAGGCCTTTGGCACTTTGACCTTCCCATGGTGGAGGCAGACACTGGCTTTTGAAATGGAGATACTTCATTTCAGAAAACATGAGTCCTTTTGACCCGTTTTCCCTGCTTTCCTGAAACATCTGGAACCCCCCGTGGTGGCTGCTAATCCCACTCGGACAGTTATGCAGAAATACAGCACAAACAAGCAAGCAAAGGCATGGAAATGTCGCCCATCCGCCTGCCACAAACACAAATAATGCTCCAAAGATTAACGAGGCCGGTCATCTGCAGCATGAACCGTGGGGGAAAAGGGCAAAGCTCTTATTATTTATAGTCCACAGGGCACCTGCAAAAATGTAGCGCCCCGAGCACAGCGTGTCAGTCTGCAAGAAATCCCTTGTGCCAGAAGCCCTCACCGGAGGGTTCGACGGCTTTTAAGCACAAATATAAGTGGGTGGAGTGGGGCAAGGGAGAGCTCTGCTGTCTGCCCTGCCCTGCCTGCCTGATCACAGCCCCGGAGCCACTTCTGCCAGCACCCTGGGGTGTTTATAAACAGATAAACACTGGGCTCTGGCTTCAGCCTGTCCTGAACAACCCCAGAGCCCCATCCAGCCCCAGCTCTGGAGCCACAGCTCAGGGACAACCCAACGAACTGACTAGTTGAACTGCTTTGGTGGGGGCTTTTTTATTGTTTTTAAAGCTACCTTTTTTAGTAATGACTCAATCGAGATCATGCTTCTCTCTTCGCAGTGTTTGGCCACTCTTATCATCATGCTTGTTGGAGACACATACACACTAATCAACTACGTGTCATTTATTAACTACCTCTGCTACGGAGTGACAATTATAGGCCTGATCGTGTTACGCTGGAGGAAACCCAAAATCTTCAGACCCATCAAGGTGATACTGTTAAAGCTAAATCTCTTGGTCCCGACAGCAAAGGGCAGGGCGGGATGGGCACACTAAGCCCTCCATCCTCCCCTTTTGAAGTACAATTTAGTTTTGGTTGTAGTGATAATGCCTTCAGGTCCCAAACCGCTTCCCGACTCTTTGCGAGTGTGCTGGGATGGGCAGATGATGGCAGCGGAGGGAAGGTGGCAGCCCCCTCGCTGCTGTTGCTCTGCACAGTCGTGCTCTGCTCTGCTCTCTCCTGGCAGGTGAACCTCCTCATCCCCATCACTTACCTGGCATTTTGGGCATTTCTGCTGATCTTCAGCTTATACTCCGAGCCGGTCGTCTGTGGAGTTGGACTCATTATCATTTTCACTGGAGTGCCAGTGTTTTTTCTCGGAGTCTACTGGAGAAACAAACCAAAGAGTGTAAATAGGCTAATAGGTAAGATGGTGCCTCGCTGCACCCCTGGGGCTGCTGGTTGTGCTCAGGGCTGCAGGGATCTGCTTTAACCCCTGACACATCAGCACTAAACCAGCCAGGGAACCACCCGTGCCCACCCAGCCACCACTCTGGGCTATAGGTAGCCCCTGGACTCCAGCAGCATCCTTGTGGCCAGACAGTGCTTGCCTTTGGGCAACTGCTTTTCTCCCTCCTGGGCACGTTCGCTACCTTCCATGCCCTTGTCCGTCTCCCAGCCTGCTCAGCTCACTCTCAGCAGCCTGTCCTGCAGCAGATGCAAAGGGAAATAACTTTAAGCATATGAAGCCTAAATAAGGTATCACAAAAAAACTAATAAATGGCCAAGAGTTCTGCCTCCCCCTGCCCTGCTTTACTCCCGCTGTGCCATCAGCACATATCACACACAGAATCACAGAATCTCCAGGTTGGAAGAGACCCACGGGATTGTCGAGTCCAACCATTCCCACCAATCCCTAAATCATGCCCCTAAGTACCTCATCCACCCTCACCTTAAACACCTCCAGGGACGGTGACTCAACCACCTCCCTGGGCAGACTGTTCCAATGCCTAACCCCCCTTTCTGTGAAGAATTTTTTCCTTATATCAATCCTAAATCTCCCCTGGTGGAGCTTGAGGCCATTCCCTCTCGTCCTGTCCCCTGTCCCTTGAGAGAAGAGCCCAGCTCCCTCCTCTCCACAACCTCCTTTCAGGTAGTTGGAGAGAGCAATGAGGTCTCCCCTCAGCCTCTTCCAGGCTAAACACCCCCAGCTCTCTCAGCCGCTCCTCTTGTTCTCCAGCCCCTTCACCAGCTTCGTTTTTCTTCTCTGGACTCACTCCAGAGCCTCAACATCCTTCTTGTGGTGAGGGGCCCAGAACTGAACACAGGATTCGAGGTGCGGTCTCACCAGTGCCGAGTACAGAGGGAGAAGAACCTCCCTGGACCTGCTGGTCACGCCATTTCTGATAAAGGCCAAGATGCCATTGGCCTTCTTGGCCACCTGGGCCACTGCTGGCTCGTGTTCATGTGGCTCGAGGAGCTATTTCACACTCAAAGGATAAGAAAGCCTCACTTCATCATTCACGTAAAACTAAAACTGCACCTAAGTCTTTTGTGGTTTGGTTGCGTTAGCTTTTAATCATTTTGCTCCGAGGTGAGGACTCGCAGAGAAGCGAGACTGGGAGGTTTCCAGCGGCTGTGGTGGGGCTCGCTGCTGGCACCTCCCCGAGGCCAGTGGTCCCCGGCACGGCCGCGGCCCCAGGCAGCTCCGCGAGGAGCCAAGGGTGGACATCCCTCAAACTGCCCAGTTTAGCGCTTTGCAAACACTCTCCTGTGGCCGCACTGGAGATAGGAAGGGTTGGAGGGGCTGGGTGGCTGCGCAGCAGGGTCAAGCACCCCCGGCCCGCAAGCTGCACGTTCGGTCACGCGTCGCAGGGCCCCAGCATCGTGCTTTGGGTTCAAAGAGCTCAAGCATCCCCATTAACCACCCGCGCGTTTGGTGTCCGCAGAGTCCGTGACGTGCTGGGGCCAGAAGCTGTGTTTTGTGGTCTACCCTCAAGGTGGAGTTGCTGAGGAAGAGGAGGCAGCACCCTCAGCCCGCTCTTGGCGACCGGCGAGCGAGAAGGCCGTGAGGAAATAACGTTGCGGCCTCCGAGGCTGAAGTGGCTTCTTGTTTACATGCTGATTTTTGCAAAACGTTTTTTCTGGAAAAATAAAAAATATGGTTTTTAGAGCTCTTATAGTGAAGCCCATAAAATAAGCTCCACCCTTTATGGCATCTGTAGCTTTTAGGTTTTCCCTAAAAAAAAAGAAGAGAAAAAAAGAGAAGAAAAAAAAACCAGAAAATAAATAAAATATAAAATAAGGCGCTGGTTGGTTTTTTTCTGCAGCATCCTGGCTCAGCAGGGGAAAGCAGCAGGGAAAAGCAGCACGGATACAGCTCTGGAATACTGATTTTAGCACCGTGAGGGTCCATCAGAGACATACAAATTCAGGCATTTTAAAAGCAGGGCAGCTCCCAACGCAAAAATCAAAGTGGAGAAATCAAGAGGAAGCGAGGAGGCACTGGGACCCCCATATCAACAGGAAAATTCCTGCTGCTGTCCTTGGGTGGAGTGAATCCCCATTAACGTGAGGTAGCGGGGGATCATCCCTCACGTACCTGCAGGAGCCCAGGGTGTCCATCCAAGCACCTCCACATGTGCCCCACGGGGGACGAGGTGACGCAGAAACAAAATAGAAGCAATGATAAAAAAATCTTAAGTATCTCAGTTTTGAAGCATTTTAGCAAAGGCAGAGCGGGGTTCCTGGGTGACGGTAAAACTCATTGCACCACCCAGGAGCTCTTTCACGATCCAAGCGCCAAAAAGGAAGAACAGAGACGTGGAGGGGGTTGCAGTGGGCTCAGCCCTGGGAACTGGAGGGGAACGAGGGACCACAGCCCAGCGTCTCTTCTCTTTACTGAAGCATCAGGTGATGCCACGTTGCAGCAGGGACAAAGTCCCCATTTTGCTAGTCAGCCAAGCACCGAGCCTGATCCATTCTCACATCAGATGCTCTCTAGAAGGTGTTTTGCATATTGCGCTTGTGGCAAACACTGGGGAAATGTATCTAGTTCATGTATTTAATTAATACACAGAGTGGAGCAACGCGGCCACTTTCACACCGAAGAATCTTTTGAAAATGCAAAACTCAAGAACAGCTCCAAGCGACACTGAGTCACTGTTGTGCCTCTGCAACTTTTGAAAACCAAAACTATCACCCTTCAGTAACACTGGTAACAACTCTGTGATTTTAATGTAAAAAGTACCTTTAGAGGCGTTGGTAGCGAAATGATGGATTCATTAATCTCTTAAGAGTGTCAGGTGCTACATGCTTTGCAAAGATTTAATAGGCTCAAAATAAGGAGTGAGCCCAAGGAAAGCAGCCTTCCAACATAATGCATTATTCAGAATTACTTTTAAACATCTCTCCATCTCTCTCTAAACTTTCAGGTGGCAGACGCTGAAAAGAAACACACCTTACTCTGTTCTCTTTGTGTAAAGCTGTTAATCATAAAGGATTAAAATATGTATTTAGCTAAAGAAAAAAGTGTGCACTTGTGCATATAGATGCACAAGCGCAAAGGCATTCCACATTTTAAATGTTATGAATATATAAAGTTTACTAATGAAAATCACATATATTCAGCTTGCCTTTACTTTTAAATTCACAGCCTATCCCCGCGTTTATACTGGCCAAGCAGCTCCCGCGCACACAGCCCGTGTCGGAGGCTCTCATGGCTGAGTCTCATTTTCCATAGTTCAAAATCCACTTTCTGTGGTATAATTTCCAACAGATTAACTTTTCCAGTAACTTCATTATCTAGTGGGAAAATTAAATGTATTACAGCACCAGCAGCAATGATTGCTTTCAGAACGGCTAAGGTTTGGTGTGGTTTTACTTTTGTTTGTCTAAATAATTAAGGTGTGGAAATCAGCCGGCACAGAGACTTTGCAGCTGTTGAGAAAACAATTTGTATGGTAATGAGAAAGGTGGTAGTAGCAGTAATAATAATAATAATAATAATAATAATAATAATAATGTGCTGTAACTGCTACTAAGGCTTTCCTTGGATATGTTTTTAAGGAAATCAAAGGCAAAGTTAAAAAATCAGTCACCTCATGGTTGTTAACTGGGTTTGGCTCAACTTCTCCTTGATTATATTGCCATCCTTTAAAACAATCAACGTTCGGCCTTAAATCAGAAGGCTGAATTTAGAACAGGATGGTTTAGTGGAGCTCATTCTTGAATTACATATCAAACCCAAAAGGTATTCCACAAAGTCTTCTTTTGTTTTCAGGACCACCATCATCCATGGTCCCAACATCACAAATAGTATATTTAAAAGGCTTTGCAAAAGCAGATGGTTTCCAACCACAGATATCAATGCACAGAACTAGAAAGACAAATTCATATGCTAAATAAAATTTAGCAGCATGCACAACCCCCTCTAGGTGTGATTCTTCCAAAAGAGGAGGCAACGGGCCCAAGGGAGACAGAACTGCTATTTTCCAGTGAGCAAATACATGTAACGATGCGATCTCCCCATTCGCATCTGGCATTGCAGCAGGTTTTCTTTTTTCTTTTAATCTAAAGAAGTTTGAGTACAAGGAGGCAGCTTACACAGACAGAACAGTGGCCTTGAGGATGGTCGATTGCCTGCTTGATTCTTAAGGAGCTGGAGGAAGGGCAGCCGTACACTATGAGAGACTTGACAGCTCCTCCAGGCACTGACAATGCACTGGTTTGTGCTCAGAGCACAGACAGAGATCAATCTCCAAAATTAAGAGCATCTCATTGACGCAAGACCATAAATTCCAGTAGCGAGGGCTGTGAACACTTCCGTACATTTCAAGCATCATATTTTCATTAACCTGGATTTTTTTTTTTTTAAGTTTCTCAACATAAAATCTTCTCAATGAAATTTCCACTGAATTCCCAAATGGATCTCAATACAAAATACATGATATATGTAAAAAATCATCTGGAGTTACGCTTTTTAAAATCAAATACAGTGTTAGTTTTTTAGGGTTGTTTCCAAAATACAGCAGTAGTCTGAAGCATGTATTTCAACTTGAAGAGCCTTACAGCAGTGACAGTCTAAGGCATACCATGCTCAGAATTATTTCACTATAGAAATACATTCTGTAATAGAATTAAATATACGCTTATTTTTAGGGTCCTTCATATCTGCACATTAGCCTTGAAATATAATCGTCCTCCCAATTATAATTGATTCCCACATACAACTCTATGTAAGTAAAATTATCTTCAGACAAAAAGAAGACACTGAAACCTGCAGCCTCAGATGCAGCCAACGCCGGCAGCGCAATGACTGCAGCGCATGGCCTTGAAACAGATGGAATGTACCTGAAGTGTTTAAAAACACTGTGAACACAAGAACTATTTAAAAATGACATCTCTGATAAAACGAATTCTCATCGCAAAAGCACTTGGAAAAAAATGAGTTAGCAACACTTATTTATGCAATCATGACTCTTTTTAAGCATTCTGCCACAAGCCCTTCCCGCTATTAATGCCTTTTAAGGGGGTTGAATCCTCTGCCTCTGGAATGCAAGTATGAAACCAATTGGAACTGAAGAGAAAAAAAACATAACTTTAATTCAATTGTTCATGTTACATTTTGGTAAAGCAAAAGCGTGATTCCTTGTTCTTCTTAAGGCACTCCCAAAGGGAGTAAAAGATCCAGGGCAAAATACAGCCCATTTAATGGATAAATCTCTTTAACACTTCGATGTGAGTGTTCACAGCAAAAGCCAGTTTGCCCTTTCAGCCAGGAAGGTCCTGGGGACAGGAGAGCCCAGCTCCACAGGTCAAGGTCTACTTCAGCTTCACAAGTTCCATTACGTATTTGCTCACGTATTTGCAGAGCAGCAGCATCAACCTCCTTGTTAATTTCTGTAAAAGCACTTTAGTTTGTCACCACATCGCATGGGAGCTGAAGCAGAGCTCCTGTTGGAGCCAATGCCCCAGTCATCGCAACGGGGCCAAGCTATCGCTCAGCACCGTTCCATCGTTCTGCACCGAATCACTCCTGGTTAAGCAATGTCACCTTCCTTCCAGAGAAATATCTTGGCTTGCTTTTAATTACACTCTAAAAACCAAAAAGGCACCAATTTACATTTAAGTGTTGTACAATCCACGCAGCATCAGCTTTGAAAATGGCACCGATTCATTTCAGTTCTTAAAAGAAAATAGCAAACAGAACAGCATCCTCTAAAAATAAAAAATAAAATCCCTGATTTATATCTCTGCACCTCTGCAGGAGATTTACAAGCAAACCTGTGAAGCAGATCTTATTTCAAAGTAAAATCTGATCCTGACAGTTACCAAGCAAGGGCTCGGTGCTTCCTGCTGCAGCCAAGGGGAGCTGTGAAGCCTCAGCATCCATCAGGGCACACCCAAAGCACTGTAACCACAGAAGTCCCTGAAAAGGGAAGCAGGAGGGGAAAAAGAGGGTAGAGAGACAGAGCAAACAATTTTTCAACCTTCATAACATCACTACGAAGAGAACGTAGTGTATGACAACAGAGAAAAAAAATATTGCTGTCGGTGGGGTTCAATGCACTCCGCTTATAGTGAACGCTGCTGATCTCTTCGAGCAGGTACGACACCAGGTATCATTCTGGGTATTCCATACAGAAACTTTGGTTTTACTGCATGCTTCAAGGTACATACTGCCATCAAAACATTCCTGAAGGGAGCAAAGGAAGTCAGCAATTTCTAAGAAGAGGAAGCTACAAGGGATTTTACTTCCTTGTAAGTGTTTGTAATTAAAATTATTACACTTTAACTAAATCGTGATGTCAAAAAAGACAACAATGTAATTTCTAGTTATTCGTAGCTACAACAACGGGTGCCTACCCCAGGTTCCAGCAGAGCGCTCTCTAGTTTCAGTAAGACCACTTGAAAAGCAAAGAAACACTAATTCCCTGAATGCAGATAACAAATGCACAGAAGAAATACCAGAGGATGGAGATGCTTCTAAACTGCAGCAACTTTCTTGCTCTCCCAGCCCCTGATAATGCATACTGGCCTACTTGTGCCCCACTGGAGTTTCAGGAATAGCAATGAAGACAAAACCTTGTCCCATTTAGGCTTGTACTGTACTCCCTGTGGGATTGAAGCACACTAGTTCTAAGAGACAAAGTTCAGAGCACAGACGTACAGTCAATCATCAAAGTGCACTGTCGTGTCATATAAACAATGAAGTTACAAAATTCACAGGGCAGAACAAAAATTTTTATTAGCAAACAAGTAAAGACTCATCATCACTGGTATTGATTTCAGAGAGGGGAGTAGAGGACTCCACCATTGGCACTTCCACAGAATGGCAACAAGCCGCATGAATACCCAAAGGCTCCTCCCGGTACGAGTTAGGGCAACACCGGTTTTGTCCATCCACTTGGATATGAACACGCGCAGGGCTGTCTGGATAAGCAGACTCCCACTTTTTTAAGGGTAACCTACATGGCTCTTCACTCAGCGGATGACTCCTACTTAAACTACTGTCCTCTGGGACAACAGTCCTCCTGGATGCTGACCCTCCATGGATCGTTTCTGTAACGCTTTCAGATAAAGGATCTCTGAAAGCCTTTCCTGAATCCACTTTACTGGACTGCTTAAGCTCACTGACAGAGGTCTCGGCACCTAGAGGTTTATCAGCCCGTCCAGCTTCAGGCTCTGCGTGTGCTGCTGTGCAAGTATTCGGTAAGACATTTGAAGGCGATGGCTCTGTGATTTCAGTCTCTGGCTGCAGGCAGCTACATCCAGCTTCTTGTAGGCCCCTGGCTGGGCCATGGGCATTTGCCTCTAAACTAGGTCCTTCAGGGGAAGGCAGGGGACTCCGAACAGTCCCATCAGCACGGTTGATGATTCCATCACCCAGCATAGTCTGTGAAGTGCGGGCAGGCGTCAGGAGCGGGATCTGTCCTCTCACCCGAGGTCTGTGGAAGAGTCTGTTCCAGAGCCTGCCCAAGCGCCGCCGAGATGAGCTCCGTCTTGACGAGTGTCGTCTCATCTGCCTCCTCATGGCTGTTCGAATGTTCTGCAGCACAGAAGCCTGTGATACACACATAAACTATGACTTCACACATACTCCAAGGACTTCTCCTAATCCCTGTTCTTCGACTAGAATCTCCACTTTACCAGAATTCTCAGACTTGATCCCTACACTTCCCCGCTAAATGTCTATTATCTAATGAAGTATATAAGAACATCAAAGACAGTTCTGACTGTAGCAAAAGATTTTAGAGTTATTTCCTTTGAGAGTTTAAGCTCTGCTTGTCTGCCTAGGAAGATACTCCACTCATGCAATCAGATCACCACCAAAGAACCAGACTGCAGACCGCTGAGTCTTGAATTGTCAGCAAGAGCAGAGGATCCTTCAAAGGTGACAACAACAGCAACGAGTGGCCAAGGCAAAATTCTTCTCCACTCCAGTAACAAACTAAGTACTTTATCACACTAGAAACTGTTTCAGAGTTTCAGCAGGACACAGGAGATGCTTGAGAACTTGGAAATGAAAGGGAAGAATGACTTAATGGCTTCCCACTGAAATGTATTTGTAAACAAAAAATAATCTCAAATTTCCCCAAAATACTGCTAGAGATTTTACTTTCTTATCGCTTCAGGCACATTTACAGTTTCAGCTTGAAAAGCCTTTTTTCTATTTACTTTCTGACCTTTCTCTCTGTCTCTGTTCATTCTATCTGTCTCTGTTCATTCTATCTTGATGTACAGCAAAACAGCATGCGCTTATCTCACTGTTGTTCCCTGACAAATACATTTCATCTGTTCAAAACTACCCACAGCACTGAGACACTTAACTGTGGTTCTTCAGCGCCAAGTACAACATACACATTCTTATATGACCTCCATATAATTAGCACAGCTACTGAAAGAGTACAGTTCCAGTTCCAGATGGATTCTATCTGATTTATAGTGGTTTGGCTGCCGATAGGTTTATTGGCAGACTCGTGTCTCCATACCTGCGATGCATTGTAGACAGGGAAGTCTTCAACTGGGGGGATAAGTCCTTGTGCAATCAGTTGCCCGTAGGAAGGTGGAGCTTCTCGCCGCACAAACTCTGCCTCGAGTCGTGTCATCTGGGTCTCAAATGCTCTGGAAACAGAACCAGGGAGAAAATACTGAAGCGAATTTAACAGTGTGTCCTGCCTCCCTCACGTTCATGTCTAAAAGCACTGCAGAGGGCTTCACACTAACAGCAAAACTGCAAACCCTCAACTAGGCTTTGTGAAAATCTTATCAGGATGCTAAAATAAACAAAAGGAGTGAGAGCAGAGGGTATAAGCATCAGTGAATCAGGTCAGCTCTTTGGTGCAGTCCCAGGTTGGACTCCAGCAACCAAAGGTTTTTCAGTCTGACAGCTTCTGCCAGGAACTGTGGTAATTTGTTCAGCAAGGGCCCAAAGGTTATTTTTGGAAAAGACAACATTAAGAACTGGAAACAATCACACAACAGGGGCAGCTTGCAGCTGCAGAGAGCTTTGAGTGTCCTGCCAGAACCGAGGCACTGAGGTTCCCAACATAGCACAGCGGCTGTTTTCCAGCTCCTTAATCATGCAGATGTGATGAGGAGAGAATGTAAAGCACACTGTGCTGAAAGCACAGACGGTGTCAGCACGGCACAGAGCTGGTGCATACGACGAGAGATGGGCATCAGAAAGTCCCTTATGACTCTCTCCCAGAGCACAAAACCAGCTTGCACAGACATACAATACACAGCAACACTCGTCCTGTCCATACAGCAAGGCGTATAGGACAGGGGGATGGGGCACAGCTCATGCTGACAGGAACAGAGCAACCCCTGCTCACAACAATTCACTGCAGGCCACTGCTCCTGGCAGAACTGAGAACTAGAGGGTTTGGGGAGGGGAAGGGCTGGGCTGGGGTTTATTCAGATCAGATTCAACAAAGACATCACAGGAACAGTTCAGCATTCAGGGCAAGGGGGATGGGGGAGGAAATTGCTCAAAGTCATTTTGATTTAACTTAGATACAGGTTCTGCAAGGCTTCCCAATACACGTGTATTTCTCATAGATCACAGAAGAGCTGACACTGCCCTTATTATATCAAATATCTCTACTATTATAAGCCTGAGCAGTGACTGCTATTTAATTTTCTCCAATTCCTCGGATTGATTTCACAGTATTTTGATTCTCTGGTTAACAATCAACGTTTTTTCCTACAAACAAAAAGGAAGAAACAACCACAGCTATTAATTCATCAAAAAAGTAAGATGCTTACCTGTATTCCCTGGTCCTCAGAGAATATAACTTAAATGCACAACCCAGTGCTATCACCAGCAGCAAGCCACACACAAGACTCCCGATCAGAGCAGCTGTGATGACCTTCCTGGGAACTATCACCAGGCAGTTGTGCTCATCGCTCCCATCCTGGCAGTCTTCTTGGCCGTCACAACGCCAAGTCTCAAAAATGCACAGATTTGTACCACAATGGAAGTTTCCTGGCTGGCAAGTAAAGCAGTTTTTTTCATCCGAGCCATCTGGGCAGTTCTTTTGGTTATTACAGCGGTCAAGTATTGAGTAACAAAGCCCACTGTTTCCTTCACATGGGTATTCATTCTTCTGGCAAGCAGGACAGTTCTCCTCATCCTTGCCATTTGGACAGTGCCACCAGCCATCACAACGCTGCTTATCTGTGAAACATTCTTCATCGCTCCCACAAGGGTGTTCCCAAGGAAGGCAATAGCCCTTCACCTGATAAGTTGCATTGAACCCATGGCCCGTGCTCTTGGAGCGGGCATGATAAGAGACGGTGAGCTGGCCCTTTGACGACTCCACGCTCACCGAATGCCTATTGTTGTGGTATGAAAATGTCTGCATTAATTTATCGCCTCTCTCTTCAATGCCATCATAAACCTTTACGTAGTCATTGTAACCTAACTGCAAATCAAGCTGCAGCAGAACATGTCGATTATCTTGTGTGTCCACGTACCACGTGCATCGAAGGTCTGATCTGCTGTGATCAGCACGGAATAAGTCTGGGGAAGCAAAAGATCCATAAAAATTACCCAGCCTTTTGCCACAGGAAAGATCAGGACAATTATCTTCATCTGAACCATCACTGCAGTCCTTAACTGAATTACACCTCAGCTCATTCATCAAGCACTTGGTGGAGTGGGCTGCGCTGCACTGGAACATTCCTGAGGGACAGATGCTGGACGAAGGCTCTGTTGGAGGGACGGTGCAGTTCCTCTCATCCGAGTTATCACCACACTCATCCATGGAATTGCACTTCCAAGTACTGGGAATACACTTTCCATTTGCACAACGGAATTCATCTGACTGGCATATAGTCTGACCCAACTTTCCTGCGAAAGAGGGCAAGGAGAGAAAAGTCAGGATCAAAACTTTTGGAATCATCTGATGTCACTTTTCAATGTCTGCTATCCTGCATGTCACAAGTCAGTCAGGCCAATATGCTTCAGGAATACTGTTAAAAAACAACTGGAAATGGCATCAGTGTTTCCATGCTAACACCCTGCAGTCACCAACACTGGCCCAACGCTCCTATCAACAAAAAATACTCCTGTCTTCAAGTTCTGCCAGACAGAGCATAAGTGAAGCCAACAGACCCATAAGTTTTTACCTCTTATATAAGAAAGACGAAATCCCTGAGCCTGCCCTGAGCTTGATGCATCCGAGTGAAAAAATATCCAAACGTGGTCCCTTGCTGAGATGAAAGATGGAGGTATGGAAGATCCACACACTTTGTACTCCTCTCTTCTGGAAGAGGGACCAATCATCAGCCAGTCCACGGCACACTTCTGGGAGTCTTCCAAATCAAAGTTCTTAAAACTGTAAATAACAAAAGAAAACACAAGCTAGGAAGAGGATGCATCTCTGGAATAAAGCCAAACAGAGGGAAAACAGACTGCAACAGCTGACATTCTGCACCAAGCAGAGCTGACATTCTGCACCAAGCAGTGCTGACATGAAGAGATCACATTCAAAGATAAAGAAACACCTACAGTATCTTGAGTACATATAAACAGAGCATTCAAATTCCCCCAGTTTGGAAAATCACCCATCTCACAGGTACAAACAGCATGCCAACCAGCTCTAAAAGCTGAAAGGATGATTTGTCTTTTACTCTGAGTCCTGAAACAAAACTGCTTCCCAAAATAGATGTGAGTAAAAGTAAAACTCCAGAATATATTATAGAGCAGGTAGATTAATTGCAGCAGTCTTTTCCAACCTTAAAAGCTATGAAGCTATGGGATGAGAGGGGAGACTACCATCCTGGAAAAAGAACAAGAGGGAGCAGTAAAAAGAACCCTGAAGGGATAAACATGATAAAGAAAAATCAATTATTCAAGATTTGGATAGACAAGAGGAGAAGACAAGAAGAGAAGAGGACTGCAAGCTGTGAAAATGGAACCTAAAGTCTAACGCTATTATTTTTTAATTCAGAAACTAAAATATTTCTTTTCTGGGAATGCATTTGCAAAGCAAATAAGCCCATAACTGTTTACCGTCAAACCTCCAGCCCTTCCACTGACCCAAGCCAGTGATAATTCAATAGCAGCTTCCCTAGTGTAAAGGGGTGCCCCAGTTGTTTGCAGAACACTGAATGCAACCAGCTAACCCTCCCTAACCTGTAGCTTAGGAACCACGCAGCATATTTGTTCAGTCTGATGAAACACATTTACATCCAGTAATCTGCAGTGACAAGAACACTGCATAGAGAAGCATGCTCATTAGGAACAGGCACACTGTTCAGGACTTTCAGAAATGAATTCTGGTCCTCTTTCATATAACTCAACTACACCAGATTAACTCGGTGGAGGTATGTGCGCACTCTGTGCAAATACCTAGACCGAAGCTTTAGAAAGGCTGAAAGGCTGCCATGAAATACAGATCTCCTCCTGCAAAGGACTTTTCACAAACATAAAAGACAAATTCTTTGAAAAAGATAAATGGAAAGATTATTTTCTGATCTCACCGTGTATTAACAAAAGGCTGTCAATGCCTGCCAGATCTTGCTGTTTGAAGGTGAAAGGGAAAGAGCAGCAACTACATCAACTAGCCAATTCTTTTAAGCAGGAGACCCACCCTGCACACAGCCGAGGCTTCTGCCAAACGTTTCGGCTTAATAACTCTCCAGAAAAACATTACCAACAAGATATCGAGAAGAGAGCACTGAAAGCATTCCGTTGAAAAGGGATTTAAGAGATGCCCAACAATGTATGTGCAGGTAAAGACAATCCACCCAGAAACACATTTTTTCCTCTTTTCTAACTCTTTCTCCCATCATGCTCTATGTATCTTCCCAGCTAAGAAGTATTCCCACAGCACCTAATTCCTTGTTTTAAGTGATCTCATCAAGCTTCTGAAATCAGCACATTTTACAAGGTTGTGTTAGAGGACTGTGCAGTCAGAATGAAAAGATTAAAGTATTCAGCCGTGCAAAGGTATATTAAAGAGTATCTCTATCTCTGTCCCAGGTGTCCTGCAAAACAACTTTTCAATGACCAAGAAAGTGTACAAACAGGCACTACAGCATGACAAGGAATTACACAAAGCACCAGTTAACCTGTGGGCACCCACATCAAGTCTGTCACAAGAGATGTGAGACAGCGTCGCTGAGATACCACATCAGTTTTGCTCTCTACAACTCACTGCGGCACCAGACATCAGTGACTGTTTCTATCATCTGCTTTGAGGATGGTTTTCTCTTTATAAGGCATTTAGAACAAGAAGGGTTTGTGTAAGAAGTTTCTGTCATACAAATCTGACATTAAATAGCCTTCTGATTTATTTCACCTAAGAGTCCTGAACAGCGTGTTCAACCTTTGCTACTTCACTTCTTTCATCATCTGTAATCAGATCTAGTGCTGCTGTTACAGCCGTCTGAAGAGTAACTCAATCCCTCTACCCACAAAATAGAGTGCGGGGACGTTTACTCATTCCATTTAACTTCTTCAAATTGCAATCCAAATCTTTCTGTCAAAGGATCAGCCCAATGGTTCAATGACTGAGGCTACACAGTCCTACTGCTCGTTGGACTGTGCAAACATCTTACAGTCTTTGGAAAAGTACTCAATGAAGTCTGTAGTCACAGTTCTTGAGAGAGGCCTCAAGCCCTTTTACCCAAAACTCACATCGTTTTCTGCGATTAAAACAATAAATAGAATCAATTGGTATTGAAGGATAACACAGGCTATATCTCACACAGCACCTTGTGCAGGGAAGCACAGGGTTCAAGAGGAGAAGGAAAAGGAAGGTTGGTTCAGCTACTAACCCCTCTACAGCACATGAGAAGGAGTAAGAAGTGGACCCCAAGGCCCATCCTTCGCACCATTACCCGTGATCTCCAACGCAACACAGCATCAGACCAGGAGACTGGCGTAAGAGTAGAACCAAATTTTGCAGGTTTTGTTTCTTATGAAAGATGTTATTCAGAAGCAACGACTCCAGTTATCTTGCTTCTGGAATGCCTCTTCCACAGCCAATTCCTTTAAAATAAATTCTTTAATTCTATCCAAAAGCACAAGAACAGTCCATTAAACACTGGAAGCACTCAAACTCCGAGAGCAGAACTGACATGCAAGCTGACAAATACAATACTAAATCTGTTCCTGAAGAATTCTGCAGAAACAGGTAAAAGCACCTGATTTTTCTTTCATGGGATACTGAAACAAGGCTACCTCCAATACCGAGTAGGACTCCCGGAGCTTAAAGAAAATTACAGGATTGGCCACGTATCAGATCCTGCCTGCAAAATTACTCAAGTGAAGCAAAAGCAGCTTGCAATTATATTTTCCCTATTAACTGTCAAGTATTTTTATGTTGCTGGGAAGAACTTAATAAAATCAGCTTATCATAAATACTCATGTTCTGAAAATATGAAAAAAAATGTGCTACCTGCACAAGCAGTGCTTAGCAGAACCCAGCTTTCTGCCGTCTGCACTGAAAGGAGCAGTAGCAGCTAGGAAAAAAAAAAGTACTTCCATAAATAATGTAGGGAAATTCCTACAACCCTCTTAGTAATTTAAGCACGAACAGCTACAGATTAAAGCAAAAAAAATGTATTCTTAACTGGAAAAGGACAAACATGGAATGATCAGGAAAACTAACAAAAAAAGAGTAAGCTGTTGGAGGCCTAGCAGACGTAAAATCTGAATGAAAGTAATTAGTGAATAAATAAATAAATTTAAAAGTCCAATTTGGCCCTCTAAACTCATTAAAAAATTGGAGAATAAATATTATGGGTAGATCAGTAGAGCACAATCCCAAAATAAAACAGCCCAGCCAATTAAGCAAGAAAAGTTACTTCTATTTGCCAGCCTCTCACAGCCAGCGCAGGCTGTGAACAACTGATGACTTAATTAGCTCATTAAAAACTTCTGCTTAACCACCAAAGCACAAGGGCCTGGAAGCCAGGAGAGCTCTATTCTACCCCAGCTCCCAAGCACCAGCTCACTGCGTAACCTCAGGCAAGAGAGGCAGGGCTGTGCTTTCAAAAGCTGAGCACATGCGACTGAATGAAATAAGTGGCTATTATGGGTCTTTTTCCAATTAATGTCAAGTTCTGAAACACTGTGAGTCTTGTAAACAGACTATGAAGCAGTCCCTTTAATTCTTCATACAATTACAGACCAGCAAGCCTTTACGTGAACAGACCTCAGTTTTACTCAGAAATTGAAACTCAGATGGTATCTGAGAATTTCCTTTTTCCAAACCAACAATGTGAATCAGTGAATCAAAAGCCAATGAAGGTGATTCCCTGCCACCTAAATTAATAAGAGGCAGCTTGAGTGGATCTCTAAGTCATCACTTTTCAATACTCATCTTGAATTCTGAACACAAGAGAACGTTTTACCCTCAGTCCCATAAATTCCTATAATAAAACACAATTCATTTATACTCCGCCCACATCAGCTTAATTACAGCCATCAGGTAACAGCAACTGCTGAACAAAACTGATTTTGATCTTCTCAGACATGAGGAAACACACACATATAAAGCCTGTAAAGGATGGCACAGAGGCAGTTACTGCATATGACATCTTTATCTGATATTACAGGATTTTTATGTAGCCTTCTGGGAAACTAGGCATAAAAAATAGAGAAAATGGGAGGGGAAAAGAAATAAGTAGTTTCTAAAACAATAACTAACAAACTGATTAACTGAATCTAAAGTGACATAACATAGTCCTGGAAAACAGTAGCTACACACTTGCTCCCAGGCCTCAACAGCATCTTCCTAACAGACACACAACCTTGGCAGAAAGTCTTGAAATGTGCATAATTAAGAGAGGTATAAGCACAAAGAACACATAATTCCTGTTCTTGTGAAGTCTCCCCCAAGGATTTCTAAAAAATAAACCATAAAGAAAAACAATAAGCATGGAAATGTGAGAATAGGAAGAAAAAATCAATACACACACGTGGAAGGTAGATATTAAGACAAAGCTTCTAACAGCCGTGCCCAGAGGAGCCAGGATCTTATATCCACATGTAGATCTGGGCACCGTGCTATTGAAAGCTGCTGAATAATAAAAAATGACCTCCAACTGCAAATGTGTTAGAAATCAAAACTACTTTCAATTGTAATTTAATCTCCTAATGACTCTGCTGTATTTCAAATACGATACTTATGTAACATTGCTGTCTTGCTGTCAATGAGAACTCAAGATGAAAGGAAATGCTTTCAGCATAGCATAACACAAAGGAGGTAGGGTTTTTTTAAACCTTTCAAAATCCAGATGTTACCACAAGAACTGCGTTTGATTTTCCTAGGAAAACTAAAAATGTTACTCTTTTATGTCACTGTCAGCACGTTGTTAGGACAAGAAGCACACATACCCAGCTGCTAAGAGGAAAAGATGGTAGTATTTGAAGCTCCTTTCCCACTTTGCCTTTATCATGCTAGCTTAGGCAAGTCAGCTGCTGTTTTTACTTCCTTGGCATTACAAGGTCTACAATGTTCTAAAGAACTCCTCCAATGCTGGAACACTGTGCATTTCATACACTAGAGCGAGTCATTCTATGTATGTGTATAGTCAGAAATGTAACACCACAACACTCCTCCCCAGGATGTAAACACACAGCTCCCGCTGTTTGCATGTGCACAGGAGGGCAGGATACAGCAGCAATCAAAAACAAACTCGTTAAGGAGATATCTATCAAATCACATCGCTACGCATGCATCCAAACTATATATATACACATTATTACCAGTTATCTCATCTTACTCTCCTTTATTTCTTTAGCCTCCGTCACACTTGTACTCGGAAAGAGAATCCTAATTCTAACCAGGAGCTCCGAGATGTTCTCATGCCATAAAGTGCAGCACTATTCTCCAGAGCCAAGTCCTGCGTCTCATTTGTATGCTTTCTCTGAGTTTCCAACAATCTCTGCTTTGAAACAAATTCCCCAAGTCCAATACAATTTAATGGGGTTTAAAAGCGTGTTTCTATTTATGGATCTCAAATGCTGGCAGGTACCTACTTCCTTGCTTTTGATGAGTAGTTCCTATTTTGAACTATGGATGGTGGAGCCCTCCTATTATTCCATCTGTGGCAGATTTGTTTTTAATTGCTGAGCATCTGCAGTTGAAGAGGTTTGCAGTCCTTTTAAGCAGCTGAGCAAAGAATGAGCAGATGGTGTCAAATACAATCATACTAAAAACCAAACAAAAAACACTCTCCTGGGTTTGCTTAATTTCCTTTTTTTTAAAAAAAGAAATTCTTGGTTTGAGAAGTTACGATTAGCCCAGAGAAATCAAGCACATTCACAGTGTGCCAATATTATAGCCTAAACATTCTTAACAAACCACTTGTAATATATTCTAGTCTTCTCTGAATAGTATTTTTATAGAATGAGCAGAAATGGTGCCACAAATGCTAGCTATTATTTAATTCTGTTGGAAATAAATATTAAGCAGAAAAGCATGTGTCTTTTGGTTAACAAGTAACAATAAGCAATGATTTTCTTCAACTGCCAATTAAACATAGCGCCCTTTCAAGACATTTCAGAAAAAGCCATTTTTGCTCTAGGAATTTCATATATCCCACCGAGGCCATTGGAGGTTTTATAGCCTTCACCTATTCCTATTTATAAGTGATGAAGAGAAGGGGGACTATTTACTGTGAGTGAATATATCACTGCTTCCCACCTCTGCGTCTGTCAGAGGTGGATGAAATCCTACACCAGTACTGCGAAGTTATATATATATATATATATTAAAAGACTACAAGTGACTTGCATATATAATAATGGATGTCAGAAGTAGCCTCCAGAAAGAAGACACAGTGGATCATTCCTAACATGAGAGAAGTGCCCATCATGCAATCAGGCTCCAGTGTAACCAACATCAGCTTCCTTGCGCCCTTCAGCAACTCTGACAAACAGCCTCACACTGAAATATCAGACAAGGACCCACATTTTGTTTCATTTCAGCAAAGCAACCCTTTACCTCCACAGAACAAACCATACCTAATCGTTATCATGTCTCCGCGATCTCCTCGGATGTACCAGCTGCAGTTCACACCTGGCGGATAGTTCAGTGGCCAAGAAGGACTATAGATGACTCCCCGTCTCTCTGTGTGCTCTTCCAGTTTTCCACTGCAAGCAGCTGTTATTAAGAGAGGAAAAAAATATTATTGTTAATGCTTTGCCTAATCAACAACTCAAGTCGGCAAAAAGAGCTTTCACCAATTTCTGAGACTGCAGACAAACAAGAGTCAACAGTTTTATTCTCTTACTGCTTTCTTCCCTACCCAGGTTTTTAACTAAGACACTCACTCTAAGTATAGGTAAGCATAACCTGCATTTCACGTGGGATCAATCAATAAAATCGTATGAATGTACCAAAGGCTACAATCAATATTACTACAGGGATCTGCCAAGATGAACATGAGCCAGCAGTGGCCCAGGTGGTCAAGAAGGCCAATGGCATCCTGGCTTGTATCAGAAACGGTGTGACCAGCAGGTCCAGGGAGGTTATTCTCCATCTGTACTCGGCACTGGTGAGACCGCACCTCGAATCCTGTGTTCAGTTCTGGGCCCCTCACCACAAGAAGGATGTTGAGGCTCTGGAGCGAGTCCAGAGAAGAGCAACAAAGCTGGTGAAGGGGCTGGAGAACAAGAGGAGCAGCTGAGAGAGCTGGGGGGGTTTAGCCTGGAGAAGAGGAGGCTGAGGGGAGACCTCAATGCTCTCTCCAACTACCTGAAAGGAGGTTGTGGAGAGGAGGGAGCTCGGCTCTTCTCCCAAGGGACAGGGGACAGGATGAGAGGGAATGGCCTCAAGCTCCACCAGGGGAGATTTAGGATTGATATAAGGAAAAAATTTTTCACAGAAAGGGTCATTGGTCCCTGGCAGAGGCTGCTCAGGGAGGGGGTTGATTCACCTTCCCCAGAGGGGTCTAAGGCACGAGTGGACAAGATGCTGAGGGACATTGGTTAGTGGTTGATAGGAATGGTTGGACTCGATCATCCAGTGCGTCTCTTCCAACCTGGTTATTCTATGATTCTATGATTTTCAAAGCACTTTCAGATCTTCCTATGGAAAACAGCAGGCCAATTAAGGCTACATCAAATACTTCTAATTTGTAATTAAGCAATTCAAAAATGAAAGTGAAATGTTCCAAGGACAAGTGGGAAAGCTGTTCTGATGGGGAAACGTACTCTCTGCAGACTACAAAGGGGGAAATTCTGGGTAATGCAAGAGCTATTCTGAACATTCCCAATATTTTTAAACTACTTTTAAAACAAGTGTCTATCTAGAGCACAACTTTTGCAGTGGAATATTCCAGTTTTGGACAGCAGCTTACTTTCTTGTAGCTTAAAAAGGTGGCAAGGAAGAAAAAGGTTGCCTCTAACTCCAGTTTCCTCAAACACACACACCCCCAAATACATTGCATTATAAATCACAGATTTACTGCTTAAAATTCAGCCATATAAATGCATCATTTTCAGTTCAGAGTCGGGATCAGATTTAGCTGCGCTGGAGGGATGGGGTGAAGAAGCGCTGGCAAATCTGCTGGGCTGCAGTGAGCCAGGTGGCAGGGCTGCCCGCAGAGCTGCAACATCCCCCAGGAAAGCTGCACCTGGCGCTACTCGGCTTGCTCACAGTAAGCACTTCTGAAGTGAGAGTCACAGGAATAGAAAAAGCACTAGGTGAGTAACTTACCTGAGGCAAAACATATAAAAAGCCATTATTTTTATTCTCCAAGCAGAGCATTCCACTGAAACACAGAATGCCTACTGGTTTCAAAGGCCACAAAAGCATATAGAATACATAAATACAAGAAAACATCTATTTTACAAACAAATATTTTGCAGTAAAGAGGTTACCAAAACCAAGAACATTTTTTGTTATCACATTTCTAAAAGCAGAGAGGCTTCACACTAGAGGCTGGCAAAATACTGAGAAGCAGATGCAACTGCAGAACCATAAAAGCAATGTAAGATACACAGGACTTTTCAACTCCAGTTCTCACTCTGATAAGATCTTCAGACGTGCTCCTCCACAGACCTGTCACTGCATCAATGGATCATAACGGGACCTAGAGGTAGCAACCACATAAAAGGAGCCAGGAAGACTGCATTTCCTAACTGCCAGATTACTAAAACTTCTCAATGAGAAGGAAACAGAACGCCCAAAGTAGAAAGAACAACTACACCGGAGACCACTACCCAGAGGCTTCCAACAACAGCTCTACAAATATCCCTGATCCTGTTGCATCAAGTCCTCTTCTGGATTAATATCCCCTACTCATAGCATGTGTATTAGAAAAGAGAACATAATGATAATTACACAGAGCTTATTTTAGTTTCTGTTCCAAGGAAGATCCATTGATGCTCTGGTGACTCCACATAAGCTTTTCCACTCGTGCATTCATCCGTGCAGTTCAGCAGAGCTTTTATTCTCCCAAACACTTGCTTCTCAGTTCTAGGAAGTATTTACCAAGATCCTGAGCAAGAGCTATTTGAAGTACACCAGCTTTTTTGAAGTAACTTCACTAGCACTTTTTCTTTTAATGTATAGTTTCCTCATTTGCGAGCAGTGGATCTGATCTAACCTGACAATTCAGATTCTCAGGTAGAAATGCTTTTTCTTATTAACACCACCCATATGCTATGACCTTGGGACATGGAGAGAAGAACAGGAAGAAAAAGAGTTTCCATTTTACCAGTAGGATTGTAGCAGTGCAAATCTAAGGAGGCAAGGGCTGCACTGATGCCGTGTGCCATGGAAGTGGCACCACATCTGCAACGGTCACTGGTGCTCAACATCTTCCAATGGCTCTAACACACAAGCACTTCAGACTCGCCCTGCTCAAGATTAAAAGGACAAGTGCCCTGCTCTTAACAAAGGCTCCTGATTTGAACGGGCTGCTAACGCGAGCTCATATTGCCAAAACATAACTACTCCATTTTAAGGACGTGGCACCAATCCCCTAAAATCTATTGAAGCAAACTGGGGACATAGACCCATCCATCCCCAAAATGACTACTACATTTACCCAAACCTCACTTAGTTGTCTTTTGCTTCTGCTGCCTTTCAGTTCCCATTAATTCTCACTGCTGTGCTATCTGCAATAAATCACTGGATCTCCTCCCTAACCCCTCACCTGCCCCTCATCCTCAGGCACTGCCTGCTGCCTGGCAGACAAGGCGAAGCACCCGAGCGCTTGCACCTACGTAAACTCGGAGAGAGAAACCTGGGCTAAACAAAGCCTCAAATGCTGGCAACAAAACAGAAAAACCACACAAGGGCACAATTTCAGTGTCAATAACAGAGCCCCACCTCCCTCCTCAGCTCCTGGCCACGAACTTCACAGACTCACATGCGTAAGTATCGTGTTATCAAGCTGGGCTTCTGCATGACACTGTGATTCCTCTAGGAAAACAAACAAAACCCTTTCCAAATTGCCAAAACATCCGAAGGAAAGGGAAATCTTTAAATAGAAAGGTACACTCCTGGATTCCAAAGGCCGTATCATCAGCAACAACACACATGAGGAGCAGTGACAACATATTTTCAACAACTCTTTTTTTGCAGCCTTTCTGCACAAACGCAGAAGAAAAGCGAAAACCAGTTTACCAAAAGCCCCAACAACTTACATTTTCCACAGGACTACAGAAGAAATGTAATAGAATACCAACCCCTGAACCGGCAAACCAAGCCACCAAAAATCTTACTGAAATGGTGCTTTTCAAAAAAGATAAATTCTGAAGACAGACAATAATGAATCTTTCACGGATTAAAAAAAAATTAAACAAATGCCAGAAGAAGTTTGAGTTCAGAGAGTTTCTGTCAAGGAGGCATAAATCTTAATGAGGCTCCTTCTGTAATAATCAAATGGATTTCTTCTGTTAACAGCAGTAGACTCCATCTGCCAGATAAATATGCCACAAATACTTGCAAGTTACTTTCTAAAACTTTAAGTAAATAATATTACTCCTTTTTTTCCAAAAGCAACTACAACAGAGCAGACATCAGGCTCTGCCAGAGGACAAGGCTGTGGGCACAATGCTGCACAGGAATAAGTTTTCAGGTGATCCCAGCAGAAAATAAATCCTGCAGTTTCACAGTCTTCTGCCTAGATCCCCAGGGGTCCACCCCAGTCCCAAGGGACACATCCCAACCATCTGCTCCAGGAGAAAGGACGGTTTGCACTTGCCACAAGGAAACTTCTCTCAATACCAAATGCTTGGCAATACAAGCTTCCTCAAGCAGCTGTCTCAGGGACAGCAGGAGACTCTCCCCAAGTTCTTCAAACACTCCCTCAAGGAAGGCTTGGACACGTTGCTTAATGCAGATCCCTTATGCTTGTAGAGAAGAAGAGCTTCAGGCTCTCCTGTACTTTATCCGGTCTCCTCTGATATCAGAACCAGCAAAGGCACAGCCCAAGAGCTCAACTCGCTGATCTGACCAAATCCAAGCTTGAGCTCCATTGGACGAAGAGGCTGAGCCGGGGACAAGGGGCTCAGCGGGAGGACTGCTCCCTGTCAGCAGCAGCTCCTCTTCTGGCTTAGTTGTCATACAAATACCGCCGAGAGGGTGCCTCAAAACACATTCTCCAGGACTCATTATTTCTGCTGTCACTTGCTTTCTGAAGAGAAACCGCACTACACCTTATCGCAGAGATCAATCTTGTAATAAGTTGCTTTGTCAGGAGGTTTTAAGGACAGCAAGCACTCCTCCCAGCTTTTATCAGGGCTCCTGAGGAACACCCTCTCGAGATGATTCCTGGCAGGGTCATCTGCCTTGCAACTGCGCTACCCTAGCCTGTTATCCTCCAACGCACAGGGAAGAGAAGCTACACAAAGATCACACTACTGCGATGACCTCTTATGATCATTTTCCTCCTCCGCTCCAGCTACCCTGTCAGGAGACAAAGTAACTCGAAACTGTGCTAAGGCAAGAAAGCACGAAAGCTACAGTGCTTTGAGGCTTTCAGCACACTTGAAAGAATAAAACCCAAACGTTACAGGTCTCTCCAAGCGTTAGAGAGCAGCATGAATCATCACCTGTCTGAGGCCGAGGCAGCAGCATCAGTTTAGCCTCTGTAAAACGACTCGAGTTACACTTCGTAAAGTCATGTACCACACCACCAATGGATGGTGAAGGCTATCAGAAGCCAGAGAACCGTCCAGGCAGAACAGAATGGGACACAGATGACATTCCAGGTTTTTTTCCAACCAAAGAATGGAAATACTGTGTTGAAAACAACACGTGTCCTATTCAGTTCATCCGCACTTCCCCTGAGCTAAATTCAAGGAAGTTACCTAATCATTAAATTACTACCTTTTCCTGATTTGAACCTTCTCTCAGGCCCTCGTGCTGACAGGAATGCTCAAGCTCCCACATCAATCAAGCCACTGCCTTCAAATTATTCTCATGTTTTCCCATTTCTTCCAGTTTCCTTTATTTGTTTTTTTTTTTGTTTTAAATTAAGTTACAGCCTCTTCGGGCATAAAATGCTCCTGCCAATGTGACTACAGATTGACAGGCACGAGAGCCCTTAACACTAAGAGGACCCTGATTACAACATTCCAAAAACGTCAGTAAGTCACAGTACTACTACAGAGAAGGAAATTACACTAAGTGCTGTGATTCTGGCTGAATTTCTACTTTGAGATTCATGAGACATTTTTAACATCCTTGTTTAGCTCCCCTGGGAAGGGACCACTGCCCCAGCTTGATGTTCCCAGGCACAATTCCTAAACACAGAGCTTTCCCCTGAACACATCAGCACATACTACAACCTCACCCTCAAGCCTACTATTTGTTCCTAGCACAGTGACGCCGATGGAGTCTGTAACCCAAGAAAGTCTTGCAAGTCCCAAACCTCCTAAAACGTCACTGTTACCCTCTCTCAAACAAAGGTCACGCTGTTTCCTTAAAAGATCTCTTACAGGAACAACTCAAAAGAACAGTAAATACAAATAAGAAAAGTAGGTCTTACCTAATGAGGTAACAGCACTTTCTGTTTTCCCAGTCAGGAAGAGATTCACTGTGGAAAGACGGAAAAACAATGTTGGTACAGGTTGCAGTGACACCGGGTGGCTCCCAGCACTGAGCCCTTTCCAGGTGTTTGCTGTGCTGTTACACAAACACGTTGCAGCCTTCCAAGAACTT
Source organism: Clamator glandarius (assembly GCA_033459285.1). Classification (NCBI taxonomy): domain Eukaryota; kingdom Metazoa; phylum Chordata; class Aves; order Cuculiformes; family Cuculidae; genus Clamator; species Clamator glandarius. The sequence continues at coordinate 833,934 of JAUNZM010000463.1, read as the reverse complement.
CCCTTATCTACCCAGGCAAGCCACGGAATCAACTATTATCCTTCACTGTAGCTATAAAAAAGTCAACAAACAACATTAGTTCAGTGTCTGTCAAATACGCTACCAAAGCTCAGTATCAGCTACCAAAAGCAACCACTGCCAATCTATTCCAAATTGTCTTCTGTGGGTTTTTTGTTAACTGGGGAAGAGAGAAAAAGAATTACACTAAAACATCCATCATCACAGCTAGTCGCTCTACCTATTTAAATGCTGGAAAATAACCAATGAGATTATGATCTTTAAATATGTCTCCTCTGAAGAAAGCAAAGTTTGTTCCTCTGAGGTAAATGTCACCTTGAAAATAAACAGCTACAGCTGACGCGATCACCTTGACTAATCAAAGGCAAAGCAGTTTCAAAAGGCCCACTGGTAAAACCAACACAGGGTGAGCTGGTGCTCACGACACTCATCTGACTGACAAATTAGTCTCCAAATACTTTTTTCTTTCTCAGAAGTCTCCTCTCACAGCATGTGCTATTTGAGTGATCCGGTAAGAGCAGCTACTGCCAAAACCCCTTTCCTCTGTGTCACTGCTGCTCCAGAGCTCAGCGTTAACACGCAGTTTCATATTCATTTCCCCATACATTCTTTAAGATGCTGCTCTAACAACTACAGCGTATTTCACAAACTGCTGTCATTTTAGCAGCACTCCATAAAACCTGCAAAGACAGTGTAAAAATAAAATGACAAATGTTTAAAAGTATTAGAAAGCTCTAAAGGTTAACAAAACCTAATTTACAACATCCCAGCCCCAGCACTCGCTTTGGTTTTGTTCTGCATGTGTTAAATCCTAAACCCTTTTACAATCGATCTGCTGGCAAGCATTAAGTAAAAAACATCATTAAAAAATGAACAATAGGAGAAAAGAGGAAGAGAAACTGTCCCGGCTCCCCACAGTCACTTGGAAAGCTGCTCACAATTAACACTATTTATGTCCCAGAGCAGCACGTAGAGCACGGCCCCCATTGTCTTCGACACTGGCCAAACAGCACAAAACAGTGACCCTTGCCCCAACCACCTTCTGGTAGAACTTAAACAGGAGGAAGAAAGGAACTACTGTGACGGGGCGGGGGGGAACAGAAAAGCTGAAAGAGATCCCTCAGCCTGCCAGTTTGAGCCCGGTGATGCGTTTCAGCAAGCCTGGACCACAACCAGGCTGCAGCACTCAGGTGCCTCCAGCCGCCCTTCCCTGAGGTCTGCACAGCCACGGTTTGGACTTTCTCCTTCCTGAAGTTGGAGCTCCAAGAGCAAAACGCAGACGGAGACTCTGGCAGCCGCATGGACTGCTACGGGCTGCGGGCAGGCTCCGCAAACCAGAGGGAAGGGCTGCTCCTGCCACAGGGAACACCACAAGCACAAGGGCAGCGGCTTCTCCCCTCGGAGTAGCTGCAGGATTGAGCTTCTAGTAACGCTCAAAGGAAGGAGAGCAACTACACCGCAGCCTATGTACAGCACAGCTTGCGAAGAAACAGGCCTGAGCTGCGCATTTGTGTTCATAAGTTAACACAATGTTCTAAGGACCTTGATTTTATTACCTAATTAATGTACATTAACATTCGTTATATGATAATAACAAGGTGCCAGGTAATTATTTCCTTTGTTTCACGGCGCTAGCTTGCTCCAAAGGGTCAGTAAGTGCCCCCAGGAGCGACCCTCCCTCCCTCAGCAGGGAACAGGCCGGGTCTGTCACTCTCGCTCTGCAAGGCAGCAGCGTGTCCGTCTGTGACAAACCTTGGATCACAGCAGTAACAGCCACGCAACATTTCCTCACTCTGCACTAAGGCATCGCTATTCCTGTAACCATAGTAATATAGTCACAAAGACTGAGAAGAAATTAACCGGTGATTAAGTCACAAATTTAATTTAATGACAATTAAAGTATTTCAGTTTGCCCCAAAGAAAGTACATGACTGTGCTCTGCAGAATCGCTGTCACCACAACCAAAAGGGGTGTTGGAAGGTGCTCCATACGGAAACATCTGGGTCTGCACCACCACTCCACAACCTTTCTTCACGTTTCCTACCTGAACCCTCCCAAGGGCCATAATCGAACACGAGCTCCAAGCAGAAGCTCCCCTGCATGCCTGATGAGGGGCCCCCATGCCCTTTGGATGGAAATGAGCAGCACAAAGACAAGGGGCATGATAGAGCAGAATTAGTGACCGAGAGCCACGTTACTTTCTTTCAAGAGCTGTTAACTGACAGCCTCAGTTTGCTACCCAAAGGACAGTTGCAAGCAGCTTTACATGCCAGACCGGGAAGGTACCTAAGAAAGACAACCCCTAGAAACGCTCTTTTAGCTCTGCAAATGCAAAACATCCATCGACCACAGTTGCAAGTTCTTTGCTCTCATTTTCAAACTCCTTCACAATAAGAAGTCAGCAGTCAAGGAAAGTTCTTTAAAATAAGGTCTAAGTTTCACACGAGGTACTTTCCCACACAACTGAATAAGCTTACGGCTTCCCGTATCTGACCCCCCACTCTCGGTCTCACACAAGACGGTCAAATCAAACCACAAGAGCGCCGTAAACCAGAATTTTCTGACGCACTCGGCTCTCAGAAGTGTCAGAGGCCCAAAAGAAAGAACAGCTGTCCCACGCTGGTTTTCTTATCAAAACAGAAACTGGTGAGAGATTAGGGGTATATCAGAAAGTTTTCTAGATGCTCTTTTTCTTAACTGCCAGTCAGAGCTATGGGAAAGCCAGAAAAAACAGTAGTGGTTCAGATGGCTTGAACTGCATGTAGGAAACTTTCTGTGATGTTGGTTCAGATTGCTAAAAAATTCTCAGGGTGAGATTTTCAGCTGGGATTGCTAAGTAATTCTCAGGGCGAGGTTTTCAGCTGGGAAAGCGGCTATTTGGATCAAAAGGAAGATTTACATTTTGGCACCTCTGCACCAAATGACAGCTACGAGGCTTTTCCCACAGCCAGAAGGACAGACTCTGCTGTTTTGAGAGCTTCCTATTGGGTAACCTTCTGTGTCCTCCAGAATTTCTCAAGAACGAGAAAGAAATGGCCTCGTGAAGAGGCAGCCGCAACAAACCCAGATCCAGCAGCGGGTTACAGACACAGAGAGTGACGGCCGGTGGCAGCGCACGGGTACAGGCACCCAACGCAAAACCTACGGAAAATAAGCAGTAAAAGAAAAGAACAGGAAGAACCAAGAACCAAAAGTAAGGACGAAAGGGAAGGGCAGACAATCAGGAAGTAAAACACTAAACCAGTTAAAGCAGTGGTGTTATATTCTCCTGGGTCCTCTGAAGCAGAATGGCTTACAAGCCTCCCACCTCTCAGGATTTTCAACTTCCACTACAGTCAGCAGGCAATGAATAGGAATAGAACATTCCAGCTGAAAGGAAGAGCCAGACAATGAAATTCTAGAGGTCACAGAAAGCAGAAATCTCCTAAACTTTCAACCTGGTGATACCCACGGCTACATATAGGCAGCGTTCTCACTTCAGCTCTAGCGCTTACATCATTTTTTATTATCTTACTAGTGAATTTAGTAACGGCCATGCTATTTCTGTTCAACAACAAACTCTTTAACAAAGGTCTGACTGGGCAACAAGAAAAGAAAACTTAAGAAATCCATAGACACTGCAGAAACTCGTATCTGTCTCTAACTTTAAATAAACAGCGCAGCAGACATTATCCTCATGCCGTGCACATCTCCGACATCCTTTTAAGACTCTGCAAAAAAAATGCTGTACCGGCTAGAGCGGATGTTCAAACTGTTTTGCAGTTTAGCTTCTACGTTGTGCTTCCGTTAATTAAAACAGATACATCTGAAGTAACCAGAGCAGCTTTCAAGCTTTAACTTCCTTCATTTTTCTAGGCAAGCACAGACGTTAAAAAAAAAACCCAAGTTTTACAAAAATAGAACAAGCAGTTTGGCTGCAGATACCCATCTCTGGTGGGCTTTGTAACAAACGCTGCTATTGGGGAGGATTAAAAACAAACTCTAACCCACTTTATTAGCAAGAAGTGGTGGGTTTAGCCCCCGATGGCTGGAGGGGCTGAGGGAACAACCGTGCAGAGGGTTCAGAGCAGCATCTGCCAGGGCTGCTGTGCCAGAGCCCTCGGAGCAGGCAGGGACAGAGGAGTTTGGTTTGAGAACCCCCCTTTCTCCATCCCCAATGGACACGCGGGGCCTTTTGCTCTCCCACAGGTTCTCCCCACAGAGGCTTCTCCCCACAGAGACCCCACTCCTCACAGAGACCCCCACTCCTCACAGAGACCCCCCTCCCCACAGAGACCCCCCCTCCCCACAGAGACCCCCACTCCTCACAGAGACCCCCCTCGCCCCACAGAGACCCCCCTCTCCTCACAAAGACCCCCCCCTCCCCACAGAGACCCCCTCGCCCCACAGAGACCCCCCCTCTCCTCACAAAGACCCCCCCCTCCCCACAGAGACCCCTCGCCCCACAGAGACCCCCTCGCCCCACAGAGACCCCCCTCTCCTCACAAAGACCCCCCTCTCCTCACAAAGACCCCCCTCTCCCCACAGAGATCACCACTCCTCACAGAGACCCCCCTCTCCTCACAGAGACCCCCCTCGCCCCACAGAGACCCCCCCTCTCCCCACAGAGACCCCCCCTCTCCTCACAGAGACCCCCCCTCTCCTCACAGAGACCCCCCCCTCTCCTCACAGAGACCCCCCCTCCCCACAGAGACCCCTCTCGCAGCCGCCACCCGCTCCGTCACCTGCCAGAGCTCAGCACCTGCTGTGAGGCGGAGCGGAGAGGAGCCGAGGGAGGGAGAGGAGGCACAGAAACAAGGGGACAGAAGCCTTTTTGCCCTGAGCCGCCGGGGGCTCCGCCGGGGATGGAGAAACTTCTTCCTCCGCGCCCCCCCCCGAGCGGCGCGCGGGGCTCCCGCCGCGGTTCGGCAGCCGAGGGCGGAGGGGCGGCTGCCGCAGGGCCCCGGCACCCGCCGGTGACCGGGGGGGAGCCCTTAGAGGAGCCGCAGACCCCGCTCGGCGCCCCCGTCCCGCCTCCCGCGCCGACCCCCGCGGTGCCTCTGCCCCCCCCCCCCCCCCCCCCCCCCCCGCGGTGTGAGGCCGAGGGGCAGGCGGAGGGGGAGCTGCCCCCGTCCCGTCCCGTCCCGTCCCGTCCCCGCCGCGGCCGGCGCTCACCCAGGCAGATGGCGGTGAGCGGCCCCAGCGCGCCCTGCCCGAGCTCCGCCGCCGCCTTCCCCATGGCCGGGGCGCCGCCGGCCGCCCGCAGCGCCCCTACGCCCCGCGGCGGCCCCGCTGCCCCCGCAGCCCCATGGCCCGGGCGGCGGCGGCACCGGAGGAGGAGGAGGAGGAGGGGGAGGAGGGAGCGCGGCGGGGCAGGTGCTGATGGGGAAGGCAGCGCCGCCGCCCCACGTGACCCGCCGCCCCGCCGCGGGCAGCGCCCCCGCCCCGGGAACCGCGGAACCGCACCGGGAACCGCACCGGGAACCGCACCGGGAACCGCACCGGGAACCGCACCGGGAACCGCACCGGGAGCCGGGGAGCGGGGAGCCGAGCCGGGGAGCGACGCTGGGAGCCCGGGAGCTGGACCGGGGGCCTCGGGAGGGGAGCCCGGAGAGCCTTACCGGGGATACGGGAAGCTGCCCTGAGGGCCTGGGAAGCGGCTCCGGAGGGCCCAGAGAGCTGCCCCGGGGGTCGGGAAGGGGCGTGCGGGCCGCAGGGCCCCGGGAAGCGGGCTGCGAAAGCCGAACGGGTGAAGATCCTCAACAGCCTCCCAGAAACTGCTGTGCAGAACGGCTGCGGACAGCGCCAGCACCGTGTGCAGCCCCGGCGCGGCTGCTTGAGGGCGAGACTAGGCGATTTGCTTAATCTGTTACATAAAAAGAGCTATAGGCACAGTCTCGGGTGATTTTGAGTCAGACCTCGTACGTTACTGTACCCGGTTTCCCAGGAAAGGGAGGCAGTTTCCAAGTAAAACGTGCAGGTCAGTGGTTCGTGTCCCCGGCGGGTCTCGCTGCGCCCGGGGCGCTGCCCTGCACGGTGGGTGAAGCCAGTTCTGCTCGCGGGGGCTCTGGCACCAAGCAGCCCCGCAGCAGCTCCTCGCACTGCCGGAGCGATCCCAGCACAATCCTGCCCGGCCTGGGGAAGAATGAGAAAAGCAAGAAGCGGCAGCAAGAGGAACGGGGATGCTGAGGTGAAGCCGAGGCGTTTGCTGGCAGCATCGCCTTTTGGCAGCACACGCGCCGCGAGTAAGAGTCTCGCTGAAGAGGTGCAGCAACATCAGTTACGGTTGCCGTGTTATGTTGAAAGCAGCTTAGGAGTCAGGTCTAGATCAGGTTTCACCTAAAACCAGGTTAAAAATAAGCAAGCCCCATCCAACTTGGCCTTCAACACCTCCAGGGACGGGGCAACCACCACTACACTGGGCAGCCTGGGCCAGGGCCTCCCTACCCCTACAGCAAAACATTTCTTTGTAATATCTAATATAAATATCCACTCTTTCAACTCAAAACCTTTCCCCCTCTTCCTGTCCCTGCGCTCCCTGATCAAGAGCCCCTTCCCAGCTTTCCTGGAGCCCTTTCAGAGCTGGAAGTGGCTCCAAGGTCTCCCCGGAGCCTTCTCTTCTCCAGGCTGAACAACCCCAACCCTCTCAGCTTATTCTCATACAGGAGCTTCTCCAGCCCTCAGTTCATCTTCACAGCCTCCTCTGGACTCATTCTCTTTGGGCAGATGTTTCAAGGGTTTGTTAGTTAATGCGTGCCCCGTCAAGGAAAGCAGCTGCACAATTCTAAATGGCTGTTGATATGGTTAAAATACGTGAGAAAAGCATACATAATTTGCCTGGGGTGCCACACAGTTTAAAGATATTGATTAGAACTATGATCTTCATTTGCCCGTAAGCTCATGAGTGTAATTTTAAGCACACAGCTCAGTTAAACAAATACTTTCAAATGTATCTACGGTAAAACCTTTCCACAGAGCTACTCTCACGGCACCATATCTTGTTTAAAATTAATCCACTCAGCAGAAAGATTCAGAGTCAGACTTGGCCAGAGTAATATAGAAAAAGATCAAATTATAACGTAGGAAAGGAAATGCCAGACAAGAAAGAGACGGCAGAAGTGGGTGAGAAGAGGCCAGGCCAGGCTGAAAGGGTTTTAGGGCAACGTGATGACAGACGCTTTCTGGAGCATCTCCGGGAAGCAGATCGCATTGGATGTAGAAAGCACATTAAAGTCAAAGCACAGACACAGGTTCCTTTTTGCTGATTCTTATTTGATAGTGAAAAACTCTGGCAGAGTGGTGAAAGAGAGGGCTGAGGGCTTTAATGCCTGGAAGCACCACAGTTCACTGAAGGCCACATCTCTCGGCACACCGAGATGCTGCTTTAGGCCTTTTTATCTCAACAATATCAAGTGTGGCTGCAGTAACATCTTGGTGATCCTTATCCTTGCTGAGCTACAGATTTGTGCCTTAGCCTAGCAGCCCTTTGATGGAATTATAGTAATTGTAGTTCACATTTGTCTATCGCTCTGGATCTTAATGGATTCCTAATGGACAATTGGCCTGAGGATCAATAGTATCACATCTTGCCTACCTGGGATGAGAGACCTGGATGTTAAAATAAATACTTTGACTATGCTAAAGATGTAGAAATAATAAGCAGATCAATACAAACAAAGTCTCCCCAGCAGTGAGACGGCCCCGCACACAGCGTGGAGGGGACCGGGCTGCTCCACAGACGCAACGTGCTTCACAGGTGTCTCTGTGCCCTTGGAGACACGGAATAAATCACACAACGTTTTCCACAACTAAATTCTTCCTAATCTAACCAGACAATTCTTAAACCTTTAATGAGCCCATGATTGTAAAATCATTTTGTCTGGGTTTTTGAGCAGTAATCTTCAAATTACAGGTCTGTAACGGCGGTAATGGAATGTGTCATAAAAGAGTTTTTCCCTCCATGAGTCTATTATTGTAATAAAATAATGTATCTAGTCACCTCTACAATCCGCATTAACCCTTTTAATGATAATTATGAGTAAGGTGCATCTCTCATTTCCATTAAATAATATCCTTGCATCTCACTGAAACAGCAGACTACACAGGACTGAAAGCAAAGCGACAGATGCACATCCTTTTTTTAGCAGGTTCTACCCATGCCACTAGCTTCTTGTTAAGATAAAACCCACTCGGTTTAAGAATTTTCTTATACTTTGCTGCTCATGTAAGACTAACTTAAATTTCTGAATCTGGATTTTCAGTCACACACTTGTCTGTTCACAGAACTACGTGAACAAACTGGAAAACCATATATTAAATTACACGTACACGTGCTTCAGCACCTACTGGCAAAGGGGAATTTGTGATTGTACTATAACATTCACACAAACACCTTGAAAACATAACCAGCAGAAGCCACTCTAGGTGCTCTGCTTCAGGATGATTTGCAGACGCTTTTAAAATTAAGAGTTGCAACAAGCTAAATCATCATCACAAGCCGAGTGTAAAGCCTTCGTATTCTGTTTCAGAACATGGGATATGGAGATGGCTGTAGGAAATTTTGTTAGTGGAAGTTATACATTACACATGCTGGAGCTACAGGCACAATCATTCATTTTAATGCTTTCGACAGAATTGCATCAAAACACAGCCATGTAGCACCACGAAAATAAAGTTCTGATAAAGTTTTACTGAGGGTAATCAAAGAGTATTACAAGGTATTTTTAAAATGTGCAGTAAAAAGATGAAGACATCATAAAATGATACAGCAATGTTGACAAAGATTATGGATTTCATCAGTATTAGTAGTAAGAATATTAAAATAGCTTTGAACCTTACAGACGTTGTTCATGGGAGCACTACACGTAATTTTATTGCCTTTTCCACATCAGTTCCCTGTGTATCTAATTTTTTTAACTCATAAAAGCTTATGCTTCTTTATAAACATTTCTTTCTTTGGATTAATTGGTCGAGATTTCCTTAAACTCAGACAATAATTTTACCTGTTCCACGAGTTCTTTCCATGCATTTATCTCTTTCAGTATAAATCAGTTGCAATGCAAAGGCAGCACGTACAGAGCTGTGTAGATAAGCACGCCTGCAATCCCATATATTTTGATGACCACTATTCTCTTTTGAAACCTGACATTACAGAAAAGTTGTCTAGAAAACATTAGGTGTGGTAAGATGCTTTATTTGTCTGAATCTCACACAGTTTACCACCGGTTCTATTTTTACAAGGGCTCATACTGCACCACCACACGACACTGTCTGCCTGGATGTAATAAAGTTTACGTTCAGTGACGACTACGCGCTCCCTGAAAGGGTAGGAAATTCTCATGGGTACTTTGCTGCACTGACTTGAATGCTATTCCTGTCTAGATCCATTATAGATCATTGCTAAACCTCGCAGTGAACCCTTTTCCTTATTCTTCTTCAGGAATTTCTTATTTATGTATTCTATGAAGAGCTGGAAAAAAAACCCTGCTGTAATTCACATTCATTTTATGAAATGGGATGGGAATAAACATAAGCAACTTGCCGTTACAGGAAAGCGAATCCAAATTGCTTGATGGAGAAATACAATAATAATATCGCCAACATGCAGGCATTTTCCCAAAGAGGGTGCACAGCTCTGATATTTGTCTGTGACACTCCCTGTGCTCAAGGAAACCCAGAATTTGTATCTAACAGACTGGATTATGAGCAGCAATTACATTAGGGTCATTGCTTGAAAAATGAAATAACATCATTCTCTCTTGAAAGGCTTCAGCTCTCTTTGTAACTGCTACAAAGGCAGCATTAATTGCAACTTTTTTTTTTTATGCTTATAACTTAGCTGTCTTACCAAAACAGAAGGTCTACACAACCTGCTCCATTAAGTAAGTTTGGTCTTGTTTTTATTTAACAGCGCTGTCGAGATGGGGGTTTGGAAGCATGCAGCATAGTTACAGAAGAAGATTAGAATTGTCTTAATTTCTAATCCTTACAGAAATAATTTCAGGAAGTTTTCCAGGGTTCCTTATCTAAATCACAAGCTTTATCAATAAGCCCCACCAGACAGCAAGTCATTCTGAATAACTGTAAGAGAAAAAGCCAGGCCAAGACCAGCACCATTTCCTTTCTCCCTTGTTTTTGTCTTTAAATATTTTCAGCGTGAATGAGTTCTAAAAGAATAATCTCCTGGTGCCAGCAATTACGCCGGCTCTTGTCTCTCACCTGCGGATGCACACGATGCACACACCTCCCTGCCTGCAGGACTCTGCCAGCTCCGCTTCCCGGGGCCCTTCGAGCATCTCCCCAGTGCCCCTACCTCGCACAGAGGTTCTGCAGCTTCACGAGTACAAGAAGCTCCTACAAATTAATTTCAATTGTGACCCAAGTGGTAGAAGGCAGTTTCAACCTCATGAAGTTCAACAAGGCCAGGCACTGGATGGGCTTTGAGGTCCCTTCCAATGCAAATTGTTCTATTAGTCTGTTCTAGGATTATCATTTAATAACTGTATTTGGATTGATTTAAACTGTGGTGATGCTAGTTTTCATTATCTGTGTACTGGAAAAGCACTGCAAGACAATAGTGAGTTCCTTGATCTGCTAAATTAATTTCTGCCTGTTCCTTCATATCTATTGATGAGCTGAGTTTGGATGATTTAATTTAGTTTATGATAAATCCTTTTGTGCTGTGGTTATGTTAGCGGCTTTCTCTGGTAGCTGAAATCATTCAAGGATTTACTGTTCTCCTTGACCTACAAAAATCTGTGGTAAATGAGGGCTACAGTAACTCAGAAGTGACTCTTCTATCATTTACAGCAGCACAGCAATGCCAAAATAAGGCTCAACCACGTTTCAGGTGTACGAATGTGTTTTCAGAGTCCTCTTTGCACATAGAAATTCTGGGGAATAATGGTCTCAGCAAGGCCTCAAGTTGTCTTTATTACTTTACTTCTTTTCTACAGAAGAAACTGAAACAAACCATCACTACATTCTTAGCCCAACATACACCGGCTGCAAGAGTTACTACAGACTTATTTTAGAATTGATGTAGGAGATCAAACAGATTGGAATTAGAAAAATCACAGGGTGAACACAGTGCCTGTGCTTGAAAACTGTCTCCTAGGGAGAGAACAAATCTTTTCTTTACTCAGTACTCACATTGTTATCAGAGCAGATGAAAACAGCCATGTGAGGTTGCTCAGTAATGTGCTTCAGTCTCCAACTCTGCTAAAAAATGAAATGAAAATAACAGAAATTAAACAAAGTGTCACATGCAATCAGACATATCTAAAACTGACTGTGCATGGAAATGCAAAACACATAATTAGGACTGGACAGACACCTTCAAAAGATCTCAGTGAAAGGGTTCTGCAGTTCCACTGGAGACCAAATACAGCCATATTCCATACTTCCCAGTATAGTTATTTTGCTCACATTACCAGTTCAGCAGGAATAGCTCAACACAGGGTAAGGACAACCAGGCTTCTCCTGTTTCATTGACAATTAAATAAATTTTTTTCCTACTACTTTATTGTGTCACCAATACCTAAAAAGTAACTGCTATGGCTATTCTTTTTCATTAAAATTTGGCTGAGACATTTCCTTAGGGGCTTTATTTGATCCTAAAGAGCGTAACTTGTGTCCCAAGGGTTGTCACTAACACTGATTTATGGCTTCATCTCCTTATTCCTCTACTATAATTATAATGTTGGAGTTCCAGTGGAATGTTTTTGAGAATAAATTTCTGTTAAACCCATTCTGCACAAAGCACTGCACTTCTTATTCACTGCAATACCTCACGTAGTTTTAAAAGTCCTAATGATTTTATGGTACGAGAGTGTCCTTGGAATCAGTTAAAACCATTATTGTTAACAGTTCTTCCACATTGTTCTCAATACATATTCATAGCGCGGTGATTTCTGGGTTCATAAAAGAGCAAATTACAGCTTATATCCCAAATGATCGCGAAGCTCTTCTTAACATGCATAGACAGACAACACGGGAAAATTGGAACTACGCATCAGTGAGGTTATTCAGCTGGATGAATAAGAAAAGATGTAAAGGCATATGTGAGCTCACCTACAACCTGTCCCTACTTCTCTCAGGGATAACACAGCCAGACTCATGGTCTTTATCAACGAGGACATAAGGATGATAATGTGTTTGTTCATCAGGACAATAATCTCTTCAGCTAATTTCACTGAAAGACAAAGCAAATTTAAAGCACCAGGAAACAGAAACCCCAACATGTGCTCATATGGGAATGTCAGATCGTTTCACAGACCGTGTCCCACGGAAGGATACGGGACGTGTTGAGTCCACCGCTACTAAGTCAGAAGCTGTGTTGCTGTACTAGAAAGAGCTCTGCTCTCTTTGCTCCGCTACACCGAATAAACAAACACTCCCTCTCTAGCTCATCAGTGATTCTACCAACTGTTAGCAGCAGTAGCAAGAACAAGTATTTATTGTGTACACTCCTGTGTCCCAAACAAAAACTGGAAGCACCTCATTAGGGATGCTGGGCTAGTAGCTACAGGTGGGAAATTATACCTGCCCTGAAGGTCTAGTGATCGCATCTCTGTGCCTTGCTGCTAAGGCTGGTTTTTAGTATTGAACACTCTACAAAATCTCTAAAAAGTAAAGGTTGTCTGAAGGAGGCAAGTGAGCTTTATTGGATTAGTATAAAACCAAGTAAGATTTTGATAAAGGAGAATGCTAATTCAGACCACATTACTGAAAGAGATGAAGAAAACAACAAAAAAAAAGAGCACAAGTATAAACCATGGAACAAAACTAATGTCAGAGATTTGCAGAAGAATCAAAGCTGCTTCAATGAATCTTAAATCCATGAAAAGTCAGATTTTCTTTTGCATAAAGAAAACCCCATAATCCAATATACCCTGTAACTACAACTCAGTCTGTGCAGCAGAGCTGTGGATGCCAGTTGTACGCTCCGACGAAAGCCTGTAAATCAGAGAAGAGCCTGCGGTAAATGGGCTGAGGAATGCGAAAGAAAAAATCATTGCAACAATTGCGCTTGAACCACATCATAAGAAAGGAGGTGAATGAATAAGACAGCAGCCCTGTGGATTCACACATACAGAGCCTGTAAGCGTGCTTGGAGAGAAAAAAAGAAGAGAAAGCAAGAGTGTGAGGTTACTCAGCAATTTAGAGGCTCCAAACTGTTTGAAGAGAGCACAGGTACTTGTTTTCACAAGGCTCTCGAAAGATTTTTGGGAAATCCTTCACACAGTTTAAGTTCTGGGCTATGTTACTGTACCCATTGTTCTAAAACAACATCCTGCATAAATGTGATGCCAAACAGACGCAGTGCAACATCTGTCAAAAATGGAAAGTTATAGTCGAGGAAATGTGAGGAAATTCCTGCCCTTGCACATCCCATTTTCACAAGGTAGATCATCTGAGATCTGCCTACATTTGCATCAGACTCTCCCACAGGATGGTGATTCTCCCCTGAGCCCACGCTTGCTTACTGATCCTTGAGGGTGAGAGGAGCACGGCCGCGTGCGCTGCTGCCCTGAGGTGTCATCCCTCTCCAGAACATTCACGTGCCTGTCAAAACATCCCAGTTATTCCCTTAACTGAGTGGGACGTGAAGGTGTCAGATAGAGAAGCCAACTTAATTAATGAAAAATATTATTTTGACAGAAATAAGGAAATAAAATTGAAATACAACAACTTAAGACAATATCCAGCATTATCTGGAGCAGCAGGAAGATCTACGGGAATATTAAAAAAGGTGCTTCTTAAAATCAGAATGATGTGGTGGCAATTTTACCTTTCCTAAATGCATCACTTTTGTACAGAGTTCTGAGCCTGGGAAATCTTAGAAGGGAAGAGCTGTTCCAGAGGGGCTGGTGGGGAGGAATACTGCAGCAGGCAATAATAATACAAACCAGCGTATGCGTGGGCTTCTCTCTACATTACATGTTTATGAATTCTCTTAAATAGAAAGCAGTTAGGCTGGTAGACAGAACCAGCAAGGTCACCAGTTCTAAATTAAAAGTAGCTAACAGAAAGGTTCTCTGATCTCGTACAGACCTGAGAGGCGTTCAGGGTAATGCAGTATACACACCACAGAAATTCCTGTGACACCCGGTCCAGCGTATGCATTTACAGCTATCAGGGTTTAAATATCCCTCATTATAGCACTTTTTCCCATGGCAGCGTAGTCTTTGGTTTGTCCATGACTGGGGATGTGCTGCAAAGATGAAACCAGCTTTAAAACCTGTTGGAATAAAAGAATAAATATTTATTTATAGTAAAATTTGTATTCACTTTGTCAGACTCATTTATAGACAGGTCGTGTTGATTTTTCACTAACTCAACCAATCAGTTGCTTTGGGAGTTCACTTTAATTTGCTTTTATGAATCTATCATTATTCACAGACCGTCTTGGAACGAAAGAACAAAAAATATCTTTATGCATTCATGTTGTTGAATACTAAAAATACGGCAGCTCATGTATAATTTTCAGGCAAGTTAGGAAAACCTGTGCTTTACTGCATTAATCTGCTACAATAACTTTCGTAAGTTAAAGTAATGACAATAATTGTTACTTTTTAATCTTCCTTCAGCAATGCTCTTCTGCTCGAACTACAAAAAAAATAGCAGTAGTTATGTCCACAAAAATAGCATTGTACTAACTTGAAGGAAAATAGCGACCCAGAGAGATAATACCATCATTTCATTAGCTGTCATGGCATTGATCCATCTCCACAGCACACAGCGTAGCAATCAAATTCAGTTCTTCTTCCCACCCCTATTCCAAAGAACTTTTGTATTGTGATTAGTTCATTTGTTCTCAATCCTGCATTCACCAAACTTAATGGCAAAGCAGCATCCATTGATTGCAGCGATAGAGGGATGAATCACAAAGGTTTCCAGTTTCACAAAAGCCAGGCACATTGGAAAATATTTAACTGCCAAGCAATTCTAAATATTTCATCCCATGCCTGTAGATTTACTGAAAGTACAGTAATCCCGCTTGGAAACAATTACAATTACTGACTGCAGAGCCTGCATTTAGCTCGGCACGAGGCTCGCTGTATCTGCGGGCAATTTACTTGATGCATTCCAGCACAGAAAGGCTCGTTAGAATTTCTGCAAAGATCCGTAGTGTCCAGAATTCAGGGGACACAAAGTAAATGCAAAAAATATTAGTGATACATAACTTCTGATGGGCAAGCATTAGCAATTTTAATTCTACTACTATCTAACTTTGTTTCAGAAACATTTGTATTACTGGAAAAAGGATGCACTCTGAAGCGAAGCAGAAAGAGGGGAGATTGAGATGAGATCCTAGGAAGAAATTCCTCATGGTGAGGGTGGGGAGGCCCTGGCCCAGGCTGCCCAGAGCAGGGGTGGCTGCCCCATCCCTGGAGGGGTTCAAGGCCAGGCTGGATGGGGCCTGGAGCCCCTGATCCCGTGGGAGGCGTCCCGGCCCAGGGCAGGGATGGGACTGGATGGGTTTTAGGGCCCCTTCCAGCTAAACCATTCTATGATTCCTTACAGGCAATTTTCACCCCAAGGGATATTACTGAACGTTCTTCCTGAAGTTCTTCACAAGGAAGAACAGACACAGAGCCAAGATCTGGACCAATTTCCAATCGTGCAGTACCACCCACGAGCTCTGCGGCTGAATGAGCCGCCACCAGTGCCAGGCGGGCTGCAGCCAGCGAGTGGTGTCGAGGCAGCCCTAAATCTTCTTTCATGCTCTCCTGAGGGCCCCGCGTTCAGAGCTGCTGAAATACAGAAACCAGCAGCAGCCGTATAATCAATTTATGTGAAATCATTCGGAAATTATTAAGTCAGAGATTCAACAAGATGGTATCAAAAGAAGTGACTAAATCCTCCTCTTATTCCCAGTCACATTACACCAATTTGGACCGCTGCAACCAAACTACAGTGTTTCGGGTCTCACCGGCGCTGCTCTACAAGATACGTTGATCATAGCGGCCTTGGGCTCCAGTCACTCCAAACCTGTGTTTGCAACGACTAATTCATTCCTTCTCCCCTCCTATTCCAGGCCCGGTTTCCACAGGCAGCAGCCAGACTGCCAGAGCAAACGGCTGTTGTCTTCATGGGAAGCAGCATTAAAGGAGCACACGAAACGCACCGTGTTGTGCTGTCCTAGAACAGGGGAGGATTCCAGCCAGGGCAGCCAAGGCACTAGATTCAATTTGACCAAGTGCCCCAAATTAACTGTGTGCTGAATGGTTTTCCTGGGCAGTCAAGAAGCTGCGAGACTTGTGCAGCTTTTCAGTTGACTGGAGTTGAGGAGTAAAAATCTCAAGCAGTTTTTTTTTCCATTCAACATGGAAAACTTTCGTTGAAGGAATTTCCTAGAAATACCTCAGATACATTTTCTCACACAAAAGAAAAGGATCACATGTGATAATGGTACCACAGCAGTCTGATAATCTCAATCTTCACCCGCACACGCGTGCAGTTACGGTGGTCAAGGACATACAGCTCTTGCACTTTAAAGGGCATCCTATTAGGAAATAAAAGAACAAGCTTCAAAACTCAGCTAATATAGATAATACTGCACAAGGATTGGGTCTGGGTTGCTTTAAAGGTAGGGAAATAATAAGATATTGGTACCCTGCTCAAGTAAGATAATGCATCAATGCATACTTATTATATAAAGATAATTCAATTGACCACAAGAAGCACAGAATAAAAGAGCATAACCCATACTAGAGAAAAAATAAGCGATTCTGTTTCCCTGAAAATGACAGGCAAATTAAAATGCTATTTTTTTTTTTAAAAAAAAAAGGAAGTCTAGTGCTGAAAATAACAGCCACTTAGGGCTGGCCAAAGAGATCGGCCTGAGCGTGTTATTTGACAGTTTCTGTTACTGACTGTAAATATTCATTCTAAGAGAAAAGCTCTCTACATAACACGATTCATCAGAAATAAACACTTAAAGTTAATGGAATAGTTTACATCAGACATTCTTCCAAATATTAACCCAAATCCATAATAATTAGGGGCACTGTAATAAATTATTTCTGGGTTATGATGTTCCAGTGCGTTCATTCACTGAGATATGTCAAATGAAATTATCGGTATAAATGGTTATTCTATTTGCTCTTACAATAGATGTAACTGCTACATTTTGCTACCTCAGAAGAAAAAGATGTTTACTTTACACGGTATACATACTAAAACCCACATTTGTTTAAAATATCACCCAGAAACAATGCCTAATCAACCTTTATGTCACAAAAAAAAAGCTGTAACTCAGATGACAACTGCAAAATATTTCTCATGTTCAAATAACAGCAAGAGGTTTTCGGAAAAACTCAGCACTCGACATATTCCATTAACAACAACGAGAGCTCAGCGCACGCTCCAGCAGGAACAACGCAAGGGCTAATTGTGTTTAGTCATGTGTAAGTCAAGAATAATAAATCCTACAGCAGCTAAGCACAAACCTTGTTGTTTTGATGGCAGTTAATAACACAGGAAAAACTGCCCACACAGCTTGTGTTGATTCATCTTTTCCTCCCTTCTTTATGAATCAGATTCTTTATTCTCTTTCTGTTGAATGAAAACCTGACTACAGCACAGCCAGGGGAGTTCTGCCATTGACGTCAGCAAGGTCGATTCTTGATTACCTCACCGACGAGTGTTAAAAATACCCTTGTACATTTGAACCTTAATAATAGCCTAACTGCAGTTTTTTGAAGGAGAGAGACCTGTTGCAAAAAGGAAAGAGTTTCATGTACCTTTTCATATGCCTCAGGCCCTTTGGCCAAAAAGGAATATTAGGAGGCAGTAACGTTGCAGGTATTGTTTCTGCAAATTACTTACAAATAAAACCATCCCAGTATTTCCTACAAGCAGCAAAGCAACAATTGGCAAATGTCTCTGTGGTCCCCTATGCAGACTAGAGTATCCCCCCTCCCAGAGCTCAGAGCTGACATCTCACGCTGTGGCAAATCCTTTCATGACACACACGTCACATCACATCACGCTGGCGTGACGGCGTGAGACTGGGCATGCCTGTCAAAGCCCGACACATCACAGAGCACCGTGCCGGGCAGTACGGAAGGGCAGGCTCACAAACTGGGGTTAACAGGCGATGTGGCTTCACTCAAGGTTTCCATCAAATGTTTTCACTCACATTTCCATGAATAACGCATGGAAAGTGATGCCAGCTCACAGGCAAACTGGAAAACATCTTCCCCAGAGCCTGTCATCGCTGCTGCATTAAACAGCCACTAAACATTTGACTGCCGCTAATATTTTCCTTCTTTAGGCAACTGTCCCTGTGAAAAAGATGTCGCCGATTTGCCCTTCTGCCTGCAGGAGTCACTTCACTTTCACCTATTTATGGACATGGAGAAATGAAAATTGAGTTTGATCAGGTCTGAATGTGAGAGTTCAAGACTCTGAGCTGGAAATTCCCAGAGGCTGGCGGGGTGTTCCGGCAAAATATCCCTGCGTGCTTGCCCTGCGCTTACATTCTGCCCTAGACATGAGCTATCGACTGTGGTTATAGAGGGGATGCTGGGCTCGAGGCACCTCTGCTCTGATTAACTTTGAGTATAGATATTTTCTTACATTAAGTGAGACTTAACATACTCAGCACCACTGCGTCGGTAGCACAGAGTCACCGTGACTGTGATAAGTTCTGGATACAATTTCACAGAACAAGCTGGTTGTAAAACTCCTAAGAAAATTATTAGTCACAACAGCACAGGAGTTAAAGATCTGGAGCAATTCGTGCCGCTTTGAGAAGTCTTTAACATGTAAGGCAGCGGCTTTTTATTTCACCATTCTACATTATTTTTATATAAATGCTAAGCTGCTAAGCCATTATTTCATATGTTATTCTTCCATAGCACCTTCATAGAATCGCAGCAGCCGATTCTCAAGAACAGATTAGTTTTGTGCTCCTAATTCAGCTACAATTCATTAACAGGCACAAATCATGGAGGTTTTGGCAATTGGCTAAGGTGAAAGCTTATTAAAAATATGCTTACCAGGGTAACTTGAATTTATTACCCTACAGATCCTTAGAGGTACTGTGGTTAAGTCAAATGAAGTATGCCCAAATATCATCTTTTTCCACGACTGGGGTGCGCCTCACACATGCAAGTCAAATATTAAGTGCACCAATTATGTCAGACAGACACCAAAAGAGAAAACCTGCAGCAGCAGCAGCAGCAGAGAACAAAGCTCGAATCAAAGCTGACACCTCTGAAAATGTAGTTCCTGGGCTTTAAAACTCAATCGGCCCAATCCACAGCTCTGTAAAGCAGTGTTATTTCCATAGTTTAGTCTCCTGTTTAAAATATAAATATACTTATTAGGTCTTCATGTAAAACACTGCAATATATTGAAAGATTAAAAAAGGAAAAGTATCTCAACAGAAAAATACCAATTACAGATATTTCTGTAGGTATGCATAGAATAGCTAATAAGAACCTTCAACAAGAAGAATAAAGCAGTCCTACCTACTAAATCTTCAAGGAACATCTTTATTTAAAGCCTCCAAAAGTTTTATTTGCAAGTTGATTTTCTACCCCATCAATGCAATGAAGTCAGTCAGGCCCCTTTCCCAGAAACAGCCCAAATGCATCTGTGTGAGCGCTGCCAGCGCTATCCAAGAGGCTCGGTACCAGCCCGACCTAACGGCAAAGAGACAAAACCAGGGCTTTAATAAATCGATTTTACCCAAAAGCCCCGCATGCTTCATACACCATTGATTAACTCCCCCAGCAACTCTGCGAGATCAGTAGTATCATCATTTTGGCAAGATGGCAAGAGAGATCAGAAGTTAAGAGCAGCGTGTCCAGAGCCAAAGAGCAGCTAAAGAGCAAAGAGCAGGTCTCAATACACAAGGCCAGTCTGACCAGGCTCTCTCTCTTGTTGAGAGTTCAACAGATTATGCTTAATTATAAGGGTATTTTCAAATACAAAACTGCACATACCAGCCACGTAGGGGCCAGAGGGTGGGTGAGCATCACTTGCTGTATCTTAGAGCAGCGGATCAGATAATTACGTATAGAATGCAACCGCTCTGCTTCACTGGTTATTGACATGATGGTGAAACATCTGGGGGAGAAGTGGGAAAAGGAAGCATACGCAGATCGCATCAAAAATAAAAATGCAAATATTTATACAAAGACAGATTTTACTATCCGGTACTTGGCAAACCACGTATAAGCTTTAATGCAACTTTATTGACAAATCTCTAAATACAATCTTACTTCAGATTCTGGCCTATGTCCACACGTAAAAGAAAAACCAAAACCCCAGACACCCTCAACACGCACATTTACCTTAAGTGCTAGTGATTTGTTTAGTAGTTTTAAACTACCTTAGAAACTCATCTTTGTAGAATTTCACAGGATAAATAATACAGAATCTTTTTGGCATGACTAGTATTCTGACATCCTAACAGAGGGGTTCATCGGGTGCCTTAAAGCACGTCAAACAATTCCATTGGTGAACTTAGGGACCGTGCCTGTAACTTTATTTAACAAATTAAGAGAATCACCCAGACTCGCCTCCACAGCGGCTCCTTCTGAGCTGACACGGCTGCCAGTGTCCAAAGCCGTCTTCCACAGGCCAGTTCTGGAAGGAGGTTGAGGATCTCCATCGCTTTGGCGTTCACATCTCCTACCAACAAACCACGGACTCCTTTGAGCTCCGACTGGATCTTTGGGATCTCTTTGCCACCAGCCTCAGTCAATCACTGGAAAGTTTTCATCACAGATTTCTTTAGTTTCACAAGAAACAGGATGTGAAGTCGCTGCTCACTCTTGCACAGGGACATTTCCCAATGGAGAGTAAGGAAATGTCTCTCCCTGAGCACGGGTCCCCTCACTGCGAGTGCAGCGATGGAGCTGAGGCCTGGCTCCCTGTGACAGGTCAGAACATAGAATCATAGAATAGTTTGGGTTGGAAGGGACCATACAGATCTCCCAGCTCCAACCCCGCTGTGATGGGCAGGGACATCTCGCGGGGTCAGGCCACCAACGTGCTCCATACCCATCCCTGCAGGGTCAGGCCACCAACGTGCTCCATACCCATCCCCACAGGGTCAGGCCACCAACGTGCTCCATACCCATCTCCGTGGGGTCAGGCCACCAACGTGCTCCATACCCATCCCTGTGGGGTCAGGCCACCAACGTGCTCCATACCCATCCCTGCAGGGTCAGGCCACCAACGTGCTCCATACCCATCTCCGCAGGGTCAGGCCACCAACGTGCTCCATACCCATCCCCGCAGGGTCAGGCCACCAACGTGCTCCATACCCATCCCCACAGGGTCAGGCCACCAACGTGCTCCATACCCATCTCCGTGGGGTCAGGCCACCAACGTGCTCCATACCCATCCCCGCAGGGTCAGGCCACCAACGTGCTCCATACCCATCCCTGCAGGGTCAGGCCACCAACGTGCTCCATACCCATCCCTGTGGGGTCAGGCCACCAACGTGCTCCATACCCATCCCCACAGGGTCAGGCCACCAACGTGCTCCATACCCATCTCCGCAGGGTCAGGCCACCAACGTGCTCCATACCCATCTCCGTGGGGTCAGGCCACCAACGTGCTCCATACCCATCCCCGCAGGGTCAGGCCACCAACGTGCTCCATACCCATCCCTGCAGGGTCAGGCCACCAACGTGCTCCATACCCATCCCTGCAGGGTCAGGCCACCAACGTGCTCCATACCCATCCCTGTGGGGTCAGGCCACCAACGTGCTCCATACCCATCCCCACAGGGTCAGGCCACCAACGTGCTCCATACCCATCCCTGTGGGGTCAGGCCACCAACGTGCTCCATACCCATCTCCGCAGGGTCAGGCCACCAACGTGCTCCATACCCATCTCCGTGGGGTCAGGCCACCAACGTGCTCCATACCCATCTCCGTCCCTCCCCTCGCACTCCTGGCTCCCCAGCTACAGGGTCAGTCTTGGGGTTTCGTGTCCGACCTCGTATTACGGTCTAAAATCATCCCCAGCCCCTCTCTCTAAGGGAAAGGCCTGTGGCAGATGCTGGAGGTAACTGAGCACGGGGACGTCGTTCCTGTCAGGGTGGAGCAGGAGGAGAGGGGCCGCTCTGCGAGGCCTCGGCCCCAGCCTCCCCGCCCCCAGACCACGGGAGGGGCGGAGGCTTTGTTAACCGAGCTGGAGGGAGGTGAAGATCTGAGGCAGGGAGAACAAAAAAGACGTTTGAGAGGCATTCACTGGCGCTATAAGAACGACTCCGCGAGCGGAGGGACGCGACCCTCCGGCTGCGCAATCCCGGCGTGGCTCCGGTTTTAAACCCGTAATGGATTTTCCCTCGCGGTCCCCGCGGCAAAACACGTCGTGGAAAAAAAAAAAACAAACAAAAAAAAACCAAACAAAAAAACAAAACAAAACAAAACAAACAAACAAAAAAAAAAAAAAAACAAAAAAGCGGGAGTACCAGCCCGCGCAGGCACCGCTGGGATTCGAACCCAGGATCTCCTGTTTACTAGACAGGCGCTTTAACCAACTAAGCCACGGCGCCGGGCGATAGGCGCAGCCTCCGCGCCGCCTCAAGGCGTCGCCCCCGCCATCCTGCACCAGCCCGGCCGGGGACTGCAGGAAAACGCATTAACGGAATCATGGAATCATAGACTCCTACAGCGCTTTGGGTCGGAAGGGGCCTCGGCGCCCATCCAGTGCCACCCCTGCCACGGGCAGCGACACCTCCCACGGGATCAGGGGCTCCCAGCCCCATCCAGCCTGGCCTGGAGCCCTCCAGGGACGGGGCAGCCACCCCTGCTCTGGGCAGCCTGGGCCGGGGCCTCCCCGCCCTCCTCGTGGAGAATTTCTTCCTCATGTCTAACCTAAATCTTCCCCCTTCCAGTTTAAAGCCGTTCCCCCTTGTCCTATCGCTCCAGACACTTGTAAATCTCCCCTCCCTGGCTTTCCTGCAGCCCCTTCAGGGCCAAATACCAGCATTTCAGATAAAACCTTTGGGTCAGGTTCCTGACCCGCCTCGTCCCCCTGCATCTCGAGTGCCCACGGCTGCCAGCAGTGAAGCCGAGGGAAGGTCAGGCCTCAATTATGGGCTAAAATAATCTATAATCATGCAAAGATTAAACCACGTTATGCATACGCAGAGCCTGCTTGCAGAGGGCCAAGGTGCCCGACCAAACACACACATGTAAACGACTAGAAACAGTGAATTAGGTAGGTTTTTTCTACAGATCTAATTAGAATTCTTCATGTGACATCGATGCTGGCGGCAGCAGAACGCCTTCCCTCAGGGCCGCAGCCCATTACCAGCAAACGAGGATGCCCCACGCCAAGGAAGGGATGGGGACAAGCGGTGGATGAACCACAGAACCATTTAGATTGGAAACGACCTTTAAGATCATCATCAAGTCCAACCCTTAACCCAGCACGGCCAACTCCACCACTAAACCGTGTCCCAAAACCTTCATGAAGGGACCTGATCGCAGACCTGGAGTGTAACGGGAACCTGCAAAGCGTACAGGCCGCTTTGGCAATTTCACAGGCGTCTGCGGCATATTTACAGCCAAATTCTAGTTGTTATTCTTCAAATAACTCCTACAGAAGGGCAGCCGCACTGACGTGTTCTGAAAGTCTTACAACTTTCTCATCGGAAGAGGAGCTGTGGGAATCAGTCAGACTAGAGGGGTACAAGAGCCAGAAGAACGCAGAGGAGTGTCCAGCTTATGGATTGTCTAAGAAACACGTTCTCTGTAAAACCTACGCTGAACAAAAACACAAGCAAACTGCTGCACGGGATCAGTCCGGGGCTGAAGAGCAGCCGACTGACGTGGTACTCAAGCACTTAACAGGTGATGGGAATGGACAAAACCCAGCAATAAACTGTAGAACCTACTGATTTTATCATAACCAGAATGTAAGAACTCATTTTTCCTTGTTTTTCTCAATTTGGGAAATAGAAGATTCATTCAAAAGAGAATTCCCAGCCCAGTCACATCACTAATGCAAAAAGAGCCAAGTCTCTAAAGCAACTGCTTTTTTCCCCTGTTTCAGGAGGAAAAAAATGAAGCTTTGATTTTTTCCAGCTGAAAATGGTGAAGGAAGAAACAAAGAACACTTTCAATTCTAATATAGCATTACTTATTCTAGTCCTAATCTGTTCTAACATAGAGAAATTAGTTCAGTATTTCTAACTACATTAAAGCCAAATTAATTTAATATAAAACATGCATATTTTGTATTTTGTTTTTTAAAAAATCCTCAAGGAGCACAGATATAGCATTTTCTTTCAGCCTCAGTAGCAAAACAATAGTAGTTAATTACAGAGGGAAAAAGAATGCTGGAAAATAATACAATTTATCACCTAATATTTATTTGAAGCCATAAATCTGTACAAAACAAATTATTCCCTAGGAATATTTTTCATTTAACCTTGGATTCAGGGGTAATTGTTGCTACATAATTCACAACATATGAACAAGGGAAAAAAAAATCTCCCTCCTTAGATTTCTTTGTATTCTGCAGCTGAACTGCATTCCAGGCTGTCACATGCCTGCTTCCAACTATTCTCCCCAATTGAAGTTCCTTTTAGAAGAGGTTGGAAACACTATTTTTAGGAATAAGGCTTCCAAACATTTTGAAACACTTAATCATTTCTTAATTGACATTCTCACATGCACTGAATAGACATAATCCTCCTGAGGTTGCTCCTAAGAAAGGGTAGGAAAAATACCATTGCTCCCTGGTGGACGGAGCCTTTCTTTGGCAGGATTAATTCGTGCTGCAGAGTGTCAGACAGGAACCACAATTTACTCACAATGCCTGAAAGATCCTTTACAAAGTTTTTGTAAGAGGTATAGCAAAAGTTGATGGTTTTGTTCATGGTTTTACTCACAAAACTCTTTCTCACGTCCATAGACAGCAAGGATTCTTTGTTTGCTTTAGGAAAAAATAGTTTAGCTAAAGAACGGAAGGATAACTGTCAATAATTTACATATCCACATATTTTCTTTAGTAAATTGAACTTGCAACTAGTGTATTCACTTAAATTCATTTTATATTTCCCAAAGGATGGGTCAGTCATTTTATTGTCTAGTACCATGCAGCATAAATAAGATTTCTGCTCCTGGGGATTTTATTCTTTACCCTGACACATCACAAGGATGCAATCCATCTCCTCAGAGGAACCCCCTCGATATGAAAGCTCAACTCTCTCATATTTAAACACCATGTCTTTGGAAACACTATTTAGTAATCTTAAACTGCCTGCACATTTTAAAATAACTGAAAATAAAGAGACTTATCAAATTGTTTTGAAGATTTTCTGTGATTACTCGAGGTCAACCCTGAATATAACTTAGCACTTCTATGAGAAACTTAAACATTGTTAAATTTCATGCCAAGAAAACGGAAAACAGGAGGTGAAATCTTCACATCCAGGTATGAGTCAGTTCCTGAAATCACATCAGGGATCACTGATTACTTTTGAGGCCAAAAGGATCCATTTCTTGGGTTTGCTGATTGCAACACCTGTCACCTCATCCCAATGACTCTGTAGGAAAGCAAACTTTAACTGTTAATACAACATCAAGGAAAAAAATATTAGAATAAAAACAATTATCTATACCATATTTCCCCTGTTATAAGGTAGGAAACCAGTTCCGAAAGCAAGCTGGGTCAAGCAGCTCTCTCGGACATTCCCATTATGACAACAGCAGTGCAGCAGATTGAGGTTAACAGCATTGAGTTGGCACAGGAATAGATACTGATTAAAATCAAAAATGAATTCTTTATTTCAGCTAGGGAGGGTATTCAAACATGAATGACATTATCAGATAAAATTACTAGAATTTAGGAAGGCAGAATCACATTTTTCTCAACAATTGCCACACCTCAGAAATACAACAAAAACATGAACATTTTTCCAGCACAGAGAAGCAAACACGCATACACAAAACATGGGTTTTATAGCAGAACCTTTAAAACAACCTTTTAAATTCAGTTATGAGACCAGAATATAATTATACCAAGGCATAGATACTAAACTGGAATTCTCCATAGTTACAAAGATATTAGCATTTCAGCAGATGCCTTCTTTTATTTTAATGGGAAGCTGAGTTACTTACAGTGATTGCAGTGAACTGGGTAATTTCCAGCACCTGAATAACGTGAAGCATCGATGCTGGTGGAGAATGAGCACTGCTGCTACCTGGAAGGTGCGCTCAGTCCAGTTCCGGAGGGTAGGTGGGCTTACGTTGAAGGTAACGGCTCTGAGGCACAGACTCATGAGCTCTCCTATGTGAAGATGCTATCTTGAACACAGACAGCAGTTGAAAGCTATTTTTAAGTCCAAAGCTTTGAAGGAAAATCATCTTTTCTGAGATCTTCTGGTGGATTTGTTCATGTGTGTTTGTTACTACACCTTGAACAATGTCTGCAGTAAGTAAAAAAAGTCCATTAAACCCATATTTTCATAAGGTAGGAAAAGGCCAGGGCTGCAAATCTGAACTCTGACATTGCTCAACATCTGTGACATTAATATTTGACAAATGCATGCAAATAACTATGAATCTGTTAATCCTTTGCTTTTACCCACACATCTGATCATCAGTTCAAGTCTTGTGGACAGTTTCTACTAAAATAAGAAAGAGATGAAAGGTATCATAATACAGTTTAGCGTGTTTGCAAAGAATAAAGTCGTGATGGCACAAAGCCACCTAATGAGGGTTGGATTCTTTTCTTGTTTTATGCAGGTATTGCTGCCTCACATTCTGGGGAATATCACTACGGATATGGAAGAGGAGTCTGAGCTCTAAGCAGGGAAAGCTAAATACTGAACAGCTACCTCATTCACAGAATTGTCCCTTCTAAAAAGCACTGAAACCCGATGGACCACGACCCCATCGCTGCAGGCAGCGACTCAAACGGTGTAACCCAAGGGCTGAGCTAAGCTTGACGACCTCCACACTGAGAGTTACATTTTTTTGAACGTTTCCCTTTTAATGCACTGTTTTCTGTGGACACAGAAACACAGAGTGGGGCATTTCGAAGTGAATATATACAGTATCTGGGCTCTTGGGACTTGATGGAAGAAACTCTCTCCTAAAGATCCCCCGAAGAGCCTCCTACAGCACCAAGCGCTCTGTCTCCACCACCAAAGCACCGTAAGCACGTTATAAATTTCAACCATGTGAAGAGTTCTGCAACATCTCTAGAGCTGCTTAGAACCTCATAGCTAGCACAGGTTTAAATCCCTTCTTGGATGAGGTCATGTTGCAGGATTGAACCCCAGATGTTAGGTGCCAAGCTATTTTTTTCTTGAATACAGCTTAACAAGAGATAGTTCAGCAGCTCCAACGCAACCTTCTTTTACTACGAGTAGGTTACCAAAACAAACTATCCATTTGCCCTGAAAGAAATCACATGCATTTATCTCTATGTGGACTTGGACATTCAGGGGAAAAGATTAAATGATTCTAGATTAAATTCTAATTTTGGAAGCAGTGATGCCCATCAGAAAAGAAACCTAGACATTCCAGAACTGGGTGAGGACTCCAGTGCTTCCTGAAATCCACAGCGGGGAAAGGATTATGAGCATCTCTTACAGGAAACAATGCCGTAGCCACTGCAATTTAAAAGAAACATTACAACGCTGCAGATTGAATTTCCCATCCAAAGTAATTCCTGATCCCTCTAAGACAATGTTATTACAGTGTTTAAAGGCAGCCTCTCTCTCTGATTATTGTTGTAAGAATTCAGAGCTAAATTGGTTGATTTTATTTCGAGCCATTGGTATTTTTAATGGTTGATTTGACATCTCTATCGTCGCATACTTCCTTCTGAAAATGAGAATAATATCCTAAATCAGTTCCTAACTGTAACACAGTTGAGAGATAAGGGTTTGGCCTGGGAAAGCTCAGGAGATGATGCTGAGCAGAGCTTCTGGTGCAGGGAATGAATTTCCCTAACAGTGCAGAAGGAAAAACAATCTCTGTACTCAGAGAGGGTCCATAATAAGTTCACTGTGAAATGGAAGCACATATCGAGCTGGGGCCCACAGCATCTGTCCTGAATCCAGTCCTACTCCATACTTCAATTAACAATGCAGATAACGAGATAAAGAGTACAGATACAAAGTGAAGCCAAAGGCGGCTGCAGTTATACAAGGGAGTAGATTAAAATTCAAAATTATCTTCCCAAAGTGAAAAAAATTGAGAAAATAAAAGGATTCTAGCAGTCTCTGTAGGAAACAAAGCTGTCACCACTGCAGTTTGCAGGAGTGTTAGTGTTTAATTAATGATCCGATGTGCATGCTGCCTTATCGGGTCAATTTTGTCCAGTCCGAGGTGCTGTGGTAGCATGCAAATAATCAATCACTCTTGCACTTACTGCATCAAACACAGACGGTATTTTCTTTTTTCTGAACCAGATTCCATACATCTACTACATGAAGAAATACTGCCTGAAGTAACAATACCTTCATGTTCTACTCTCCACTAAAGAGGAAACAGAAGGGTTTAGGAGGATGCTTGAGGACTAGGAGTTTCACAGTAGACTTTCTAGCAGGCTCTTTCAGTGAAAGATGGCAGATGTCTTTTTATCCCATTTTTCTGGTTTTGCATTAGCAAAAAGCTTAACATTAGACAAAGCCACCCTGTTCAAATTCTAAAATGCAACTTAAATCAATCTCAAGTAAGGCAGGTTATTGTTATCATAGCCATTTCTATCTGAAATACCCGAGATGCTCATCAAGAGGCTTACCCAAGATCAAGCCACCATCAGTACCAAAACTGGGACTAAATATCAAGCCTGCCTACCCTAACTATATTGTATTATATGAAAAAAGAATGTTTTGTTTTCTTGTTTTTCAATAACAAAGCAATAAATCTGATTTTTACAGTTGTACCTTCTGCAAGAGGCATTTGAATGGACACATACAAAAAATGTTCCTGTTCCAATACTCCAAGATTTGACAATGTTATCATATGATGAAGTTACCACTCTAAAAATTATGGTAGTGAAAACAGCAATCAAATGTTTTCACGAAAGGATGGTATTTAAAAAATAAATGACAACATTTAGCTCTGACAATGATTTGACATCTTCACACCCACGAATTTAAAATAGATTTTTAAAGGCAACAGCAAGAATTATTACACAGCTTAGTTGAAAAAAAGATTATCTATATTTTAAATCAAAACTAATAATAAAAATGTCATGTATGTAATTTTCAGTGCAAGCAGTCAACTCCATTTCATTTCATCCATTACAAGATACTTAATTATTTTTAACATTAGAATAATTTTACAGCCCTTATGCTATCTTCTCTTTAATAAAGGCAGAGCGTTCGTGTCGGCAGGGTATTTTGGATTTTCGGTGGTTATGCTGCTGAGTAACGCTCTGCTACAAACTCTGCTCTGCACAAAACCAAAGCTTCAGTAGACAGCAAAGGTATTCAATAAAATTTACTAAAACTGGCAGGTTTCTATGAAAAGGGAGATCAATTCTCCCCCCCAACCACAGTTTTGTTACAATATCCCCGAAGATCTAAAGTAATCTTTCTATTGAATTTCACTGGATGTGACAAAAGGGCTTACGTACCATTGTGACTTTTTCTTTTGATAACGTTCATTAACTGCCACTATTATACCTTTTGCCCAAGAAACTCAACGCATTCAGATTCTAACAACTGCAAAAGCCTCATCCCTGGAGGGCTTCAAGGCCGGGTTGGATGGGGCTTGGAGCAACTTGATCCAGTGGGAGGTGTCCCTGCCCATGGCAGGGGTGGAACTGGATGGACTTTGAGGTTCCTTCCAACCCAAACCATCCCATGATTCTGTAGAAAATGCATTGGATATTTAAAATCTGTTTTCTCCATATGCTCCCCACAACCAACACAATCTCTGCTCCTAAACCGAAACTCATCATGCAAAAGACCAGCTGAAATGTATCAACTGGCAATAGTTCTTATTGGAAAGTAGTTTCCAGGACCGTACACAATGGTACTTTCCTTGCCATTCAGCAACTTTCAAGGATATACACAACTGCAGCAGGCAGCGTAGCCTGGGTCCTATTCAGCAATCAAAAACCTAACCATTCAACTCTACAATCTGATAAAAATTGATTTAAATGATGACTTAATGATAAAAGACACCAGAAATAGCACCCCTGGAGGCATTGCATGACCTGCTTAACCGAACATTAAAATAGGTTGCAGTTGTTTTAATTATTACGTCCACAGATTGGCACTAGATTAAGATGCCTTTCTACTTTAATTGACAAGACAGGCTTAACCGAGAGGCTATAGAATATTAATAAATAATACAGACTGAAGAGAACATTTATGAAGGTATAAATCTCACTGACAGATGAACCCCTGAACCTTGGCTAAATCATTATTGTTCTTCTATACAAATGATGTATATTTACACTTCCCTGTGGGAACACACAGCAGAGTGCCAGCCCCAGATAACTCAAAAAAGGCCTTCTTACACTTCTGGGGTTCTTTGTTTTTTCCAGTACTTTTCAAAATATGTCTGGATTATGGTAGAAAATGAAGTCTGCACTTCAGATAATTTATAAAATTACATTATATTCGTATCATATTCAGGCATTACCATAACTCTTTACCAGTTCGTGAATCAAGTCATGATTGTTCAATATCTGCCTGATCTCAACACCCGTAATCTATTTAGCTCAGCTACACTGCCATTTGCTTGCACAAAATACAGTTGTGTGAGCCCTTGAATGTTTCCAAGCTATCTTTTAGACTATGTTTAGATTGGATGCCCTGGAATCTGTACACCTCCCCAGGTCAGATCTCACCTGCCCATAGCAGCTAGAATCCAGCTAACTACATAAAACATGGAGATGCGAGAAAACAGAGTGTGAACTGAGATGTCAATGGAAGGGAAAAGCATGTATCAAGTGTGAAAACACTGATAACTTCTGTATCTCCTCCACAGGCACAGACATAAATTAGAAAAAGCAACTTGCAGGAGAAAAAGACTAAGATTTGACTATCCACCTGCAGTTTTAAAACATTAATGAACCAGAGCACCAATTCA
This sequence comes from Clamator glandarius, assembly GCA_033459285.1. Taxonomy (NCBI): domain Eukaryota; kingdom Metazoa; phylum Chordata; class Aves; order Cuculiformes; family Cuculidae; genus Clamator; species Clamator glandarius. The sequence continues at coordinate 802,888 of JAUNZM010000463.1, read as the reverse complement.
GCACATGCTACACACGCTTACAAGGGTCACTCTTTACTATCAAAGAATATGTTTGGAGTATGAAATAGGAATTTACTGTTTATGTGTGACTGCAAAACCATTTACAATTGCTGTTTTTAAAAGTAAGTAAAGTATCTTCAGAAGGCTCCTGGATGAGTCAGTCAATCTTCAAGCCTGTATAACATTCTGTGTTTGATTTTGGCTTCAAGATGGTATTTGATTTGTTCTGGTTGTGTTCATAACATACCCAGAGCCTCACTGTTCTGTGATATGAGCATGAAAGGATTTTCGTGTCTTCAAAGCAAAACCAGCAGGAGCTCACAGTACCACTGTGTCCTCTCAGAATCTTTAATTGGATCTGGAAAGGAACAGAGCAGTTTAGGACTATGTTTCCTTGAAAGGGTTTTTGATGGCTTAGCCCACAAGGGGGGGTAGGAAAGCAAGAACCGTCAGAGAATAACAATTTTCAGTTTCACTCCTCTAAAAGTTCACATCCTCTCTTTGGAATTAGCTCTGAGCTAGTTTCACATCCAAATTCAGATTTACTGAATCTGGATGAGAAAGAAAGGCAAAAGGACGTGGATTTTTTTTTTCCTGGAGGGGAAAGGGGTTTAGTTTGGTTTTCCAGTTTTTCTTCCTCTCACAAGAAGTAATATTTGTCTTGTAACTAACCTCATGAAGTCTCTCTCAAGCCTTTCGAACGCTCCTTTCCCTGATTCCAGCCCAAAGGGCAGCACACAGAGCTCTTCAGTAACACATTCCATTACAAATTTTGTCAAAGATGTTTGGAAAAGGCTTTTCTTCAGTCATTCAGGAGTTTGCTCACGACCATCCACTCGCGTTGGCATGAACAGAGCTAACAAAAATCAGCCACTTCAGCATGAGCCACCCAGGAGGCGACAGGGAGCTTTTCAGCAGCCCTGGAGCAGAGAGCCCATCCTGCCCCAGTCCTCTCCTCCCTCCCATCAGCTCTCGGTGGCCCCAGCGGGGCCCTGTGGCTGCTCCCCACCACCCTGGGGCCCGCGCTTCCCCAGCGCTACCTCAGCCTGGCTTGTCCGGCAGCTCTGGCGCTGCCCCTGCCAAAACACCAGCGAAGCTTCAGCAGGGGACAAACGTCGAGCCATTTCCATGCACTGCAGCTGCCAGGTTTATCATTTCCCTGCAACAGAGGCAACCTTAAGGTCACCTACCACAGCGAATTCCAGCTCAGGCTTTCCTTGTTGGCTTTAAAGCAGGAATACTCTCTGGATTCCCTGTGCACCTGGACAGAGAAGTTCTAGGGGTCTGTTTTAACAGCCTGAGCATTCAAAAAAGCAGTATTATTTCATAGTTTATATTAAAATAATTCTACAAGATGACTATTGCTTTTTAAATGAACTGCATGAAACAAAGAAATTAAGCAATTGTTAGTTTAAGTCCACAAAATAAGGCAGATGACAATTACGATAATAACATTTTAGTACCTCGGCCTTAACAATTGTGTCAAAATGACAGTTGACTGGTTTAGATGTGTTATGGTAAATCCTATATACAATTTAGAGATGCACAAGTCGCTCCACCACAGCCTGATACTGCAAACCTGCCATGGGAAAATCTGCATTACTCATTAAAAACACTTGCACCCAACACAAATTTTACATGGCTTTAGTTTTTAACTTCCTAACTTAATTAAAACTGAAACTTCTTCGCCAGTGTTTCCCAGTTCCTAGGCAATGCCTCATCACACAAAAATTATTTGTAATACTTAAGTTTATTAAAATATCTTGATTTGTGTTAATTAAAACAGAGCCCACAGTATTTCAGATTTTGCTGCCCAGAAAGGGTTTTTTTCTCCATAATCCGTATATTTTGAACATACAAAGCATCACAAAATAAACATATGCACATTTACTTTCAAACAAATTCAATATGAATACAGTATCTACAGTGCTTCCAAGTATACATGATTGATCTACCATCATGGAGGAGATCAAAAATTTGAGATCAAGTCACACAGCACTCAAGAAAGCGAGCTGCCTCTTCAGTACTGAAGTTGTTTTAATCTAAAAGGGGGAAAAGAAAAAGAAAGAGATCAGATTGTAACATTAAGAACATTCAGCTACTTGAGCAGTTTCCAAAACCTTAGTTTAAGAAAGGGATCTGAGTTACAGGAGATAAAAACATTCTCTCAGTGACGTAGAGACATGCAAACACTTCCAAAACAGCTGTTTATACAAAAAAGTCTATTCTGTGCAAAATGCATAAACCCATATTTTAGCTATTTGGAAATCAAAGGGGTAGTAGTTTGGTTTTTCAGTAAGAAAACACCAATATGGAACTGAAGCTCTGTTGCAAAAGGACAGAAGGCAGAGTCCTTTCACATACCAGCCTTTCCACCACTACGCTTCACTCCACTAAACACACACAGACCCCAACTGCTGCGCATTAGCCAGTCGGATGTGCTATTTCACAGAGTCATAGAACCCTTTGGTTGGAAAAGACCTTCGAGATCATCGAGTCCAACTGTACCTGTGCACCACTAATCCATATCCCCACGTACCTCAACCACCTATCTTTTAAACACTTTCAGGAATGGCAACTCAACCCCCACCCTGGGCAGCCTCTGCCAGGGAATATATTTCAACAAATACCTTCAGATGTCTCCTTCAGGTAACAGAGACACACAGAAGCCAACACAGCAGCTGCTCCACACAGGATGCACTTAAAGCTGACTATGATCTGAACTAGACACAGTTACTTTGTACTTTACTTCAAGAGTGTGAGCAAAATGAAATTGCAAATCATTCTTCGTTTGATTTTCACATCTCTGTTGGCGCTACATTCCAGTCCCTTATTTATGAACATGTAACAGCGCAGTCTAAATTTAGTAGACGTGTACGTGACTCAAGCACTGTTCTGCTTGCTTCACTGCTCCTTGCTCAAGCGCAGAATTATCTTGAGCATCAGTGCCACACACAGGATGTTTTTGAATGGGATCTTTTGCTTACTATCAACAAAGTGAAGCAGACTCAAAACATTCTGAAGCAGACAATGTTGCTTCCAGCGCTGCCAAGAGAAGCAGACAAAGTGATGGAAATACGATTCCTCACCTGCACTTGTTCAATTTTCAATTCCCATTCAAAATACCTTCCAAAAGGATCTGTCATCTTTAACCATAACTTCCATTAACTAGCAGAGTTGTGTACTTACTGCCCTTTACCTTAAGAGGCTTCTATCCCAAAATTAATTACCCTCTATGTTAAGATGCCTAATATTTGTAATCTTTCCTTGCTTTATTAAGAAAACTAAGCAGTGTTTCATATTCACAAAGACTGGCTGATCTATATTCGCTGCAAACAGGTTCACTAGAATGACAACTCAAACTGAGGTTTCTGTTATTCACTGCAGAATTTGCAAGTTTTTAAGTAAACTGTCTCTTTACCTTCTCAGAAGTTCTTTGGGGGACAAGCCGGTAGTGTCTATATCACTGACGCTATCACTGCTATCTGAAGAGTCTGAGCTGCTCTCTTTTTCTGATTTTTTATTCTTGTGTTTTCCTTTGGTTTTCTGCTTCTTATGTTTCTTTTTCTGTAAAAAGAAGAGAAATAATCTCTTATTTCATTGTGAAAGACGTTGGCTTTTCTGAGAGGCAACAACAGCAAAACCTTGATTTTTGTACTAAAATCACCCATTTCATCCCAAGTCTTGAACCCCCTCTAAACCACAAATCTCATTATTATTTTTTTGGGTATAAGCCATGAATTATACACAGTTCCCAGAATGTGCCTGACATCTTCAGCATTAAACCACCCACAATACTGTATCTGCAGTCACATTGTATAGATAGAAAAGTCCAGGTTTAAAGACATCCGAGAAACTCAGTTCTAGTCCCAGTATATCCCAGGTTTGCTACAACCTAGCACAAACAATAAAACAGTTTGACTGACAAAACAAAGAATCAGTAAGCTGTTCATTGAAATTCAATACTTTTTCCTTTTTGCGTTTGTGTTCTCTCTTAGTCTTGTGTTTCTCTCTGTTCTTCCTACGTTTTTCTTTCCCACTAGGCCCAGGAAAACTCACTGGCACCACTGGTTCCTGTTGCCAAGTAGAGCCTAAAGCACAAAGCAAATGTGGAAATCAAAAAAAAGACAAAAAACAGGTTATTTTATTATTAAATGCTGTAATTCTTTTAACCTAATAGGATAGTTTAAAAAAAAACAGCAACAAACAAGTAAGCTTTCAAATGGAAATACAAAGTCTAAAAGTCCTAAATGCAACCTTCCTACTGTAATAAATGCCTTTGCAATTTGTTATTAAAAGAAACCGCAAGGCTGGTCCTATATTTTCACTGTTTTTTATCATTGCCTCTATGGGACTACAGCAAAACAAGCACAAAGGCGAAGGGGTTCCTGCCCATAGATCACAGCAGGAAAACAAAGCGTTTACTGATGCCGATTTGACATAACACAGGCATTTAAAAGGTAAAGTGTCTATTCACAAGTGATAACATCTGTCTTTCATACAACTGCAATGTGTGGTTTACACACTAGGAGTCTACAGCACCTACCAGAAGAAAAAGATGGAGGCAATTTTGGTCCAAATTCCTCTGCTGCATCGTGTTTCTGCTTTGAAGTAGGCAGCAAAGAAACCCCGGGATCAGTTGCAGCTGTCACGTTCTCTACGAAAAAAGCGCAAAAACTTCTTTATGGAAAAGCAAAATAAGGTAACGCTTTTTCCAAGAAGCCCTTTAAGAAAGTTAAAGGAGGCTTTCTAAAAACCTCCTTGAAAACCACATTGATCAGCATCCCCTATCTCTGCGGACTGCTTTGGCCACCTGGATGGCAGACTTTCTGAAACATGCTAGCATACCAGGTAGGTCTTTTGTTCCTTTTTAATCAAAACTGGGCTCTTATACTATACAATTACCAATTAAAGTAACATCAGTGTATGTGTTTGCATCTATTTAGTAACACAGTACTGCTTTTCCATTACTTGGGATGAATAAAACACTCCACAAGATCTATAAAGTTCAAACAGTAAAAGTTAGTTGGTTCTGTTAACATCTGTGACGGTAAGTCAACATCTGTGACTGTGTAAGCTAATTATATTGTACATTTTGTTAATTTAATGATATCTTGAAAATATGGAAACTTTTTACAGCTTGTGTATTAAATTCTACTAAAAAGTAGAGTAAAAGACTTGCCTCCTCCCTCTCTTGTGGAAGTATTGTGGCAACTTTTATAACTAGAATAGAAATAAACTGAAGTGTTTACCAGGCATTTATAAAAATGAACACCCATTAAGTACCACCTTGAACATTAGATGAAGAACTGCCTGGTAGATCAACTTGCTTCGTGGTTTCCAATTCTGCTACTGAAGTAGCTGGTTGCTGTTCTTCATCACTCTCTTCTTCAGAAGAAGACGATTTTTCATCTGAGGAACTCACAAAAATGGCTTTAAATAAGTCCATGGATGGCCTGCTTTCTTCTTCCTGATCCTTGTCTTCATTAGCCACCTGCAAAAGAGCATCAAAACAAACTGTATTTTAATGTTACAGAAACTAACAATCTCTCTGCTAAGTAATAACTTGAAACATGCTGACAAGTATTTAGAAAACACTCAAATACCACAACAGCCGTGAAATACACAATCTTAGCAACCGCTGGTCCAAAATAGTGAAACTCAAACGCTGATAAAGTAAGTGTCCTGCACAGGGTAGCGCAATTTGTGCTACACAGACAGTTGAAAATACACCCACATGTATTATAAATTATAATTCTTTAATTCAAACTGCAATTACACGCTACTAAATTCAAGCAAAAGGAAAACACCACCTTTCTCCCTGAAGTATGCACCCTCCTCCATTCAAAATAGAATAAACTATATTCTGTGCCTGTAAACAAAGTGGGTGTAAGGAACTGAACTCCCAGACTGCTGAGCTAGTTTTCCTTCTCTTCAGCTGCTGCTTCAAGTTCAGTCAAACTTTCTGTCCTTGTACAGAGTAAAGGTTTTACCTCTCAGAGTCGTAACCTCAAAATTCTTCCAAGTACAACCTTCCATCTTTGCTTATCCCCAGCTGGCTCTTCTGCAAACTGATCTATATTAAATCAGTTCATACATTCCTCAACCTTATTTCAAGGTTGTGATGCTTTACAGCTGTTCTCTTTATGTTCCAATGCTGCTGTAAACTCACCTCAGTGGAAGGACTTTCGCTGGGTGCAGTTCCACTTTCTTCTGTTGCTGGCGCTGGTGGCTTCTGCTGAAGATCAGCTTTTGCTCTAGCAAGACTAATGAACTCACTGATAGAATCTTTTTTCTCCTTCTCTTTATCTGACACATCCCATCTTGAAGGTTTCTTTGGTTCTAAAAACATCCCAAACATTCCTATCAGTTCCATGCAAAATTACCCTGCATTTCACAGTCTACTTGAGCTGAAATTACCCTGCTTCTTCGGTGGAGTTTGACATTTTAAAATATTTCTAATGAATATCTGACCTATAACGGTCTTCTAGGTCGAAGAAACTAGCACAATATCATTGACTTCAGTTTTTATTTTCAATTAGTTTTGGTTCTTTAATTTAAAAAGCCAAACAGGTGGATAATTCCTCCACAACAAAGGCATCCTTTTGCTATATTATTAACTCATTTATTTGCTCATTATCAGAAAAGTAACAACAAACTTACTGTTGAGACTGTTATTCTGTTGGACCTTTTCATTTGTTTCTTGAGTTGCAGACGTGCTGGGCTCAGGCAGAGTTAAGAAATTGAAGACAGAATACTTGTCTCGTTTCACTTTTGGCAACCCAACAATGGAAGAACTACAGGGAAATAAAAATATTTGTTGAGCATTGTTTTCAACACAGAAAGGCCTTGAATTATATACAAGCCATAACACCTACAGTAACCCTTAAAATGCTGCGGGAAAGATGGGGAGGGGCTCTTGATCAGGGAGTGCAGCGATAGGACAAGGGGAATGGTTTTCAGCTGAAAGAGGGGAGATTGAGATGAGATCTTAGGAAGAAATGTTTTGCTGTGAGGGTGGGGAGGCCCTGGCCCAGGTTGCCCAGAGCAGGGGTGGCTGCCCCATCCCTAGAGGGGTTCAAGACGAGGTTGGATGGGGCTGGGAGCCCCTGATCCAGTGGGAGGTGTCCCTGCCCAGGGCAGGGGTGGAACTGGATGGGTTTTGAGGTCCCTTCCAACCCAAACCATTCCATGATTCTATGTTTAACAAGGCAGTTCTAGATCACATCTCTTATAAGTCAAAAAGAAAACATCAAGCCAGATCTTCCACAAGCATATGAAAAACTCAGAATTATGAAGTGTTTAAAATATCAGTATTGTCTTACTCAGGATACGGATCAGGAACATTAAATCTTTTACACAACAGCTTTTCAGGATGCCACTCAAACTTGTCTCTTGTGAGTTTGCCAAACATCTTCATCTTCACAGCGGCTTCCTTATCATCAAGATCATTCTAAAAAAGTCAAACCATTATAGCTGTTAAAAAAGTAACAACTTACAGAACTGACAATGTTAGAAAACTTTAGAACAGAGCAAAAACATAAATATTTATATGTAGTTTAGCAAATCATTGTTTTGTATGTGGGGAGTGTTTTCCAAAGTTTAACTACACAGAAAGGCAACAAAACATTGACGTTTTATCTAAATTTCAAAGAAAAAGACTTTTGGAAGCCACAGTTAAGGCAGCAACTGCAGCTCCAACACACTCCAAGACTGCAAACAGCATCTACCTCTTGGTCCCGAGGAACCTCGACTTTGTCAACATCGTCCTCATATTTGGCCCGGGTAAACCTGGATGCCAGCGCTGAATTTGAGGATTTGTAGAACATTGCTGCACGAAAGAACTCCTCTTGTTCTCTTCCTCGCTCCCATTCTGTCATATTTGGGTCTAAATACTGCTCCAAGGTATCTACTATAAGATAAGGAGAGAAATGCTTAGCAGAGATCACAGCTTACTAAGGTCTGACGCTTTTCAAACAAAAAAATAAGATAACAAGCAAACATCCTTGCAGGTATTTACTGAGCGTTTAGCTTAAGGATAGTATTAATCCCAATTGTGTTACTCTTTGACAAGCAGATTTAGTTTTTCCAGGATCACAAGAATAATGGTATTTACCAAATGCAGGAGATTTAAATATCTATTTTAAAGAGATATTGAAATTGCAATTCTACTGTGATTCTATATCCTTTCTGTCTTTATAGGCTCTATCAGTTTTACACCTCAACGACAAACAAACTAAATGGAAATGCTTGTTCCATGCAGAGTTCGTGGTACTGGGGAAAGCTGAAGTCTACTTGGGCAAATGAAAGGGAAATCTAGAAATACAGGCACTTAAGTAGAACATCCTGGAGAACTTCACTTCTGCTACAGCACAGAAGAATTAAATGTAATGCCTAAAAATCAATTCTTGTCAACATTTAAGTTCGTGAGCAATTTTCCTGAAATAAACGCAATTAAATAGTGGTAAAAAGCCTTAAAAAGAAGCAAAGGGAGAGATGCGGTGGAGCTCAGGAAGAGAACTCATAGTGAAAACAAAAGCAATAGTGCAAAAAAGGGGAAAAGGGAAAAAATACCAAGAAATAGTCTTTCAGAGAAAAATGAAAATATCAGGGTTAATCTCTTCATTTACCTTTTTCTCCTTGTTTAAGACTTTTCACGAAATTTTCGTATCTTCTTTGTTTCTCTGGATTTCTTGCAAACGGTTTGAAGTCACTGGGACCGGCGTTCGCTAACTGCCCCCCCAGCAACATTTGCCATTTGCGGGAAGCATCCTCTGGGGAGGCCGGCTGCAACCTGCTGCTTTGGGCCTGCTGAGCTGCCATTCTTGCTTTCATTTGCTCTTCAGATGCCTGTTTTACTTCTTTGAGTCTTTCTCTATCTTTCTCAGACAGATATTCCAAAACAGAAGGAGCTGGACCTAAAAGCAAAGGAAGCAGTAAGACATAAATAGAAATGAGAAAAATCATTACAACCATTTCTACCACTATAGTTAAGGAAAAAAGCCTACCGCGACGTGTATACATTCAGAGAAAATGCCCTCAAGCGTCAATAAACACCATAATGGCAGAGACAGCAGAGAGGAAATCAGCCACTATTGCATCTTTTATACTATTCACCACACAATTACTTTGTAAACCTCACTACTGTAGATACCAATGCAAACCACAAATCATTTTTTCAGTGAATTTACATGTATTTTAGTGAAACTTCGTTGCAGTGGGAAAAAACACATCCTCACAGCCTACTATATTCCAAATTCATAATAAAGTCACAAGAAAAAATACCACCACAAGAAAACACAGTCCCCACATAATTTTAGTCTTTAAAAGATGTAAGTAAAAGAAAATACAGGCGGGTACATCAGCAATTCATCTCGTGAGATGAAACAGAACAACGACTGGGGCCTTGAGCAGGCTGATCCAGCAGGAGGTGTCCCTGCCCATGGCAGGGTTGGAACTGGATGATCTTTAAAGTCCCTTCCAACCCAAACCATTCAACAATTCTATGAATTACAAGGTATTGCAGCTAATCAACTACAAATAATATGTTTATATTAGAAGAGTGATCAAGGCTAGACAAAACTTTTACTGTTAGGTAAATAAACAGGAGATGTGGAGCACAAGCAATGGCGCGGTCACATCCATCTGTACCTTTCAGGGCAGCCTCTCCCAGTCGTTCCCCCCTCTGAGACGCATTCAGAGCGTGCCTGCTTTGTAGGGTTGTATCACTCCCAAGTTTTCCAGTCGATTCCTCTAGCGCCTTCTGTAAATGGTAGCTGTCATTCCCAGCTGCTACCACTGGTCGGAAGTAATGGACTGGTCTGTAATTTCGTGGCAGGTCAGGTGGCGGATAAACCTTGGCGCGAGGATGACAAAACAAAAGTCCACTGAGAGACAGATATAACTTTGTATTTAACATTTATACACATCTTTGAGAAATAGTCACCTCTACCTGAAAGCTCCTCAATATACAGCCTGGCAGCAGAAACAGGTATTACAAGCTACCGATTCTTTTAGACTCAAGTCAGCAAGTTGCATCATAACACAAACTTGGGGAACTAACTGTTATAATGCTAATAAATAATGATTATGAAAAACAGGAAAACACATGATACCACCTGAACGTTCTTCCTTTTTCTTCATTTGAACAAAGATCACGTCAGACAATTCTGCTTGTCATTCTAATATATGCAAATATATAGGGCACAAATAATGCCAACTGGATAACAGGTCTAAAAAAATTAACTCATCACCAAAACATTGAAGCAGATGAACCATGGGGCCTGATTTTTACAGAGGAATTAAATGTTACACCTGAAAGACCTAGAAGCACGATGCACATCTTTTAATTTAAAATCTAAATCAAAGCATTCTCTCAACTTAATGTTCAGTGGATTGCATGAAAGGCATTTGCCCAAAGCCATACAGAGGCAAAGGTTAAATTCGACCACTGGTCTGACAGATTCTAGGTTTGCATTGAACTGCCTCCAATGCTACAATTTTGCTCATTCAGTGTCTTCATTGCTGACTAGAGCACTTATTTCTAGGAACAGAGAAAACATTTAGTGATAATACAGTCCATGCAGCTCACATGTCAATTTGCTGATGATATTCTCAATACAAAAACAGCAATACCTGCTTACCTTGCTTGGAGCTGATGATTTTGATGCCAAGGAAAAACCATCCAAGATTTTGCCTATGTATTTAACTTCTCTTTCAGACTCTACAAAATGACCACATAGTTGGTCAAAATTTAAAACACAGATGTTTGGCAATGAGCATTTTTTCTTAATATTTTCCATTTCTCAAAATATTTTATGGATAATAACTGAAGTTCTTTGTCTTCACTGCCTTTCATTTAAAATTAAGGGTTCTGAATCTGGAATAGTTTTATACAGCTAAAAAAATGATGACCAGAGAGATGTTGTAATACGAACACGGCTAACAGTGAGACAGCAGCACCACTCCTGTGCACTGCCAGCATCGGGAGTGCCATTAACTGTGTACAACTAACATCAAGAGATCCTCTAGAAATCTCCAGGGTATTTCACACACTTCAAACAGATAAATTTCACACACAACAAATCAGATAAAATTTAACAAATGTTATTTCAAAATACCCAAGTATTTAAGAAAAATTACTTTGTAAGCATCGGGTCACATTTTGTAGCGTTAATTCACAACCATTTGTTTCCTTCAGTGAAGGTGAATGCTGTATCTCGCAATGCACACATATTGTCCTTATAAAAATATAATTTGGGGGTTTAATCTACATTGGGATTAGTGCAGGACTCTGGAAATCATTTCCAAATTTGAACACTTGAATTCAGAAGGCAGACAAGAGGAAATTTCAGATATCAGGGCTGGATGATACCAGTTCATTGAAAATTAAAATATTTGGAAAATAGAGACTATACTTGTATTTTTTCCCCCCCAACACAAGTTCCTCTTTAGACAGGAAAACAGTTCTTACTTTTACTGGATTTATACTGTTTAGGCGCCGTCCAGCCATACAAGCCATCTCCAGGTTCCTCATCTTTCAGAACTGTATCATATTTTGACAGTGTTTCAGTTGCATAAATATCATCATCTTCCTCCTCTAAAGCTCCTACACCAAAAGCCTAAAATATATTTTAAATGAGAATTCAAAAGTGTATAACTAATAGGTTTAAGTCTACACACCTACAGGTATGTCAATCTATCTCTCACATATTATATGTCCAGTATCCATATATGTACTAGGAAGAACACACAGCTTCGTAAATAAAAGCACTACCAGATAGTGGAAAAAAACCCAAACAAACACAAAAGAAACATATTTCACCCCTTAGGCTAGGAAGGACAGTGAGTTTGGCCCACACTGGATGAGGAGAGCAGCCTCATTCCACAAGGTAACATCTGCAGTCCAACTAAGAGCAGTTTCGTTTCTCAAAGGATAAAAAAATGTATTTTCAGAAATATATAGAAGCACTATCCATTTATAAGAACTACAACTATCATGGAAGAAAACAAAATCTCTCTAGCTGATGGTATTTTATAAGTCTCCCTAACAGTATCTGTAAGTGAAGGCACTTCAAGCGTTCCAAGGATTTGCCCACTTCTTTGCATTAAGTAAAAACACAGAAATATCCTGTTCTCAAACCACACTTGAGATTTGTGTGAATCACCCTACAATGACCAGGTGCCTTCCACAGAGGAAAGATCAACATTTATTTAGATTTTACCACACTAATAACAAAACGCATTATAAAACGCCCTTACCTGACCCGTAATACCTAGTTTTCTTCCTTTATTGTGTCTCAGATCACCAATTAAATCGCTTGTGTCTCCAGAACTACCTATGAAAAGATTCACGTGTTCTCTGCCAGATGCACCAAATAAAGCTTGTGAGGGGTCCAAGCCCTTATAGCCAAGCCCATGGACATTCTCTTTTGGAGTCAAATCCACAGGCATTACGTCTTTGGGTGCAAACGTCACATTCTCTGGCCGGTATTCATCCTCTTCATCCTTGTACAAAATAAAAGTATAAAACAGCAATCATCACTAGAAGTTCAGTCTATTGAGCTTTTACAACATTTACCTAATGTGAAACTAGTCAAGTTTGCACTTCATAAATTGCATATATGAAAACAAGTATAAACTACACCTGCTTAGGTAGGAGAAGAACACATGTAGTTACACTAAAACCTTTTTTTCACAATAAGCACAGTAAATATTTATGAATATTTTTAACAAAACTTGAAACTGCATGTTAAAAAAAGCTTCATTGACATCTTTGAAAGTGTGCTAGCACATATTCTGACATAAGTCAAACAACTTTTGCCTGCTCAGTACCTCAGAACCTTCAGACTGTCCAGGAGGTAACGCACAACCATAGACTTTCACTGCAGGGTCTATAAGAGAGAACAGTATCATGTTAAATCACAGTTCCTAATTAAATGTCTCCAATATTAAAGAAACAGATCAAACAAAAGGCTTTGAAATGAACTTTCTAGGAGTTTAGGATCTTCACTGAACCTACCAGGTTTCTGCCGGAGTGGCTTTCTTTTAACTCGTGGTCCAATCCCTTGCCCTTCTTTCCAGCCCATTTTTCGTAACAGTTCAACCCCAATTGTTATTCTCAGAAGAAAAAAAAAAAGTAACAGTTACCTCAAACTACATTTTTAACATTTCTAGAAAATAATACATACTTACTATATGGTTTCACACCCCACTTTAAATTCAGATTTGAATATATATGGATGTTTGTACTTGCACAACAACTCAGTTTAAATGGGACATTAAATGTCTTTAATGCTTACCGGCTACAAATCTGCACGTACAAAACAAAAATCCGTGTGGAAGCCACTGACAGTGCAAAACTGCAGATCTCTTCCTGTCTCTTTCACGGATTACTGTGGTCAAACATTACTTTTCTAACCAATGCAACAGTGAAAGTAATTGCTTGGTTAACTTTTAGCTAAATTTACTTACTTTGATGGTCCTATTAAATCATCAAATGCACTGGTTCCTGGAATGGCAGCAACTACTCCTGCGATCTGTCTAGCTTTCTCTTTTATTTTATCTTTAGCTTTGGAAGCAAAATCATCTGTGGTTGTAATAGCTTTTGGTGCTATCCCAAATTCACTCAGATCCTGGAAAATAAAGACAAAATGGAAAAATGAAGATTAAAAATGTTTCCCTCAAATGCCTACTTTCTGCAATGGTAAAGGGCAGAAAGCAGGGTATGACACTTATCTTTGCTAAGTTTATCAAGGTGTTTATACATTTGCTTTTTCAATAATTCAAATGGTCATATTTAAAACAGCTTTAAATTATTTGTATTTTCTGACAGAGGAAGTAAAAGGGTTGAGTCCAGGTTTGGAGGTTTTTTTAATACTGAGATTACAGGAACTCTCAAAATGAATCTATGAAACATCCTATAGGAACTAGCAGTATAACACTGTATACAAGAAACACTTTTAAAGGTAATTTTTGCTACTGAAGTTCTTCAGAAAAAATCACTGCCTGAAACACCTGCTGCTATGGTAACTACTTTCAAAAGATTTGTATTCCATCCTAAATTAACCTCTTCATCCATGAAGTCTTCTGGTCCAAGAACGGTTCTGTCTGCTCTCTTCTGCCGTGATGACACAAAAGTTGAAGGAGTCCATCCTTTAAAGAAATAAATATCTAAGTAAGGCACTGTAAACTGTAGCGTAATGTTTGAAAGCAAATCAAACATTTCAACCATACACCTTAAGGACACATCAAGGCAACATCCATAAAACTGCAGCTCAAGAACTTAAGGGGAAACATCTTCAACAATACTGTTTTAACTATTTATGGTATAACAAAATATGCTTAGTAACATTTAGCTGACATTTCACTGACATTAAATTATGGTAATCAATTAACCCAGAAGACAGAAAAATATCTAACCTTCCTTTGTGCCAACAGTGTTAAAGTAACCAGCCGAGAAACCACCAGTAAATGCTCCATGGAAACGCTGATATCGTCCCTTTGCATCTTTAACTGTCTGTTCTTGAAGAGGAACTGGCTTTTTAAGTCGTTCACCTACAATCAGATAAATCAGAAACTCAGTCACAACAGTGCATAAAGAATGGACTCTCCGCACGTTCCAGATGCCATCTCTTCCTTGCAATTAAGGACTGGCTCAAACATTAGCCACCCTGAAGCAGAAAGCATTAGCAGTTTACATCTGTTCCCACCATTCCTTAAATACATGTATACATTGTGACGTACCTTGCTAAATTAAAAGTATGAAAATAGAAAATCTAAATTCTAATGAGTTCTGAGAGCATTATTCTTCCTGTGAAAGGGCACTTTTAGTTGTTAAGTATGCAAGACCCCCTAACAGGCCTTTATCCCTTAAGTAACTTACAAATTACACTGTGTCAGAAGCATCCAAAACTGAAACAGAACATAAACGCTACCAACTTCTACATAAATACTTGCACCTTTTTAACAATACTTCTATTAATTAAGTGGCACAGACTCAAGAGTCACAACTGCACAGAAGTCCTTGGACAATGCTGAGTCTGCCTCATGACCATAACACAACTGTGTCCCGCTCTGCAGCTCTCAGCACAGGAGGAACACGGACCAGAGGAGGCCCTCAAAATCATCAAAGGCCTAGAAATATCTCCCCTACGAAGAGAGGCTGAGAGAGCTGGGGTTGTTCAGCCTGGAGAAGAGAAGGCTCTTTGGAGACCTTAGAGCAGCTTCCAGTGCTGAAAGGGGCTGCAGGAAAGCTGAGGATGGGGCTCTTGATCAGGGAGCGCAGGGGGAATGGTTTTCAGTTGAAAGAGGGGAGATTGAGATGAAATCTTCGGAGGAAACGTTTTGCTGTGAGGGTGGGGAGGCCCTGGCTCAGGCTGCCCAGAGCAGGGGTGGCTGCCCCATCCCTGGAGGGGTTCAGGGCCAGGTTGGATGGGGCTTGGAGCCCCTGATCCAGCGGGAGGTGTCCCTGCCCGTGGCAGGGGTGGCACTGGATGGGCTCCGAGGTCCCTCCCGACCCAAGCCCTGCTCTGCTCGCCCCCCAGTCGCACAGAGCTGCACAAGGGCCGGGGTCCCTCCCACACGCCGCCCCCAGCGCGGCCGGGGCTCCGGGCCGCCCCTCTGCCGGGGAGGCTCGGGGGGAGCAGCGGCCGCGCCGCCCTTACCCTCCTGCAGCGGCGGCAGCGCCGAGCCGAAGCTCACCAGGTCCTCCTCGTCGCTGTCGGCCGAGTCGGGCGCCGCCATCTTAGTGCGACGGCGGCCGCCGAGGGACAAAACGCGTCAGCGAGGGGAGGGGCAAGCGGAGCCCCGAGGAGGAACCGGGGGGCGAGGGGGGGGCCCAGAGCCCATCCAGCATCCTGTCCCAGAGATGCAGAATCTCCTACAAACGCCCCAATACGTGCCTAGAGATGCAGACGCTAAGTACCTTCTACCCTATTTGTGCTGGGGGTCCCGAAATTGTATACAGGACTCCAGGTGGGGTCTGACAAGAGCAGAGTAGAGGGGGAGAATCCCTTCCCTCGACCCGCTCTTGGTCTGAAAAGTTGTTTGATGGCCTTAAAAGTCCATAATGTTAGGAAACGTAATGCACTTGCTGTCAGTGGCCGTTCACTCGCCATGCAGCAGGCCAGCCCCCCTTGCTCACCCCCAGAGCGAGGGCTGGGACAGGGCCAGCTACAACTCTGAGAAACAGGTTTACCCAAATCAAGGTGTGAAACAAACCTCGCCCTGGGTCAATATTGCCAAGGGAGGCGAGGGTTCAATTTATTCCAGGCTTTCGCAGATACATGGCTAAATCTGGTTAACCACGTTGTCTTGGGAGCTGTTGGGAAAGCGTGGGAATGGTTGGACTCGACAATCCAGTGGGTCTCTTCCAACCTGGTCATTCTGTGATTCTGTGATTCTGTGTGTGCAGGAATTGGTGTCGAGACTCTGCTCCCAGGCCTTCACCAGAAGAGCTGTAGCCCTCCACACATGCAGGTAGCTCTGCATCTCTTTGGGGAGTCTCAGATCACAGAGGAACTCTTACTGAATATATTTTATACAGAGACCACAACAGAACCAGTAAGCATTCATCAGGAAGACCCAGGGAGGGTGGAGGAGTCCCCGTCCCTGGAGGGATTCAAAAGATGTGTGGATGTGGCACTTAAGGACATAGGTTAGCGGTGGAGTTGGCAGTGACTGGGTTTATGATTGGACTTGATCTTAAAGATCTTTCTCAACCTAAACTATTATCTGAAAAACTGGGTTTTAATTTTGCAGCTTTCCACAGGAACTCTACTGTTGATGTTGATTAATTTGACTTCTAAAGATTATATTTTACCTTAACGCTCAGATTCACTGCAAACACAATACATTAAAAATTTAAAAACCAAACAACCCCCAAACCACTGAAACTCAAACAAAATCCACTTCATTTTGTGCTGAAGATAGACTCTGTCAGTCCTCAGCTTTTGTAACCCAGTATTACCATTTATTGAAATCCTTGAAAAGAAATCACAACACAGCCTGGCAAGATGCCTGCCCATGACAGAAAAGGCTTTTGCACATTTAGTGACCTATTCTCTAATCCAGCATTTGTGTCTGTAGGCACAGAACTGGTTTCTTTCAAAGTGAAACTACCCGAGTTTCATGTGGTTTCAGGTTTCCATAGGAAATATTTACAGGGTTCCATGCAAATAGGGAGTAGTCTGTTCAATTTAGGCATCTAACTCTGTTTAAAACAATATAGTAGAAGCCGTAGACATTTATCTACATGAATTATCTTTTTTCATAATTATTCATTTGTAAGCAGTTAGCTAGAACATGTAGTGGCAAAATGAGTTGTTAGCACAGTCCCTGTTTCTCTTTGTTTAGGAAATAATTGTTCCTGAAGAGTCAATTCTAAGTGACTTTGATTTAAGACACTGGCTTATATAAACCTTTTTAGCACAATGCTAACAGAAAATCCTTTAAGAGTCTTGTTTGTTATTTTCAAAGAGTTGGAGTAATCAAATATTGGGGGGTGGGGGGCAAGGGGGGGAGGCTTTAAGGCTTTTATCAGGTTAGAATTACTTTTGTATCCCAGTGCCGTTTACTCTGTCTCCTGTTTGCAACTGTTAAGCCAGGTGGCAATCGCTGTTTGTAGCTGTTAAACAAAACAGCAATTCCAGCGTCTTTTGATGACTGCAATGAAACTAAAATGTTCGTAGGTCTGGATAACTTACATTTAAAAGATTTTTTTTTAAAGTCATTTTTCCGGTGGGGGGGGGGGGGGGGGAAATCAGTATTTTTGGGTGAAAGCTCAAATACTTCAGTATATGCCTGTACCTCCAGGGCTGAAATGGAGCCCCTGAGCTACTTCAGGCTTTTCAACATCTGTTGTTGAATTAGTGCATCAAGATCAACTGCAAAGAGCCTTCCCTTACCTTTTGTTATATTCTTTCCAATTAATCTTCAAATAAGTGACTTTCTCGTTCAGTTTGAAGTTATATGAGACACTGGAACTTCAGCCTAAAAGTAGCACAATCGATAGATACAAGAATCAATCGAATGAATCAACAATTTTCATTTACAGGGGTGTTAAAACCTTGTTAAAGAAAAAAAGAAAAACAGAAGCACAGGAAGTCTAAAAATACAATATTAAACACTGTACCTTTTTATTTTTCAAAACAGTAAAAAGAGACAAAACGCCTGACTTCACCTCTGTGTTATCTTGCATTCAAAGAGAATATTCCCCCAAATATTCTTCCCATCAACACACAGCAAAACAGACACGGGGAGTACAGACCCTGAGGCATCGTTTGAGCTCCTGCAAAGTGCTAATTATCATTTTTAAAAACAATGGACAGCAGCAACAGTAAAGAGATAAAGACTATTGTGCTTAAGTACAGAGATTTTATCTAAAGGGAAGGCCTTATCTAGGAAAAGTGGTGCTGATTTTGCCCACGTTTGCCCTTCCACACCGAATTCCCATCACGTTTCCAGTGTGACAGCACAGTGGGAAAGGCAACGCATATCGGATAGTGAACGGGAGGCTTTTCAGTGAAGATAAAGCTGCAATCCAAAGCCCTTACACTGACTCTGTGCACGTCTCTGTACCGTTTTGCTATCAGCCAGTACACTTCTCGGTAAGGAAACCTTCTGCTGGCACTTCTTACTTGCAGTTCCTGTCTGGTCACTTTTCAATGTCTGTCACAAAATTCGGAATTCCTTTTGTTTATGAGAGCACCTTTTAATTCTTTACTCTCAAACATTTCTAATCTCCTGAATCTTGTAAACTTACAACAGTGTCAAAGCAGATTCACATCACTATTGCTGCTGTGACCCCATGCCCTGCTTTTGCCATTCTCCATCTCTATTTTTCCCCCCAAATACATACTCGGAAAGAATTGAGAGTGCGATTAAAGCGCTTTTGCTGATAAGCCTCTGTCTCTGTGGAATGAAAGCTGTCCTGTTACCTCCCTGTGGCTGCAAGGTCTGTAAAATCACACAAAAGAAACTCTTTCCAGAGGGCAGCAGCTGGCCTTCCGAAGCCAAAGCAGAACCTTCTCCTCAGTATGTGACAGCGAGTCAACACGTGTCCCATCCGGAAACGAATTTCTCAAACAAGAGACTGATTCCTAGTGGCCAAAGACTAAAGCCAGGATTACACAGAGTCACGTATTTTTCCTAGATGGGGGACTGAGAGAAGGATGAGATGAGCTGAGGAAGTGCAATGACACAAACAGAACAGAACCATAACACATAATGTGTGCACATACATTCGTGTCATAACACTACGGTGTGTCTGTGGTGGGCTGGCCAAGTTCTGGTCCCTCTTACCTTACTATTATGGGACAAGTGAAGCTCTGCCATCCTGTGCCTTTTTGCAGCGGTGTCACTGTTCCCATCGCCTGGCTGGTTTATCCCAGAAGGTGCACAAAACTGCGTTTACTGTGTTCAGTTCTGGGCCCCTCCCCACAAGAAGGATGTTGAGGCTCTGGAGCGAGTCCAGAGAAGAGCAACGAAGCTGGTGAAGGGGCTGGAGAACAAGAGGAGCGACTGAGAGAGCTGGGGGTGTTTAGCCTGGAGAAGAGGAGGCTGAGGGGAGACCTCATTGCTCTCTCCAACTACCTGAAGGAAGGTTGTGGAGAGGAGGGAGTTGGGCTCTTCTCCCAAGGGACAGGGGACAGGACAAGAGGGAATGGCCTCAAGCTCCACCAGGGGAGGTTCAGGCTTGAGATAAGGAAAAAATTCTTCACGGAAACGGGGGTTAGGCATTGGAACAGTCTGCCCAGGGAGGTGGTTGACTCGCCTTCCCTGGAGGTGTTTAAGGTGAGGGTGGATGAGATGCTGAGGGGCATGGTTTAGAGATTGGTGGGAATGGTTGGACTTGATGATCCGGTGGGTCTCTTCCAACCTAGTGATTCTATGATTCTATGAAAACCAGATAGCACCGAGTTCAGTAAAACAAAGAGAGAGATGTGCTGTAGTGATAAGATTCACTGCTTTCAAGCTGAACACTTGAGGCACAACCTACTGATCTTTGGATGCAAATCCTTGAGCATTTGATGCTCTCTCAGAGAGAGCACCGAATCCGATGCACCTGAATTTACCCTCCTCCAAGATTAGATAAAATATTAATCAAACATCTGCATCTATATACCCTTTATTCAGAGTGCATGCATTCCAGATTCCTAGTCTGTTATTACTCAGTCTTTACAATGTGGCAAACCAAACTTTCTGATTAATATAACCAGATTGCGAAACTCTGTGGTATGAACCCATCTCTATTTAGGAATGCTGACAGCAACCAAAAAGCTGCTGAAGACAAGATGTTGAACCAAATGCTGGGAAGAGCAGGGACATGGGGTTTTTCTGAGGGTAAATCAGCCTTTGGAATGTTCTAAACTGCAATTTACATTCCAAGGTTAGGGAAAACTCATGCCCAGTCATTACACAGCTCAGTCGGAGCTGAGACCATACAGTTAGTGTGTGTGTGCCTTTTGCAGAAAATGCCTGTTCACTGTCTGCAGACACCACTTAGTGACTTACTTAAGAAATCTAATGCAGTTGTGATGAAGTTCCCCCTATCCAAGTAAGGGGAAGGCACACTCTAATCTGGTGATGTGAAGCGATAGACTCAGGACGTGGAAGACGGGGGAGGAAGCCTGTAAGAGCTGTCTTGGAATCTTGAATGTGCTGTAAAATCGTGCTGTGCGCGGCACTGCTGCCTTTGTTTTCTTCAGAGAATGCACCAGCCACAAAGACAGGCTGCATTTCATTAGCAAGACATGTCAGAAGTTATCTTTGGTGTTATGCTGTGCAGAAATTTCTGCCAATGTGTGTTTTACACAGAGCCATGATAAGATTCCCTCCTCATGCTGCTCACTGCCTGACCCTTCACCTGGCTACTGGCTCCTGGGGCTTTATTTGGAGGAAGAGCCTTTCAATGAGATCCAATTTGATGGCTCCAGTGAAAGAGCGCAAACTCTCCAGATGGTTATATTAATACTGCCTCAATTGCCGGATCGTATCCGCATGGCCTGCACTGGCAAATTTCTCATTTATCTCTCATTTATATTAACTTAAACTATTTTATGTGTTTCACATTGGAGTTCTACAATAATGTAAAACATTCTTCACCCTTAATTTCTATTGGAGCAAGTTAAACAACTTTCCCACCTATTACTACTTAACATATAATTTGATACAGTCATCCAACCTCTTTAGAGTTATTGAAAACAAAAATAAAGGAAAAAGCACTGTGAAAAGAAAGAACAAAATCAGGAAGAACAAAAGTCAGCTGCCATCAGGAGAAACAGATCCTTGGATCCCAGTCTCTGAGCTGCTGACTCTGGTCTTCTTCCTCAAACCCAGGCAGCAGGCACGCAGTGTGCCCAGACTGCTCTGCATAACTCTCTGGAGACACCGGTGTTTTCAAAGGAAGTTTCTGTTAAGGATGCAATTCCACAGATATTTTTCCTTTGATAAAGAACTGTTGTCTCTGTGGATTCTCTCCTGACACAATTATACTGTACCTGTAAGAAAGATGGAGAAAGAGGAAAGGAAGGGGAGGAAAAGACAAGTTTGTTAACACTGGTTTAGGTATTTTGCTGTAGCGCATCTTCCAGTGCCCACGTAATTCCCTAGGTCAGACCTGGCTGGGACTGGGAACCCATGTTGGCTGTTTCCTGATCCAAGTGTCCAACAACATCTGCGAAGATGGGAGGTTTCCAGTGCAAACACTGCACATTTTTGCAGCTCTGAGGTTCATCCCACAGCGGTTTCCTGGAGCTGGGGCCAGTCCTGCTTTTTTCACCAGGACACTGCTGGCCTGGTCCAGGGCTGAGCCCCCTCCAGCTCCCCAGGTTCTGGGATCTCTCCTGAGCTTTAGAATCTCTCCTTGGGCTCAGGGATCTTTCCCTGGCTCGGGGATGTCTCCTTTAGGCCTGGAGATCTCTCTTAGGCTTGGGGATCTCTCTCTGTGCTCTGGGATTTCTCCTGGGCTCTAGGATCTCCCCTGGACTCAGGGTTCTCTCTATGGGCTCTGGGATCTCTCCTGCACTCAAGGATCCTCCCAGGTTCAGGGATTTCCACAGGTGCTCTGGGATCTCTCTCAGGGTCAGGGATCTCTCCTGGATTCGGGGATCTCTCCCAGGCTCCAGGCTCTCCCCGGGGAGCCCAGCGGTGCCGCAGCCCCCGCTGCGGGAGCGGCTCGGGGCGGGGCGGGGCGGGCCGGGGCGGCTCCTCCCCCGGCGGCTCCCGCAGCACCAGAACCGCCGGCGGCGGCGGCAGCAGCGGCGAGGGCAGCGCTCGGCTCGGCTCGGCTCGGCTCGGCCCGGCCCGGCTCGGCTCGGCCCGGCTCGGCTCGGCTCGGCTCGGCTCGGCTCGGCTCGGCTCGGCTCGGCCCGGCTCGGCCCGGCTCGGCTCGGCTCGGCTCGGCTCGGCTCGGCTCGGCTCGGCGCGGCGCGGCTCGGCTCGGCTCGGCTCGGCTCGGCTCGGCTCGGCTCGGCTCGGCTCGGCCCGGCTCGGCTCGGCCCGGCTCGGCCCGGCTCGGCTCGGCCCGGCTCGGCTCGGCTCGGCTCGGCGATGACAGAGGCGCTGCCGGCCCGCGGGTGCCCGGCGGCGGAGCCGGGGCAGGACGGATACTTTCGGAAGGTGCGGGATGCCCGGGCAGGGATGCAGCTGCCCCGGTGCCCACGCGGGTTCCGAGGGGCAGCGGGCGCGCCGGGGACAGGAGAGGGATACAGGGTCCCGGGATGCTCCGGTGTCAGGGGGGACGCAGGGGGTGCCCCAGCCCCTCCCGGACACGGGGTTCGGCGGTGCCGTCGCTGCGATCTCCCGGCAGGGCGGCCCCAAGCTCACCTTGCAGGGCAGGAGCGCTTCTGCCCCCACGAAACGAGTACAGCTCCACCGTTTTCCACCCCCCCGCGCTCTTTCCTTTCCCCTCCTCGCCGCATCCCCTCGCTTTCCCGTGGATCGCCTCGTGTACCTGTTAGGGAGCAACTTCACGGCCCGTCGGGAGGTTTCCAGGCAGCGTGTGCCCCGGTCCCCGCGGCGAGCGAGGCGGCGGCCGCTGGGGGTGCAGCCCGAGCCCGGCCCGCAGAGCCCGGGGGGCTCGGCTCCCCCCGGCACGGGCTGAGGGGCTGCGGCCCGGGGCAGCGCCTCTTTCTTCCATGGAAAAGCGCTTCGTGGATAAGGTTGGCGTTGTTCATCTCTGCGCAAATTATAGAATCGTCATAGAATCACAGAATGGTTTGAAGGGACCTCAGAGCCCATCCAGCTCCAATCCCTGCCCTGGGCAGGGACACCTCCCACTGGATCAGGGGCTCCCAGCCCCATCCAACCTGGCCTGGAACCCTCCAGGGACGGGGCAGCCGCCCCTGCTCTGGGCAGCCTGGGCCAGGGCCTCCCCACCCTCACAGCAGAACATTTCTTCCCAAGATCTCATCTCAGTCTCCCATCTTTCCACTTAAAACTGTTCCCCCAGTCCTCTTCCCGCACTCCCTGAGCAAGAGTCCCTCCCCAGCTTTCCTGCAGCCTCTTTCAGCACTGGAAGCTGCTCCAAGGTCTCCCCAGAGCCTTCTCTTCTCCAGGCTGACCCCCAGCTCTCAGCCTGCCCTCCTGTGGGACGCGCCCCAGCCCTCACATCATCTCCGTGGGCCTCCTCTCGACCTGCTCCAACAGATCTAGGTCTTCCCTGTGCTGAGGACATTCCAGAACTGAACACAGTGTATCCCTGCAATGCCCCTCAGCTCCCACCTGGATCCGGGGCAGGGAGGAACCTCTGATCTGCTCCCCCTTTAGAGCTGGTCAAGTTTTGTCCCCCAGTATTTGTCTGCAGGAGCTTATGCAACAGCTCTGCCCTTCAGAGAACTGTTTGTGGCTGGAAAGAGGAAAGTTCTGCCTGTGCCAGCAGGAATTGGGGCTGCCCTGGAAATAACAAGGCAGACCGAAACAGAACTCTTACCAAATCTTGTTGGGTTTCTTCATTTGAGTAACCCTGCTATAGCATTTGGTGAGTAATCGCCTCTTCCTTCGTGGTCCTTAGCAGGAAATCATGAAGTGTGGCAAAGCTGTAATTATTTAGTGTTTTCGCAGCTCTATTTCTTGTGCGGGAGACTCATACACTGCCTCAAGGCACCTTCCTGAAAAAGTTGACTTTTCATGAACTTGATAAGTTCGGTAAATCAGCTTTTCCACCTGTTTGTTCTTACTGATGGGCACTGACTGAAGTTTAATAGCCAAGTTGAGCTTTGTGAGCCATAAGGAGGAGTTTATCTTCTGCATTCAGACTTGCTAAAGGAGTGAGTTTATTTTCTATTAAATTGTTGTATGTTAGCTCACTGAAACAGCGCTAGATCAGTGTAAACGCCTTATGCTGGAAAGGAATGAAGTTTTTCTCATATGAAAATACTGTAAGATCCGTTTTATAGCTAATGATGAGCATCTTTCCCACTTTTTATTTACTTATGTCTTAAAACAGTAGAAAAAAAGATATTTATCTGATATTAAATAAATCAAGGTGAGCCAGTGTTGCAATGGAACATTCCTCCCTCTGTTCACTCAGGTCTCTGAAACGTTCATCCAGCTCAGAAACGTCTTTAATCAAGTTGTAAACTTCAGATCAGGCTAGATGCTCATAGCCGCCTGTCCCTGAAAGTCAGATGTAAGCAGGAAACCAATATTCCCTGTTTTACAGTAGTAGAATGGTCTTAAAGATCAGATCTTTGATTCTGACTCAGTAGGTGTAGGAGAAGGGGGGGGGGGGTGAAACCCAACCCAACCCAACCGAAAACCAAACCGATCCCACTGATGGCGTCTTGAACGGACAGAAGCTGTGAATCCAAAGAGGTGCTTTGGGCATCGTATCTTCCGGCCTTGCGTGGCCATGGGAGTGGTGTTCTAGGTGGGTGCATGTAACTGAAACCTGCTCTTGAGCTGTTCATGTGTGTCCGTACCTCTTCCCTGCCTTCCAGAGTTCCTTTGTATCACCTTTCTCTCCCTTTTTAAATCACACTCCTTTGTTTTCGTGGAAAGATTTGGGGGGTGGTTCCCCTACTGTGTTGGTGCAGAATCACACCAATTTCCAAGGCTAATCCTGTGTTTTTAGGTCAAAAGGCATTTACTTGACCTTTCATAAGCCACAGAGCAAGGTGAAAACACTTGCTTCATATCAGTCCTGCTCACAAAAGGGCTTCCAAGCAGTGTTTATACAGTGACGTTGTCTTCCATACTGTGCAAGAATATTGTGTGCAATGGAATTTTATAATTGAGAAAAATCAAGGAGTTCATACAATATTCATTTGTTTTAAACTCTTGGTGTTTTCTTTTGATAAATGGATTACTGTGGGGAGGGAGTATGTGGTATAGTGCCCTTCTGTGTATTTTGCCTCTTGAAGTCTTAGATTCAGCATATGAGAAAACCACGCTCAGTGTCCCCAGGATGAAATAAGTAAAGCAAGTTATTTACCTAATTCTTGCTTAGCGATTTTTTTTTCCTGTAGGGAGGAGGCCCCGTAAAACTGTGACTGGCTCTGTGTGAAGGGCAGTGAGCAGAAACGAGGAAACAGAGACTGCTCCGTGCTCTGACTCCTGTTGCTGCCCTGGGAAGCCAGGCTTGCTGTGACACTGCCAGGCGACTCTGAGTGCTGATGGATGGCGGCTTCTGCCGTCCACTTGCACCATTCCTCACACTCCCTCTCTCTGCTCCCTTCCAGGGACACCAGAACTGCTTTGTAGGGAACTTTTCCTCTTACCCCATCTCTGTCCCTTTTCTCCTTGGCAAAGGCATGTCATACCTATATAGGCAAAATTAAATTTCCATAAAATGTATAAGATGCTTTGAGCTTCTTTTTACTAATATCTAGTTTCAAGGGATTTACCTGTGCAGCCACACAGGGTTTATACAACTCTTGTCTGTGTTGCCCCTATTCCCTTCCCTTTATACCCCCCCACCAAAGCCGTTTGATCAGCTGCAGCCAAACTTGTGAGAAGGACAGGGGCCTTCCAGTACTTAAAGGGGACCTCTAGGGGACAGATGTTTTAGCAGTGTGTGTTGTGACAGGACAAGGTTTTAAACTAAGGGAGGGGAGGTTTAGAGTGGTCTGACCTAGTGAGATGTCTCTGCCTGTGGCAGGGGGGTTAGAACTAGGTGATCTCTAAGGCCCCTTCCAACCTTAACTATTCTACGATTCTATAAGGAAGAAATGTTTTACAGAGAGGTAGTGAAACACTGGCACATGTTGCCCAGGGAAGTAGTGGAGGCCCATCCCTGGAAACATTCAAGGTCAGGTTGGATGACACTGTGAAACTAGATTAAATACTGGATGACCTGTAAAGGTCCTTTCCAATGCAAAGCAGCCTATGGTTCTGTGATTCTATGACTTTAGTTTTAAAAACAAACAACAAAATCCTTGCTGGCATCCTGAATAGGATATGGCAAGGTGGAAGAAATACTTTACTTTCCATCAAAAAGAAGATGGAGCTTCTGTCTAGAACATTTTCTTTCTGGGAAGATAAGGCACCAGGAAACTGGTTCTGCTACTGTTCTGTTTACCTCATCCATCACATGCAGACAGTTAGTTCAGTATATTCCATGGTCTGTTGCCAGGGCAAACTGTACCTGAACTCCTGGGCAGTGCGAGTGTTCTTGGTCCGTCAGCCTCCTGCCTCGATCCTCTGTGCAGAGTTCCACATTCCATCACTATTACCGGCAGCAGCCAGTGAATCAGCCGTGGATATCCTGCACGTCCATCCAAGTTCTGCCTTTGGTGTCTCTTCCTTATGAAAGAGTCTGTGGTCAGCAGAAAATAACAACAAAATTAATGATAAGAGCCAAAACCAATTTGTTTTACAAGTAGAGCAAGGTGTTTAGACAGGAAGGGGTTTTCAACAGACCGAGAGCAATTAAAGCAGGTCCGTCCTTTGTGCTGCTTTGCCTTTGCGACTTGCTTCTCCCGCCTCTGGAGAAGTTATTCTTTAAGCCTGACATGGCTCTGTGGATTGCTTGGCCTCTCAGACCTCTTCCTGTTATTTTTAGTTACTCTTGAATTGTTGTGGGAGAAAGAGCTCTCTCTCTCAAGCTGCTTCTCCTTTTTCTCATTACAGCACACCACCCCTCTAAATCAGTGCATTTTCACGAACTTAATATCCCCCAGACACATCAATGTGCAGAACGTGAGATATTTATGAAGTAGTATTTGTCCTGTCACAGGATCCAGTGCTTGTGTGGTGATCAGCAGGGCTGTGCCTGCCCTGGTTTTGGGTGGGTTTTTTGGGTGGGTAGGAGCAGAACAGGGCCAGGTTGGGTGAGGCTTTGAGCACCTCCAGTGGGAGGCATCCCTGCCCGTGGCAGGGGGTTGGAACTGGATGGGCTTTAATGTCCCTTCCAACGCAAATGATTCTGCGATTTAAGGAGGAGATATCTAACAAGTTCTTACTGTACTGCCTTATCTTTCCAGTCTTGGTTCACTGCATTGTAACACCTTACAGGCTGTAATTTTTCAAATTCCCCAGTCAGTCAGGAAGTTGTAATAAGTAATAGGAAAAAGCTATATTTGCTTTTCTAAGGTTACCGTTTCCATACCTCTCCAGGAATCTGTTGGTCCAGCGCTAAGCATCCCGTCTTCCATTTGGCTGTCCGTACAGCAGTCCGTTGTGCGACACAGAGGCAGAGCAGCAGGACAGCTAGCTTAATAAATCTGTAGATTCTGATCAGTTTAATGAAGACACTCATTTTTTTTTCTCTTCCTTTTCTCAAAGCTTTGGTTCCATCTGCAAGGCTAGATACTAATCACATACACTGAGCTGATGATTCAGAGAGACAGACAGTACATATTATTCCTCCCTGTCAGGGGAAAAGGCTATAAACAGAAATCAAGCCATTCCATAAATGAAGCACCAGCTAAAAATGATGATAGGTATGGTAACCACCTCAGGAATCAGCACTTCCCTAATTAACTCTTTCTCTCTCCTTCCCCTCCTTAGCTTTTGGGGTTTCTTCTGCAGGGCTTCCCCCGACTGTGGTTTAGCTTTCTACCAACCTGCTACACCTGCGCTTCCACGGGGTTAAGCTCATGTGGTTCTTCTTAGTTATTAGTAGCCAGGCAACCATCAACATTAGCATTGACCCAGGAATATTTATTTCCCCATTTGTCCTCTTTCCACTTGTCTGCTGGGACAGAAACAACATGTTGATGATTCAGCCCTGCCCCATCATGCCACAGCCACTCATTATGTACGAAGTCATAAAACCTAAAACTGGAAGTAGGCTTCATGTGAAACTAGGAATCATCTGAAACTTGGTTTGTCAAGAGTTGAATGTCTCTGATGCAACATTCATTTTCATTTTGCTTAGTAAGCAGTGTGATGAGATGGACTGTTGTGTAGAATATAAGTATTTGGAACTTAATACAATAATTAGTTCTAATGCTTTATATAGATATGTGGGGCCAAGCACTCAGAACTGTAAAATACTCGTTCATGGCATAAGCAGACCAGGCTCTGGAAGACCAGATCTGCGTCCCCCACCTTTTTAACTCAAATACAACTTCTGCTATTGAAAGACTTGCAGTATAGAGCAAAAACTTCAGAACTGAGCTAGGAGAAACATGCAAAGAGAAACTTCAATGATAGTAAGGAAATCAACATAACAATTTAGCAGGACTTGGGACCAGTGCTGGAAGTACTGGCGTGAACCATACTGTTTACTGCAATTGCAGCCAAAGAAGTTCTGTGCAGAAGTTAATTACACACACGTTTAAATATCTGGAGGATATGGCCATTTGCGTACACTGCTGGGCTTGACAGGCAGCACAGGTTGCGCTGGCTGGAAAGGAATGTTTTATTTTAAGTAAGAAGGCACACCCAGTTTCAACTCTGTGTCACCTTCATACAGAGTGTGGCTCATCTTGAACAGTTCAAACCACAACGTCATATTTACATTAATTCAGATGCTCGCCGCGATTACTCATTGTTTGGCAGACAGTCGTGATTTTTGCGTCCACCGCAACTGGGTCTCTGATATTAAAAATTACTTGTGTCTTGAAGAAAGAACTTCCTGGCATCCAAATTAAATACAATTGCTTCTTTATTTGGGTCTCACATTTTTGAGAGCTGCCTTCCCTCTGCGGTAGGTAATTTCTCGAGGCCTAGAGCCTAGACTTGGAAAACCACAAAAATTCTGCCTGTGCTCCTTAGACTGGAACATTTTAAGGATCCTTCAGGTGGGAATTAAGCACTGGTGCGTTGTCCATCCATCTTTAACCTGAGCACCTGCCTACAGGCTTGCTGCCCTCTCTGCCCCCACCTCAGCTGTAGAATAAAATCTCCCCAAATCCCACCTGAGTCCTGAACAGCCACTCGGCCGCTTCCGAGCTGTGTGGGATCTGCTGTGGCGTGGGCTGTGCCCGGTGCGACAGGCAGCGGCACCCCGAGATCCCGCAGGCGTCCACAGCGCAGCTGCTCGCTGAGTGTGTGTGTGTGAGGGGGTGACGTCCATAAACTTAAATATACAACCCAGTGCGATGTCCTGCCAGCTGAGCTCAGGCATTAGTTCAAACAGCAGATGAGCAGCAGCGCCTGGAATCTCTCAGCCTTCAGCAGGAGATGTGTGTTTATTTGTCCAAAATCAGGGTCTGTGGCTTTCGAGATGTTACCTGACCAAGTCCATAAACAATAAGTAGAAAGAATCTGTAACTTGTGTGCAGGTCTTGCCTCCAACAGGGATATACTAAAACACATCAGCTTCCTGATTCTGCAGTTCAACCAAGCAGGATGAAATAAAGGATCTGGCTAACTGAACTTAGGGTTTTAAAAAGCCTTTTTTTTGTTCAGGAGCCAAGAATAATAATATTTAAGCACTTTAAATGTTTCCTTATGAAGTGCAGCTATTCTCTGAGGGGAAGAAAGGCTCTAGAACCGGTAGCTGAGTTTATGGTTTGAATTGTATTCACAGCGGAGTTACTCAATTTATTTGTCTTTACTTTTCCTTCCCAAGTGCGTGCAATGAAAGCTTAAATCATTCTCCCTTCTTGGTCATTTTTGCAACTTCCTTAGTAATAACCATTTTTCTGTTGCTATTTAACTACTAATTGTATTGATGGTGTATAAGCCAGGGTAAGATCCAGTTCACTATCCAAGTTGTCTTGGATCAGCAAAGAGATAAACAATAATTAAATGAAGCTTCTAGTATCCTGTAACAAGAAATGAAGCAGTAGGTGTGGAAACTGCTGGGAAGTTTGGCTGCCAGATATTGTAATGAACTGAACATTAACATTCTTGGGATTGCCCAGATGTAAACGAGTACAAATGCTGTCTAGGAAAGGGATCTTGTACGTGGAGGAAAACAAAATGAAGGATTTTCTTGGACCTGTCTGTTAAATAACTTTTTAGTACACAGAATTTGTGCTTTACACAAGAGGGAGTCTTCCCCAGGTATTTCTCCTGTGTTTGTGCAGATATTGGTTATTTTCACTGTAGGAAAAGAGTTTAAGCCTACAAACAAATGCAAACTAGCTGCGTGCCCCCATCCTCTGTGCAGGAGATGGGAAGAGCAGTTTATTCCAAAAGGTAGAATGCCAGCTTGTAGACCTTGAAGTGAGTGGGAGGTGCAAGCTTGCAGCAGGTAAGCCTGTCGAGAAAACAGACTCCTCTGTCCAGAAGAAGCCTTTCATCAGGGAGGCAGAAATGCAGGACTTCCAGGAACACTGGAGGTGATTTGGGTTCCTCCACCTGTCAGCACCTTGTCCTCTTGGGCCCCAGGACTGATTTTGCATTAAAGCTTCACACAGAGATGAGTGGCTGGTCCTGAAATGCAGGGGAACATTGCTGCGATTCTTTCCCTTTGTACAGAGTTTAGATCGTTGCTCAAAAGGAGCTTGTTTGATTTCTGGGCTGGAGCTTGATCAAAGGTCCACTGAAATAAACACACCGCTTATACTGAGCTTCATGGGCATCAGGAGAGCTGTAAAGAAGAATTTGAGTGATGTCATGAAACTTGTTTGGCACACAGGAAGGGCAGGGAGCTCTGGCAAGAAGCTTTGCAGAGAAAGTCAAGACAAGGGCAAGCCAAAGATGTGGTTAGGAAGGATGCTTGGATTAAGTGGTTGAAAAAGAAGGTGGAAGAAAGCATCACAGACCTGTGCAGGATGTAGGGATAAAAGGCCTAAGATGAGAACCGGGTATTCTAAGTGAACGCGAAAAGCCAGAGCAGGTAATTTGCAAGGTTCAAATGAAAAATGGCATGGATGGTATGGAAGAAGACTCAGAATGCCAGTAATAGCAAAAGATTATACAACACGAAAAAATGGCAGAGTAGGAAAACCAATGGCAGCCCAGAAACAGAAATGGGCTAAGGCGAGAAAGCAACGTGCGGGTACAAGACCGTGTCGCACCTTTAAGCCTGCTTTGCTTATGGCTCTGTTTACAAATGTAGGTAAAGGAAACTGAATTAAGTATTTGGCAGTTAAAGGACTACTTATAATCTGAGAGGAATGAATGAGTTTGCCACGTGTGCCTGTCCTCTCCTGTAAGTTAATCTTCAATGTATTGTGCCTCCTGCCACCCCGTTCTGGGCTTCTGCTGGTATTTGAGTGCAGAAATGTTGCTGCAATAACAGTAACTTACTGTGGTGTGGTTTTTTAAGTTATCTGGCAAACAGTGCTTCTGAAGATATTTGCACAAGCTTCCTGTCATTTTTCCTATTACAAACTTTTTAAACTTAAGGATTTAAAATTAACATTAGGCGGTGGGATTTCTCAGTCGAACTGGTGTAATCTGGGTTGATAAGCTCATTTCTCTTTTGTCAAGTCAATTTGCCTTCCCTTGCCAACACAAATAAGAACTGAACTTCAAATAGATGATTAGAACTTGGTGTTCTATTTAAAAACTTGCTTTTGTTGTGCTGGTACATCATTGCCTGACTACTCATAATTAGAGCTTGTTGGGAGACTTTCAAATGCTGTTACATCAAAACCACATTTTTCTAGTCAAAACTAGGAGGAAGAGGTCCAAAATAGTGTGTAATTTAGTGGCTGAAGTACTTGAGGGAAGACTTGTATCTGGCAGATCTGTCTCCTTGTGTAAAGTGTGATCCAGCAGGACTCTGATAAGCTTTGTAACAAGGCTGCTCAAAAGGACATGCTTTATTTAAGCATGAGCCTTAAAAGAGAGTGGTTGTACTTGCTTCAGGATCAGCAGATAAGGCTGGGTGAGGGCAGGGTAGCCTGAAAGATCTGAGGGCATCTCCTGGGTGTGCAGCAGAGCTGTAGAGATAAGCAGTACTGCGCCAAAAATAAGTTTGAGACGTGAAGAGAGGAACGTAGGGAAGGAGGGGTAGGAAGGTCTGAATGCCAGAAGGAGCGAGAGCAGAGATGCTTAGAAAGGTTCTTAAAAGCTGATCAGTTCTGTGATAGAGTTTTACTTGGGGGTTGTATGTATCCCAGTACGGAACTCCAATAGTTTGCAGAGGTTACATAGAAGCTTTGATAACAGTTATTGCCTCACCAGAAACTGGTTTTATGAAACCCAAAGAAACTCAGAAGCACTCTGTCAAATTAAGTTGTATCGGAAAATAGCTTCAAAAGATTTTTAGCAAAGAAAAGACTGGCTCACATGTGCATGAGTTTTAAAACAATTATTTTCTGCCAGGATTTTAATGTCAAATGCTTTGGTCATAGTGTCTCTCTTGCTTTTAATGGCCAAGTTTAAGAAAAGAAACACTATCAGTCATTCATCACTGATATCATTGTAGTTAATTAATATTCATACAGAACCCATGCTGTTCAATGTCATTCAAATTCAGCGTTGCTCCTTTTTCAGTCATTTCCAACTGCAACAAAACCTCTTGCTTCCTTAATTCCAGGGATGTAATCCTCTTGCTGAGACTGGTAGAAGCAAACTTCAAAATCAAAGAGCTGTCCTAAACCAACAGATCTTAAGAGCAGTAAGGATGAGAGCCGGTGCAGAAAATCTTCTAAGGTACGTGTCATGACTTCCTGCTTCTCCTGGCTGAGCAACAATTTGTTTTTCTTGGTTTTATTTTGTACAAGTCTCTGAGCTGTTGCTCTGTCCCATCTGTCTAACGGCTCCCCTAACGTGCTGCATCAATTACTGCTGGATGCTCTGTGAAATGCCCTGGAGTTATTCAGTGCTGCAGCTCTGCAGAGTTATCTGCTGCTATAAAGTGTTCTTTCAAAGCTGCTGTGCTGTAGCAAACGAGCTGAATGTTGGACAGTCTTGTGTTGCTCTGCCTGATCAGTTTTATTACTAGTGGTGATGGCCAGTGAACCTTGTTGAATCTTGTAATGGGTCCTTTTTACACCTTAAATCAAGCAAGGTATTGTCACTGTGCTGTGGGTTTTTCCAAGATCCTTTAGATCTGTGCTCCGTAGCAGAAAGGACTATCAGGTGCCTTATTTATTCCATGTAGTAATGATGTAGGAGTAGCAGGGTAGCACACACTTAATTTGAACTGTGTTACAGTTGCCACTGAATTCTCCTACAGTTTGAGGTCGCTGGAAGAGACTTCGCCTTTTATCTATTATATTTTGTCCACAAATCTCCTCAGACAGTTTCTGACAGGGCAGCCCAATGTTGATCCTGTCCTGAGGCTGCTGTGTCCTGGGATTAACTGCTCAGCCAACAGCCGTTGCTCTACGACAATCCATCCCCCTGTTACACAGAACTGGACGTTGCCTCCACGCTCTTCTGCGGGTCTCTCCCTTAGTGTCTGCTTCTCTGCAGCTGGAGGAGCAATGGATATCTGAGAACAGAAGAGTCAATATACTTCCTCTAGGGAAGTGACAGTGCTTGGATCAATGCACTTGAACAGGTTGCCCTTCGCCTGCCTCCTGCCTTTATCTCCACCCTTTGGCAAGAGGGGTGGTAGGTCCAAAGCTAATATGTAGTGTTAACCTCAGTGACTGACTTCATTTTGCTTCGTTTTCTGGCTTAAGGAGTAAAACTCAGGGTGGTTTGCAACCATTTGTATGCAGAGCAACATTCTTGGACCTGCTTTTGAAACTGAACACTGTTAATTCAGTTCTAACATTCAACCTAACCATATCCTGAAGTCTGGCTTTTGACTCCTGTGTTAACTGCTGAAATACTGGAGCTGCAGTTGAACAGAGTGGGAATAGGCCTGTTTGAGGAGTAGAGGGTGAGACTTATTTCTAGGTTATTAAAAATCTATAATGAATTTACACCTGTTAGACTATTAAAACTTGCAAGCAGTTTTAAAAGTAACCTGACCACTGGATAGTTCACATGAGGAGACATATTTACAGTTGCCTAAGGAAAAGCCCAAATAAATAACCTTTATGTTTTCAGATTCTATTTGCATTTCATCAAGTTCTAAAGAAGCAAACTGATTGCTGTCCACAAGGAGCCCTTGAGAAAAAACTGGAAATGCGGGTTCCTTCACTTTTGGCTTAAAGTAAACACTAATCTTGAAGCAAATGATCCATGTAGTGCAAAGACTTTCTGTTTTAGAACTTCTGAAAGTCACCCTCCCCTTTTCATTGTCTTTTGTTCTGGAAGTTCTGAGCTAAAACTGAATTCAGGGAGAAGTTACGTGGATCTGAAGGGTATCTGTTGCTGTCTTTGCTGTTTGTCATTACAAAGTATGTCTGCAGTGCAGCAACATGAAAAGGTAATCAAATTATCTCTGAATTGGTGTGGATGTTGACAGCAATGTAACCCTGTTTGAGAAGTTCACCTGGATGGGTAATTAGGGTTTCCGAGAAAGATATTGGAACTGCCCTGTGGAGGATAGGAAGCTAGACCAAACACAGAGCATTAATAACACCGTAATTAAATTGCTGCTAGCATCAAAGCTTGCCCACTTATCTGCCTGGTGCTGCCTTTCCCAGGGAAGTTCCAGTCCACTCTATATTTGTGTCCAGTCTGGCTCATGTGGGCAGCTGCTGTTAACATTGCTCAATCCAAGCAATCTCAGGTATTCAGTGAAATACAGCATAAAGAATTCACAGATAACGCATATTTATTTATAACATGAAGTGCAAGCTTAGAATTTTAGCCTTGGAATAACTAGTTGTTCCCCAAGCTGCTCCATAAAACTGTAGCATTGTTCCAAGGGGAGCCCAGATCTTTGGGAGAATTGTTCATAAAATTTATGAGGGGGAATTTTGTCTTAAAGAAAAAACAAAGGTAAATGCAAAATGCTGCAAACAAAATAAGTTTGCTGTTGTCTAATTATTTGAATTCTAATATATTCTAAACCTGGATATATTCAAGGCCTTTTATCTTAAAGTCTCTTGAAAACAGTAATTCTGTGTATGGCGAATCGGTAGAAATAGTGATATACTATCCTGAAACACACAAACGAGGAATCACACAGCAATGCCGTGGAGGCTAAATACTAAGATCCAGTGTGCTAGCATTTCAAAATGTTGTCATGTAAATATGTGAATGGCAAAGGAAGAAAGCAAATCCAATTTGCATCTGACAAAATAAAGTAATAGAGAAAGCTGTATTGTTTTAAAAAAATATCTTTCTACTTACATATTTGGTTGTAAAACATCCTGTAGTTTTAGTTTTATGGGAAAGTTGTTTCCTTTTATTCTTAAGATCAGAATTCTCAACAGATCATTATTCAATTTATAAAGTGAAAAATCTATTTGGAAAAAATACCTCCTGACTTCTCCCCCCCATATCTTCTTATAGGAAAAGATCCCATGATCCAAAACCCGGATATTGATTCTGTTTTGTTGATAATGTATCTCAAAATAAGCTTGACCCTTAATCACACAAAAATATTAGCCCATAGTGAACCTTCTACGTGTCTGCATGCTGCTCTCTGGAAACTCTCCCAGGTGCTCCTGACAGAAAAACCTCATAAATTCTGAAACATGAGGCCTTGTATCATCTCTTAAGGAGATAAAAAAAAAAAATCTTAACAATGCTGAGAATGCTGGCGAGGGGGTCAGCCAAGCCCACAGACAAACCCTTTTCCTCAGCAGTAAAAACATTCTATGTCTCTTTCTTTCTGCAGAGCAACCACCAACAACAAAGTCCGAGAGCAGGTACTGCTGGAGCTGAGTTTTGTCAACTCAGACTTGCAGATCTTAAAGGAGGAGTTGGAAGGACTTAATATCTCGGTAGAAGTTTATCAGAATACAGAGTAAGTATAAAGCTAAGTTACTCAGTTATTAATAGATCTGCTGTTTACCACTGGAAACAAAATTGTTTCTAGGTGAATGTGAAAACTGGACAATAATTACGTAAAAGAACAGAGAGCTTGATAGGAAGAGAACATATTTGATGGTAGATTTGTTGACTAAGGGTTAGTCTGCATATTTGCTTTTCACTTGGGAAAGGTATGTACCACTAATCCTTAGATACGGCGTTCCTTTGTGAAGGAGAGTATTGTGAGAGTCGAAAGCTCCTAAGGCTTCACGGGGAAACACATGGTATCGAGCAGAATTTCTTGTGCTGAAGTGGCTGTTTGGTTCAGTGCAAGGAGTTAGCAAACCTGTTCTCAAATGCAGTGCATACAGCAGCCCACTCTTTAGGTGGAGAACACGAGTCCAACACTTGATTTGGAGCTTAGAGCAGACTTGAGGTAATCTTTAACATGTGCACTTCGGTGATAGAAATCCATAATACAGCTGGTTAAATCAGAGAAATTTTGAGAAGATGAAGTTGGAATTGCTCCAGGACATTTTGCCAACTTTGAAAAGCACACTAAAGTTCAAACTGTGATGGATTCCTAAAGATAGAACTGTAAAGTTAAAGATTATTCATTGCCTGAATACTGTGATGATTTCTATTTCTGTATCAGTTTGATGTCTTGCTGCTCCTAAAACAAAACATTGAGAGCAAGACTGCAGAAGCACCACTGCTTCTTCTAGCTAAAGAATATTTGAAATATGTGGATTCTTAATGAAGAGTGGGTCAGGCCCCAAGGCATGTAGAAGCCTTGCAGATGGACAGCAGTATACTTTTTATTCTCTCCTGATCCTGCTTCCCCAATCTGTTGAGTGGTGTTTTACTTTTCTGATGCTCTTCATTCTAAGCGCTACATGATTTTATGTTCCATCAGCTAAAATAATTCATAGAATCATTTGGTTGGAAAAGATCTTTGAGACCATCAAGTCCAACCAGACCTTGCTCTGTAACTGCTCTCCAGCCTTTATTAGCAAATAGCTATTAATAGTTGCTTTCTGAGTCTATTGTGCTTATCGTCATCACCATGAGGTCACACCCGCATAGCAGGGTTACGCTGTATTGTGTTACACGGGTCTGAAGAGTTGCCCTTCCCTGTACTTGCTAATATCTCAGTGGGATTGAGTAGCATGATGCTGTTTCTGCTCAGTTCGGGAAATCCGGCATCACCTCCCTAACTCTTCAGAGCCCCCATAATGTTGACTTCGTGGGTGTGGGACCTTAGAGATGTAAAAAATATGAATTCAGTTCCTTTGAATGACAAATACTGGTGTCTCCAGGGACTGTGGGTGGTACTAGAATTCACTGTATCAGCAAGTTAGCATTTCTTCTGAGTGTGTCTCACTTCCTTTTGGGGGGAAATTCTTGATATAATCTGTTGTAAAATGTTGCGGCTTCTAAAAGCTTCATCAGGCACTACCTGCAGTGGTGTTTTGGCTTTATGTCCCGGAATTCCTTTTCAATTCACTTTCTGGATCGTGCCCACCAGTTTAAGGACCCTTTTGTCTGCTGAGGAAGCTGCACTCCTGCTCCCACCTTCCCGAGGTGGAATTTTCACCAATAAGAAAGTGATTTTGCTGGCTTTGCTCATAAGACCATGAATGAAACCCCCCCACAGATTCTGTACTTGGTAACGGAACACACTAAACAGTCATTAGACAGTCAGTTGGGAGAGAGGAAAATATTAGATAAACCTTATAATTGCCCAATACTGATCCATTAAACCCACTCAAAAAAGTGCTCACCTGGAAACAATTCTGATCTTGTCTATAATTAGGTGATATGCTTGGTAGAGATTGAGGGATAAATGCTGCTCTTTAATTGATAATAGTCTTACTAGCTAGTGTTGTTAATTAGTATGAATCAGGTTTAAGTCCATGATACAGATGTGTATTCTCTTGAGGATCAGACCTTTTTTGAAGTCAAAGTTCTCACCCTTATTGCCCTTTGATATTACAGAGGTTGACTTGTTTTAAAGTTAACATCTAGCACTGTCTACAAACTAAGTAGTTCTCAGACTTCCCAGTTTTAGCTGTCTCACTGCTAAGGTTGGTACGCTTTGGCCCTGCTTTCCCTAGGTCAGACACACATCACTTCTGCATACAAAACTGTCGGTAACATGTAAAATACTGATGG
This sequence comes from Clamator glandarius, assembly GCA_033459285.1. Taxonomy (NCBI): domain Eukaryota; kingdom Metazoa; phylum Chordata; class Aves; order Cuculiformes; family Cuculidae; genus Clamator; species Clamator glandarius. The sequence goes on along the minus strand of JAUNZM010000463.1, from coordinate 764,602 downwards.
TAGCAATCGATGCTTGCCATACCTTTTACTGTAGCAGATCTCCTAGCAGCTGTGGAGCTGTTTTCTGCCTATATAACGTGTGTGTGTGTATAAAGGTTGAGCTAAATTTCAATAAACCAGTCTTTGAGACTCACCTTTTCTTTCCTTGAAGGAAAAATGCTCACAGGAAAAAAAAAGCACATGGAAGTAGCTTTCCTCACTCTCTTCTTGAGGAGTCATAGGCCATTAAGCTGACTTTCTGGGGCAGGAAGGAACTGCTGTAAGCTGTGTACCTTTTACCAAGCACCCATCAGCATATTAACTTCCTGCCATCAAATGAAACAAAAGCAACTATCTTAGCAACAGACAAACAGAAAACACATTTTTCTGAATCTCTTTGGTTTTGTTCTATAGAGAGACTTTCAGCATTCCCTTGGTACCTCTCGGCCTGAAGGAAACCAAAGAAGTAGACTTTACACTCCCCCTCAAGGTAAATAATTTGAGATGTATTTCAGAATGTTAACAGAAATGGTTTCTATTCCAGAGTTGTTTAAAGAAGCAGAAGTTATATAAATAAAGTTGTTTCCTTTGCCCTAAAACTGAGATCACAACGTGCTTAAAAATTAACCACCGATTATTTGGGGTGTTGCTTATATCTAATTAGAACAAGGAGTAAGAAGATGACCTAAGAAATCCCACGTTAAAGACAACAGATTAAAACCAAAGATAATAAAAATTCCTCCTACCGTTTTTGGTTCCAATAAGACTATTGATTACTGCTGCACGTGTGAAAGAAAGTAATCCTGAAGGCTTTACTCTGCATTACCCAGCGATGCTCCAGCTTCCCCAAGCAGGCCAGCTCAGTGCTGCTGGCTCGGCTAATACACTCTGGTTATTTGAGCCACCTGCTGTGTGTTTTGTAGGTGTCATGTAGTTTTTATCTCATGGTAAACTATCTTGTCTCACCGCAGCACTTGTCTGTGCTAGTCCTTCATTCAGGTTAAATTCCAGGGCCAGGTTATGGTACCACTTTAAGCCATTGCAGCTTTGTTAATTTAAGAGGAATTGCACTAATACAGCTGACAAGGATCTGGCAGCCTCTTTCTGTAAACAAGTCTTTATGGTCACTTGATTCCCTTGTTATTTTATCAAACAGGTTTCATTTGTCCCTTTCAAAACCACTAAGTGGTGTGGTTTTAGAACCCAATGGAGTTGATGTAATCGGTCTGTGGTTCCTTTATGCCAGACGGAAATTTCTTGCCTCAGTTATCGAATCAAATTATTAGTTCAATTGTCTCATTGTGGTCTCATTGCTATATATTTCTATACTATTGACTGGAAGGGGGTAAACAACATGCAAATCACAACTGAATAAACTTTGTACTATTTGCAACTGTAGAAAATAATTAATGGTTTAGGTTAATTTTAGACATTTTTACCTTTTTTTAGGATTTTATTCTGGAACATTATAGTGAAGATGGTTCTGAGTATGAAGACGAAATAGCAGATCTTATGGATCTGAGACAAGTAAGTTCAAGTATGGAATTCCATGAGGTCTTCAAATCTATAGTGTAAATAATATTTGTGTGGAATCAGGATATGCTACTATTACTGACTTACCGTATTCTTATCGACTTCATCTCTGAGATATGGAACATGAATCTCCATAGTCCAAGAGCTTTACAATCTGCGTAAAGAACAAGTGAAGCACAGGATCAAGTTATGCGAAGTGACTAAGCTGTTGACACAATTTTGTAAAATTTGTAAATCTAAGATTTCTCTCAGCTACTTTTTTTTAAGGTGTTTGAAATTCAGCAGGAAGTTGAAGTGAATGCAGGTGGCAAAAGATTGTAGTGGATGGTTACTTCTAACTTATTTCTGTTAAAACTAGAAACAAACTTTATCTGTAGCTTTCATAAAATACCTACAATCTTTATTTAATTAACTTGCCAAACAGACCCTATTTGCTTCCTTAAAGGTTACATGCTGCTTCTGTGCAGCTAAAAATCTCTTATTTGGAATGCATCCATATGGCCTTAAGCTTACTGTTCTCAGATTCCACACATTTCTATGAGATGCAGACGTCCAGAGGAAGCAGAGCTTTATCCCTAGTATTTAGTATTCATCCTGTAACTCAACAGAATACACTTTATTTTAATCTATTGTATTTTAAGGCCTGCCGCACTCCTAGTCGAGATGAAGCTGGCATTGAGATGTTGATGAGCTATTTCCTTCAACTTGGATATGTAGAGAACAGATTTTTCCCACCCACCAGGCACATGGGAATTTTATTTACATGGTAAGTGTGTAGTTCATGTTTGACTTTTTTTTCCTTCAGAACACTGCAAATCATTAAACTGTCTTCTGTTTAAATTGAGCATGTCCAGCAGGTTTCTCCCCCAGCTCCTTGCAGGATGTTGTCACTTGTATTTTCAGTCTGTTCAGGTTTACTCTTGGCAGTGCACCCTTTTTGTGCCCAGAGTGAAGCCATTGCCCAGGCTGTGGTTTGGGCTGCTGGGAAAGAGAGAAAATCACCTTCGTTTTGGACAACTGCAGACATTTCCTAGACTCTGAACCTTGGTGAATGAAGCAGGTGGGGAATAGGTCAGACCTTAATTCCCCTCCTTCAGTTTGTCAAGAGGAGGATTTGAGCCGGAAGAGAGGAGGAGTGACTTAATTTGTTCTAGTGGGGCTTTTACTACATCTATGAGCAGAGTTTGATTCTGAATTTAGAATTTTTATTGTTATGAGGAAAAAACGTGGCTACCGTGCAGCCAAGAGTAACTGTTAGATTCTGAGTTATAACTGCTAGAAGAAACTTTAAAATATAAGCTACAGAGGATGTGACCATGCCAATAGTTGATCTTTGGCAGCATCTAAGTCTGAGAACACAGCAGCATATGGGGATACTTCCCCAGTACACTTTCAGCCTCTTATGTTTTATAGACACTTTTGAGTTAGATACGCGATTATGGTTATGGAGCACTGCTGTAAAGCCTGCTGAAAACTAAGCCTCAAATAAAGCTGTTCTCAGGCTTGCAGCACTTAGATTGTCCTTGTGGTACAAAATGATATTTATTAATTTTTGCTGTGGCAGAACAATTATTAAAAATTCTACTGCTTCTTTTGAAAAACAGAATGAAAATACTAGCTGTTTCAATAGACTCCACTAATCTTAACACTTCTAACATTTGTTTCCCAAGGTATGATTCCTTCACAGGTGTCCCAGTGTGTCAGCAAAACCTGTTGCTTGAAAAAGCCAGTGTTTTATTCAACATCGGAGCCCTCTACACTCAGATTGGAACAAGATGCAATCGTCAGACCCAGACTGGACTCGAAAATGCTGTTGATGCTTTTCGGAGAGCTGCAGGTACGATTGGAAAAGATTGGCAAGGTCGTTATGCAAATACTCCTAATCTTATCCTGACATCCTGCAGAATTCTGCATTTCCCACTGACTTCATTACACACAAAAGGAGGAACAGAAAAATTAGAGAAGCCTAGTGAAGAGCTGAGATGAAGCTTTAATTCAAAACCTGGAACTGTAGTCTGAACATGCAGATAGAGACAAGGAATACGGTGGTTAATTATTAATGAACTGCAGTTCAAAGGTCTGAGCAATAGCCCTAACTTTAAACGCTTCGTTGTTCATTCTTTGTGTTGCAAAAGTAGCTGCTTTTACCTCAGTGATATTACATTAGCGTAAAATCTGTAGAGAAACAATTTAAGGGTTGATTATAGGCTTAAACCTAGTTTTCCATATGGTCTCTTCAAAATTAATCTTATTGTGTTCTTCTGGTAAAATTTGCAATTTGTTGGAAACGTACTACAAATTTTCCATAGATTCTAAAGGCAAACAGGTTCAAAATACTCAATCTCTGTTCCAAGTGAAGAAAAACACCAATTCTAACAAATGAATCGCATCCCTCAGACTGACGTCACAGAAAATTTCATGATTTTTGTTTTTCTCTAGTAGATTTTTCTAATTTTTTGTACATGTCATCTGTGCTACACACAGTTCATGTCTTTAAGCTTCATTTCTGCATCCCCAGTCTGGGGCTGTCGGTTTCCATTTTATGGGTGCTTTGGCATTTACAAACGGCATAGAGCTGGATTGTCATAAAACCCCTTTTTTGAACGTGCAGCTGTCAAATTTCTTCACACATTTATTAAGTAAATTGGCATTTTAAACTGGCATTTCTTCTAAAAGAAACTTCAGTACTTGAGAAGTTGCTACTTCCATTTTGCAAATAAAAGAAATCCCTGCTCTTTATTTCAACATATTTGCAGAACAGAATGAATTCATGAGTTGAAATGCCTCGTTTGCTCGCACCGTACCTTTGCAGGGCCCCAAAGCAACGTGCCTGGGAGGCCTTTCATTGTACCTGTGCACGGCTCCATAACACTGTTTATTCTGTTGGTAGAGTCGTGGTCTGGGGCGTGTGTTAACCGTGTCTCTGTGCTGAATGGAAGGTGTTGGGCAGAGTTTATCTTCCATAAAGCTCTCGGTGTGCATATCTTTACCGAATAAGCAGAAATACTTTGAAAACTAAAAAAAATAATTTCCACCCTTGCCATACTTTCAGTTCCGTTCTGTCGGGCAGTCCGTGAATACTTGGGACGTGCCTGGCAAGTTCAGGGTTGGGTTTTTTTGGTGCAAAAAGGCAGAGGAGCCAGAATTTAAATTTGTTTGAGGACGTATTAATAAAGATACAATTGTAACACAGAAAATGAAAAATTGCAGAAACTTGTAGAAGAATACAGCACCACATGGCCAGGGCCAAACATAGTGGTGAGAAATAAGATTAACAGAAGCTGGGACACTTAAAAAGTAGAGGTCTTATCATCACACTTTTGTAGTATTATCAGCAATTAGTGGGCTAGTAGAACTTCCTAAACCAGTTGGATGACTTGCATGCTAAAGGCTGCGCTTCCATCCACGAAACTGTTTCTTTATCTTTGCACTACAGGTAGTGTTTACTTTTAATTTGATAAATGGTAGAAATGATTAATACATCAGCAGCACCAAACGTCTAGAGCAGAACATGCTATTACCCTATTAAATATATTGTTCTGATTTACTTACAGGGATGGAAACAAGCTCCCAGTGGGGACACACGATGCATTTAGCAGCATCTGAAAAAAAGATACATAATTAAATTTATACATTTGTGTGTCCTTCCATCCAAGGATTCTGCTGTAACCTCTTAGATTTCTTTTTCTTTCTTGTCCTGTGGATAAGCCCTGGCCTACCACTCGCACGCACAAGTCACACAGTTCAGCACAGCTTTATGATCGATCACAAGAACTTTGTTCTTATCAAAAGCAAATTTGAAGGTACTGCCCTTAAAATATGCCGCTTCTGTTGCTCTTCTGAATTGTAATGTTGAGAGCTGTGCCCAGAGATGTTTGATGGGAGTGAAAAGTAAATCCTGTAGGTCAGCTTAATTTCATGCACACTGAAAATCCCTTCAGGTTGCTCCACTGCAATGCTAGAAAGTATGCTTTCAATCTTAATCATGGTACATGCTACCATTAAGTTCACTTGTTTCTCTCTTTGCAATGCTGACAAAACCATTTTGTATTTTCAGGAGTCCTAAGCTACTTGAAGGAGACCTTTACTCACACCCCAAGTTATGATATGAGCCCAGCTATGCTCAACGTCCTTGTAAAAATGATGCTTGCGCAAGCTCGAGAGTGTGGTTTTGAGCAGATGGGTCTTCCTGGAATACGCAATGAGTTTTTCACGCTAGTGAAGATGACACAGGAAGTTGCCAAGGTAAAATAGGAGACTTTAAATTTAAATCTTTAACTGTTTACAGTGCTACAGCCTCTAGTAATATTGACAGAATTTATGAAACCTAAAGGATAACAGCCCTTACTGAAAACCAGAAGTTATAAGGAATAGCTCACAAGCTCCAGTAAGAATCACAACACTTCAGAAGATGAAAATACGTGTAGCCGCAATTAAATATCATTATTATAGAACTCTTAAGATTTTTTTAAATTTATAATTCAGGAATTCAATAGAAACCTGCTGGAACACTCAGGCAGTGAGCTCACGGAGGGTGCTCTACAAGCTATTTGTCATATGGCTCTTTGAAACAGTGCAGATCTTGTCCACAGAACAACATACAAAAAGACAGTGGTGTTTGTTTCTCTGATAAGTACTGGAACATAACCTGGCTGTTATTTTCCAGCAGCGAGAGGTTATGCAAATGTAAAAAGCTGAAGTCCAAAAGAACAACTAAATTGTAATCGGGGAAGGACCCTGGTGAGCAGTCAGATTGGGGGCTGCAGAGCTGTCTTGGGACCTGCCTGAGCCGTGGGGAGGGAGGCTGTGCCCCAAAAGGTGGAGATTGTTGGCATCAAAAACGGGGTACGCCAACAAGATATGAGTATGCTCTCTTAGCTGTTTGAGAGTAGCAGCTATATAATTTATTCCATACTGGATAAGTGGGCAAAGCCTCTCCTGGGAACCCTGTAAAACCACTCTGACTTATCTGCAGGGGAAGGACTTTCGGAGTCTGTCAGGTGGAGTAGCTGATCCATTAAAGCAGCATTTTCTTTCCTCTGCATAAGGATAGAAGACTGTTTTTAACTAAAGCACACACACTTAAGGCTAGATAGGACTCCACAGTTTCAGCAGTGAAGCACAGACCTGCTTTATAAGCAACATGCTTCGCCCTTTTTCTCAGCTGAATTAACCTAATGAGATGCATCTGTAAATTAAAACCATTTATTACATGGTGTTTTTATTGAACTCTGAGGCCTAATAGACTAACTAAGTCCACTTGTTCTTCTAGAAATTGATGTAGTTTTAAAGGGAAAAATCATAGATGACATTTCAAATTTTCTCAAAACTTACCCTTTCTAACCATCTTTTTTTCCCCTCCTTGATGTGATGCACATGAAATTACCTTAAGCCTGAATATAATATCCCTTACTTGAGCTCCTAATAGCTAATGTTAAATCTCATACTTCAATTCTGTGCTTGATTTTAGGTGGGAGAGGTTTACATGCTGGTGAACGCTGCAATGAACCAGGAACCAGTGAAAGAGAACATCCCCTATTCCTGGTCTAAACTGGCACAAATAAAGTCAGACCACTACAAAGCTCTAGCACATTACTTCATTGCCACCATTCTGTGTGACCATGAATGTAAGAATCCTATATTTTCTATATATTAGTATAAATAATAATAAACACTTAAGCAGTTATAATTCTGTGAATAAGGATAGGAGCCAGGAACTCTGGGGTTTCAATATACGTCGATTTATGGCCATTTACCCATTCAGATAAGAGGCTGTGCTTTTTTGTTCTTTACAGGAGAATGTGAAAGTTCAGCGTGTGAATTTTTGCAGAAACAGGATATATATCTGTTATATGCAAATAAATTGTTTCATTCTTGTCAGTATGTTCTGGCATACAAGTATTAGTTGCAAACTGCAGATGATAAACCTGATAGAAGTTCTAAAAATCTGATATTCCTATCAATGTATAAGCATAAAAATATTTGACTGCATTTGGAGAGAGGATAGAAAAGAGAAGACAGATCAAGGGATTTCTAACGGTTAATGTTCTACGTCAATTATTGCAGTGCAGCCTGGTGATGATGAGGATCAGCAGGAGAAAGCCTTCTCCCAGCTGTATGACTACGTACCCGAAGGAGTGACGGTTCTCACCGTTCTCAAGGACAAAGTTCAGAGAAAACAATTAGGTAACTGCCCATATTACCCAGCTACTGGATACAAGAATTTGTCTTGAGTGTCTGGAGGACAACCAAAAGCATTTCTTGTTTTCCAGGGAAAGCACATTTACGCAAAGCTATTGTTTACCATGAAGAAGCTCTGAGAGTTTGTGGTCTGTGCAGAAAGCTTCGGAACATCGATGTTCTTCAGGAGGTTCTGACAGCCGCGCATAAGCGCTCGCTCCTCAAATATGCGCAGCAAGAGACAGAAGATGACTTTCTCAGTCTCATCCAGGCTCCAGATATCCTTCGTAAGTATACGCACCTAGGAAGAAAGAGTATCTAACTATACAGAAATGTGCTTGCATGAGCATATGCCTTTATTTTACACATATAAAATGTCCATGTTTATATTATGTATGGATGTGTAAGTTACATCCTCTGTGTTTGAGTTTGAGTTCAGATTTCTTACATGATTGCTCAATCACAGGTAAATGAATGCTCTTACAGCTACTTTACATCATTTTCTGGGTTAGATAATAATGGTTATTAATTAGAATTCAGCTTTTTTTGTTGAATAGCTTGTGAAACAGAAAAAATGGGGAAACCTTAAAAGCTAAAATCATACAGGGTAAAACTAAGTAGTTCCTTATATACTGAGTTGTTAACTCAATTTAGCTGCCTTTGGAGGCAGTGGGGAAGAATAAGTGCTGGTTTTAAATATTTCTAAAAAAAAAAGCATTGTTTTCTTTGGGTGGATTGTTTTAGGTTTTCAATATTGATGCTATAATCCCTGAAGATATTTTTATGGTGATACAGATATTTGTCTTACAAATTTCCACAAAAATTAGTTTTTTTACAGACTGCTAAGAAATTAGGAAAAATTTCTGTCTAGTTCAGGATGCAAGAAAAATAAATTTGTATGTCTTTTAACTAATACCTGAGAGAAAATTGATTTGTTTTTCATTTTGTTTTAGCTAAAACAGAGCATAAAGTAGAAGTAATCGCTCCTCAGTTTTCCAAGGTGAAAGTTAAAGACTTCTTTCACAGGCTGGTATGTAATGTGCTGACGCTCTGTCATTTTGCTTGCAAGTATAAATACACTTTTAACACTTTAACAAGTATTTTAGCCTGAAAAAGTGATCCCATAGTAACTGGGGTTGTTTCAGAAGTTAGATCACTCCTGGCTTCACAGGTGTACATCAGCTTGAGACTAGGAAAGAATAAGTGTCATTTGTGTCTGGCTTTGTACAACACTCGGTAACCTTCACAGAAGTTTCAGTGGATAATTGTGTACAACTTAAAGGAAACACAGTGCTTGGAGATGGACACACAGAGTTTGTCATGCTGCATGCTACAAAGCCAGTCCTTCTCTGTGTCTTGGTGGGCAAAGGAGACTGGGGGTTGCAGTTAGGATCAGGACATGCAGAGTTCCGTGAATCAGTTTGTCCCCTGCCGAATGGAGCAACACAGGACCTTAGGGCCTGTGGCAGCCAAAAGAATCCACACACCCTAACAGAGATCTTGAAACAACTTGTCAGTTGTTCTCATCCCACACTGTTTGAAGCACCACCTGAACAGTCACAAAGTATGACTGAGCTCTTAAGGGAACATCTTAAACTTCTGGGATAAATCTTGCTGTTCCATTTTAATGGAAGTAGCTGGAAGTTAACCCAACTAAAAAAAACATAAGATGAGCGTAAAGCATCGTAACTTAAAAAACCAGAAATGCTTACTTACAAATGGCAGTAAACCGTAACGTGCCTGCTGCTATCTTGCCTCCAGGGCCCACTGACAGTGTTCTCAGCCAAACAGAGATGGACGGCTCCACGTACCATTCACATTGACCATGAAGGAGGCAATCTAGGATTCAGCCTTAAAGGAGGTTCTCCAGTCCAGATTTATTGTCTTGATCCACTTTGTTCTGCTGCAGTAAGTACATCAGTGCAATACTAGCAATTTATCTCAGACTGTAGCGTTGCAGTCTTTTAAATGTAGCTTTAGCTTGTTCATACTGGTATATGGAGGATTTATTGAGTTCTACTATATATCGGTACGGTCAGTTCATCTAATCCGAACACATTTTAGATGCTGTGTGCACCTCAGATGCGAGGGTATCTGTATCCCTACCACCATATTAAATGACAGTTGGATTTCTTCCTCTGTTCACACTTAATAAATAAGAAGTCCCAAATAAAAAGCAAATGTTATTCCCCATCTAATTCAGGAATTTAGGAGGGCTGAAGGCTTTAGAAAGTAGCTACAACAATATGGATGAGAATCAGGAAGGGAAGGCAGGGTAGCATGTACCCAAGGTAAAAAAGGGGAAAGAACCTATTATCAGCTTCTAATGTGTTGGTTTAGGAGGAGGAAACAAAGGGATAAAGCAGCATGCAGTGATTAGCACAGTTTAGGAAAGGCAGAAGCAACCACAGAAGTACAAATAAAAACACTGAAGGAATATAAATAAAAACTGGAGAAAATACATCCTGGGAGACGACAGGGTAGCAAAATAGCAAGTTTCATTTAAGGAGAGAAGTGAAAAGGACATAGGAGGAGCCCAAAAATATCTTTCCAATTCCACACAATAACCTGTGTGCATTTTTTTACAGTCGCTGGGCCTAAAAGAAGGTGACTTCATTGTCTCGGTTGGCGGCGAGGATTGCAAGTGGCTTGGAGTGAATGAGGTGCTGGAAAAACTGAAAAGCGTGGGAGAGCAGCCCGTGGAGATGGCGGTTATCAGTTGCCAGGATACCACCGCATCAATGGTATGTAATGAGGCAAATACGTTTTGCAGACTGGATATGCAAGAGCGTTTTTTTCACTTCCCTGGCTCCAGTCCCTGATTAATGTTTACTTTTGTGTAATCAGATAGCCCCACCACCAGTGAATATATAGCATTCAGGCACGTGTTCGGTTTTAAGTAGTCCATTTCCATCATTGTGACTTACTAAGCTAAAGTACAGTTCTGTGTGCATAAGAATGGTTGGGTGGTTGGTTTTTTTTTGTAGTGGAGCTACTTGGATTAATTGCATTATAAATTCCAGTGCACATTTTATTTTCCCTTGACTTTTCTCAGAGGATGAAATCATTACCCTGTTAAGCATTGGAAAAGCCACAAAGAAACAGAACATCCAGTACTACATGATTATTTACTGTGCACTCTTAACAGAAGTGATCCGTGACTTCTGTATTAGATCACAAATTAATGTATGTATTTTTATTTTGGTGGACTGTAACGGTCTAGCCAGTTATTAAGTCACTGTAGAAGCTTTAGACTTTGGAAAAATGATCATGAGATTAAAAAATGTTAAGCTCTAAATAACTGAAACTTATTTGTAGTGTGAGAGAAGCTGTAGTTCAGCTTCTGACATTCCCTGGCAAGCTCAGGCACTGAGGCATTGTTGCTATAGAAGTGGTCAAGGTGCTCTTATTGCTGTTAGGTTTTCCTGTTTTGTTTAAGTTGATTTTCCTTCTTGAAAATAAGGATTTGCACACCTGCCATTCCAAGCTGCTGCTGGAAACACAAGGCTAGAACATAACTGGGTTGCCTCAGGGCACAGCTAAGCTAAGACAGAGGGAGCTGTGTCTTTCAGGTATCCCAAAGGAATGTCCTGCTGTAGCTGTTGTTCTTAGTTGCCATCAAGGTGGAACTTGTCCAAAGACAGCAAAGACTCCCCTTCAGAGACTGGTGCAAGAACTAAGGACTTAAGCACTGGGGAGGGGTTGGTGCATGTATTGTATAGCTATGCTAGAAGTCAGTAAATACTAGGGCTATAACACAATCCATGGAAGGATTCACAGGTCCCTTTTATGCTCGACAAAGTTTTCCAAGGCAAGCTTCGTGCTAATGACATCCTTAATGAACGTAAGGCCTTTCAGAGTGCTGCCACTCTGGTATTTTGCCCATGTAGACCATTTGCACAGAACCCTTTTGTTATCTTCAAAACTGACCCATTTTGGGTGACTGATTCTCATAACGCCTCTCTCCTCCCTGCAGCATAGCAAGAGCGCAACTTATTCTGTGGGAATGCAGAAGACATACTCCCTCATCTGTTTAGCCATGGAAGAGGACAAGATTGATCAGAGCAAGAAAGCCCCACTGAAACTGCCTTTCCTAAGCTGGGGAACCAAAAACAGACAGAAAGCTGCAAGCACCCTCTGCCTGCCTTCAGCTGTGGCTGGAAGCTCTCCAATTAAAAAGAAGCTTTCTCCCTTCACGCTTCTGAATACAGAAAGTTCATTGTACTAAATCTTTTCTGTTAACATGACATGTTTCTTTAAAATGTATATAAAAACGTATTGATTGATTTTTATCTTCATGTACACGTGTGTATAAATTCAGTCAAGTACCATTAATTTCACTCACCATGCATTGTGACCCCACGGTGAGGCATCGGGGGCTGGCAAAACCTGCAAACTGAAGCATGTGAAGGTTAGAATGAAGTTGCATTTGGGAGGCATGCAATAACAAGTTGTAGATAAAATTGCTTATATGAGGACTGGATTCCTTTGGAATTTCAAAATACAGTATCATTACTAACTTTTTTTATAACTGTGATAGATGGGATTTATTTATTACGAACTCAATGCTGCGTATAAAACAACAGGGGAAACATTAAAGGATGATTTTGCTGTAAAGTTTTAGTGTCAACAATAAATGATTTAACACTACTTTAAAGAATTATCTTAACAAACCACAGGTGAGCGAATAACATTATTCAGAGAAGCAAACCTTGTGCCAAGGTGGTGTTTTTTACACACAGACCTTCTCTTTCTGAGAGTATGAGGTGAATTCTACTGAATAGTTAATTTAATTCTGGAAGAGAATTAGAAGGCTTAGAAGTCAAAAGATCTTTTGAACTACAAAAGGCTTTCACTCTGCTCCTGTTCTCATCTAGGTTACATTTTAAATGCTTGCTGATTCAGTTGTTAAAGACAGGCCTTATTCCAAACTTGAAGTTATTTAACCTACTTACCATAAGACTTGTATCACACTGGTCTTGATAAAATTGGTAGCTGTGGAACAGATTTCAAACATGACACGTTCCAGCATATTGACAAGAGAACAGAAATTGTGGCAATGCTTGAAAATATAATAGAAGCATTTGTGAGTTTTAAGTGGCAGAACATTTATTTACTATCATACCAAGTTAAAAACCAAATAGATATAGAGTCCACCTACTCCTTTTGGAGCAATTAATGAGCAAGTATTGGCTGTATATAGTAACGACGAATAACTGTGAGCATTTCTTTGATACTCTTTTCCAACACTGAAATTGAGGACTGCTAACACTGTAGTGTTAGTTAACATTGCTGTCTACAGAGTAGATAAATGCTATTTGATACTCAAAACTTAATAAGGGGGAAGTGTATGTCTGGGTGTAAACGTTAAAAGTTCTTGTTTATTTTTAGTTTCTTATGTAATAGGTGTAAAAATGTTGATGACACTTAATTTAAGAATAAAAATCAGATGCTGCTGTTTAGTAGTAGCTTTTTGTTTCTGCGCCAGCTTGGATGATCGAGCACAACGTTAAAGTCTTCACTCTTTCCTGCTGGCACACCTCTTGCACGTGGCTGTAGTGCTGCTTACAAAGATCTAAGAAACTGTTAAAAGTTTATATTGTATCATACAGGGACTTTGAAATTACAGACTAAAACTTACTTCCTTATCAAGGGTGTTAACATTTTCTCAAGTTTCGCTATAAAGGCTACAATAAAAACTGTTGGCAATTACTTGTGACTCACCTATCCTTAGTACTTATCCTTCCTGTGTATTTGCAGTAGCGCTTATTTAACACAGCCAAGCAGCAGCAGTCAACACGCAAGACCCTGCCACACAATATTTTGTAAAATTTACTTTTATCCAGCTAATGAAAGCTTTAGTGAAGCCACACGGATTGCCCTTCCAACCCTCATTTCTCTTAGCCCACTAGGGTACTTTTCCTGCAAATGTCTTTCCCTCCCAAGCTGCATGATGGCCTTTCCCTTCCCATCCTTCCACTCAATCTTTAGGAAAGGTTGGGTTGTTGGTTTTTTGGGGGTTTTTTAATAATTTGCCACCCCCTTCAATTCAAGTCAAAATTTAGGATTCAAGTGCCATACAGATATACAACTATTATTTTCTGTCAGCTGACAGACTCATTCTGCAGCGAGTGGTACCAACAGCTAACTTGGGGCTGATAGTGATTTCAGAGCCTGTTACACTCCTGCTCAGGCCAGAGGAATATTTGTAGCAAGCTTCTATCCTCTAGGAAGTATAGGGCAACCATAAAGCCCCCAAAATAAAGGTTTGCAATAGCTTAGTAGTTCAGCCTGTAACTCCATTAGTACTAATTGATACTACTTTATTTAATGAACAGATGGCCATCTGAAGTAGCAAAAAGGTGTTTGCTTGGCAGCATCAATAGCCACATAGCTTTAAATATGAAAGCTTGACTCCATAGCAAAGTGTTGAAGGTGGCAAGAGAGAGTAAAATCTAAACAGATTTATAAAGAAGCTTAAGCATTCTCTCATAGTAAGACTACAGTATCTTGTTCTGGAAGTTATGGTGGTTATTACATAGTAAATTAAATATTTATGGCCAAACTACAAGTGTACTTGAATCACTAGTCAGAAATCAATACAAGCAACAGGCCTGTTCAATATTCACACTAACCAGTGGCCGAGACTGGCTCCAGAGCTGCCAGGGTTCCACTATTCACTTCTCCTTAGTTTATGAAAGGGAGTTGGAAATGCAGCTTCACCCTGCCTGGTGGGATCCAAACCCTGAGTAGTATAGAAGCAGCTTTTCACACACCTCCATAACAGATACATAAGGGAAAAAGCAACTTTGCCATTACTAAATCAGGTAAGAGCTTAATTTAAAACCCATCCTCTTCCTTAAGAATAAATCGCAAAGATTAATATTGGATGTTGAGTTAGGAATTTTGATCAGAGCTTCCCATAGTATTTTCTTTGTGGCATATAATTATAGTTCTTTTAAAGCACTGTAACTCACATTCCCAGTTATCGAGAGGATAACACCAACCACTTATTTACAAAGTTTATTTCTGGAAGACAAAAGTGGGCAGACAAATTGCTTCTTTGTTTTTTTTTTTTTTCCTGGAAGACAAAAGTAAGCAGACAAATTGCTTCTTCATTTTTTTCTTTGATGCTGAAGGTGAGAAGTTTCTCTCGGTTTTCTTTTTGGTTTTTTTTTTTTGTACAATACAGATGCAAAATATTTCGGAGCCCTTTTTCTGAGGAAGTTTTTACAGCTGAGTCTACCTGAACAGAACAGCTGTGAAGCAACAGCAGCAGAGCAATACCTAACCAATTAGTCCACCCGCCAGCTGCTACCAGGATTATAGAGATTACCATCACATGTGATTATTTAAAATATATGTAAATCAGAAGAAAGAGTATTTGTTTTCCAAACCAGCACTACACATGCTTATCAGGAACATAAAAAACTGTGAATTTGTTGTGCTACCACCTGTCCAACTACCGGCTCAAGCTCTCTGACGGATGCGTTGCAAATCCGGTGGATGCTTCCAAAGTGTTGCAGTAAAAGCAGAGCTTTTGTTTTCCCAACTCCAGGGATTTGTTGTATAGTCCGAAGCACTGCTGGCTCTGCGAGCTGAGAACTCTGTTTACGGAGAAAGGGGTTACTGCTGTGCTCCTTGCTTTGTTCACGGACCTGAAGCAAAACAAAACCGTGAGTGACACCGAGTGCCCCCTGCCGGAGTTCTGCTTTCAGTTTTTTAAACAGGTTCTTTCATCCTGAGTTACATTCAAACGTTAGGAAGCTTTAAACAGAAGCTCCCTCTGTAAATGTGCGCCCTTATTAAGGGTTTGGCTATAGATCCAGAAAATCTCACCAAGAAACCAACAGCTTCTTGATGCCAACTATGAATTAAAACAATGATTTTCTCTTTTTTGATGCAATCGGAGAAAAGATAAAGGAAGAGAGAAATAATATGAGAACAGTTTCCCCAGCCTGAGGGCAAATCAAAATATCAAGTTGGTTTTGAAAAAGAACTTAAGTGAGGATTGTGTAACACTATCCAGCAGCATCTCAGAGCAAGGTCACGTTAAAAAAATCCAGTATCATATCCTGCAGTGTTTTTTTATTCTCAAACCTTTCCCTTTGGGGAGGTCCCCTATAGGAACCTTTCTTCCCAAACCTTTCTTTTGCTTCCGATATCTTTCCGCTGAACTATACACCCTTATTATTGTTGCAGGATAATTATTCCTTGTATTCAAATACAAAACCACATTGTGCTCCTTTAAGATCCCAGGTATTCTCTTTGAAATGGGTGATAATTGTGGGAAAACAGGAAATTCTCCTCTTTTCCATATTTTAATAAGCATTTCTCCACTAAAACAAAAACTTACCAGCTGTGTAATAAGTTGAGAAGCTTCTCCTTGATTTGCCACAGGAAGCAGCACCATCCCCAGCTCCAGCACCACAAGCTTTTGTACAGCTGAGAAGTACTGGTCACTTATTTGGGTTCTCTCCACTATTACAATTCCTCCAAGGCTGCTGGTCTGTATTGAGATGGAAAAAAAGAACACAAGACTTTGTTAAAGGCAAGCGGAGGGAATGCAACAGAGAAACTTCTGTCAAGGGTGAGCTGTCTGAAAAAAAATCAGAGGAAGACTAGAAGTCACAGCAACAGTGTTAAGGTTTACTATAGCATTGTTACACACCTGTGTAGTTTTTCAGGTGGCAGTTACCATAAAAATTTAGCTAGAATTTAAACATAACACAAGAAGAATGTAACCAGATAGCAACTGAAAACTTTTTTCTTTATGTAGTACTTACATTTCTAAACTGAACCAATCTTCGTTTGAATTTATCTCCTGCAACCAAATCTGCTTCGGAAACATATAAAATGCAAGTTCTGTTTGACAGATGAAAATCCACAAGTCCCAAGCCATCTTCAAAGATAAGTCTGACTTTCCCTTAAGGCAAGAGTGTTGAAAGAAAAAACACAGTAGTATTTTTTTTTAAAAAAGAAACCCGAGCAATTACTTCACAGCACAACCTCCCCAATATGTCAGTCAACCTAGTGACTTGATAATGAACATCATATACTTTAAAAGCCTTTCTTCTCATCAAGCAAGACTAGTACAACCGATCCAAAAAGAACTGTGATGCCTGTAGCAATGCCAACGCATCTCAGTGAACTCTGGGCCTGAACAAAACCTGGACACACTATTCTGAAAGAATCATCTCCGTTTAATTTGCTGTGCCAACAAATGATAGCACCCTCTCAGTACCCACATAGCCTCAAGGGACTTCAGTGGAGATGCTTATTCACTGCAGTGGTTCCTAAGGCACAGGTATTTCTGCTGCTTCTCCACAGTGCTCAGCAGCTCTACAAATATGACAGAACTGTTCACATAGACACAAGATGGATGGACAGGAATTTTCAGTCTGCTACCATATGCTGCACTACAAATACAGGACTGAACAGGCACAGTGAAGCGTGTTTCAGCCCATCTTTAAGTTACTGGGTGATAGAGGGGAACACTTTGCCTGAATTGTTCATCCTCTTCCAGTTTGTTTGTGCTCACCTTGTAGCTTTTGGGCTATCTCTGATCCTCTCCACTTGTCATTTCCAATCACATGCCCCAAAGGGACAACTACAGATCCAGCTGTTGCAGTAAAGTTTCCTTTTGTTGTCATCAGGACTCCTTTAAATCTTAGCTTCGGTAGCAGCTACACCCTAGAAAGAAATGCGGAAAAGATATAAACACATTTTATAAACCCATTCCAAACTTTATGTTACGATTAAGGTTTGTAAGATGCAATACTCTGAAAGAAACACTATTTCTTCCTCAAAGCCAGCGCGCAGTGGCAGTTAACACATCCAAACTCCTAAGCAACTCCATCTCCCGAGCACAGGCTGCTGGTGTGTGCACTCCACCCAACTTTGCCCCACAATCTGAAAAAACCCAAATTAACACACACGATAGAAAAGGCAGCGTGGGGTTTCTATTCACGCCTTCATCCAGCCCTGGTGGAAGTCAGTCTGCTTTAACTACCAAGCTGGCTGCAGAGGCATCGCCAGCAGCAGCCGCCAGATGGGTTATTAGAAAGAGGTTGTCGAGAGAGACCATTTTGAGGTTCTCCAGCTTTATGCGGGGCTCTGACTTTGGGAGGACACGGGACCCTCTGAGGCCGAGCTGGGACGTAAGAGGAGCCCAAGGCGAGCCGGGCCGAAACGAGCCAAAAGGAGAGGGGGGGGACACGGAAACGGCCCCCGGCTGATGTGCCCCGAACAGACCGAGCTCCGTACCGCGTGGCCCGGCCTCTGGCGGCGGCGGCCCCTGCTCCCGAGCCCGCACGGGGCGCAGCGGAGCCCGCGGCCAACCGCGACCCCTCCGCCCCCTCCACAGCCCGGGGCCGCCCTCAGACCCGCGCCTTTATAGGCCACGCGCCCGCCTCAGGCGAAGCCACGCCCCCTCGTGGGAGGTCACTCCCCCGCCTCTTGCGCGCCTGACTGACAGCGGCTCCCACCAATGGGCAGCGAGAGCCGCGCGGCGCGCCGGGGGAATGAGGAGCCGGGGCGGGGCGGTTGCTAGGGGAGGGGCGGGGCGGGGCCGAGCGCGGCTCACGCGGATTGGCGGAGCGCCGCCCGCCCCGGGCCCGCAGCCAATCGGTGGCGCTGTTGCTGCCGGGCGCCTCGCGACGGGGCCGCGTCCGCAGCGCCGGGGCCGGGCCGGGGCGGGTGAGGCCGGGCCGCGCTGCTCCGTGTCGCCATGGCGCTGCGCTTCAGGAGGGGCCGCGGAGAACCCTTCGTGAGTACCGGGGACCCGGGGTGCGGGTCTGGGGGCCGCGGGGGTGGTGAGAGAGGCTCTGCCTGGAGAGGATTTAATTTAATATTTAATACTTTGGTTTGTACCACTTGGGAGCAAATCACTCCCCGGTCTAGGAAGCCTCTCCAGGAGCTCATTACATGGGATCTAAGTCCCTCTGCGGCTCCCAGAGCTGCCGACCTCGGCAGATGTGGGTTCCCTGATTCCGTCGCCGTTGTCTGCTCCAGCCCCTGACGGCCTTGACGCCCCGAGCCACAGCGCCGCTGTCCCTGTGATGGGAAGAAGGCTCTGGGGAGACCTTAGAGCGGCCTTCAGAGCTGAAAGGGGCTCCGGGAAAGCTGGGGAGGGGCTCCTGACCAAGGGAGGGCAGGGAGAGGATGAGGGGAACGGTTTGAAGCTGGAAGAGGGGAGACTGGGATGAGATCTTAGGGAGGAACGTTTTGCTGTGAGGGTGGGGAGGCCCTGGCCCAGGCTGCCCAGAGCAGGGGTGGCTGCCCCGTCCCTGGAGGGGTTTAAAACAGGCAGGCAGATGAGGTGCTCAGGGATGGTTCAGCAGTGGACAGGTGCGGTCAGACTCAATGAGCTCAAAGGTCTTTTCCAACCAAACGATTCTGTGATTCTACGATTTTGTCCACTTAAAGCTGTTGGCTGTGACCGCCAGGGAGCAGAGCTGAGGTGAAGGGATGCTGTCATCCCACAGCAAAACAACAACAAAAAATCAATGTTTTATTTTCATTTCCACCACTTCCCTGGACAGCCTCTGCCAGTGCCTTGGGACCCTTTCTGTGAAGAAATTTTTCCTCATGTCTAATCTAAACCTCCTCTGGCACAACTTGAGGCAATTCCCCCTCATCCTATCACTTTGCAGACGAGCTTAGCACCCACTTCGCTACAACCTCCGTTCAGGTAGTTGTAGACGCTAATGAGGTCTCCATTCAGCCTCCTTTTCTCTAGGCTAAACAACCCCAGTTCCCACAGTCACCTCTCGTAACACTTTCTGTCCAGACCCTTCCCCACTCTGTTCCCTGTCTCAGGTCGTGCTCCAGCCCCTCATTGTCCTTGGAGCGAGGGGCCCAAAACTGAAAAAATGGTGTGAGACAAACAGAATTCCAGAGCTGGGGCCTGGAAAGCACCTTGGCAAGATAAAGCAGAGTGAAAAGACAGTCTTTGTAATGAGCCATTCAGTTATTTGATGTGGCTTCCTGCAAAACCAGAAACATTTCCCAGTTCATTTGTTCATTATCCTAGTGAAGACAATTAAGGAATAAATGCAAAATATATATATATATCTGTAGCAGAAATAGCAGAAACTTGGCCTGTTTCACACCATAAAAGAACAACATCTGCCTGCAGGTGATGGGTGATCATGGTGATCTCCTTGTTTCTTCTATACATACAGGAAAAAAACCAAGCTTGAGTAAGTTAAAATTGTGATTTTGCGGATAGTGATATCGTAGGTCAACAGCCTACTTTCATGGGCCTTATGTAAACTCCATTTCTAACCTTCATTAGCAGCTGTTCATACACGTTAAAAAGTTAAATGTGGAACCATTTCTAGTCTTCTGTTTTCATTAATTGCATGTGATTGTTCTTTCTTTTTGTATTATTTTGCATTGTTATTTTTTGTGCATGTTCAATTCTGTGGGTTTTTTTTATTGTGAACCTTAAAATCATTGTCAACTAATTTTATTTTAAATCGTTTAGAAACACATAGCTCATGGCCTGGTCCCTGCCGCTACCATAGCTCCTAAACCTGCAGTTCCCCGCACCCCTCCCCCTCGTAGTCCAAACCCTTCTCCAGAAAGGCCCAGGTAGGTTTGGAGTTTGTTTTTTTTTTCACTTCGTCAGCTGCAATAGCATGATTAGAAGAATTGCATGTCTCTGCTGCAGTATTGACTTCAACCTTTTCATAAGCAGAATGTATTTTTAATTGGGGCATTTCTGTTCTTTGAACTATAACGATACCTATTTTTCTCCCACTCCTCAACATACTAAATAATTAGGACAATGACCATTATGAATACATATCTGATTAAAGATCATTTAATTCTTGTAAGTCTGAGTCAATTAAAGGCTAGTTACAGTTAGGGCCATTTTTAATTTGGCTGCTGCACTGGAGTAGCAGTTCTGGCACTGTGAGTAGGAAATTTTAACTCATCTTGGAAGAATAAATGAAATGTTACTAATATGCCATTTTATTGTACATTAAAAAAATCATGGACTTTAAAAACTGGCACGTTAGACCATGTTGGATTGGATCAGAATCAGCTACATGAGCAAGTTACATAAAGAGAAAATACATATTTTTTTTTCTTTTCACTTGTAGTTTCTCACAGTTTTTGTTTTCTCTATGTTTAGTTCAATTCTGGTTGTTTTCTGTAGTCTTTCTGGTGTCTGTAACATTCCAACTTCATCCCTCGTTCATTTCTTCCTTTTTGACCTCCAGTTGTTGTAATTCCTGTTAAAATCCTCATTGCTTCCCTCCTTTTATCTTTCGTCTTACCCTTCTCTATACTCCACAGCATCCCACAAATAGGCACTTCCATCTACTTACCCTTGCCCTAGTTTGTGATGTGTCAGCATCTATAAACAACTTCAGAGTCATCAGTAAAAGGTTCAGGGTAGGGAATAATGGAAACTAGGAGACAAAATAGTAAAACATGGAACACTTTTTCAACATGACACCAGGTAGTATTGTTGCGGCTAAAGTGAATGCTAAGTACTGTAAATTATCAATGTTAATTTAGAGAATTAACTCAGTATATTCCATGATTTTCATGCATGTAATTTGGGAAAGCTGATAGGTATTGTACTTTACTGTTAGATATTTCTGTTACGATAGCTTGCTCTCTTTAGTGCTTTTTTCTGGGAGTTAATAGTTTATAACTAGTCTCCTAGCATTTTTGCTGGTGTTTGTGCTTGTTAATGGTGAACATTTTGCTTTGCTTAAATAGTGAAGATGTTTTGCAATGGAAAAAAAAGGTGAAGAGAAGACATTGGCATTGTTTCTTTGCTTTATTCTGTTTTCTTCCAGGTCGGCTCTAGCAGCAGCTATCCTTGCAACCACACTAACAGGGCGCACCGTTGCTATTCCTCAGCCTCAGCAGCGTTTTCTTTCTGAAAGTGATTCCACTGATGTGGAACAAGAGTGTCTTGAACCATATGCGACAGTCACAGAGCTCAGGATGGGGTAGCGTATGCTTTCTGGTTTGGTATCTTACATTAGAAATAGAGTTTGTCAATGGTACAGTTTTACCAAAGAGTTACAGCAAACTCCTGCAGGTGCAGCTACCTACTCTTTCTGGGTCTGAAGGGTCTGCGATTCTGCCTTTTTTCATGAAGTGATGTCACACATACAAGTTCTGAGAAGGAGATTGTGCAGCAGTCACAAGGAAAAACATATGTTATTTCTGCCAAATGACCATCAATTATAGTTAATCACTGAGGTGTCAATGCAAGTACATGTCAGATATTGCATTTCTGCTAAATAACTCTTTCAGGCTCTACTTTTGGTAGAATTAGCAACTTTCTATTGCTAATCTGGTGTTTTCTTTAAGAGAGAGAAGAAAATGTAGCTCCAGTGTTAATCCCCTATTTTGAAGTACACACATAGGGTAGATTCCAGCTAGTGGAGGCTTATGTGTCTGTCAGCTATCTGGACTTGTGTGTCTTGTGAGACTGATGATTCTACTTTACCAGTGTTTGGTTTTTTTTGAAGAGTAAGCAACATGGAAACAGGCTGTAAACTGCTTTCTGTTTGCAGGCCTAACTGGAAACTTGATGGTAGTGACAGATCTGTACAGTCCCTCGAGCTATCAGGCAATTATGGTGAAGACGAGGACGTGGATACCTATCTGTCAGATAAAGAGGCAGAATCCAGCTGTCAGAGTAATGAGAAAAGGGGAGAAGGCTTTAGCACCAATGCTATTTATGCTGTTCCCTGCAGAAATAAAAAGGTAGGATTTTCAGATTCGTTTATTCCTTTGCCATGTTTTGATATAGCAATGCAAATATTAAACGTTTCTAAAGCAAGAAATCAGAAAACAGCCGTGGGTGAAGGAAGAGCAGTCAGTGAGAGGAGAGGAGGTGGGAAAAAAAGGGAGCAAGTCAACCATATGGGATGCTGGTAAGTGATGAACAAGGGACAGAGAAAACAATGTGGTGTTATATAGTTGATAAATGGTTGATCATTTATTAAGAGCAAGTTTAGGTACAACATAGCAAACAAGCAAACGTAGGTTAATTTCCTAGACTCTTGTGACTGAAGAAGGTGACAGGGAATACTTGCCCTGTCGGCTAGATGGCTGTCAGAGTTTCCACCTCCTGGTGATCATTGTAAGGTTCAGATTTTACTTACATAGAGCCCCAAGCAAAAAAACCCCCACAGTTCTGAATGTTACTGGGATGTCTGCCCTAAAGGTTTCTCACAGACACCAAGATATGGGGGCTATTTTAAGAGTGTTACGATGTAGACAAGCCTGTCTTATTTTTACATAGGAAGAGTTTCCACCTTCTCCTAATACTAACACTGAGAAGAAGGCAGTGCCTTCTCCTGAAGCTGAGTTTCAGGGGCTGATGGATGAGCCAAACATGCAAGCCGAAGGTAAGTAAAGTTATTTTAAGTCAAAATGCCATTCCTTTTAATACCATTACGAGGGAAAAGTAATGTCATGTCTCAAGATCAGCAATTAATAATAATCAAGTGGCATGGTACTAGGATTGTTTATTCTTTCTAGAGAAGTTGTATCATTGTTGCTTGCCATCTTTTAAGATGTGGGGCTTAAAATTGTACATGGGGTCACAGAGGAAGTTTCTGACAGAGCAGAGAGCTGAATGTGATCATAAATCTCAGGCTATCACCTGAGCTCTGAATTGTTAAGTAATTTAATCGGGTATGGGGTGTTTGTTCATAACTGGACCTGTCATTAAGCTGGCTAGTTGTAACAACAGAATATTGTAGAGAAAAAATTGTGATGAGAGCAAGACCAACTTGCACAGGAGTTTTAACGCGTAATTATCTTGTCCTTTATTTTAATATCAGGAAAATAGGACATGAGAATTTGATCAAGAGCTGCAGAATACAGTTATAAATGTATGAACATAGAAAATGCATTCATTTTTAATTGACTGAAAGATCTGTTTTTCTTTAACAGAAGACCAACATCTTGGCTTGAATTTAAAGGTAAGACCTAGGTGGAGGTTAATTTCTGATGCATTTTGGTGCTATAAAGAACTGATGTTATAGGAAGAGATGGCTCTGACTGATAACTTTCAGTTTCTGAGCCTGGCTTCATCAGAGTTTTTATGTAGCTTTCCAGCTGGGTCCATCTGACTGCTTTCAAAAGCTTGAAAAATAATTTCTCAGATCAACTTGCTGAAATATTATTTACAAAAATGGTCAGTTCTTCCATTATTAACATAGCTTTTTTCCTTCCAAGGTCATAATCACATATATTTTCTTCTGAAATTGTTCTTGAGTTTTCACTCACTCAGTCATCAGTGTTTGTTAAAGTACATGGCAACATATCCTTACAGAGAGAGAGTTTGTGTATCAATCATGTTCACCTCAAATAAATACATGATCATAAATTCAGCCTGTGGTTCTTTCCTGATAAAAGAACCTTCTGAAAATGTAAGAATAGGGTTTTTTTGTTTGTTTGTTTTTACCAGCAAAGGAAGAACAAAGCTCTTCAAGATTTTATATTTTATGTTATTTGCTGATTCCCAGTTAGGGACTGACAATTTGTATCATAGTTGACTATTCTAAACTCATTTTTCATACAAACTAAGATGTGGCTCAATATCCACACTGTTTGGTCAAGAATCTTTATGTTTATATAACTTTTATGCCATCCATAAACTTGTTTTGAGTACTTCTCTGACATCTGAAGAAAATGCTAACAATTTCAAGTATCCACGAGTGATGGCAGTTCTAAGTGATGTCAAGATAGATAAAGGACAAGTCATATTGCTGGTGGAGTTGGAACTAGATGACCTCTAACATCTCTTATGACCCAGACCATTCTATGATTCTGTATATTGCCAGTAGTGAATCCAACCTTGAATTTTGTTCATGTGAAAAAACTGTTTCACAAGTTCTGTTTCTTAACTTCTCTGACAGTGCTGCTGTTCAGGAGTACTGCAGAAAGGATAACTGCTACAGCAGATTGTCTCTCTTCATTTTTCTGCTAGGAAGAAAAATCATTAGCTGAAAATCTGATACGTGAAAAACCTCCACCATCCCCAGGTACTGTGGGAATTTTTATATGTCTTTACTACAAATCTTCACTTTAATAATGTGCATACGTATATAAAATACATTTTCTTGCTTGTATTCCCTAAGCCTGATTGGTGTGGGAAAAGTATTTCTCCTGTACAAGAAATGAGAAAGTTCTGAGTACCCTGTAATATGTACTAAACACTGACAAGTCCAGGCAGGGCACATACGCTTTGCTTCCTGCAGGGGTTATTTCTGCCTCACCTCTCTCGTCTCATGCTAAGGAGAGAGCCCTTTAAGGAAGGAACGTTTTTGGTGTCTGAGAGAAAAGATGGGAACTTGCAGCCACTCCACTGTATAGCTCTCTTTCCAAATCCACTTTTTTTCATTCTCACTGACCTTGTCTTCTGGGAGCCTATTTGTGTCTTATAAAATATCAGTCATACATAATGCTGATATTAGAAAAAATGGATTTGTTGAAACTCATTCAAGGCTGACTGTAATTTAAATACACTGTACTGTGGCTTTACAGATGTGTCTGTTCGGGCCAGGCGAGCACGGGAAAATCTGACTAAAGAAAAGTTCAGGGAACTAAAACAAGAAAACTGGTCTCTGAGCAAGGCTTACCAGGCTAAAGTCCAGCAATTTGAAGGAATAAAGCAGCAGATGGAAGAGCAGCAATCAAAGCTGAAGAGACTAGAACAAGAAAACAGAAAACTTAAGGAAGCTGCAGAGAAGTCATGTAGTGACGGTAGGAGAAACATAAGCTGTATTGTAGTTATATCGTTTGGTTTTTCTCATTTCTTACCACCTATTCCTGCAGCAGTAGGTTTCCACTCACTGATTTGAGCAAGTACCTATGCAGAAGTAGTTTCCAAACAAAAGTTTAGTATTTTCTGCATTTATAGCAATTTTGTCAAGGAAAACTTACCTGATCACAAAAAAAAAAATTACTCAGTTGCTTGAAATGTAATGCTTTTTTATTAGTAGTTTTTCATGGGATTATTCCATTACAATATTCTGAGAGTTCTCCTACAATTCTTGCTGTGATTTTGTTCCTTACACTTAACAAATTGTTGTGAATATTTCTTGAATTTTGATTCGACTTTCTTATTGGATTTCTGCTTTAATAGAGGTGGCTGCAGAATTACTTTCACTCAGACAACAAGCGCAAGAACTGGTAGATGAAAATGATGCCTTGAAAATGACGGTCCATCGTTTAAATGTAGAGTTAAGTCGCTATCAAACTAAATTCAGGCCGTTGTCCCAAGAAGAGGTGAGAATCTTAGTTATAAAGGCAGTTTGAACTGAAATGTCCCTTTGTCCTTTCATTCATATTTGAGTTTTTAAGACTGTTTATTTCAAATTTGCCACAACATCTACAAATAGCAGAGGCTTTTTCTGAATTTTGAAGTAAGCGTTTATCATTAGGTATAACTTTAAGAAGTTCAGCTTCTCCTATATTAGTAAGATACTGAACTTTTGTTGACTTGGTTCAGTGTGTTATGTATGCAACACATGTAAATAGAAACGTGAGCTTGTTTGGGGCAATAGTTGTGACTGTAGAGAACAGTATTTCGTGCTTCCAAAAGCAGGAAATAATTTCATTATCTCTTGAAAAATCTACTTTAGCATCTAAAAGTGACAAGTTTACCCATGAAAGGACCACCACCACCCTGGCTGGTAAGTAAAATAGTATTTTCACTTATCTGTTCATTCCTTTACTAAGTGTCACACACTAGAAAAAGATTTTCTGATGTAGGGCAGAGCTTTGCAATGAATGTGTGCAGCTCCAGCTGGATTTACAGTAAGCTGCTGTCCTCAAACAATCACCAACCTTGAACTACTGAATGTAAATTAAGTAGAAGTACCGTTGTCCTGAGGATCATAAATACCATCTTCACTTAGATTGTCTAGACCTTAAATTTTCCTTCCTCCTTGTCATTCAGAACTATACAGAAATAGGAAAGCCCTCCTTCAGCTCTGTCTTTCTAGCTATAATATCCAAGAATCACGTGTTTGTCTTTAGTTTTAAAGATGCAGATTTGAGAGGGTAAAAATTCCTTTTGCATTACTAATGAATCTAGGCTAAATTGGATGATTATTATTAACTGTATTCACTGAAGTGTTTCAGTCTGGTTTTGTATTTATGCTCAGCTGTGTTATACATAGTGATAAGTAGTAGCTGCTTTTCAGTGAAGTGTACAAGTACAGCTTCCAGCCTTGTCCTTCCCAAAGTCTGCGCCTAAAGCCGTGCTGTTGGGTGCTTGTGCCGCATCATTTGGTGTACAGGGGTCTGTGCTTGTGTAAGTCCTCTGCTTGTCTGCAAAATGTATGTGAAAACCTTTAAAGCTTTTACAATTAGCACTTTATAGCAGGGGAAGTAGTAAAAAATACTGACAAGATTATGGTTTTTAGTTTACTTACGTGGATTGATTTTTTCCTTTTTAAGTTGGATATGAAGTATTTATCACCTCTTCTGTTGGCGTATGAGGACAGAATAAGAGAAAAGGAAGATTTAAACCTTGAACAAGAGGCAAGTTGCCATTTAAAGAAAATACACTTCTGCTCTAAAACAGAAATAAATTACTGACATATTTGATTAGTCCCTTTAAAAATCTGCTTTCTGCCTAAAATTAAAAGTGACTTTGTTTTACTTTCCCATGCAGAATTATTGTGCTGTCTTGTCCTACTGGGCCTGCTTGGTTTTGTCAGCCTGTTTGGATGTAGAAGCAGGCACTACCCTGAGATGTACAATAATTGTGCTCTCCAAATGCAGTAAACCCTAAACACAATCACTGGTGGAAAGAACCTACTATTGCCATTCCTTATGGGGATTCAGCGCCCTGTGTAGCTGCTCTTCCAGTTACAGGCCTGTGGATTTGGTGGTTGAAGAATATTTCTGTGTATCTAAGGAATGGCTGCTCTTTTTGCTTTTGAGAAGTATCTTTTCATCAACTGAATCCTTAGAAAATGGTGATTTACCTCTAGCAGAATTGACACAGATTTCCAAAATAATTTATTTCCTTCAAAAAATTAAGCCATAAAATGAGCAGAAAACACTGAGGGCTTTATATTACTGTAAATTCACTGTATGTCTCTGCCTTATTCAGATTCCTGTCATTCTTACTGAAAATGTATTGTATCATCTAGTACTTTCCAGAATTCAGGTTTTTTAAATCCATATGTTACGTATCTACAGCTTAATTCAAAGTACACTTGGCAGAAGTGTGACACAGTTCAAATATCTGTATCCTTTTTAATCAAATATTACTAGATTGATGAAGCAATTTAGAAATTATGTTTGCACATCTGAATTAAAGCTGAATGAGCAGTGAGATAATACGTTGTAACAGAAGAATTAGAAGGCCCCCAGGCATATGTATTTATAAAAGTTTTTGTGAATGTAATAATCAAAAGAAAATACTTGCCTCTAAAGAATTTCATGTGAAGTCCTTTGTCTTCCAGGAGGAAATGAAGAATTTTAAAGTACGAGTTGAAGAGCTTGTGAAGGAGAATGAAGACCTGCATGAGCAATTAAATAACAACAACTTCATTGCCCATACAGAATGGCAAGTCACATTACTAAAAATTAATTTAAAAGCTTCTAGTTATCTTGCTCGTTCCCTGCAGACTTTTAAGATTACAAACTGATGGAATAGCATAGCTGTCTCATAGCCATCTGGCACCACCAAGTAGCTTTAATTCTGTCATATGTGAAGAGTCTGAGAGCACTGGGCCTGTTTCACCTGGAGAGGAGAAGGCTCTGGGGGGATATACCTGAAGGGAGGGTGTCAGAACAGAGCCAGGCTCTTCTGTCCAGGCTCTTCTCAGTGTTGTCCTGTGCCAGGACAAGAGGTGATGGGCAAGAACTGAAACAACACTGGAGTGTTTCGTTGTGAGCACTGCAGGAAGCTGTCCACAGAGGTTGTGGAGTCTCCATCCCATTTTAATATTTTGTTCAAATGTGATTTTATGAGTTCATGCTGTTGAAAGTTGGTTGGGGGGGGTTTTTTGGAGGTAAGTTAATATTTGCATCACATTTGATTTATAAGCTGGTTGTTCTTGCAGGCAGCAGCTGCAAACTCAGGCCAAGCTGGTCTTGGAAGAAAATGGATTGTTGATGGAGCAACTTGAAATTCAACAAGCCAAAACAAAAGACATCCACAGGCAACATGTTCAAGACGGTAAAGTGCTTGAGCTGCTAGTCATTTGAACTTAACCAGCAATGGTACTACAGGTTCTTTTTTTTGTGGTTTTTTAGTTTTGGGATTTTTTTTGCAACTTCCTATGTACCTACAAACATCACTGAACGCAAGTAACACTACTATGAGATCAGGCTCTGGATGTTAACTGATACTCTAGACAGATTTAATTCTGCTGTACTCAGGTTTGGTTTTGTATTTTTTTCTCTCCCAAAAGCTTCAAAATTGACCAAACAGATTATAATCTTAGAAGATAAGAAACAGAGTCAAGACAAAGAGATAGCAGAGTACCAGAAGCAGTTGGAAGCTTTGCGTTCTACTTGTGAAGAGCTGAAAGCCAAACTGGATAGCAGAATAGCAGTGGAGGAGCACTTTGCTTTGGTGAATGATTTAAAAAGGTAGGGGTTTACGTATGGTGAACAGAGAAACAATTCTGCTCAGCGGATCAGGTGTTTCTTTTTCTTGGTAGGTGCCTTCCTGAGAAGTTCTCAGACCTTCTCTTTTGGCATTGCTAGTAATGCCTTTAAAAAATAGGAAATGAATACATTTGAAATAAAAAGGATATTTTTATGATTTAAATTCTATTTCAAGTGCAGTCAGGATGAATTATTTGAATATTTTTGTTTATATTATACTTCATTCATGATTTGTCATGAGATTGCAATACCTCTCTGGTGTCACCCCTGGACACTAAGCATTCTCAATGTATCTTTTACATATTTTCAACATGGGTGTTTTACCATAACTGAGCTTTTTAGTGAAGTAGGTCTGTACGTAACACCTGTTTTCTGTGCTGTCGCAGCCAGTTACAACAGGAGCAGGAGAAGAAGCGCTGTGAGGTGGAAGAGCTGATGGGAAAGATGGCAGCACTGCAGGCTCAGAACAAGAAACTGCTTTTGGAAAAAAATAACTTCATGGCTGACAACAAGATCCTGGAAACAGAGATGGAAACGACACAAAAGACAAACAGGTCATGTTACGTTCTCATTTTCTTATATAGAAATATGTATAGTTCTAAAAATAACAGCAGAAGTATCCGTAAAAATATTGTTTGTAACCTATTACAGAAAGAACGTGTTTCCTAAACACATTTTTTTCATATTTAAAGGCCTGGTCGTGTGAAGCTTTATATGTTTTCATTCACATTTTTCTGTGTTTGCATGAAAATTAAGAATATATCTTAATGCTAGTAGTTAGCTTTAGCAAATAATCATTTGTGTACTCACCTGAAAGACAGGGTATTGGACTCATGGCAGACCTTCTCATGCACCTGCGTGGTTCAAAGTTGGGCTCACCATACTTTAAAAAGTAAAAACAATATGATTGTTATATTTCTTAGGAAATAAGAGCCTGTTACCATTGCACAAATTTTTCTTCTGAATCGCTGTTACTACTGTTATTCACACAACATATTGTAAAGAAAAACAGCCCCAGTGGGAAACGATACTCTCAGCATTGAAAATATTTTGAGCCAATACATCCTCAACAGAATTTTTGATTGCTTGAGACTTGTATAGGTTGATCTGCACGTACAATGCAAGTTATTTTGATAGCATTATTAATTCCCAGTCTCAAGATTTTCTTTTTTTTTCCCATTTTATAGAAGATTAAAGAAGAAAATAGGTCTATTGAAACAGCAGTTGGAAGAAGCAGTGGAAAAAGAAGTTGCGGCCCATCACTATCTAGCAAATCTTGTTGGTGTGGTGGAGAAGATCGCCCAGGAACGAGATCATCTTATTTTTTTTGTAATTATCTTTAAATAATTAATAAGAGTTAATCGATATTTTACACAATTATCCTACTAGAACAACTTATTGTTAATTTACATTATCAAAAAAGCAAGCTATCATTCCAGTTTCAGGATTTAGCTATTTAAATAGACTTTTGCAAATAGGACAGGAGCAGCAAGATGTTTTCTAGCAGAATGGTTAGAAGTAATTACACTGATTTCTGGAGGCAACCTAATTAGCCTTAACTCACATCAGCATTAGGGTCTGCAATGGTTTATATAAAGCTTAAAAAGTTTTTTAATCTGATTTTAGAGATTGGCTTTAATTGTTGAAGCTCCACATCTTGAAAAATAGCACAGTATTGGTAGCTTTGATCCTTTTAGAATGAAACCGTTTCAAGGTTCTGTTTTGTTAGTGGAATAGTATTTACAGTCAATTATTAATTAGCCACTATTAGAATAATTTTCAAGATTCATTACCATCTTGGTTCCTCAGACTATTGGTGCTCAGACCAGAAGAGCTTTGTCTCCTCAGTGTATGTATTTTGTCTGCCCTGTCTGAAGTGGTGCTTGCACTGAGTTACATACGCTATATGTTTGCAGGCCAAATGCTTGGAAAATGAGAATCACGGTGTTCTCAACAAAATAGTAGAAGGCAGTCTGCGCTTAGGAAGGCTGGAAGAAAAAGTTAAGGTAAGCACTATTTCTAAGCGAAATATTATGTAAACATTTTGGGTTTTAATGAGAAAAGACAGTAGTCTGTCTGTGTCTGCTTTTATGAGCGACTAATTACTTCATAAAGAATTTTTAAAAACCAAAATAGATCATCCTTATAGTTTTCACAACTGTCTTTTTCCATTGTATTTGTACATTGCACATCTACCAGATCATTGCATTTACATCATTGCCTGGATAATTATAACTAGTTGTAAAGATAATGAAAAATGATATTTGTATTTCATTTATGGTCTATATTGTAGTCCAGTATCCTCTCTCCTACTTTGTTCTGTCTGTAGTAACGTTTCAGCTTGAATTAGATGTGGAAGAATGAAAAACTCCTCTTAAGTGTACAGTTATCCTCAAGTACTTTCCTATGGCCACAGGACAAGAGGTTTATAAACAGAGGGTGTTCAAACATCTCCCTAATTAGAGAATATGTTTTAGATTATCTTTACAACCGCCTGAACAAATACAAAGCAGAGCGTGCAGTTGCAGTAGAACAGAATACAGGGTAAAATAACATTTGAAACTTTAATGTTTTCACATCTTTGGTGCTACAATAATTGCTTTTACTGTAAACTTGAAAAACGAAGAATTACTGTTTTGTTCTAGGTCAAGTCTACCAAAATCATTAGTCTCCATACGTTGCAGTTTTTTATGCTGCTGCTCCTGCATCTTACTTCCCCTGTAAGGATCAACACAGCCCAGGAATTGGCCACAAAGCAAATAAACCTAGTTGCAGATGTAAAGAGAGTGCAGTAAGCTGAAAAATAAGATTACACACTTCCTACTTAGGTGATGAGATAGGCTGAAGGTCTCACTAGCCTGGTTATATCAGCTAGAGGAACACCACTATCAGCTGCTTTCAAAATCACAAACTGGGTGGCTGCCCTGTATGTTGAGTTACAGGATAAAACCTCTATTTAGGTATAATCTGTCTCCAGTGATAATAGTACTTAAAATGCATTCATTTTCTGAAAGGTTGATATGACTATCAGTAATGTGTTACAGTATTTCTTATCTTAGAAGAGGGTGTTTTGCATTGGCCTTTAGCCATTCTCAGCTATTTCAGCAAGATACAAGGTAAGAAACACACGTTTACCTCCACCTTCCCTCAGCATCACGAGCACGAGCACCTACCTCTGTGTTTTGAAGACTTCACTGGGAATCTAAAGACTTAAGAGATGTGACTGGTTAACCTGCAGGCTTCTAATCCGTTTGTTAGAACTAAGAGAAAAGCTAGGGAAAAAACCCAACATGGAAGTATCCACCATCCCTACTGGTTTTATAAGCAGAACAAAGTACAATACCTTCAAATTAACAAATAGGTCAAAAAAGCCCGTAATCCAACCTACCTGACACATTTCAGCAAGGCAGCACCAATGTAAAAGATTAAACTGCTAATTAGTATCTCTAGCTCTATCTTTTGTTGGTAGTGAGGTGTCTGTAGTTCTCCTATAATCACATTTTTCCTATTCTCTGTAACACTCACAGGGATATAAAAAGAAAGCAGCTGGGAGGCTTGGAACTATCAGTCTCAAAATGACTGAGCAGGAAAAGGAATTTGCTGGGAAGACTGCTCAGTACCAACATGAAATGAAGCAGCTGCAGCGCCTGCTGCAAGACAAGCAGGAAACCCTGGATGAAGTGCTGCAGCAGAAGAGGTACGGCAGCCGTGAGCAGATGCAATCCGTTTGATCTGAGGGGAAAAAGGGGTTGGGGAGGCAACTGCCCTCAGCTGCCAGCTCTGGCCTTGCATCAGATCCTCACGTAGAATATTCTGGGTGTCTGTTCTCACTGGTGTTTTAGCTATACTGAAAATCTGGAATGCTCCTCGTAATTCCATCCTTCCCAGCTCCAAAAAAAGACTTTTTGCAGGAGAAATTTATTCTGGATGACTGCTTTTGTTCTTAAGACTTCTTAAGAAGAATATCAGTCTCAGCCTAGTCTTCAGCGATTTGAGAGGCCTATAAACAATCAAGATAGATGTTAATTATTTTATAGCACCTTCTACCAAAGGCTGAACACTTCTCCGCACTCCTCAGCAGCTTTAAGAATAGGAGGAAATTAAGGGAATCTCTGAGTACGCATATGATGGGGTTCCTTTTGAATCTGCCTTGGAGTTCTGTTAATAAGTGACACAGACAGAATAAAAAGAAAGAGAATTTGACAGGTTGATACAAGATTATGACTGTCAGTGTTGAACTATCCTTCTAATTCAGGCTTCTGGAAAGGTATTTTTCCCTCTGATGCGATAAGCTTCATAGCACATTCACATTGTCAGCATACGGGAAAAAGATTTTACAGCTGAGGAGAGGTAATTAAGCAGTCGCTTTGCAAGTCATCTCTGCCCTTGTGAAGCAATAGATTTCAAGACCATCGAAGAACAGGGCATGATATCAGCACAGGCCCTCTCGATTACTTTACCCAGTGCTATTAAGCAGGTGTGAGTAGCTGGGAATTGTAGGGTGAACATCTCAGGTCAGTATTTTGACTATTCTGCATTTCTCTGGAAATAGTTATTTAGAATTTGTAATTAATGAAGTGCCTTTCGCTCATGTTAGAATTTCTTGTTAGTAGAGAACACTGAGTGAAAGAGGTTTGCTTCAGTGTGGGATAGAATATAGTTCAAAGTCTCATAATATGGGACTTTTCATATAAACTCATATCCTCATGTTCCTTTATCCATCTCGAGTATTGTGGTAATACAACGTAGCTTCCCAAGGTAATCCAAACATCTGCATAACCTCTTATTCCTGTCTGCCAGAAATTGAACATATATTTTGGTAATCTTCATGTCTTTATGGCTTTATAAGGCTTATCACGTTCTATCTCCCTTCTCTCTACACAGTCAGGGGAGCAAGGAAGGGAAAATTATTTGTAGTTTAGAAGTTGCCCATCATCTGTAGCTGGACAAACAACATCACAAGGTGCCTGATTTTGTAGATGGTGACATATACATTTCCACTAGTTCTATTCCCTCTCTAGCTGGTAATGTGTCAATTCCAAATGCCTGTATAAATTCTTAAGGTAAATGTATACAATAAATATACTGTGTATTAGATTATCTAATCAGCTTCAAGTATGTACGTGCAGGCAGTTTAATACCTGCTTATCCTCAGACTGGATTATGGACTGCTAAAAAGCGTTGCTAAAATTAAGATTTCTCTTCATTTTTTTTTCTAGGAAAGCGGAAGGGGAACTTGAAGTCATTTGGGAATCCACATACAAAGAAAACCAGAGAATGAAAGAGCTCTTACATAAATCCCTGGGGAAGAGCAACATGTGGAATACTGTCACAGATTATGAGCCACACTTGGATGAAAGCTCCCAGAAGGACCTGTTTTACAGACATGATTTTAGCTATTGTGATGTGAAACCTTTATCCTCTACTAAAAATGAAATTCAACAAGAGTCTCAGTGAGAAGAATAATGATGTGTTACGCATCTCATCTAAGAAAGAGAACTCAGTGCTTTCATTTGACTTTTTCAGCATCACAGGAGGCAATAGAACATTTACCCTCTTCAAAATGACAACAGCACAGTCTCCATCTGTACCATAGTGTAAACCTACCCTGAAACATGACTTTGTGTTTTGAAGAAAAAGCTATTCCTTAATAAGGCAAAACGTGGTACAGCTCTATGTTAACATAAGACAACAAGTATCCAGTTAATAAGATAAATAACTGGTGAGCTTGGCCTTCTAGCACAGACACGTGCCTTGCCACAAAGCAGGAGAGCAGCAAGACAGGAAGCCTCCAGTATGGTAAATCATATGCCTGTACTATAGGAGTTCTAATTAAAAGGACGAATTTCAATAAATTCTCCCCAAATCACCAAATATAGACAGAGTAAGACTCTTAAAGCCCATGGAAAATGTTTGTGCACTCCAGTTCCACCCGAATGAGGGAAAACGCCAAGGTAGTCAAGTCAAATAGACAGGAGTTTCACCAGCAGTGGGATTTTAACATTGACTTCCCTTTGCGGGGAATCAAATGAGTGCAACAACCTCACCAGGTCACCTGGATCAGCCTTCAGTATTCCGCACCAGGACTCTGACTAACCTAGCACTGTGATCTGTGGTTAATGAGAGGTATGTCTTCCACGTCCTTCCTTCTGGCTTTTTCAACTTGGTTGTTTCAGGACTCGATGACTCACAGCGACAATCAAAACATCAGAAGTGCTTTTTAAGCACAGTCGTAAATAATGTGATAGGTGGAGGTGGCTGGAGGGGGTTGCTGGGTTTTGGGGGAGGGTAGGGAGGGGCTCGGCTGTACTGAACCTGTCTCCTGCCCGCATTCCATGGGAGAAAAGGCATGTGAAATACAGACTGTACAGACACACTCCCCTCATCGCCATATGAGCTCAGATCGTACGCTGACAGTGAGGAACAGCAAACACACACGGCCCTACCCCTATTGCTTTCCTTGTTTTGGAAGGCAGGTTTTGAAAATGAACTATTTTATATCATTTTTTTTTAAGATAATATCTCAGAGTATGCAAACACAACCTTGAAACGGTAGATGTTAAATGATTTCCATGTTCTCCTCCTCTCTTTTTAATTGCCTTTTTGAATGTGTTAAGATAAACAACCTCACAGGAAAAAAACTATACATTTTGGTATCGGCTTAGGAAGAGAAGTGAGATTTTCAAAACTCTCAGTATTGGCTTAAATGTTCTGCCACTGCACAGAAATGAATGTCTTAGAATTCCCCAGCTGCCACTCTTGCTTCCCATCCTCACAGTTCTCATTTCAGAGTGGATTTGAACGCGTGGTCCAAAGGACAGCACCCTGGCAGCCACGCTCTACCTTCAGAAACACCACACTTGCTTTTTCATTTGCATATCATTAAAACATTACCTTAAACTTTAAGTGAGCTAACATTTAATCACATCCCTGGGAGATTTTCCGTACTCAGTTTGCATGACAATCAAGAAAACACAATGTTCCATGGATAAAAGAGTTCTCTTAGGGCTCAGGACCACTTTATTTTTGCACAGCAAAAAATGCTGTTAAAGTATATTTTAAATCCCTAGATACTTGTCGTCCATTTGACATTCCTGGACAGTAAAATCCTGGAATTGTTTCAGATGAACAAATGCAAACACGCCTGCATTGGTGTCAAGTATTGTACAGACAGAATTAATGATTAGCCAGGTGCTTCTCTCCAACTCCTTCTGACAGTGAGGAGCGAAACTGATTTTCTGCTTTCTGAACTGCTAAAAGGACTGATTTTCCCTTAAGTCTCCTTCAGATGAAAGATAAAGCTTAGGCTCTGGCTGCTTTTCCTCTTGCATTAAACCACCTGTTTTTAGTATGTTTCTATGTGCAAAATGTACATGAAATAATTTTTACTGCAAACCACTGACTTTAGAATTAAAAAAGCAAAGGGCGGGGATTGCACTTATAAATATTCTTGTTTAAATGGTTTAGGTTAGAATCAGGTTAGAACGTGGAAAACAAAGCTTTTCATTGTTTATTTCTACCAACTCTGTGCTGTCCTGCGAGCGTGAGAGCCATCGTTTTGAATGAACAGCCAGCTCTCTCCTCCGGGATCAGTTTCTCATTGCAGCTTAATTCCCTCGAGGGGCAGCGCCAAAGAGACAACATTTGAGCAGCATCACAGCGCAACCAGGGAGGGAGATGCTCACACGGGGCACTCTGGCCAAACTTCACGTTCCCGTCACGTAAGAGTGACGCACACAGAGCTCCTGAAACACACTTGACTTCACCAGAGGAGCAGGAACAACGGGCAGGGTAAATCAAGGGGTGTCGGGCAAATAAGGCTGAGAGAACAGCTGCATCCCACTCTGCGCAAAGTACCAGGGAGAGCCAGAGCAATAAAGCCTCTTGCTGTTACGTGCTCTTGCCTTTACAGCAGTATCACACTGCTGTAAGGGAATGGTGTCACGCAGACCAATCTAAGACACTCCAGTGTTTAATTAAGGATTAATTCTGGTCCAAGACCAAAGGTGAAAGTGCATTGCTTTCACTACAAAGATGAGTCTGAATTTTTCCACCTTCACCGTGTCATCAGTTTGCGTGTGCGTATGTGCAAGCATTCCCAACACTACCAAATAGTTGCCAGTTCTCCCCAGTGGTCACAGGACTTTACTCATCTTGCAATCCTGAGCAGAAGCACATATGCTTATTTCTCAGCTTTTGGTATGAAAATATTCTAGCCTATGTAATCTAAAATAACACAGCCAAAAGGACAGTGGATCAAGACGGCACTGAAAAAAAGTTGAATGCTATTTCTTATACCCTGCACTTTAGTAATATACGAGGGATAGCTCCATAAGCCTACAGAACTAGTTCTAACTGGAACTGTTTAGCACAGACACAAGAACTAGAGCTTCCTTGTATTCAGCCACTATAAACAATTCTGCATTAGCCTAACTTGAAACCCACATCTGTCAGAGAAACCTTCAGCCAAGGGAGGTGTCTTTCATAGAACTGTACCTGCCAGCGACCCGGTGCAGCCTTTTTACCATCACCGCAGATAATTTTTTCTGATACAGAAGCTGACTAGAAACAGCGAAAGGAGTTCCTGCCCTTTAAGAATAAACCTGCACGTCCCTACCAACAGGAAACAGGTATTTTCATGATGTTGAACTGCACGGGTGATAACAAATCAGGAGCAACCAATATTTGATGGCTTTGATGTTGTACAGTGCCTAAACAACAGGACTCCACTCTGACTTAGGGGTTGCTGTCACCCTGCTTTAAGATCCATGAACTGTAACCACAAACATTTTCAGCAGTAGCAGGTGTTCTGCTCTTGTTCAAACTTAATATTTAAAGCTTCAGTTGTCAGAGAAGTTGTCCTCGCAGTTTGTGATCCTTCTGAATGGAGATTATGACAGCATCATAAATCATTAAATGGTCTTTAAGATCAGAGCCATCAGCTCCCAGCACACCGAGCTCCTCTTTAGAATAGGGCACACTTCACAGATATGAACAGCGCCAGAACCGAGTCCTGCGACAAACAGGACCGTGAGACAGCAAATGATCCTACAGCACCCAGATCATCTGTGTTGGGAACTCCTGGGAAACGCAGCGTTACAGATCTCTCCCAAGTGGGTGAAAACCAAGGGGGAAATAAAGCTTGTAATCATTCTTCACTCCTCTGTTAACACCAAGGATGAAAATAAATTACTTCAAGTAACCTTTGAGCCAAGCCACATTAAGTAATGGGATGAAGTTCATGGAAGAAAATAGCATCAGGAAAAAATACCAAAGGTGCAACTCGAGCTGTGAAACAACTGTCTTCCGGAATCCGAGAGCGAGAGGCTACTGAGCTTAGGTCACACAGGTCCATGCAGAACTCCTTACCTGAAGTGGTACTATGTGCTTGTGGCATTATAGGGGTATTGAGAACCCTCAAAGCCTGGCCCTCCCACAGCAACCAGAGAGGCAAACAAAGATCTGCTACTCTCTCTCTTCTGGCCAGATAAGCAGGAATGCAAAGCTTGCAGGATGTCTTCTACACATAATAACTAAGGAACCACAAAAGCTTTTCGTGATCCTGTTATGTCTGTGAAGCTGGTGCATTTGTTCTGACTTCTCTCCCTTGCTTGCTGCAGCTCTCAGCACCCTACAGAAAATCTAGGATTGTGGGAAAATTCCATATAGGTGGATTTACTGGGCTACTGCTGGCAGATGCTGGCTGGATCTCTCATTAAAGATACATAATGAAGGAATCCTCCTAATCCTGCCATGAAAGGCGTCCCTGCCCACGGGGGGATGAAACTGGATGGGCTTTAAACTCCCTTTCAACCCAAACCAGTCTGTGATTCTCTGGGCGCTGTGTTTAGCCCTTCCCCAGCCGCTCTCTTAGGACATTGCCCCTGCTTTGTACTTTTGTTCACAAGTTCATACATTCATAGTGTTTTCCATTAGTGGCAACAAACAGAACCACCAAACAAACAGGCCCAGAACACGCTGCCACAGAACAAACCTTTTCCAGCCTGACACTGAGTCGCTGCTGCTCCCTGCTGAAGTGTTTCAATTAGTTCATCTACTCTAGTACAGATCGCATTTTTAAATATATCTCTTTAGACCTTGCTGGTGCAAGTATAGAGATAGTCACCAACAAAAGCCCTTCCAAAATTGTTCTATTTATTTCACTCTCTCTTCCCCTAGCCTCTTGGCTTATTACTTCGAGAAATCAAACCAGTTTATCTGGACAGAATTATTGATAAATTCATATTTGCTGCAAGTCCTTCCTTTAGGTTCCGGTGCCACAGCCGTGTCTGCCCGGCACTGCCGCACAACACAGACACACGCAGCAGAACACTCTTCCTACGTGCAAAGGTAACAACTTTTATGTATCTTTAAAGTGCTGAAATGAAGAATTAACTGCACTCTTCCGAGTAAATCATCACCTTGTATTCTGAAACAAGTTCCAAACACGCTCAAGTGTGAATATGTTGGAATTGTGCATACTCAAATAAAAGAACTTGGTTAGTATGGAGGTATTGAAGGAAACTGCACCTTAAAACCCAGAGCTTCATGAGACATTTAATCACATTACTTCGCCTGGTTTTGTAGATACTGTATTAACTATGGACACTATTCTCAAGAAATTATTTGGCTGTTACCACCTGGTAATGCCTCCTTGAGGAAACACCAGGGAAACTGATGAATTTTGGACTCAAAAGAGAGATCAAAGCCAGGTGCTGTTCCTCAAACAGAAGTGGAGCTGGATGTGTATTGGAGAAATCACTAATTCCAATCTAGCTTTGAAACATTTCAAAACTTTGGCTCTGAAAAAACCCAATTCACAGAATCATTGAATGGTTTGGGTTGGAAATGACCTTAGAGATCAACCAGTTCCACCCCCCTGCCATGCACAGGGACACTTCTAATTTTCTTGAGGGGCCACCAAAAGTCCTTTAGAATATCTTGAAGAAAAGACTCCTTGATTTTTGTGATCGTGGGAATAGAAAGGTGGCATTTACAAGTTTACGAGGAGTCTGAACAGCTGTGCTTAAAAAAAACCCCACAACACACGGCATCTGTGTCTGACTGAGAAATGTGCACTATGCAGGCAGGTCCAGTGCAAAACCCTCAGCAAAGATCTTTTCAACAGCCTTATTTGTCACAGGGGCAGCACAAACCACACTGTCACCAGGAACTCGGAGAGGGAAAAATGCAGGTATTTCAAAACCACCTGCTTAGGAGCTCCAGAGGCACCTGGTCTTTCCTACTGACAAGACTTGAAGACCTCACGATCCAGTCGCACAACCCAGCATCGATACAGCTAGAAAAAAAAAGCCTGCTTTCTGCTCTTCCACTTCAGGACACCTGCAATTACTCAGACACAAATTAAAATGCATTTAGGGCCAACAATAAAGAGACCTCTTCCTACAGCACATCTGGTAGTGGTAGGATCCGGAGCAAGTGCAAGCAGACAGGTCCTCCCATGAAAATTAAGTTCCCTGTTAGGTAGCACGGCTCAAAAGGAAAGTTCCCATCAGAGATAGTGCTGAGCTCCAACCAAAACCTGCAGGTTTGAACCATCCTCACCATTTGCACAAGTGTTGGTCAAAGCAGAACTGCTGCATTACTGCAAGCAGTAAATACCAAGCCTAACAAACATTAACCTTTACTATTAGTGACTAATGACAATAAACGGGGTGTTTATACGCTGTGCCCTTGCTATATCCCAAATTAAAGTTGAAAATTACTTTTTACGATTTAATTGGCAAATAGGATTTGAAAAGGTTCAAACTACGCTGTTGAGCCAGGACTAGCCCACAGTGTGTTTGCTACTGCAGCCCCTTGGAATTTGAACTCTTTGATCTCATCTGTGTACACATTTGAGAGGGAAGGAGTCTTTTCCCATGGCTGTAAAATGCCATTTCCCTTGTCTGTGAAGAAAATCCCAGTGGAATCCTTGAACTCAATGTTTATCTTTTCCTTAAATGTTTGAGGAAAAGAGGGATGGCTGGTAAACTTGTGAGTCCTTTAACAAGGTTATAGCATCTCAAGATTAACCCCTAAGCCAAAACCAGACAACAAATGCAGATACTTTTCCATTTCTATAAGCAAACAGGCTCGTTAAGGTCACGTCAGGGGCAGGGATTTCAGACACCTATTGAAAGGTGGGAATGTTCCAAATACACATTCCAGGCTGACTAAAGAGGAGAACTCCAGCAAGGTATTTTCAGTGCTGCTTTGACAGTACCTGAATAAACAGATGAGTGTGTAGGTTTGATGTGGAAAGAAGAGACATCTGAGACCATCATGAGCATCCATCCACACAGGAATGCAAAGATTATCTACATAGATAAAAAATTCCTAAGCAAAACTTTACTTAATATGGAGCTAAAGAGGGCACACTATGTTTTCTTTTAATCTTTGCTTTGTTGGTCTCGAGATTCCAGGGTAGCAATGATGTGAAAGGTGTGTCTGCTTCATTTTGAGGGACAAAAAGTTAGCCCTGCAATGCGATTTCCCCCTTCTTTTTTCTTTCCATGTTCACTATTCCAGTTGTCTCTATAGCACATCAGGAAAAACATTCAAAAAATGAGAAGATTCTAAATCTTAATTTCCAAATTATCAGCTACAAAGAACACAGAAGTACTTTATGTAATATCAGATCCCAAAGGAGATATCTGCAATTGACGGGCATTAAAATTTTATCTAACCCAATATCACAATTACCATGAAAAATACTTTAAAGTCCTTGTAAAAGATGCAGAAGAAGGAATAAGTTGTTGACATCTGGCTTTTCATAGGCTTTTAGCAGGACTAACATTAACTCACTTTATTCTCTTTATCCATAGGGAAAAAAGCACTTTTGTCCAATTCTTGTTCAGAAGGCAGTTTTTGAATGAGAAGAATGGAAGAGCTTCTCTTGAAGCTTAATCTTATCTCAGTGAGAAAGAAAAAAAATAAAAACAAAACCAAAGGAAAAAGTAAGAGAGTCCAAACGCCAGAGCTTTGGCTGCTTCCACCACTGCTGTTACCGGGCAGTCCCGGCCGCGGAGAGAGCCCCTCGCAGCACCACAAAGATCAGCCGTGTCAGCCTGGGCCCCCTTCTCCTAGAGACCATTTGCAGTGACGGTTTACACCAGCATCACAAAGCAGGGAATTGCTCTTGCTCGGCCTGCTTGTGCTAACAAGAAGTTTAAGGGAAGCAACTGTCAGACCATGCCAGGCTACAGCTGTGGCCATACCTGGGTCCAACAGCTTTGGTCTTATTTCCAGCCCTGTGCCCTTATCATTCAGGAGGCGTTTTCTTCGCCTGGTAACAAATCTCACAGCAGTGACTTAACACCACTGCAGCTTTTTTTTCAGCTAAATGTACTGTTAAAAGCTGAACGTCAGCTCAGGTCAGAGCAGGTTGATCAGGGCCTACTGGTTTGGATGTAGAAGAAAAGGGCTGCACAACCCCATCACCCAAACAATGAACCCCAAACAATGAACCCCAATTCAGGGTTTTCTCAGGATTATTGGGGATGGCCAGCCAGAAGAAGGAAGCGTTCAGGATAACAAAACCTCTTTTCCTGCATACGCAACTGGAGAGAAATAGAGAACCGGCATTGTTTCACTGAAGCCAGAATTTTAAACTTTTACAAAGCCCCAAACTTCATTGGAGCTGCAAGCGAGGGGGTCGCTCAGCTGCCCCCAGGCAGTGAGAAACACAGCAAACGGTTCTGTTCATACTTCTCTACCTTCCCGAGATAAAACCATCAACTGGCTTTTTTAGGATGCAACTAACATCTGGACAGGTGTTTTTAAAGCACCCATAAAAAGACACGGTTATCTTTCTAAAGCATTTATAAATTAGAAATTGCTCTATATAAATACATCAAATCAGACACTCCAAGTCATAGCTCACTCTCACTATGGAATACACTCCTTAGGT
This sequence comes from Clamator glandarius, assembly GCA_033459285.1. Taxonomy (NCBI): domain Eukaryota; kingdom Metazoa; phylum Chordata; class Aves; order Cuculiformes; family Cuculidae; genus Clamator; species Clamator glandarius. Next base: position 721,374 of record JAUNZM010000463.1, on the reverse strand, counting down.
ACTGGACAAACATTCCCACAATGGAACAAAGGCTTTTTTTTCCTTAAAGATAAACTAATTGGACTATTGGTTTACCTGTGGTTCTTATCTCAAAGCTTCTCCTCTGAGAATGGGTTTAATGATTACCGTTTATAACCTCTGTACTTAAGCTGCTGCTGCTTGTGCGCGCTCTGCTTTCAGCCATGGACGCACACTGCGGGCTGACCAGCTGGGGAATCTAACGGGAGAAACGGAAACACACGATACAAAGATTCCTGGACCCAATTCACACCAAACGAATACAATTAGGTAAGTGAAAGTAGGAATTGCTAAAAGGCAATGATTGCGCCCCTATACTCAGCACTGGTGAGGCTGCACCTCAAATCCTGGGGGTTCAGTTTTGGGCCCCTCACTAGAAGGACTTTGAGGGGCTGGAGAGGATCCAGAGAAGGGGAACAGTGCTGGGGAAGGGTCTGGAACCCAGGGGTTCTGGGAGCAGCTGAGGGACCTGGGGTTGTTTAGCCTGGAGAAGAGGAGGCTGCGGGGAGACCTCATTGCCTGAGCAATTGCCTTCACATCTCAGGTTCTGTTTTATTCCAGTCCTAGGGGGAACAAGCAAAGTGCTCACAATCTGTTTACATTCTAATTTGGTGCAAGACATTCACCCTGAGGCAAAGAGCTGCTAATTAGAGCAGCACCACAGACACCACTGGGTTAGCAGGTAGTTGCATCTCCGAGGCACTGAGACAAGGCCCCAGTTAAGGAGATGAGGAAGGTCTCTCACATGAGCACACAGGCCAGGCTTTGGGAGAAGGATTAGGCCTGCCTGGAACTCTGGAGGAGCTGCAAGGAGGGGCCAGCTGTGAAAGAGAGATCGTTCCAGGCACATCCTCCTCTCAGCCACAGGTGAGCAGAGAGACGTTCACTGCCAGGTGGGTACGGGGAGAGCCAGAGCAGGCAGAGGGACGTACTGAACCTCGGAGTCGATAGGTGAATGAAATCCCGTGCCTGGAAGCCAGTGTGCGGGTGTACGGCTTCTGGCAGTGGTTACCCACGCTACTTCAGACCCATCCCCATCAGTGAAACACTCGGGCTGGACCGGTATTTTGGGTTTTATTTCCTTAGAGATTCCAGCGAGGAAACCAAATGGGTGAAAAAAGCTTGAGGAAAAGAAAAAGAGAGGACACCGGAGAAGAGGATGGGGAATCCATTCAGAGCCACGAACCCCAAACGATGAACCTGCAAAAGGAGGCAAAACTTTTTTGTTTCCCCTTCCATCCGCGTGCACGCGAGGGGCAGAGGGAGGGAAACCTGCACCTGCAGCCCAGTTCAGCAGTGATGAGCTAGTACTTTGGGGTATTAACTAATACCAGCGGGGTTGGCTTACATTTTAGGGTACTAATTACTGGTTAAATAGATGTGACAGAAATACAATTACTAAGTAAGGATATGTAATTAAAGTCTTTGAATTATTTTTCTATCCAATAACTTGATCAAGTGAGACCCTTCATAACCTTTACGGGTTCTTTCCACCTGTACTTCTGAGAGGCTGAAGTGGGTTGTGCAGCTCACTGCTTTCTGAAAGTTCCTTAGTGTTTACAGCCGTAACACAGATAAAGACAGACAAGGGAGAATTTGTCTCCTCTGGAAAGTTAAGGATGCTTTAGAAAACAACTGGGCAATTTGCACTCTGGAGGGAGAAGAATTCCTCTTTAAGTGACCTGGGAGAAGATTCTTTACGTGATTTTAGGTTGATGACTGGAAAAATACCGATGTTTAATTAAACTAGCCAGAACTAACGGGGAAAAGCTGAAAAATTAAGTCAGTAATGACAATTCCTGTAACTGTATTATACCGAGGGGTAAGGATTGAATTATTAGAGATGACTTTACCAAAATGCCTCATTTTCTTTCAAGGTGGGCCTCATCAGTGGAATCTGTATGATTGTTGGCACAATTATTGGCTCAGGGATCTTTGTTTCTCCTAAATCCGTTCTTGCCAACGTCGGAGCTGTGGGTCCTTGTTTGACCACCTGGGCAGCCTGCGGAGTTCTTGCAACATTAGGTAAGTGAGTTGACAAAGAATGCGAATCCTCCCATAAACCTGTCCTGCTTCAGCTTGCTGCTCTCATTTCACAAACCAGCTAACAGCATCTCGACCCAAATCAATCATTTCCTGATTCAAAATCAACTCATTCCTGAGTGCAGCTGCACTCAGAAATTTAAAGTATGTGCTGTTAAAATATAGTTTTTTAAATGGTAAAACGCATTTTCAGTTCATTTTGAAAGGAAGTTTTAGTTCTAATACTTCACTCACTGACTAATAAAGAGAAGCTTCTCTGTTCAAGCCGCATTTGCTGGCAATGAGGGGCAATTCTGCTCTTCCTTTACTTGTGTAAATTAATTCCATTATCTGAAAACTGAGCGCTAAGCACCTAAGAAACAAAGAAGGATTCTCTGGGGATTATGTCAGGTACCCAGCAGAGAAAAGCCTCCACGGAGGTGCCAGCTACAGCGACAGCTCTAGAGGTGGCACTGGCCTTTAAAGCAGACATTCTACTTCAGAACTGGTTTTCCACGTCCCCAGAGGCAGGGCAGCCAGTCCCACTGTCACCGAGGGGCTTCTTAGAGCGCTGGTTTCTTCAGCAGAAATCCAATATGAAATCGGAGTGTTTGTACTTGAACACCAACAGCAGTAAGTCCGTTTCAGTCTGCTTTGTCCAATTGCTCGCAAGTGACTAGAGTGCAATTTTGCATATACAGTAAGATGTACAGAACATGAAGAGAGCAATGATGCACTGCAGACACCCATTTCCTTACCTTTTCTACCTAATAAAGTGACATCGCTCTACCCAGCCCTGGCTCCAGAAGCAGATGAACTCAACCAGTAAAAAACGTTTTTCTTGTTTTTCAGGTGCACTTTGTTTTGCTGAGCTTGGTACAATGATCACAAAATCTGGGGGGGAATATCCTTACCTGATGGAGGCATTTGGCCCGATCCCAGCGTTTCTGTTTTCTTGGACAAGCCTGATTGTCACAAAACCCAGCTCCTTCGCCATCATTTGTCTCAGTTTTGCAGAATATGCATCAGCTCCTTTTTATCCCGGCTGCGATCCACCCCAAGTTGTCATCAAGTGTCTAGCGGCAGCTGCTATTGGTAAGTTCACACTCGTTAGGAAACGGGATCCATAGCTGCACAACAATTCCTGTTAGCCCATCAACAAACACTCTCAAAGCAATGGAAAACTTTGGAATGCAGTGCAGGGAGTCCCTTCTGCAACGGCTAAGCCTACAACATATCAAAAGCAGCGGTCCAAAAATACATTTTTTCCTAGTCTAAGTTTCTTTTTCTCTTTACTAAGATAGACCTGTGGAACAAGTGCTCATTTATATCAGAAACTGAAGGAAAATTTAATTGTGGAGGTGTTATTTCTGTATCAGAATGCTGTGCAACTTCAATACATGTTTTTGTTAGAGGTACAACATAAACATCAGAAAACTTTATCCTCAGGATTTTAAATGTTATCCAAACACAGTACATTAAAACCCCGTATGAATACACAAAAAGCAAGAGGAAAAAGCAGTACAGCAAATAAGGGGGGGAGGGGTTAAGAGGGAATTTTTCTTTAAATTCTGACAAATAGAATGCAGAAATCTGAATTTATTTTCCAGTGGTGATCACCCTGGTGAATTCCTTGAGTGTGAAGCTGGGAAGCTACCTCCAGAATTTCCTCACCGCTGCCAAAATGATCATTGTCACAATCATCATCGTCAGCGGGATTGTTCTCCTTGCACAAGGTAATTAGACATCACTTACTTGTCACCATTATTTTAGCTTTCCACGACAGGAGCAGCAGGACAAGGTGGCTCCCTTTGATTCAGCACTTTAATCCCAGGTCTCTTGGGAATGATGGTATTTTCCTTTAGAGAATGGCAGGGTGGGAAATGTGATGGGTGTGCACCGAGATGTTTCAGAAGGCAGAACAGAGGTTGGAACCTTCTTCATCAGGTGGGGATTAAACAAATTAATTTCCACACTGATCGATACCTACATTGTGTTTGCAGGAAAAACAGAAAACTTTAAAGACTCTTTCAAGGACAGTACGGTCTCAGTGAGCTCCATCAGCCTGGCGTTCTATAACGGACTCTGGGCATACGATGGATGGTAAGAGATCATTACTAGCCTTAACAGTTACAGTTTCACAGCCTTTAACTGGTTGGTAGTATCTGTTTTAACACCTGGCTGTTAATAACATTGAATGAATGCTTTTCCTTCCAGGAATCAACTCAATTACATCACAGAAGAACTTAAAAATCCTTACAGGTAAAACTATGTCAGAAAGTTGTGTTTCTAACAAAAATCAAACGCTTACTATTTCTGCACAAGCAGGTGAATATGTTGGTTTGGTTTTAAACGCAATAGTTATTCAAGTCTTCATAAGTTCGCATAGTTTTGTTCTTTTCCTTTTTTTAAATCCTGATTTCCACAGCTCTGCCATAGAAATGTAAATACACCTACAGAGCATGTGGGAAAAGTAAGAATCCACAGTTAACTGTGACAGCTGTACCAGTGACAAAGCAATGCTGATGGGGTCTTACTTTTGCATTCTTTAGAAACCTCCCGCTATCTATAATTATTGGAATCCCCTTGGTTACAGTTTGTTACGTTCTGATAAACATTTCCTATTTCACCGTAATGACTTCAACAGAACTCCTGCAGTCCCAGGCAGTTGCTGTGGTAAGCCGCTTTCTTTTGTCATAGCGCATCTGAGGAAGGCTGAGTGCACCAGTCAGGAGCAAAAGGAGCCTCTGGTTTTCCCTGAGATACCATTAAATTCAGTCTAGGCTGGCAGCATCACCTTTCCCCCGTAACTACTGTCAGTTCCGAATCCAAAAGTTAAGTCAGTAATGCCTGAACGTCCTTCTGTTGTATCCCAAGGGAAAGAGCAAAGGGCGAAAGCCATGCAGACCCACCACTTCATAAACGCTGCAGCTCAGAGAGGGACCTTCCCATAAGCCCCAGAGAGATGGAAGGAAATAGAACACCTGCTTTGCCCTTTCCAGCGTTTCCCGTATTTCGGAGAAACAAGGACATGATCCAAAGGGTGTCATTCTGGACACGGCAAGGAGCTCACAATTCACTTCCTCCTTCATCTCAATTTTTTCCTTAACAAGGCTAAGAAATCTCCTTTTCACAGTATTACAAGCTGTGCTATTGCAGAGAAAAGCAAAGATGATAATTACAGGCATTTCTAAAATCTTAACGTATTTTCAATTCCAGTCAGTAGTTTTCCTGTGGGACACGCCTCTGGAACAACTGCTGAGAGCTCACGCAGCAACTGTTCCTCGTGTTAGGTTTTGGGGAAAGCAAGCAGCAGTGACAGCGTGTGAAAGGCAGAATAGCACAGCAGAGGACGCCGCCAAGGCAGAAATACTTAAAAATGTCAACAAATAGAATCTTACAATGTCAAACACTTTGGTGCATTTCAGCACCTTGTGTGCACCAAGAGGCCCAGCAACGTGTAAATTGAGTCGTACCTCATTTAAGAGCCTCTTTAAACGTGCCCTATCCTTACAGCCCAAGCCACACACATCGGCGAGTGCTGAGCTCAGCCTGAACTCCCTCCACCACCTCCATCTGCTGCTGAGCAGCACAAGGGCCGCGCAGCAAAGAGCGTGAGGAGGGCGCGGTGCAGAGAGGCCTGTACAGAGCAAGCAGAGTTATTGCTTGGCACCAATAAGTGTCCTGTGTCTGGACAAACAAACAACACTGAGGTTACACTTGTGCCAAACCAGAACTCTTTATGCCTGACTCATTAAAAAGAAGTCAACCACCCCCTACTGAAAACCCTAAACAAGCAGAACTTATTCTGTGACAGAACTTCAATTTCTGTGTGTTTCACATCTGACTCCTGCTGTTCCTACAGATGCCGCCTCCCAAACCCCAACACAGCAGCACTCGGCACTGTGAACAGTGGCTCATTAATCACTCAAGCTCTTCTTCAATAACTACACAAAAGCCACAGCACATGTTTTATTGGTCACACACCTTAGACACCCATTTACTGTACTTCTAAGGAGGCTCCAACATTGCCGAATAGACCAAGCGATAGTTCGAATGACAAAAACGATTCCTTTTCCTCCCCTATCCCAGACATTTGGAGACAGAGTCCTTTATCCAGCCTCCTGGATAGTTCCTCTCTTTGTAGTTTTTTCTACGATCGGATCTGCCAATGGGACCTGTTTTACTGCAGGCAGGTAAGCTCCTTTCCCAAATAATTTGAACAGAAGTCTTTGAAGGATAGAAAAAATTACCTACACTTGGATGTATCTACACACCGAGATACAGGCATCCTTCTGATCCAGGTGTACACAATGTGATTGAAAAGCACCTGCAGCCCTAGCTCGGTTGTTTAATCCTCATCAAGCAGCTGTGGCTGTGCAGGGTTGAAAAATAAGAAAATAAGGTCTCTCTATTTTTCATTCAAAGCAAGTAGAGCACAAAAGTTGGGGTTTTTTTTCACCTCTCTTCAAGTTTAATCTAAGAATTAACCAGTTAAAACCACTACCACTAAGAACACAAGTTCAACAGTGATGAAAAACAGAAATTGGAAAGAAAACCTATTCTTGCCTAGCAGATTTTCTTCCCTTAATGATTTAAAAATATTTTGAAGCTCAAATCCACCAGGGTACAATATGGCTGTAAAGACCCATTTTTCAATAGAAGGTCGTTAAAGCAGCTTTTTGATACAAGACAAGTAAAAATGGAAAAAAAATAAAAAGGGAGGCAGCAGCTACATTTTTTTTTTTGAAGATTTCAAATTAAACATGCAGGCTGAGTCTGAAATGAGTTTCACACTCACTGCTTTAATGCCAGTGACGTCCCTTATTCCTGTGTACTGTGATATTTGTTAAACCCCCCTGCACAGAGGAGGCGCTGACAGAGCTGCCGCCAGCTGCAGCCACACCACGAAACCTCCCGAGGAGGAGCCGTGGATTCCAGGGCCACCCGGCTAACCCACTGGTTTTGTTTCACAGACTGGTCTATGTGGCGGGCCGGGAAGGGCACATGCTAAAGCTGCTCTCGTACATCAGCATTAAGCGCCTGACGCCAGCACCTGCCATCATATTTTACGTAAGTTTGTAATCTAAGGAAAGAAAAATTAGCAGCGAGAGTCTCCAGTAACACATGATATCACAATCCCTCACAGCCACCCCGACACAAGTCTCTGATCATCTAGACATGAAAACTGCTATTTTGGGAAATAAGAGTACATAAAAAACCTTCCAACTTCTCAATCTGAACGGTGTCATTCCAGAACTGGACTTTGAAATCAAAATGTTTAAGAACCTACAGCATGAAAACAGATTAAAAATTGAACAAATGACTAGTATTAGGCAAATCCTTGATTTCAGGGGATGCCTGAAGCATCTCAATTCAAATATTCAGCTCAGTAAATTGAAACCTACATGTCAAGTCAAAAATTCTACTCAGTAAATACATTTTAAAATAAAGCTCTACTATCTAGTTATTTTTTCCTTTTACCCATTTCTCTTATCTTCAGGGTAAAACAAGATAAACTCAATATTGCTCTGTCAACTCCCAGTAACTTAAATAACCTAAAAATATAGCATCTTCACTTCCTGCACGATATGCAGTCCACATCAGAACAGCTCAATACGTTTGCATTTTAAGTCTTTGGACTTCAAATGGAATTCAGATTGCACACAAGAATGAACCCAGCCTGGCAGGATGAGGACAGGCTCTCCAAAGGTGCTCAAGGCACCGACACCCAACATCTGAGCCAAAGCACCCGCAGGTGGCACTCTGAACATTCCAACACTGACACCCAAGTACAATTTAGCTTTATTTACAGACTGCTAATTTTTGGCTTTCTTTCAGGGGATCATTGCTATTATTTACATTATCCCTGGTGACATCAACACACTCATCAACTATTTCAGCTTCGCGGTGTGGATATTTTATGGTGCAACCGTACTCGGGCTCATTGTTATGAGGTTTACAAGAAAGGAACTCCAGAGACCCATCAGGGTAAGATCAGCATTTCGTGCGGCTTTTCCTCAACTCCCACCCACACTCAAACACAAACTCACCCCGAGTACGCGGATATTCACACGACAGCCACAGGCAGAACCCTCCTTGTTTGTATCCTGCAGGTACCCATCGTCATCCCAGTCATAGTGCTGCTGGTTGCTGTGTTACTGGTGCTGGCCCCCATCATCAGCGCGCCCGAGCTGCCTTATCTGTACTGCGTTCTATTTATTTTAAGCGGACTTATCATTTACGTACTTTTTGTTCATTTTAAATTCAACTGGTCCCAAAAAATATCAGGTAAGTAAATCCCAGAGCACTGCCGAGCTTCACATTAATGACCATAAAGAGCTCGTTGTATGGTTCATCCCATCTCAGTTGCATGAGCAGGTCCACAGGGAGGGCGTTCTCCAGACACACAGCAAGGGGCTTTAACACGTGATATTTTACTCCTTTCTGTGAAAAAGGGGATGTCTGACTTCAGGAAAACCAAAACTTAATGCCCAGAAAGGCAACACAACTACAGCACCACGAAGAAACAGAACTGCTTTATCTGTAAAGTCAGTTTTCCAAGTGTCTGTATTTCAAGTCGTTGCTTTCACCATTAACTAAGGGTTAGCAGACAGATGTTCTTATGCCACAAACCACGGTCCTTTTAGCCCAGGTTATCTGTTTTACTGCACTTAAAGAAAACATTAACAGCGTTAAGACCAAAAATAACTGAAATGCTGCTGAGTGAAGCGAGAGCTGCAGAAACCTAGAGTGACCGTTTATCAAGTGATATTGCACAGCCTTGACAGAAACTCTGATTATCACAGGGTTATTAAATATTATAAGGGATTGCATAATTGCATAAAGAGCAAGTTTAGAAACCATGGAATGGTGTCACTTGGATCTTAACGCTTTTATTTAAGTTTGCACTATGGATACAGAACACAGATGGGTTCTCACAAGGACAATTTTCTCACTTAAAACAGCAGTGCAAGTCCAAACAGAAATCCTGTTCTCCTAAAACCTCAAACAAAACCTTTTTTCCTCAGAGCCCATCACGATGCACCTTCAGATGCTTTTGGAAGTTGTTCCAGCAGAGGAGGTCACTGAAAAGGATATTTAATCCGTACCAGGCTGGTTTTGCATGCCTGACTGGCTGAAGGAGATTCAGTGAGTCCTGCACACATTTATACTTCATCTACGTTTTTATGTTCGTACCGGCATATTATTTTTGCAACACTTCAGTACTTGAAAAATGTTAAATATGTAAGAATAAAAGATTTGAGCCAGATTAACGTCCAGCAGAGCTGCTTTCATTGTTTGCGGATATGTTACAGTACCTTGCTTTCTGCATTACAATTACTCACAATAAACGAGGGGAACTTCTCAGTTATGGAGATGGCAAAACTGCCCAGCGGATGTAAAGCTCAAGCCAGTGTGTGCTTCCACCTCCTAGAAGGGTTTCTACTTTTCAGACAAGAACTGAAGGTAAGGTTAAAAAAACTGTCTATTAAAACAGCCTGTTTTATTGATCTACCAGCAGAAAAATCACCTTACTTTATGCTTAGATCTCAGACAAGTAAAAGAACAACAAAAGAGGAAGGAAAACATCCTGCCTGAGCACTCTTTTTCAATTTTGCTGATCTGACAGTTGTCATTTGACTCGCAATGCAGGGAAAGACCCAAACACCTGCACAGCTGCTCTTTCTTTATGTACTTCTACAATTACAGTTGTGGCAGTACCTATACTCAGGCGAAGGCTGTAATTGAGCTCAGTTGTAGCCAGGTTCCCAGCAGCACCCATGTTTTAACCATAAACAAACAGTTAACACTGTTTCTGTTCACATGGCCGTGTTCCGGCAGCATCTGCAATATTCTTACCCAGGAAGCACCTTCGTTATACGCCAATACTAGAAAATCAGTCAGTGGGAACATGATTAATACAGTCCCCTCTCATTCCTGAAGTAAAGGTATCCCGATGTTTCTTGAAAGAACAACTCCCAACAAACACGCATATTCTTCCTAGTCAAGAAGACAAAATTTTAGGCTTAAAATAATTTTGTGAAGTGCAGTCTCTATTCTAAATCCCCACGGAGTTACCTGGCGAAACCAACATGCTTTAAGATCTACAGATGCAGAGTGATTGATACCAGATTCATTTATTAGGAGTAGCTCTTACGTTACTACTTCACTACAAGACATCCTGGATGCAAATAAACCCCAAAATGGAAAAAAAAAAAAACCCAAAACCAACCCCAAACCAGGGATATTGTAGAAACAACTGGCACATCATCAGGATTCATGAAACTTCAGAAGTAACTATTGCTATTACAGCCAGTTCCCTCAGATAACGTACAGATAGCTCTGTAGTAACTAAAATAAATAGAAATCCAACAGCTTCACAACCTAAGCTTGGTATGGACAATATACACACGTGTGCATCACCATTAAAGCCAGCAACTCAGGTGAAGCAGTGGAACACACTCAATGTTCTTCTCTTGAGTATCTTCATGTTCTCAGACCCAAAGGTAAGGAGTTTGTTCACTATTTCCCCCCAAAAATTAAGGAGTGTTCTGCAACCTAAGTTGAGTTTTATCAACTGAGTGGAAACACTGATGCAAGAGACGGTATTTTGAGGCATAATTCTTCTCAAAGGAAAAAGATCCATCTCCAAACTACTCATCACTTTCTGTACCGCTGTCTTCTGAGCAGTCAACCAAGTCTTCAGTTACTGCTGAAGTGCTATACAATTTTTTAGTACCTAGAAGTAATAAAGAGTGTAACATTTATAAAGCAGGAAAAAACAAGAGCTTCAGAACAAATATGTAGTACTATTAAAAAAAAAACACCGAAAACCCACAAACCCCAAAAACTAAAACCCTGCACTTTAGACCACAAACCAGAATAAAACTCTAAAAACTCCTTCAAACTGCTTTTTGTCTGTACTGTTCTGAGAGAGTTGGGGTTGCTCAGCCTGGAGAACAGAGGGCTCCAGAGACCTTAGAGCAGCTTCCAGTACTGAAAGGGGCTCCAGGAAAGCTGGGGAGGGACTTTTAACAAGGACATGGAGTGATAGGATGAGGGGGAATGGCTTTAAATTGGAAGGGGAAAGATTTAGATTAGACATTAGGAAGAAATTCTTCATGCTGAGGGTGGGGAGGCCCTGGCCCAGGCTGCCCAGAGCAGGGGTGGCTGCCCCATCCCTGGAGGGGTTCAAGGCCAGGCTGGATGGGGCTGGGAGCCCCTGATCCAGTGGGAGGTGTCCCTGCCCAGGGCAGAGGTGGAACTGGATGGGCTTGAGGTCCCTTCCAACATAAACCATTCTGTGATTCTATTCTGATAGAAAAATACCCTGCCGGTGTATAGTTTGCTACTAGCAGCCTTTGTATCTGTTTCCAGAGCATCTGGGCAACGCAGACAAGCATCACAACAGAAAGAAATTATTATTTCAGATAAAGCCTATACAAAAATGAGGATGCCAATCACTTTATGCATACAAACACTGGATCGTTCATTCCTTACCAACAGGAAAAGGGCCTTCATCTTCCAAACCTTCCCAGTGTTCAAAATCAAAAGACACATGAGGGTTCTGTTGACAAAAAGCACTGTTTGAAACCTCTGCACTAACACACTATGAACATGTTCAGAACATTGTCATTTTCAAATTTACTTCCACTTCACCTTGTTCTTCAGTAATTTGCACCACACTCCTTTCTCCTCCTTCGCAAGAACAATAACGACCTCTTTCTCCTTAATGACATACATCGACTCCTGGGCAAGTATACACCGATGCAGCTCCAGGTCTGCCAGATACAGTTTGTCTCCTGAATAAGCACTACGTAACAGAAAGATTTTAAGAAATAAAATGCAAGCTGACAAACATTTTATTTATTACATTTATATTTTTTAAACCTACCTGAAAAGCACCTTCTCTTTAGCAAACTCACATGTACAGTCAGCCGCATTTGCTATTTTCACCCTCACTGTAACAGTCTCTTCATTTTCAAACCACTTCACTTCTGGGTAAAAGCTAAAACAAAGAAAGTTTAACTGGCTTATTTCCAAAAGAGAAAACTGCAGAGTTTCAGACAAGTTGTCTCACATACAGCCAGAATTTTCCCCTTAGGCTAATCTAACACCCTGGGCTTTGGCACCTGTAGGTACTAAGCCATTATAACCTGACAGACGTCAGTCCAAAAGCGCTGTGCTCTCAGGCTCTGGAGGAGCACATCTACCTCAACAGGGGAGACACGCTCCATTAACTTCCATATCCAAAGAAACCAAACTTCCTGCCTCACGTGAGGCTGCTATCATAGTCTAATGGTGAAACAGCAAAGGAAAAGGCCACTGTAGCAAGACAAACCTCTGAAAGACAAAGAACACTTCTCAACTGACCACAAATACACATATCAAGGCTTTCAACTGCTTATTCTGCTGTGGTTATGCCTTAAACTTCCCCCAAATGGTTAAAACATAACCCAGACAAGTGCAAGTCAGAGCTAGTATCTCATAACCAGGGACAGAGCTGAAAGTGTCTGTTTTCATTCACTTCCTAGTGTTATGAGGTCTAACTAAAGATCACACACTTTCAACAGATAAAGTCAGCTTCCAGAATTAAGCAAAAGAGCACTTTAAATGACTTAAGGGACTCTGAAGGTGATGTATGTATAAACACAGACCCCCAACAGCAATTCCATGATTCCACTCATTTACTCACAGAGCTGATAATCTCAGTAAGGATAACTGCCCTGTGTGGCAGTTCATGCTAAAAAAGCAAGGAGGGGAACTCTGAATTCCTGTACCATTTCTGCTGATCCTGGGTAGAGTCCTCTGCTTCCTCAGTCTGAGCTACACCACCTGAAATCAAGAAATCCAGGAAGATTTTATATTTCTCTACACAACAGAAAGTAATCCCAGAATACCCCAGCACCATGATAAAAACAACCTCTAGTAATCAAATCACTACTGCAGGACTACATTGGCATTTATATTAGGTACTTCCTATCCGGGAAGATTTCCTAATTTAATAATTCAACTGAAAATTTTAACTAAGGAGTATTACAGTTAGTAGGAGAAAATTAAAAACACCGTACAAATGCAGTTTCCAGGTCAGGAAAAGGTTTTTCCATTTTCAACACATGTATGTGAAAACTGAAACACTGTCATTTTAGAACCTGCTGAGAAGCTTCATGGATGAAACCACTAACAGTGATATTGGCATCACAGCTTGGAAGGAATATGGCATTACAGTCACTCTACTACACCAAGAAAAAAGCCTCCCAGGACAACCACTCCAGGATCCGATCCCACTTCTGCCTGGTACAACTTTTTAATCACTCCCCTTCTGTCACTCCAAACTCACATGCCAACTGCTGCCACATCACCCTGTCCCCCTGATCTGACTGATAAAGCCACGTGCTTCTAAGCCTCTACTGACCAAGAACCACATCCTTCAGCAATAGATTAAAAAGGGAGGAAAAAATGTTACCTCTAGGGTAATATTAAAGCCCCTACCTTTAATTAAAGTTTTAACATTTATGGAAATCATGAAAAGGTTACCGCATGGCTCATTCCCAGACAGAATTTCAGAAGAACTGCAGTTTTCAGTAGGATTTTCTTGTATTGATACATTCTCTGGACTGGATTCGTTCTCTGGCCCAGCTGTATTCTCCTCTATGCTTCTGAACATGGAAAAACAGATTTTTACAAGAATGGGGTTAAACACCTTCCCTACTTAAAGTATACCTCATTATAGATGGAAATTCTCTTGAAGCTAAGGTTTCCATTCTACTATAGAAAAAAAACCCCAAACCAATAAAATGCACTTCTGGAAATCTCTTCAGAGGGCTGAGCTTCAGCACCTCAGTAAGAAGCAGATCAGTAAGCACAAAAAGCCCCCACAGATCATAAAAGATAACAAATAGATGGGGTCTGAATTAAAATTCTATGATAAACTCAACTATCTGCATCCAATACTTGTGTAACATTTCCTAGAACTGGTGTTTTTCTTTCCATGATGGTCATGTGGCTAAAGAATACATAAAGGAAACCAGACACATTTCAAACACTATCGTTTCTGTGTTTAAATGAAAATCACACTCAGTAATATTAATCAAGAAAATATCCAGTTAAAATTAAATAACAGGATTTTTCTCATAGTAAAGTATACACTGAAAAAATCCGTGAACACTTAAAAAGGCTCCGTGTTCTTTGCATCATCCACCGCCTTCACGTGCCTGCACAACTCCTGCAGCTGCGGGATGTGCTCTGGATTGTCAGCTCCCAGACCCGTAGACAGAATCTCAGATCGAACATTGTACTCATTGATAGACACCTTCAAACCTGACAGACTGGTGACCCGGACCTGGAATTACGGAACACAGTGAATGGAAATCACAGCTTACAAATATCTCCCTCCGACTCCAAGCTGTTCTTCAAATAAAGCTTTAAAAACATATACCCATTTGATTATTTCTGTAAGCATTTTCTTTTCTCTGATTTTCAAAGAGGAGCCTACATGTGCTTAATTGTTCTCAAATTATGACTATTTTCACTGTAGTAACAGTTCAGGTAACTAACAGCTTGTCCCATCTAACAGAACAAAGATGGCAATGAAGTCATCGATCCCAGCCTCCATCACAAAAATTACAGCCCAAATCCACACCATACAGTTAGAATAACTTGTAGACCTAAATAACAATAAAACTGGACATGGTAAGGAAAGCCCTACACAAACCCAAAAGTGTAAGAATCTGAGAAAGGCTGAGATATGCCAACGGGAAAGGAAACTGCTGAAGAGAATTATCTCTCAATCATTTTCTCTTTCCACTTCATGTCACAGCTGACCGGCTAGATGGAAAATACACTTGCTGCACTCTTTGGGAGGACCACACAGCCAAGAGAGGCATCATCACGATCCTGAGATCTAGGGAGGCCCTCCTGCTAAATTTGTCCAGACCACAAAGCAGCCCCAAATTCCTCAACTTGTGAGCTACCTTTGGTACCTTCAAGTAATTTCTTGAGAGACATCATGAAAACACAACTAGCTCGTTCATGCCATTAATAAAGGCTTAAAAGGAATCTCTTTTTTTTGTCCTTTGATGTGACTGTCAGAGTAGATTCCTGCCTTTCAAAACACCTCCCTGCGGAGTACTTATCCCAGGACTGCTGGTGTTGGAAGGGACCTCTGATGCGACTCTCATCCAACGGCCTGCTCAAGCGAGGTACTTCAAAGCCAGCTGCCCAGGACCACGTCCTGATGGCTTCCGAGCATCTCCAAGGATGCAAACTCCCCAGCCTCCCAGCAACCTGCTGTGGTGCTCAGGCACCATCACAGCAAACCTACCAACAGCACTACATGAATGCCATGTAGAATAAAAGTGAAATAGGAACGGACAGACAGAAAGAAGAACAGGTGCTCTTGTTATAAAGGAGTTTAGACACAAACATCTTGTAATGCTGCAATTCTGTACCTACCATTGGGTCCACCCAAGCTGTATTTCCCAAGGTATGCACTATTTTTGCTTTATGTAGTTTTCCTTTAATTTTGTGATGAACATAATCAGTTACCTAGGAGAAATAAATCGTTACTGCACTTGAGATGCATGTCAACATCACATTATTTAATAATAATGAAACAATCTTCTGAGCTTAACAATGAAAAGGGTATTCAATAAATAAAACCAGTCGGGAGTAAACTAGTGAGATACTCCAGTTTTACTGTAGGATAAAATCGTATCAGCCTTTAAGGAAGAAGCTTCCTTTATGGAAGAATACTCAAACACGGGTCAATTTTCAGAGGCCACCCTTGTCCCTCCCCACAGATTCAAAAGCAGCAATAACTTGCTCTGGAAGAACATTTAAATCAGAGAAAACCTGATGAATTTCACTTTATTATTTTGTAGGACAACAATGAAACTGAATTCTTAGCATCCGGTCCGACAGCAGGTATTTAATGGAAATAAGCAATGACTTCTGATGGCTAGATGTGCAATTCAAAACGGCTTTCTTGTAGAAAGTAGAGAGAAATTAAAGAACTTAGAGGAAATACCATGAAAACCCTGACAAATACTACCTGTGGGTTCCATTCAGTTTCATTATCTAGGGGTTTCACTCTACAAACAATGAATTCCACAGCCTGAGGAGGCAGACACTGGAATCTTGCAGGCAAGTGAAGCAGCTGATAGCTCTGAACTTGGCTTATTCTGCCTTCATCGATGTATTTAATTTTGATCCTGAAGAACACATTTTCCTCCTCTTTTGGGGGCATCTCTATCACCTGAACCCTTCATGCAGGAGAGGAGACAGAATTGTTTTTCATATATTCGGTTAAGAGAAGTTTTTAATCTACTCGTTTGATTTTCATAGCAAAACACCTTACCGTGCGTGCGGACAGTCCTTGTGCTGGCCATTCAGTGATTTGAAGCGGATGCAATAGCTTTTTAAAGAATTATTTGAATGGCAGCGATTTTCAGCTGGTTAGGGCAGGCTGACTTTTAACTGAACTGTCAGTTTTATATTAATTTGTATAAAAAACTGTACATGAATCATTTATAAAACCAACAGCCTTACCTGTGAAAAAGCATTTTCTCACATAATCCATAAACCGTCAGCTTCTCTACATTTTTAACAGAGATTTTATTACCAGGTTCCTTGAAATACTCATTAATTTCTTCAGAAAGAATTCCATATTGGTCCTTTTCTTCATCTACAATTCGCCCGAAGTAGTTTGTTGCATTTACAATGTGGAGAGGCACTATCTGAAAGCATAAAATACATTAGTAAAAAGGAGGACTGGATTATTTCTTTAATTAATGACATGTAAGTTTTTGCATTGAAACCCTCTCCCTATAGAACGGAAATCTTCAATGCAGAAGGAAATCTGAGATAAACAGAATCACGTGCAAAACAATTTCAACTAAAGCTGAGAACCAAGGGAAAATCTGGCTCCCTTATTTATGCAAGGGAGAAAAGAAAAACCTAAAGAATAACCAATATCCAAGAGAGACAGTATACAGGCTAAAGTAACATTTACGTGATATGAAAAAACAAGTAATATGCTAAGCAGCATATTTTTTTTTTTTTTAAGAACTGTCATCTTGGTACTCAAACCCAAGGTAAATAACTACTTACCGTCACACATCCAGGCGCCTGCAGCATTTTATTTGGCACATTCTGGGGCACGTCCATTTGTACGTTGATTTGATGACGATCTGGACACACCATTCTATTCCTATGTATTAAAAAAATGTTTTAGAAAAGAGCTATTTGTTTTCAGCTGTAAGCTACTGTGAAGTACAACACTCTACACACTAGAATTTCATCAGCTCTCAATATTCATCTTGTGTCGTGCGGGAGGTCAGATAAACACGGCCAAAACACTCCTGGTGGAGAAGTTTGTACGGCAAAACAAAAAACAACAGAAGACTTGTTTCAGAGTCAAACACCAGCACTGAATTTTTACTTACAATAATTATGCTACTGTGTCACACCGTGTATGATGGCTCTCCATAAAAATGTTAGGTTTTTTGATTTTATAGAAATACCCAAGAGTAGTGAAACATTTCCAAGTGTGAAAGGAAAAAAAAAATCATGAGCAAACCCTGGTTTGAATAAAAGTATCCAACAGGAATATTCATGAAGAAAGTAGAATCAGTCACCATTCAGGCCATACATGCCTTCCTACATCAACATGCATGTCAAGAAAACTTGGCATTTCCTTACTTGCAAATCCCAAACATTTTAAGACAGGCACACAGGGGCCTTGAAAATTTCTTATCTTCTTCAGCTTCCAGCGCCTGGGCAGTGATATCATGCAGTTCTGGAGGAATTTCAGCTTCCGTGTGCTGCAAATAGTGTAGGATCTCAAGTGCATGACAAGCACTGCTGTCTGTTAGCAGAAGGACTGATCTTGCCTTCGTGTATTCCTGATCTACAGAAGAATCCTAAAAAGAGATACACATTTTTAAAGCTTTTAGGTATCTACCACTTAATCAAATACGATACTAATCCATTAAAAGATTTAGTCAAACCTTAATCACATTACAGAAGTTGTCAGACATGCTGCACAGACGCTGACCAAAGATTCTGAGAGAGGGAAAACTGAAATGTACCACGCAAGTAGCATCTGTGATTCCCAAAGGCTGCATGCAGTCATCTGTTAAAACTAAACACACGTTTTACACACACACATCTCAGATAACTGTAATACTTCAAGCATGTCAAGTATTACACCACATTAGCAATGGCTGCTTTCTTTTCCTCATCCATTGACTTAAGAATGGAGAAAAAGGCCTCTTCCCCAAGGCATGAGATTTCTTCCCTCAATACATTTGATAAACACACAACAGAAACAGCATTTCTGGTCAGTCTCTAGTAATCCAGCATCATAATCTCATAGCAGCATGACAGAATAAACAGAACAGATCAGCCAAGGGTTTAACAAAATTAAGATAAGAAACACTTGAAATATTGTAGAAACACTAACATCTTTGTACATACAAAGATGTCATTAAGTCAATCTTTTGCTTTTGACACACAAAGTAGAAAAAAAAAAAAAAGAGGTTTAAAATCGGGCAAGACTCTGCTACTGAAAACAACTTGAAAAAATAAAATTCTCCAAGAACACATGTGAAATTATGAGTAAAGTCTTCGGAGTTTCTGAATTATTTCAAAGAAAATATTCTCCACAGTTGGAGGCTTTTGTGAGACTGGGGAAACTCTCAGCGAACACTAGCAGTTCTTTTGATTAACACATAAAGAAAACCCCTCCTTTCTGTTCCCTTTAATAAGTGAGTTTTTTTCTCACACAGTTAACCCTGGGGCCCAGGAACAACCACAAACACAAGAGATCAGCTGTAGCACTAATAAGTAAAGGGATAACTAGAAAGTATTCACAGGGAACTGACCCCGCGGAAGTGGCAAGACAGCTTAGTGTCAGTATTTAGTGTAGAACATGAGTCACTGTGAAGACATAACCACAACAAAACACTCACCTAACACGACCCGAGTGCCAGCACTGCACTTCTCTGTCCACTGCTCTAAGACAGACTTCAAATTAAGCTTGTTCTCTGTATGTATTTTCAAGGAAAATATTGAGTTGCTCTCCAGTGCCTGAATGACAAAGTAAAAAGTTGCATGCTCTTCCAATAGAGCAATAACTGCTCTACTAAGTTCTGAGGTTAAGAATTGATTAAACAATGCATTCTAAGCCAGACGTTCCTGACAGGATTTCTTCTCCTTGGCAGAAGGGAAAATTCAGTCTACTTTTTTAGCAGAAATAATTAACTTTCAAACTCACACTTCTGCTTCATTCTCAGACACCAAGATACTTCAGTTTGTCACACCTTAACAACTGAAAAAAAACACTTATCTACGGAAGTTTAAACACTGTCTTACCTCGTGAACCATTTCCGCTTCATTTACTGAGTCAGTGAACACCAGCACCTTCTGAAGGCTACTCTGGGTCACACCCAGGGTTTTGACTAACACGGCAGCTCTCTCACTGCTCACGCAAGGTTGCACAACCTAGAAGCAGATACAGAGCAGAAGGCCGAAAATTCTCATGAACTACGTATTTTACTGCATAATTCCTCCTTTTAATAAGAACTAAGCATTGTTACCTAATACCAAAGAGAATCCACAAAGTGGATTAAGCTTATAGAAGGTACAACTCGGAGAAGGTATGTGTTTAGGACAGCATCCACAAGCAACATAATCATAATCCCACATCGTAATTTTTCTTTTTTTAGGGGATTTATCAATCTTTACATTTTGCATTTTCAGGTACCACTAAAAAAGCTTCATGCTCCAATAGCTACTGCACCACCTCAAACAGTCTCAGTAACTAAAGCAGCAGAACACGGACATTTTCAGTCCCACCAAACCATTAATGAGACTTCTACATAAAGTAGTGATTTTTCAGCTTCATGCCATGCTCAACACGTCCAGTTTCTGGTCACAAACTATACTATTTCTGAATATTTCAAACAAAATTCAGATTTATTTGCATCAACATTGAAATACTGGAAAGAACACCTTCACATCAGTACAAAAAAACAAGGTGGAAGACCTTCAGCTCATACAGCAATTAAACTGCACAAGTTCTCCAGAAAGGATGCCATGTCATACATGGGAGGTGCACCTGAACAGTTTGAGTCAGGACTATAATATTACCCACTTAAAATAAACCCATAGCAGCCAGGTACACTGACCTGATCAGGACAAACAGCAAAATACCTTAGTAAACAAGCAATGACCTCAGGCCCAAATGTTACCTGCTGCACGTTTCCATAGATAGAAGCTTCTTCCACAGCTGTTATCACAATGTAAGGATCATTCATGAACTGCTTTATCAAGTGCACTATACATTTATTCCAACGAGTTCCAACAGCAATAATTTGCTGCGGTGAATGCTCCCACTCTTCAGTAGTAACAGCTTTCTTGTAACAGTTTAAGATAGTAAAAACCTACGAAGAACAAAATAATCAGTTCTTTTCTACCCTCTTACCTTACTCCAGTGAGCATGTAACAGCAGTGAAAATCAGTTTCAGGACTGTTATTTCCAGGCACAAAACCACCACCACAGCAAAATACAAAATTTCACATCCAAAACCAAAACATTTGGTTTGTGCACTTTTATCACTGAGGTGACTTCTGAAGCAAGAAAGAAGCAACAGGACAGCAAGAAGGGACAGCACGTGCAAGCACACAGGATTGTAATGCAGGATGGAAATCTCAGAAAAAGAATCTATTCCAAACTGGAAAATACTAAGCTGAAGAAAAAGCAAATGCAAGTGGGTCAGAGGAGTCAGCAGGAACCAGGGGCTAAAGTAGGAGATGAGTCCAACCTGCCAATACAACATTTTTTATTTTTTTTTTAGAAAGGGGGGTGCCATATAATCATTCCTAAAAAAATCACTTAAGACAAGATGAATATATTCCTGCTGACATCGCTCATCATGGACAGATGATGCAAGTGTTTGGAGTAGATTAAAGACCCTTGCACTGCTGCTACCAAGCTGAAAAGAGTGCAATTGCTTGGAAAACCACTAATGGCAAAGGAAGACAGCATAACGGAGCAGTAGCATGGAACACGTCAAGGCCATTTACCTGTTCGGTAGCCTCAGAGAGCAGCATCTCAACCTCATCAAGAACTAGATGGCAAAGTCTACAAAATAATGTGCTGTGATGTTCAAATAGTCTCAAGAAGCTGTAAGGTGTAGTCACCATTACTTCACCTACAAGCAAGAAGAAAGGACTGGTTTAGGTTGGTTTTAGGTGCATTTTTTGAGTGGGCAGTTACCTGTTTTGTAATTTTTAAATAGAGAACAGTGAACACCATCTTCTGCCTTCTGGTTAACAGTCGCTTTTAGTTTACTTGTGTTTTTCTACCCATCCATGTCTTCAATATCTCAGTGGGTAAAACCAAGCTTTTGAAAGAGTGAAAAGTCTGAATGCTAACAAGTTTACAAAGCAGGAAGACAGAAAGTATTCTTACACCCTTGGATTTTCACTCTTCTAGCTTCTTCTTTGTTCTGGCCAAGTATGATCAACATCGGATGAAGCTGTCTGGAGCATCTCCCGAATGTTTTCAGAAGCTCAAAAACAAGTTGTGCCTTCTTCCACCCAGGACACATGATGAGAACAAGTGGCTACATACACAGGCATAGAATTTTACACCACAATATTACACAAGTGTTCAGAATCTTGAGAATTGTACTACGTCAGCATTTAGAGCAAAACCAAAACCTACAACACACGCTGTAAATGCTACTGACCTAAGGAACTGAACCACAGGCTACCTGGACTCAAAAGGTATGTACACAGCAACACACAACAAGAAGTCCAGATATGCAAGTACAGCCCAAACAAGAAGCAGGAGCAACTTGTCTTACTGGGGGTTGTACTCAGCAGTTTCCAGAGGCCCCTTACAACTTCAGTAATTCTGCATTTCTGTGATATCCGAGTATGAATTACAAATTTAAAACTGCTAATACAAAATTAAATTTGATGCTACAGACCCTTAAAAAAAAGCTCCATCAAGTATCAAAGTGATAGCCCCCTAACCATCCATTAGATATTAACTGATAAATAAGTTCTAGACTCTCACATTCACGCAGTCCATTTCTGTACGCCTCCAAGCGGAGGGTTTACATAAACTGGCAAGCACTGTTAGGGTACACCAAGATCACATCAGATGGACTCATTCTAAACATTCACTATCTTTTGGATCATTATTTTACGTCTGCACTTCGGAGTAGCAGGTTTCCTATTCTAATATATACATACTCCATTCCTTTTCGGCAAGGCTTTGTAGCAACTTCCCAACTGCAAAGCCGTAAGAATTGGTGGAATATATAACAGAGGATCATTTCCCTGATACGAGAGGGTGACTACATCGCATCCTTGAGCTATCGGTGGCCAACAGTATGATTGTGTGAAGCTTGGGCCTCCAAACATTTTCCGAGTAAGTTCCTACAGAAAGAAATGAAGAATTCCCATGAGAACTGTGTACTTAAGCACTACCAAAAGAAGACAAAACACAAGGCTCAGTGACTGAAAAAGCTTTTGACCCACTACACAATAGATGTCCTTAACATGCAATACAAAAAAAGTTCTGGGCTGAGGGTTAAAATACTATTCAAATGTAAATCCCATAACTTACGTGCTGGATGATAGACCAGAAGAAACACATACAATTCTTACAGCCTCTCTGAAGCTTCCTTTGCTCAGCCACACGAACAACTTCTTAGATGTTCCTCAACCAAAATTAGGTATTACTGGAATATTTAGTATCTAAAATGGGAGCATGATACCAGCCTTAAGAAGATATTTAATGTGATATGTCACATTAGCATTACCTTTTTCAGACAGTCATAAAGTGGTGCTGTTTCCAGACTTGAGGATGGTTCAATTTTGTTGCTAAGAAAAACAAAGTTTCTTTCTTCACTAAGATTCTGAAAACTCTGAAACCATGACAAACATCAAAAATGCAACATTTAATAAAAAAGTTTTAGCTTACCTATGACTCAATTAAAGATGACTAATAAATTCGCTGTGCTGGGTTGGCCTTGGTTCACCGCCAGGCACCCATGCAACCACTTACTCATCACTCTTCTTCCAGAGGGACAGGGGAGGAAAACAGGAGAGTAAGCAAGAAATTCCAAGGGTCAAAAGAGACAGGGTTGTCACTTAATAGTTACTGATGTATGCAAACCAGACTCAACTTTATGTTAATTGAATTTGTTGTCAATTGATATGCATGACAGTCATACAGCTGTTACAGAGCACCTCCTACTTCTCTGACACTGGCATTACCTCCGATTCTCACTTTTTTTTGTTCCCTCCCTTGCATTTTTTGCCCTTTGATAAACAGGTTTTCAGAGCCACCACCAGCTTTGCTGGCTCGGCTTTGGCCTGCAGCCAGTCTTGCTGCCGACGCAGCTGGAATCAGCCCAACCTCATTCTGCAAAGACCATTCCCGGCAGCCCCAGCACCACCAAAATCTTCCACAATACATCTGCACAAGAAACTATATGGAAGCAAATGCTTGAAATACCTGTTGGTCATCTTCAATTATGCGTGTCTTCAGAGGATCAGAATTTAAGAACTGATGAGGCCTGAGAAACATACACACACTAAATCCAACATAAATACAAAACTGAAATGGTATTTCTAAATATGACACATGTTTCTAAAATATCATGAAGCAATTCACTCACAACATATTTCTAAGGTATTAGCTACACCAAGGAGGAAACCCCTCATACATGAAAGAAGTAGTCAAAAAGCACCACTGTAAAAATAAAATTTTGTATTAGCTTTTAAGCAGCTGAAAATGATCCTATGGAAAAATTTTTAACAAAGATAAATTGCAGGTTCCTCAACTTGAGCAGAAAAAAAAAAAATCAGACGGGGCTGCAGTCAAAAGTTTTCTTGAAGTTTCTAACAGTATCTCTTTGCATCAACTAGAAACTGAATTAGAAACACTCAGTGTCTTACTTATGCATCGACTGGCAAACAGCACAGCAAAATCATTGCACAAATCAATTCACACAGACATACTTCATTACGTTTGGAAACTTTATTCTTTGTGATTTATAAAGCAACTCAACACGCTTAACGTGCGGAAAAAATACTTCCCCATCACATCTTGCTGTCAAGCTATTGCTTAGCAAGAACCACTATTTTACTGGGGTCCGAGCAGGTATCAGCAGCTTCAAATTCCCTTTCCCCCAAAGGCATGGTGTGCATATTTTCTTACCTTCTACCCTTCTAACTGCCTAAGAATAGCAACTGGAAACACGCGACACCACCTTGTTTTCTGATTTCATAACCATTTAAAATATTTAACACACTGCACCATACCTGTCCATGTGAACTACTGCGTCTTCCCTGACAGGCGAACCTGGAATCACGTTGACAAGCTACCAAGAAAGAAAACAAAGAAACTTTAGAAGAATGTTTTTAACTACACCAAAAGTTAGCAGAGTCCCTAGATCTACATAACACAACAGAATAAACCAGATGACTGCAGTAATATTAACCTACCCTACGCATGTTTAATCCACTTCACCTCTAATAAATTAATACAAAATATGATACTTGCAGGCACAGCATTCTCCTTTAGATCCGTGCTTGACCTCCAGTCAGTCTCTTTGGGAAAGGAACTGCAAACAGTAAGACCTAGGAAGATAAGCAAAAAAAAGAGAAATATATTTCTGATTATTTTATTTTCCTACTCTTTTATTTACCAACCTTAGGCACTTGTGTCATTTCCCAACAGCAAGAAAAACCACCAAAAAAGTAGTTATCTATGCACGGAGACAGCTATGCAGGTGAACTGAATGAACAAGGATGGAGGACAGAAAGTTACATAATTTTAAAACCACTTGAATCGCTATAAATGAGGTAATGGTAATGGTAAACACTTGTTTTAGAAGTACCTCTGTTCAAACAAATCCATCTAAATGCAAAAAAACAGTAATCCATCACCGATCAACACAAAAGTAATTTAAAGCTATCAAGCCTATCAACAAATGCCCATGCAACTCACCCTCAGCTTTCTTTTGTCTTACGCAACACAAAAAGCTTTACGATATTCCTGTACCTGATGCTTTCAATGGTCTTTGCAAAGTCTGACACATAAGCATTGTTTGTCAGGACACTATTGATCCAAATGACGGATTCAAACTATGACAGGAGGTTCATGTTCAATATAACCAATTAAAGACACACGACACACTGCATGCGTGAATGTTTCCAAGCAGCATAGTTCCCACCTGTTTCAAGACTTGTCAATTCCTTCTCCTGCAACAGCACTGGCCTGGAAGCAAGCGCAGGATTAGCAATCGTCACTGGATGAGACTTAGTATTTAGCGACATTTGGTTCCCCTGATGATCTGGAGAACTGGCTGTATTCTCTTCAGCTTCCTCAAAACGAGCAAATTTCTTTGAGACAAGTTCATCATTAATGCATACCTAAAAACCAGACATCTTTATTGACCAGTATCAACACACAATAAGCTACCTCACCACAAATTTGTTTAGTATTTATGCAAGGCTTCAAACAACAGCAGTAGCACAGAGGTGGTATCAGGGAAAGCTTTCTGAAGAACATTAACTGCAAAATAGGAAAGTCAGTCCTATTTTCCTGTATGTTCTCCAGACAGCTGTTAATTAGCTGCCTGGTTCATGCTTTTGCCAAAAAGTTCTGTATTCAAAGTAAAAATTCTATGAGCCCTAAAACTTTAAAAAAAATGTTAGTAAGTTAAGCTGGTTTATTTCTTTTTGATTCAATGTGCAAACTTAATTTGCTTGTCAGGAGAAGAAAATCTGGCAGGAGAAAGTAATACTAACCTTAAAACTCCCTTCAGTTTCTGTCTATGGCAAAGAGCAGAGCTCCAGCATTAAAAGCCATGACAGAACACACTAGATCTCGCTTCTACGGTGTGACAGGAATTACAAAACCCACTTGCAAGTAATGCTCTTCACTCTTAAACTAACTGCAAAGTCATAACTCACAGAGCAAAATGCGTGAACATGTTTATAGGTAGAAAAGTCTCTGACCTTCTCATCTTTTATCGCCACATAAAGAAACACATCAAACGTATTATCTTCTAGAGCACATAATCTGGCTTCCATCTGAGTCGCTGCTAAACACAGTAATAAACACAATGACAAGGAAAAGACGAAACCTTTATCAAATTGTCAGTATTTTTCACTTGTACTTTCAGAGACAGACAAAACGAAATGCAAGCCATTAAAAAAAAACTTATGGTGCAGTCTGGAAATAGCTATGGAATAGCATTTGATATTATTGCTCCCTACTAACCTTTACTGCGCACAGTGACACCTGGGGAGGGGAGTAAATCATGACAAGTACCAGGAGCATGAAATTATAAGCCTAAAGATCCTCCATTGCTTTCATAAACTCATCCTCACCTCCTCAGATAACTTTTATGTGGAGCTTGTAATACTTGTGAATAAGCAGGAGATTTTCAGGTAGAAGCACACAAGAAGATCAGAGAATGTCAGTAAAGAGCTGCTCCTCTATCTCTAGTAAGAGCAAAAGCTGTCTCATACCAAAACAGAAAGCTTGACATGAAAAAGACTGGACAACCTACTGACACAACAAATGTGGGAAAGGACAAGACTAGACTGGAAAAAAAAAAGCAGTTCTGGCTTACTAAATAACAAATAGATGGAGCTCCAAGGAGTTCACAACTAGAACAAAGACACTCCTCTGCAAGGCAGGTGCTTACATCCCTGCCAAAAAACAACCGGAAGGGTAGACTCTTAAGCCAGACCTTGCCACCTCTACAAAATCACAGAAATACAGCTGTAACCACAGAATCACAGAACAACCAGGTTGGAAGAGACCCACCAGATCATCGAGTCCAACCATTCCTACCAAACACTAAACCATGCCCCTTAGGACCTTGTCCACCGTGCCTTAAACACCTCCAGGGAAGGTGAATCAGCCAATTCAAAGATTTAAACTAACACAAAGGAAGGTTCCCCTGTTCAAAACAAGTGTTATGCAAGTGCTACTGTATTTAGCTTGCCCAAGAGCCAGACACTCTCTAGTCAGTCATCAAAGTTTATGCAGCATGGAAACCCCCAGTACTAAAGATGCAGCTCCACAATTTTTGCCTTTAACAATACATACAAAAAACCCCTATGTAGCTTCCTTATCTTTAACATACACTGTTCTTAAATATTACCAAATATAAGAACACAAGTACCACATTTCTTTAATAGTTTATTCTTCCCGAAGCAGAAATAACAATTCAGATTTTGGCAGGACATTTCACTTACCTTTGAGAAGGTTTTGAAAATAATGAGTAGCAGCACTATCCCATCTCTTAGCCGGTCTAGGAAAATAAGCACAATCCAGTTATCCCACATCATCAAAAAATAAAATGGTAATTTTGGGAAAAACTTAGGATGCATGTGAAGAAATTATTTCAAGTCACGCCAGATGAAGAAATGCACCAGACACATCAGCAGGATCTTACTGCTTAGAAAGTGACTTCAGCCTTGATAATATTGTTTCAGCTCATCAGTAAAACGGGGCTGATCGCAAATTACTGGATGCTGCTTTGTGAATGTATGAGTGCTTACATCCAAAATGAAATATGGTTATAAATGAAGCGGAAAAACAAAAAATAAAGTAAGAATCCACTTGTGGAATGTATCAATTAAACGGGTAGTAAGCAGTTTTGAACAAGCACTTAGACACTGAAGTAAAGAACAAAAGTCTGTAGCAAAAATAAAGTTCACCCTTTAACATCTTCTGCAATTTTAAGTATAAAATAATGAATCAAATGAAAAGCAAACTAACAAAACATAACAATCTACTAGTGCTTTGATAATTCACAAGGACTCACTCCAGATGTACACTATTCCTATCCAACCATACTATTTGTTCTGTCAGAATACTGAGAGTCAAATACTGATTTATCCTTCCCAACAAGAGTATATAAAAAGATAATAAATCAAACCGTTTGATCATATACAGTTCTGAATATTCTTTAACAGCAGAAACCAAGGCAGCTTTCTTGCTGTGGAGGCATATTTCTCAGCAATCTAGTCACATCCCTCTCAAGCTGGCAGGATCTTTGACAAGAGCATCTTGAAACTCATGGACACAAAAGCATTTTTCTTTATCCTAGACCCCAGCGAAAATCTTCAAGTCCTTCAAGAACTGTCAGAAATGTGTTTAAGCTTCCAAAGGCTTTTAAACAAATATAAAAAAAATTCAAACAGGTGAACAATAAACACCAAACTGTTAATGAAAAAATCATTAAAGAAGCTCTTAAGCAGAAGCAGTTCCATTTAAGAACTGCTCCTCAAACAGAAAGTTTCCCAACCTGATTTCCTATGTTCTTCTTGAGAAAATGCTGCAATAGAACTTCACACTTAAAAAAATTCATGGCTAGGACACATTCATTCAACTCTACTTACACTATTTTTACAGTGTCTTCACAGAAGTCGATATGCAATGTCACTGGCCTCGTGCGATACAGCCTGCACTTCTTTGCTCTATATGGGATCTGTGTAAATGCTTCCAGTGCAACTCGAATGCTAAAAACAGATTTGGTAAAGCTTATTGTACTCTAGGTTGCATATTTTACAAGGGAGATGAACTTGAAATCTAGCAAAGAACTGGAACAGTGGTATTTTTATAACACATTCTTCGAGACTTTAGAAACAGCAGGTTTCATTGTGGCTTTATCAAAAAGTCAGAACCTGGGAAAATTCTATTTTTTAGCACCGTGCCCAAATAGACCGTCAGCTCTGAGCGAAGTAAATAAGCCAGTCAATTGCAGAGGGAAACCCATAACCCATAATAGTGTCAAAATGTCACAAGGGGTTCAGTCAAAAGTGAAACTCTGCTTCCATATACACTTTGTGAATAATCTTCATTGGTTATAACACCTAACTTTTTTATTATATAATCACTTACTGAGTGAGGAAAATGTGCCTAAATAACATTAGCCAGCAATGATATAATTCAGTCACAACAATCTAGCATTATTTCTACTTAAAACTTTAAAAAAAGCAAAACTTAGAACATAAAGCACCATTAAAAATTCAAAAAGATGAGTTTGCATCCGCACTTGAAGGGGCCTGTTGTATAGCTAGCAGCTTCTTGTGGACCCAACCCGCACCTCAATCATGCAAAAGCCTTATCACTATCAATCTAAACAAGTATGAATGCGTGTGCACTAACTAACAAATACACTTCAATGACAGCATCAAAACCCCCAAACACTTACTCCTTTGAATTCACAAAAATGTACTTGGCATAATCCACCAAAAAACACTGTATTTGGTAGTGATCTGTACAGTACATCATTGACTTAATAACTGCGCGACACCAGCAT
Organism: Clamator glandarius; assembly: GCA_033459285.1. Classification (NCBI taxonomy): domain Eukaryota; kingdom Metazoa; phylum Chordata; class Aves; order Cuculiformes; family Cuculidae; genus Clamator; species Clamator glandarius. The sequence goes on along the minus strand of JAUNZM010000463.1, from coordinate 691,960 downwards.
TTGAGTTCCTCACTGAAAACCACATAAACCTGAAAAAGAAAGAACAAGGCAGCAGATTCATGCGAGCAGAGTGAATTACACCTATTTTTTTTGAGAGGCAAGAACACTGTTTTTTTATACAGTCCTCAGTTTTCTTGTAAAAATGCAAGTATTGCAGATTATGCAGTTACAAAGTTTACAGATAAGAAAATATAACCCGCATAGATGCTATTATCAACCTTTCTACACAGCAACATTCAAAACCAGACTAATGCATATCCTGGGTACTTCACCCCCAAACCAATGCAAATAACAGATTATTTCTCTCTATCTGCACAATGCAGCAAGGATTTTACCTGGCCCCCTCCAGCCATTAGTTGTTTCAGTTCATCCACATCATTGTCTGATTTGTCATAGAACTGACTCATTTCAGCATTCAGGTTTTCATATTCTATGTCATCGGCTATGTAAGGCGCAGATCCTTTCATAGTAACCCAAAAGCAACCTGGATTCTCAACCTGGGGCCAGGGGAAGACAACAATAACAAACACTTAGCTCCTGCTAAAACGATAAGATGTTTTTAGGAATATCTAAGCAGCAAATATAAAACCAAAACTTAATATCTTTAGTGAGGCACACAAAAAATTACAGCAGCTGATACTCATCATATAAATGATTGTCAAGTAAAACGTCTTTCAGCTTCAGACCATTAGTTCATTAAATGTCTTCTCAGCCTACAGGTCTCCTCAGCACTGAAATGAATGGCATGTGTAGTCTAAAAGTAGTAGCATTATCTAGAACAACACCAACTTACCTCTAATACGAAGACTTCCATGTTTTTCAGGTAGTCTTCTTCAGCACAACTGTAAAAGAACAACAAACATCTGATGAACCATTTTTAAAGCTGTAATTTGTTTTGAAGCGTATCTAAAAAGCAAGCCTATAGATATCTGGTTCTAATCTCAGCACTACCAGTCTAGACAGACTATTTACACATATCACAGGGTTCAAACCAGCCTTCTGAATGAGGCACAGTTAAAGCCTAATTACGATTTGCCATCCACACTTCAGGACATATAACTGTTTCAATTTTTAGTACATCAAAGCACACCCGTTACCCTCAACCTACTTAAAGAGCTGTTTATCCTACATTCAAAGGCCAACAGAAACAAGCTGACTGAAAACAAGGCCTGTAAAGGTGCCTTCCAAGCTCAATCATTCCATGATTCTATGATTTAGTTTTTACCCAATATTGTATAACACAGCATAACATTCAGGGTACGTGTCAGTCTAACACTGCCCTATAATCCAGTGTAACAGGACAGACAGAGCACTGCCTTAAGGCACTATAAAAATACACACTTTTATTTCAGGAATAACCTGTGACAGGCATAAATAACCTCTCCCAATAACCCAGTTTGAGAAAAACCAGCAAATGATTTATCAAAGCATGAAGGACAAAGCATACCCACGTGAAAGGCCTGCTCCCTCAACACATCCCCAACAGCCCATCCACTTTGTAATTAACACCACGAGAACCAAATGATGTCTCACACTCCACACCACGGACATTTACTTTTGAAAGATGCAAAAGGTCATTAAAACCCTCACCCCAAAAACCTCACAGAGGAGGGGAATGGGCGCCTCTCCACCAACACAAGCACTCCTATGGAAGCACGGAATGTCCTGAGCTGGATGGGACCCACAAGGAGCAAGTCCAGCTTTTAGGATAACCCCAACATTTACAGCATGAGCTGAGCGCACTGCCTAAACAATTGAATATTGAGAGGTGCGACAGCTTCCCTGGGAGCCATTCCAGTGCTCCACCAACCCCTGGGGGAAGAACCTTCTCCATGTCCAACCTAAACCCCCCCCAGACCCTCAGCCTCCCTCCAGCTCGCCTCAACCCCTGCAGGCACAGCTCAGAAATCCTGACTTTTTTCGCTTTATCCCCCCGAAAATTCCTTCATGTTCTGCCTTAACTTCACGCTCCTCTTCTTAAAAACAATGCCCCAACCTCAGCAGCCCCCGACTCGGACGAAGGCGGCTCCCACCCCAGCTCTGCCCTCAAGAGCTTCCCGGAGGCGCGCGGGGCCGCCCGCCGAGGGCGGGAGTGAGGGGCGGGGCGGGAACGGCTCCCAGCGGCCCCGTGAGGGCAGCCCGGAGCTGCGCCCAATAGCCCCCCAAGCACCCCAAAACCTGCCCACAGAGGCACCCAGTATCCCCCACAGGCACCCCAAAATCTGCCCAGAGATGCACTCATCTCCCACAAACACACAAATACCTGCCCAGAGATGCAAACACTCAAAATCCCCCACAAACACACCAATAGCTGCACAGAGATGCACCAAATATCTCCCACAAACACCCCAAGATCCGCCCAGAGATGCAGACCCTCAAAATCTCCCACAAACACGCCAACATCTGCCCTGAGATGCACTCATACCCTACGAACACTCCAAAATTTGCCTAGAGATGCAGACACTCAATATCCCCCATAAACACATGAATCCTGTGTTCAGTTCTGGGCCCCTCCCCACAAGAAGGATGTTGAGGCTCTGGAGCGAGTCCAGAGAAGAGCAACGAAGCTGGTGAAGGGGCTGGAGAGCAAGAGGAGCGACTGAGGGAGATGGGGGTGTTTAGCCTGGAGAAGAGGAGACTGAGGGGAGACCTCATTGCTCTCTACAACTGCCTGACAGGAGGTTGTGGAGAGGAGGGTGTTGGCCTCTTCTCCCAGGTGACAGGGGACAGGACAAGAGGGAATGGCCTCAAGCTCCACCAGGGGAGGTTCAGGCTCGACATAAGGAAAAAATTCTTCACAGAAAGGGTCATTAGGCAATGGAACAGTCTGCCCAGGGAGGTGGTTGACTCGCCTTCCCTGGAGGTGTTTAAGGTGCAGGTGGATGAGGTGCTGAGGGGCATGGTTTAGAGATTGGTGGGAATGGTTGGACTAGATGATCCAGTGGGTCTCTTCCAACCTGGTGATTCTATGATTCTATGATCTGCCCAGAGATGCACTCAATATGTCTCACAAACACCCCAATATCTGTCCAGAGATGCAAACACTCAACATCTACAAACATCCTGGCCTCTGCTCAGGGATGCAGACACTTGGTCTTAAGAAAACAATTAACTCAATAATTGACTCAAGGTTCAAAATGTGATGAAACAAGAAAAAGCACCATGAGGCAGGGAAAGCCAAGGCTCCTCCAGCCCATGTCCATCCCAGAGACCACAACACCAAAAGGTGATGCTACACAGGGGGATAAGAAGAATGTGGTTTTGCACCTTATTTTACTACAGATATCCAGATCCCAGAGATGCAGACACTTGGTATTATACCATCTTAATACCTGCACAGAAGTGCAGGCACTTCATATCATCTACAAACATCCTGATCCCAGACACATAAACACTTGGTATCTCCTACAAACACCCTAATATCTGCCCAGAGATGCAGTCACTAAATATCTTCTACCCTTTTTATGTTGAGGATTCCAGAACTGGACACAGGACTCCAGGTGATGTCTCACAGGAGCAGAGTAAAGGGGTAGAATCCCCTCCCTCCCTCACCCTGCCAGCCACACTGCTTTGGGATAAGGATCCTGGAGTAAGGAGAATGTGTTTTGCACCTCATTGTTTTACTACAAACATCCTGATACCACAGATGCAGACACTCAATATCTCCTACAAACACCCCAATACCTGCCCAGAGATGCAGACACTAAATATCTTCTGCAAACATCCTGCCCTCTGCTCAGGGATGCAGACACTTAGTGTTAAAAAAATTATGAACTCAGTAATTAATTAACTCAAGGTTGAAAATGTGTGAGGAAAAAAGTAAAGTGTTATCAGATAGGTAGAATTCATGATTGTTTAACAATTACCCGAAGGACATCCTTATCCTAGTTAAGGATGTGAAAAGGAAGTAAGCAGGTTTGTGTTCAAGTAGAATTGTGTTACCTAATGAATATCTGCATTAGATAGGTGAGATTTCAAGCATCGATTTTGTATCAATAGGCATTCGGGGTCTTCAGCAGATATGCTAGTTTTGTGGAAGATCTTCCATCTAGCACCCTGCACAGACTAAAAGCAAAGTTTCCTCTCTAAACAACATACTTTGTTTTGGGAATTTCTTTTTCTGATTTCAGGTAACGGAGAGAAAGAACACTTGGAACCTCCCTGTTGGAGTCCGGCAGTGCTGCTTAAATACAAGCATGTCCACAGCAGAAAACAGGGTGGATGAGGCTTTGAGCAACCTGATCCAGTGGGAGGTGTCCCTGCCCATGGGACAGGGGATAGGAACTGAATGATCTTTAACCATTCCGTGATTCTGTGATTTACTGTGTGTATATGCTAAGCCATTTATGCTTACATTTAATGATTTACATCACTTTCTATGTAAAATAGTCTAATTTTGTTACTGTTTTGTCCTTTGGCCTACAAGCTGCCTCTACCGGGCCATTTTGCCTCTGTAAGTGGGGAAAAAATGTTACAGGAGACAATCAAAAGTGGGAGAAGCAGACTATCCTCTTAGGATATGGAGTTAGTATTGAATTAAGTGTTTTTGACACACAGCAAAACTTACATTAGTATTTAAAGGCATTAATTAAAGACACCACAGATATGATCATAAACCTTCCTTTCTTGTCTTCCCAGTACTACAGGGGCCAGTGTTCTCAGAAAGCTGAAAATAGGGTAAGACAGCAATACAGGGCACTATGATTGCATCCTCTACTCTCCATTTAAATTCTCCTGTTGTCTTCATGGATTGTTAGCCAGGATATCCTGAAGGAGATGCTGCATATATACAGTATCCATACTAGACTGCTTCACAGGGTCCATGTTCAGCAGAGGTATATACCTTTCAACAAGTCTGCAAAACAGTCCCGGCACGTTCCGAGAAAAAAGACAGGCACACTTTTTCCCCAACCCAAATGAATGCTACACACCACTTCAATTCTATGAAAATATTCCAGATTATTTTAATTGAAATTCAGAACAAAAGCTGAAAGAAAGCTTTCTGAACAATTGTAGTGGCTAATCTCAAGTCATCATACATTATTCTTCCAGATAAAGACATTTCACCACTGCTCCATTTACTCCACTTATTGCAAACAAAAAAAAAGACAAAACCAATCAACCCCCCCCCCGCAAAAAGCAGGAATCCTTCCTCTGAAATGCTCAAATCTCAGATACATGTAGTAAAATAGTTGAGAAGCAAAATGTGGGATGTTGACATATGGAAGTAGGTGTTGCCAAGGTAGTACATCATTCACTGCAGTTGTCGGTATCTTTATGGAGCTAACAAATTTATTTTTTTCTGCTCTTTAATTGCTAACAGTGTGACGATAAAAGTACAATGAATTAAAAGAATATAGAGAATTTGTCTAATGTATCTTTGCCTTTAAAAATTGTAACGTATTGAAAAGATTACCATTAGTAGAAAGAATTTTGGTATAACAGATATAAATATTAACTTTACAATTATATTTTTAAAGTGCATTTTAGATATTAAATCTCTATATACATATATACACTGTTTTTCCCCAAAATGAAAGGGAGAATAACTTGGGAGACATCAGCAGACATGGAATGGGAGATTTCATTCATTCCTAGGTACACATTGCAGTTGTTTAATGGATAACTTTTGGAAGCACGGTAACTTCAATCCAAAACATATTTCTTCTGAACAGAACGTATACTGAAATTTTCAGTGAGAAAAGGATCTGCGTGACCCAACAGATCAGTGCTGCAGCATATTCTGCAATGAATAAGTAAGTAGGATAAGGTGGTAATGGCTCAGTAGAATTACCATCAAACCACATTTCAGTTAAGCAATAATTAAGTTGACGGTTCTGTTAAATTTTCAGTAGCCTCTAAACCTCAGAACGGACACAACTGTGCTGTTTCAAAGACTCAAAGAATGAGGTACAGGTAAATATCAAAGCACCCACCCACCCATCCACCCACCCACAATGCTTTGGCAGGACAAAAGAACATAAATGGTGAAAGGACCAAAACCACAGTGAATGTGCATGTAATGAAAAATATTCTAGCTTCCAACTGAAGAAATACTATAATTTGCTACTGTAATCTGAAAAACCAGTGTTTATCATCACTGGATTTACATGCTTATATTGTGCTTCAATATTAACATAGATAGCAAGATTGTTGGTGTTCTTTATTACTATCCTGTGAAATACACTACCCTCTTTCATGAGATCATCAACCTTCTTATCTGTTGACAGGACCACATTCTTTTCTCCCGTATAATCTGGATCTTCTGGATATAACTCATCTCCTGGGGGCAGAAACAAAAGTTTTAGTTATACATTGCCTACCTTATTTTTCAGCCTTTTGCATGAGTGACAACAGCCATTTGTTTAAGATCTGTCAGGACATTGAACTCAGTGGGAATGTATTTCACAATACAAAAGTAAATTGCCTTTAAGCTGCTTCAGATTTAAAGATAGAGCCATAAATTTGCTAAGTATCTGCTAGTGACACTGCAGCACACATCTGAGGTGTTGATTTGGATGTTCCAGTGTTTCTGGTAATACTGATATTGTATAATCACAGCCTGGTCAGATATAAGTTTATTTAACAGGTGGAGAAGAAAACACACATTCTTCCAAGCATATAGAGATAAACTACGGTAGGAATAACAATAGAAACTGTCATTTTATTCTGTTCTGTTGAAGAAAAGTGTCTTGCCATATAAATGCACGTTACTCTTGTGCATGAGAGCTGATACACCACAAATACAGAAATTGTAGAGGTCAGTTTTGACGAAAAATGAAACGAGAGAAAGCATAATGAAAAGCGAGCTAAAGAAGCAGGCAATAATAAATAGTAAATGTGGGTGTTCTCTTTCAAGAAGGCAAAAATTTACATGATTATGAAATGAGAACAAGACCTAAGTAGGAAAATGGGCAGGAGGAAAACAGGAGTTTTAATACATCCTTCAGACTAAAAAAGTTAAAATAGTAGAAATTCTTCATAAATAAATGTATTAATGGCAACCGTATGAGACAAAGTGACTGTGAGTGCATACAGAAATAGCGATGCTGTCTGACTCAGTGGCTTGTCTCTGACAGCAGCCCCTGCCAACTGCATCAAAGACAAGAGCCAAGCAGTAGAAGAAGCATGTAGTAACTTTACTTAAAAGAATATTTTCCTCGCAGTGACAGACAGGTTTATGTCACATGGCTTGAGTATGTTTTACTTCCCAAGCTTTTTTGTACTTAAAATAACCTGTTATCTTACCTGGCAACAGCTGCACGCTGCCGTCAGAAGCCGTTAACATCACAGGCATCCAGCGTTCGCACCCCTCTAGAGCTCGATCAGAGCTGAACTTGTTCAACTCCTGGAGCGAAGAGAAGTTGCACAGTCTACACAACTCATAGAACTGAGGTGGAGGAAACCATATTTCTCGAGATTTAAAGCGTTCAATGGCCTCTGAAGGTGAAGACCACTACAAGATGAAAACAAGGTTCGGAATAAGGGTTTCATCAGCAGATGGAAGGTATCAGTAACCTTAAAGCCATTAGCAAGGAAGTCTTTACAGGAGGACTTTGCAACAGTGCATATTTTCTGAACACAATAAAAACTGCATGTATACTGTGCCAAAATAATAATAAAATGAAATGTTTAAAAAGTTGAAAAACATAATAAAAGCAATCTATAATAATTATCCCTTTTTCCTATAAAAAAGAGCCTCAGCCCATGGATCCAGCCTGTCCAGAGCCCTTTCTAGAGCCTCTCTATCTTCAAGGAGATCAACACTCCCACCCAGCTAGGTGTCATCTGCAAACTGAGTGAGGGTGCACTCAATCCTTTCATCCGGATCATTGATTCAGATATTAAATTCAGGTGTTCAGGATGGGGCTGGGACCTGATCCAGTGGGAAGTGTCCCTGCCTGGGGCAAAGGATGCGACTGGGTGGGCTTCGAGGTCCCTTCTGACCCAAACCATTTTATGGTTTTATATCAGACAGTACAGGGGGGAACAAGTGGGGAAGGTGAGGGAATCCCCAAGGGGATCCCTCGGGGAGGAGGAAGGCCAGGGGATCCCTCAGGGAGGAGGAAGGCCAGGGGATCCCCCGGGGAGGAGGAAGGCCAGGGGATCCCCCGGGGAGGAGGAAGGCCAGGGGATCCCCCGGGGAGGAGGAAGGCCAGGGGATCCCTCGGGGAGGAGGAAGGCCCGGGGATCCCTCGGGGAGGAAGAAGGCCAGGGGATCCCTCAGGGAGGAGGAAGGCCAGGGGATCCCTCGTGGAGGAGGAGGGCCAGGGGATCCCCCGGGGAGGAGGAAGGCCCGGGGATCCCTCGTGGAGGAGGAAGGCCAGGGGATCCCCCGGGGAGGAGGAAGGCCAGGGGATCCCTCGGGGAGGAGGAAGGCCAGGGGATCCCCCGGGGAGGAGAAGGGCCAGGGGATCCCCCGGGGAGGAGGAGGGCCAGGGGATCCCCCGGGGAGGAGGAAGGCCAGGGGATCCCCCGGGGAGGAGGAAGGCCAGGGGATCCCTCGGGGAGGAGGAAGGCCAGGGGATCCCCCGGGGAGGAGGAAGGCCAGGGGATCCCCCGGGGAGGAGGAGGGCCCGGGGATCCCCCGGGGAGGAGGAAGGCCAGGGGATCCCCCGGGGAGGAGGAAGGCCCGGGGATCCCTCGGGGAGGAGGAAGGCCAGGGGATCCCTCGGGGAGGAGGAAGGCCAGGGGATCCCCGGGCAGGGTCAGGCGCCCGGGCTCTCACCAGGCAGGCCGTGACCTCGCCGCCGTCGTGCCGGGCCCGGGGCGGGCGCCGCTGCCGGCAGCACAGGTAGAAGGCGGTGTCGTAGCGGCGGCGGGCGGCTCCCCGGGCCGGGGTGAGCCAGTTGCTCCACTCGCGCAGCCCCCAGATGTCGGGGGCGCAGCGCAGGCGGCGGCAGAGCCGCAGGAACCCGCCGGGCTCCTCCCGCACCCGGCGCCGCCACTCGCGCAGCTCGGGCTCGGGCAGCGCCTCGGCGCCGCCCTCCGGCACCGCCAGCAGGACCCCCGCCTCCTCGAACGCCTCCCGCAGGGCGCAGAGCCGCAGGGCCACGTCCGCGGGCAGCCCCGACCCGCTCTCGGCGGCGAAAAGCGGGGCTCGGGCGCGGCCCGGCGGCGGCGGCCTGACGGCGGGGAGCCCGCAGCGCGGCGGGGCGGGCAGCAGCTCCAGCCACTCCGCGGAGAAGTCGTCGGGGTCCGCCAGGCCCCCCGGGAAGACGTGAGCGCCCGGCATGAAGCCGCTGCCGGGGCTGCGCTGCACCAGCAGCAGCTCGTAGTCCCCAGGGCCCCGCGGCCCCGCCGGCCGCCGCGCAGCCAGCAGCAGCGTGGCCGCTGCCCGCCACGGGGAGCCCCCCGCAGGCATCGCAGCCGCCCCCGGAGCGGCCGCGGAGAGCGGCGGAGCGGGAGAACGGGGAAGGGGAGGAGAAGGGGAAGGGGGGGAGAAGCAGGAGGGGAAAGGGGAGGGGGAGGAAAAAGAGGAGGCGAAAGAGGAGGGGAAAAAGCAATGGGGGGAGAAGGAGGGGAAAGAGGAGGAAAAGGGAGGAGAAAAAGAAGAAGGAGTAGGAGGAGAAAGAGGAGCAGAAGACAATTAGAAAAAGCAGTAGGAGGAGGAGAAGGAGGAGGAGAAAGAGGAGGAGGAGAAGGAGGAGAAAGAGGAGGAGGAGGAGGAAAAAGAGGAGGAGGAGGAAAAAGAGAAGGCGAAAGAGGAGGGGAAAAAGCAATGGGAGGAGAAAAAGCGATGGGAGGAGAAGAAGGAGGGGAAAGAGGAGGAAAAGGGAGGAGAAAAAGAAGAAGGAGTAGGAGGAGAAAGAGGAGGAGAAAGAGGAGCAGAAGACAATTAGAAAAAGCAGTAGGAGGAGGAGAAGGAGGAGGAGAAGGAGGAGGAGAAAGAGGAGAAAGAGGAGGAGGAAATGGGAGGAGGAGAAAGAGGAATAGGAGGTGGGGAAAGAGGAGGAGAAAAAGGAAGAAGAGGGAAAGAGGAGGGGAAAGTGGAGGAAGGGGGGGGAAAGAGGAAGAAGAAGTTGCCAACAACATTAAAATGAGTCTTTGGAAAGTCCCAGGGCCCCTGGGCTCCAGACCCTTCCCCAGCTTAGTTCCCTTCGTCAGACACGCTCCAGCCCCTCAACGTCCATCGTGCGGTGAGGGGCCAAAAGTGAACGTAGGGTTGGAGCTGTGGCCTGGCCAGCACCGATCCCTGCCCTGCCCAGCCAAGCCAGGACGCCGTTGGCCTCCTTGACCAATAAATGAGCTGATGGCTTTCAGTTTACTGGGGAAACTGTGGAGTGGTTTGCACTTGCTAGGGCTTCGTAGAATCATAGATTCACTAGGTTGGAAAAGACCTCTTAGATCATCGGGTCCAACCATTCCTATGTGCCACTAAACCATGTCCCTGAGCACCTCATCTACCCATTTTTAAACCCCTCCAGGGAAGGTGAATCCGCCACCCCCCCGGGCAGCCTGTTCCAGTGCCCAAAGACCCTTTCTGGCTCTAGAATCTTGCCCCGCACGGCCCCGGGGACCTGGGCATCAACACAGGGGCAGGGACCGAGGACTCGGATTTGTAATCGTAATACCCCTGCTGACCTGCCAGCTGGCCTCGCAGAAATCTCCTTATCTCCGTGCCACATCAAGGCGTGCGGATAGCAGAAAGCGTTGTAGGTCTTTAATTAAACACGTTGTACTCTGAGTTGTTTGAATTTGTTCTAGCAGACACCAAAGGGGAGGAGTCTGTAGGGTTTTGGTTAAATATTATTACAGAACTTGTCTGTTCTGAGGCTTTAAGTACCTTGTTACCTGAAAAAAAACTATATATATACATTTGGGCAAGATAGCAAAACCTTGAAAAAGTCCCTTGCACCGACATCTCACTTGAGGAAATGTTTTATTTTGTTAATACTGACATTTGATTTTATTCTTTAATTTCATCATAGATGGGTTTCAAAAGTATCAAAAAATGTTTTAAGTATAGAAAAACCCAAGAGATTTCACTGAGCATGGAAATTACTTCTTAAACTGGCTTATTTTGAAATGGCATTCTAAAGCTTTTAGATTGTTTGGCTCACATAATATCAATAAATAGGCAAGCAACAAATAATGTAACAACTAAATAGATTATTCAGTGTAAAGTTTTCCACATATTATGTCCAAAATGTGAATAACTGTCCAATCTAGGAAAGGCAAGGTCATTAGAGGCCTGCAGGAGAGCTGGGGAGGGGCTCTTGATCAGGGAGTGCGGGGATAGGATGAGGGGGAATGGTTTTCAGCTGAAAGAGGGGAGATTGAGACTAGACATTAGGAAGAAATTCTTCACAATGATAGTGGGGAGGCCCTGACCCAGGCTGCCCAGAGCAGGGGTGGCTGCCCCGTCCCTGGAGGGTTCCAGGCCAGGTTGGATGGGGCTGGGAGCCCCTGATCCAGTGGGAGGTGTCCCTGCCCAGGGCAGGGGTGGAACTGGATGGGTTTTAAGGTTCCTTCCAACCTGAGCCTTTCTACGATTTCATAAATATAGCACCATTAAATAGATTGGCTAAAAATAATAAGAGAAATATAGCTACCTCCATACAAAACAGTATTGCAACATATTAAAGGAGATCAGAAAAATAGGTTACAGATAGTATTAACAACTGGAAATGTTCTGCTTCCAGCAGACACGTAATGGATTACATGGCTTATGCAAACTGAAAGGATGGTTCTAATTCTGCAGCTTTTAATTACATGAAGAGTCTTCACACATGTGATTTCTCGCTGAAATGAATGTGGATGGACTGTGTGAGTGACAATTCCAACCACTCCCACGAGGACCCAGAACTGGGGTCTGTTTGCATATAAAGTTACAGATGTGATTAGCATATTGGATTAAGTTGCCTAGAGAGTATCACGTTTGCTACTCCTCAGTCATTTTATATGGTATAAATAGTTAAATAATTTCTTTGGTCTTGTTTTCTCATTTCTGCCTTTCTCAGGTGGTTTCCCCCCAAGGTTTATGCTATTTATATTCAGATTTTTCAGGATCATACATAGGAATTGCATTTGAATTTTTAAATAATTCTGGTTTTTTCCTCAAAATCATCATATGTGGCAGTATGGCCTTTCCTGTTCTTTGACGTTTACTATTCTTACAAAACCCCGATGATATCTGAAGTCGTGTTTTAGGCACTGTAATTCCAGATGCTGTGACCCAGCAGTGAGTTCGACTGTGTATGTGCTTTGAACACTTGTGTGCAAGAGCCAACGGGCTTGGCTGATCACAGACTTGAGGGATTGCTGCAATGCATAGCAGAAACCCAGCCAAAATCACAGGCCACGCCGCCATGTACTGTGTCGCTTCCATTTCGGAATTAGAACTGGTTTTTAGAGGCTTGGTGAGAGGGTTTCATTGTTATTAGCAAATACAAGATAAATACTGTCATGCAATACAGTGTAAATAAAAGAAAGCATGTGGTTAAATGAAAGAAAACCAGCCCCAGGCCCCCACCCTACCCTGTGAAGGCTCAAGAGGTCAGTTGTGGGCACTTAGGGAAACTGCAGTAGATATTCTGACAAAATTACTGGAACTGGTCAATAAACATAATTGCTTTTGCTAATGAGCCTCTGCGGGTAACAGATCTTCAGAGATGCTGTAATTTTATTTGTATTTGCACACGTGGCTTCAAGTCACATTGCTTCCAATATGAAACACTTGTGCTCGGCTGTACGAGAAGAGACAGAAGAGCCTTCATGCTGGTTAAATGCCATGTGACTTTTCACCTTTCCACAGGTTTAATCAGCAGTAGCTGATTATCGGTATTTCCAGTTGCCTCACAGCACTGCAGCAGCCGGGATGGATGAGAGAATCCAGCCTTCTGGGACTGCCTGCTTCCGACAAAAAGTCCCTCAGAGTATGAAACAGATTGAGGAGAGGGCTGACTTTTCTAAAATTGATATAAACATGTAGCAAATCGAAATATTTTCACTTCACTGACTTAATCAGAGAATGGGGAGTCAGTTCCACTCTGGGATAGAACACCGGACAAAAGATACTGACTTCTTCAGAGAAGCTATCGTTTATGTTTGTGAGGCTATTGTATCATAATTAACCAAAACCATACTTTGTTAACATGAGATGAAGACATATTTACTACCTATGCCTATCTCCTTCCTTGTCTTGTCATTCCTTCAACATATGCAGATAATTTTATATGAAAGATGTTCTTTTCCAACCCCGCTTTTGCATGGTTAGCACAGCAAATGCTGCTCACGTGTAGGCTAGTGTTTTGTCCCGATCTCTTCCTGCATTAAAAGACTTACATAATCGTATTGAGAGAACGCACTTAGAGATCTGTAATCCACTGGTCTTACTGAATGACTTTTTACATAATGAAAATCTGTGAAGGGTAAATATGTTGACTAGGAGTTCAGTTAGCACTTCAGTAGAAGGTATTCCTGGAAAATGTATGTAAACACACAGACCTTGTATTAGAAGGAAAGCAAGCTCATCACCAATCCTTTCAAACAGTAAGCACGTGTTTCATTTTTAATCCAAAAGGTCATGACATCAGGTGTTTAGTCTGCTTTCAAATAATTGAATTCATATAAAAAAACCCTTCTCCTATTCACATGAAGAACTTTGAAACTGATTTTATTTCATATCCATAATGCTGAAGTTTGACGTTACATTGTCTGCAACATAAGGAGAATAACTTTAATGATGGTTTTGTGTTCATTTTGTTAGTAAACCAAACAGTGTTGAGGGTTTTATGGTGCTGGACTGAAAATCCTGCAATAAAATTGCCGGTTGCTGCATTGAGCCTGAGTCCTGCGATAGCTGGATATAACTGTTGATCATTTCTGCTATCAGTCCCACAGGCCCAAATCTCACACTCCTTAGATTCTGGCTTTCTTTTTGCTAAAGCAAATGCAAACCGTGCTGGCTGGAAGAGGGCAGAGTTTGGATCCTCACCAGGAGGATCTAATACATCGGTCAGGTCCCATCTGTTCTTGTTTTCAATTGCCCAAGCCACAGGTGCCGTACTTTACTCAATACCCCTGAACGGGCAGTGCCAAAGGCAATGCCATCCCTGTCACCCTAAACTTTAGTGTAGCCGCTTGCTAAGGCAGAGATTCCTTCACTTTCAGAATGCTGATTTCCTTGCAGTATACATGAAGATCTATCACTATATCCAACTTTGGGAGCTCAAGAAGGGTGCCTTTATGTAAAGAAAACTGCAACGAGAGAGCTTAGCATGTTAGTTTTAGTCCTGTGGTTGAAATAGGAACTTTTGAAGAGATTACTGACAAGCAATTGCCAGTTTTTTTGGGCTTTAATTACTGCTGCAAACCAACCTGTGAGTTATAAGAATGTACTTTATTTTAAGTTAAATAAATAGTGACAGTAACAAATCTGAATTATTCAAAGTGTAGAAAATACCACCCATGCACAGGCAAACCCAATGTAATTCAAGTCAGGATTCAGTCAATTCAAGATTTTAGCAAACAGCAAATTTAAAGTGTGCATCTTGTGAATAAAGACGGAAGAACTGAAGTAGAACAACACTGAAATGAAGAAATGACCATCTTCTTTTGTACTTAAAGCACAATAGCATTCTCATTCCCTGATCAGCATGACAGTATTTGCATTTTCATCATGTTATTTAAATATAGAGTATTTCAAAGTTTGACTTCCCATTTGTCACTTAGAAAAATAGCATTTGCAATCTCCTTCTGGCTGCATTCCTGTGGGGAAAAAAAATGAAGACTGCAAATCTAAATAATTTATTTATTTATTAATTTTAAAGAAGCAGCAGTACTTTCGGGCAATAGTGGTTTCATCTTGTTTTGGTTTTGTGCAAGAGGAAAGTGCAAAGAGTGAAAATGCCCACAAATGCTCAGTGACCAGTGGTGGCAATCCAAATACGTACATTCTCCTGCAGCTTTTCCTCTATTTTCCATAAATAAAAATGTGATTGTGAAGGAGATCTTCTCATTTAAATCAACACACAGTGATTACAACTTGCCTAGACAGACTGAAACAGTAGCACCGATAAATGCAGGCTTGACTTTGTTAGAAATCTGCTGGGGATCTCTATGAACCCGCATTAACTACGTATAAAACACATTCTATGGAACGAATGAAATGCAACAGAAAGGAACGTGGAGTCATTTTATAAAACTGAATTCCCATGTGAATGGAGCTGGACTGGACCAATGTGCAGAATTCACATTATCCTTCAAGTCTATAGCCTGCAATTCAGGCTTCCACTTATTTTCTTTCCCCGCTGACATTATATTTTTTATCACGTATAAGTGATCAGATTCAAATTTATCACACACTTGTTCTCCCTAAATCCAGTTAAGTTTTAAAGAATAAACTGTTTTTCAAAGTATGTTTAGTTCATAACTCAAAAATATTAGCTGTCTCTGAGTGTGTCAACATTTTATTGAGCAAACGTGAAGACTATTGCCTAGTAACTTCACAAAACGTGTCCGATTGTTACTTTTTGATAATGTGCCTGTAATAATCAATGCAGGAGAATAATAACTTGTTAAACCCCAAATATTACAGGGTCTTTATGGCTGCCTGTGGAGTGCATCATATACCTATGGCACAGTGAAGTATGTACCAAGCATTTTTGAAGGGATAGTGTGTGTTCACAGTTAACAGAAGACATTTCCTTAAGTTACATGATAAATACTATAACACGGAGATCCTTTTTTGAAACGGTGCAGAGCTGCTCTGCAGAAGTAGTGTCTGCCCTCCCAGTTTTACATTTAAATGGTGACAATCTTACAGGGAAGCATTGGAAACTTTTATGCTGCTCTTTCATTCACCTCCCCAAACTGCAATGCATCAAACTGGACCAATGCCACAGGCTCCCTGCTTCCCAAATAATTCATTAGACACCAATGAGAGACGTAACAAAGTCGCATTTTTAGCTTTTTCTGGATTTCTGCAAACAATTCCAGAGCTTGCATACATATACAGGCACCAATTACTGCCTGTCAAGACGAGAGGGGACCCCTTTGGATCATTAGAAAGGTCTGCTTCAACTTGACATCATTTTTGTTTGTTAAACTCTATTCTGAAAAATGACTGCTTCTGCTGTGGGTAGATTCATTGCTCCTACGTCCACAGGTAATTGTGCAGTGGAAGCTGTTTGCTTGTACAGAAAGAAAAACTTGAACCTGTAGCAAGAATCAGCCTTTCTGCAGGGGAAGACAAAATCGTGGTAAATGTGGATGAGAACCACGATTCGCTAGTATTTTTCTGAAGATGCAGCTCTCCCTTCTCCCTCTCTGGATCTGGAAAGCCATTAGTCATTTGTGTACGCTCTGCCAAGCCGTGCAACCGGGTTCTGTATGAACCCACTTGAAATCCACTAATGGTATTTGGTATCAAACATTGCTTGTTCTGTTTGCTCCAACCTCCTCCCAGCTCTCCCCCTCCCTACCCATTAACTCAGCTAAAACGGAGTTTGTTTACAGTCTTTTCTTGGGGTTTTCACCCTTCCCCTTTCCCTCCACTGAGATATTTTGTGTATTTCATGGAAAAAAACCCCGTATTCTATTCAAACAGCTGTGCTAGCCAACAAATTCGTCTTACTCCCACACACTGTAAACAGTGACCAGCAGCAAACACCCAAGCCTATTCCAGAACAAAAAATACAGGCTTCTGAGAACAGCGATCTATTAATATCAGACAAATCCCCGTTATAGCCAGTAGCGATAATACCCTGATACTTTGTTGTTAACCATTATAAGTCCAGCAGATGAAGACATCCCATTTCGCAGGCTGTTTTGCATCTCCTTTTTTTTTTTTTTTCCAAAAGCAAGAAGAAACAAATCGTGCTTTTTAGGATGTTGAGAGGCAAAAGTTCTGCTTTGTTGTTTCAAGTGCTAGGTTTGAATTCTCGGCTCATCCAAGCGCCCCGTTTGTAACCAAGCTGCTCTGAAGACAGACCGGGGAGGGATGGTTCCCGTCGAGCGCACACGCCTCCCTAGGAGAGTTTTACCACACACACTGCCAGGACAATAGCGATGATGAGCACAGCAGTGAAAATGATCCCAGCTAGAACCTTGCTGATATCGCAGAAGGATTTATTTTCCTCCACCGAGATCATACCAATGGAAGAGGCGCCCACGCTGATGGTGGATTTCAGTTCAGCCCCCGGGTCTTGCTTCGCCTCCACTGTCCACTGGGGAACATTGACCTTCATTTCCATCTCGTACATCATCTCTCCTACCTGGTTGATTTCGTTCTCCAGGTCCTTCAAATCCACCACGTCTATGTTGCGCTCAGCCTCGTATTTCATGTTCTGGACGCTCATGGCCCTGGCAGCCACCCCCGAGGTTCCGCCGCTCATTCCCGTCTGGATCAGGTGCTTCTTGGGGACGTTCAGCGGGAACTCGTGGCCCAGCTCCAGCGCTCTCCTCATGTCGATCTCCAGGATCTCTAGGCACGTGGAGAAAATCACCCATAGCCTCTCGAACTCGGCTTTATCCTCCTTGCTGACGCTCTTGTCCTTGAGGACGGTGGTGAGCTTGTTCCTGTTGGCCACCGCCAGCTCCTGGGCCTTCTGACGGGTCTTCTTCAGCTCCTCCCGCAGGTTCTGCGAGTCCGAGGTGCCGCCGATGGTCAGCACCATGTGCCGGTAGCAGGCGGTCACCTTGTTGAGCGCGTCCAGCAGCGCTTTGCACTCCTCCTTCACCATCGCCGCGGCCCCGCGCTTCACCGGCTACCGGGGAGCGGCCGCTGGCCCAGGCGCCGCCTCCGGGGGCTCCCCGGCAGCCAGCGCCCACCCTACTCAGCGCCCACCACGCCGCGGGGACCGCGGGCTCTCACTCATTCACTCAGCGCCCGCCGACTCCTTCAGGGACCCCCCGCTTTTCCTTCATTCAGCGCCCCCCGCTTTCCCCGCTCAGGCCGGGAGCCCCGGCGGGCACCGGAGGGGCCGCTGGCATCGCTCCCGCCGCCCCGCGGCCGCTTCCCGGGCAGCCCGGGCTCGCCAAGCCCTCCAGCGGCCCGCGGAGCCGGTGGAAGCGGCGGCCAAGGCACCGCGGAGGCGCCGCCGCCCGCCCCTATAAAGCCCCGCGGGCCCCGCCTCCGCCCCGGCCCCGCCGCGCCTGCCCCGCTGCGCTCGCTCCGCGGCCATTGGCTTCGTGCGGCGCCGCCGGGACCGCCCTGCAGCCCGGTACGGGGAGGGGGAGCGGGGCGGGGGGCTCCGGGGGCTCCGCCGCCGCCGGGAGCTCCGGCGCAGTCGCTGTTGCTACCGGCGGCGCTGCTCCCGCTCCCGGGGGCTCCGGTGCCGCTGCCCCCGGGCCGGGGCTCCGTGGGCTTCGGTGCCGCAGCTCCCGGGGCCCCGCGGGGCCTGTCCCGGGCCCGGGGCGCTGCGCTCGGCTCGCCGCGGGACGTTCCACTCGGTCCGGCAGGGATCGTCCCTGAAACCTCCCGCACCCCCGGCTCCGTAGGGGTCCCGGGCACCCCCTCGCTCCCGGCGCCGCAGCCCCCGGCGGCTCGGGGGGGTTTGGAATCCTCGGCTCTGCCCCCGAACGTTCGGGGGGAGGCAGAGCTGGGGCCGGGCCGGGCCCCGCGCCGGGAGCCTGAGGGGAGCGCGCGGGCCCCGCAGCAGCAGGGACGGCGCCTCCCAGGCCGCCCCGGGGTGCGGGCTGGAGCTCAGCCCGGCGATGAGGGCCGGGCGCTGCTCGCGTCCCTGTGAACCTTCCAGAAGAGCCGCGGCGCCGGCACCGAGCTGAGCTGCCCCGTCCCCGGCACTCGGGGCGCGGGGCGGGGGGGGTGACAGCGCTGCTGTGCCTGCCCCGGGGTTGGGAGGGAGGTGAACCGCTGGTTTCTGTTGGTCTAGTGACCAGAAAAGCTGAGAGGACGTGTTGCTGCGAAGGGTTGCGTGACCCTGACCCTTATCGTGCCATCCCCGGGGCGCGGGGCCCGCTGCCAGCCAGATATGTCACCGAGGAGCAGCTTTCTGGTGCTGAGCCCAGCCCCAGAGGTTTGCCTGGACTGTGTTTTTACTCTGGGATCCGTGGTGGCTTGGACTCCACTCTTTCTTGTTGTTGTGCCTCAGTTTTAGCCCTGGCGCTGAGCCGTGTGCAGCTCCGGCCGGGGCTGCCACCCGTGGAGTGAATTATCCTTCTGCTTGTGGGGTTTGTGGAGTAAACGGAGCAGCGCCCTGCAGGTGCCTGTGCTGGTAGCCTAGGAGCAGGGACTTGGTAACGCCCGTTTCCTTGTAGGAATACAGAAATCCAGGATGATTCTGACCTGATTGTAAGTGAAGCCTTATAATTGCTTAATCATTGTCAGGTGGAAGAAGGATTAGCTCTGGGCTTGAATCTGGGGTCCTGAGTGACTTAAGTGTTAAGCTTATTGCTGGCTGAATTGTGCATACTTGTGCGTGGGGCGGCTGCGTTTGAAATCTGCCACATCACTGGAATCGCTGTTCACTGCGGCTCATCGGAATCCTGGAGCTGCTGCACTGGAAGCATCCGAGCAGGGAGGGAGGGGGCAGTTGTTTGGGGAGCACGCGGCTCCTGAAGCCCAAAAGCAGCTGCAGTTACAATCTGTGCAGAGTAATTCCTAAACGCGTCCTTAGGTCTGTCACCTGGGCAGAAGAGGCTGCTGTTTATGTTGGAGCTGAACCGAGTCCAGCTGCACGCGAGGATACAGTGCCAGGAGATTGTGGGAACTTTGGGAATTCAGCAGTAGTTTCAGGCAGGTGTGAAGTTATCAAAATCCAAATCTTGGTGCTGCTTTCTGACAAGACACTGACTAGCCAACTGGTGTCCTGGGAAAACCATTAGGATGGAGTGTGAATGTTCTTAGAAATGAATTAGGAACCAGCCTAAGAAGGAAGAGAAATCTGTTTCCTGGTTCTGCAGAAAGGCTTTCTTGCAACAGATGTTAATGACTATATTCTTCCTAGCTCAGTACCCTTAAGTGATTATGAAGTGTTCTGTGTTGCTTCTTGAATATCTACTTATTAAATGCTGATTGACTTGTAAACAGAACGTTGGGTAAAGGCAGCTCTGTGTTGTTTAAATGCTTGGTAAGCGTGGCCTTGCGTTTGGAGTGAGCTCGTGCACAGTTTGGTCTGTAGAATGCTGTGTCCTGGGAAAGCTTGAAGCCCCTGAGATAAGGAAGGAAAACAAGGATGGGATACAGTGAATATTACCCGTGGCATCAACTCCCTCCCTCCCCTAATAACTGATAACACAGCAGAGCTTTCTTCAATAGCTGCGCTGCAATTCGCTTTCTGCTGAGTGTTTTGATGATAAAGTGGTTTGAGGATTTGATCCATAGCAAGAATCCTTACTTGTATCGTGGAAGAACGTTAGGTGTCTGCATCCAGGTGTTTGCTGTCAGGAAGCTCTGGGTTACCTCAGGCTGGTGCATGGTGCGTTATGTAGCACTAAAACATCAGTGGTGATTAAAATAGTTTATTTTGCTAGTTACAAGCGCTTACCTGCTGAATTGTGTTCCAGCTTTCCTCACCCTTGCTCCCCTCCCTGAAGGAAGGAACTCATGTAATCCTACAGGCTTTTCTTAATTATTGGTCTGATGTTGAAGTTTATTGCAATGATGAGGTTAGACTTGGTGCTGGCCTGCAAGGACTTGGTTTTCCTATCAGGATGCATGTAGAGTGGATTAAATTCCTGTCCAGTTGCCTGGTCTGAGGACAATCTGAATGAAGGACAACAGGCCCCAGGGTTGCTGGCTTCAGATCCCTTTATTTCTATGGGTGGCCTGTGCTGGCTCTGCCCCTGCACACTTGGTTTCTTTACAGCCTTGCTGCTGGTCTTTGGAGTTGAAGTTGACTTTGTGTGGTCTGCTCCGAGCAGTGATGCTCAAACTCTGCTGTTGAGGAACAGTGTTCCCTCTGTGACCCACGTCTCAGCAGTGCGTGCCCTCAGAATGGGACCTACACCCATAACTAAAGGATCAAAATAATTGGTTTAAGTAAAACATTATTTATCCTTGTATTTCAACTCTTTATTTTTCATTCCCCCAAAACAGTGTGTGTGCCGACAGCCCTGCAAGCCTGAGGAGGTGGCTGTAAACTCGTGGAGGAGGCATTCTTGTTTAAGAAGCTCTTTTGAGAACTTTGTACTTTCTGTTAATGTTTTCTCTTTAAACCTGTTCCTGGTGTTTGTCTGTGTGGTTCACTGATCAGGGCTGTCTGTGCTCTGCTCCAGGGCTTGCTCAGGGCTCTCCAGCTGAGAATGTAGCGCAGCTTTAAGGGTGGGAAGCCAAAGAAGGAAAATTCTCTGCAGCTCCTTTGGTGGATTTCTAAACCTGCGAGAACTGAGAATTGGGAATCTCGTCTGTTCTGCTGTGAAGCAGAGAATGCAGCTTGTTCTCAATGCTGTGCTAGTGACAAGTAAGTGATGACTTCTGTTTTTTGAGATAAAAGTGGGAAGCTTGCCTGTTGAAGTATGAGCTGCTGGTATCAAAATATGTGTTCACTGGAGGAAAGAAACAGTTACTGTGGAGTGTCCAGCCGATATGTTCTTTGGCCTCAGGTCTGAGACACATAAGAATGTGTCCACATCTAATTAGAGTAGCTCAAGGTGACTCTGCTTTAGTAAAGGGGGTTGGATTGGGTGATCTGAAAAAGCTGTGTGGATGTGGTGCTCAGGGACATGGTTTAATCGTGGAGTTGGCAGTGCTCAGTAAAGGGTTGGACCTGATGACCTTAAAGGTCTTTTCCAGCCACAGCAATTCCATGATTCCAAGTACACCGTTAAAATACAAAGGGCTAACCTTCTTACTGTTTTTCAAGAATTGTCTCAGTTTTTGGGTTCATGAGGTGAAAAGCTGATGGAAACTGGCCTGCCCGGTGCTCACTGGTGCTGTGGGGTCCGTGTCCGAGAAGGGTGAGACCCAGTTCCATGGATCTCAGGCTGATGTTCTGGGATCAAGAAACTTAGTTTTTCCCTGGTTGCTAGGAAGCTGTGAGCTACCTGCCGCAAATTCACCACTCTATAATCTGGTAATTCAGAGGTGCTATCCTGACATGCTTCTCTTCCGTGAAATCAATACAAGCTGCAGCTGAGTTGGAAAGGGGTGGAAATAGATTCTTTCCTCCCTTGCTCCCTCATGGTGAGCAAGGTGTGCTGGAACACATCTTGGAGCTGGTTTTTGTACAGTGCTCCTTGTTTCTCTCTTAGGGGCAGGAGTAGGGTTTCTTGTGTGCTGGGAAACAGAGAAAGGATATTTTGTTT
Source organism: Clamator glandarius (assembly GCA_033459285.1). Taxonomy (NCBI): domain Eukaryota; kingdom Metazoa; phylum Chordata; class Aves; order Cuculiformes; family Cuculidae; genus Clamator; species Clamator glandarius. Next base: position 669,751 of record JAUNZM010000463.1, on the reverse strand, counting down.
TTATTTAGAGGTGAATGTTGCTTTGAGGGCTTAAGTCTGGGCTGTAACCCTTGCCCTGAAGCAGATTGAATATGAGGAGTAATAGTTCAGGTAAAACAGCAGCTGAAGTGGTAACCAGACTTATTTGGACTGAATCTAGTTAAATTTTGCTGCTAGATTCCTATTTTCTTTCAAAGTGCTTTAAATTAAGCTTAGCTTTAGCTGTTCTTGCTAACAAGTGTTTCTCTCAAAGAGGAGAAACACGTTTCTGTTTGTGGGGGAGAAGAAATCCTAAGTAATTTAGAGCTGGGGAGCAATTGGTTCTTCTTATTCTGCAGAGCTCTGCAGTTTGCTGGTGTGTTAAATGCACGCAGCCTCCAGAAGTGTCTGTGTCTGCTACTCCAAGCCTAACATCTTTGAGTAAGTTACTGTTTTTTCTGATGTTTTCATTATTTTGAGTATTTCAGTAAATGATATCCTGGTTAGTCAGCCTTTGTTGTGGAGTCTGAGCTGAGATGGAATTGATGCTGTCACGCTAAGGAGTGAAACCTCACAGTGTGGCTACGCAGGTGAAATTCAGTCAAATTGTGCTTCTTGAACGTGATGTGCTAATGGATCTGGTGTTGAAGAGGTTGGAGAAGGCAGCAGTGCTGCTTTGTAGCTGGGCTTCTGTGGAGAGGATGCTGAGGTATCTGATGGCTGCATCCCAGCTAATAGCCTGTTAGGTCCTTAATAGTGTTGTAGAAGGGCCCTTGGAGGATGATGTGCCTAAGAATTGAGTAAATATGTGTGTAATTTGAGCGTGGATGTGATATAACTGCCAAGTAATGATGCAAATACAATGGCATCTTCTATTTTAATGGTGATTTGTCTAAATTTCAAAATCCTTCTTGAAAAGGAACTGAAACCTGAGACATCTATGAAAGGTACCTCACTTGAATGTCAAAACACTTGTAGTTAAATCCGACTCTTTGTTTTCAGTTCCAAAGGTCGTAAGACTGTTTTCAGTGTTTTGGAGAAAACAGTGACGTGCTTCGATCCCGTGGCATGTTTGTCAGTTGAGCTATCCTTTGTACTATTAGTTGTAGCGTTAGAATTATCACTCTGCTCTCAATCTAGAAAGGATTTTGCTGTTTGGAGGTTATGATTATGTGGTTTTTTGAACAGTAACATAGTGCTTCTTAGATTCTCTGCCCAACCAGCTTCTGTTCTGCCAGCAACTTGAGCTATTTCTGTGTTTACAGGCATGAAGCCACACACTTAAGTGGTTCCATTTAAACCTTTTATATAACATTAGTGCTTGTGTATTGCTTTACAGCTCAGCATGATAGGGTGTAATAAACTGCATAGTGAGTATGGCTTGTGACAATTTTTGGTGGGCTGTCTGTTAAGCATTAAGATGTTCTGGTAATGTATTTAAGCAGGAAGCGTACGAGGCCTTTCTTGGTGTTAATAAATCTAAAGCCCAAGGTGTGACTAGCAGAATGTCTGCATCCCTGCTGATGCCGCCCCTCCAAGTTACATTATCTTGGAGCTGGATGTTGTGTTCTGCCAACAAGCTCTCAATGGAGTCTTCTAATGCATTCCTAGAATTACAGCAATGCATTAGACAGCATTTTCAGATGCTTTTATCTTTTGGGGTGGAAAGGAATTGAATCTCAAAAATGCCCAAGCCAAAATTTGGAGGAGCTTTAATGTACTTTCTTGGTTTTGTAGATGTAATATATTAAAGTTTAGTATAAAATCCTTCGGGTTTCTGTGTTTGCCTCAGAGATGGCTTGTACATCCACAATTCTGTCTGAAGGATGCTGTAGACAGGTGGAAATCCATGTGAACCAACTGTTTCAGTCAATTATTCCACCCTTTCTTTTCTGTACCCACATTTTTATCAGACTGATGTAGTGCTGAGCAGATGCAGTGGCGAGGGAGAGAGAAGAGGGAAGGAAATTCAGAATGGTGATTTTCAGACAGTACTAATTTGGCCAGCGGTGCTGGTTTCCTGCCGTGTCGGAACAGGCACGGGGTGAGCAGTTCAGCGTTTGCTGTCTGCTTCTCTTCAAGGTGGCTGACAGACAACTGAACTAGAAATGTTGGCTTCCTTGTTGGGGTACAGCATGTGGATGGCATCTTAGTTGTGTTGCTGTAGCTAAAATACTAGAATTCAATGTTTGAATGCAGTTTCTTTTCCCTTCTTCCGGGAGCTCTGGAGGGTGATTCAACTGTGTCAGTAGCTCTGTTGTACAAGAATCTATGCAGCTGCCACTAAGAGTTCTAAAACCACTTATTTGTGGTATGTAACTTGTGAACCAGGAGCTGAAGGTTATACTTTCTAGCTCTTCCAGCGATGATTTGTCAGCTGAAATGATTCTTGTGTTTTTTTTCAGGTACAGGCAAGGATTTTGGAGCTACATCAATCACATAAGCTTCATAAGCTCAGGTTTCCTGTAGGAGTTTGTCTCCTCCTATAAATCTCTTCTACTTGTTTTTCCAGGGAATGAAATGCTGATTTTAATTCCTTTCTAGCGAAGCTTATTAGTTGTGGGTTTTTATGGTGAGATACAGGTTTCTAGAAGAGGAGGATTTGTGGAATGTGTTCTCTCCCCTTCCTATTATGGGAAGAACCCTTGAGATCTAAAGATCGATTAAGCTGAAAAAATGGCAATAAAGCTGCAGCACTTGGAAACGCTCATGCACTGCAGTTCTGTCTGTATGTGCTTTGCTGCCTTCCTGTGTCCACGTGCTGTTTTCCCCAACACGGTGCATATGTTCACACTTCCCCCTCACAGTCTTGGGGAGGTCGTAGCAGTCACCTTCTGCACATGGAATCACTGAATCAAGGCAGATGGAGAGGCCTCCATGGGCCAACCACGCTCATAAAAGCTTGATTTGGAAGGTGCCCTGAGAGACCATATAACCTACCCTCCTAGCTTTGCTGTGTCTGCTACCACCTCTAGCAGAGGACTAAGAGGCTCTAAAGATTTATGGTATGAGGGACTTGATAGCTTTGCCAAGAAATCTTAAGCATGTGTTTATTTTCCCTTTTGAGAGGTGTTCCTGATCTGTAATGTGCTTTCTTCACTTAAGGCCTGTTTTGTCTGCAGATGTGGAAAAAATACCCTTCACTGGGGGCTTGATCCGTCTGGGAAAAAAAAATCCATGCAGTTCCATGCAGTTTCTTGAGCATAAACATGACTGCATTTCATGTTAGGATCCTGCTTCCAGAGCTGTGGCCAAACCCACTGTTCAGCAGGCAGGATTGTAGGTTTTTTTGTAGCTAACTAGTGCTGCTGATTATGGTCTGTCTTAGCCCTGATGTGCTATGGATGGGTGGTCGGGCACCTGTGTTGTTGCAGTGGATCTACCACTGGGCTGGTGTTGCCTGTTCTCCTTCCCCTCTGTGGGCAGAGGAGGCTGACAGCTTCAACTTGGATTGTAGCTGCCCTGTGGGAATTCCCAAATATGCTTTAAGAGATTATTATGTGCGAGACTAACTGTTCTCTGTGTGTGTTCTAGGAAATCTCCTTGGAATATCTGAAGTCCTTATGGCTGTGTATGATGAAGATATCTTGAAAAATCCCTTTTATTTGGCCATCCAGAAGCGGCGTCCTGATCTATGCAGCAAAGTTGCAGAATTCCATGGTATTGTAAGTATAAATAAGTACACTTGGAAGCTGCTTTTTAAGTAGTAGCAACTACACATTTAAATCGCATGCCTGGTATGACACATGTAAAAATTACAACCTACAAAACTTGGAGATGAACCAGAACAACTTTCACTTTAAATTGCTTGTTATTTACTAGTATGTCCCTCTTGATATATTGTGGGGTAGTAAAAGCTCAAAGTTGGTGCTGTTTCTAAACTGTACAGGAAGCTTATTTTCTCCGCTGTGAACCAAAGTTATATATTCTCCTACTGGTAGCTTAAAATGGGATTGAATTTTTAGAATCCCTGGTGGACAGACTGTCACTCATTTCTGGCAACGTCTATTCTTAGATGGGTTTTTTTTTCTGATGAATGTTTGTTTTCGATTGAAACCATACTTCGCTTTTACTAGCTGCCTAATTTTAGGTCATTCAGGTCACTGGTGCTAAGTAACTTAAGATTTAATCTCCTTCTCTTAGTATTGTTTGCTTCAGCGACGTCTGTCATCCTTTTTCGGATGAGTCACTAAGTGCTTCTAGATCGGTCACTGGACTGTGTGTCCATCAATGGCCTTTCATTATTTATTTTATCACAAGCATCTCTAGGTGCTCTATGATTGCTAGCAAATGTTTAAGCCAGACTCAGCTGCTTGCCTCTGAGGACAAAAGCTATTGGTGTTTCACTGGTGATACATGGCATTTCTCTATATCATGATCTGACTTTTTTAGGTGTTGGTTCCATGCAAAGGAAGTCTTTCAAGCACCAATCTTTCAACCTGCCAGTTTGAATCTTATGTTCTGAAGCCACTAGAAGAAAACTTTCAGACCTTAAATGGAAAGGTATTGCTGTTTTGATCTGACTGTGGGTTGGGGACACTCCAATAGATAATTCTCTGCAGCTGATGACCGATTGTGTGTACTGATGGTTACAGAAGAGCTGGCCAGTAGTCAGAGAAGATAAAACTGAGTGTGGTGCTTTTCTGAAGCTGCATTTAGGCCCCAATTCTAAGTTGTTCAGTTTCCCATCTACTAAAAGTGCTCCAAAATCTGAAAAGGGTTGCTTAGACCTTGGAAATTGCCTGAAACCTCTGGTAGCAGACTTGTAAAGAAAGCAAGTATAAGCAAGGTTTCACTTGCCATTGCAGGCTGGCAGAGTCTTTGTTTCAGTGTCTACACAGCATGAGAATGTGAAATCTCTTGAATCGGGGGTGTTCTTGTGGTGCCAACTTCTCTTCCTCTGCAATGCAGAAGCCAAAGAGTAACTCTCTTCTGGCAGAGTTTTACACTTGATCTGTTTCTCTTTTTTTGTTTCAGGAGATCTTTGTACAAGGAAACCTCATCATTTTAGGGACTGGTTTTAATTACCATCTTTCAGTGCCTGTTCTTTTTGAGGAAACATTTTACAATGAAAAAGAAGAAAGCTTTAGTGTATTGTGCATAGCTCATCCGTTGGAAAAACCAGAAAGCTCAAGTATGTATTGAAGCGTGAACTTGGTTGTTCTGTTTGCACAGTGAGCAGATTAGTGTGTTTGATATGTGTAATAAATCTCCTACTTTCTGAAAAGCATTGGCTTGGTTGAAGGCCCTTACCATTTGTTAATCTGTTGGGGTAGGAACTGGTTTGCTGCTGGAGAGAAATACTGAGTTGCTGCCTGGCAAGCTTAATTCTGCAGGGTTACATGCACCAGACTCGCACTACAAATCACCTGGAGAGCATGCAATCCAGCATGATTTTTTTTAGCAATGCTCACTATAACACTAACTGCTTAAAAAAGGGATTTAGGCTTACACATGACGTTTATCTAGAGATGCAAGGAGGATGTACAAACTGGCAAGGCGAGTTCTTTCATGCTTGTTTCACTAGAGGTTGTGTAGCACAGTTATGTGGTAGCTCTTCTGGGAAGGGGTTTGTCTCATGAAGTTGAATGTGTTAATTTTTGTCTTGATGCTGGAAGTGCCATTGATAAGGCTGGAACGTTATTTCCAAGGCTGCTATTAAAGCTGGGAATGTAACAGGATTTCCTTGTGAATTTGTATAACAATCTGTTTACTAATTGAAAGGAACAGAAGCTTCTTAAAACATGCTTTGTCTGGAATAAAAAGATTTCATCTTCCTAAATACTGAAGGCAATCTATTCGAAACAAAAGATGATCAAGTGAAGTAATAGTAGGGTAGCGTAAAAATAGTTCTGTAAGGGAAGCATGAAGGCTATTCTGAAAGAAACTGGCATATGTATAGGCTTAAACTCTATAAGTATTAATCTAAATGTAAAATTCTTCTTGTGCCATTCCAGTTTTTGGCCATTACTTTATGTAGTCACATAGCAGCCGTTCAGAAGTGAGGTAACTTGTAATTTCAGAAGTAATTTGAAATGAATGAGATGGAAGCCTGTTATTAACTGCGTGCCTTTGACTGCAAGTGAAAGACTTGCCTAGGAAAAAAGAGATTTGGAAAAGCAATAGGAATTTCAATTAAAGGATCCAGTTGCCTTAGTCAGAAAAGGTAGATTTGGCTTAATGTTTACATTAAGTAACTTTGCTCTTCCATTCAGAGAAAGTGCATCTAGATAAAGAATAGCTTATGTTCAAACCTAAGATGGGATTTTTACAGCTCACTTGGCACACGCTTGCTGCGTGGGCCTTCAGTCAGTTCCGTAATGTGCTTTTCATCTACTTTCAAACTTAACTTGCACTCAGATTGAGTTGCATCTGTGCCAATAAATTACCCTAGGGTAAAAAAGTGTGTGAAATCAGTTTTAGCTATTCCAAATAAATACTTGACATAAAAGGCAAGAGGCCCTACTTTAAATGAGATGCATTAAATTCTTCTAATTAAAAGCAATTCCTTCAGTTAAAGGTATAGTAAGCTGAATTTGTGTTTCACTGCACACAAGTTTGCTATGTGTGTAGGGATGAAAAGCACTTTACCATGCGCGCACACACACTCTCTAAACCTATGTTAACTCTGCTTTCTTTTCAGGTGAATCTGCAGCTTCATCCAACTCCTATTCTCTTAAAAACTTTGAAGATGTTAGAGAATTCTTGGGAAGGCACTGTGAGAGATTTGATAAATACATAAGTTCTTTCTACAGAACCTTTAAAGAACATGAAAGGAAAAGCCTCCGCCACTACATAGTCAGTACAATCCTTGGTGTTTAATTTACTAAATACGGTTAACTTCACTGCTTTTGATATCTTTGTCCTGTTGAGCTGTTCTGTGTCAGAGCAGCCTAGAGTTGAGGAAGGTGGGAAGGGAGAAAGTAGATTTCTTCATTATGAATTGTCACATCTTATATATTAAGTAAAGGCATGTTTTCTAGCTGAAGGTCTCGCCACAGCACACACTTTTAAGAAGGAAGACTCCTTCTCTTTGCTCATTTATGCTTTGTTGCCTCATGTCAGATTAACCTGAATCTGAATGCTTTTTTCCTTTTCTCCCCCCAGGATTCTGTCAATGCGCTTTATACCAAATGTCTCCAGCACCTTTTGAGAGATTCGCACTTGGTAAACTCTCACTCCACTAAATACACAGTACATAATGTTACTGAAGCAATAAACCATCTGACTGTCTCTTGCTGTTTGGCTTTCCTTTTCTAGAGGATGCTTGCAAAGCAAGAAGAGCAGATGAATGTGATTAAACAAGCAGTTGAAGTAAGCATCTGAAATGAAGGAAAATAATTAAGCTATTTTTAACTCTCCCTTTCATGCCTAAATATTGTTTTTTTTCCTACAGATGTACATACACCACGCTATTTATGATCTGGTCTTTAAATATGTGGGGACTATTGAGGCAAGTGAGGTAAGTTTTTCTGATTTCTAAAGATTAGTTACATTAATCTAATGCATTTTAAAAAAAACCTGTTGCCTTTCTATTGGTTAGGATGCTGCTTTTAATAAAATCACGAGAAGCCTTCAAGACCTGCAACAAAAAGACATTGGAGTGAAGCCTGAGTTCAGGTGAGAGAGAGATGGTTGTGGACACTTTGAGTTGCCAAGATCCTGTCTTAAATAGGTCTCAGGCCAGCCAGAAAGTGTTGTCCTTCAGCCAACAGCAAGTTTTTATTTATCCTTCATTCCTTTGAGATGGAAAATTAAAGCTTTGCAAGTGCTATTTTAGGGCAGTCTTTGCATTGATCATTACCTCCTTTGCTTTTATATTCTTGAGCTCCCCTCTCCACCTACAGGGTATGGAGATGAAAACGTACTTGCACTAGAGATGGAAGTATTTAATACCAATCTTCAGCTCTCAATGAGTTAAAATGTGGGGTTTGGGCATCCTGCACAGGAACTCTGTGTGCCAACCATCTCTTTCAAATTATTTTGTAGTTTTAATATACCACGCGCAAAGCGAGAACTGGGTCAGCTGAACAAGTGTACTTCCCCTCAACAGAAGCTACTTTGTCTACGAAAAGTGGTACAAATCATTATGCAGTCTCCTAGCCAAAGAGGTCAGTAATTTAGTGAACTAATAATTTGATTTTAAATTCTTTTCTTAACTAGTACACAGGAGCCTCTTCTATTGAAGCAGCTGTTTATATGCAGCTCTTGTGCATTAAGCAGTTAGGCTGGGATCTGACTTGCAGGTCTCTGAAATGGAGGCAAGAGAGACTGCAGCAGTTTCTTGTGGGGTGAGGTTAGGGTATTTGGTTAGCTTGTGTGTGTTCTAGCTAGAGCATGTGAGAAGACTGCATGTGAAAAAGAATGCAAAAAAGAATTCTGATGCAAAAGAATTGAGTGATCCATTTCAGACTCTGAGGATTGGTGCTAGATCATTCTTGGCTGTCCATGCTCCTTGATAATCTTGAGATCAGTACTCAGAGATGCCTGTTTTGCAAAATGCAGTATTGGTGGGGGGAAAAGCCTTGTATATGCTGCACTTTGAGTGCTACCATGGACTACAGAAATGGTCCTGTGATGGGAGAGCATGGATCTCTTAACCTGATACTCATTTTATCTAGCTTTGTTTTTTGGCTCCTGACAACCTGTTTTAGAGGGAGATGGAGAACATTTGAAAGGCTGCCTTGGTTACTCAATGCATTTTTTTCTTCTTGTAGAGCTGGCTTAGGTGCTTAGTCTTGGGAGGTGGAAGCCCCTTTATGGGTCTTGCTTTTGATTTGAAGCATGACATGACTTAACATCAGATGTAAATTCCTTTTTTTTTTAGTTAATGTGGAAACCATGTGTGCGGATGATCTTCTCTCTGTTTTGCTGTATCTACTTGTGAAAACCGAAATCCCAAACTGGTATGTAACTGTTTTAGCTCTACAGAGCTCCTCTGTATGATCTCATAAGTAATCCTGCTGCAGGGGCAAGCGTTCCTGAACGTGTAGTGATAGAAGGTGCTGGTGTGATGCAGAAAACTACTTTTAGTTGGACAGACACTGAAGATGTCTTACAGGTGGGACCAAATTAAGTACTGATGAGGAATTGAAGTGCTGTCTTTTGACATTTTGATTCCTAGCCTAGAAAAAAGGTGTAACATGGGGCCATCTCTGTACCAAATCAATACAGACTGCTCCTTCCTTCTCTGTGTTTGCAGCTTGTGAAAGCATTATGCAGCTTCTACTGGTTTAGTACGTTTCACACAGAAAATAATTTGAATGCTTAATTGCTTGCTACTAGACTGTACCATTGTTTGGCTTTACTATTAGTTAAAGTATATCTACACCTTCTGCCTGTACCTGAACTGAATTTGATTATTGGTGAATCCCATGAGATTAGCATTTTTTCTTTAATTTGCAGCTATCACTTCACACTTGTGCTTGAAAAGCTAATGTGTTTTAAACAGGTGAAACAATCTCCTGCTGCTGTTCTTATCCTGTTCTTAGTATTCCTTGTAACCAATTAATTACTTCTCATCAAATAGATAAGAAGTTGAGTTATGACCTATCCACAAAGCTCAGAACAGTCGCAGTATTACTAGCCTAACAGTGTTCCTAGAAGCTTTTACTTAAGCCACCCCGTTGTCTGCCTGGATTGCCTAAACTGAGCTGCGTACTAAGATGTTGTGCTAGTGTCACCTTATTTTCAATGGTTCATGGCTTTAACTTTTTATTTCAGGATGGCCAACTTGAGTTACATCAAGAACTTCAGACTTTGCAGTTCAGTGAAGGATGAACTGGGATTCTGTCTGACCTCGGTTGAGGCTGCGATAGAGTACATACGGCAAGGCAACCTGTCTGACAGATCGACAGTAAGCTGCTCTTAGAGTCTGTCCAGTGTGTATTTGCTCAACTTGTAGGGCTGTACCGCTAGGGGAGTAAATCCAGCAAATCCAGTCCAAACCTTACCATAAAGAGTTCCTTTTTTGCACTTATATGGGTTGAGGTCGCTATACCTGAAACAAATGCTAAAAGGATCTAAATGGTTACTGTGAGGACCTAACCCTGTACCAATACTTGCTCACTCTGTACTCAAGGATTATAGAGTGAATGAGTATTACTACAGGAAATAGTTAAATGTCGAGTCTAACGTCCATCTGGTCAGAGGAAAAATGACAGCACTATTTTCAGCATCTGAGTTTTCAGCAAGTTTAATATCCCCTGTTTGTACACTATCATGGCTGTGAAAGCAATGCAGTACTTGAGGGTAGGCATAGCTTTAAACAGGTTTTTTTGTTGATAACTATAAAACTGGAGATTGCAGTGTAATTCAGAATTATTCTGTAAATCTTCATATGCTAAGAACAACATGTTTGTGATGCACTTCACTTGCGTGGCACCAAGGTGATAATCTAGTGGGAGTGCAGAACTTTGCTAAGGTTGTGTTTGAAGGTTGAATTCAGCTCTCTGGTTCCCTAACCTACCAGGGACAGGATGTTTGTGAATGCATGAGTTATTTCCAACTCGGCAACCAGACCTTCTGTCAGTCAGATGAAATCCCTGCAGGCCAACTGGGGATATCATTGATGTGACTTTAGAAACTTCTAAACTTTGTAGTTTATTTCTTAAAGGAATGCAGTCCTGTTGCTCCTGAAAAACTTTCTACTGTTGCAAAATTAGGTTTTCCTGGTCTGATGTGGAAATCAAAAGGAGTGAACTTGGAACCAGAGTGAATTCAACGTGTGTCAGTCTGCCCAACTGCAAGGCACTGGAATCTAACTGCAGGGGCCAGAATAATGGCCCAGTGTGCAGGGCTTGGGATGGGACGACCTGGGGCACAGGCTTAAAGAAGAAGTACTCGAAGTAATATTTTAGTCTTTTGGTAGTTCTGGGGTTTTTTCCTGTACTTTTTCTGTGAACCTGTCATGTGTAGGCTTGTTTTGTACACAAAAAAGCACTCTTTCTCTTTGTGTGAGGAGGCTGGTGTCTGTAATGCTGTATGGAATTATTTAAGGAAAAAAAAATAAATTAAAAAAGTTAATTTAAAAGGAAAACAACTTGCCAAACACTTATGCTTCTTGCATTTACTTTGCATGTCTTACATTTACTTTACTCAGTCTACAACTAGTGATGCTGGTGCTCTGGATGGAGAACTGGAATCAAAGTAATGTCTTCCACAATGCCAGCAAGCTGAGAAAAAGAACATAATGCTCTTAAATTTCTAGAATAAACTTATTTATTGTTTAATGCCAGCTAAGGATGGCGATTTTTAACACTGGTAATCACTTAAGGTCAATAAGTGCTGTGCCATTACCATACTCTATTTCTTTGGGAGGTGTCTGTCTTGAAAAATGAACTGCATCTTTGAGAAGTCTAAATGAGGGCAGTCTCTCAGTGCTGATGTTGGTGTCTGCACTGCTGTAAGAGCAAGCACTGAGTGTCTGTCCGTTCCACAGCTGGATCAGCCCCAGGCCTAGAGTGCTGGCTTTGAGCTCCCTCCCTTCAGTGTTTGCGCAACAGGCTCTTGGCTACATTGCCTTCCCTAGGAGCCAAGGAGGCTTGATGGCAGCATCCTCAGCGGAGATGGAAAATAGCAAAACAGCAGAACCTGGCAGACAAAGAAAACGATACAGTTGAAAAGGAAAGAGCTAGACCTACCCTTTCCTATCATAGGGGAAGGGAGAAGGTGGCATACAAGGAAGAGGAGGAAGCTGGATAGCAAATAGCCACTTCCCAGGAAATGAAAAAGGGCAGCAAGGAGGTGGAGGAACATAGTAGGGACTCCAGGTAGCATTGTTCTCCCTTCACCAACCTTCCACTTGACGTATTCCCTTTGTTCTTTGAACAGAAAGCTCTTGTCCTCTAGCAAAGCAGCAGCAGTGGCTGTCAAAGTGATGCCCCATGGTTTCCTTTTCCAGATGGTGCTGGAAGGGGTTGTAGGATTTGAGTGAGCAGGAACATTGCTCTGCCCTGGGGCTTCATTACAGCCCCTCATGTGACTACACTTAATTTTATAGCTGGCTTCAGATGGAACTTCTGGCAGCTCAGTAAAGCTGTTGTCTGATCCATCGTGAGGCAACTACATAAAGGAAGCTCAGTAGGGAACTAATGTGCCCTGTAGGATAACAGGTGTGTTATTGCCCTCCTGTCAGTAAGAAAACTGCCCTTGGGAAGCACCTGCCCCATCCTCACCTGAGGTCACAGGAGTCTTGGGGAGGCATTTAACTTCTGGGAAGGAGAGGAGTGTGTAACTGATAGCACAAAAGATTGATTCTGTCCTGTTTCCTGGGAGTTGTCAACCTTATTTAATTAGAATTCCAGTTAATAAGTATTGGGCTTCAGCTATGTGCAGTTAATGTGCAGTAAGCCCCTCTAAGAGTTGGGGGGAGTTGGAGCCAGCTACGAGGGACTAGGCAGCAGCGGGGAGAGAGCCGGAGGAAGTGCAGGTGGGGGAAGCCAGGAAAGGAGGGTGAACGCAAGCTGAGGTGAATGAAGTGTTTGAGGGTGAGGGGAGAGACACTCTCCCTGAGTCATCAGTTGTGATCTGTGAAAGCCACCTTGGGCAGGCCCCACCCTCACAGGAACAAACGCTTCATTGCCCTGGTGTAGAGAGGAGTGTTAGATAAAAAGTTCATTAACGTTTGGGTGTGTATTTTATAGACCTTACAGATTTAAAACACCCGAGAGTCCCACTCAATGCAGTCTATTTTGATTTTTAAATTGCTGCAGTGCAAATACAGCTCGTGCAAGCGAGTTCTGTCTTTGAAGGCCCAGACCTGCTTGATACTTCAACCAATACCTGATTCTCCTGCCATTCTGCATTTTCCTGTTGAAGATGTGTGGTTTCCCCCAGGATGAACTCTTCTTATTCCTGATTTATGTAAGAATAAGGTGATACCTCTGCATAAGGATTGCTGTCTCAAGCAATTCTGAAACCATTATTGTACTGAGGGAACACTTCTCTTGTGAAACGTGCTGTGCAAGGAACAGGACTGAAACTATACTATAGGAAACCACTTAGGGAAGTTATTCCTGGTCACCCTGAAATATCTATCCAAGGAGACTGTTGTTATGTGCCCTGTAATTCTGATGAGACATGCTAGAGTATCTTTAGGTGAAGTACTTGGGCTTGAAAAAATTGGTGAGGCTTTGTCATCCTCATGTATCTCAATACAAACAACTTACTTTGAAGTCCAGATCTGAGATAGATCATCTGTCCCTAGACCTCACAAAGGTGATTTTAGTTATATTATCTGCTATACAGTGATGTGCATCTACTTATTATTTCTTTGAAGAGCAGGTCTGCAGGCTTTTAAGTTTTGGAATCCTGAATTGAAACTGTTTTAGGTTTTCCAGGCATTTGAGAATTCTCTTGTGGTAAATCATAGAATCATTATGGTTGGAAAAGACCTCTAAGATCATCAAGCCCAACACAACACCACCCTGCCTCCTAAACCATGTCCACACCTACATGTTTGTTGAACACATCCAGGGATGGTGACCCCCCCCCCCCACTGCCCTGAGCGGCCTGTTCCAAAGCTTCACCACTCTTTCAGTAAAGAAATTTTTCCTAATATCCAGTCTAAACCTCCCCTGGTGCAACTTGAGGCCTTATAAATACAGCGTTTATTTTTTTAAAAAGTTAATTCCACTGTTAAGATAGTTTACTTTTGCCTGTAAATGAGTGTATAGATAATCAATCTATGGTTTGTTTTCAGGAATCTGAGAGCTTGTGTGACAAGCTGCTGTTAAGAGAGAGGATGAACTTGCTGTCCCAGATGTCCGTCACTCCGATAGATTGCTTATTTAAGGTTAATAACTTTTATGGCAGAATATGTGTGTACTTGGGTATTGCGTGTTTCTATCCCTCCCTTCCTGCCATTTTCTGAAACGCAGTGTTAATTACATCAGCTCTGCAAAATGTGCTGTAGGAGGTGCTGGAAGTGTGTTTGGAATCTAGCGCATTTCTGTGCCAAAACATCACCCAGTTAATGTAATCTCGTGGATTTCAGCACATGTTGTAAGAAACGTGGAACCAAATGTGCACAATGCCCAGATGGGATTTTGCTCTCTCGTTGTCTCTCACAGCTTTTAATGCTTAAAATTTAAGGAGTTTTCTGAAATAACTTAACTGGGGTCACCTGACAGCTACTTTGTATCGTGTCTTAATCCAATAGTGCCATTCTAAAAGAATTTTGCCTCTACAAGGAGACAAAGCAGAGCTTCTAATTATACGTGTTCACAGCTTATGGCTGGAGACTCAGTAATTTACAGAGATGCTTTTGCACAGAAGGAGCTCAATTTCGTGACTGAGTATAAAGAGAACAATAGGAATTGTTTTAATTTTTTATAGCGAGTGAAGTAAGCCAAGAACAGTTCCTTTTAATGCTGAATGCCCATTAGGGGCGTTTGAGCTGTGACATTGTTCGTTTCTCCTTTCTAATGCTTGAACGTGTCTTGTATAATGGGTTCCTTTCATTTTGGGCTTCAATATATTACTCTATTTTTTTGTGGTGTTGTTTTTTTTTTTTTTTTTCTTAAAATGAGGCTTTTCTATGTTGGTTCCTCATTCTCTCTCTTCCCTGGGCTTTCTTAGCATATTGCTTCAGGTAATCAGGAGGAAGTGGAGCGATTGCTAAGCCAAGGTGACAGTGATAAGGACACTGTACAGAAAATGTGTCACCCGCTCTGTTACTGTGACAGATGTGAGAAGCTGGTTTCTGGGTAAGCACTTTCCATCTTTGCAAAGACTCAAAAAGCTACATAAAAGTCTTCATCTAAGATTTCCTTTAGAAAGGATGCTACTTTTGCTTATAGAGGAGTTGGTAGCACATCAGGATGTAGTAGAGAGTGTTTGTGTGGTTTGAAAAAGAAAGAAATGTTAGGAGAATGCTGAGTGCCTTGGAAGCAGCCAGTTCTGTGGTGGAGGCTGCGTGTCCTTTGGTAAATGCGATGTGAAATGTTTCCTCTCTTGAACCTGACTTACACATCTGGGACAAAACCACATCTCTTCACGAAGTGTCAGACACTATAGAATAATTTGTCAGTGTGAAAGGATAAAGGCTAACAAGTTCCAAAATCAGTTTTTTGTCATCCAGGGCAATTTTTGTCTTTCCTTCTCGCCGCTGCTGTGCAAGTAACTGAGCTGCTTTTTAACCTTTGTGTTTTAAAGGAAACTGAATGATCCTTCCATTGTCACTCCGTTGTCCCGAGATGACCGGGGCTACACCCCGCTTCATATAGCTGCTATTTGCGGTGAGTACTGATTTTCTCCACTAGTGTTTTCTGTCTTTAGCTTAGCATGTTTCCCTGCTTTGCCTTAAAGAGTGAATTTTGCATTAAATCTTTTCTGCTGTGGAAGCTGGTGTCTTGGCCCAGGCTGATGTTATTGTGCATCCTTTTAAGCTCAATTTCTTTGTTTGCTGGCCATTTCCTTTTGCCTTAGTGGTTACCCCTGTAGTTCTTTCTCCAGCTGTGAAAAAAGTAAATGTGCCATCAGAAACCAGTCTTGTTCTAGAGAACCGACAGGTTGAGAAGTTAGTCTTTTCTCTCTCCTGCAGCTGTGCATGGTAGAGCTGTACCGGCTCCTGTCCTGTGATGTTCGTTATGTCACTGGTCTTACATTTATTTCTTAGTGAGATCTTTTTTTTATGAATAATTTCCTTTTTTTTAATCATTATCCCAGTAGGAGGGTGCTTAGTGTGATGTCTATTTTCTATTCTTTTTTTACTCATAAGATACAAGCAGACCTCGCTTTTTAGCTGGGGATTCTTTTATAGAGTTTTAACCTTGAATAATCTGCAACACAAAAACCAAATATCAACAAAGTGAATACAATTTATAGAAACACAGTGTGCAGAAATGCAGGATATCTTGGTTTATCGTTGATGTTTGAATTTGAAAAATAGCCATTTTCTTGTGCAAAGTTTAATTCCTTCTTTTAATATGTGTGTATTTTCAAGGACAAACGTTGTTAGTGGATTTGCTAGTAGCCAAAGGAGCCGTTGTCAATGCCACAGATTACCACGGTTCAGCTCCTCTGCACCTTGCCTGCCAGAAGGGATATCAGAATGTTACAGTAAGCACCAAAAGACTTCATCAGAAATAAAAAGAAATACTTAACCTAAATAATAGATATATGACCCGTACTAAGCTGTCCTATTGTTACTGTCAGTTAGATCTTTGGAGAAGCTTTTCCCTGAACTCTGCATGCTCTCAGAATTGAGGATCTTTTATCTTGGTAGTTCAAATGATATTTCGTTTTTTCCTGTACTGCGAGGTTTTCAGCCATTTGTGATAACCAAGCAATTGTCAGCTTGCCTGATACTCACCCGCTGTATTAATACAGGTCTAATGCATAGTACGGATGGAGAGCTGTTAACATCTCTGCTCTTAAGATAGAAGAGCCCTTGCAGTCTCTGGAATTCATTAAATGGCTTCACATTGTGTTTTTGATAGTGTGTGCAACTATGTTAATTATTGTGTGCTCAGATTTTATATAGATGAGATTCTCTAGTTAGCATTGTTGAAATCGAGCTGTATCTTCACTTACATAGAGCTAATGTGTGTTGCAGTGTTCGCTGCAGCAGATGATTCATTTTGTCAATGACAACTCTGAATATGGAAGAAGCAGCTTTTATTTGGTTCTTAAGGTAGGGCCAGTGCTGTGGGGTCTGATAGGAGAGACTTAGCTCATTTTTCACAAAGTGCTTTGTCATACTGGAATCCACAGAGTAACAGTTGTTTGTCCATTAATTTTTTAGTTACTTAAATGTCTACCTTTATTTTTCTTTCAAGCTTCTCTTATTGCACTATAAGGCGAGTTCTGATATTCAGGACAATAATGGAAATACTCCGCTTCATTTAGCCTGCACTTATGGCCACGAGGATGTAAGTGATTGTTTTGTAACAAACTAAATGGATGCTCTAATGGAATGGGGTTAAACTGGGATGTGAATATGTACTAAACTGACATATTTTTTAATGTAAAGAGAGAAGCTTTGGAGGCCAACTATTTAACGCTGTAAATTACGGCTTTATTCAGTAGTTCATAGCATTGACATTAAAGATAGTATCATTGTGCAAATTTAGTTGAGTTATTTAACTCCTTGTTTAATGAACCGTAAAAGCCTGCCCTTTAGGCAAGGGATTAGATGAGCAGCAATGAAAAAAGCCCTTTTACTATTGTACGTGTTCCATGAATTGGGAGACTATGATTTATTGATAGCTTTCCTTCTCTTTCCAGTGCGTCAAAGCTTTAGTCTACTACGATGTGCATTCCTGTAGACTGGATATTGGTAATGAAAAGGGAGACACTCCTCTCCACATTGCTGCTCGCTGGGGCTATCAAGGGATCATAGAAGTGCTTTTGCAAAATGGAGCAAATCCAGAAATCCAAAACCGGATGAAAGAGACTTCCCTACAATGTGCACTGAATTCCAAGGTATTCCTTGTTACCTTCCAGCCTGATTTCTTTCTTTTGTGGTTCCACGGAGCTGTAGGTGCTCACCTGCCAATAGGATTTTGAGGTCTGGTACTTTTAAAGTGGAAGTGCGTGTTTGCCTTTAAGGAAGAAGGGTCATGTTTGAGCTCAAACAGCATGAAAACAGTCTGTAGTGTAGAACATAAACTTGTAAATGGGTACTTTTAATCTGCTCCGTCATAATCTGTTACTAATATTAGTTTGTCAGCCAATTTGTGTTTCAGTCCGAGGATTCCCCTTTAAGTGGAGTTACACTGATTCTCTTTATTAATATTTTAATGCAGATTTTGTCGCTGATGGAATTGAACTATCTAACGTTCGAAAGAGGACAGAGCGCTTCTGAGGTAATGACCCAGGCAAATTGCTAAGCTTTTTATGCCTGTTTTTTTTTTACTTGCTTTGCCTGATCTGTAACTTTTTCCTCTTTTTGTTGGGCTTTTTTTCCCACTTTAAGTCCCCACTTAGATCTCCTCAGCGCTCGGCAGAAACTTTCAGCAGAGGATCGTCTGTCTCGAGCCTCTCATCAGCGTCGACTGACATAAGGCAAGAAGAAGTAAAAAACAGCAGCAAAGAGGTAAGACTGAGCTATGAGTTTTTTGACGTTAAGCAAAGTGAAGGGAACTAGAAGACTGATGTTTTCCAGCACTGTTTTTAAGTACTTCTTCAGGAATATTACACCCTCAGGTGCTTGTCTTTCAGGATCTAAATGCTTATTTTTGTATGATATCAACTGCTCTGCTGGTTATTTCTGGGGGAAATTGTAAGCATATTTGGAGTGGTTGTTCAGATTTACTGCAGATAACTACATGATTTGAGAATGTATTGAGGTTTACAAAATTATAGTGGCATTCAGTGCCCCGAGGACTTTGCTGTCCTGGCAAGGAATGAAATGTAGAGCTTACAAAGTCTGTCAGGGAAGAGAGACTGGTACAGGCACACTGGTAAACAGCTTAATGAACTAGAATGTTAAGACAAGCTTTCAAAATAGTCATAGGAAATCAGTTTTGTGGCACTTGAAGAAGTACGCGCCCTGGACTGAATATGTTGCACATACGTGTGTGCTGATTTTGCTCTGTCCACACTAAGATGCTGTCCTCCTAATTTTTTCACGTCAGATCCATGCGTTCCATTTATCCACTCCTGTGACTGGGATATCACCACTCCTTCCAATGCTTCTCTCTCTGTTTTTTCCCCCAGTCCTTCTGTTTGATATATTTCCAAATTAACATCTTTAATGTTTTTGTTTCTCTCCATATCATTAAAATTCTTCCTTTCCCTGCTGTTAAAAACTTCTTCTCTTGCCAAAAGTTGTTGTTTTCTGCAAATGTTCAAGAAGCTCAAAGATGTAAAGTTTGCCTGGACGATATTACCTCACACTCCATTATCGATGACTCTATGACAGCCTCAGTGGAGGAGTGTCCCTCCCTGTTTGTACACTTTAAGTGAGGTCTAACGTACATAAAAGTTCACCTCATAGATTGGGGATTTATTTTTCCTTAAAGGAACAAATTTATCGCACCCAAGAGCTAAGTCTGTAGTTCAAACCAGGGAAAAAGATTATGAGGAGCTTACCTCAGATTCCTGGGGTTAATGACCTTCTCCCGTAATCCAGCTTTAGTGCACTCCTGTTTGCCAAGTTTCACATGGGCTCGCTGCTCTTATTCTTCCTCAACAAAGAGGCTGGGGCCTAATCCTGAGCACTCCATGAAGGGAATGGTGCTGGGAGTAATGGGTCACTTTTGCAGACTTCAAGGCTTAGGCCATGGATTGAGGGGGTGCAGTTAGTTCTTTATTAATCAATGCTGGGGAATTAAACTCTCCCCTTAAATGAGATGGTTACAGTGTATGCCTTGTGAGGGGCTTCTTTGCAACTTAGGAAGGAGCCGGGCGTGTAAATGTGGAACTTCCCCTGCTGGAGCTAACAACTCCTTGCATGGTTTCTGTTCATGGAAAAATTGAGCGTAAGGAAGGAAAGGAAGGTGCTTCTGTTTTGTGGAGGAGTGAGAAAGCAAGCTGGAAAGATGGGGAAATGCCTGTAGCAGACGTTTTGCCCTAAGTACTCTTAATAAATTATCTATCGACTGCATAACAGATGCTGTTTGCATCTCCACTGTGAGGGCCTGTGGCAGGTTTTAGGGATGTGGGGAAGTTGTTAGTTTTGGAAGGAGGTTATCAGAACTTGTGGGTCACTTGTTGTTACTCTTTGGCATCTTTGTGTGATAAGACTGGCTCCTGAAAGTCATCAAGACCTTTACATTCCCCAGTGACATTATTCTGTGTGATTAGGGAAAATTTATGGGAGGCATGGGTCTCTCTAGTGTATACAGTCCAGTTTAGGTGTGTGTAGGCACTGGGGTTCGGCTCACCCAGTTTAAGGTGGCTGAAAGACAGTTGTCTGAACTTTAGACGCCTGTTTTCCCTCCTTAGGCAGTGGAGAGAAATCGATCCCTCCAGAGAGGAGTTAATCTTAACATGCTTAGCGTGACCTGAGTTGTACTCGCGTGTCGTTTGCTGACTCTGTTTTGTTCTGTAGTTACTGGAGAGGGAGTTCAAAGCCTTGGCTTAGATTTTGACAGCTAACTTTCAGACTTTCAAAGTTAGCCAAGAGGAATCCTGCATGAGTGCCTGAAGCATGGCTTCAGGAGCTTCAGCTTCTGTTAGAAAGGTAGGAATAAAGCTTAGCGGTTTTCCTGACAAGATGTGAAACAGGATGGAGTGATTGAATCCAGCCTCTGCTCTGTCACCTGCAGATGTCTCCTGTTCTGCTAAAACCCTGAAGAAAGAGATCTCACACCAATAAAACACAACTTCCTTTTAGTCTCATTCTTCCTTCTTTGCTGTACCAAACATTGCTGTCAAAGATAAAATGTGACGGTCACTGTTACTCCCTGACATTTTCAGCTTACAGGGTGTTTCTTAACACTGAAACAGCTTTGTTTACACAGCAGCATCCTTGGTGATGATGGCTCAGTGCTAGGGTGATCTGCTGTAATGCTGGAACAGACTTTCCCAAAGCTTATTAAATGATTCTTCAATCTGCAGAGGCCGGATGAGTTGCCTGCTGTTGGTACTAAGGGAGTCTCCTTGCCCTCTCGCGGGCACCTATCCCGTTTCTTTCACGTCTCAGCTCCTTTGTGTGAGAGTAGAGATGCAGAGGAGAAGCAGGGAGATGTGTACTCCCAAAAACTAGGAAGGATCGGGGAATGGCATCAGTGCACTGCAGAGAGCCTTCCTTCTTCTCCTGCCCTGCAGAGCTCATGAACAGGACAACACCTGCACCAAGCAGTTGTGGTCAGGCCTGTGCTTCTGTTAACAGCCACGTGAGCTTCGGGGGTTAGTGAAGGACACAGGATTTTCAGCTTAATCCCAATACTAACAAAGCAAATAAATGGTTTTCTTCATCCATAGGTGGAAAAACTCCTACGAGCAGTTGCTGATGGGGATCTGGAAATGGTGAGTCTTGGCATGGCTACTGAGCATTACTGAATTCCAGTTTATTTGTAAGTAATATTAAGTGAAGAATGCTTTGGGTAATGCCTTCTTTCAGCAACACCTAATCACATTCAGCTCATTTTGTACAAAGAATATTCACTCTAATGTCCCCAGATTATCTTACCTGCAGTGCCTTGAAGGCCATTGTTTTGGCATTTCCGTGACCTCTCACACTAAAGAAATCACTTTACACTGAGTAATTCCTTTATGAAGGGCTGTCATTTAAAAATGTGGGCATAGTCACCCTGGGGGATGCAAAGAACTTGGGAAGAACATTCAGGACAGATGTGCTGAAAAGAAATATTGTGGGAAAGAGCAAATTATTTGCTTGCAGGTGCTCAAATGCATTATTGGATGGGGTATGTGGTACATTACAGAGCTGTAAAAAGATGTGTACAGTGAGGTCACAGGAGTGCAGTCAGCACAAAACAACAAAAAAGGCAAACCAGATGAGTTTTCAGGTCAACCTGATTTTTGACAGCAAACCCAGCAGTCAACTGGGCTAAAGTGATTTGGAGGGTTTGAGACTGGGTGAACACTGCAGTCTTGATTAGGCAGCAAGAAGTCATGCATGATTTACTTCACTGCTGTTCTTGGTGGACGTTGTAGCTGCTTTGTCAACAAGAACATTTGATTTTTCAATTTGGCCGGTGGCAGCTGGTGCCAGGAGGTGGCTGGAGAGCCTCCCAGAAAATCACAAGTGTGTGTGTATGTGTTTGTGTGCGTGTGTGAAATGTTACCTATGCACATTTATTGGGACATGGAGACTTTGGACTCTATAAAGGAGGACTTGCTTTTCATGCCAGGTACGTTATCTCTTGGAATGGGTGGAAGAAGACTTGGAAGATGAGGACAGTGCAGTCAGTCCATCAAAACCAGAGTTCTGCCATCCGTTATGCCAGTGCTCAAAGTGTGGGCCAGTACAAAAGGTTGGAATACTCAGTCTGCAAAAAGAATAATTTCTATTTTTGTAATATAACGTTTAGCTCTAGGGAAGTCACGTTCATATTGTTCTATATCTCTGTCTAAGAAGCAATGAAAAATATACAGAGTTCATCTGATGTCATGGAATTCTTCTCTTTTTAATTGAACTGTAGAAAAATTTGGGTACAGGAGCAGTTTAAAGACTTGCTCAGTATCTAGTGGAGTGAAAGCACTTTGCAGTTTGCTTTTAGAGTACGTGGACTGCTGTCAGTGCAGTTTGGACAGCATTGAATAAATGGGAAAAATCTTTTCCTAAGCCTCAGTTTGCCTGGGTTCTCCTTTATAGTTTACATTGCTAACTGTCACGGAGCACCTCCTTATCTCTTAGTAATCAGTTTAGCAAGGAATGCCTGCTAATCCTAATCAATGTCATGCGGAGATTATATATAATTGCAAAGGCTTGCTTTCTCCTTATTTCTCATGGACTATTGAAGAGAGCAAGGCTTTATAATGCACTTTATAAAGAAAAATAAATAAGGAATGGTCCCAGCTTCTTTGAAATAGAAACCCAGTTAGTTGCCTTTCAAGAAGAGAGTGTATGCCTATGTCTGAAGGTGTAGATGACTGGATAAATCATTGCAAAATGAACAAAGCATAAATCCTCAGTGTATTGGATGTTTTAAAGTGTCGGTGTCCATATCACTGAACTGAGAAAATGGAAATGGTTCCTCCGATAACGCAGGTCTGTGCACCCTCAGTACAGAAATCAAGTGCTAAAGGTACCAGAGCCTGAGGCCATAAAGTTTGATTCAGCTGCTTTTTGGCCAACAGAAAGCAGCGTGGTCAATTCTATAGTTTTGTTGTGTATTCCTCTCGACAGAAATTTGCACGGGTCTCTGCTAATGGGCTTGGAGTAAACGTTTCGAACCAGGATGGTGTGACCCCGCTGCACATGGCCGCGCTGCACGGACACTCCGAGCTGGTCTCGCTCCTGCTGAGACACGGAGCCAGTGTCAGCGCCAGGAACGCGAAGCAGGCAGTTCCTCTTCATCTCGCCTGCCAGAAGGGTCACTTCCAGGTAACGGAGCCTCTTCACAGTGCGCTGGGAAGCTATTCAATGCTTAACCACCAGCAGAAAGCTGCTTTTTGAAACTATTGACAAGACCAAATCAGTACCAGTGAAAATTAGCCTGTTGGTTCTGTTTTCTCCTTCAGTGTCTAGAATCTCCAGATGGAAAATAAATGTTTAAAATAAAAAGGGGGTGGGGGGCTTTCTCTACATGATTATTCTGAGCTGGTGTCCTAAATTCAAGAGTTGTTACCTCTTCCAATAGGTGGTGAAGTGTCTGATGGATTACAGTGCTAAACAAAATAAAAAGGATATATACGGAAACACTCCTTTAATCTATGCGTGCTTGAATGGCCATTATGAGACCACTGCCTTGTTGTTACAGGTGAGGTCACTGCAAACAGGATGATTGGGATAGTATTTCTTACGTGGTTCTTGTGCTTACCCAGCACTCGTGATCAGTGGCTTTAGTTACTAATTTCTCTGTCAAAACTGCTTGGGTTAAAAATAAGAATATTTGCTGCCTCGCTCCTTTCAGTCCATTCCCTTCATGCTTTTTTGTTAGATAAATGTAGCTTTTCTGTTGTGCAGTGAGGTGGTTTTATGGAACTGCTCTGTGGCAGGTGTTGGATTTTCTTGCTTTTGGTTCTTCGTGCAGGAGTTTTGGTGGGTTTTGCAATCTCTTTTTTTTTTTTTAAGTATCCCTTAAACTTGGAATCTGTAGTAGAAGCGTGCAAAATGAAATGAGTCGATCCAGGAAATTGTGGCTGTGAGAGAGGAGGAAATAATATGATCGGGTAGCTTCTTGTTGAAGTGGCCATGGCTGCTGTAAGCCGCCCGCGATCGGATGCAGCCACGAGGCCTCTTGCACTGTTCTCGTTCAGCCGTTGGCAAGAAAAGGAGAGAAAAGCAGAATAGCCACGTGCTGTCTCCACCTCACACTACACTCTCTTTATAACCTCCATTTTCATCTCGCTGTCTAGCATGGAGCCTCCGTTAACCTTTCTAACGCCAAAGGGAACACGGCACTGCACGAGGCCGTGATCGGGAAGAACGAAGCCCTGGTGGAGTTGCTGCTGCGGAACGGTGCAGCGACGCACGTAAGGAACGAGAGGAACTGCAGCCCCGCAGACTGCGCTGAGCCGGTGAGTGCAGAAACCCACCTCTAAGGCTAAAGTTCCATCTGCATCATGTAGGAAGAAAACAGTACGATTTGTCACCACAATGTTTGCCAAGACTTCTGTATCTAGCAGTTGCGCGTGATATAAAATTGTACTGATGGTTTTCTTTTTCTTTAATAATGGTGAAAATGGAAACCTTTAAAATTAAGAATTCAAATATCATGAAGCTGCTGGAAACAGCACCAAGCTGTGTGCCCACAGCGGCAGAGGGAGAGAAGGAGAGTGAGCAGGAGGCTGCTGTCAGGATAAGAAGAAAAGGTACGTGTCAGATTTCCTCTGGGGGCAGTGAAAAAGGACATAGGAATTCATGTGTGGCTACGTTAAATATTTTATGGAATTGATTTACGTACAGTTAAAGTACAATAAACTATTTTGCATCTTTGTTACTGTTAACACCTAAAGCACCATAACGAAATGCAGCAGATGTGTTGTATTCGTGATGTCACTGCAAACTCAGTTTTCACTTTTTCGGTGCACGATGGAGATTTTACATTTAAAGCTCAAAACCATGCCCCGATTGAGATTATATGAAATTAACCACGGAAGAATTGTCCCTTTCAGTGCCAAGTACAACAGATTTCTTTGAATTGCCTCTTGTTGTCCATCCTCACCTCTTCTTCCCCGCTGTCAGCTTCTCATTCTGCTTATCCACAGCTTTATGCTGCCTCAGAAGTTTTCCAGATGAAGTTTGAAGCTGATACCAGTTCCCAAACCTGGGGCAGGGAGGGTAACAATTTGTGTGCTGACCTGCTGCACCAGAACTGGGAAAGAAGGCAATGAGGCTGCACAAGCAGGAGCTGGGGAAGATGAGGAGCAGGAGCACCTGTTTCAGTCCATGAGTTTTCGTTAGGCTTTTCTAACTAACTCCAGCGGCTTCCCTAGGAGAGATTGGGAATGCTTCATTAATTATAGAATGCTGATGTCCCAGATTGATACAGTGCTTTCAAATATGATGAAAATGGTTCTAAAAGAACATGAATCAGTAATATGAACAAAGAGGTGGTACAGCACCTGTGTGTTAATTGATGCAGGTTTGTAAAAATTGGAATGAAGGGCCTCGAAGTCCAGAATTAAACAGTCTTTTTAGAAGCTGGGCCAGTCATGCTAATCTGATGGAGTATCGTTACTCCTGTGACGTAAAATACTTTAAAATTTCCAAAGATAAATTGTGACTCTGATTCTGGTTATTACTATCGCATTTTTATGGTAGAACTTTAAATTTAATGTCAGTAAATGCCTTTTTTCATTCAGAACTATGTTTTTTAATTCTTAAGTGTGACTCGGTAGTAATTTTGGCTGCCTGTTCTTTCAAACCCCCAGTGAATTTGAAGCCATGTGAGAAAGCTGGTGATCCCGTAAGCAGACAGCTCCAACTGGTCCAGTCTATTAACAGATTTAACAGGTAAGCATGGAAGCTTCCTCAGAAGCACCTTTATCCTATCAAACACAGGCTGCCAGTAGCCACTCGGTGCTGGGATTGTGCCACCTTCTTGGTTTTCTGGGATCCAGACTTGTGTGGAAGAGCTTAATGTCATTAAATTTAATGTCTTTAAATATTTTTTAGAACAGAACGTTTACGGCGAACAATTACGAGAGATAAAAGCGTCCCTAACTTTGACTCTCAGTTATTGCATCAGGTAAGTGGAAATACTTGAATTAGTTGTATAATGCAATAAATCCATGGAAATGCGGGCTCTGCCGCTCTTCTCCACCCAGCAAATGGAATCTGCCATTCAGAGGGCTCTCATGAGATTTAACATCTGCAGAGAGCCTTGGGAATGCCAGGTTAATGCTATAGAACTGAAATATTCTATAAATTCTTTCTAGTATTAATGGTAATGCCCCACTATTTAATTAAATGTGGGATTTAGATATCATAAGTGGAGCTCGCTGAAGGCACTTACGTCATGGGAGTACAGAGGGTGTCAAAAAGTATTAAGTGAGCGTGAGAGGTGGCATTTAACCACGTGTGACTGCTGAGGCTGTGTGGCTGCACGGCGGATCCTGCTATAAATTGGATTTAACCACGTATGGTTTCCATCCAAAACATTTTCAGATAGTTGCCATTATTTTGGTAAAAGGGTATTGTAACTAACCTCTGCCTTTAGTTCTTGTCTTGGAAAATCTGTCATTAGCCTGTGGGGATCCTCTTTTTCCTTTTTAGCTATTTCAACATTTGTAGAGCGGCCAGTGAGCAAGGGCAGGCACCCGCGCGGGAAAGGGGAAATCCAGAGCAGAAATGGCAGTGCAGGGACAGTCAGTTTGGGGGATGCCTCCGTTATCTTTTCAGTTCTGGTCTGGATTTGTGTAGCCTGGGGCGGGCTGGCCCCTTGTGTCCTCACACGCAGACCGCATGTAGTCGCTGGCTACAAAGCGTGCTCTTGTTAAGCCTTGGCTGCATCCTCAATATAAAGAATACCGTGAAATTAATGTGCTAAGTATAGTCAGTGAACACTGTCTCCATAGTAATTCTTTGTAGTGGAGACATTAGGAAGAGCTTTTAACGTGCTGTTTTTCTACTCTCACAGTTAGCTATTAAAAGCTTCGATAAAACCAAGTTAAAATCTGTCGAGACACTGGACCAGAGCAAAGTTAAGACGCCCGACACGGAACGCAGTGGCGCCTTTGTGAGAGAGGATGACATGACCGAGGTTCCCCCCAGAAGCAAATTACTGCTCCGAAGACACACTGTGAACGTGCCGCTTCCAGCCGAGAACGCCAGCGACAGCAGCTTCTCCAGCCCCAGGGATCTGAGCGCGTCACCCTCGGGGCTGCCGTGATGGGTTCAAAACACTGATGAAGTTCGAAGTGGATGTCGAGAGCTGAGGAGCGGGTGGGGGTCATTTCCAGCCCCTTCACTGTGTGGTTGTGACCTGGCGAGGCTGCCTGTGGCACGGGACGCTGGGTGGCTTTCCAGCAGGAACGGAACATTCCCAACTCTCCTGCAGAGCGACTCTCGTTGATGCTGGAGGTAACGGCACAGCCAGATCGTTCCTGATCCCAACAGACAGGGACGCGCTGAGATGCAGGCGGCAAAGTTTCTTTCCTGTTCTACGTAGCACTTAATTAAAAAAATTGTGTCACAGGAAACAAAACCAAGCCCCTTATTGTATTTTTCAGCCACTTGCTTTGTTTTTAGAAGTCTTTAAAAGAATATTTTTTGCATTTTCAGGTTTTATCACTACATTGGATAAATACATATAAATATATGTATATTTATATATATAAAGATATATTGGATAACGAGGTATTTATTGTCAGAGGTAATGGAAACGTCTCTATTTTTATCGTAATGTTACAAACCATTACAGTCTATATTTCTGTATATTCACAACCGCTACGATGCTCTATTGGAAATCCATACATGCTATGGGTGTGACGGGACGTAACCCTTGCTAATCCCTCTGCAACGCTCCCCCGTGTTGGAGCTGCGAGATCCCGTTCCTGTACCGGAGCCAAGGGACTGGGAAGAAGCAGAGAGCCCTTGGCAAAGCTGAACTTCACAGAAGCAAGCGGGTATAAGGGCACATAAAATTGTTTTGGGTTTATTTTCCCCTTCCTCTAAAGCAAGCGGTGGAAAAATGCACGTATGTGTATTTCTGAGCCCAGGCAAGGTCTGCAGAGCAAACTGCCTGCTCCAATGGCTCCTAAAAAGGAGAAATTCCAGTGCTGGAAGGTACTTCTCACAGCAGGAAGTGTTTGGGAATAGGCCAAATATGATCCCATTCCTAGTGAAGGACTGAGACTCACAGCTCTGAGGGGGCCGCTTAGATCTGGGGGTTGTTTGCTGTTTCAGTTACAGCAGGAGAACGCGCAAACAGCACGAGTCAAGTTTCCAAGTGTGGGATTTTTTTTATTTTTGGCTCATTGCTTCCAGCTCGAGTTTTATTTCACGAACTGTTTGTATGAATAATCCCATTTCTTTTAACTGTGGTATTAGTGAACTGCCTGGTGAAGCTGGAAGTTTTCCAAATAACTTTTTAATCTGCAAGGTGAACATGCAGTCAGCGCACACATGGACAGATGGAGATGAGGAGCGTGTTTATTTTTCTAATAATTTATGAGTTCATCCGATTTTCTAATGTGCCTTGGATTTGTGCCAAACAATGGGAAGAAAAAGCTAGTAAAGTAACTCCTGAAAACGCTGTTTTTTCCGAGTGCTTTTTTCAAAGCATCAAGTCTTTTAAGCAGATTCCCTGATGTTGGTTTTTTAGGCGTTTGAAGACCTCACCTCCTGTCTGTGTATAAACTCAGGGATCTGCTTGATTTTCCTCTCAAGTTCCGTGTTTAGGATTCTCTGTAGCCTCACAGGGAAAACTTAAAACCATCTGTCACCACCTGTTGGTGGGAGAACTCTTCACAGTGGTAAGGGGTCACCGGACTCAAGAAATTTCATGCACACCCGCACCACTAAGGCTGAGGAATCCCGCTAACCAAGAGAGACAAGCAAGAACCCAGAACAAAAATAACAACTCTTGAAATTCCTTTTAACCACGCTCATACGATGAAAAACACCCACTAGTGCTCACTTTTAAGAGTTTTATTCTATTCAAAAGAACCACTGCGGTTGGGATCACACACACGTTCCTGTTAAATTATGACAGAAAAGGGTTCTGTGCCGTAGTGTATTTATCAGCACGTTACAGTATTTGTCCTACTCGTTTTCACAACCACATTTTGGAATACAAGTGCAGCACGAGTTCCGTTTGACTTTACACATGCAGGCGTTGCAGAAAGTTTAGGAAAACAGTCTTTTTTCCCAGGTCAGAACCACTCCAGCCATTGGATAGAAGTGGAGGTAGTTTTAAGGACACACGATACCAGGTGTCTGAACAGTGCTGTTTGACACAGTTAACTTGCTTTCTTCGAGATCACCTCATTATTTCACAGGGGAGCAGCTCAAGTGTACGCTGGTTACAATTTCTTTACGCAGGCTGCCTGACTGGAACTTGGACACCTTCCTTTTATTTTTAAGTGTCCAGTAAGGACTTGAGAGCCGGTGGAGAGGCTTCCATCAGGGGCTCGGGAGATCTCGTTTCTAACCCTTCTGCGATTTAGAGCTAGGAGGTCCTTAGGTCCCAGAGGGAGAGGCTGTTCCCAGCTTTACACCTGGCTCCTTCTCCTGTTACAGTATCTCCAACAGCAGCAAGTTAAGTGTGTGCAGTTGCTGAAAGCAGAGCTTACACCGAGGAAGGGGCAACACAATCTTCATGCTAACGAAGCAGTGGGGAATCCCACGCTGCTCCGGCTTCATACTACAAAAATCTAAGTTATAAAACCCCTTTCTCAAATTTATTTTACAAGTTCAGTTGTTGGCCTTTTTATTGAAAAAAAAAGAAAAAGTGAAGAAGCGTAAACATGTTCAGAACTTGCACTGTGCCCAGTAACAGTGTCACGTGTTTCCGGGCCTTCTGTTTGGCAGACAAGTCTTAGGGTGGCGTCAGTAATCGTCCTCTTCATCAGAGTCCAGGACTTTCCTTCTGTTGAACTAAAATGAATACGTGATGTGAAGCAGGCCCCAGTGAATCCCACACGGAGCGAGCCTTTCAAAGGCCACGCATTTGACATCGAATACGTTCCAGGGGAGCAGAGCACTCGGCCCAACACACCCCCCGGCCCCTGCCACCGCCAGACAGATGGAAGGCATTGTCTGTCTGTCTGTCTGTCTGTCTCTCAGCCCTGAGAGCCCAGTCCCAGCATCCACAAATGCAGCTACTGGAAAGGCTGGCAAGGATTTAATCCCAGCACCTACCAGTGTAGGGAAAAGACGTGGTAAACACAAAGTTCAACTCTACCCTGACCTGAAACAGTCCAACACATGCCATTTTTCTGCTCTGGTTTACAACAAATTAAAATGACATTTAGGAAATGAAGTTCACCTTTACTGTTGTTTTCTTCTCTGTTTGCTGACTCACTTTTTCAAGTATTTCTATTAAACCTTGTTCTGTTACCTAGGAATGCAAAAGAAAAGCAAAATAAATGCACCTTGAGAGATGCTCCGCATCAAACACCTGAATCACACTTCCCTCCTTATAAAAGGTGGAATTATATAATTGTATTTAGCAGCTCTTGATTGCCTTTTTCAGTTATTCAATTCACAGATATTAACAACAGTATTTTTTAAGAGGGAATTAAGTTTGAAAATGAATATATGCGAGAAAGAATTAGAAGAAGGTCACTCACCTTTCCAGCTAGCTGTCCAAATCTCGCCATCTGTATCAGGTAATTCTCTACCGCTTTTGCTTTGTCTGGTTTCACAAGTGCTAAATTGCTCACTGCAACGAAACCAGGCTCTCTTTATTTTGGTTTAAAACAAATGCCTTCACTATCGACTAAGAAGTGACAAATGTCCCTGTGGAACTGTCTTCATGCAAGGGTCAGGAAATAAATCGACAAAGGCGTTTTCACTTACGTAAAATAAAGATGCAAGGTAGTTGAACCTCTTTTAAATATTTGTTTCTAATTAGATTAACTAATTTTGCCTCACTACAATTCCTTCTATTAAGTAAAAAATAATTTGACTAACACACATTGGTTGACCCCTTCCCCTCCGATCACCAACTGAAAAGCAGCAGCAGTTTTATCCTGCCATCAACAAGGTTTTTCTAGTCTTGGCTCTAGACAAGCACCACGCGCTGATGGGAGCAGGACGGCGTGTGCTGGGGAGAGGTCTGCGTTAGATACTCACATCTCGCACGAGCTGCTTGATCGAGAACTTGGGCTAAAATAGTGTTTCTTATCTCTGCTTCCCTGCAATAAGAATTCAAACACGCATCAAAACTTGGACGTCAAATACCTAAAAAAACACGCGCAAAGCTACAGGAGGCTTTCGATTCATGGAAGCGACTTCTTGAGGTCCTTTCAAACCCCACTTTTCCATCATTTTCTGTGATGACTAGCAATGTGTATGCTGACAAGGTTAGAGATGTCAAGACAGAGTTTACCGCAAACACCTTATTTCTGTTTACGATGACATCCTGAGGATAAAAGCTGTGCTACCCTCTGTGAGGCTTTCAAATGTGGAACTTCACCAGAGGCAGCACAGGTATCAGGAACAGTCCGTGCAATTGCAAGACAGAAACAAACCTCGTTATTTATTTAGAATTTTTCAATAAGTCCTCATACACTTACAATATTTGATCAGGTATTTTCGAGAGCGTATTCCCACTGCACTAAGAGCCAAACCCAAACTGATCACTCACACAAAACTCCGGTTTGGGAAGAGTTCTGCCAGCCTCTATTTCCTTATGACCAACTCCCACCAACCCTGAAGAGCCAAGTTTCTGAATTCCAAAAGCAGAGGACAGCAGGAGTGATGGTGCTTCCCAAACCCAGCATATTCTATCGCCAAGGGTCACGAGGCTGCTCCACTCAGCAGAGTCCCAGAGGAAAAATGCGCAGCTGAGGCTGTTTTGCTCCATGCTCTCCCACCCCAGTCAGGGATCAGCCAACTCTGCCGCACATCATCCCACAGAGCCGTGGCCTGGGAGCTGCATCTGGATCAATCAGATTTTTAGCTCTCCTTGGATTAAATCTTTTCAGCTTCCTTGTTGATGTTTTTTCCAACAACAACAAAAAATTCAGGTGAGCATTCAAAACAAATTAAAATACTTTAAAAAGCAAATAAACGTTCAAATCGACTAGATGTTAAGACCAAAAGCCAATGATTCTCTTTTATACCTCTGTTTTGCTTCCTGTTGTGATGCATCACTGGATGGATCCTAAAGAATGAGATAAGAATAAATTTGACCATGCATAAACATACCACAGAGAACAATAAGTTTAAATATTCCAGCAGAGTCAACGCAAGCTCAACTTCCCTGCTAAACCCGCGTGATCCCCACCGAGATCCTGAAAACAAGGATCTGCTGCCCTAGCAAATAAATATGCCCCACTGCGCTTTCCTGACAAAGCCGGACTGCGAACCAGCGCGATGAACAGCGCAGCTGGATCTCTCCAGAGACTGAGGGAGCTTTGGGCAGCGCAAGTTTATTATATAACAACAATCATATGAGGATATCATAAAGTATAATCATGAACTTTCGCTGCCCAAAGCTACAGCAGCCTCTAAAGAGACTGATAATATGATAACAAACTTTCCCAAAGCCCAGAAAACAGACATTTAAAACACATTAAAATGAGTTAAGGATAAATGAAATTCAATGTAATACTTTGTATCGTATCGACAGAGAAGAAACCGCACCCTAGCGCGGTGTTTTGGGACTAACGCCAGCAGCTGAGGTGCCCTTTTGGAAGCAAGTAACACAACGAGGAATAAGCTGAACTCTATGCTGAACCTGCACCTCAAATTTTACAGGTAACGTGTCAAGGTGTGCAAGCAGAACGGGGCACAACGCGAGGAGGAACCGAGGCGATCACGGGCGCGGCAGGTCCCGCACCGGAGTGACGAGGAGCGACGGGGCAGGTGTGACTGAAATGCGCGAAGATGGGAACCCGCGGAACTATGAGGGAACGAGAGAGGGAAGGGCTGGGTGCTGAGCTCCCCCTCCCCGGTCCCCGCCCCGGGCCAAGCCCTCGCTCACGGAGAGGCCCCCCCCTTACCCCGTGCTTGGCCTGCAGCTCGGCCAAACGCTGCTGCCGCAGCGCCTCCAGCTCCTCGTCCGCCATGGCTGACGGCTCCGCGCTTCCGGTTCCGCCCTGCTCCCGCGCCTCCGCTTCCGCCCCCGGGGCTTCCGGTCCCGCCCTGCTCCCGCGCCTCCGCTTCCGCCCCCCGGGCTTCCGGTTCCGCCCATTTCACGCGCCCGCGCTGCCGACCCCGCCCACCGAGGGGGAGGAGCCTCTGCCTCACAACCACGCCCCTTCACCACTGGGCCTCTGGCCACGCCCACCGAGGGGCGGGGCTCCCGGCCTCGTGACGCGCCCCCCCCCTCGCGCGCGCCGTTT
The DNA here is from genome assembly GCA_033459285.1 of Clamator glandarius. NCBI lineage: Eukaryota > Metazoa > Chordata > Aves > Cuculiformes > Cuculidae > Clamator > Clamator glandarius. Next base: position 636,757 of record JAUNZM010000463.1, on the reverse strand, counting down.
CCCGCCGAGCCCCGCCCCGCGCGCCGCTTCCCGCCTCCTGCGCCGAGGGGAGGGGCGGCGGCGGCCTCTCGAGTCGCGGCTTTAATGTCGGTCCCTCACGCGTTCTTGTGAAACGCTGCATGTTTTTCACTCGCTTTATGATTTAATTTAGCCAACCCAACGCCAAGGGCTTTTCCACCAGCTAAACAAGCCGTAACCTCCTCAAGAGAGGTTTCCAGGGGGATACGTGGCCAGCTCTGGGCTAGTTTTAGAAAGAAACAGGAGGTATCGTGTCCTTGTTTCATTACAGACTCCTATGGGAATCCAGATGGAATTAGCAGAGTTGAATTTTTTTCCTTTGGGGCTGTGCACTCCAAATGGATAACATAGAATCATAAGGTTGGAAAGAGTTAGAGCTCATCGCCTCTGACTGTACCCGTCTGCTGATAAATCACATCCCCAGGCACCTCATCTGCCTGCCTTTTACACACCTCCAGGGATGGGGGCTCCACCACCTCCCTGGGCAGCCTCTGCCAGTGCCTGGCAACCATTTCTGTGAAGAAATTTTTCCTAGCGTCCAATCTAAACTTCTCCTGACGCAGCTTCAGGCCATCCCCTCTCGTCCTAGCACGTCTCCCCTGGGAGAAGAGGCCAGCACACACCTCTCCGCAACCTCCTTTCAGGCAGTTGTAGGGAGCGATAGGTCTCCCCTCAGCCTCCTTTTCTCCAGGCTAAACACCTCCATGTCCCTCAGCTGCTGCTTGTAACCCTTGTTCTCCAGCCCCTTCCCCAGCTCCATTCCTTTCTCTGGACTCGCTCCAGCCCCTCAACATCTTTCTTGTGGTGAGGGACCCAAACTGAACACAGGATTCGAGGTGCGGTCTCACCCGTACCAAGTACCAGGGGAGAATGAACACCTTGTGTCCATCCACGCGGTTTATACTTCAGTAAATTTAAAACCAGGATCTCTTCCAGGAGCAGGCTTTAAGTGGATTTCAAGGAAGGTCTGGGCTTTCCCTTCCATGTCGGCAGCAGAGGGAGCCCCAGTTCCACAAAAGAGTGTAAACCTGGAAACAAAAATGTTTCTTTTGCTGTGCAGCAGGTTCTCACAGCCGAAGCTTTAATCTATATCGTACATCTCCGCTGCTGTAAATTCATGCTCCATTATACCGCCATATGCTTTCCTTCGGTCGGAGAGGATCCTAATTCTTCATCTAGCTTTACAGATACGTGTGGCACATGTTTGGTGGCACGTTGCTTGCTCACACGCTTCAAGGCTACGTCTCAATAAACTGTTTTAAATTAGTTTATTAGCAGCGAGCTAGCAGTTGATAAGTTTTTATGTTTTGTGAGATATCATTGTAGTTCTTGTCAATTACAAAGTGAAATTAGGAAGCAAAAAAAAAGTTTGGTTCACTAAAAAAAAAAATCTGGAGGCCTGCAGCACGCTGCTTCAGGTTGTGTTTTGGTTTCGGCTACACAGATGCCTCATTTCTTTTTTATCTCCCGAGAGTAATATATCATTACCCTGCAAACTGGAGAGCTCTGAATGTGGAAACCTGAAAGAACAGACACAGGGTTTTCAATACAGGTTGAGTTGCTTGTAGTCTTTAGGACATTTAATTGTGATGTAGAAATAGTGGGTTCCTGAAAGTTTTATACGCATGCGATATGTTCACAGAGTCTTCTTTTTGGTACCGTCACCTCTTCCTAGTTATTCAAACAAACATTATCTCTAAAGGATACTCTGTGTAAATCTGTTGTGAGGACCTTTTGTTAGATGTGCTTAAGTGTGGTATTTAATACTTTGGTTTGTACCACTTGGGAGCAAATCACTCCCCGGTCTAGGAAGCCTCTCCAGGAGCTCATTACATGGGATCCAAGTCCCTCTGCGGCTCCCAGAGCTGCCGACCTCGGCAGATGTGGGTTCCCTGATTCCGTCGCCGTTGTCTGCTCCAGCCCCTGACGGCCTTGACGCCCCGAGCCACAGCGCCGCTGTCCCTGTGATGGGAAGAAGGCTCTGGGGAGACCTTAGAGCGGCCTTCAGAGCTGAAAGGGGCTCCGGGAAAGCTGGGGAGGGGCTCCTGACCAAGGGAGGGCAGGGAGAGGATGAGGGGAACGGTTTGAAGCTGGAAGAGGGGAGACTGGGATGAGATCTTAGGGAGGAACGTTTTGCTGTGAGGCTGGGGAGGCCCTGGCCCAGGCTGCCCAGAGCAGGGGTGGCTGCCCCATCCCTGGAGGGGTTCAAGGCCAGGTTGGATGGGGCTGGGAGCCCCTGATCCCGTGGGAGGTGTCCCTGCCCGTGGTGGGGGTGGAACTGGATGGGCTTTGGGGTCCTGTCCAGCCCAAACCACTTAGTGATTCTATGATGACTCTGCATTCAAGTACTGCAATGTATTTGGTCCGTTCTAACTTGTGTTCAGGGCAGACACCAAAAGCCGAACGGCACTAAAAAGCCAGAACGTTCCACCTCTTTCTAGTACCCACCGAAGGGAACCTTCCCACCGGGCTTCCCTCTCTCCTGCCGAGGCTGCCCCTTCCAGCCCCCCCGCAGTGGGAGGTGTCCGAGCTCCGCGGGGGTGGGACCGGCGGGCTCCGCGCCGGGAGCGCTGGGACCGGCGGGGCCCTTGGGAGCGCGGAGCCGCGGCGGCGATGGGCGCTCGGGGGTTCGCGCTGCGGGCGCTGCCGTGGCTGCTGCTCGTCGGGGCGCTGCCCGCCCGCAGGACGCCGTCCTTCTGCGGGGACGTGGCGGAGAACCGGCCCGCGGGCACCCGCGTGCGCGGGCTGAGCGTGCCGCTGACCCGCCTGGGGCCCGAGCCGTGGTGCGCCGAGGTGCGGGGCCGGCGCTGGCACCTGCAGCTGCTGGGCGAGGGCCGCTCGCACTTCCGAGCGGCGCTGCACGCCCGCACCGCGCGGGTCTGGCTGCGCACCCGCCGCCCGCTGGACCGCGAGGCGCGCCCGCTCTACTCGCTGCGCCTGGCGCTCTGCTGCAAGCGCTGCGCGGCCCGCGGCGCCCCCGCCCCCGCCGAGCTGGCCGCGCTCACCGTGCGCGTCCTGGACGACAACGACAACGCGCCGCGCTTCGTGCCGCCGCTCGCGCCGCGGCTCCGCGTGGACGAGACGCTGGCGCTGCGCTCCGAGGTGTGGCGGGCGCGGGCGGAGGACGCGGACGCGGGCGCCAACGCGGAGCTGCGCTACTTCGCCCTCCCGCGCAGCGCGCACTTCTTCGTGGTGCCGCGCAGCGGGCGCGTCGTGCTGGTGCGCTCCCTGCTGCACCGCCGAGCCCCCATCGCGCTGCGCCTCTACGCGCGGGACCGCGGCCGCCCGCCGCTGCTCAGCCAGCCCCTGCGCCTCGAGGTGCTGCCGCAGCCCGCGCGCCTCCCGGCGCTGCCCCGCGCCGCCACCGAGCCCCGCGCCGCCACCGAGCCCCGCGCCGCCACCGAGCCCCGCGACGCCACCGAGCCCCGCGACGCCACCCAGCTGCACGACGCCACCGAGCCCCGCGACGCCACCGAGCCCCGCGACGCCACCGAGCCCCGCGCCGCCACCGAGCCCCGCGCCGCCACCCAGCTCCACGACGCCACCGAGCCCCGCGACGCCCCGGAGCCCCGCGACGCCACCGAGCCCCGCGACGCCACCGAGCCCCGCGCCGCCACCCAGCTCCACGACGCCACCGAGCCCCGCGACGCCCCGGAGCCCCGCGACGCCACCGAGCCCCGCGACGCCACCGAGCCCCGCGCCGCCACCCAGCTCCACGACGCCTCGGAGCCCCGCGACGCCACCGAGCCCCGCGACGCCACCGAGATACGCACCGTCCCGGAGCTCCGCAACATCCCCGAGCCCCGCAGCGCCCCGGAGCTCCGCACCGCCACCCAGCTCCACGACGCCACCGAGTCCCTCGCCGCCCCGGAGCTCCGCGACGCCCCCGAACTCCACGACGCCCCCGAGCCCCGCAGCGCCCCGCCGCCCCGCCGCCGCCGCGCAGCCCCGCCGCCCCGCAGCGCTCCCCGGGCTTTCTCCGTGCCCGAGGACGCCCGCCCCGGCAGCGTGGTGGCCGCGCTGCCCCCGGCGCCCTTTCCCTCCGCCCGGTTCGAGCTGCTGTCGCCCCCCGAGGCGGAGTCGCCGCTGCGGGTGGAGCGGGAGAGCGGCGAGCTGAGGCTGGTGGCCGCGCTGGACAGGGAGGCGGCGGCCGCCTGGGAGCTCCTGGTCCGCGTCCGGCAGCGACAAGGTGGGTGCGACCCGGGAGACGCCTCTGGCCCCCAGCCGAGGGCTCCACCCGTCAGAGAGCTGGGGTTCCGTCGTCTTTTAGGGAGTAAACGGTCCCCGAGCGCTGCCAAGGACGTCTAGTGCGCTGTCCTAGCGTGGTTTTGGTGTTTCAAAGTTGCTAATCACTGTAGGTGATGGGAGCGTCGCCTGGTTTAGCGAACGTGGGCTGTACAGCTGTGAGAAATGCTTGGCGCAGTGAGGGGTTATCGGAGTTTAACGACGGCACCTGTAACATTCCCAGCCCTTAATGAGCTGTGTGGAAAACGGGTGGTGTAACCAGAGTGCTGCTGGTGTGCCTTGAGGTCTGACACGAAAAAGAAAGATGTGTCTGTAACTCTGTGTAACAAATTATGAGAATCGCCTGAGATCCTTTTCACAGCGGGTCCCTTCTGAGCTGACACGGCTGCACACAGTGCTGCCAGCGTCCAAGGTGGACAGGCAGCCGATTGGACTGAGGCAGTTTATTCCTCAATGTCTGTTAAATCCCTGAGGATGCCCGCAGGGCTTCCAATTAGTGCTGACAGTTCCAGTGACAGGGATGCCGCCCCTGTGAGCAGGCAAGATCACCAACATTTCACTTGCATCCCGAGGAGCAGCTTTCACACCTTTCTCTCCTTCTCTCTTGGCTTTTGTCATGCTCATCACTGTAGCCTGTTGGTATTAGTCACTTGTCCTGGCTTTGAGCTGCGTTCCAGCTCAAGCTTTGCCTGCTAAACAAGAGGTTGGTAGGCCAGTTTCCAAACCGCACAGGTTTTCTGTGTGCTGTCTTCACTCCTCAGTGTTGAGCAAAGCTATGTGCCCGAGGGGATGCCGTTACTCTAAGGCAGGGACAAAATCTCTCTGCTCCATCAGAGCATGATTCTGGGCTGATGTTCACCCAGCCTGTCAGGTAGCTCAAGTTTTGGCCCTTTGTTGGTGTCACAGCTCCCTCTGTCAGGATCAAGAAGGTGCTGTTAGAGAAGCGGTAGCTAATCTTACCCCCCCTTACTCCTCTCGCACCTTTTGTTGGTGGTTTTTGCTCTTATCTAGGCTGAGTATAGAAGTCTGAATTGTGTGGAACAAAGCTTGTCTCTGTCACGTCAGAGATTTCTTTTCCAAAGCAATGCTTCCTAACCCGGTTAAATAAACCCTGGCCAACTTAACTTCGAGGAGCATGCTCAGAACAGAAGGCTGGTGTATGGAAATAAGGCAACGTTCAGCTGCGGTTGAGCTCTGAGGTTTATTGTAGTGATGCGGACAAATCCCTGTTATCACTATGGTCACTGCCAGGGCAGCTACACGCTGTTTATTGTGACAGGACGTATGTTGGATATAAATATAACGCAGGTGGTATTTTTTAAATGTAGAGGCCAAAAAAAAATATTCCATCATTTATTTAGTATTCTTTGAGATAATAAATAATGATTATGTGTGTTTCAGTACTACAGTAAAACTAACCGCAGTCTGTGGAGCGGATGGTAGGTTACTACTTCTGTTTATTCACTCTGTGTCTTTTTGTGGCCGTTGGACAGTTTGTAGACTTAGTTTTAACGAAGTTTACACGTTCTCTGCAAAGAGCAGTTACTGGAAAGCAGCAACAGGAAAACCTGGACCTGTAGTGCCAAGTGCCTGTTTTGTGGTGTGGGTTCTGCTGTGCTTGTCAGCGAGTTACGGTTCCAGGCCCTGGCCAGGAGAAGACGATTCCTCACAGGCTTCTGCTGGGCTCTGTTCTTCAGCTACACTGGCCTGGAAAGAGGGGATGGTTATGCTTATGGTTTGTTTCTGTAGCATTTTACATTTTATCGCATTTAATTTATTGGGACACAATTCGTTTATCCTTCACAGAAGCGAAATGCTATTCTGAGTTGTCACTCTGAACAGAAGGTACAATTTCCAAAGCTGTCACACATGTTAATATTTTAACGTAGAGCTGGCATTTCATTTGAGGGGCGAACCATTATTATTCCATTAATGCTTGGGGGAAGTGCCTGAAAGATCCTGTCTCTCTAATCCTCTCTTGCCTCAAGCTCCTTTGACCTCCCTTCATCCATGGGCATTAGCTTTGTAATCCCCTGCCGCTCATTTTTTCTTATCAGAGGATTTGCTGAGGCTGATGTCTGACATGCCTTCCACATAGTTACCAGCAGTCACTTAAAGTTGAAGTCTATCTGCCCTGTTTAAATCGACGGATAGAGCAGAGATGGCAATTTTAGTGACAGGTATATTTTAAACCTTGAAGGTTTTCATGCTTGGGAGCCAAGGATCATCTGTTTTAATTTCATCTGAGGCCTTAGCCTCTTACTAGCTGTATCGATTCTGTGGGGATCATCCCTGAAAATTCAGTAGCTTCTGGGTGATATTTTGTCTTTTACAATTGCTATCGCTGTTCTGTGAATTGCAGCCACGTTAACGGTTGCACATGCAGCTGGGCTAAGGTTGAGATCATTATCTGTTATCCAACACGTGTTTTGTCAAACTGCAAAGGGTTTTGTGTTATGAAATCAAAGGAAAACGTACATTCTGTGTGCGTTCAGGACAGCTGGAGATATTTGGGAGGCTGCCGGTGGTGGTGGCTTTTCACGTGATGGGCTACAGAGAAACAAACCAGATTTTCCCTAAGACATCCTAGGAAATGTCAAGAGACCTTCCCATTTCACAGAGGTACGGTAGCTGCTGGCTCTTCAGCCACCTTCTCTTCTTACGCTAAGGCTTTTTGGCAACCAGAGATCATTTATTAAGACACATGTTTTGTTTTTTATGGATATCTGTGGTGATTATTGGTTTGTAGTCGTTGCTTCACATCTGGGCATACTTGGGTTTTCTGTCAGCAGAAGGATAACACCCTGGGAAGCCCCTGATAACATGGTCCTCACTTTACTCCCTTGTAATTGGTAATTTATATAAAGATGCGCTCTGCCACCACCAGTTAGCTCCTCTGATGTCTTCTTTACTTTTGTACTTCTGTTTTCTAGTTTGCTTTTACTTCTGCTTTAAAAACCAGCTAAGGGTAAGGAACAGAGCCACGATGGGCTGTAGTTCTTCTGTCTGCAGGAAAGATGAGGTGTATTAGATGGGAACTGGGAGTGTCCATGGCTTGAGCCCGTCAAATTTATCTCTTTAGACGGTTCATGTTTTATGAATGAGCAAAGCAGTATACTTAAATGTAGCTCATCATACTTCATGAATTTTCAGAAATGACAGTAGAGAAATGTTTGTGCGGAAGGGAGCTGATGAGGGTCTGGAGCCCAGGGGTTCTGGGAGCAGCAGAGGGATCTGGGTCTGTTTAGCCTGGAGAAGAGGAGGCTGAGGGGAGAACCCATCGCACTCTGCAGCTCCCAGAAAGGAGTTCGTGGGGAGGTGGGTCCTGGGCTCTTCTGTCAAGTAACAAGTGGTAGGATGAGAGGAAATGGCCTCAAGTTATGCCAAGGGAAGTTTAGGCTGGATATTAGGAAAAGTTTCTTCCCTGAAAGAGTTGTGAAGCAGAGTGGCACGGGCTGCTCAAGGTGGTGGTGAAGTCCCCATCCCTGGAGGTGTTCAAAAACTGTGTGGCCGTGGCACTTTGGGATGCAGTTTAGTGGGGCTGGGCTGATGGTTGGACTGGATGAGCATAGTGTTTTTTTTCCAACCTTAATGATTCTATGATTCTGTATTTCATGTGAAGACATACTGTAGAGTGAGGTGTAATGAGTTCAGTATGGTATTTGCAAAGCCTCCACAAACCAGAAATGTCCTCTCAACCAAATAAAAAGTATTTTATTTGCAGAAACCCAAACAAATAACAAGCCCCTGAGTTTTCAAAAAGCACAGTTGCCTGTTTTAGATAAAACTCTTAGAAGCTGGAGTAACTTCGAAAAGAAAAATACTAGCTTGAATACTTAATTCACTGATAGACATAGACCAGAATGTAATAGCAATATTGACCTGAAGGCTTGCAAGACTTCTAGCACTCTCATAATCTCCTTTTGAAAATAAATTGAAATGACCTAAAACTGCCAGGAGCAACTTAGCTTCTCACCCATTATTATTAAATCATGATAATATAATGCCTCTTCCCTCAGTACATTTGCAGGATGTATAATATCTGCTCACATTGCAGAGACATGTTCGGTCAAATACAGATTCTACATTGTCAGATTTTTCCGATCAGAATGTCTGGCATTGTCAGTTTTAACAATTACATGGATGCACAGAAGTCTGCGTTCATAACAAAGACAAGGGTTTTATTTTCAAGTCTTGACTTACAGAAGCGCCCATTGGATTGTTGAGAGCAAAGACAGTCATAATCCTAATGAAATCAGAAGTCTGGGAATACGTTGGATTTCACAGATTGACAGCATCTTTTATAATTTGTCATGGTGAAAAGAGATGGGTTTAGAGGCGACTCCAGTCTTGCAGCATTTGGAATTGTAATCGGACTGCTCCAGCGTGAATGATTCTCAAGGCTTGGTTTAACCAGCATGACACTGTTGTGAACTGAATGACTCGGTCCCAAAGCCCTCTCGTCCTTCCTGCCACCCTTGGTGTAATGATACAGGTGGGTGGTGGGACCTTTTTTTCCAGGTGCTGTGTGAAATGACAGGATTTATCAGTTCACAGTATCTCAGCGCAATCCAATGAACCTTTATATCCTACCATGTTAACAGCTTGGAGGAGCCCAGTTTGTGTTGCTTTGTGTTGAAACTCTTTGCCAGAAAATGAATGCTAAACACCACAAAAGAGGGATTTTTTAAAGATAAATCTGGATTCAGTAGAGCCATAAAAACTAGGGGGGAACCTAAGGAATAAAGGAACCATTATCCCATAAAGATACTTGGTCACTTCTTGTAATATTCAATACGTTCTTCATTTGACAAATCCTTGGCTTGGACTCCCCTAGAGATTCATGATTTTGAGAGGACTTTCTGTTCTGTCTGAGTACTAAGTCACTCTGCGTCTTGAATTTGATGTGAAAATGTATTGATTACTTTACAAGCTTGTGTCTCCTTCTTGGACAATGTGTATAACCCAGTCCAGAGATCAGTAGCCTGTCTACTCCTGGCAGGGTTACCAGGGCGGCATTCAAATCCTCAGTAGATCTTGCTATTTTAGAGGCAGATTTTCCAAGGTTCTTAACTCAGCTTGTAATTTAGTGCTTGCTATTTTAAGCCTGCAGCATGCCCAGGCGAGCTTGTGTTCAGGAACTCTTCACCTTCCATTCTGTGGTTTGGTTTTGGGGTGTTGGTTGGTTGGTTTTTAACAGCATTTAATATTTAATGGAAATGAAAACCATATCGGGATTTCAGTGAACTTTCTAACTGGGAAAATCACAGCTTAGGGTAAGTCAGGTGGAGTGTTTTGGCAACAGATATTAAATTGTCAAAATTCAGTTACTGTAATCATTGCGCAAACAAAGCATTTCTTGATGCAATTTTTTTTCTTCAGAAAAAAAACCTTCTCGGGAAACGTGGATTTAGATTTTGAAAATGTAAGAATGTATGATCTTTACTAAAGGGAGACATCAGCAGAATGTAACACAGGTGGCCCCGATTTTGCAGTTCAGCTGTACTTGCGCTGGTTATTTTTTAATCCCCGTTGTGTCTGGATGCTCTTGATTGCAGAAGAGCCACAAACCCCAAGTTTTTCTGGGTTACATGCCCGCAATACTGCAGACAACTCACAGTGAGGAGCGATACGTGGTTCTGTTACTCTCAGTGCCGTTAAGTATTTCTTTGTTTTTCTGTGACCACCAGGGAAGGATTGGTACTTGGTGCCCTTGGTGCTTACTGTGACAGATGTGAACGACAACGTTCCCGAATGGGTCATGGAGCCCTTTCCGTTCTCGGCCACTGTTTCCCCTGACGCTGTGGGAGGTACCCAAGTGTACAAGCTGCTTGCTGTGGATGCGGACGAGGGGATCCATGGAGCTGTAGAGTATTTTCTCGTGGAAGGTAAAGGTTAACCCTCTCGTTCTCTGTGCATTAGGCTTCACTGTTGTGACAATTTGCCTTTTATCCTCAGTTTTGTCAGGGAAAGATCTTCCCTTCCTCCTTCAAAAGGTTCATAAGCCTTCAGCTCCATTTGTGAGAAAAATAAACTTTTATCAAGGGTGTAGGCAGATTCGGCAGATTTGAAGCATGTTCTCCTTGCAGAGCTGGGTTCCTGTCCGGGTGGTCCCCAGGAGATGATAGCGACTGGAGCTGTGTTCATGCTCTGTTCTTTTTTAGGTGGTGAAGACAGATTTGAAGTTGAGAAAGACACTGGCTGGATTAAGACAACGGGTTTGCCGTTGGTGAGGGACAAGGAGTATTTGCTGACTGTGCTAGCAGCAGATAAACTGGGGAGCAGGGGGGCTCCAGCCTCCATTTCCGTAATTGCTGGATCCCGGCCGCCGCAGTTCACCAATGTCTCATACTTTGTTCATGTTCCTGAAAGCATGCCACGAGGAAAAACGTACGTAGCAGTTTAAAATAATGCTCTGAGATAGTGTTCCTAGTTTAACTTTTGTTTGTGTTTGTGAATCATAGAGACTGTGAGTAGCAGAAGTGATCACGATATAGTTTGATGTATTTTGTATTCACCCTTTTATTCAGAAAAGTGATATTGAATAATTATGGTTTCTTGCTTTTTTTAAATGAGATGGAAAGTATTAGCAGATGTTGATTGTGTCTTAACTTTCAAACAAAACACAGAATACAAATTGGGACTGTTATATCATGAAGGCAGACATCCTGGTATGAAATAGTATGTGTTATGTATCAGGTCTGGAGAATCTTCTCCATCAGATGGAAATAAGAAAAAGCAAAAGGCTTTCTGCCGTCTTCCTCAGTGACAGTGACAAACTGGGCAAAAAAGAAATTGCTCCAAATAAATTTAGCCTAAATGTAGTTCAGCTTGTATATGCCTTACACCGATACAACCTCAATAGTTATGAGAGAGCAACTCCCAGGGTGAACTTGTGTGAGGGAAGGTGGCAACATCTGCCTGTTGCACTGTTTCCTTACTGTTTTCTGCTTCCAAGTATCCCCTCTTCATCTATTTAGCCTCAAGATGATAGAAATACTGTTTAAGAAAATGTTTGAATTCGGTGTTTAGGTACAGCTGTCGCTGCCTTCAGTGAGTATCGTTCTGATCAGACCTACAGAACTGTTGTTTCTGATATGTATTTTGGTCGCGTCTTTCAGTATGTTGTGTTACTTGCTTAAGAGTACTCTTTTTTATGTTTCAAATGCAGTTTTCTTACAGTCGCTGCTGTGTCCTATCAGAACAAATCTCTGAGCTACAGTTTGCTGACTAATCCTAGTGGTCTGTTCGGCATTGATTGGGCAACAGGAGACATCAGTTTAACACGGAGCGTGGATTATGAGAGTGACCAACACCAATATCTGCTTTTGGTCAGAGCAGAGGAGAATGAGGAACGGTTCAGTAGTGCAGCTGAGGTAGGTGTTGACTTCTGGACTCCCATTTCCCCAGCCCACGCTGTCTTTTCTACTACTTGTTTTAAAAGTCTTCCTGTCTGTGGGCAGATGTTGGGGGCTGGTTTAGGTGCTCTCGGAGTTCGCTCTTGCTGGTATTGAGAAGGCTGTCTCTGGGGGGTCAATATGCCATCCTGTCATAGCCCCTACCCTTATCTGGGAAGACACGGAAACAGATGCAGCCAAGCCAAACATGAGGCTTTATCTTATTCTAAACCTTCATAAATACGATGTATATTTGAAGTTATTCCAGTTTAAAACAAAAGCGGAACAGAAGATGATTTGTGTCTTATCAAAGACACAAAGTGGACTTCTATAGAAGGAACGTAACAAAACCTCACACATTAAAACACTCTGGTTCAGAAAGCTCTTTGACAGCAGAAATATTTCTAAATATGTTTATTATAGTTGTTTGAATTCGGAGATTCACTGAGTGAGGAAAGGCATGCAATGTAACAGTTTGTTCCTGCTGCAGGAATAAGAAGTGCACTACAGAGGGACCAGGAGGCGGAATTAGTGGGAGCGAGGACACAGAAGGACAGTTTGTCAGTGTAACAAACGGTGGCTGTAGCACAGCAGAGACTGATCATTTCTATTGGCTCTCTTATATACTACAAGATGACGAGTGGTAGAAAAGCCGTGTACATGTGGGACATGGTTTAGTGGTAGAGTTGTCACTGTCAGGTTTATAACTGAACTCAATCTTAAAGGTCTTTTCCAACCTAAACGGTTCTGTAATATGACTTGAAAGAGGATTGTGGGATGATTTTACAATTACATTTAGCCTAAATGTGATGCAGAGCACCTCAGCCAACTCCAGACAGCCTGGAGCGTAGCAGTAGGAACCACCATAAAGGCCAATTTAACCTACTTCTTACTGCTTGGATTGTAAACAACGCAGCTGTGGACTCATGTTTGACATAGGGATAAGAAAACATTTTGAAAGGTGTTAGAAACAGAATTGTATTCCTTAGGTTTTTTTTTTTTCCATAATCAGTCCCATTTACACCTGATTTATGCTGATGCAGTTGAATTCTGAACTTGGTCTCGGAGATTTATACTGCTGAAATGTAGTGTGCTTAGCTGCAGAATTTTTAGTGTTACAAATCACTGATGTGTTGGAAGATAAGATAATGGAAAAATGATATTTGGAAAGCAGATGGTCCATTTTCTTTTAAATTTGTAATAGGAAATAATCAATGGAGATGAAGTGAGTGGAAAATGTTGCTGTAGGGGACTGGGACTTGGCAGTGCCTAGTAGTTTGGAATCTAATATTTCAATGATTCTTAGCAGGAAAAGAGCAGTCTAAGAAGAAAAAATGGCTTACCCTCTGTGGTATAGCTTCTGAAGAGCTCAAGGATGGTTTGGGGAACAATATTTCTAGAGCAATGAAGTAATTGCCTTGATTCACTTTGTTGTTGAACATTCCCCTCTTTTCCACTCAGGTTTTGGTTGTAATCACAGATGTGAATGACTGTGCCCCCGAATTTCATAAGTCAATTTACAGCAAAGTTGGTGTTCCTGAAACGGTTTCTATGACAACAGCACTTCTACAGGGTTAGTACTTCTCAAACTATTTGTTACATTCAGGGTGAGTATTTTTTCCCTTCCCACTAACGAGATCTCAGTTCTGAAGGCAAAATTACCTGCCCCTGCCTGGGTAGTTGCAGCTCTCTGGAGGCACACGGCACTTCGAAGCATTGAGCCTTAAGTATTTACCACTACCACAGCCCAAAGAGTTTTAGGGGATGGGAGACAAAGGAGACAAATCTTTGTAGGATTTTGAAGTAACAAGACTTCAGTTGCGGGTGGTGTTGTAGCAGCAGGCTTATAGCAACACTCCTGCAACATTTCTTCTTTTGAAGGAAGAGGGTTGGGAATCGGAAGTTACAGACACATCGGCTCACCTCCTCTGCCTGTCTGTAGTAGTTCCGTGTGGGCTTGCTGTTGAGAATAATGCTTTTCTGCGCTAGAAGCCTCCTCTGTGGTTTCACTGTTGTGTGTGAGGTTTTGTTTGGGTGCTTGAGGAACAGACTTCCTCCCAATGTAACCACTGAATTAAGCTTTAATCGATGATGCTCTGTAAAGGGTGTACATTTCGATGATGTAAACTGCAAAAATCATACATTGAAGATGTTTATAAAGACATGAGCAGGTCCTGGCAATGAAATAAGTCTATTCAACTGAACAGTTGTAGAGGGGCCTTGTAGTGTTTAACCTGTACATAAACGTCTTGGAGATCTTGAGGGAGAATAAGGGAATTAAACTACAGGGAAATTGCTGCTCCATAGTAAACAGGATTTAATCTCCTACTGTTGTACTTGGTGATGTATCCTGTACTTAGGGCAGTCTGTGAGTGTTCTGGTAACTGCGCTGTTAGCAGTCCAGTCACAAACTTTGATCTACACAACGTCCTTCTCTTCTCTTTTTTAACAGTGACAGCCACTGACTGCGATTCAAAAGAGAATGCTGAAATACAGTATTACACTTTGACTCAAGACTTCAGTATTACTCCTGATGGTTCTATTTTTCCAGCCACACAGCTGGACTATGAGCGGCCCGACCATCTTCATGAGTTCATCATTATGGCTGTAGATAAAGGGGAAGAGCCCAAGACTGGGACAGCAACTGTTAGGATCCATACTTCGAATGTCAATGATGAAGCACCTGAATTTTCCCAGAAAATGTAAAACATGTTCTTAGAACTCTGTTAACTTTGTCTTTTACTGTTGCTTTTTCAATTTTGTTTGGAAGAGTGATCATTACAGTTTGGAAACCGGCTTCAGCTCAGTCAAATCTGAGTTTGACAAATGTAGGAGGATCTTTTGATTCTGAGACTCTACAAGGAAAATACCCCAACTTTAAGTTTGGTTCTTAGTTTTTACACTTAGGCGTTCTTTCAATGTAGAGTAGGACCTAGGTATCCAGCTAGACAGGGGGAGTATGGACAGTCTCCTTCACAGGGCTTGCAGCTATGTTTTTTCCAGTATGCACTGAAAGAGCAGGTGCAGTGATTTCAGATTGTGTGTTTCAAGAGGAGCCCGCCACCACCCAAGGTAATCAAGCAGAAAAGGAAGGCAACTCATCCAGGTGGAATTTTGCCTTTTAATTAGGCAATTTAGGCAAAGACAGTCAAGAGTCCACATCCCCAGTCTATAATGGTTACAGAAAAATGCTTAGATGGCAGAATCCTGAATGACCACTGAATTAGAAAACCCACAAGATAAATGTTAGTAAGTGGAGTGAGAGCTGAGCTTTGGGATTTCTCCGATGGACAAGTCTGCTGTGTGCTTAGCCTGGCCTGTGCTCGATCAGATAAAGGGATAAATATTTGGGACTTGGCTAAAGCAGAGGGCTTTTCTCCTCCCGCGAGTGTAACGCTTAGGCTGATAATGCCTCTTAAGAGCTTATAGTGTCAGTGCTGAGTCTGGGCTTGAGAAAAGATTGTTTGTAAAACTGACATTATGAGCGTTTCTTCCAGATCTGATTCTGCTCTTGGTCATGCTGGTGCGCAGACCGCACTGAAAGTGCTTTGGCAGCTTGAGCCAGAATGTGTGCTGTAACGAGCAGTGCTTTAATTTAACATGTTTGCTTTGAGGCTGTGAATCATGCAGCTCATTTTTTTAAATTAAAAAAGAAATAGTGAGTTCTGCATTTAGCCCAAATCTTGTTGTGAAGGGAAGCTTCAAAGCTTCAGACCTGCTGAAAGTTTGCAGTGGAAATCTATGGCAGGTAACAAGACATGGGTGGTTGGTCAGATCATCAGTGCTATCGTTGCACTGGTTAACGAAGGAGCATCTTATCAATGTAATTGTATTAATAAATTACAAATCCCTGTGTACCCTTTGTGCAGGTAGTCAGCAGGTGTTGCAAAGCATAGCTCTGTAGGAATTATTTCTTGTCTAAATTCATAAATGTGTTATCATGGTTTCTTCTAACAGCTACAGGAGCTTTGTTTCCGAAGATGCGGGCCCGAACACACTCATTGCTACAGTCAATGCTGTTGACCCCGACGGAGATGGTGTGACATACGATATTCTGTCTGGGAATCAAAAAGGAAACTTTGTTATTGACCCTAAGAAAGGTAATAACCAAGCACATCTTTGCTGCTGCAGTCATAACGTCGATTCTGATGTGATGCAGCTTGAATTCAGTCTTCATTAGGCAGCAGTTATAAAAATTGACTAGGAAATGCTATTTTTTAAGCTAATACTAACCTAGTGTAAAAAAGTGCAGGCCACAGATGCAATTAAAATCATAGAATCACAGAACCATTAAGGCTGGGAAAGATTTCTAAGCTCATCCAGTCCAACCATCAGCAAAACTGCACTGTGCCTGCTAAACCATGTCCCAGAGTGCCACGTCTACATGTTATTTGAACACCCCTGGGGTTGGTGACTCCACCAGTGAACAATGGCTCTACACTACCTCATAATGTTAAAAAAATTGTATAGTTTTCTTATGTATAATGGACTTGTATTACTTGTTCATTGCTTGCTTTCAGTCAGTGACTTAGTGTTATTATAGATAACAGGTAATTTAACAGGCAGTAACTTAACAGAGAACGTTATTATGGATAACCTAAGTGTCACATTCCAAAATCTCAAACAAGGATTTGAATAACGTTTAATCCAGAAAACCAGTTTCTCATACTGTGGTAAAACCACCATTGCTAAATTAAACTCTAGTAGCTTCGTGGTTTATTGGTGAATGGGTAAAATAGTATGGTTTGTTGTCATGCTCACTAATGAGAAGAATAACAGTAACTGGTTAATGTAGTAACCAAACCACAACTGATTGTTGCTTTTGCAGGGCTAGTTAGACTTCGCTCAAGTCCGTTTCCTAAGCTGCAGGGGACACAATACATACTCAATGTCACAGCTACTGATGATAATGCCTCTGGAGGGCCCCATTCTCTCACCAGTACTGCCCAGATCATTGTGAACATAGATGATGTCAACAACAACAAGCCCATCTTTCAGAAGGTAAGTCAGTAAACTGTCCTCAAGTTACCTTGTGTAGAACCCCTTTTTTCACCAAATCTGTGCTGTGTGTTGGGCAAGTGTATCCCTTCTGTTTTGTAAGGCTTTTGCTAATAGAGAAAAATACTTGCATTTGGAAATATATCTTCTCATTAGTTGGAGGTGCTCAGCGGCCCGATGTCATGTGTTGTTTATATAACTGCAAAACAGCAAGGGGAGTCTGTAAATTTATCACAGTGCAGATAAAACATTAATGTCGGTGCATGTGAATGGAAGGAAGTTCAGTCTTTTTTCTTTAAATCAACTGGCATGGTAAACCCTTAATTTTTATTTTATTTTCTCCTCTCTCTTAGTGTCAGTCTTACCAGGAACAGGCTTCTGTGTTGGAGAACCAGCCTCCAGGGACAGTTGTGCTGCAGTTTGAAGCCACTGATGCTGACAAAGGAATCAATGGTATGGTGAAGTACGGCTTGATGCACAGAGGTGGAGTCCTGCCAGCATTTAGCATCCATCCTGACACAGGTAAAACGAATATCAGAACTGGTACTGGCATCTGCAGGAACCATTTCATTACACTGATGCAGAAAAAGATTAAATAAAATCAGACTTTGTGATTTTTCATTGAGTTTTTTGGTTGTGGACAAAATATAAACTGCATTAACTGCTTGGACAAATATTCTCCTTTTAGTTAGTGTCCAATACTGAACTGATGTTTTCCCTGAAGGGGGAATGTTTTGCTGTGTGAAATAACTTCTGAGCTTTTGTGACTAGATTTTAAAACCCACCGTATGTTAAGTGTACTTTATTTTACAACATTGCTAATAGATATAAATGGTTTATCTAAATGACAGTAGCCTTACAGACAGCAGAGAGACTAAATTTTGGAGGGCCAAAGCTTAATTCAGGATGGACTTTTGGAGCATGAAAGACATGAGACATGGCTTTTAGCTGTACTTAACTGCTCTTCAATGTAACATTTTTTTTTTTTTCAATAAGCTCGTTCTCCTAAAGTTAGTTTGGTACATATTTAAGTCCAATCGTGTGTAAATAGAAGTGACTATGAAGTTTGTGTTTGCCCGAGCAGTACAGCTTAAGTGGTTGCAATTGTTAAATCTTGTGACTGGATCCTTGAACCTGAAGAATACGTCTGTTTCATCTGTTCTCAGGAGTTTTGACAACCGCTCAGGTGTTTGATCGAGAAAAACAGAGGGAATATCCTATCACCGTGACAGCAACGGATCAGGCAGCAGAGCCGCTCATTGGAATATGTCAGATAAATGTTATCATCCTGGACCAAAATGACAATGATCCCAGATTTGAAAACACCCGCTATGAATGTAATTGAGAGTCATTGGATAGAGTGTCAGTGCCCTGAGTGTGAACTTAACCTGATGTCTGAGATTCTGGGGTTTTGCTTGCCTGGCAGCAGGTGTGGTGCCCAGGGAGGTGACTGCAGCTGGAAGTGCACTTACCTTAACTAATTGCAGAAGGGTTATTGTGTGCAGTGTGACCAGTGCAGTCCTCACTCGGGGGCCTCCCTGAGGGGAGAATTCCCTGAAACAATGGTGATGTCAGTACCTTTCCTTCCCTGAGCGCATCAAGGGCCTGTGGTGCTGCATGCAGACATTAAAGGTGTGAGTGTGCAGCACTGAGCACTAACTGTCCTTTGCTTTCTGATTTATAGATCTTTGTGATACCTTTTGGTTACATTCTTTTCTCTTTCCTGTTTGGATGTCATCATTCTTCATTGTTTGCTGTTTTACCTTTCCTTCTTGGTTCTCCTAAAACCCCTTCCTGTTTAAGAATAATCACCCAGAGGTGCACAATATTAATAAAACAATGAAACCTGATAATTCTCAGTGAATTACGCTGTGCAGATCCTAGAAAGCAATATCATCCTCCTCTTCTGGGTTTATGCAATAAATTCACATTCCATTTATGTGTATTTCATACAGAGCAATTAGTGCCTTAGCAAAAACACAAGACAAAAATAACAGTAGTATCTTACGTATAAGAATTCCAGGCTATGAATGTGATAATCTGAAGTTCGAATGTGATCCACAGCTCTGGAGTGGTAGCATAGCAGCTCTTTAAAATACTCAGTTTGATTTTGATGGCCATTGTTCCAAGGAAGACAAAATTATGGCTTCCATACGTTGTTATTTTAGTGTTTCTTAAATTTCTTGGTAAGATGTTCACGGTGCTTTAGGGAATTAGTGATCAGTTTAAATTATTCTTTCCTTACATTAGATTTCCTAAGAGAGGACACAAGAGTTGGAACCACCTTTCTTCATGTTGCAGCTCGCGATGATGACTACAGCTCAAATGCTGCCATTACTTATTCCATAGCAAATGAAGAACCTAATTATTTACAAATTAATCCTACTACAGGCTGGGTGTTTGTGAACCAACCCATCTCTCAGGTATGGCTCTTGCTTTTCTTTTTAAGTTGGGTCTCTCGATATGTCATAGGAGGAACCGAGGTCACAGGTTTGTCCTCACCTCCATGTTACTCCTTCCCATTAGAGGATCAATACATCCTGTTTAAATTAAACATGAGTTTCAGTCTTTTAGCTGGAGTTCATTGGCTGTGAATTGCATTTAAGAAAGCCCTGCTTTCAGCTGGGAAGTGGCAGCTAAGAGCACCACCTCTAAGAACTTGTTCCTCCCGTTTCATCAGCTTCGGCATTCTAATACTTAGGACTGGGGGGCTGAGACTGTAAGCAGGAAAGCGAGAACCCAGGTGCAGGACTTCACTGTGTAACAGACAATGAGTTAAGACACAAACCTGAATGTGAAAGAGCATGAAGTTTTTCTTCTGATACAGATTCTCAACTTGATACATTAGTCATGATAGGCTAAGTGCAGTTGTCCCTCAGGAAGGTGAAGGCATAATTAACAAGTCCCCTCCCTCTGGGAGGGAGTACTGAGCTCACTACTCTGCAGGTGTGGATGTTTTTCTTCTGTACAGGTGTTTCTAACTGTGCCTTTAATTTTATATATTCATTTATTTTTGAAAAAAGCTCATCAGAACCCTGATCAGTCTTCTGTAATTGATCCTTTTTTTTTTCCTGTTCAGAGGTCTTCTATAATTCAAGATATTATTGCCACAGATGGAGGCAATAGGAGCAGTAAAGTTGAACTTGTGGTAACTATTACCAGTGCAGAAAACCAGCCTCCACAGTGGGAAAGAGACAGCTACGAAGTTGTTATTCCAGAGAATACCACACGAGATACGTCAGTTTTGGTAAGGTTAAGACTGATTTGGAACAATTGGCCCAGAGAAGTCATGGCTGCCCCATCCCTGGGGGTGTTCAAGGCCAGGTTGGATGGGGCTTGGAGCCCCTGATCCAGTGGGAGGTGTCCCTGCCCATGGCAGGGGATTGGAACTGCGTGGACTTCAGGGTCCCTTTGGACCCAAACCATTCTGTGATTCTATAAAGATTTGCTGTCAAGAAATACCTGTCCTTGTGTATCGGTTGAGATTGAAGATCTCGGACAGTCAATACACAAAAGCTTTTAGAAGTATTGCTGTATTTACAGAAGTGTTGATTATGCAAACTCTTTGAACTGTGCAGACAATCAAAGCAACTTCTCCCCTTGGTGATCCCCGTGTGACTTACAACCTAGAAGAGGGCCTTGTTCCCGAGAGCAACATGCCAGTTCGTTTCTACCTGACTCCAAACAGACATGAGGGTTCTGCTTCAATCCTGGTAGCTGAGCCACTCGATTATGAAACAACAAAGAACTTTCTGCTGAGGGTTCGAGCACAGAATGTTGCTGCAGTTCCTCTGGCGGCGTTCACCACGGTCTATATTAATGTAACAGGTGTGTAAGCTGTTCAGTGATGTTATAGTATCGTCATAGTACATTTTCGCCATTGAAGCTTTCTAGTTTTCTCTTTACACTCTCTTTTTGGTGTTTCAGATGTCAATGACAATGTCCCGTTCTTCACTTCATCTATTTACGAAGCCTCAGTAACAGAGGGAGCTGATGTTGGGACATTTGTCGTTCAGGTGTCTGCCACCGACCTTGACCTTGGTCAGAATGGTGAGGTAAGCAAGTGGGGAACCACATCTTTGTGATGAAAGGTATGGGATAACTTCTGTATAAACAACAGCTAAATAGATTAGAAGGCTTCAGCCTAGAAGAGGAAGGACTAATAGGGAAACATGAGATGAAATAAAGTAGTTACTTACATGTTTCTCTGTCTTGCCGTGTGAAAAATGCAACTAAAGCTCGTAGTTGTGAGATGGGAAACGAAGAAGGAAGTATTTGTACAACCTGTAGATCATGTGAAAAACTTGCTTTGGTTTGGAAAGGCCTGCAGAGACCTAAAATGTGATTGGATAAATCAATGGAATAAAAAACATATGTTAAAAGCTTCTGTGAATTGTAAATCACGGGAGGTACTGAAAACTGAATCCTTACACGATATGTCAAGTTAATACTAAAAATGGATGTATTTGTTACTGATGTCAAAATTGAAGGTGAATGTATCCTTAGAACAAGAATGGAAGCTAAAGTCACATGCATGAAAATGGAGACGTGGTCTGTTATGCTGGGCAAGTACAAGTTCAGCTTGCCCGTGGCTGTTATCTTGGCGCCTGTGTGAGTGCTGTTCCATCAGCACTGTTCAAACGTGAACCTGGGATCTGATTAGACAAGACACATCTCTTTCCTTTACATGCAAGGTTGTGAATTGAATTCAAACCAGAGTGGCCAAGCTGGCAGTTTTACTCAGCCTTCTTGTCCCTAGTCAAGTTCTTGGGTACAAGCCTGTTCTTCCTGTCTTGAAGTACTTATGTTGTTGTGAACTCTCCAACCAAAGGGAAGTGTAGATTAACAAATTCTTTTTAATCATTTAGGTAATTTATTCCCTATTACGTGACAGTGGCAGGGACTACACATATTTTCACTTGGACTCTCAGACGGGTTCAATATACACCGCCTCAGTGTTTGACAGAGAGAAGAAGGGGTCCTATCTTCTGGAAGTCCAGTCAATGGATGGCTCTGAATCAGCTCGACCTGGAAAGCATGGGAAGCCAAACTCTGGTAAGAGGCAGATGTCTGTGGCAAGCACGGACTGCTCTTTTAAAACAGAAGCCTTTTTTTCAGTACTTCTGAAATAGTGTCCGTTGTTTTGGGTTTGTGGGTGATTTTTTTACTCTTTGTATGTGCAACAGTCATGTCAGAGGTGGAAGAGATATTTTATATGATGGTTAGGCAAGTTTTTTGTTCTGAAATGAAAAGAAAACGAGGGCTTCACAGTTTAGAGACTGTTTCCTAGATATCAAAGATGCACCCATTAGCTGTAGGATGTAGATATTTAGGTAGTGGAAGTGTTTCTCAGAGCACTGTATATGGTATTTTATTCAGTCAAAAGTAATGATGAATTATGAAGCAGGAAAGTTCAAGAGAGAAAATCTGATTCTCCACTGAGGGCCGTGCTGAAACAAAGACTTAAAATTTGGCTTTTGTGGCTTCAGGACAAAAGTTTACTACTGAAAACTGTACAATTGCCATATTAGGCATCAATTATTCACGTATTATTTGTTTAAACAAATTGAATGTGACATTCACTTGATATCCAAGTGCTTTTGAATAATGTTGGTATATATATTGTCCATAACCCTAAGGGTTTGTTTCTGTATTATCTGCTTATTCGTCTTCATTCAGTGTGCAGCTAGACAGTTTCAGTAATTGCAGCTGACAGAAGTGGCACAGCTGAGTATTTTAATCTCTTGTTTCTTGTCTCTCTAGACACGGCCTACGTGCGCATTTTTATCAGCGATGTGAATGATAACAAGCCGATCTTCACTCAAAGTGTCTATGAAGTGAATGTAGATGAGGACCTGGACGTGGGCTCGACTATCATTACAGTCAGTGCTAATGATGAAGATGAAGGTAGAGTATTGGGATTCCCCATAACTGGGTCTAAAATATTAATGAGGTAATTTCAGCACACCAAGACACATTTAGTGGTGTTAGAGAGGAAAATGTCTCTTTGTTTCTAGATTTTAAAACTTCTTTCAGTGTGAGCTGAGCAGGCATGAACATTAGTTCATAATGGAGCTGCGAGGCATAAGTCAAATAACTCTCATTTTGGGAGGCAGTGAGTTAATGTGGGATGATGGGGAAAAATTTCTGTGCCAGCAAATACAAATCTATTATAAATCGTATCATTTTCTTACAAATGGGCGCTGATAAAAATGTCCTGGTAACTAGAATGAATAAGACTTGATCTGTGAGATTCATTTGCTTTCTCTATAGGCAATATAGTTGTATGTGACAGCTGCATGTTTTAAAAGACCATAGAACTATAATACCAAAAATCAGTCATTGTATGATTTGTGCTTCATCTAAGCGTTCCATGTTTCAGTCTCCTTCAAGAAATGTGTGTTTTCTGACATTGTTGGTCATTGGCAGGAACAAATGCTAAATTACGCTATCAGATCACAGCTGGAAACACAGGAGGAGTCCTGGGTGTGGAACCAGAAACAGGAGCCATTTTTATTGCCCAACCACTGGATTATGAAGAAACAAAAATGTACGAGATTCACTTGTTGGCCTCTGATGGGAAATGGGAAGATTATGCGGTTATCATCATCAATGTATTGAATAAAAATGATGAGACTCCAGTTTTTTCAATCAGTGAATACTATGGAAGTATAATTGAGGAACTGGATGGGTTGCCAGTCTTTGTACTTCAGGTAGGGTGTGTGGTTTTGGAGATTAGACTGTTTCAATAAAAGATAGGTACAGGATAGGGTAAGGAGGATGGATCATTTGTCGTACTAAAAAGTAAATCATACACATTTTAAAGGAGCTATCAGCATAGTGTATGAAAAACCAAAACATTAGTTTGGCATTAGAATATCTACGTTATTTTAGACTATTTACTGACTGAATTGTCCCTCGGCCACCTCTCGTTTGCCATTCTTCCGGCATTAATAAATGGCACGATGTACTTGTGCTTGCACTCTGTTAGCCTGTAGCAGCACATAGAATGTAACGCAGCCCTTGCATAGTTTATGATCTGTCTTTGTTCTGAAAACTTTTGTAGGTCATGGCAAAAGATCCCGATAGTAGCGTGGGTGATGGAGATCTGAGATACTCACTGCACGGGCACGGTGCCACTGATATTTTCACGATGGATGAGAAAACGGGCAGCATTTACTCACACAAGAGGCTGGATCGGGAAGAGAGAGCGCTGTGGAGATTTGTTGTATTGGCTACTGATGAAGGTGGAGAAGGACTTACGGGATTTGCGGATGTAATCATTAACGTGTGGGATGTAAATGACAACGCCCCCATGTTCATGTGCATGCCTGATGGTTGCAATGGAAACGTCTCTGAAAATTCTCCTGCGGACACATTAGTCATGGAAATGGGTGCAGTTGATCGAGATGATCCAAATGTAGGACTTAATGCTGTCCTGACTTACAGGATAACAGAGAACGTGAAAAATGAGTTTGGCACCGACATGTTTCTTATCAATCCCAGTACTGGTACAATCTATGTAGCGGGGGGAATGCTGGACAGAGAGAGGACAGCACGTTATTTCCTTACTGTTGATGTGAGAGATGGAGGAGGGCTGACAGGAACTGGCACGGCCACTATCTGGATCACAGATGTCAACGACCACGTACCTAAATTCACTGAAAAGATCTGGCAGGCAACAATTCCTGAAAACAGCGCCATCGACTCAGAAGTTCTGCGAGTATGTGCTTTAGATGCTGATGTTGGGGAGAATGCAGACTTAAAATTCAGTATCGCTGGGGGAGACCCAGACCAGAAATTTTATATTGGGAATGACAGAGAGTGGCAATGTGCTTCCATTCGACTGAAGAAAAGATTGGATTTTGAGAATGCACGTGAAAGGCAGTTCAATCTCACTATTACAGTGGAAGATCTTGACTTCTCTAGTATCGCACTGTGTCTGATTGAAGTTGAAGACTCCAATGACCACAGCCCTGTTTTCCTTTCTCAGTTTATTCAGACAAGTCCTCTCTTTGAAAACTTGCCTATAGGTACTACAGTAGCCACTGTGATGGCTACAGACAAGGATTCTGGTTTGAATGGGAACATTATATATTCCATAAAGTCAGATTCAGATCCTATGAGACAGTTTGCAGTTGACCAATATGGTCATGTGGTTGTGGCAAACACACTGGATCGTGAAGTCATTCAAAAATACAGCTTAATTGTAGAAGCTTCAGATCAAGGGACACCTGCTCACACTGGGAGCATGACGGTTTTGATTGATTTGCTTGACGTTAATGACAATGGCCCAATGTTTGAGGCACCGTACATGCCTGTAGTCTGGGAAAATATACCGAGGCTTGAAATAGTGCGTATGAACCATACATCAACACTGCTTCACGTGTTTGATCCAGACAGTGAAGAAAATGGGCCACCCTTTACATTTTCATTGCCACCAGATTATCAGGATTCTTTGGATTTTTCTCTTACTGACAACAGAAATAACACGGCGACTGTAACTGCTTTGAGGTCCTTTGACAGAGAAAAGCAGAAGGTGTTTTACCTGCCAGTGGTTATAAGAGATAGTGGGATTCCAGCCATGAGCTCTACGAACACCCTGACTATAACCATTGGAGATGAAAATGACAACTGCCACGAGTCTGGCCATAAGGACGTCTACGTATACAGTGTTGAAGGCAAGTGCTGTCTGGGTGTTACATCAGGTTCAGGAACATAGCACAGTTTTACATGTAACTTCTCTTGCAGGTGTTAATTTATTCCTGTAAATGATTTACATGTTTCTTGGAGGCATTCAAGGCCAGGAAAGCTGGGGAGGGGCCCTTGATCAGGGAGTGCAGGGATAGGATGAGGGGGAATGTTTTTCAGATGAAAGGGGGCGAGGTTTAGGTTAGATATTGGGAAGAAATGTTTTCCTGTGAGTGTGGTGAGGCCCTGGCCCAGGTTGTCCAGAGAAGTCATTTATGCCCTGTGCCTAGAAGTGTTCAAGGTTGGAAGGGGCTTGGAACAACTTGATCCAGTGGGAGGTTTCCCTGCCCATGGTAGAGGGGGTGGAACCAGATGGGCTGTAAGATCTCTTCCAACCTAAACCACTGCATGAATCAATGATTCCACAGAGTTGCTCCTTTTTGCTATTTTACAGTAGCTGCTTGGATGTTCCACTTCTTCCACTGGCACAGCTTGCCCATGCCCTTTCCTCAGTCACGTTTTTCTTTCCCAGCTGCACCCCTAGGAAGTTCCCCCTCTTTTCCTGGATTCCCTGGTTTGCCTTTTGGATAGGAGAGCAGCAGCAAAACATTGGAATGTTAACTCCTGATGTGGTGATTTCTTTTTATTGTCTGAGAATTTTATAGAGTCGATTTATGAATCGTTCTGTGATGGTTTTCAGCTTTTTTTCTCTCCTGTGCTGTCCAAAGTGCACTCCCCTTCCCTGAACTGGCAGAAATCAGCTGACAGGCTGTGTGTTTCCTTAAGAATCTTGGATCAGAACCATCACCAAACTGAGCAGGAATCTGAAAATAATAAATGCAGTAATGAATGTGCAGGACATAAAGTGCAGTGAAGAGTAAAACTTAAATGCAGATTTATTATAATTTATCTCAACAGGAAAATGGTCAACAACAGTTCTCGGGGAGGTGTTTGTGCTGGATCAAGATGACTGGGACAATAAAACATTTCTCTCTGAAGGAAAACTGCTCAAGTGAGGATTGCATTTGTGTCAGAATGAGTAATATTTATGCTTCTGTAATTATTTCACTGTGTATTCTTCTGTGTTCAGGATGTGCAGAGAGCCAGGGCTACTGAGTCTTTTAAGGAAGATACCTTCTGGATGCTCTTTTTCTTTTTCCCTTGGGTAACTGGGTGTTAAGAAATTAAAGTATGAAATATTCTTTCCAAGAGAATGCAGGATCATACCATGATGTTGATTTTTAGTCAGATGTCATCATTAATTCATTTAAAAATGTGCATTCTGTAACATCCAATTCAAAAATAGGCAGACTTTTTAATGGCTTGCCCTCAAACATTAGAATTGATGGAATGCAAATCCCAGACTTAAAAGGGCAAAATGGAATCATTTCATCAGTGGAAGGGTGTTTGGTGATTTCCATTGATAGCTATATTTACAATTACATGTGAAAGCCATGACTTATAGATTTGAGAAGTTTTCTCTGTCAATCGCAATGTTGAATTGTATCCTTATTTCCTTCCTATGTGTTATTTATTCATATTGTAAAGCAAGATGGTATTTGCCATCACTGCATGCTGCTTGAAACACTGAAAAAGGATGCAGAAATGAACGTGAATTTGTCTCTGTTGTGAATAAGAGTTTAAAAGCTTTAGTTTATATGTCTAAAATCTTTATGTAGCCCTAAATTAAAGACGTTCTGTCTGTCAGCAGCCCCTTGGCCTCTTTCTGGGTTTAGAGGTTGCTGTTCCCTAACAGCGGTCAAGGAATATTTCCATAATTATTGATTACTGTGCCTTTGCAGTGGCGAATGAAGATGATACCAGATTTCATACAGACCTTATCCTATTCCACATGGATAAATGAGAATCTGGACCGACCCTGTGTGGTTTTGTCACCTTCTAGGACTTTCCTCCCAGCCCTGCCTGTGATGACTGTTGAACCCTATGGTTCAACTACACGCTGCTTTTATTCAGGGATGAGAAAGTGTGGGGGCTTGTGAGTGGCGAAAACAGCTTTTTATTATCTTTGCAGATTGTCCTTTCTGAAAGCACCTTTCTGGTGCTTTTCTGAGGTTGTTTGCTAATTCCCATACGTTGTGATCCTGTAACCTTCATAGTAACACGTCAGGCCTTTGGAACTGTGTCAGTGAATGAAGTTCTCAGTTGTGGTTTATGTCTAGGTCTTTCAGGTTGAATCAGAAGACTGGCTCTTTGATGATGGTGGATAACACTCCTCAAGGAACATACAATCTAAACGTGAGGGTTTCTGATGGACTTTGTCCTGATGTTATATCGACAGTACACATCCATGTTAAAGAGCTGGAAAATGAAGCCATACAAAACTCAGCCACTCTGCGTCTGTCAGGTTAGTTTTATTTGCTGATGAGAGTTTACATCAGCTGCTTCTGTAACTGAATGATTATGTGATGTAGCTATTATTACATCAATACTTGAGTTACTTATCACTGTAGGGCACTTCAATTTCCATATTGTTAAATAAGAAATAGAGAAACTAACCTGTGGTCTCTCACTATTTCATGTTTGTTTCTTTTTGAATCCCATACTCAGATGTTACAGCAGAGGAATTCATCAGGAGAGATGAAGATGGCAAAACGAAACATGACAAGTTCAAGGAATTATTAGCAAAAATATTACCCGCTGAGCTTAGTGATATCTCTGTCTTCAGTGTGATGAGCGTTGGTGGAAAGCAGACAGATGTAAGATTTGCAGTCCATCATGGCTCGGCGTATTACAGTCCTGAGAAACTGCACGCTGAGGTGGCAGCGTTTAAGACTGAGGTACGCTCTCCAGGGTTCTCGTGCACCCGTGCCATTTGCAAGGTGCACATCCCAAACTTCAGGGTATTTGAGGCTATATGGGCAGTTGATTAGAAAGGTCAGAGTTCTTACAGAGGTGAACTGAGATGACTGCACAAGTGAAAAAAAGGTAGAAGCTTTTCAGTATTTGTGTGTGTTTTGGTGTTTTCAAGGCTTATTTTTAAAATACTTGTCATTCATTTTATCAGTTGAAAAAAAAACATATTAAATGTATAAGTAAAGCAAGTCTAAGTCTGATCTCATGTTTTTAGTTCTACATTTAAATATATGTATAGCCTGTTGCTATCTAGATGCAGAGCAGTGTGACTCGGTGGTCACTGCTCAGGAGACCGAGTATTGCTGCTGTAGGAGCCTTGGCAGTAGATATAATATGTCCACAGTCAATTGTCTGAATGTGTACATTTTTAGGAAATGCTGCTACTGGACATTTTTCTGTATTTATCCCATCATTTTGTTTGCCTTTGCAGTCAGGGATGTTACTATGACTCAAGAAATGAAAGCGTTCCATTAAGTCTATCACGATTTATATTTTTCAGCTATTTAAGGGATAAGTAGAAATTCATTAAGAGGAGTCTGGTGACATGCTAAACTGTATTTTCTCTTAGGTGCAGTCAGCTTTGCAGCTGAACATCTCCCAGATCGATGTAGATGAATGTAGGAGTGCAAACTGTACTGCGAGCAACGGCTGTACAAACCAGCTCACCGTGAGCAACATCCCAACGGTGACGGATACTGGAAGCGTGTCGTTTGTGTCGGTAACAACCACCGTGGACGCGGTCTGCGGCTGTTCTGCTCGGGACCACGTTCACCGGTCCTGCTCCTCCTACCCTCGCAGCCCGTGTCTCAATGGTGGGAGGTGTATTGACACTTTGAACGGTTACAGGTGAGGGAGCTTCTGCTGCAGTCTGCCACTTTTTTCTTCTATTTTTAAAGAGTCGAGTGGAACTTAAAAGAAACAGGTGTGAAAAAAATCATAAATGCATTATACTTGTGACTGAAGGAGACTCCAAAAAAGCCCTGGGTGCACTGGAGTGTAAGCCTAATGACAACCAGGTCTTTACTACTGGCCCAATAATGGTGCTGAGGTCCTGAAAGCTGCATGAATAGCATCAGTGAGAAAGAAAACCCTGTGGAATAACCAGTGATATAATTTAACACGTGTTGTTTTTTAAGAGCACCTCATTCAGTAGGAAGGAATGGGAAGGATGCTCTATTTTTTTTTTCCTATTTTCATTTCTAGAAGAGTAGTAACACAAGTGAATATCATCATAGAGGGATGTAGGAGGGTTGAATTTAAACATCACTTGGTCAGTTTATTACAGAGCAAACTCTGGGAGGTTAGTTCCTAGCTAGAATAAACCAGTATAATTTCAGTAAAGGAATACTGGTGCATGCCAGCTGATGCTATAACACAGCAAGTTTCCTATCTAATGTTTTCTCAACTCCTTATTTCCCATTGTTTAGTGTTGTCTGTTACTTATTCAGTGAAACGATTCATTGTTCTTGAAAATGTGGCCTCAAAAGTACATCTTTTTGGTGTAGGTAGTACAGTGGATAAATATGCTTTGTACTCGTTAAAGTATTTTAATGATTGCTAGCACCTCTGAGACTCTGCTAAAATCTTCATTGTTTTGCTGCTAGTGCAACATTTGTTGTGTGTAAAACCAAAAAGAGTTTACATTGGGGAATTTAGACTGTTTTTTGTGTTTGTGCTCTTTCAGATGTATTTGTCCTGCTTCCTTCCATGGCCCAGACTGCCAGCAGACGAAGCGCAGTTTCCATGGAAATGGTTATGCCTGGTTTCCCCCCATCAGGCCTTGTTTTGAAAGCTTACTCTCTCTAGAGTTTATTACCATGGTTCCTGATGGACTTCTACTCTATAGTGGTCCTTTATCAAATCCAGAACCCCAGAGTGCAGAAAACTTCATTGCAATAGGTACTTCTGCAAAGTGTGCAACAAAATTCATTGTCTTTGGGAACGGGTCACTGTGAGCAGTGTGGTAGTTAGAGTATGAATTCTGTCTTTCTGCCTTAGGAGATTATTTTCTGACTTGAAACTATTTTGAAACACTTCCTAGAATTATAAAACCCGCACTTGTTAATTGTTTTAGAGCATTCTAAATTGCAGAGTGCTTATCAGGAATGAGTTCTAGTGTTTTGGCAATGAAGCAGCACAATCTAAAGTATAAAAATAGATACTCTATTCGTTGAGTACTTCGGCATAATAGAAGTCATAGAATATAATCTAGATATTTCTATAGTGACCTCACTGCATGTGAGCAGCGATAACCATCAGATCAGTTATTTCACTAACTGCTAAAATATCCAGTGTGGAGAGATTCCCGTGGCTGAATTGGATCACTCTTTCGCATTGCGTTAGAGCTCTCTGGAGGTGTTCCTGTGCTGAAGATGAGCCGTGGCTCGGGCTTTGTGATGCTGCAGTTTCCAAGTCACCTGAACGTAGCAGACAAAAAATGGCACCACCTGGAAGTCAGAACCAGTGGTCAGGTCAGTTGTTTAGTTTCTCTTCCACATCAGGACATTTGTGTTTCCAATAGTACTTGCTAGTGCAGAGACAGGAGGGTATAAAAACCAGACCAGTTAATTATATGTATTACTCTTAACTGTGCTTGTAGGTTTGATGGGCAATACAGATTTTGGGAAGACGACACTGTCAATTCCAAATCTGCTTGTGTTGTAATCAATATTCTGGGATGTGAGGAACCTTTTTTCTTGCTTTTTAAGCTCTGTGATGCAGTGGAATGTGCATAAAGACTTAGCTGTGATTTGCACATTCAGTGGGCACATTTGGAGACTGAAATCAGTTACCTGTGCTCAAAAAGGAGATAATTATTGGCAAATGTAGTTAGTTTTGGCAAAAGTGGTTAAACTACTCAGAAGCATAATTGAAATTAAATGCAGAATCAATTGCTTTCTTCGTTAAATGGTTCCATTGTGGCTTTACTGTTCATTGCAAGGTGGAAAAGAGCAGGATAAAAACACCAGCCCTTCTAGCTTGATGGAGTGCAAAGGAAAAATATATAATTTATTGAATTTTACAGAGAATCTGAATTCAGTAACGCTTTGTTTTGGCGCAGGATGTGCGCTTCACGTTGGATCGGTGCAGTGCAGCTGTTGTTTCCGAGATCGAAGGAGTAGGGAAATGGCTGTCCACTGAGGATCGCACTGACTGTGAGGTCTTGGGGTTTGTGCCACAAAGAGCAAGGTGCGTTTCTGCAGTCACTGAAAGACAGTTTATTCCACAGGCTTTGAACATTTTACCTATCCAACTGAAGCAAAGCTATTAGTGGCTCGGAGCATAGAAGCATTTGCTTTGCCTTAGGACCTTCTGGGCCAAGTCTGGATCTTAAAGCACTAAAGTTTTAAGGAACCAGTCTTGCTTTGAGCAGTGTGCAACACTAAATGACAGTCCCAGAGCGCTACGTGGCTAATATTGGCCTTTTGTGGGCACTGTGTGCCTTCCCTTACCCACAGGATTTCTCTCACCTTATTGATCAAATCACTGTTTTTGAAAACCTCATGAAATCAGGCCAGTTGACTCTTTAATGGCAATGACTGTCATCATCAACCATGCCCTTGATATAAGTCTGAGGGTTCCTGCTCGCAGCCTTTGAACATCTTAAGGCAGGCTGACATATCGGGATCTTTTGTTATTTTATAAAGCCTCTGTGATAAGGAAATGCAGGGCAGGAGTTTATCCACCTTATTATGGAGTACCTATGTTTGAAGGTAAATTCACATCTATTTTCGTTATCCATATCATTTCTGTAGGTATTTGAAGGGGAGCCATGTTCTGCAGCTGGGTGGCGTAAAGGAATCGTTACCATATTCCTACCCACAATTGCTACACAAACACTTTTCTGGTTGCTTGCGCAATTTCATCTTGGATACCCAGGTAAGAGAAGTGTAACCATTTGCTCTAGCACAGCAGTAAACTTCTTGGGAGATTTGTATTACACCTGAAGCTTTTCTTCCAATTAATCTATTCAATGCCCATATTCATCAGTGTAAAATACAGGAAAAATTTTGATTTCTCTGTCATAATTAGAATAACTACCTTAGAAAGATTTCTGTGTTACAGACAGATGTATTTGTGACCCAGAAACTGCCTTTATCTATCTCCTGCTTCATGCAGCCGTCTGCTGAGTTTTATACATTCAGGGGACTGCTGAATGACGTTTGTATAATGGTATATTTATGCTGTCTGCTTTGTTAGGAAATATTAGGGGTTTTTTGCTTTCATAGTCAGTTGAATTTATTCAAAGGCAAAGCATGGTGTGGATAAAACGAGCTGAAATCCGAATGGGCAAACTAAACAGCAACTTAAGGAGTGCAGATAAGAGCAGACCACTCCAGGGTACAGCTATTGCTGTTTAAAAATGTAACTGTAAGTGTTTCTTAAATGGTATTTTAGTGTCGTACAATTTTCTCTTGAAGGTATATGACCTCCAGTCCTCTGCAGAGTCCCTGAATAGCTTCCCTGGCTGCCTGCTCGTGGATGGGAGCTGCGAGACCCTGGGCTCTTCCTGCGGGATTCACGGGAGGTGTCACGGAGACTGGAGCTCTTTCACTTGTCAGTGTTTGCCAGGTTACTATGGCTATCGATGCGAAAAAGGTGAGGTCTGGCTTTCTGCTCTGTTATTGGTAGGCTGGTAAATTTTATAATACAGGAAACTTGAAGTGTTTGCAGGCGGCGATTGCTGAGGTGGTTTCTGATGCGTGTGTTGTGTACAGCCATGTTTCACTGTAGTTGTCCGTGATTTCTAACAATTTCTTTTATTTTCTCTTTGAGAAATAACTTTATCAGTATCGGATCATTTCTTGAGCCCTGGGGGTGTTTGTGCTGTGTAATGGAGACTGCAAGACAAGACTTGTGAGCAGGATTATTTGTTCCCCTTGCAGTCATTTGAATTTGTGTCTGTTGACACTCAGAAATATCCAATAACCTAGAGCTGAGATGTGAGTGTGCCAGCACCGCTCACTGTGCAGAATGAGAGCTGCACAGCTGGAATTAATATTTACTGCTCTGTGGGTGTCTGGCAGAGTCTCTCAGCTTATGGGTCCGTGTTTGCAATCCAGTAGGACCTTTTCTGTGGCCCTTGTGGGGCCCAAGTGTGGCAAAAAGAGCCATGTCTTATGGATCCATGCTGTACGTTACAATTATTCTTTTACTTACAACTCTTATTACAAAAACATTGGAAACAATAATACTTCCTTCTCCCTGCAAAATGGTTTGAAGGTCTTTTTTCTGCCTTTTCAGTTGCCAAGGAATACACATTTGGGCCAGGAAGTCACATTCGCTATCAGCTGCCCGTCAGCCTGCCTGCCCGGAGGATGCGGTTTGAAGCCATGATCAGGACACGGCAGCCCGACGGTGTCATCACGAGCATGTTGTCTCGAAATAAGGATGAACACGTCACCCTACAGGTGGGCACCGCATCCCGGCAAAAATAGTGTAAAGTTCAGTCAGTGCCAGTGAACAGTTAGCCCAGAGAAACATTAGCTTAAGAGCTGGAAATAGAACCCAAAATCTTATTCTAAGCACAAAAGCTTTGGAATTCATTATATGAACACGCATAGGTCTGGTCCTTCACTTTAAGATACTGATGCACAACTGTGGAATCCCACTGGATTTCAAAGGAGTTTATTGCCAGTGACAGTGAAGTACAGTTTGCTGTACAGACTAGGAGGAGAGATGTGTCTTCCCCGGCGTCCTGCTCGGCCGGGGTCACAGGTGGCTGACTGCACATAGTCCAACCCTGCCACGAAAGATGCCTGTGGAGTTTCTGATGAGGCCACTCTCAGTGACAACCTGCTCAGCTTGTACCTAGCACTGAGAAGTCACCTCTTCAGCTCAGCTGGCCCGAGCTGTCAGGGTAGAAGTGACAGACCAACTTCTCAGCTGTTTGAAGAACCCCATAAATTTATCCAGAGAGAAGCGGGGCAGAGTCACTCCGAGTGCAAGACCTCCTGCTGTGAGCGCCCCGCTGCCAGGATTCAGGTTGTCTCATTCCGTAGCACCTGAAGTAGCTCTATATTAACCATGCACAGAGTAAGTTTCAACAAATGCTTTCAGATCAATGTTTACTTACAAGTCTTAGTTCAAGGAATGTCACAGTTACAGGTCAATCAAAATATCACTTTTCTTTTCTTTCTTACTACTTTGTTAATTATCACAAGGTTGTTCGGGGATTCTTAGTGGTCTCGTATAATCTGGGTGATGGAGACTATTCTGTGAGCCTTCCCTCCTACCGCATTGATAATGGTGAATGGCATCCTATCACACTGGAGAGGAATGAAAACGAATTTACTCTTCGCCTTTATGAGGGAGGTGGGAAGAGAGAAGTTCTGAAAGCAGCAGGAGCATACAAAGAGATTGTGATTGACCCCAGCAGCTTGGTCCTTGGAAACACCTACCCATTCAATCAAAATAAGAGTTTTCAAGGTGAGGAATTCTTAATCTCGCTGCTCAGAATATGGACATGTAAAACCAAGGTCTGTTGGTACTACATGAGCACATTGTGAGGAGCTTCCCTGTTTATGTAGGACCCAAAGTAAACGGGGATTTCTTGCGTGACACTTGGCTGAAGGAACAAATAAACTGTTCTGACTAGGAAAAGGTACAGGAGGGAATTGTGTGCCAGTACGCTTAGCTATGGGACCAAACCCACTTTATACCAGTCCACATTGAAGAATAGAATAGATTTTTCAAATATAACATATTTCCCAAAATATTTGGATTTTTCTGTTGAAAGCACAGTGCAGGGGTGTGTGTTCTGCTGTCTTGAACACAAGCCGATGGGCCTGCAGCAGCACTTGGTGCTTCTAGAAAACACTGGGAATCATAACGTGAACTTTACAAATTCAGTCAGAAAACAGAGAACACAATGCCCTGAAAATTTATGATTAAGTAAAGAAAGTTTAGTTCAATCTTGGATTTAGACAGTGCCAAATCTTACAGCTGCTTCAATCCTTCTTGCCGAATGACTTTTAAACCGCGCTCTCTCTGCCCTTCATGCTGCAGGGTGCATGAAGGACGTCAGATTCAATAACTACAGGATCCCTCTGGATACTCATGTGAAGGAGCTGGTGTCGGTGTTAAGTGCCCAAGGCGTCAGAGAGGGCTGCTCTTCAGAGGCTTGTAGGAATAACCCCTGTAACCAGGAATTTATTTGTATCGATTTGTGGATGACGTATGAATGCAGGTGAGTGCTGGAAATAAACACCCGAACCCCTGCAGATGCAGGTGGGAAGGGGTGGATGCTGAGGGGGCAACTGGGAGGCTAAGGGTGATCCCATCAAATGCAATGGGCCCCAGTGAAACACTAAGCGAGGTGCCTGCGTGGATATCAGAGAACACTGTCCTTTTAGGTACTGCCCTTAGCTGATGTAAATTAACTTCTCCATTGATTCTGTAACCATTCCAGCTGCCTGTCTTCACTGACTGCTTTTAAAGGATAGCAGCAAATTCACAATGTTTTTAAGCCCTGCAGAGCAGGGAAGAGGCTGTGTTGGCATGAGAGGTGTGGAACACAAGCCCAGCTCGCTGCCTCGTGAAGCTGGGCTGTGCAGTGCAGATGTGCTTTCATGCTAGTGTCTGTTGGAAGCTGTGACCTCTGCTTCCTTGGGGGCCACCCAGCTTCAATGAAAAGCACCGCACGATTAAGCTCAGAGGTCCCATGTGTGACTGGGGCTGAGGTTA
Organism: Clamator glandarius; assembly: GCA_033459285.1. NCBI lineage: Eukaryota > Metazoa > Chordata > Aves > Cuculiformes > Cuculidae > Clamator > Clamator glandarius. The sequence goes on along the minus strand of JAUNZM010000463.1, from coordinate 600,848 downwards.
GGACACGTTGGTTGTGCTGTGAGGATGTTCACTTGCATCATTGCTGCCTGCCGCTGTCTGCAAAAACTGAGTTTCCTAAAGATGTATTTTGTCTTAGAAATCCCCTGTGATGGAAACACAAAGGACGCAGTGTAGCTTGTCATGCCTGGGCAGAACTGCAGGCCCCAACTCAGCTATTTCTTACATGGGTAATCTGGCAGAAACCAGTGGAACTACCCAATATCTGAAAGCACTAGATGTGAGGGTCTCCAGCCATGGAGCTCGCAGGTCTAGCACTGCTATAGTAAAGACTACAGTCCTGTTGTTATTCTGTGTTACTTACCTTGAGCAGCTACTTCAGAAACTGTATGTAGAGTGTCATCAAAGACCGTTCAACGTCTAAGATTTTGTCTTTCGTGTCTATTTTTCTGAAAGTTTTATGGTCTTGTTTTGCCTTTGTGTTTTCAGTTGCCCTCCGGGACACATGATCGTGGAGAACGCCACGGGCACCCAGTGCATCTACACTGCCTGTGCTGAACGGCCCTGTAACTACGGTACCTGCATCTCGCAGTCACCAACCAAGTTCCAGTGTCGCTGTCCAGATGGCTACGCTGGGCGGAACTGCGAAATCACGCTGGCGATCTTCCACAAGGACACAGGCCTGAGCTTCAGCTCCATGTTTGCCATCTGTGTTTGCTTTTTGGCGCTGTTAGGTAGTTACGGCAACTACGTCTTGTATTACCTTTGGTGAACTCATTTATCCATCTTGTCCTGAGTAGCCGTCATCTCATCCTCCTGCAGAAAAACTGTTTCCTAAGGAGTCGTGTCTCTGCCTTCATTTCTTTGCCATGCCCTCAGCTCCGTCAGTAGCGTCTCTTCCATCCCCATGTCCGTGTGGCAAAGTGAGTCAACATTTGTGAGTCTCTGCACTTTTATTTTCTGCACATTTTCACTTTGTTGTTACGAAACCGTTCAGATGCACAACTGGAAGCAAATTCGTTTGAACAGCAAGAGCCAAAATTGCTACCAAGTGAGTGTTGTATGAAAGACGGCTGAGCACAGAACACCCGTGTCAGTCTAGGAGAAATACTCAGTCCAGTGGGGACATGCTTGGTCAGACAGGAGCAGTCTCTTGCGTCTCACCAGCTGTGTCACAACTCCCAACAGCCACTTTGGGTTCCTCAGCCAGCTCCAGGCCAAGGAATTGGGTCTCAAAGAGAAGAGGGAAGACAAAGCAGGATCTCTCTAGAGAGGAAGGATCACATCTTTGACGAAAAGTATTTTAAAGAGCATTTAAAAATACTCCTTGTGACAACTTCAAGTTGTGCTTTAAGCACAACCAGCTGCAGAATGCAGAGTATTTGTACCTGAGGCCCTACAGCCCCCCTGCCCCGCAGCCCTGCTGCTGGAGGCGGGGTGTGTGGTTCTGAAGGATGTTCTGTTTTGCTCCTCTATGTTTACACAGCTCTGCTCACTGCTGCATTCTTGTGGGCTCGCTGGAGGAGTCACAAAGCTCTGGATGGAGGAATTTACCCTGTATCTGCACATCCTGAGGACCTGGAGGACATCAGAGAAAATATCCTCAACTACAATGAAGAAGGGGGTGGGGAACAAGATCAGGTAAGGATCACGGTGTTATGTGGCAGTTAAGGACAAGACTAGTGGCTCACTGTGCTCAGGAAAATGGGGTTTATGCTTTTCCTTTGTAACTGCAGGAAAGCTGGGGAGGGGCTCTTGATCAGGGAGGGTGTGGAGCAATAGGACAAGGCAGGGAATGGTTTTCAGCTGAAAAAGGGGAGATTGAGCTATTGGGAAGAAAAGGTTTTCCTGTGAGGGTGGGAAGGCACCGGACCAGGTTGCCCAGGGAAGCTGTGGGTGCTGTTTTGGGACCTACAGAGAATTCTAATTTAATATCAATGGTTTCTCTCTCCAGGAAGCGTACGACATGGCAGAGCTGCAGGTGTCCATCCAAACCAGCCCTGCCTGCTCCCTCTACAAGAAGAGAGAGAACCCAACAAACCTGAGCAGTTTCTGCTGTGCTGCCTCCCCGAGGATGCAGGAGCAGCCCCACACACTGGCAGCTGCAGAAGGCTCTCTCGCTAGCGCAGACTTTGCTCAGCTCTTGTCTGATGCTGTCAGAGATGCTGATCACCATCCTCAGACTGTGTCCCCGGACTCGCTGCGGGTGTTCTGCACCGAAGGAGAAGGCTCGGACGCTGGCAGCCTGAGCACTCTCAGCTCCTCTGGCCGGGACGAGGGCACCGTGTGTGAGGACATGATGGAGTGGGGGCCAAAGTTTCAGAATCTCAGGGACCTGTACTCACAAATGGATGCAGAAGACCTGTAGACTACCAAGACTGCTCTTGTCAAAGTGAGGTAATTGGTCATTCACGTAGAGTGTGTAAGAAATGAATAGATATTTTTGTCTCTGAGGCAATAAAGGACCCTCTGAGCCATACTACATAGAGAAACATGAATCACTTAGGTTGGAAAAGACTTTTAAGATCACCGAGTCCAATTGTAAACCCCAACTGACCACTTAACCGTGTTCCTGCTGCCCAAAGCACGAAGCAGCTGTGGGTGCTGTTTCCGGTAGAAGCGTTAGCAGTTATCTGAAGAAACAAAGCCTGTTGTCTTTTCTTGGGGAGGTAAACCCCATGTTTTATATCCATCTTTGTTCCCTGACTGAGCCTCAGGTACAGCCCCTGCTCCCTGAACGCACTGCAGCTGGGAGCCCATGGATCCAGGGAAAGGAGTGAAGCAGCATGGAATGGTGATCGTTAACTTTGGTTATAAATTCATGAAATCCCTTTGTGCTGCAGAAATTGAATTTAGGTGGAGCTCCTCAAGTCAGCTGCTTCTACCTCAATACTTCCCTCAGTTTCCTTTGTGCATGTAGCAGGACTGTGGGTTTAATTTCTGGTTTAATTTGCATGCTGCTCTTTTAACTACTGTGCGATTTCTGAAATCATCCCTTCACGCGTTCCACATTTACACAGACAGCCCCCCCCTTTCAGCCCCTCTACAAGGAGCTGTTGCAGCACTGGGCACCGCTCGAGGGCAGGGCAGGAGAAAGCTTGGCCCTGGGCGAGGGGGGAGAAAAACATGAATAGAGCCCCTCAGTAGGTCCCTAGGTAGAGGGATTTCCAGTAATCTGGTTCTTTTGATAATCTTCTTCAGTGTTCTTTACAGACTTTAAACACATAGTAAGAATATTTTATTTAGTATAAAATATTTGTAAAGGTCTGAAATTTAAATGCTCCTCTGGATATTAGTGTTTAATCTGCCTGCCCATCAACTGCATTAATCTTTGAGCTTTTCTCCTTTTAAAATACCATTCCAAGCCTGTAACACGTAGCCAAGCCACGCAAAAGCCAGTTGTCCTTCAGCCTGGCCTACTGGCCGGGACCAGCAGGCTTAGAAGGAAATGGTGGCAGGAGAAGCAGGATTAGGAGAACAGAAGGAAGTTGAGCATTTTCTAAATTATAGGAATGATAAAGCCATGGCCATTTCCCAGGGATTTCAGTCAACAGCCTGTACTGCACTGTTGGGAACGGCTGCTATAGGAGGGGTGTTGGAGAAACCTGGCTCTCTGGAACCCAGAATCCCCTCTACCCGAGAATGCTGTGTTATGGGAACATTCCCTTACACGAATCTACAGCTGTCCTGGCTGCACCCGACGAGCAGGGGTGACACAGCTCCCCAGAGCCTCCCCTGACGGGCAGCAGCACAGATGAGGCCAGGCTGGAGCGCTGCCTGCACTGCTCAGCACATCCCACCTCTCCCAGAACATCCGTGACCTCCCAAAGCTCACCTGCATCAGGACATTTGAATTCAACGACAGCACCGGATCCACGCGATTCTTCTCTCCTGAATCATGCACGATTCCTTTCAGCGCGTGTGAACGCTTGAGCCACATGTGGACACAAGCTGGGCTCTGCTGGTCAAAGCAGATGCCAGTGGTTGAAATGGAGTCATCGCTGCAGGCTCCTCACCTTGTGAACGCTGCAGTCTGCGAGGTGCTGCCCAGTAGAGCTTGTGGCTGGTGATCTGCCTCCACTTTGTCACGGAGGAAGGAAGCTCAGCAAGCTGTTAAAACAGAGATGATGTGAAATGTCAGCGAAACAGGGACTGCAACCAGCTGGACAGAAGGCAGAATCTCCTGCTGAAACAAAGCTGACTTCCTAACTGCTCCGTCCCGATCCCTCCCAAAATAAAAACAACCAACAAAATGTCCTTCAACTTACACAGTTTATTTAGTATGCAGTAGTCATTACATCTCTTTTCAACAAGATGTAAAATAACTCTGTTAGATCTCCCTGGCAAAACTGACCGAGCACCCCTAACAGGATGGAACAGTGGTGCTGCAGCAGCCCCTGGGAATGAGCGTCAGGAAAAGGTACAGTGATCTGTAAAACTGGCACATTTTTATAACGCAGTGAATACAGGAGCTCAGAAAGTAAAGATCAGGGAACTAAACCAGCCCCCACCTGCTCCAAGGCTCAGGCTCTTGCCCTTGTCTCTGGGCACGGGGATGCGATCCCCAGCACCTCTGCTTCCTGCGATTCCGGGCGGCCGCAGCGGCTCCCCCACCCTGAGGGCTGCGGCGATGTGCGTGGAGCTTCCTTCTGAGCTGGGAAGTCGTCATGGTCCTTGGAATTCTCTTTTACTCTTTCAAGAAGATCGGTCCTATTGGCGCAAGTGCAGTTGCTGAACGATGCCTGTCCCTTTAGCATTAGAACTGCCACTCCAGGAACCTCGAGGATGGCTTAGAAGCACCACAGCAACCCAGACTCCACAGCCTGGGACCTGCAGGAGCCACCAGTCTCCAAAGGGCCCCGTGACACTTGACCCTGCTGCCCTGCGGCTTCGGGGAGAGTTGCTGCCTGGCTATGGGGGTGGTTACGCTTTCCCAAGACCAAACCTAAAAATTTGCACTCGGTCGCTTCCACAAAAAGGTTCAGTTTCTCCTTTGACGACATCAGAGTCTGTGGGTTTGAAAAAAGATGATTCACAAATGTTTCTGTGCCAGCCCAGTCTCCTCTGTCTGAGCTGCCTCGGAGCGAACCCTGAGAGCCAAGGTGGCCCCGGCTCTTGGAGAGCCTCACGCCGAGGTACCGCACGACAGACACGGCCACACTGTGAAACGCGCCCAGGCCCAGCTTTGCCCTTGGTGTGCTCGTTTCTAATTACCGTAAGGCACTCAGCGCAGAACTCACTGACCCACAGCTTCAGCAGGAACGGGTGTGCATCATTATTGGCCTAATTAAACTCCTAATACTGATTAGAGCATTTTATTATTGCGTTCGCTTAAACGGCAGTGGTCCCAACCTCATTAGGGGATCCAGGCAAGAAATGACTCCGGAGTTTCAGCTGCTGGCTTTAACAACCCAGTGGTTGCCCTGGTTTGATTTAAGCAGCACGTGATTAAAGGCCACGCTCCTCTGTGCTCGGAGAGTGAGGAACATTGTTTAATGAGTATTGACCAAATATAAAGGTGTTTGAGCATGTGACAGAACCATCGCCATCCCTGCAGTAACTCGCCTTCCTACAACGGAGAAGGGAAAACACTTAAATCATCTGGAGCTGGGACACAGCTGTTGTGAAAGTGAATCTCGTTACACATCTCAATTCAATTAACTGTGAATTTCCTGTCATTAGAAATTAATTGCAGTGGTAATTATCATAACAGCGTTGACAGTGTTCTTTGCACAGGCCACACGCTCTTACAGGTGTTCAAACGTTAATTTAGCACCTGCCTACAGGCACCTGATCATTCCAGTTCTGTTTTCCACAAGAAACAAATGATTCCAGTGGATAAATAATAAAAGTGGGAGAGCGCTGTTACACTTTCATTCAGATTTAATCTCCAATTTCAATATAAAACCAAAGCAGTGCTAAAACACAGCAAAAGTCATGTGTTTCCTACACAACATCTACAAAGTCAATACAATTCACAAAGTTCCAGCTGGTAAAAAGACACAGGGTACAAACAAAGCACAAAATTCTCAGGATCGAGGCCTGGCTTCACTTAATTCCAAGACACTTTAAAATAACTGTTGTCTATTATTTTCAGATAAAATCAAGGAAGCAATGATTTTGTGCTAAAATACAGAGCTTTGTGTCTGAAACACCACAAAGCAAAGCTCTGATACCTGAACAGACTTTAAAGACCCAAGTTTCCTGCAGATGGCAGAGAGGAATTTATCTTTTGTAAGGTTGTTGGTGTTCGATCTTGGTTCTTCCTGAAATTCACCTGGGGGGAAAAAAGATCCCCTGTAGTTCACAAAGCAAATACAGAAAATAGTGCTGTGAGAATCCAAGCTGAGAAATTTGTATTTTTGTTTGTTCTGAGCATTTTATGAGTATACAAACATGCAACGTTTACCAAGCATGCCCCAACTCTTATTCTCATTAGAAATACGTAACACTCCGTCACTACATGGTTAATGTTATGAACCAGCGCACTTCTTTATCGCTGCAAATGCCAGACAAGGACTGAAGGAACTTCGAACATGATTGCTGATTCCACACTCACAAGGATGGAAACTCCTATCCGCACACATTCCCAAAGGATTAAAAACAGAGGCACTGAAAGAGTATGAGGATCTGCCAAAGAGGATCGGATTGAGAGAAAACCAAATTTTTGTGAGCGTTTTAAGGATTCACAAAGATGATGCACAGTTGGTAGAGGAGCAGTGTGGCCTGCTGGCATCCAACTCCTCCTGTTTCACAGTGAAGATCCCCCCTGCCAGGAGAGACCAGCCAGGCTAATTCCAGCTTAACGCTGGTTCCACGCTCTGTGACTTTCAATTGGTTAAAACTGCAGAACAGTTCTATCCTCGGTATTCGGGTCAGACTTTATAACCAAAATGCTCTCTGGTAGCCTTTATTTATCAATCTATAAAAATTTTGGCAAGATCAGGAATGTTACCAAAACTAAACTGTCTAAAAAAAATAAGAGTCACAGGAATTAAACAAACCAGCAATGCAAAATGTCTCACAAATGTAACGTGTTTGTAAACTTCTGCATTTTCTACTGTGGGTCCTAGCATTAAAACACTGAACTTGAAGCTGTGGTAGGAAATGTTATTTATGCTTGGCAAGTTTGTAAACGTGGAATGTTTTGTTCTGAAACACCCTAGTGAAGTGCACGGTATAAGAAGGCAGGTTTTTTTTAATCTCCTCACAAAAGCGAGGATACAGCGAAGGTCTCAATTCAGGTTCATTCTCTCCCAAACCATCCATGATCTGTAACGAAATGGAACAGATTTGCGAAACACCATTAGCCAATTCACAGTTACAGCCAACAAGAAGCTAAAACTGACCTCGTCAGCATGCTCAGAGGGTCAGGCTGGGCAGGTGTGTTAACAGCGACTGAGTGAAACCAGCAGGAGGGAGAAAACACCAGGACAGCAGTGAGGTTTAGAGCATCGCGCTCTGTTAGACAAAGCCGACTGCCAGAGGGATGTATCTGCTCAGGTTACGTGCTCTGCTGTGGTTCCACATTAGCCCCAGAGATGCTGAGAACTCCCTGGACACAATGGAGTGAGGCAACCGCCCACTGGTGCTGAGGGAAGCGAAGCTATGAAGGGGTTTACACTCCAAAAGAGAATACAATCTGTGTGCCGCTAGCCTGGACCTCATCACAAAGCCATTACTTATTTTGTCCAGGCTGAATTCCTCCTTTTCTTTATTATCAAATACTAAAAGCAAACAGCGTTCAGTTTGGTGATTCACAGAATCACAGAATAACCAGGTTGGAAGGGACCCACCGGATCATCGAGTCCAACCATTCCTATCAATCTCTAACCCATGTCCCTCAGCGCCTCGTCCACCTGTGCTTTAAACCCCTCCAGGGAAGGGGACTCAAGCCCCTCCCTGAGCAGCCTCTGCCAGTGCCCAGTGACCCTTTCTGTGAAATATTTTTTCCTAATGTCCAGCCTGACCCTCCCCTGGCAGAGCTTGAAGCCATTCCCTCTCGTCCTGTCCCCTGTCACTTGGGAGAAGAGCCCAGCTCCCTCCTCTCCACAACCTCCTTTCAGGTAGTTGGAGAGAGCAACGAGGTCTCCTCTCAGCCTCCTCCAGGCTGAACACCCCCAGCTCTCTCAGCCGCTCCTCATCAGGCCTGTTCTCCAGCCCCTTCACCAGCTTCGTTGCTCTTCTCCGGACTTGCTTGTGAGAACGTCTAAAGGCTTCATAAGATTTTTACTCCCCCACTCCTGATTAAGCGGGAATAACTCAAGCCTCTTCCAGTTGTAACTGTATTTCAAAAAGCAGTTAAGCAAAATGTACTGTCGTTATCAATGTCGTAAACACGACTTACGTGGCCGTTAGCTCTGTCAAGTAAGTCACGTAACCGACAGCCTCGGCTGTGTCTCCTTTCGTAGCAAATGCTGTCTTCCAGGATCACGTAGTCCGTGCCAAAGGATCGCAGGATTCTATAAACATCTTCAGGAGATCGCTTGGCGTAGATCTGATAGATCTGTAGAGGAAGAAAACTGCGCTGTAAGGTACACCACGTTACTACTGTTTCCTGGTTTGCTCCGTCATGATTCCTTTACCTTGAACCAGAGAAATGAGATCAATAATGCATGGAATGTGAATTAAATATTTTAAAATAAAAATATAAAACGAATTTATTCAAGAGCCACTTAGCAGTTCTGTGCTGTGGCTGCTGTGATGCGCAACTGCACCGCTGCTGACTATGAGCACACTGCATGGTGCTGCTGCCTGCAGAGAGGCCTTGATAGGGGCCTCTAAAACTTCAGAATGTTTAAATTATAGGAAAGGACAGTTTAAAATAACCTCCCCCCAGCTTTGTGTGGAGTTTCTTGAGGTAGTTTCTACATAAAATAGTATGAGCTGGTCTGGGAATTAAAGGGAGCGGGGCAGCAGGATCTGGAAATGCCAGCGGCACCCGCAGCAGTTCAACTCAGAACTGGCTCGAGCACCTCAGTACGGTTAGTTGGACACAAATCACCTGCCAGGGGCAAGTCAGCAGATGCCTGAAGTACTAGGAGTTTGACACAAGTTATTAAACTCTGGAACTGTATCTGAAAATAAGATAGGTCGATGAGTAAAGTGTGTGATGTCTGCACCAGGCAGCCAGAGGCTGCGTGTGTCATCTAGAATGGAGCCACTGCTACAGGTAAGAATTAGCTCGAACCATCAGAACACTCTTACCTGTTTTGTTCTCTCTCTCAGGTTTTTATCCTCATAATGGGGGTGATTCGTTAGGGTCCGTCCCGTGCACAGTTTGACTCCTGCTAACAGCTGCATGCTCCCAGCAAACACCGCTGTCTTTGGAGTGTTTGACCTAAACAAATGGTGATAAAGTCTGAAGAAGGCTCTGCAAGGGCATTTTTGCTTGTTACAGATCAGAAGGAAAAAGACTGAAAAAATATTTTCTCCTCTGTTCAGGGAGAAAATGATGAGAAAAGTCACCCCAGTTGCAAAAAGCAGGTTTCCAACCCAAACCACGTGTACAGACACCACAGAAGGGCAGAGCAAAAGGATAAAGTACAACTGCCGGGCAGCAGAGACTGCTCTCATAAAGATACTTAAAAATGGTCATGGTACATGTAAGCGTTTTCTGGTGCTTAGTCAGCACGGAATTACGAGAATTCCTATTGATATTGGAACAACCAAGAGGCACATGTTAGATCATGGAGAATGGAATCGGGCAGGAACATGAACAGTTGCCTGATATCACACACACGCACGGCGCCGACAGCAGTCAAACTGTGAGGCTTTGGGTGCGCTCTAGGGAGCCTTTTGAAACCACAGCTGCATTTTCAGTCTTCCTTAAGCTCCATGGTTGGCTTGAAAATGTTGAGAGATAGGAATTAAATTTTACTATCACCTTTCGAGAGATTACACTTAGCAAATGAATTAATAATTCGCGGCTGAGTCGGACACTGCCTGCCGCAGTCTGTACCCACGGCAGCGAATGCGCCTCAGCCCGCTGAGCGACACTGCTCAGTCAGAGAAAAACGCAGCTGGTTTTACGACTGCCTGAAGAAATGATGTATAAAATGAAAGGATAATTTGTTTTTTATAGCGTTCTGCCAAACCAGGCTGCCCAACCTGTGAACAATTTATTCGGTAAGAAATGTCACTAAATAATGACAAGGACTCGCAGGTCAAACTGATTTACATTATGTAATTTAAATGTCACACTGAGCAGCCCTGATGGCATTTTGAACAAATAATCTCATTTATTTTTGAAGCTCTAAGCTTTCAACAAGTTAATTACAGCTGAACTAGTGGGTAAACGAAGCACAATCTCAGTCACCTTTTCCACTTTTTTAGGTAATGTCTGAGATTTCTAAGCAGCTTTTCTATGATTGTTGGTAACTGCTTGTGAAATATTCCACAATTCTAGACAGGTTTCCCCTCTAAAGGCTTCTTAAACACTTAACAGCAGTTAAGAGTGTAGGGAAGCTCACTACTGATCTGCTCATTCTACTGATATTCCTCCCTATCTCACAAATGAGAGCTGTTGTTCGTGTCTTAGGGAGAAAGACCAAAACTAAGAATTTTAATCTCTCTTTCATTTGGCAACACAGCTGCGAGCGATCCCTGGGGCCCTGGCAGCACCTTCTTGACTTATTTTGTTGAAGCTAAGAAATTGGGGCGATGGGTAAGAAAAAGTGAGAGACTGGGATATAAAAGATCATTATGTAAAAAATATAGATTTGGCCCAATATTATGCAGTAACGTTGTTGTAAAGATATAACCCAGTCTATCTTCCTGAAGATGCTATGATAATGTTAGTAAGGGGAAGAGTGAAAAATGCATCCGCAGACACTTGACAGTGGACAGGGTAATCGCTGGCTGTTACTCACAGCGTATGTTTGGACAAGTTAATATGCACTGAGATCCGAGCAGATGGAAGGGTTTTCTTGTTGTGGAGATTGCCAGACAGATGAATTATTCCTAGTTCACTGCTATACGTGACAAATTAGAGCTTCTCATACTGAGTTTTAATAATGAATGATTAGTTCCTGACACCAGCCCTGACACATCATTAACTACAGCAGAACTATCAAGCGTTAATACGGTAAAATATTCCTCTTACACAAGAAAACTTAAGAAAATCTGTCCCGCTTCGAGAAACTTACCATAAATTTTGTTGACTCATGTGTAAAGCATAGATAATGAACTCTTCCTTACCTGAATAATATTTCTAAACACAATAAATTCTAGGCAGAAAATTTCCCTCTCTAATTGTCTGTCATGACTTGAAATGAGATGAGGACAAGCACCAGTTCAGCATTCTCAGCACTGAGAACCAATGAAAAATTATCCTCACTGGAGCCAGTCAAATCCAGTTTGTGGCTGGGAATAACTCCACATGCATATTTTATGTATAAATCTATATATAACTCTGTATATTGTACACAGGAGACCTGAACTATCAGATATTTACCAAACAGGAGGGCTAAATGGAACTGGCTGGTAAACATCAGTCACAGAAACAAGTCAATACCACTGCAAAGATTCTAAATGATGGAAAAAATCATAGCCTGCCGTCAAAATAACTCAGTGAAGGCTTGTAGTATATTTTACTTCTAAATTATTCCTTCTAGTTTACAAGTTAAAGCAATACAATATCACGGAGTGTAAATATGTTGATATGTGTAGATTAGGCAGGGTGACTGGTTTCCCTGAACTTCACTGTGTATGAAAACAGAACGCAGGGCTCCAAGGAAATGCTTCAAATAATTCAGTGAAAATGTAGATCAGATTTGCTTTCAGAATGTTTTCCACTAGAACACAGAACTAATTTTAAAAAAAAATCTTTGTCAGTATTCTAAATAAAGACAAGTCCCAGGAATTTCTCTGTTGTGCAAGTTGTTAGTGGTTCCTGTATGTTACACAGGGAACACGGCCTTAAATTAAGTCCTCCAGAGAGCATCCTACCTGGCCCTTTTTCTCAGGATCTTCTACCTGTAGTATTCCACCTAAAAGATACCTTCCTACGCTCTGTGAGAGTGCAGGAGTGATAAGGTGGGGTTGAAATGATCAGCTCATACTCCTGCTGGTTTTGTCTGGGATAGAGTTAATTTTCTTCACAGAAGAGGGAGGTCACTCGGAATTACGGCGTTTTCCCAGCTGACTGTTACATGTGATGGAGTCCTGCTTTCCTGGGGATGGCTGAACACCTGCCTGCCAATGCGAAGCAGTGAATGAATTCCTTGTTTTGCTTTGCTTGTGTGTGTGGCTTTTGCGTTACTTATTAAACTGCCTTTATCTCAACCCGCTATTTCTCTCACATTTACCCTTCTGATTCTCTCCCTCTTCTCCCAAAGAGCGGCTGCGTGGTGCTTAGTTGCCGCCTGGGGTTAAACCACGACACTCTTGACAGAGACTTTGCACCTATGCTTTGCTGTGGCAACTTCAAGTTCAATTACAAATGTTTTATTTACAGTTTAGAGCACACGTTGAGATCAATTCTAGTAAGCATAAACAATTTAGATTATTTTAAAGCTCAAGAAACAGCATGGATTACAGATTTTCCAGCCCTACAACTGTACAGCCAAGCTTTTGTAAATTATAGGGTTGAAACAAGAAAGGCACTGGGTTAGGGAGGAATAAAAATAAAATTACTTCACTGTAAAGATCTATTAATGTAAGGAGTTAGCTACAGTGTGACGGAATAAGCCTGACACCTCCATACAGACTGCTTTCAGCTGGGAAAAATGTGTACTTATGGGAGCAAACGGAGCCAAGCAGTTCCCTGCGGAACAGCCCTCACGGCAGCAGGATACTGAACCAGAGCAGACTTGGCACACAAGCTCTTTCGGGCCGTTAGTATTCCTTCCCCCTTGCTAGCCCTTATATCTTAAACTATCTCTGTGGGTCACCAGAGTTCACTGATGAGCTGTGACAAATAAGGAGAACGCTATAACTAAGAACATTAGATCTACACAAATAGCGTTTAACTTAAATAGAGAAAAAAATCCTCTTACTTAATCCAGTTCATCAGCTCCACGGTGTCTGGGTCATAGAATTCTCTCAGCTCCGACAGTTCATCCATTATTCCTGGCCAGAACTGTAATGAAAACAATAAACCAAACTGAAGACAGAATGAACTAAACAAGTTCTGGACAGTGAAACATATCACATCCTTTTAGCCGGTAACTGATGTTGTCCAGCTTGTGGATGAATTGCAAGACATAAGCGTGTCTGCCCTTCCTTTGAAGGACACGTCACTGTCACGGCAGAGTGGACACCCAGAGAGTCCGAGACCTGCAGCCCCTGCCAGGTGACCAGAAGGAACAGAATTACTTGTAGTGGTGACCCTGAGAAGAACGGCTTTTCTTACATGCGCCGGTACTGGAGGTTTCCAGAACTCTTGTTAGTTAAGATCATTTTGTACCTTAAAGTTGATGGGAAATACAAAGTTGCCACCAAATTTGGAGGGTGCGCATTGTATCTACTTTACAACTGAACCATTTCAGGTCCCTGCACTACAGGATGAACGTTAATGGTTTAAGTTACTTCTTGATAGACCAAACTTTAAGAAAAGGAACAAGAGAAAGAGGCATCACAGAACAGTTCAACAGGTAAGAGCCAAGCCAGTGAATAGTGCCTACAATCACAGGAGAAGGAAAAGCCCCAGGAATTAACATTAAATTTGGAATGGCAACTTACAACTAAATAAGAAAAAGGTAGAAAATCTGCATCAAAAGTTAAAACCATCAGATGTGCTGTGGGTGCCATTAATGGCATTTTAGAAGTTTTAATTCAAAGAGACCCACTGAAAGTAAAAAAGAAAAGTGTGACTGAACGGCGACATCCAATAGACTTCTGAGGAAAAGCACTTAAAAAATCTACTGAAGACAAGGAATGTATAAATCAATTTTGAAGGAGAGGAATAAGGACTGAAACTGATTCTGAGATACTTAACCCTCCGCCAAAAACATAACACAACAAAGATTTATTTAAGGGTTTCTTCTTTAAGCTGGTGAATATTCAAGGACAAAAGGAAGCCATTAAATGACAATGTTAATGAGAAACTGATTGCTTTGCATCAGCCTTTACTAGAGAGGGTATTATGGTGAAACCTATTCCAGACCCATTCTTTAGACAATAAGGATTGCTGGCTCACAAAGTGGAAGCATAAGGAAACCCGCCTGATAACCTAAAAACCCATAAATCATCCAATTTAGATAATATTCATCCAAGAGTGCAGGAAGAATTTGAATGTGATGCTGCTGAGCTGCTTAGCGAAAACATGCATTCTTTCACTAAAATAGTAATTATGTAGGAGGGCTGGGGATCAGGAGACATAATTAATTGGGCCAGTTCAGATACTTATTAGTTTCTCTGTTTACTTGATACGTTTGTTAGAGTAATCCTGGCTGGTAGATGGAGGAACACCTAGAAGACAGTTATGGCAGCACCACAGCCATGCAGTTCTGGGCAGTACAGCACCACCGTGACTCCTGCCCTCCAGAAGACCTCTTGAGAAATTAGTAAATAAATCACACAGTTGTGAAATGGGACCGTAGAGTCTCACAATGAATCAAAACTTCTCTCCCTCGCTCAGCTGCCCGGGTAGCTAAAGACTGAGAGCCTGGAGTCTTTCAGGCTGCAGTCAGAAAGAAACAGGCTCTGCTTTGCTTTTAGACTGTGCTGCGAAGCTGCCCGGCAGCCTAGCGAGACACTCGTGGCACTGTGCTGCCTACTGAACGCTGAGACTGTTCCATGGCATTAACTGATCCATACTGGATCTTCAAGTCCCAGGGTCACCCTACTGCAACCTCGGAGTGAGCACAAGCAGTTGTCTTGAGAGGAAACTTTTCGTAGGGGGGTTTGCTACTGCTGAATTTAAAAAGAGAATGTCAAGGTAGCAGAATTTTCAGGTAACTCTGCCTTTAATGAGTCAAGCCATGGGAAAACCAAGGAACTTCAGGAGCTCCGGATAACAAAGGTAAGAATGGCAAAGTAAATAAAAAGTAAAGTGTACAAAAATACACGAACCTGGAAGAGCTGAACAGCCACTGATGATTATGGGATTTCAGTGCTTCTCAAATATAAGGACATTTAGTTTGAATTCAGAAGGTATAAGCACTAATTCTTTGGCCTCTGAGTCTAAGTGAAAAGCAAGTATTACTGCATTATTTATAGTTACTGTTGGCCTACGAATGAAAATTAAGAAGCTCCTTAGGGAAAAAGGATTAGATATTACAAATAGAAAGAAACATGACATTTCCTTTTGTCATTTCTTCTACAGCCTGTCAAGCTTACCAGCTGTAGGTTTTAAGGGATAAACACAGTACATACAGGGAGCTCTTCAGTACAGATGGAGACTGCTCAGATCCCTGTTGCCTGTGTGCTGCAATAAACGTTTTTGTTTGGAGCAAAAGGACTTGGCCATGATGAAGATAAAAATGCAACCTGAAAAACTCTGTGCATGGATAGGATACTAGCAAAGAAAAATCAGGATTATTGAGCAAAACCAGGAACTACAGACTCGCTAAAGCTCAGGAAATAATTTTAAGGACCAATTTATTAAGGAATGACTGACTTGCAAACAAAAATCGATGGGTATTACTCTGCTGAGAAGTAATGCAATGGACACAGATACAGCTGAAATCTATCTATAAGGTGTGAAGTGAAACAAATACTATTTGGTACTCATTATGTGCATGTGTAATGTGCAGCACAACTAAAGCATGAATGGAAAGACTTCATCGCTTCCCAGAAGGTGTTCACGGCCAGGTTGGATGGGGCCTTGGGCAGCCTGATGTAGTGGGATGTCCCTGCCTATGGGTTGGAACTACATGATCTTTAAGGTCCCTTCCAACCCTAACTGTTCTATGATCCTATGATTCCACATCAAAAAGATGTTTGTGCTACAGTAATGAAGCAAACCTGCATAAACAGAAATATAGGTGTCTTCTAGGTCTCAAAACATACTGTACATAAAATCTGAGACAGCTAGCATTGTAGCTGCATGTGCATCTCAATAAAATATTGCTCAAGTCATGTATTTGGGACTGTATTAACTGTGTGCCTCCAAAGAGGCTTTCATTAGCTTATGCAGGATTAGGTTAATAATCCCATAAACCGCCTATTTTGAAGAATGAGAAAAGGAAAATTCCATGCAACTAAAAAACCACCAAAACACTGAGAAACAAAAATTCCTTACCTTACATGAAATGTAGAGTAATGTAATTATTGGTACAGAATACTTAATGAGACGTATCTAGGAGAAATCACAAAAAAAAGGTTATTCTGATGGCACATTATTTGGAGCGACAATTTTTAAGGTATAGGTATCTGGCATATTTATCATGTAGTGGGATCTACAGAGTTTGAATTTTAAGACCATCCTGTGGTTTTGTTTTCAAGTAAAGCCCTTATTAGAGACTCACCACAAAAGATGGATTTATATCTGTATACTTAATATACCCTTATAACATCTACAAAGTGGAAAACTGCATCATTCAGTATAATAGACTACAAAGGTCTCCTCAGACCTTATTAATGATTCCTTAATATTGTGACTAAGATGCTTTCAGTAAAATTGTAGTTCTTGTTCATAGCCACGTCTATATTGCCATCTAGTGTATACAAATGGAATTTTTTAATATATAAAGCACTAGGAAATACATTTTACTTACTAAATTTATACAAAGGTACTTCAGAGATACCCAGAGCTAAGGACAACGAACAACATTCATTTCAGATGTCTCAAAGTTCTGAGTCCTGATTTGGTTTAAATATGGAGCAAAACCAAATGTCATGAAATGCTGCAAATACAGTGCTAACCCTCTGTGATGTGTGGAGACGAATACACTTCAGGATGAGCTTCCACACTTCCGTACTGCACAGGCCAAAAGAGGCAAATACACACATGTGGGACGTCCAGAGGTACTTCATTCTGGAAGAACACAGACAAGTTTTTGCTGATAATCTGGAGTGTGGCCAAGCCAGGTTGATGAGCGCAGTTTTCTTGGACTTTCAGGACTCTGAAATAACTGAGTAAAAGACTGACTTTGCACCGTTTGGTGCTCTTGAGAACATCTCTGCACCTGAACTTCCAGACATTCTTTTAGGCAGGATTTTGGGAAATGTCTCAGTACACAAGCAGAAACACACCAGGGAGAGAGACACTGTTCACGACTCTATAAGTTTGTGGTCAGTGTATTTTACACCCTTATTAAAATGAACTCAATTGCCTAAAAAAAACCGGTAGTAGCAATAAAAAAAAAAAAATAGACCTCATTGTGCTTAACGCCAGACATCCAAAAAGCACTGTGTGAGTCAGGTTGTAAGCAGCATCAGGCTTCAGTGTTATTGTGCTTTCTTCTGTTTTTTCCGTGCACTGGACTTGATTTGAACCACTAAAATTAAATAGAAGAAATAAAAACTGTTATATTAAATTCTGTAACACATTTCCTACAGTTGTCTGTACTCTGAAGAGCATTTAATCCTTCTGAGGCCAAAGAGCAACTGTACTGCTGGTAGTCCGCAATCTTCTATTTTGCCTATGATATGATTAAGCCTGATAGCACCAGCTTGATGCAGCATCAGGTATTTATTTTCATGTCTTGTTTCCGGAAATGTTTTGAACTAAAGAATCCAGGGAAGAAAATTTCTTTGTTTATCCTTGTCACATCCTTTAAATTTTTAGCTTTAATAGGAAATGACTTATTTTGCCTTATCTATGTCCTAGTGTTCCTTAGTACATCTGGAAAGTAATAGTGCGTGCGGCTGTACCAACTGGCAGCTTCTGAGCCTGCCAAAGAGGAGAAAATTGATAAAAAATGTCAACTATTCATAAAACATATTTTACCTGAGGTTACGAAAGGCAACAATTACAGCTGCTACTGTCAGAAGGATGAGAACAAACACGTAGATGTAGAAAAGTAACGTATCTGAGAGTCTTGAAAAAGTATTTAAAGGTAGTAAACCAAAAGCTTCTTCACAAAGATACAGGTTAGCATCGAAATCTCTAAAGAAAAAAGAACAATCATAACTTGATGTCAAAAAAGACCAAAGTTTTCTTCTTTCCCAAGCAATTATAAAACCATGGTTGTGCAGATTATGAAGGAAAATGTATGACATAAAAATGTATCATTTATCACCAAGATTTTATATGAGAACAACCTGCAGGATTCACTCAATCAAGTCATACCAAAAAGAAAAATTATAGCTAAATCTTACCTTGTTGCCCCAAATCCAAACTTTGCTTTCAGAAATTTGAATATATGTTCATCTGACTCAAGATTAAGAATTTTCTAGGAAGGGGGAAAAGAAAGGAAATTGTATTTTAACTATCAAAAAATAAGTTTCACACAGCAAACAGTTATCTTCTCATTTAAGTGGAACTATGACAGAGTGCTCTGCAATCAAGTAAGCATTTGGTTTATAATTACAGGCAAGTTACCTACTTGTTAGAATATCTGTTAGGGTTAGTTTGTTACTTACAGATGAAGATCATCCAGGACAAGTTGGTTTCAGCTGTACTTTTTATTTCAATGACTTATATCTTACTATGATACTCTTAATTTCCCCATGTACTAAACTTTAATCTGTTGATATAGATCTCTCAGAGACACTAAAACTCAAAAGCAAAACATGTCACTAATCTCTGCAGGTATCTCGGTGCACATGGAGCAACTAAAACAATGGGGTATAACATTTTTATTACAAGTACGCGTTCTTAACTGCATTCATTGAAAAGTAAATTAAATGAAAAACTGTAAATGCTCAGCAGTAAGAGAATGCAGTATAAACCTACTCTGTTTATAAAATTACAGGTGAGCTTCAAGTTGCGAATACTTATTTGATTATTTGTTTATTTATGATGTTTTAAGAATATGTTTTAAAATTTACATACCAAAACCATTAGTAAAAGAAGCCTTCATTTCTAAAAAGCAGTCTCAGAAATGCAGTGAAATCTCATTGCAATTTTTATCTGATATTACTGCAGATGATTAACAAATAGCTTTAAACGTAATGCCTTTTGTAACTTTCTGTATTAAAAATTATTTCCTTACCTTCACAAATTTATTGATCACAAGAGTCAAGCACAGGACTAAGAGTACGTGGAGGATAATTTTCCCAAGCCTATTAAGCAAACCACCCTTTTTTAGGTTTTTCTAGAAAGAAGAAAATATTAGTATTTCAGTTCCTTTGCATCTAGAACAAAAGCAACACAAGCTATTTAAAATGCTTATCTGGCCTGATCAGGATCAAATTTGTATTAGGTTCATGTAAGGAAAACTGTATGCATAACCAAATATGCAGAATGAAGGCAGATTTCTTCTACAAAACTGAGGGATGGTAGCATTAAAACTCCCCAGCGTATTGCCCCGGTGGAGTTTTGAACCAGGCAAACAGCCAGAGGTGACCCTATTGCATTTACACAGCTGCTGGGCCCAGTGCAGCAGCGCTCGTATTCTCACTTTCCCCGAATTTCAGTAGCATCGAGTGCCTTTTGAAATGTCTGTTCTTTAGGGCTTCCACCTCAATGTGGCAAAAGTTCTAACTGGTATCTGATAGGACTTAGAGCAATCTTCCAGTTCGAAGCTTCAGATGTGAGAACAGGTCTTTGGCTACTCCCAGGAACCTGGAAGGGGTGCAGACCTTGTCTAACTATCAAAACCAGTCCCGGTTTGAAAATGCCACGAGTGAGAGACAGCAGGAATGACCCCGTGAGCTTGTACTGTGCTGGCGAGAAGCTGTTGGCAATGCCAGTAGCAGAAAAAACCGCAGCTTCTACAATCAGAACTGTTGTAACACTCACAGAATTGTCCTGTCTGATGTGCCTGGTTATGCTGCAGTCAGTGTAATTGAATTCATTACTTGATCATGCAGTGTTTTTGTTGCTTTTCACTACAGTAAATCCTCTAATTAGTATTAGCAATTTCTATATACAATGCATATAAATTACTCATTTACCTATATACCACACTCTTTATTTAGCACTATTAAAATATTTCAGTACCTACCTGGACTGTTCTTGCTATCAAGACAGAAGCATTAAAACTTATAAGTAACGATCCAAGAATCATAGAATTGAAGAACTGTAGGACACAGACAAGCAGTAATCCAGAAACCTGAATGATATAGAGCCATGTAACCTGTACAAACAATGAGATTTTTATGCCTACAAAACTTTACACTCACAGCTGCTTTTCATTGAATATGCTTTATAATTTATTTCAACAATAATTATTTTTACAAAAACAGTATCACCTTGAACTAAATCACTACATTTAAAGCCTTTATTATATATCCTTTCTATATTTATGTCCTGAAGTAGTAAGGTTAAGATTTTATACCTATTTTATACCTGATAAAGCAGATTAATTCAACAATTGCAGAGCGAGGAGAATATTAATGACTCAGTATTTGGAAGATGTTTCATATTTTCTTTAGTTAAAAGAGTGTTTTTGCAGCCTCTGTCATGTCTTTGTGACTAAAGAGAACTCGGCACAGTTCTCCGATCTAACATTAGCTGATTTCTCTAACTTTTATAATAGTTTAGTATAGACCTTTTTGCTTCTTTCACTTCAGCGACATAACAGCATGGTATTAGATCAACTGTTAGGATTGTGTTTAAAAGCAACCCCTTCAGAGTATCAAAACCTAGCTGTGTCTAAACAAAACTACAAAAAATAAACAACAGAAGTGAATTACATCAAGTAAAATAAAATCAGTTGAGAAGAATCAGAAATGGTGATGTTTTGATTATTGATTTTTACAGGTGCAGTATAAACGCTGTGGTTACTTAAATGCACCACACAGCACAGTGTAGAATCTGTGTCACTTCATGCATCCAGGCTCCTGGTGAGGAAAAGACCTCCAGAATTGTTAGCTTGGCAATAGAGAAGAGAAAAAAACTTTGGTTATTTGCAAACACGGTCTTACCTTTGCTGCGGGAAGCATGTCAAAGCAGTCCAGTATGAACAATGCCAACGCTTGTATCAGCATCATGAACTGATTAAATTGCCAAGTCACGCTAAAGAGAAACGTTGCTATGAAAACAGCCATGAGTGTCAATCTCTGGAAGGAAGGAAAGAAGCTTTAACTTTATAATTTCCTTCATTAAAAACAAACAAACAAACAAACAACTCACAAAAGACTGAATAAAAACAACCAACAATCCATTTTACAACATTAATATAAATTTTCTAACTGCAATAACTGCTTGGAGGATAACAAACATTTTTTTAGCATTCCACGTTCTTGCATTTATGCCTGTTCTTTACCACAGCGACATGGCTTGCAAGAAAACAGTGAGATCTCCAATAGTTTCAGCCCACAGACTAACAGGAAACGTGTGTTTTACTACACTGTAATTGGCCATTATTTCAACAAATTGAGGAGTAATGACTTTAGAACCATTTGTCAAAGAAACTGTATCACCCATTTCCTTTTATTCTTGCAGAACAGGACAACCTCCTTGATTTGTAAAAGAAAGGGAATCAAAAGAAAATCTTTAATCCTTTTGCTTTACCAGCTTTTCTTCTCCCTACTTTTCATTATTCTCTTTTATCTTTTTAAACACATAGTACTGTTGTCTCCTACTCTTTAGAATTTAATTTTTTTCTCTTTGCTGAGCATCTTCATTCCTTTGTATATCAAATACATTTAAATTAACAGAAAGCTCGCCTGATTCATGTTTTCAGCATTATTAGTGATTCATGTATATCTGTCCACTGATATAAATGCTTACTAAGTATTTTATCCTAAGTTTTATCGACAGTTTCTGATACTAATTTTACTGTCTCGTATTTATTACAAATACTCACTTCTTGGACAGGCTGTAGGTGAGTTCTGAACAGGTATGTGATGGCTGCTATCTGAACAGCAAAGAATGGTAGTGCCCAGTTCTCTCTTAAAGGAATGGTGAATTCTACTCTTGTGGTATCTACTCTGTACAAAACAAACAAGAGTTCCATAAATTGCAAACAAGTAAAACACCACTTGGTGACAGAGAGGTTGCAATGACAGGCATTTGTGTGGTAACTTAACTCCTAATCAATAAAATTGATTGTCACCCACTGTTTCTGTACCTCAAATGTTGCACTTCAGCTTCAGTTACTGTTAAAAACTTATACTACAAATTAAGCCTTAGAAAGCACAGCTTGGGTGATTTAAAAATGAACAAACCAACCCCACACAAAACCACTCCCAAAAGCCAGCATGGAGAGTTCTCACTCCTTGGGAAATTTTACTTCATTTTTTTGGTTTGCAAAAGGCATGTCTAAGAATAAATAGGTATCAGCTTTTCACTGTGATCCCAATGTGTTTGATTTGAATATTGCTAAGTTGGTTAGCAACTTATGAGCATTTTTTTGTGTTCTAACACAAAAACTATGTGACAAAAGCCAGCTAAAGTTCCTCAAAGGGCAGGCACCAACCAGCTCAATTACCATCTCGCTTCTCTGAGTCTTAGAGATCTCTACAGGAATAAGGTAGCAGAGAAGCTCAGCTTCAGATGATCTTAGGCTGTTGAAGGCATCCCCTGAGGCTGGGTGGGGGGCAATGAGGAGAGACCTGGAAGAGTCTTTAACATCTAAGGGATCCTAGGCAGGAGCAGACAGGGTACATCATGTGGAGATCCAGACACATCTTAAAGATGCAGTCCACTTTCAGAAACGAAGTTAAGCCAAAATTTTCTACTCAAACTTCTTGTAATTTTAAAATCCTAGTCTGTATCAGCTCGTTTGTGCTTATTTTTTAATTATTTTGTATTAAAACATTTTTTTCCATTTTTCAGCTAATCAGCATAGAGGGCTTACAGTTTCCTATTTTTTATCCCGTCAATCATGCATTTGAAGGTTTCATGCCTTACCTTTGACATGAGGTACAATTTTAGAAAGATGGAATGTTTAATGTCACTTACCTGTTTGTAACATACCAGCAAGCTGCCAACAACCCTGAAAGCCACGTTCCACTAAGAAGCCAGCTTGTTACATACAGAGCAATGACATAAACTGCCTGAAGTCCAAACAAAGTGTAGATATAAAAATAAACGGGCTCTAGGTATTGCTGTAAAACACAAGAATACCAATATTGACATAAAACACTCGTGGGGGCGATTCTACTTAACATGAATTAGGTTTTGCTTTTACAAATTAAAAAGGTATCAGGGGTATTTCTAGTTAGAAAATAAATAAAAAGGGGAGCTATGATTCACTGCGCAATCTTCATAATGCACTTACAATCTAAAGCCATAAATAAATGCCTACCTGAATTGGAAGAATCCTATACAGAATGCTGAGAAACACCTCCTGGTAAACATTCATTCTTTCAAGTATGTTAATTGTCCTCACAGATTCAGTTTTATTGTCATATACTAAACCATGTAAACCTTAATGATAAAGAGAAATTGAAATAGGAGATTGTCATTTTCCCCCTCCATCTTCATTTGAACAGTGAATAACTTTTTCAAAGGTATTTTAGGATCTCTCATCAAAACCTGCAAACTCAGAGTCAAGGATTCAGATCCCATTACCTCTGAATCAACATGACCTGAGGGCTTCATCTTCCCTGCTTCAAATGTAGCTCAGAGTGCTAATTCAAGTACTACGTATTTGGTAATGTATAAAACATTTATTTTCACACTTACATTCCTAGCACAGAATCTGTGGCACAGCCTGGACCTTGTGAACCACTCTTGTAACTGCTCTGAAGGTAGGTGATGTCAATACTGACAATGCGGTAGTATAGGTGTAGTATAAGCAATATTCTAGAGAGCAACAGTTACGTATCTAGAAAACATGAGACTGGCACTGAAAACTCCATTATCGTATGTGACTTTCTTGGAGGCTGCCTGTTTTGCCACTTATGGCCCAGGCATACAGCAAAAAACAAGCGCCCCTTTCCACAAATAGATCACTATTCAAACTAAACAAGAGAAGAATAAAAATGAAAGTAATACTCTGAATAACCCAGCAAGGCTGAAACCTTAACAGATATGAGAGTTTTCCATCATTTATCAGAAAGTGCAGCACAGAAAGCAACATATCACTGTGAAATCCATTACATTTGTAATGTAGTGGCTCCCTGGCCTATAGACAGAATAAATCTGTCTCCAGCATGAGTATTATCCTCTCTTTCACAGTTATGGAATTCCTTGTTCTGAACTATATTTGAAATACCTATCAAAAACAGGCAGCTGGCAACACCGAATCAAACTTACTGTACAGTTTACAATACCTTGCTGGATGGAAGCAGCCTGAATCATCTGTTTATAGTAGGAATAATAAAGTCCACATTCTGTTCTGAATGAAATTTCTCTTTCGACGTCCTGCAAGTGAAAGTACAACAGTATGTTCACTTTCCATTTGCTTCTCCGAATCATATGAAGCTGCCTTCAAATCAAGTTCTTGCTGCACCAGTGAAATCCACCATTACAGCGGCTTGAGGCTTTGGGTTCATGCAATCCATTAAAGTTGGTTCAAATAAAATTAAAATACAAGGAGAAATTGGGGTGAGGGGCACATGGCTGAGGTGTCAATGGCACTCTCAACTGGGGAAATGGATAGAATCCCAAGACTTTCAGCTTGCTTACACACTCCCATCTCTGGCTGGAACTCAATCAATACTATTTCAGAGTTGACATAAAGCTACATAAAAAAAAATAATCATGCTTCTCCCTCCTCTGCTGCCCAGTACAGAATCCTGTCTCACAACGCAAGTTTTACTGAAGTCAACTGTTCACAAAGTAAACAAATATAAGTTCTGGTCTGAGAAAAACTTCACAGATAAACATGCATCTGATTCAATATAATTTCACAATTAAACACTCCAGCTGCTCTACCACACACAAATCACTGCAGTATCAGCAGAACAAAGTGGCATCGGTACTAAGTACTAAAAGCCACACACTTAGCAAAATGAGAATGCTGGATTTTGAACGAGCTCCAGTTTCAAATTCATCACCACTCGGAAGTTTTCTAATACCAAAAAGCGGCTGATTTTAAATGCTCATAATAAAAAAAAAACAACATAAAGAAAAGAATATTAACATTTGGAATTTATTAAGAGGGGGAGAGTAGTCACTGAGGGGATCTAATTAGCAAAATTGCATTCAAACGTGATTCATTTGTTATCCTGGCACCAGCTGTATTCAACCAAGTGCTATACTTTATGAGACAAACACTAGTGAGTTTTACATCTGTCTCATGCTAAGATAACATCTGCTTTATTCACTCACAATACTTTTCCAGTCCTAGAGCAGTTTTTACTTCTCCCAGTATTCCATGTCAATAAAGCCATACAGACTTATGGGTAGAAAGACATACTGCAATGCAAGTATTCCAATTAAATATACGTCCTCTTCGAATAATCTAATATATAGACCCGACAGAGTGAATTTTAGGCATTTAGCAGGGAAATGACTCACCTGTTCCTTTTCTCTGGTTAAATTTAGATACGAGTACCGCTGCGTTATTTTCTCATGCAATGATTCTAGGAAAAATCTAGTTGGTCTTGGATCCTGGGAATGAAAACCCTCCTACAGTGCAGATGTTGGTTTTACACTGGTGAATGTCTGAAATATGTTTTGAGGTTTGTGCATTTAGGAGAATGTTATACAAAATGAGGATCGAATAGTAAGAGACTGTGCCTAAACCATGTTACAAGGTCATGGTGTAAATACAATTAAAGAACTGAATGCCAGGATTTCACATATTATTTATTTTAACTGGTTTTTGTTTGGGTTTTGATTGTTTTGGGTAAAAGAAAGATGATTTTAGAGCAAAATATAGTATATTATTGAAATTCTGTTCTACATATTGATCAGTGCTTGGAAGAACCGTAACTACAACTCAGACAGGAGCTGTGTAGCAATGCTTTTAGAGAAGAATCGGGAAAGGTATTTATAGATGTGTAATCAAGTGTTTAAAAAGTGGCGGGAAGGACAGCTTTTTTTTAAGCTGGATTTTAAAAACCCAAATATTCAATGTTTTTGAGCAAGTTACAAGACAAATACATAAATAAATGACATTTCAACTAACATTTCTATGAATGCTATATGAAAGCACTCGGGAAACAATGAAAATGACTGTTACCTTAATATTGGAAAACCACAGGTCATTTTCATGCAGTGTAGCAACGTAAACAGAAGTAAGAAGTCCAAGAGAGACCGCAACAATTCCACCAACAGTTACTGAAAGTACGTCCCACAGCTTTCTACCTGTATGATCTTGGAAGAAAAGTATTTCATAGAATCATAGAATCAAAATCATACCAAAAAGCCAGAATGTTACAATCTTTTTCAGTACCCACCAGATGGAACTTTCCCATCAGGCTTCACATTCTTCTCCTCCGAAGGCTGATCTTCATCCGCTTCTGTGCCTTTTCCAGCCCTTCTCTGTCTCACAGTTGTCATGATGCCAGTGCCTTCAATTCATTATTCTTCCGTCTCACACCTAAACAGACACACAGAAGCAATGCATCTTCCTACCCAAACATTCACTTAATTCTGTATTAAGTATCTGAAAAGAGAACCGTATTTCACTGCCAGTAGAAACTTTAACTGAGGTTAGAAAGAAGACAAACGGAAGAGCAGCAGCTCATCATTCCGCTGTGAGTTCCCAGGCGCTCTCTGCCCTAGGAGCGCACTCCACACATAATCCTGCTTCGCCTTGGCAGCTGACATCTGGAAACCAACCGTGTCCCACCCTGAACGTGGAAACCCACCACCATTCCCGGGCATTGGTGTTACCGACTGATGAGGCTGAA
This sequence comes from Clamator glandarius, assembly GCA_033459285.1. Classification (NCBI taxonomy): domain Eukaryota; kingdom Metazoa; phylum Chordata; class Aves; order Cuculiformes; family Cuculidae; genus Clamator; species Clamator glandarius. The sequence continues at coordinate 574,145 of JAUNZM010000463.1, read as the reverse complement.
AGAAACACGCCTCGACTGTACAACCTCGCTGTTCTAAAGCTTTGGCAGTGGAACGACTTCATCTCTTTCCCTCACGCCCGGGAAAACACATGGAGAAAGCCTTGTGGGCACGTATTGAGGTTGTTTTGAAGTAGCTGGTTTGTAGGAAACCTAACAATTAATTAATACAGACAAGATGGTGACCGTAGCCACACTCTTTCCCTGCACTACAGCCTCAGCCAGCTTCCCTCGGCTCCTTAAAGTGCAGGGAATGGTTTTGCTGGGAAGGGAAAGATAGGGAAAGGGAAGGCCATGGAAAAGGGGAAAGGGAAGGCCATGGAAAAGGGGAAAGGGAAGGGAAAGAAGGGGAAAGGGAAGGGAAAGAAGGGGAAAGGGAAGGGAAAGAAGGGGAAAGGGAAGGGAAAGAAGGGGAAAGGGAAGGGAAAGAAGGGGAAAGCGAAGGGAAAAGGGGAAAGCGAAGGAAAAGAAGGGGACAGCAAAGGGAAAGGGAAGGCCACAGGAAAGAACGGGAAAGCCACAGGAAAGAGGAAGTCATGGGAAAGAAAAGGAAAGCCATGAGAAAGGGAAAGCCACGGGAAAGGGAATCCACGGGAAAGAAGGGGGAAGCCATGGAAAAGGGAAAGGAAGAGGAGAGGGAGAGGGAAAGGGAGAGGGTGAGAGAAAGGGAAAGGGAGAGGGAAAGGGAGAGGGAAAGGGAGAGGGAAAGGGAGAGGGAAAGGGAGAGGGAGAGGGAAAGGGAGAGGGAGAGGAGAGAGAAGGAGAAAGGAAAGCGAAGGGGAAGAAGAGGGAAGAAGAGGGAAGAAGAGGGAAGAAGAGGGAAGAAGAGGGAAGGCAGAGGGCAGGCAAGGGAGGGCTCAGGCCGGGCTGCCGGGCCCGCTCCCCGGTACCTCTGCGCTCGGCGCGGCTCCGGCTGCGCGCGCAGCGGGGGCGGGGCCAGCGCGGGGCGGGAGCGTGAGGCGGGAGCGCGAGGCGGCGGCGTGAGGCGGGAGCGCGGGGCGGGAGCGCGGGGCGTGAGGCGGCGGCGTGAGGCGGGAGCGCGGGGCGGGAGCGCGAGGCGGGAGCGCGAGGCGGGAGCGCGGGGCGGGAGCGCGAGGCGGGAGCGTGAGGCGGGAGCGTGAGGCGGGAGCGCGGGGCGTGAGGCGGCGGGCGGGCATCCCCGGGCTTCACGGTGATGAGCGGGGCGGCTCTGCCGGCGAGCCCCGGGGTGAGCTAAGGATCCGCCCCTGGAGGGGTTCCAGGCCGGGCCGGATGGGGCTCGGAGTCCCTGGTCCAGCGGGAGGTGTCCCCGCCGTGGCGGGGGTGGCACTGGAGGGACTTTGAGGGCCCTTCCGACCCAAACTGTTCTGGGATCGGGTGATCAAGCGCTGCAAGGGGCTGCCCAGGGAGGGGATGGAGTCCACCTGAAGGGATTTAGAAGACAGGTAGATGAAATGCTTAAGAATGCAGTTTACTAGCCGACAGGTACACTTGGGGTTGTTGGCCTGCAAGAGCTTTTCCAACCAAACGATTCTATAGTTTAGTAGTCAGTTGGCAGCATTTGGTATATGGTTGGACTCGATCTGCAAGGTCTTTTGCAACCTAAATGCTTCTGTGATTCAGTTCATCACAAGCTCCGTTATGTTTCTTGATCAAATGCAGGGTAAACGTGCTGGGGGAAGACCAGTATCTCAGATGGAAAGGTAACGCCAGCAACACCAAACGTTTTCCTACTTAACAGGTAAAACTGACCCTTACAGTAATACTTAACTAAATTTTATTCGCAGTGTCTTTAAAGATAGTTGTTATAGGAAAAAAACCTTCCCCTTTGTGACTTTGCCAACTCCCACAGCCTGCTACCGAAAGCAGCTTTCCCAGTAATCCATACACACTCTGTGGAACAGGTAGGGACAGAGTCCCAGAGTTCACTTCTTCAGGGCAACATTCAGTTGATTTTTTCCATCACCGTTTTACAGTCCAGCAATACGTACTTCATAGAATGTTTTGGGGTGGAAGGGATGTTAAAGATCACCCCATTCCGGTGCCCCTCACCATTCCCCCACAGTAACTGCACACAGGCTTACAAGTATTCTGACTTAATAGTCTCTTATTTCAGTACTACAGTTACTTTTATAAAACTTGTATCAACAGTACTAAAACTGTAGTAATTTGACACAAGAGTAAGAAATGGCACTAAAATATTTCAAGTACCTTTTGAGTTAAAGAGATTGCCATCTCTCTAAACACTAGTTCCATGTCTGCACGTTTCATATTCATATTTCATACAGGTCAAATAAAAGTGACAGAAGCATTTAACAAAAAAGGTTTATTACCAAAATACAATATTAAAGTCAATACGTGACAAACTCCTGTAAAGCAAAATAAATTATTCTACCATTGTACAGTATCTCAGAAGGTAGTTAAAGTAGGACTACAGACTTCGCTTCATCGTTCTGAACAGTCGTCTATCAGGAACATGATCCTAGAGAAAGCTTAAGGCATGCAGCTTAATGTGCTGGGTAATTTTATAAAATGAAACTCATCCTATTTAATAAGATACAGAATTAACTGCAGTCTTTACATGTCAGTTTTCTACATCTTTTATACTTTGGCTATAAAAGCAGTGCCATAGTGTTACAATACCTCTTCTTAAAAAAATACATGTACCCATGTCCATGAATATCAAATGCAAATGTAAATTTCTATTAAATATATCTTAACAAATGTTACTTTGAGCACCAACTGTACATTTAAAAAAATGATTAAATAAGTGCTTCTGAAAGAGGAAAATACAATAATTCTGACTGAATCCCACTCTGTTTTTCCAGGCCAAGCGTAAATCAGAAGGATGAAATGTGCGCCTATTTATTGGTATGATCTAGCATGAAGGAAGTTCTCTCTTCAGTGGAAGTACAGGCATTTAAAACAAAGCTACATGATACAGTTCATATCACAGAATAAAACCTAACTTAAACAGCAATTGAATCATCCGATAGTACTGTGACAGAAGAGCTTAAATAAAGGGGAAGACCACAGTGCTGACAACTGTAAAATATGCTTCAAACCCCTTACACAACATGCAACCAAGCCAACCGTACACTTCCTAAAGCAGATAACCTGAGAAATAATTTTCTTTCATCAAAACGAAGCCTGTAATTCCTTCACATGCAGAACTCTCGGTAGAGCCCGTGGAAATGTGCATAGGTACCTAATGGCAAGCAGCATAGGGACAGGTAAGCCCAAGCCTCTGTGTGATTTATTCCTTTTGTTATGATTGGTAAGAGTTTGCAGAGACCATTGACTTCCTGCTACTTTATAGGAACACATGGTCAAAAAGAAAAAAGCAACAAGGAGGCAAAAAACCAACTTGTGAATGAAAGCATCCGTCTTACTCATGCCATTACGGTGAGTCCTGCTGGATACACAGCTGGTACACACCAAAACTATTCACTTTGACTCAAAGTTACTTGCTTGTTAAGTCTCAGTCCACTGCCACTTCCCTCTTAGCTTATGAAGCCAAGTTTTCCACCTTTTATCTTCCACTAGTTGAGCAACTTTAAAATAATTATCCCTTTACACAAATTTAACAATGCAGCAAAATATTGTTCCTGCGAATACTGACTGGTAGTTCACAATTCTTATGGATCTCTCTGTACCTTTAATTCTTTCAACAAATGGGATCTCTGCAGCAGAAAGTTGAGATACATTCCAGATAATTCACATAAATTCTATACTGAAGGTACACTAGCGTCAGTAAGATTATGAATATCCCATTAAAGGTTTACTACCTGTAATTGAGCTGGAGATTGTGTAACTAAATCATGTTTTTCAAATGTAAAACCTAGCTGTAAGAATATGAAAAACAACTTTTACCTGAAAATATTCTATGCTTATGTATTTAAAACATCTCAGATATCTGACACAAAAATTGTTTTGATGTTATATCCTTACTGTTTTTAAAGTAAAACGAGTACTCCTTGCCATCTCATTTATAAACAAAATAATGGATATTTAACTCAAAAAGAAAAAGTCAAATGGAGGAAATCACTTGAAAACAAAAATCATGAACTAAAATCTCAGTGGCCTCACCCTGGCCTTTAGATATTGGGCTGCTTCATCAATTTGTATCAAGACTTGTTTTCTTTTCCTGTTTGCCACTTCTTGTCAGTAACAATGCGATGGCTGCACACTATGCATGACACCTCATGTTTACAGGTGGAGCTTATTTCTGCTGGCAGAAAGGTATAAATAGGAAGCAACCATAACATATGATGGTTCTCAGAGTAAGTAATTTTTGTTTTTTAAGTGATGAGCTACTGAAAATCAGGTACCTGCATCCCTGTGCATCCGGGCATGCTTCTGTGCATCAGCCACCCAAAAGCAAACAGATGTGCCCAAACCAGAAAGAGTAAGGTGCTGACAGGCTTCTTTGGAGGTGCTGCTGCTTCACTTGATTGAGGCCTACATTTCTAACAATTAAAGTAGCCAACTTCATAAATAACCTCAACAAAGTTGCCAGGTAACTAGCCCATATAATAATATTCCAGATGAATGGCTTCTACTGCAAACTGTAAACAAACAAACGCACTGAAATTTTAGAAGGTAAAAGCTTTAAAAGGGAGAGATTTCTATGTGTGTTTTTGAAAATAAAGTAATCCCTAATTCACTTTATGAATCCATATTATATGCACTAGACAAATTTATTCTACGAGTGACTGGATACAGCTTTTGCTTAAAATATTGCCTGCATTTTTGTTTAAATACTATTCTCTACAGGAAGATTTCTCTGTCTTTCACTGAATTATTTCTAGAGTTACAGCTCTGCCAGACAAGTGGGAAATTTAGGCAGCCAGTGGGATTGCAAAGAACTCCAGAGCTTGTAGGCATTTCTCAGAATCCCACTTGGTGCTCACCGGCATCTTTAGGAATCTGTGTGGGTTTATCTACATCTCTTTGAGGCAGCTATTGTTAATACTTTGTTCTCATTAAAAACCATTGCTCATACACACTGCAAAGTAATCACCACAAATTAAGTGACATAAGCTTTTTTGTTTCTCTAAATAGTTCATCTGAATGTGTCAAGAAAACCATTAAGAAACAGCAGGTCATTATTATAAAGGATCTTTTATACACTATCAATTCGAAAGACAGCAGTTTTTTAGCTAGGACCCAATAAGACAAACAGTTATTAGCAAATGCTTCTAGGCTCCCCAGCTCCTGCTGCTCTAAATCAGTGGAAAGGAGGACAGTCTTTGCTGAAGGATGGCTTGGAGTTCTAAGGCCTTAAAAACAGACTGGGAAATACAAAATTCCTGTGTGCGCGTGCAAGCAGGGACATACCCTCAACCCATCTCCTCTCCTAGAATCCAGGCGGGGGAGGTTTGAGATCACATTGTAAATTTGGGATCTGGCCTGTTGCTAGATTCAAAAAAGCAGGGCAGAAAGGTTCTTTGCTGAAGTACTTGGAAAACAACAAAGAGGGAGGAAGGAAAAAAGCTTTTCAGTGGATACAATGCTTTCACACCTTTGGGTTTTAACATACTGTACTAATATTACTGACTAGTACCTGACAATAGAAGAAAAAAAAACCCAACCCAACAATCCTACCTTCTTGGCACCATATGGAGAAAGAACAGGTTAAAATGGATCATTCCACTCCCTGCTCATTATATTTAGCTCTTAAATGATTTATCGGTCCCCAGGTAAAATATTGTACTCCTACTGAAACAAGGATTCAGGGTAGGAAATCACATTTTGTTTGCAATTCTTCTCTATAGGAAGTTTCCCAGGCAAAAAGTAGCAAAGAAAGAAATTATTCACTCTAGGAAACACCTCTTTAACTTCCTGCTTCACCTAGTTTGTGTTCTGACTTGTGCTGTGGTCCTTATTTAGGATGATGTTTATGATTTCACCCTCGTGTTCTTTCATATGATCCAGAAGATTTTCTTTGTTGGTAGACTCGAACCCACAAATGCAGCAGCAGAAGAGCAGAACACAGTATTCTGTGCCAAGGTAGGGCAGAGTGGAGTTCTTTTCTAAACTGCATGAGGTATTCATCACGTTAGGTTTTTCGTTTTCATCAGAACCCGAAATTTCATTCGTAGTCTGGTTAATAGACTCTGTAAAAGACACCAAGTTGTCTGAATTTCCTAGCATAGATACTGCACTGTCATCTGTGCCTTCTAATAGGGTTTTGTCAGGAAGCTGTCCTTGAAACCTGAAATAATAATAAAAACCAAAACAAATATCAAAACGTACAGTTGTTGCTTTTTGACAGGAGCTTTATTTTGGATCAGAGTTGGGTCCTTTGAAAATTCTAGATGACAGGGAGTGAAAGGACATCAAACATACCTGCTGCTTTGCGAAATCGCATCGTTAATAGCCTTGTTCACTTGTTCGTAGTTATAATTTTGGTCACTTGCATGTTTCCACATGTGGGACTTCAGGGATGGAGGATGGCTACATACATATCCACAGAGAGAACACCTAGGGTAAAAAGTGGAGAAGGCGAAAAACCATTTACAAGTTAAATTTTATGAGCTTAGTAATGGATTGGTTCTTCCAAAAGGATGAGCAAACAGCGAGGTACACGTCAATCCTTTTCTCAGTCCCCTTTTCAGTTTCGTAACTAGGTCAAAGTAGTTTGCAAAGTCCTGAAATTTAAGACTGTTCTCAGGGTCTGAGAATTTTCAGGTTTGCTTTTCTGATTTCTTAAGCAATTGAATTTAAATCTTATCTATTTGGCCTGTTTAAAACAGTTTAAGTACTGCAAAAATGCAGTAGTTCTGATGGCTGTGGAAAATGGAGTACATTGGTGTGGTACCTGGCAGGCAGGCAGTAAGCTCTCTTTGCCGTTGCTCTGAACCAAGGAGCTGTGTAATTAGCACTGATAATTTTATTGAACTAATAAGAGTCTTCCCTGATGTAGCATATTAGTTGAATTGTTGAAGTTGGAAGGGACCTCTGGAGCTCCCCTAGTCCAACCAACTGCTCCAGCAGGGTCAGCCCCAGCAGGTTGCTGAGAACAGTGTCAAGGCAGATTCTGAACACATCTGCAGATCAAGATTCAGGCAGGTGACAATTTTGTCCATAGAGTTTTCCATCAGCTCAGGTACCACAAGACAACATTTTTACATCTCCCTCTAAACCACTGTCCTATACAGTAAAGAACCAAAACCTGAAGAAAAAGTCCTCCTTACACAGGCACGTAGTATGTATTTATGGACACAAATAACCCAAAATCACGGAATCATAGAATGGTTTGGGTTGGAAGGGACTTCAAAGGCCACCCCTGCTACAGGCAGGGCCACCTCCCACTGGACAGGGGCTCCAAGCCCCATCCAACCTGGCCTTGAACCCCTCCAGGGATGGGGCAGCCACCCCTGCTCTGGGCAGCCTGTACCTACGCCTCACCAGGCAGATCCCACAGAACTATTTTCATACATGAACATAACAACAGAGGAAGTTTTTACAAGTGTTTTCCAAGATGATAAATTGGTCATCTCAGCATGAAGGAGATCAGTGACACTGCAGGACATCACTCCAGAGCAGCACTCATGGTAAAGACGACCTAGCTCCTTGTCTTTTGGACAAGGAAGCTACATTGCTATCTGCACCTCTGGAACTCTTCAGTTTCTCAAATCACACAGAAAAGACCAGGATCCATCAAAGGTGACCTTGCTATAAGTTATAGCTAGGAATGCATCTCTGTCTCTTATTCCTCTTTGACAGCAAGATGCTTTCTGCTCAAGAAAGGCGATCACAATGTAACAGCATGATGCATCTGTCAAAATCAGTACTAAACCAGTACATTTTTATTAATTTTTAAGCAGAATACAGTCATTGAATACCTTGCAAATAGCTGTATACAGGAAACTATTTCTGCTCAGCAGAAGCTTCTGGAGAAGAGCAAAGGCACGGTACATTACCTTGCTTATGTAGAAAAAGAATTCTGTCCTACTGGGGAACAACAGGCATGTCCTTCTAGCACATTTCTCTCTATTACTTGATTTGGAATGTACTACCCTGTTTTTCTTGTTTCTTTCTAATTTGAAGCCTTTTTCTTATAAGGAGGCTTTCGCATATGGGCAAGTTCACTCTCAGGTTGAGAATCTGAGTATTTCCAGTAAGGCTGTTCTTTTTATTAATGCCATTATTTCGTAAGATGAGAAGCAGACCTTATAGTTAATTTATAGACAAAATTAGGCTAAAATGATTTTTTTGCAAAACACAAAGATAACAAATGATATTAATCCAGGCTCCAGGCACATGTACTGCACTGGCTTATTACAGGCACGAGTCTTCTGTGCTGCTGACACAGCTTGGTCAGGGGGTTGGTACCAATGAATGGAGCAACACTTCAGTGTTTGTTCTTATCCCCTTTTAATTACAGTCTCATTTTCTGAAGGATATTAATTTACTCAGGTGATTTACAAATGAGATTTGCTTTGCTGCGAACAACATCATGAGCCAAATGCTGCTGGCTGCCTTAGCATACAGTTCAAAGCAAGGAACAGAAATGCAACAGCCATTAGCCTGATCCACTATGCTTTATGATCACACGCATAATGCATAGTTATAGTATTGGCAAGACATTCCCAGAGAAATAGAACCATTTACTGCCAAATGTAGCAGCAGAACCCTTGCAATTCTATAGCATGATTTGCCCTACTAGTTGACCTGTGTTGAATTATTAAAGTTTACTGTTCAAGTGTATCCTGAATTGATCTACTGAGGAAACAATTATCTTCCAGCTTTTGATAGACTATTTCCTTGGGGATGCAGGGACCAAGGTGTGGAGGTTTTCAGTAATCCCCGGTAATACTAAGAGCACTAGGCAATACTGTATGAAGTACAACAGCAGAGCACATGGAACTTAATGCTATTAGGAACATTTTGGGGGAAAAAACGTGGACGTACTTCAAAGCTGTAGAAGCAGATTTTCTTGAGGAAAAGCACATTCACATAAGAGTTTCATTTAGATTCTTCCTATTGCCATTAAATATCTTCCACTACGAAATATTCAGCATATTCCTACGTTTCTTTCCTTTCCAGTTTTTTTTTTGTTTCAGATTAGTAGAGAAAAATAGCATGTATTTGTGCCAACTTTCTTTTATATATATATATATATATATATATAGGCATATCCAGGGAGAGACTATAAAGGATGCTTGTCACTTAAACATGACTATTTATACCAATCCTTAACTGGGCAGAGGGATGCCAGTCTGGATTCTAACTAACATGTATAAGCAAAGGCTATGCCTACACTAGGGCATTAAACAATGCCAGAGGACATTCCTAGGTGCTGGAATGTAATGATCTCTAATGTTGAATGTTAGAAGCGCCCCTGGCATGGTTTGGGCTCATGCATTCTCCCAGACAATTCCAGGCATGCTCTGGTAATTAATACAGTCCAGACACTACTTGCATTAGGCAGTTTATATGCAACCACCCCATTCTAGAAAGAAAAAGCTAAATGCTGTACCAGAGGGAAACTGTGGACACGTTTAATTAGCCAGTGCAAACACCACCTGGGAATGCCCCGTCCAATCTCTATCTCTCTCAAAAAGGTCACTAACAGAACAAATCTAGGAAGAAAAAGAATAGAATCTGCGTTCTGCTTTGTATGTTAACATGGTGAGACTGCTCCTCGGAGACCTCTTTGCCCAACGAGAGCTGTTACATACTTGTACTGTTCCATTAGCTGCACTGCCTGATGCTCCTGGGGGTGACGCCGCATGTGGCATTTCAAGCTATTCATATTTGTAGTGGCGAAGTCACAAACTCGACATCTGAAGAGACAACAACAAGTAAACTAATCTGACAATTAATGGCTAATGCTATTCCAGAGATGACAATCTATGAGCAAGCAAAGGTATCTGGAAAGACTAACAGTATTTTTGGAAGTCAAAGTGATGACATTAACATACAATTTTTGGACCACAAGATTCTTTTGCAGCCCCCAAAAGCCTCAACCTTTGAGCAAGAATCATGAGGCACATTGCCTCCTGACATCTACCTTGTGCACCTCTGCAACAGCATCTGCTGTTGCAACCCTGCTAAGTAACAGATAGCAGCAATGGAGAAGATACTAGGGAGGCAAAAATAAATAAATCTGTGTTCTTATTTGCTCTCTGAGCAAACATCTTGCAAATTTTTGTGTTACGGGCTATCGTTACAACACACAAATCAAAACACAACACGTCTTCTGGGTTTGTTTATCCAAAAGAGAAGGTCCCTGGCTGAGCTCAGTACTTCAAGGTGTTTAGTTCCCAGAATTTGTATTAAAAAAGATAGAAGTATATTAGCTCAAAAATTCTATTAACTCAACTCTATTTTCCAGCCACTAGAGAGGGGCAGAGATCCACACAGAATGAGCACAGACTGAATTTGCAGGAATTTATGCAGCAACCAATAGAAAAAACTGCACAGTTTATTCTTCTGCTGGGGCCTGAGCCATAGTATTACATGTGATTTTTGATATCCGAGTTTCTGTATAAATCCATACAGCATCCTTGTAGAGAAATTATAAAATCTGATCCTAAGCAAGTGAGTTAATGTTGTTTAAAACCCCTGATAATGACATGGAGGGCTGGCGATGAGAGCAGAGACAGAATTTTGCCACAGTCTATAGAAGCAATCAAGAAAACTTTGGAATAATGCAAACCGAAAATAAACTGAAGTGTGCAAGGAGCTAGATAAATGTATTACTGCTATTGGCCAAAGTTTGGTATTACAGTGCAATTATTTCCGTTTCCATAAATAAATGCTTCAGACTGAAGACAAGCGGTCAGCTGCTACAGCAAAAGATGCATCCTGGAAAAGTCAGCATATTGCAATTATACAGTTTAAGTCACCCGGCAAGTGTGGCTCCTTCAAATCTGCAGTAAAAGTATAGAATCAAAGTTCTTTAACTACATCTTCAAACTTGCACAAGCAGCTAAGTAACCTTTTTGGTTAAAACAAGTGAATCAAGCAGGAGGCATTAGGCAGCAGTCACTGAGACCCTTACCTGTATGGCTTATCGGAGTTATGAATTCGTCTGTGATTTCGTACGCCAACGTAGGTTGTGCTCGTGTAGTCACAGACATCGCACCTATACAGCTTCTGAACTGGAGGCTTGTTCCCTATATGAAATAAACCCCATTATTTCAGAACTGCACCAGCACTGTAAGAAGCTCTCAGGTGATCCATTCAGTAAAACTGAATTCTGAAACATGAATTAACATTTTAAAGCAACACTTTTCAATATCTATAAATATTTAATACCATTAAATTATTTGGAGCAAACCAGCAATGGATATAGACACAATAAAGATATAGTTTATTTAACTATGCTGTTGAGCCTTTGCCCTATCATTTACAGAATTAATAAAACTGTAGGGAAACACATTGTTTCTCTCTATACAGACACTTTTCTTCCTGGAGCTGGGTTAAAACCCTGGGTTACAGCAAAAGGCGATAGAACGTGGGAACTGCTGAACTCGGCACTTTTGCTACTTTGCGGAATGAATCAAATCAAAGGAAAAGGTGAGATCAGAGAAAGGACACATTTCAGCTGGCAACCATAGAAAAGCAAAAGGCCTCCCCAAGCATCTAAACCCTCTTTATCATCCACACCTGTTCACACTTTCAGAAGGATTTGAGATGATAGAAAAAAAGAAGATACTGCCCAAATTTATTAAGAAGTCATTTGGAACCTCTCCAAATTACTAAAAAGCAATAGTAACAAAAATAATTTTTTTCTTTCCAGAATGGAAGAGACTCCTAAAAAATTAATGTCTGCAGAGACAAAGGCTAATGACTAATTGAACATAGGAAAACGAGTGCCCACAAGTGCACAGTTTAGACTATTCTTGAGAGAGAGTGTGTGTACAGCTCTGTTCCTGCTCCCTCCTGAACAAAGGAACCGATCTGGATTAAAATATTAACACTTGGGAAGAGGGATGGTATTTTTCATGTGGTTCACTTTGCCATTCCAACCTATTCCTGCACTTCCCAAACAACATGCAGAAAAGCAGGGTTGTAGCTGTTTAAACTAGCAGAGCCATGCAACCAAAATCAAAGCATTTTATTTGGGCATCCAACCTCTTCTCTAGCCTCAGTTATTCTACTTTTTCTTTTTTTACCAAGTGCAAGTAAGGTGCTCAAGTTCATTTTATCTTCACACTAAATTCTTATGAGTTGGCTGAATGCTCAAGCCATTCTTCTCAGTTAGGTGCGAGGCTTCCATCTCCAACAAGAGATCCTTAAGGAATTTCTCTGATGGGTAAAGATTGTTACATCGCCCAATTCCATCAGCAAGCCTCAAACACACACCCAGGCACGTGCTGGGCTGCAGATCTTCGGGAGAGTCGGGGTTGTGTGAAGGTCAGGTTATCGCATGCTCTACTGCAATGGGTTTTCCATCCTAGAACTCTGCAGCTTTAAAATAAACTGCTCCCCGATGTAGTTTCGATGATGAATTAGGTATTTCATTGGGCATGCAGCTTAAAACAAACAGTATCTGATGAGATTTCTAAAGCATTATGCAAACATATTATCTACTGCATGGCTCTAAGTAGCCAGCCACCAGTAGCACGCACTTAGGAGCAATCATTTATACCAATCACTATGTTGTATTTATTCCTTCAACAAAATGTGCAGAGATTATGATATAAAACATCATATAATCTCTGGCTGTAGTGAAGTAGCAGTCGTGTTCCCCTCCCCTCTGATAACTTATGGGTTTGGACCTATTTTGCCCTCCGGACGGAGGCACTGGGTCTCTTACAGGCGAGCCAGGAACTGCCAGATCTCTGTTCCAGCAGCAGTAACAGGTGCTCCTCTAATGTTGCTCATTACCCCATTCCTTCATTATTAGACATTTACAATCCGATCATACCCAGTGTCATAATGCTCACTTTTAATTTATTGTACAACCATGATGAATAAAGAGACTTTTAGGACCAACTATTTCATAAACAAGAAATGAAATTGTTCCAGCTCAGGCATCTCTCACATAAACAGATGCTCTGCCATAAACTTCTTTGCTTTGTGTCTCTTTATAGGGATGACATCTGTTTGACAAGAGATTGCTGTACTGCAGTGGTGTCGCAATTTGATTATAAATTGGTTCTGGAATAATTTAAGCATTCCACAGTACGAGTTAATAAAAGTTTAAAAGGAGAACTGTTTTCATTCAAGTCACATTGCTAAATTTCATGTGGGGTAAACAATCAATTAAAGTGCATGGCTGTAACACTTTTATAAGATAATAATGAGCAAAATATATTAAAAATCTCTAAAATAATTAAGTTGAAAATAGGCTGTTTCCTCAAACAGGGGCTCCTTTTTCATGGAAGTCAAGTTACAAGAGTATATAAACTCTAAACCTAGCTTATTAAAATGTACTATTTTCAAAATGTGCAAGACATCTTGATTTTCATTCTCCTAAAGGCACAGTATTCCCCAAAATCTAACATGTTTCAGGTGCTGCAAGGGAGCCATTCCTGTATCACGACATCTTTGAAACTCTTTAAAGAGTTTAAAGCAGACAAAACCTTGTCAGAAGTAGCAGTCCAAACTGTGCTCAGATAATTGTAACCAGCTAAACTATTACAGTTCCTAGCATTTCCATTAAAACATTTACGCCACCTCTTCAGAAAGACGAAAGCCCAAAGCTACTTCCCAGGGATGATTCCTGCTGCCAGGAAATGCTCCTTAGCCCTTCTCCTGCCTTGCTGTGCCCTCAGACGGCTGCAGGCGTAGGGCACACAATGAGTACAAGAGATCAGCTGCCAGAACCAGGCACTTCTGCACTGCTGAGAGCGAAGGGCTGGAAAGCTCACATTACCTGAGGGTGATGAAGTAATTGCCTTTCACATTTCTAACTTGCATACCAAAAGCCAGAAGAAGAGCTAGCGTGAGCTAACAAAAGCCAAGAGTTAAGGATGTCAGTTTATTCTGTCATGTACCACATCACTTTGGACAAATCATGAATTCTCTGAGCCACACACTCTGGCCCATGCTGGCAAGAACCCTTTTTTTTCCCCGGGAAATCACACCAATTTCGGTGATTTCTTTCACTGATCAGCTGTAGAGGTGAGAGTGAAACTCAGAAACTTCAACTGCAACCCAAGTACTATGACCACGCACATTCTGCTATCCAAGCAAACAAGACAGCACAGTTAGGACAGCGAAGAGCTACGCACACAAAATGGAAATACTTTGGCAAAAAGAGGTGACATAATTACTAGCGTCTTCCCACGGTGCTCTAAAATTGCAAAAACCTAATAATTACAGAATAAAACTGCTGTACATACTCTGAGGAACCTTCACTCACCAGCGAGGAGGATGCACTCAAGTTGCTATCATAAATATTGGGCCTCCAGAACACTCAAAGGATTTTAAGACCACATTTTTTCCTAAACTTCAAAATCTGGCTATTTTTTCCTCTTTTTCATCACCTTAACATATCAAGGATTTGGATTTCGTTGTTGTTTTTGAAACAGACACTATTAAACTATAAGAGATGCACAGCTGAACAAACATTTAGCAAATACATACCTACTGTTACCCTAGCAACTATGTCAGATACAGGGTGCATTTTTAGAATGTGTTACATTTGCCTCTCTAGGGCGAAAACAAATGACTCGTGGACATTACTGTAATTAAACAGAAATTTCTAAACACAAAATGGATGGTGCAGTATGTATATGCTGACAGCAAACTACTTCACAACAGTAAAATAATGTGGTTTTTGGTTTACTGTAGGTGGTTGGGAAAATACTGGAGCTGCCAAAGGAAGGAAAATCAGAGTTCTTTCTTAAAAATTCAGTCATACTCCATACCAGTTGTTTTTCATAAGAAGAAATAAAAGGTCCAGCTAGAGGGGCTACAAATGTCTTACCTAAACAATAACATCAGTAAGATATCCCAAAATACATTTTACACGCTGAAAAGAAGGTACTCTTAAAAGTTATAAACAGAAAGGGAAACATTTCAACACTGATGAGATCTTAAACTCAGTTTTATACAACTAGAGCAAGAAGAGATAATGTTGCATTTTGTAATTTCACGTGTAAACACAAACAGTACCTTCTCTTTCATCTGTGTCACTGGAAAACACTAGTTTGTTTGATGTAGCTGAAAAGATCTCTGGAAGACTGTGTTGTTCTCTTTCATGATTGCGCAGCTGGCTCTGAAAAAAACCAAACCTCCCACATTTAAATACCCGGGACAAACATACAGGGGCCACTTCAAATAGCACAATTGCTTGTGGCATTGTTACTCAGGTTTTAACAACAACTGTTATAAAAGGTACACCGACATGGACACAGATTATCCCTCAGGTGATTTTACTAGGAAAAAAACCAAAGTAAATAACGTTAATTAATGACGGGAAGGATTGACACGAGTGACGGAATATTCTATGATTTGTGTTTATTTAGAAAATGTATTTCCTTCTTCCCCCATTCCCACAGACAAGTGGCAAACAGATCATAGAATCATGCAATGGGCTGGGCTGGAAAGGACCTCAAAGCCCATCCAGTTCCATCCCCTGTCACGGGCAGGGACACCTCCCACTGCATCAGGTTGCTCAAAGCCTCCAAGCCTCAGATCTTCCTCCAGAATTATCATACTCCAAAAGCAATATTAGATTAGAGGCTAGAGGATGGCTTGTATGGAAATTGCCTCAATGTAGGTATTGCCTAGTATCTTAAGGATATGTTATTCCCATTTCTACTTGCTTGGGAAGCAGAAGGAAGAGAGAGCTTGTTGCTACCCTGCCTGTACTTTTTTTCAAGCTAGGACTAAACGACAGTAAATAAGGGACAATTTGCACTACGGCTGCCTACAAAAGTTTCATCTGTACAGCGAGGCACTGATGCTGTCCTGTATGCCAGAGGACTGAATTGAGTGCCCAGGAACACGCTCACCCGCACTAACTTATAAAAGTGGTATAAGTGCATTGTTCTGCTCTGCAATCTTTCAGATGTTAAGTCCAAGAGAACATCCAGCCCAACACAGCAACAGGAGGAAACGAATTTCTGCTTCCAAGTGCCTTGTGTTACCCTCAGTGCCACCAGTCCTTTTGCACACACTCGCAACTAGGCAGCACGTTTGAGCATTCCTTTAAAGTTTTACCTATTAAGTTCTCCAGTGCTTCCATTTCTTCCTGTTGTTGCTACACATGGGCAGAAACCCAGCAAGGTATTAACAGATCCTTACGAGGGTTTTCAGGGAAATAACTTATGTGAGGAGGCAAGTTTAGTTCAGTGGGTAAAGCAGATAAATTATAGCTGAATTGTGTATTCGGGAAGTGCTGATGGCAATAATCCCCAGTTGTAATGATTATGAAGCCAGGATGTCCGACCCGATTCAGTAAGGTATTAAAAACCTAGCAAAAATGAGAGGTTTTACTATTGCAGACAGGCACAGGAAAGGACTTTACCTTATAATGAAAGGATTCTTCACATTGCTTGCACTGATACATTCGTGTTTTGCAGTGGTTGATCATATGGCTCTCCAAGTCCTTGCTGTTGCCAGCGATGTGCTCACAGATGGGACACTGGTACGGCTGCCTCTGGCGATGGACCCGCAGGTGTTGCTTTATGTACCCCTTGTTACCGCTGCTGTAGTGGCAGAGGCGGCAGCGGTACGGCCGATCCACGTTGGGTATATATTCTACCAGGTTACTGCCAGGAATATTCACATCACTTGCATTTTGGCATTGTGCGTTGTCTTGCAATTCTTTCAAAATGTCATCGTCAGATGCATTCTGATCGGTCCGCTCCTTCAGTTTCTCAATGACAGTGAGCAGAGACATACTGATGCCCGTTTTAATTGGTGCTTCTGCTAACTCTGGCCTTTCTTTTTGTATATCAGCTATTGCACTTTCACTTTGGTTTAAGCCGCTAAACTCCTCTGAAGGATTCTTCAGTGAGGACACCACTTTAGAATGAGCCATGCACGAGCCATCAGCTTCTCCCTGTCCTGCCCTTCCATCCACAGCATCTTCTCTGGTCAGGGTCCTGAAGCTAGACCTTGTTAGTTCTGCAGCTCGGATTGGCATTGTAACGAGAGCTTCTGCAGCTAAGGAGTGTAGTCGGAGAGACTCTGAATTTGTCCTTCTTCGTGCAGGAGGCACGTTCTCATCAGTAGTTAGGTTTTTATGAGAGCTTAATTCATTATCTTTCTTCTCGGTACTATTCCTTCCTATGACTACTTCTTGAATTTCCTCTGGACAAGAGACTTCATCAGGTTCTTCACCATTACCACAGGGCTCCTCAGGGATTAATTTTTTTTCTGTTTCAATGTCAGTGTTCATCAAGAAAGGGTTTTGTAAGACACTTCCTTCAGCACCTGGCAAACGCTCTACTATAACATTAACATGACCCTTCTTATTTGGGCTACAACTGATGATTTTCTGCACCGATGAAAGCAGGCTATCAGTTGTTGTATTATCCTGTTCTGTATCTGATACAGTCTCCTCCAAAACCTCTTGAGCAGGAGAAGGCACTATGGGCTTATTTAATGTCTCTTCCTCTTTTCCATTTGTTCCTTCGGGTGATTTACATGACAGTTGCTCAGAATTGCAAATCTGAAGGTGAAGGGAAGGTTCACTATGGATATCAAGTTCATTGTTTCCCAAGGAAAGAACAACTGTATCCATGCTGTGAGGTGTGGGAGTTACAACTGCCTCCGACAAGCTGGTGCTTTCATTTTCTTCCTCAAAGATAGGGTAGGAGCAATCCACCTCACCCGCGTGCTTCCACGCGTGCGTCTTCAGCATCCTTTGCTGCCCACAGGTGTACCGACAAATTAAACAGCGGTACATGCCATACTGCTCATACGTGTACCATTTTCTCCTGCCCATTTCAGGGTTATGAGTGGACTGAGTTGTATCTTTACATTCCAGGTTTCCTCTCTGATCAGTCCCCGATTTGACACTTCCTTCCGCTGGCACCTGCAGAAATGAACTCGCAACATTTGCAGATTGCTGTGCTTTGGTCTGGATGCTATTTTTACCATCATTCTCGTGGTGATTTTGGAAGTGGGATTCAAGTTCTTCCTGGTTTTTAGAAACAAAATGACATTCTGAGCACATTAGTATCACTTCATTCTTCTGCCCGTGCTGTTTTATATGTTCTTGTAGCGTTAGGAGAGAAGGAGACAGAAACTTACACAGGCTGCACTGGTAGCACGTCACCTTTTTGTGGCTTTGGGGAAGACATTCAGTCACAAAATAATCTGCTTGTAACTCTTCAGTCTTTTTAGCAGCAATAACCGAGAGCTCAACTGCTTTAGCTGGGATTTCACAAAGATCATCTGCATCAAAGGACTGTGCAGAAGCATTGGGATGGGAACGTTTTTTCCCTATTAAAAGGCATCTTTGTGACTTCTCACTTTCAACAATTTTGCTTAGTTTCTGGATGACATGGATCAGTGGATCGGTTTTACATTTTCTCTGGTCTTCGCCGTTCTGCAGCACTGGGCTGATGATCGCGTCAGAGATCAGCACAGTCTCCTGTTCCCCAATATTTGGCATCAACACCGCAACTCCGCTTCCTTCTTCCATAATACCTAGGAGAAAGAAGTTTGTAAGCAATGACATTTATACATGCACAATAATACAAATGCAACTGCTTAGATTTCTGTCTCTTCTAAATGTGGAATCCTATTACCACTAATTTTATGAAAACCTCCCAAGTGGCTACATAAACAGCCAGCTCTGGAGGACGTTTAGCAGGCAGCATCAATACTACTCGGTGCAGCTATTCCAAAAGAGCCTGTGACCGCCTCCCTTCAAAGCTGAGCAAAGTACATCTCATGCACGCACAGGCGGATTAGCACCATGACAGCTACTGCCTTTTTATTTACAGGGACTACATGTCTGAATGCCAGATGCTTAAATGTACCATCAGGAGTGACTTTGTGTTCAAAAGCCATGATACGGTAATGTATTCTAACATTCTGATACGCTGATATCTCCTAAAGCAAATGACAACTCGCAACAAAACAGTTTACAAAAATAAGGTTTTTTTCACTTGAGATGTTGGGAAAAGGAAGTGATTCTGGTATTTACTTGCAAGAGTCATTTCACTACGGTTGTATTAAAGACCACTCAAAGATCAAATCATACTTATTATAAATGTAATTTTCTAGAAAAGGTATCAATTATGGCTTTTCTGCCAATTCCTTAATTGTACGGAAAATCAATTGGTACTGATGTTATAAAGAGAACTTTTTCTGCTTCGAGGGAAAGCTAAAAACAATAGCTATTTCAACGCAGACTTCCTTTAAACACACCTACTCTGTGGTACTGTGGCTGTTAAATTCGAAGGCAATAGGTATAAATTTACATGGAAACACACTCTGTCAGCAGAGCTGGGGGCAAAGGCAGGAGCAGGGAGGAGCGGGACAAAAAGTGAAATTTACTTCTGAAAAAGTGACTAAAATAGCCTGTTGAAGTTCCACGAGGCGCACACACATTTTATACACAATATGTATTTTTATATACTATATATGAAATTCTGGATATAAAGAGATGTCAGATATTTCTTTTATTAGCTGTCCTTGAAAATGGATCCCAAGTTCTTCCATGTGTGTGGGGTTTTTTTTGGTTTTTTTTAGTTTTTTTTTTTTTTCCCAAGAAAACAGAGGCCGAGCTCGAACGTCCAGAACTGGTCCTGCAGCCCCACAAGAGCCACTCTCTTCTGGGTATGGATCGTGCATACAGCAAAACCAGAGGGACAGAAGAGTGGGTTCTGCGGTGCCCTTTCCTGCTTCAGAAACGTTCTGGGCAGAAACACTTAAGGTACCTTATTTCCTATTCAACTTACAACTCAGGTTAGCGCTAGAACCATCACTATAAACAATGCTGGCATCAGTCCCGCTTCATATGCTCGCGTAACACACCTCAAGTTAAAAAAGCAGCAAGTTTTGTCAAATGTTAAAAGACAGGACCACTCTTGTCAATGTTACCAGTCTTCAGTATTGCTTTGAAGAATATTTACTTGGTAATGGCTAAAATCTACACTAGAATTGTAAAATTAATAAAATATAAATAAAGCCACAAGCCAGTTAGATCCATGATCACTAGAAAATGAAGCTACCTAAAGGCTTACACCATTAGCTGGATCAGCGCAAGTAGATTAAAAGTGACCCACACTGCACCGCAACAGATCAGTTGTAGGAGCCAGAAATTAAAAAATACATAGGTGTAAAACAAAAAGAGCATCATTTCATGTAAGAGAAGAGTAAACAGTCTACTTATTTCGTCCAAGTTCAGAGAGCTGCAGGCACAGGCTTGGGTTTTCACACCGTACCTGGCATTTCCCTACCTTTTTCATCTGCAAGTAGCACAGCGAGATCCTAGACGGACCATCCAAGAGTTCCACTGCCACACGAGCTGCAGGGTCAGGAATGGGATCACGGGGAGCGCTGCCGCCGCGCGCAGCCAGGACGCTCTCACTTCTGATGGGCTGGAGTGTCCAGTCGCTCTCGCTCTGGGCTGTTGTGTACTTGCTGCCGCAGGCTCGGGATTCTGTGGGGCGATTAGAGCTGCGGGCACAGATCTGGGATGGAAGAACAGACCTGACACCGACCGCCGTGAGACAGCGCTGCGGGTGGCCCCGCGGGGAACCGGAACGCGGGGCGGGGAGGGAGGGGAAGAAAGAAAGGAAGGAGGAAGGGGAAGCAGAGAAGGAAAGGGAAGGAGTGAGGGGAAGAAAGAAAGGAAGGAGAGAGGGGAAGAAAGAAAGTAGGGAGAGAGGGGAAGAAAGAAAGGAAGGAGGGAGGGGAAGCAGAGAAGGAAAGGGAAGGAGGGAGGGGAAGCAGAGAAGGAAAGGGAAGGAGGGAGGGGAAGCAGAGAAGGAAAGGGAAGGAGGGAGGGGAAGCAGAGAAGGAAAGGGAAGGAGGGAGGGGAAGCAGAGAAGGAAAGGGAAGGAGGGAGGGGAAGCAGAGAAGGAAAGGGAAGGAGGGAGGGGAAGCAGAGAAGGAAAGGGAAGGAGGGAGGGGAAGCAGAGAAGGAAAGGGAAGGAGGGAGGGGAAGCAGAGAAGGAAAGGGAAGGAGGGAGGGGAAGCAGAGAAGGAAAGGGAAGGAGGGAGGGGAAGCAGAGAAGGAAAGGGAAGGAGGGAGGGGAAGCAGAGAAGGAAAGGGAAGGAGGGAGGGGAAGCAGAGAAGGAAAGGGAAGGAGTGAGGGGAAGCAGAGAAGGAAAGGGAAGGAGTGAGGGGAAGCAGAGAAGGAAAGGGAAGGAGTGAGGGGAAGCAGAGAAGGAAAGGGAAGGAGTGAGGGGAAGCAGAGAAGGAAAGGGAAGGAGTGAGGGGAAGCAGAGAAGGAAAGGGAAGGAGTGAGGGGAAGCAGAGAAGGAAAGGGAAGGAGTGAGGGGAAGCAGAGAAGGAAAGGGAAGGAGTGAGGGGAAGCAGAGAAGGAAAGGGAAGGAGTGAGGGGAAGCAGAGAAGGAAAGGGAAGGAGGGAGGGGAAGCAGAGAAGGAAAGGGAAGGAGGGAGGGGAAGCAGAGAAGGAAAGGGAAGGAGGGAGGGGAAGCAGAGAAGGAAAGGGAAGGAGTGAGGGGAAGCAGAGAAGGAAAGGGAAGGAGTGAGGGGAAGCAGAGAAGGAAAGGGAAGGAGTGAGGGGAAGCAGAGAAGGAAAGGGAAGGAGGAAGGGGAAGCAGAGAAGGAAAGGGAAGGAGGGAGGGGAAGCAGAGAAGGAAAGAGAAGGAGGGAGGGGAAGCAGAGAAGGAAAGAGAAGGAGTGAGGGGAAGCAGAGAAGGAAAGGGAAGGAGTGAGGGGAAGCAGAGAAGGAAAGGGAAGGAGTGAGGGGAAGCAGAGAAGGAAAGGGAAGGAGTGAGGGGAAGCAGAGAAGGAAAGGGAAGGAGTGAGGGGAAGCAGAGAAGGAAAGGGAAGGAGTGAGGGGAAGCAGAGAAGGAAAGGGAAGGAGTGAGGGGAAGCAGAGAAGGAAAGGGAAGGAGTGAGGGGAAGCAGAGAAGGAAAGGGAAGGAGTGAGGGGAAGCAGAGAAGGAAAGGGAAGGAGTGAGGGGAAGCAGAGAAGGAAAGGGAAGGAGTGAGGGGAAGCAGAGAAGGAAAGGGAAGGAGTGAGGGGAAGCAGAGAAGGAAAGGGAAGGAGGGAGGGGAAGCAGAGAAGGAAAGGGAAGGAGGGAGGGGAAGCAGAGAAGGAAAGGGAAGGAGGGAGGGGAAGCAGAGAAGGAAAGGGAAGGAGTGAGGGGAAGCAGAGAAGGAAAGGGAAGGAGGAAGGGGAAGCAGAGAAGGAAAGGGAAGGAGGGAGGGGAAGCAGAGAAGGAAAGAGAAGGAGGGAGGGGAAGCAGAGAAGGAAAGAGAAGGAGGGAGGGGAAGCAGAGAAGGAAAGGGAAGGAGTGAGGGGAAGCAGAGAAGGAAAGGGAAGGAGTGAGGGGAAGCAGAGAAGGAAAGGGAAGGAGGGAGGGGAAGCAGAGAAGGAAAGGGAAGGAGGGAGGGGAAGCAGAGAAGGAAAGAGAAGGAGGGAGGGGAAGCAGAGAAGGAAAGGGAAGGAGTGAGGGGAAGCAGAGAAGGAAAGGGAAGGAGTGAGGGGAAGCAGAGAAGGAAAGGGAAGGAGTGAGGGGAAGCAGAGAAGGAAAGGGAAGGAGAGAAGGGCAGGAAGGAGGGAGGCGGGGTGCCCGAGGCCCGGGAAAGGCACTGTCCCCATCCCCGCGGCCCCGACTGGGGGCACCCCCGCTTCGCACCCCGGGGCGAGAGGCAGCGCGGCGTGGAGCCCGGGCGGTGCGGAGAGGGGAAGGGAGAGGGGAAGGGAGAGGGGAAGGGAGAGGGGAAGGGAGAGGGGAAGGGAGAGGGGAAGGGAGAGGGGAAGGGAGAGGGGAAGGGAGAGGGGAAGGGAGAGGGGAAGGGAGAGGGGAAGGGAGAGGGGAAGGGAGAGGGGAAGGGAGAGGGGAAGGGAGAGGGGAAGGGAGAGGGGAAGGGAGAGGGGAAGGGAGAGGGGAAGGGAGAGGGGAAGGGAGAGGGGAAGGGAGAGGGGAAGGGAGAGGGGAAGGGAGAGGGGAAGGGAGAGGGGAAGGGAGAGGGGAAGGGAGAGGGGAAGGGAGAGGGGAAGGGAGAGGGGAAGGGAGAGGGGAAGGGAGAGGGGAAGGGAGAGGGGAAGGGAGAGGGGAAGGGAGAGGGGAAGGGAGAGGGGAAGGGAGAGGGGAAGGGAGAGGGGAAGGGAGAGGGGAAGGGAGAGGGGAAGGGAGAGGGGAAGGGAGAGGGGAAGGGAGAGGGGAAGGGAGAGGGGAAGGGAGAGGGGAAGGGAGAGGGGAAGGGAGAGGGGAAGGGAGAGGGGAAGGGAGAGGCGGGGGAGACACGGCGGCGCGGGGGAGGCTCTGCCGGGAGCCGCGGCTCCGCACATGGAGCTGAGCGGAGCTGCCCCGGGGCCCGCCCGGCGCGCCCTGCCCGCGGCCGCCGCCACTACCCGCTCCCCCCAACCCCGGCCGCCGCGGAGCCGCCGAGCTCCCGCCGCCCTTCCTACCCGCTCTCGGAACGCAAAAGAATTAACGGGCGCCCGTGCCCGCGGAGCCGCTTCAAGATGGCGACGATGGGAGCGGATCACGTGACCGGCGCGCTCTGGTCAGGTGACCGGCGGGGGCTCCCGCACCACCTCCTCGTGGTTGCCATGACGACGGGCGCCGCCCCGGGCATGGCGGCCGCGGCCTGTGCGCGGTGCTCGCTGCCCCTTGCCCCTTGCCCGTTCCTCACGGCGTTATCCACGAGCAGCTTGAGCGTCTGGTGCAGTGGGACGGTCTGCCCAGGGAGGTGGTTGAGTCACCGTCCCTTTAGGTGTTTAAGGTTAGGGTAGATGAGGTGCTTACGAGCATGATTTAGGGATTGGTGGGAATGGTTGGACTCGACGATCCAGTGGGTCTCTTCCAGCCTGGTTATTCTGTGAGTCTGTGATTCTGGGAGGTGTCCCTGCCATGGCAGGGGGTGGAACTGAACGGGCTTTGAGGTCCTTTCCAGCCCAAACCACTCTGTGATTCTGTGAAAGGCTGGGAAGGGGCCCGTGGGAAGGGGACTGGGCATGCTGGATTGATACAAGGAGTGGTTACTATTACAAAAAGCGGAATATATAACAAGAAGTGGTTACTATTACAAAAATAGTGGTTACTATCTCTTCCAACCTGGTTATTCTATGATTCTATGATTCTATAATTCTGTTTCTTATTTAAGCTAAGGTAAAGTTTTGTCTAAGCAATTGTGTTCTTGGAAAGTTACACAGAATGTCCCTCCGACAGCTCGTTTTCTTTCCAATGGTGCTTTCCCAGCCACTGTTCTCTCCTGGGGGATGATAATGCCTTGTGTTCAGTTCCGTGTGCTGCGCAGGTGTCTCGTCTGCAATCTGTTTACAGCCTTTCTCCATCTCAAACGCAAGGTCAGGCAGAGCTGGCTCCAAAGCTCCAAATTAGCAAGAGATTTGACTGTTGTGAAGTTCATAATATCATTCAAATTGGCCCTTGGAAAGTAATAGACCATGCATAAGATTTCTGGGAAAATCTGTACATGTGCATCCAAGTGGGAAATCCGTTCTGTCCCAGCTCTTGTCTGGCTGCACACGATCGATGGAGAGCACGGCTTGTGTTGCCCAGGACTTATGTGTGTTTGCTTTCTAAAACTCCAAACCGAGTCTTGGAGAGTTTATTTGCCAGCACTTCCAGCATCAGTGACAGAGCCTGAACACAAGCCAGCAGTGGCCGAGGTGGCCAAGAAGACCAACAGCACCCTGGCTTGGCTCAGCTGTGGGGTGGCCAGCAGGACAGGGCAGGGATTGTCCCCCTGCAGTCAGTGCTGGGGAGGCCACAGCTCAAATCCTGCATTCAGTTTCGGGCCCCTCACTCTAAGAAAGTCATTGAGGGGCTGGAGTGTGTCTGGAGAAGGCGAATGGAGCTGGGGAAGGAGCTGGAGCCCAGGGGTTCTAGGAACAGCTGAGGAATCTGCAGCTGTTTTAGTCTGGAGAAGAGGAGGCTGAGGGGAGACCTCATCGCTCTCCAAGCTCCTGGAAAGGAGGTTGTGGTGAGGTGGGTACTGGGCTCTTCTCCCAAGTGACAAGTGATAGAATGTAAGGAAATGGCCACAAGTTGCACCGGGGGAGGTTTGGATTGGATATTGGGAAAAATTTCTTCACCACATGGGTTATCGAGCACTAGAAGAAGCTGCCCAGGGAAGTGGTGCTTCTCTGTTTGGGTGCTTTCCCAGCTTCCCACAAATTGGTCAATACTCCAGAGTCCAGGAGGCAGGACTGTGCACTTCCAGATGTGGCATAACCTCCCCAAAATTTGACATTCACAGTGTTGAATGTAGTAATAATAATAGCAGCTTGTTTCAGCTTTTCTGCCATATTAGATGGAGCCTTTTCATAGACGTGTGATTATTTTTTGTGGATGCTGTTCCTTTAAAAACTTCCTTTCCACCTCTGTATTTGTCATAGTTCAATTAGCCAGTTAATGAAATGAGTTACTCTTGTAGATACAGAACTCTCACCCTCTTTTATCCAGTCAAAATGTGCTAGGATCTGCTATGTCTGGGTTAAAAATGCTGAGCTGATAATGAGTAACACTCTCCACATACTCTGTTATTCTTCTCTGTTGTAATTAAAGCTGGGCTAAGTTAAAGATTTCATTCTCTGTGTAAGTATGATTGTACAACAAAAATAGATTTAGATTTCACACTTTCACATTCACTGGAAAGGCTTCTTAATTCACAAAGTTCTTTTCATATTTGTCATGTTCATTGCTTTCATGTTGAGGGAGACATGAAACCAAATGAGATTTGGATAAGGCAACTGTCCCGGAGTGGTAGAGATGAGACACTTAGGTTGAGCATAATGTCTTCAGAATGTTGATGGTTTTGTAAAGTTTATACAGAATTGCTTTGTAATTACTGTAAATATGTACAGAATGTCAGTGGCACGAGTTTTATGGTAAACATTATAAGCTTAATTTAAAAGAATAATGCATAGTCTAGAACTACCAAATTTAGAGCTACATCATCAAAGATGCTCTTTTGAGGTAAATACATGCACAGTATTTGATATCCAACATGAAACCCCAAGACTGACCCTGTAGTAGAACCAGTAGGGGAGGGGGGAGACAGAGATGTTATCAAACATGTTCTGACCTGTCACAGTGAGACAGGGCTCAGCTTCATTGTTTCACTCAGTGCGAGGGGACGTGTGATCAGAGAGAGACGTTTCCTTACCCTTGGTCGGGAAATGTTGCTGTGCGAGAGTGAGCAGCGAGTTCCCATCCAGGCACGGCGCCGGCCCACAGCACTTCATGGAGCAGTTTTTGGCTCATTAACAGCATCCCTGTGCTTGAGCACCCACCCTGTTCTCCAGACCCGGCTCCCTCTCCCCAAAGATCCAGTCGGTGCTCAGAGGAACCCACGGTTTGTTGGTAGATGGGAAAGCCAAACCGATGGAGATCCTCAGCTGCCTCGTACAAACTGAAGTGCAGAACGGCCTTGGACACTGGCAGCAGCGTGTCAGCCGTGTGTCAGCTCAGAAGGAGCCGCTGTGAAGGGGATCGCAGTTGGTTTTCTTAATTTGTTACATAAAATGAGTTACAGGCACAATTTCTTTCGGGTTTTTTTTGTGTTGGACCCCATACACACTTTTTTTTGTATAAACTTAAAATAAGAGCAATCTGCATATAGTAACTTGCCTATAAGATGTTTGTTTATTTGTGGCCTCAGTCTCAAAGTCTTTTCAGTCATGAAGATTAATGATTAGGCTTATTTTCATTAGTGACTTGTAGAGGAATGAGTTATATAGTTGTCAATAAAATATTCAATTTAGTTCATGAGTTTTCTACACTTTCGTACCTGGCTGTTCCAACACCATTCCAAAAGCTTTATGATTTTCACATTATTATAATACATTATATAAATGGGGCCCCCAAATCTCCTGAGTGGAGATTAAATAAACTGCTTCATAACTCGGCGTACAGCAGATGTGAATCTTGAGTGCAGCACGGGCTGGGACAGAGGCTTTGGCTGGTGTGCCCCTTCCTGAGTGAACAAGAGTAGAATCATAGAGTCACGGAATGGTTTGGGTTGGAAGGGACCTCGAAGCCCATCCAGTTCCAACCCCCACTGGATCAGGTTGCTCACAGCCTCATCCAGCCTGGCCTTGAACATCTCCAGGGATGGGGCAGCCACAGCTTCTCTGGGCAGCCTGGGCCAGGGCCTCTCTCACTCATAGACTCTGTTATATTTTTTGTCACAGCATCAGAGGCCTTTGTGCTTTGGCATTGAGACATTAAAATTGAGCAGAATTTATATTACTTAGATGGTTTATTTTGCTTTACACAGCCTTTTCAACTACAGAATTAGGAAAGTTCTGTATTAAGTGATATTTCAGCTGCAATGATGACATCTAGGGGCTGATTTATATTAATTTAATTTAGATACGTATCTCCTATTTTTTGAGAAGATGGTTACTAATACGTTTACTAAATCTAAATTATTAGTATTTCCTAAAAAGCTGTAAATCTGATCTATGTCGTATATTCAAAGAATAGCTCTGACATTTTTAATGTCTTATTTTTGGATTTTTGTTTTTCCTTGATCTGTCTTTTAATCATCTAGTACTGCTAATGCTGCAAATCAGTGAATCTTTCTCCTTCCTTTAAACCTTGTATTTTTCCATGACATGTTAGCAAATGATGAGATTTTTTTCACTCTATACTTTACATATACTTTTCTGTGAATGAAATCTCTTTGACCCTGCTTTCTTCTAAACCTGATTCTGTCCCCTAAACTCACATGTAGTTTACCATGTACAGGAAATGAGACCCAAAATCCAAAAATCAGGCCCCTGCTTCCCCCAGCTTTATGGGTGTGTAGATATAGGCTTGGCTCCAGATTTAAACCCTATGATTCAGGGCCACCTCTGAGCTATACATAAATCCAGTTTTATGTGTGCAGGTAAGTGTATATGTAAAATGTGTAATTGCAAATTAGAGATGATTTAACAGCATCCGTCTTCTTATTTGCAAACTTACTTTCTTTCCTTTGCATGTCAGTTATTTGACCATAAGTCACTTATTTGGAATTGCTTTTTACAGAGAAAAGAATTTCCATGGTTCTCTTTCATCAGCTTCTTCACTTATGTTTACACATTTTTCTCAGGAATAAGAGAATATGTTTGTTTCTTTTGGGGTTTTTTTTTGTGAATTTCCCCTTGTATCATTCTGCAGAATGTATTGTATTGTCTTTAATTTATTGACTCTTCATTGGTATCGAGGGGACCTGAGTAAGAACCCTGGAATGTAAGAAATAAGGAAAGGCTCATCTTTTTTTTTTGGATATTCCTGTAAAATTTTTGAAGTCATGTTTGTGCTTTTGGAAGAGAATTACTGCCTTGAGCAAGATTAAACCCTGAATATTAGGTAATCTAAAATGTAAAACTTAAAGCTGTACTTCCACAGAACCTGCCAGTCAGTTGTGAGGCACCCAGTCTGAGAGAATATGAAACGACAGGAGGTTGCTGGTGATATATGAAGAGGAGAAGCTGCCTTCCCTCA
Organism: Clamator glandarius; assembly: GCA_033459285.1. Classification (NCBI taxonomy): domain Eukaryota; kingdom Metazoa; phylum Chordata; class Aves; order Cuculiformes; family Cuculidae; genus Clamator; species Clamator glandarius. The sequence goes on along the minus strand of JAUNZM010000463.1, from coordinate 545,636 downwards.
TTGCCTTCCTGGTACCTAAGAGAAAGAAACTACAACCAGGTGAGCCAAAAAATAGCAAGATGTTATGGAAAGCTTCACCTTGGCTCAGATCAAGGTACTGAAATGTTCTCTACAATAAGCAAAGGTGTTTTTCTGATACAACTGTACCGACAGGAACTGATATAGAAGTTGTACTGGCACAGCAATTCTTTCCACAACTGCTCTATCTGCTGGTTTCATCTGTGAAGTAAGTGGAGGCTTATTTCTGTCAGTGGTATTGGCAAAACATAATTATAACTGCATACTATATTAAATCTTACATGAAAACGTCACCAAAAGTCACGTCCCTAACTACTATTAGGTTGTTTGTAGGTGATTTTTACAGACTTGGTGAAAGTATCACAGTGGGCATATTTGTCTCTCCTTGGACAGTCTGCAATGAGCATAAAGCAGAAGAGGATAAATCTGAGCGGTAGCTGAGTGTCAACAGGACTTAAAGGAGGGGAGAAAGATATATAACGTGCTTGAAAAATAAGTAACAGTTCTTTTAATCTGGTTTTTTTTTGCCTATACGAGTATAGCACTCATGGTTCTGTATTGAAAAGGAGCCGGGCTGTGCAGGTTCAGCCTCTCCCTTTACCCAGTAAAAGTTCTCTGCAGTTGTGGGAGGGAGACTGCTCGCTGGTAGGTGACAACTGGACCTTACTGCCATCCTCTGCTTTTTGGGGGTAGATGTTAAGTGGGTAGGAGTGACTCTCAAGAGATGTTTCACCATTATCTTCGAAGGACCCAAGGATTCTCCTAGCCCTGAGAACACGCAGTTTTCTTATGTCTGTATTAATATAAACAACTGCATGAAAACAAAGAAGTCTGATCATTCTTAGTCATTGACTCTTGCTGCTATTTATTAGGTATGAGACCGAGAAGAGCCATCACGCTTTTCTCAGGCGCCCTTGAGGGGGCAGCAGCATTACATTCAATTCTGCCGCACACCGAGTCCATTGAAGGTGAAAGTAAAATTTGCAATAAATCAAAATAATACTGATTGTTATAATTTTATTACCAGAGCATTAAGTCAATAAAACTTATCTGAAATGTCATTTGCATTGTATACAATTTTTACTAGTTATCAAGTATGTTTTAAAAGCATGTTTAAAGCAACCAAATGAAGAACTCGGTGATAAATTGCCAGAAAGCTGGGACTTGTCTAATAGTGTAGTAAAACTAAAGTCTGTTTTGATCTCTTATATTGTAAGAGTGTTTCTGAAAGCGTTTGTTAGTACAATAATGTCTAGTGTCTTGACTAACTATATTTAATGTCCTAATGTCTGATTAAATATTTTCCTGCAAGTTGTCAGGTCCTTTTTCATTCATGATTTTATGTAGGAAGGTCATCTAATTATATGACACCCTTTCAGCGCAGGAGAATGTGTTTGTTTCTTTTAATAATGAGGAATAATGAAACTTATTTATGTTGGAAGTCAGAGAAATTTATTGGAGAATTACAACATGAGAAACATGAAAATTAAAAAAACCCCTTTTAATAGCATATTCATTACCAAGAAGCTTGCAGGTAATGAAATAGTTGTATGAAAGCCAGTATATTGGGCGATATAATATTACTCGTGTCACTTTTCAGGACGTGGTTATTACGCATTTCTATGTTGTCAATTACTATTAGGTTACTAAATTATTATTAGCTGATTAGTCAAAATAGGAGGCGCTAGAAGAAAAGGTTAAGAGCATTTGTTTTTACAAACTTCTAAACCAACTCCTGGCTGGGAAGCCATTTGCTGTGCGATGAGACTCCACGTGGATCTTGCTGTGTGGGTTGCGTTGCCGCTCAGGTATTGCTGTTCCGCAAGATGAGCACAACTGAAAGTCAAAGGGATTTCTCTTATACAGCTTCATGATGTTGAAGAAACAACATTCAGAAGTCATTACCCTAACAAATGCAGAAAAAACCACTATTAGTGATGTGTTTATACATCGGTTAAAAATGGATTTGAAGGAAACCCTTTATGTAACTGCCTCCACAGGAGTCCCAAGAACTGCTTAAAGGCAGCTTGTGGAGTAGTTAAAATAATTCAGTGGTCATTTAATGGAAAATAAGGTTATATTGATTATTTACATTTTGGGTTTATTTAATCTTTAGGGCTTTATATTTATACTAAAAGATGTTATTTAGCCCTGTTTACCCTTACATTCAATAACCGTGTTTCACTTATTTTGTTTGTTGGCCGGTTGTGCCCCAACAGCTTTTTCACCTCCTCATGAAACACAAATATTAAATGTAAACAAGTATAGAAGTATATAAACAAGAATGTAAACAAAGATATAAGTTGAATTATAGCTTCAGAATGAAGTGTTATTAGATTTAAAAAGCAGATAGAGAATCCCAGTCCACAAGTCAGAGATTACACTGCATGAGCGCTGTTTGGGTCAGTACAACCAATACAAATACTGTTACTTCACTGCGACAGAGACCCGGTCGTTCCCTTCTCCTGAACTGTGCTGTAGTTTTCTCTTTGTCACACTTTGCTGTTTCTTAAGCTAATTTTGATGATTTTACTAAGTTTCCAAAGGTATGAATGCAATGAGTGACGAAGCAGCAGAATCACTCAAGCGAGGAATATAGTTCAATGTGAACTTGTTCCTTCTTTCTGATTTTAACCTCATGGCTCTTTATATTTACCTTTACTCAGAAGTAAAGTAACAATATATATGAACTGAACATAGTTAACAGGGAAACTAAAGTAACTAATTTTTTTGAAATTACCATCATCCCCGTGGGCCAGAAATCTGGATTATCAGCATCTCAAACGCAGAGCTGTGCTTTCTGTTTGTCCTTAGAGCACCGTAAACACATTTTGTCGGAGAAAAAACCCCCTTACACTAGTCACAGTGGGAGCTCTCTGCAAATATATAAAATTCAAATAAACAGGTTGTCCTCGACTTCATTGGGAGAAGAATCTTTTACAGATATTGCAGAATGCTCCAGAATTCTTGAGCTGGAGCCAGTATTTTAAGATTTATTCAGGTGTTGGTGTACCTAATGTTGGTGCACTAATGTTAAGCGAGACCTTGTAAGACCTTGTTGTAAGACCTTGTTGTCCTGAACTTACAACATTGCTGTCTTAAAAGTATCATTGCTATTCTGAAATAGAGGGTACCTGATGTGATCTCCTCTGGTAAAGCCGTGTAGTGCCTGATAAGGGATATTTTATTATGCCCTGGAATAATTTGTATAGCAAAGGAGATATTGCACGCTGTTCTGTTAGCAATATCACTGTTCGGTAAATTCACATTACCTAGAACATTAAAACAATCATTCTAAAACATGATTTATAATGATTTGAACATGTTTGTGAAAAATAGATGACCATTGTACATTTACAGTTGACACAGAGGTCCCTAATGTCAGGAAAGCACTCTTGACCTTGATGGGTAGTTGCAATTCCATTTAAATCAATTGCCAATACAAGTCAAATGAAGTTCTTATGGCTGTCTAGTGTGCACTTCCCCGTTCTTCTGACATTATTGTTCTACTCTGAGTCATTCTTCAATCTTTTAACAGCTGAAAGGGACCTGCCTTCTGCAGCTTTATGGGAAAACAGCACCAAGTTTTTACTTCTCTGTGTTTTGACAGCTTCCACTCTTTTTCACTGACTTTATTTCCAAGCTAACTGAGCAAACTACATCCTTTCCTGCATGAAACAGAGTACTTGGCTGGCAAAGCCAAATATTTCACTATTACAGTGAATACAGAATGCATTTTCTGTGCCTACAATTTTACTGGTAATTAATTTGATATGATAGAAAAGAAAATGATCCTTTAACTCTGAAAACTGGAACTCTCATTGTAAGTTTTGCCTAATTAAAGGCTTTCCCTATGTTAATCACGATATATTCTAAACGTAATTTATGTTTAAAAAGATGGTGAATGCGTTTTTTGGCGTGTCTTGTAGGGTGGAAGAGAAGGGGACACAGCAACTCAGAAAAATAACTTGAAAATTGATGCTTTGTTTGTGCCTGTCTGGATATTTATTTCTTCAAAGGGTTTTGCTAAAATTGGAGATGAATATACAAAAAGTGGTATGAATTTGTGCAACATTTGGACAAAAGAGAAAATCCTTGGATATACAGCACTTCCAAAAAATCTGAGTTTTGTGTTATTAATTAACTGGCATTGTTTTCACTCTTCCAAGTGAATCTAAGTTTGTGCCTTTTGACAAGCAGGAATATTAAAAGGTCACTTCGTGACACAGGATTTCCAAGAGTGAAAAACCCCAAGTACAGATACTTTCTGAAAGACGGATGATACAAACTATGGCTAATCCTCTCCAGTCCCCCCAAATCTCTTTCATAAGTAGTCCAGGCTCTCAAAAGATCCAATATTAATGAGAATCACAGGAAAATTCAATCTGACCGATATGTCAGCATTAAATACATACAACAACTAATAAGAATTGATAATGAAAAAAGTGATTCTGGCTGCCAGTGGAACCTATCTGGGATAATATTAACAGGTTGCTGCAATTAATGCAAAACTAATCACCAATCCTCCATGGAGAAATGCAAATTGCAAGTTGTTAGAAGGCCTGTTCTGTTCAATAGGATTTATATTACAGCTAATCCACTTAGCAGCATCTCATCTTTCTCTGTTGAGGTGGGTTTTCTGGGAAGGAATGAAGTATTATTCCTTTCTAGAGCTTTTATGAAGTTCTTTAGTTTCTATATTTTGACTCTTTTGTTTTTACTAAAGATAAATCTGTTTCCCTGCTTTTTCTCTTGTTCTCATGTGCTGAGATGAAAACAAGTGGCACTATTTTGTTAATTTTCCTCAGCCCCTAGAAACTGTATTGTATGAAACTGTATTGTATGAAACTGTCTCTACAGAACTGACCACTGGATGCACAGAAACGCGTTAGGTGTAGTGTCCTCTTCTGCGCAATTGAAATGCAAAGATTCCGCTGTATCTGATGTTCCACTCGTCTGCTGGCTGGTGAGAATAGGTGCATAAAATCTGCATTGAGGTACCTGTCACTGTCACAACATGAAAAAAACCTTTGCCCTTTGTTTAATTAATTCATTTAGAAGTAGTTATAGACAACATTGTTTTGTTCAATGGTCTTTCCAGTATATATGCTCACCAGCAGTCGCTAGAAGGAAAAGTGTCAGGTCTGGGCTGGTCTGTACCTCAACAGAGAAATTTTTCCCCAAGCCTGAGTGTTCCAGTGCTGTGACTTAACTTCTCAAGAGTTGCTGTGCTGAATAGAGAGGTAGAATTTGTCCTTAAGACATTGGTAGCATCAGAGGAAGACACATTTGAAGGAAGACATGGAATTGCATTCACCCCCCATTGAAATAAATGACCAAATGTTAGCATTTGGCTTTAATTCACTGGAGAAGCAAGTTCGGGCTTAGTGTAGAAATGAAGAGCATTGGGACACTAATGCTTGATCTTACAAACCAGTTTTGATAGCAGTGTAAATATCATTGCTTTTAATGAATTGCAAAGGGGCAATTTCTTTCAGAGCAAGCGTAGCGTGTATTCTAAGTAAATTTTGTTAATGAAAGGATTGAATATTTGGCAAATATTTTGTCCCAAAGCAGACACAGGTTGGTCAGCATTTGTTTTTCTCGCCAAGTGTTATGTTTCGTTGTCACTTTGAAAGTAAAGAGCCAAAACATAAAAGGTCATGGACTGTCTGGTCTTCTGCACACCTCTGACTGTTTGACCTTTTCTCAGACAACACTGTCTTTTCATACATTGAAGATCTTGATCCACATGTGCAACCAAACAAGAACAACTTCCAGAAAGAGAAATAATTTTGGTTTGTGCAGCCTTTTACTTTGACATGAAAGCCATTTCTAAAAAAAAAAAGCCATCTGCTACTTTATTGTTTGATATCAGCGGCAGAATAATGTCCGATTTTAATATCAGACTGCTTGGCGATGTACTGCGCTAATTTGTTCGGTGACATCAATGAATCAAAGTAGAGTTCCTGATAGAAGAACATCAAAAGGAAATTAATCTCCCTGCGATAGCATTAATAATTTCAGAGTGGACGTGTTTTGCTCAATTATTGTAACCGTTGAAAGCTGTTTTTGTGGGCTGCTAGATCAGTATCACAACTGTGACACAAATGGAACGCATAGGAGGAGACTGGTTCTCTTCAGCAGCGGGTCTGGAGCGTCACTGCTGGTGGACAAGAAGCTTATTGAACATTCTTAGTGGGATTTTGTGGTTACTTAAGAAAGGAGACGTGGAGGTGTGGAGGGGGAAGCAGGGAAACCATCTGGAAAAGAAAACGTCCCTTTTCAATATGCTGGGGTAGATGATGGGCTGGCGTTAAAGGCGGCACCAGCGGAGTCTGTAAACAGAAATTCACACATTTTTACACACGCACAGTCTAAATAGCTCAGACCTTTGGTGAACTGTCCGAATGAGAGGTGGTGTCCCCACAGCAGCCTTGGGGAGGCAGTCAGGAAGGTGCCCTCCGCATGCCACGTTCTTTAGTTCCTCACCCCAGGGAAGCACACGGATCATGTGCTTTCAAAGTGCAAACTCACACGCTTCCCCTGGAAGCCTAGTCCAGAAAACTTATCTCTTCTCCAACTTTTAAATAACTTCAAATCTGGAAAGCAATGAACTCTAAATATGTCTTTAATTGAAGGAATATTTAGATAGGGGCTGTTAGGCTCTGTCATTCGGCCTAATAGCTCCTCTTCTTTGTAAAAGCGGGTTAAGATCGTGCTATGTATAAGCATGTGGGGTTAATGTCCATTTAGGTTTACTAAAAATCTGCACTGTCGACTGAAAAATTTAGGTTATTAAATACATAATGCATCGTAACTGTATGTGCAGTGGCTAACTGTTTACTAGCTCTCTGCTTTTCTAAAGTCTTTCAACAAAATATTTTTTATAAGGACACAACATGCCGTGTTTGGATGGAGTCCTGCAGGGAGAGATGCAATTAAGAATGTTATGCAATAATACATTCTTTTTCTTACACATAATGTATTTGTCAGCACCCTATATGCTGGCAAAAGCGCTGAGCTCAGTACTTCAGGTCTTTACATCTCGGTACCATAGTGGCTGCTGTAGCAGTTTTAGCACCGAGGTGGTAGTTCCAAAACCAGTATTAATGAGAAGAAATGGAAAATAGTTAATTAATTCTTTGTACAATAATAGAGCGTGTTACTGTCTAAAGGTGTGCCAGATAATAGTTATATTTTTCCATTTTAGTAGGGGTGGTTTATGTCTGAAAAATTCTCTAGCAGAGTGGTGATGGAGCAGGAACAGTCTTGATTTCTGACACTTGAATACAACCTGTTGTCAATTAATAGTTTTTCATAAATTATAAAAACTAACAATGTGAAAAACCTGTCTGGTTACCACTTATTTTCCTTTTGTTAAACCTGCACTTTGTATTTCTTGTCTTTTGTTGAGGATTTCTTTAAGCCTCCCACATGTTGGACTTCCTGAACAATATTTTAGGTGGAATTTCTGCAGCTGCATAAATTTAAGATTAATGAAATCTTCTTTAAGTATTCACTTTCAATTTATGTTTTTCTTTCTAACGATAACTACTCTCTTCTCACAAGCATTCACAAGATTTCTGTTTTACCTTCTCCAGAATCAGATCACTTAATTAAAATAAACAGGTAAAAATCTTGCTTTATGATACTGAATACAATAGGAAAAAAAATCCAATGAATGAGTTTTTAATACTCTGATAAATCATTGCAATACCTTTTATTGCCCAATTAATTTTCAACTATACACTGTAAATAATAATAATTAATAGTAGTGCTGTTTCCGTAATGGGGCTGGAGTTACCATCGTGACCCTTGGTAGTGCTGCAATAAAAGATTAAATGTTGTGCGCTGTATTGTGGGTGAGTGTTTTTTATGGGAGGTAACGCGAAGTTTCAGAAGCTAATTTATTAATGTTTTGTGAATTAAACTTGATCCTGTTAGGTAACTGTGAAATCTTTATCAACAAATATCTGCTAACTGAGAAAACACATTTTGTTCTATAGGTCAGAGTTTAGTGTATTGTGCTTTTCAGAGAAAATGGAGAGAACTGAATGTATCCAGGTGTAGGAATTTGTGTCTTGTGGTGCATGAATGTTCTGCAGACGTGTCTAAATATTCCATTAGTTCCTCCCTTCGGTCAATTCCACAGATTATTGATTGTCTATGGGATCTTAGCTGGAAGTGCCTGTTTCACCATGGGGAGGCACAAGACAAAGTTGAGAGTTTTCTCTGCATTGTTTTCACTCTGGATTTAGATTCAATTAAATCTCAGAGAGACACCTCCTTCTAGATGTGCTTGCCGGCCAAGTGCTTGAGAACTTCAACACTGATGATCGCAAAATCACACCAGATTTGAAAAAATAATGAAAAAACCTAAATCATAGAATCATAGAATCATAGAATGGTTTGGGTTGGAAGGGACCTCAAATCCCATCCAGTTCCAACCTCTGCCACGGGCAGGGACACCTCCCACTGCACCAGGTTGCTCAAGTTCCCAAATGATCAAAGAAAGTCCACTTTAGACTTTCTTTTATAAATGCGATTTTACAAATAATGTTTCTTTTAGTTCACATCAATTTTTAAGAGAATCGAGATGTCTGTGGCAAAGTAAAATCACCAAATTATATTGTAGCCGTATTCCAATTCCAATGGATCTCGAATGTGACAGTAAAGATTATTTGTATGCATTGAGCTTTATGTACATGTCTAAACAACAACCCTATTTATGGTAGCTGGTAACCTATGTGTACAGTTGGATAAACAGTTTAACTATTCATGGGCATTATTTTTATATGATGGAGAGCAGAGCAGTAAGTACACCCCAAAGGATAATCCTGCTCACTCCTCTTGCACCGGGGGGACCAGCGGGGACTGGCCATTTAGGGCTATCAGTAAACCAATGCTGTGCTAGGGTGAAAGGAACCATATGAATCATAAATGTAGCATGCTTCACCTGTTTTGTTGCTAGCTTTATGATTTCATGCTGCTTAAGCATTATGATTTTGTGATTGAACTGTCTGTTTTCCTCCCTTGTGGTGTAATAAGATGACATTGAAAAAAACCCTCCTCTTTGGGTTGTAGTGTGTTTAAATATATCAACATTCGATCTGAATCCCTGAAATAGCCCTGATTTGCCCTCTATTCTCATCAGTTTGTGAATCTGTACTCTCTTCTAAATTACTGCATGGATACTTCAAAGAAAAGAATAACAAGAGTCAAGACGTTTTCTTCAGTTCGAGTGTTTGAATCCCATTTTATTATTTGCTTTTTCTTCCATGTCATCTTCTGGATGTATTTCATCCTTGTTATGCAGTTAAGACAAAAAAACAATAAAATGGCTGTGACATCTTTCCTGCCAGTTTAAATCCACGACAGTATGAAATGACATCTAAATATCCATATTTAGGAACACTTCCTTTTAAAAGAATACCCGTTTCCAATGCAGAGCTTTGTGCTAGAAGGCCCATTAGAAATGACGACGGGAAGCTGAGCTCTTTTATATTACATTAAATCAGTCTTTGTGGCACTTTGAATCAGTTGATGCTGCAATCCCCCTTTGACAAATTCTGCAGTAGGTGGCATCTTGGAGCCCCTTTCAGTCCTGGAAGCTGCTCTAAAGTCTCCGCAGAGCCTTCTCTTCTCCAGATGGATCAACCCCTGCTCTCTCAGCCTGTCCTCATAGCGGAGATGCTCCAGCCCTCGGATCATCTTTGTGGCCTCTTCCGGACCCGCTCTTACAGCTCCATGTCCTTCCTGTGCTGAGGATTCCAGAACGTGATGCTGGGTTCTGGGTGGGGTCTCACCAGAGCGGAGCAGAGGGGCAGAATCCCCTCCCTCACCCTCCGGGTCCCACTGCTTTGGATGCAGCCCAGGATACGGTTGGTTTTCTGGGCTGCAAGTGCCCGTTGCCAGCTCGTGTTGAACTTCTCACCCACCAGCTCCCCCAGGTCCTTCTCCTCAGGGCTACTCTCAGTCCTTTTCCCATTCTCAATCCAGCTGTAACTGTTAGAAATTTTCCTTACTATTGTACTTCTGCTTATTATTTCAGCCAAGGGACAGATAAAACTGAAGTTTTTTTGAACGGAAGATACTATCTCACTCCAGCAGAGCTTTCTGTGCTTTTTCAAAGAAAAAGATGGAAGTTTTGTTTTGATTTCTGAGGAAGCAAGATCAAACTCTCAGTCAGGTTAGACATAAGAAATGAACAAAGGGATTTGACACAACAACATGTCATTTAGATTGTTCAGGTTACACATTCATTTGAGAGTTTTCTCCTCTTCTTCTGAATAATTTATTTATTTTTTATCAATGTAATGTTTTATGCCTTGGATTTTTACAGTACATTTGCATTTCTGATGCTGCTATTAGACAGGAGCAACAGAGCTTGATAACGGTAGTGAGCTTGACACAGATCTGTTAGAAGGAGGAGGTACAGAGATGAAAGTTCCTTCCCGTCAGTGTAGCTTTAGGGCCAGGAACATTCATGACCATTGTATTTCAGATAAAAAAAAGTGACAATGGTTTAAAACAGGTTTGTAAAACTATTTACTTTGAGTTCCTTTTGTTTACTTTAGTATTCTGAAACTTCTGGGGTTGACCATGTGGTGTTTTCATCATTACCGAATAGTAGAAAAATAGTTTAAAAGAAGAAAATGAGATTTAAAAAAAATATATATATTAATACAACCTCAGGAATGGTTAGGTGAAGGAATACCAAGTTACAGGAAACTTGTGAAAATCACGAGTGTTGCCAATACGGTAACAAGTAAGAGCAAGACACAAACCAAAATAAGCATCCATGGTGTTCTGTTTAGACATTTTCCACTCACCTCACTGGGTGAAGGATTCCACTCACAGAAGCACTTTATGTTAGAAAAGCCAGAAGAACCCTAAAGAATAAACTCCACACAGTTAGATAGGGTGCAAAGGAAATGAATTCGGAATTCTTGAGCCTTTTGTCAGCAGAATGCCATTTGGTGTATATGCTATTAGGCACTTCTAAGAGTTCCTTTATTCCATCAATTGCTACTAAAATGGGTTTATAAGGCAGTGAGACTCAAATTACGCCTTCTATATTCATTATGCTTTCTTGAGATAAAAACGATGGTATGTTAATTATATATTTTTATAAAAGTAACCATATATATGTAACTACTGCATAGGTGCATGACTGAAATAGAAATGGAAGGGGAGGGAAAAGAATAGAAAAGAAAGAAGAATAAAAAAAAAAAGCAACAACTACCTGAAAGATTATCTCTAATCCTGGTTTCCTCTTGCTGAATAAAATGTGATGTGATCGGGTCACTGCATGTAAAATGCTGTACGAATGTGATCTGTAGTTCATCACTATAAAATTCAAACATTCTTGAACATTTTATTTCGCCCTGCTCATATTTATCTTTTTGGTCCTGCCTTCATTGGGTACCACATTTGTATTGATAAATGGTAGGTACTTGGAGGTGTATTGATGGGCTGAAGACAGTTCAAAATGTAGAGTGCTGTGGCTTTGCATATCATTACACCTCGCTCGCTCTTTGCCTCTTGAAAGCTGTCGATTTGTGCATTATTGCTATTCAGGCTGATAAATGACAGTAATTGTTCTTAAGTTGAAGAGCTGGCTTAATGTGCTGACTTGCTTGGGAATTCTGAGTACCAGGGTTAAACTAGTGGTTCTAACAAAATGGTCTTTTCCAGCTCAGAATAGATACTTAATTGAATTACTTCAGTTTTCATGCATTTTGCAGCTTTGCATTTGAAGAAAAAATATTCATAACAAGATCAGGGGATTCAGAGCTGTTCGTGGGGAGGTCAGGCTCGGTACGTGCCCCCACTTCATGGCACCTGCTCCCAGTGGTGCTGCCACAATTAAAAAAGAAGAAGAAGTTGAGAGGGAGAATATGTTAGTCCTATAATGGCACTGAGAAAGGCATAAAAATGAGATGGAGCTGTATCCCTGTTCTTTTTTCCACTGTCCCAGCGGTGGAGCTTAGTAAGACACCCTTATAAAGGTGAAATACAGCTCATTTTGTGAGATTTCTTTTAAACAGTAATTTTCCACATGTAGTGGCACTGGTTTTTCAGTATATTTAATCTTGGAAAGATGTCTTAAAGCCTCTGCTAATTCTAAAAATAGACAGATTGTTTAGGTACAACTCAAGAAGAATTCCTTATGAAATTTGGATTATTTTCTTGCGTATTGAAACAGAATTCAAACAAAGAATTGCAAATTTTCAGAGGTTGAGTGTGACTTGTATGGAGTCGTTCACGTTCAGTGCTGCTTGCGTGTGCTGCGGTACAAATTAAGGCTCACAACTGAAATGACCGAGTCTCTTGGGTTTCCTTGCTTCAGCCGATTGTCTTTGTTTTAACCAGTCTCCGCGAAGTCTCTTCGGGTGACAGCTGGGCTTTTCCAGTTTCCACACTGATGTACAAAACTTTCAAATCAGATTGAGAAATCTCAGCTGTTGAAGAAGAAAATAACAAGATTCAGAGTGAAATTTATGTGCCTCATTGTGATTCTCTGTGGTGACTTACTCGGTTTCACGTAGAAATATTGAGTGGGATCAGTCCCTTTCCCATGAGGTACAGAAAGTGTTTCCTTTTACATACAAAGATAATATATTTATTAATGGTCTTCTGTAGTCCCAAGCATCATATTTGGGATTTCCTGGGTTGGCATCATAAAGGTATTGATTGTTCATTCAAGGAGAATTTTAGTCCCAACCTTGCTGCGAGACAGCAGTTATAAAAACACTGGAAAAAGAATAAATTCAGTATTTGGTTAGTGATCTTAGTTAACAGGAGTCTTTTTCCTTACTCTGGAAAAGGAAAGTTATCTACTGTTACATAAATGAGATGGATGATCAGTGGGTAACATTATCAGAAAGCCCCAAAACTTGTGGTTGTTACCCTATGTAATTCCAGGTTAATTCTTATTCAGATAGTCTCTCCACAGCTGGATTTTTAAGTCGATCACCTACATCTGCCAACTAATCGCCTGGCAACTGCTCTGAGTTGCACATTTGATGTTCGGGACCACTGAAGACATTTCGTGTACGTTAACCGCGTACTGCATGCACCTTTCAAACACTGAATGTATCTGCTGGAGACAGACAGATGGCAGCTTTTGGATGTATGGGCTGAAATAATGTTTGTCAACTGTTTTATTCAGCCAGTTGGTATGTGACTGTTTAAAATTTAGTAATCTATGAGTGGTTGCTTGTAGGTTCTCTTGTTTAGACGCAAATTTAGGTACTATGGAGTACCAACTGCATCTCTAATCCTAATATAACATGGAGAAAAGTGCTTGCTTGCTTTAGGGTTCTAAGCATCTGCAGGTGAGTTGAAATCCTGAAGAGACAGGCAGCTCTGAACATCCAAATTTTAGTTTAAAGTTTTTGGGAAGGTCCTTTACTGGATGTGAATTTCTTATTGTTGTTTCTATTTCTTGTTATTTTCTCTGCAAAATGAAATTAAATTTGTCTTAATTGAAGTGCTGGAGCAATGTGCTGTGGGAAAGATGAAGCTAAGGAGGAAAGTAAGATGAGTACTTTGACTAAGAAGGTGAATTTGTATTTTTGTCTTCATTCATTCTTCCTTTTAAAACATGATTAAAAGTGTGACAAGAACATGGTCTTGTCGTTCTGCATCATGCTGAATCTATAATTATCATTTCCAGCTGGCTGACTGTCGGTTGACCTAATGGAAATTCCCCGTGGGACTGATGTTACTTTATACCCCTCGTCTGACTTGGTTCAGCTCCTCAGGTGGTTGTGGCTTTAGGTTTAGAGTAACTGTAGTAGCTTCTGGATTTGTCATGCAGCCAGGGCGCTGATGGCTGGTCTGGGTTCTTTTATCCTTCTGGGCACAACTCTTCTTTGCTCGTGTCTACAGAGTTCACGTGAGCCAGCAGGAGATAGCAATGCAGACGTTTCATGGTTGAAAAGGGTGGTGGGGAGGGTTTTGCTGTCTGCTTTTTTTACTTTCCCATGTTAATCTGCGTGCTGTGTGCAGACAGTATTAATTTCTGTTAGGTACCCAGTACTCCTTCTGAATCAGAGCTCCACCACTTTAACGGGCTCTGCAAAGCCACTTCGCATGAGGGTGCCTGCACCAGGAATCTTATCAAAATTGACCAACTCCTTCCTCCAGGAAAGAAAAAGAGGCAAATTAATCATTGCATGGAATAAAAATGTATTCTTCAGAAAAACGTCTACCAGAGGCTGTAGTGGAATGGATCTTCAGGCAAAATTCCTATTTAAAGCTTATTTAAATATTATGCCCTACGTGATGTAATCTGCCGAATGTTCCCTTCTAAGAGGATGAACTCTTCTGCTGTAGGCATGCAAATATAGTTATAGCAGCCTATGCATCACCCTTAATCGGAATTTACCCAACCTTTCCAATTAAAAACAAATGGTTTTCAGTGTCTTGAAGCTTTTTTACAAGTCACCCTTTTTTTACAGGATAAAACTTGAAAGTTCCTGAAATTTTTTGTGTTTAAACTAAAATGTTTTAGGCATTTCTGAGAAACAGACTGCAGAAAATATGTTACAGGCTAATGTTGGAGTAGTCTTACAGATTTTTTGAGGCAGTTTTAGCATTCAGTTTCTTTGCAGGACGCCACATTTGCTTCAGTTTTGCATTTTGGTGTCCATATTAAAAAAAAAAAAGTCCTCACTTGGATGTGTTTGTATGTACTCATTGTAAGTTTTAATGTGGCAGGTAGGTTTGCTGCAGTCAGGGTCAAGATTTCTTAATTGGAAAAAGCTACGTTAGAAGGTTATTACGTCTTGAACGCGCTCTCCTGCAATTCTGATGTTTGTTGTGAAAGGGCTTAGTTGATACAGAGACCTAAGAGTAATTTCAGTGTTGTGAAAGCATTAAGGAGCAGTTAGTTGTTAGTTATTAGTTAGAATATTACCAGCTGTGTAGTAGTCTGGCCCAGGGTTCCTTCTTGCTAAATCATGGCAGGAGTTTTGGTACTGACATGGGTTTCACTTGTGTAACCTCGTAGGCTGATGGGATCCTGCTGTGTCACGAGGAACAGCTGAGAGGTTGCAGGTGGAGCAGCAGTAACTCGGGTCCAAATCAGGCTCAGAATCGGTTTTACTTGGAGAAGTATAAAAACTCTGTGATGGTTTGGGCAGGTTTTTGGTTTTGGTTTTTTTTTTTTTTTTTTAATACAAAGTCAAAAGTTTTACTCTTCATTTACATGAGCTCCCCCTTCCCCAGCGTTTCTCCCTGCCCCACCCAATCCTAGCGGTTGCTGCAGAACCTCGTTAGGCAAAGTGAGTGCACCTAGGACTAATCATTTATAAGGGGGTTCCTGGCCCAGCCCAGCAGTTGTAGGAGTTCTGGTGAGTTCTCTGTGTTCCTGCTTTTCTCCCTCTGTCGTGAAGAAATCTCGTCATTTACAGCAGGTAAGGTATGTGTGTAGAGTTTGTGAATGTGTATACCTGGTGTAAGATCCTGTGTTTTGTGTGAGAGATTAGAAAGGATTGTTTGCTACAGTAGGGAGTGGTTGGTGGTGAGTTTGACTTCTGTTTGTCCTTAAAACTTCTCTTGAATGCTGTGGAAAAGCAATAAGCAGGAGAATTCCAGATGCTTTCCTGTCATGAATTGGCATAAAAACGAGGAGTTTATGAAGTAGAAGATACTTGTTTTCTTTGTGATTTCAGGGCTTGTAGGGTGTGCTGTATATTTAGATTTTAGATTTCTATTTTAATCAAGCAGCTGAGGAAAGGATTTTTGTTTGTTTTCTTTCAGCAATTGGTTATCATTTATGTGAAGAGCTGACACAGGGCTATTAAAACTTTTATGACTGGCAATGCAAAAAAAAATTGTATTTTCTGAACAGGCTTGGCCATCAGAGAAGCTCTAAGAGTAAGACATCTCTTCAGAGTTTGATCTGCTTTTAGGTTAAAAGATCTCATTCACTGTGAACTTTTTTTGTAGTTTTCTCCCCAAGTGGGTGTGAGGGTAGTCATGAAAACATTTGAATGCTGAAGTTTCCAATAACTGCAGGCTTCTTGGTCTTCCTATGAAAAAATGTTTGGAAGCTATTTTTGAGGAGTTGAAGTTGTATTTGTGTTGGGTTTGGTTGGCTGGTTTTTTCACCCTGCTCACTTGACTATAGTCCGATTCCTTTGTTTGTTGTTTGTTTTCTTTTTTTTTTCAAAGAAAACCAAGGGATAGTTGCCAATGTTAACAAAAATAATAGAGTCCTTAATGCTTTCTATCTATTGCCTTTTTAAATACACTTTCCCCTTTCTTGCTGGGCAGGGAGCTATGTTCAAGTCTGGTTTTCCCTTCTGTGTCCCCGTGGCACTCCTTGATTTGAACTTGTGTTGTCTGTGGATGATGTAGAAAAGTGATAGGTTGCTTTACACAGGGTACCTGGATTAGGAATGCATAGTGAGTGCTGTCTAGGGAACCAACCCTGGGAAAGTTTTGTGCGTCTAGGGAACCAACCCTGGGAAAGTTTTGTGTGTGTGTATTCCTATTTTTTTTTTTTCTTCTTTTTTAATTTGTAACTGAAACTGGGGCGTAAAAAGAAAAAAAAATGTTGAAACAAACCCGCACTCCCAGTCACTCCTCCTTTCCTCAGACACAGAGGGTCTTTTCAGCTGGAGAACCGTGTGCCTTGAGAACCTTGAGAAGACGTTTTCATTCCTGACTGAGGGCAAATCAAACAACCGGCGAATTAAGGCTCTTGTTCTCTAGAGCTCAGTGTGGGGAATTGTCGTAGGATAGGAAGCCCAAACTTTTCAGGGCCTGAGTAGACCTGCATTTGAATCCCAAATGGGTTCATTTGGGATCATATATTTTTCATCCTAAGGAAAAATCACTTTAATGCTGATTTCCCATAGAAAGGATCATGAACTGCATTAGGTTCCTTTGGTAAACTGATTCCTTTTGGCAGACAGAGAAACTATTAATTATGCCACAAAGAGCCATGTATGAATCTACCAGTGATGTTTAGTCCTTCAGGCTTTACTGTATACAAATCTAGGGGTTTAAAGTAAAGGAGGATAAGCGTATAAGCATTTGCAGAGTGAGGACTTTTCAGTTCATCGTGTTTTCTGCCAGGTTTCTGCCTCCACCAGCTTGCAGTCCAGGATCCCGGATCATTTCCTCTATGTTGGTCTTTGAGTTGTTTCTGCGTTCGGCTTTGTTTCCAGGAAAACACAACAAATCTGTGCTCATTACAGCATGCTGTAGTAATTAATGACCTCTGGTTTCTATTCATGGGGCAGGAATGATAGTTTTAAGGGATATTTTAATCTGAAATCAAGTGGTAGAGAGCGAAGGGAAAGGGCGTGTTTTGTTGTAACAGATGCATTTGTGGCCAAGACTGACCATCAACAGGCTGAGATAGCTTCATTATTTTAGATGGATAGCTAATTACCATCTTTTTTTTATTATTCCTATTTCTGTCCTTCATGTGGTGATCGTGAATTAGCTTTGTGCCATTTTCTAAAGTATCGGGCATTTTTACACATTTGGTATATTGAATGGCAAATACTTGATGTAAAGTCTGCAGTTTTACTCCATAACCAGATTGTAAAATATGAACTGAATTAATCATAACTGCAAAGAGTAATGGCACATTTTCTCTTATTTTATCTTTACTGCCTTTCAGATCATGGTTTAAAACCTTCTACATCTGGTGCACAGAATGAGGCAGCAGCTTTGGTAGTGGATAGCAAGAGGCAAAGGTCAAACCAGAGGCTGCACAAATATTGTGCACTGGATTTATTGTTTTAATTAAGAGTGTGGCAGTTCATCATAAACTGTTTATGGTGTTTTTGCACAGTGCAGCATTTTGAAATCAGCTGTTTTAATGAAAACATAATGTCATATCTGTCAAAGTTCTAAATATTTTGAAAGTGAAATATGAAAACAAGAACTTTAATTCTGGGTTTACTGGGATTAGCTCTTGGAATTGTTTTAAAATCCCTTATGTGTCATATCGCAGGTAGCATAGTTCTGTGTTAGAAAGGGAATGGAAAGTACTATGTGGAGCTTATTATTTAATTGTGAAAATACATGTTGAGGGTTAACATATTGAAAGATAAAGCTGTTATGATATGCATTGGAATGCTGGAGTTAAGACTTAAACAGAGATAAGGCGCTCCTGTCTTCCTAAACGACATGCAAATGCTGTGTCCTGGCTGTGCTGAAAATCTCCCAAACCCAATCCAACAAATAACCCTCCCAAATGAATGAATCCTTAAACCCAAAAGAAAGAAATATGCTGTAGGTCATATGATGCTATGATGAATTAGCATCAGGGGCTTTGTAACTAATTATTTACAAGACCTAACGTCTTTCTGTGGGCTTTTGAGGCTGAGCATTTTGTCATCTAGCAATTTTCTGCTCTTGTTATGCATTCATGTAGATATGTAAGGCGATTTTTGTTACCTTTTTTTGAATAGTCTGATAAAGTATTTGTATAATCTGAAAATTATATTTTTGTTGTACTCTCGTTGGAAAATAGAAATTAAGCCTGTCATTAGATGCGGGGCCACAGTAGTTGACTGAGCAGGGTAATGTATGTAACATTTTGTGCTATACTTGGTCAAGTTTCATATATATTGTATTCCACGTTATTTTATTAAATTTAATATCTGCACTTCCTATTACCAGACATGCCTCTCATTCAAAGCACAGAGGCACAGTTCTC
The DNA here is from genome assembly GCA_033459285.1 of Clamator glandarius. Taxonomy (NCBI): domain Eukaryota; kingdom Metazoa; phylum Chordata; class Aves; order Cuculiformes; family Cuculidae; genus Clamator; species Clamator glandarius. Next base: position 526,924 of record JAUNZM010000463.1, on the reverse strand, counting down.
TAATCAGAAGTGACAAGCTATATACTTTCTTTCAGCCATTATTTGGTAGCCTAGAGCAAGGAGCTCTATTTCCTTGAAAATGTTTTGAATTGGGTTATTTTTATTGAAGTATTAAAGTAATTCTTCAGATTTTAGGCTATTATTTAAGTACTTTTGGGAGAATGCAATAACCTCTGGATTCTGTAGCCTTTGTTATGTTAACAATTGTAGCTGCTAAATGTATCTTTTTAATGCTTGTTATGTAAGTGTCTGGAAAAATCATCTGTCTGATAGAAACCAACAATATTTAGGAAATAAACAAGATTAGTTGGCTAAATTAGTTTACTATTGAAGTATGATATCAAAGTGACTCACTATATTTAAATACACCAATAAATTCTGGTCACTGTACCTGCACCAACAAATGGATGTGATTAACTGTTTGCTAATTTGTTGCCACATAAAGTTCATATTTGGTAGATTTGTTCCTAAGGAGTCTGAATATTATACTTTCCTATCTTAAGGCAATCTATTGCTTGTGATGATGGTGGTTAAAGCCCTCTACAAAAATGGTTAATATTTAGGTTTGTGGATGAGAGGAAAGAGTAGATGGTTGGTGAGGAGGATTCTAAACGCGCTGAAGTGACTTGCAGCGGGGGTGTAGGAAAACACATATATCATGCTAATTGTTGTTTAGCCTTGTGTGTTGGATGAGTGGAACATCTGTGTTTGGATAACACAGGCCTGCGATAGACTTAGGGACACCTTATTGAACATGCTTGAGATTCCTGCTCTGCTGTGGGAAAGATCAAAGCATGGGGTGAACTGTGCCTGTGTGAATCCTTGGAACAAGCAAAACCAGCAGCGTGGCTGATCCTCTAGCGTGGACCGAGCTCCGTGGTGCCGGTGCTGCTTGAGGGATCCCCTGGTTGGCAACGTAACAAAGAAATTTACTCTTTACATTTCATCTGTAGTTTTGTGGTTGTTCCTGCACCAGCTCCTGTGTTTGGCGTGGTCAACAGGGCTCACTAACGCTCTCTGAATTCCTGAGTTTGTGGTGGAAAGTGTGGTGGTTGTCAGAACTCTTCCAGGAGGGTCATGGTATTAAACATCAACTTTCTTTATTGGTGGTCTGTACAATTTTTGTATATTTAAAAATGTGGTGGCAGCTGATTGCAATGTTTGACCTGGGCTATCCTAGATCTAAGCGTAGCTTTGTGAATATATGACCAGTTCCAAATAATTGTGGTGTTTTCCAAGTTAGATGAAGGAAAATGTAGCAGAACCACGGGTGATGTAAGCCATGCTAAGCAAGGAAGGAGAAGTAGGTATCGTGAGCATGTTAATGGGGAAATAGGGAAACTTGCAGACAAAGTGTGAAATATGTACGCTGAAAACAGGGTGAAGTCCCATTATATTACCAGGCACAGTGGGTTTGTATGTAGTTTTGATTAGTTATATGCATAGTATACTATTTGATTTGCAAATGCAAACTCTATCGTGTGCACAAAAAATAGAGTACGTTATATGGAAAATATGGCCCCGAATCGAATGACTGTTCTTATAGTTTGTTGGAATTAGAATAACAATTCAACTACATAATTAGCTTTTTCAAGAGAATTTATCACTAGTTGAAAAACAAGAACGGGTAATATTGATGTGATTGATATTAAAAATTAAAGAAATGAGTAAGAACTGCTGTGAACTGATAGAGTAAAAACCTGTCAGAGATGACTGAAGGATGACAGAAATTAAAACATTGGCTAAAAAACATTGGCTAATAACCAACACTACACGAAGAATGAAAACATAAACAGAGTTCATGGAATCATAGAATAACCAGGTTGGAAGAGTTACGATATTACATGTCTAGAATCTCTTACAGGATGCTGAGCAGTGCTTTGAGAAGATACGGAGTGGCAGTAGAGGGCTTTTGGTAGGAACGCAGATGGACTCGATAGGAAATGCTGACCTGGGATGTGCTTTGCACTCAGCAATGTGCTTCATAGGGTGTCACCTTGCCTCTCCCTGAGAAATGACTGTCAGAAATGTGTTAGTACTGGAAGAAACGCAAGGAAGAGGTTTGCTGCTCCCATTCTGCAGTAACGAGGCCAGTTTTCACCTGGTTTCATTCCCTGCTTGTAGCAATTCCAGCTGTGGGATTCGATCTGGGAATTCCTTGGTGAAGTGTTGTGGAAGAAGTCAGACAAGGGAGATGATGCGATTCCTTTTGGCCTTGAAAATCTACGGATCTTTTTCAGATGTGTGGGTCTAGCAACTACTAAAACTGGATCAGTGCTCTGCTAGCACGTCAGGGTATGGCTTTTGCTTAGGAAAGATGTCAAAATATTCATTAATTTAACATAGTCAAGTTGTATATACTTTTGGAACTTTAATTTTGAAATCATAGGCGCACAAAATTACCGAAGATGTCAGGTACTTGATATAGGGCCACGAACAAGTTCTTCAGCGTTTTGGTAGTATCTGATGTACATAGGAACATTTTATATTTTAACTTGAAAATCCTGAATTTGAAAAGAGCACCTGTGTTTCTGCAGAGATGAATGCATGCTGTCCCTAACAGGCATTAAAAAAGGGAAAAATCCAAAGAGAAAAAAACCTACGCTTCCTTTAGAACGACTGCTCCTGCTTTGGGATGCACAAGTCTTTACAACCTGCTAGTCATGAATACCACTTTGTTTGTAGGAAAAACATGAACAGTAATGTGAGCATAAAGGTAAAAACGACAGAAAGATGCGTAAATGGAATTGTATGTCTGGAGTTTTCACTAAAGACTATGTATTCCCAAGTGAGAGAGAGAAAATATTTGGGGATTCTTTGTTTAAATGTGAGTGGACACAAACATGAATGGTAGAAATCATGAAATAAATTGCACAGGAAGCAGAAATTCAACACTTTTGAGAAAAAATAAGAAAAAAATGATTATCTGTTATTGAATATCAACTAACGTATAATTAGCATTCTTAATGAAAAGCCATAGTTCGACAGGCCGATTTCTGTAGTCTGAAAGCCCAAATCCCTGCATATTTCTTGTAATAATCTACAGCAAGTGAAAATGAATAGAAATAGCTGAAAATACATTAAGATATATGTACGTACATTGGACATTAGCACCATATACAAAATATATTGGGAATGTGTTTCAAAATATTTCAAACATTGTTGACCTTTGTTATAGAATACCAAGCTCAGGGAAATATATTTGCATAGATTTAGTAATATATTGTAAATAACTACATAGGACACTGCACATTTTTCCTTAAGATGCAGCATTATAAGCAAGACATTAAATTATGCCTATCAGACAAAGCAGCAGAATCTCAACATTTTTTTTATAGCACGTTCTATTGGGAAGACATCTCTGCTTCTAAAAAGCACATGCATTAACTGCCTGATTCATGTGGTGACATGTGGCATATCCAAATGTGTTATGGATCTCCCAGGAATAAAAACAACATAGCGAAATCATCACCTTGGGATCTTCATTGAGTGAATATTTTACAGACATACTCCTTTTATATTTATATAATAATTTAGTGTTATGACAATTTTTTTAGCAGTGTTGGCAGTTTTTCTTTTTTTATAATGGTATTATATTTGTGAGCCTATTAAGTGCACATGGACTAAACCACAGAAAAAAGTATTTTTCATAATTCCTTAGGGTGCTTGCAGCAAAAGAACCATATTGGTATAGAAAAATGTTAATAAAAGGTCAAGCAGAACTTTCCAATGTTTATCACGACAGCAATAGCAATTTGGGGCTTTTTTGAATTGTATATTGAAAAAGCAGATTTATGGAGCGTATTGAGAGGAAACTACCTGCAGTACTTGAACCCTTTAGTAAGAGGCACGTCTAAGCTTTAACAATAATCAAAGTATTTAATTTCTGCCTTTTTTCCTTTTAAATATCTGGAAATCTGTGCAAAATTGTATGAAGTGAGCTGGACTTTGCCTGTTTTGCTGTGTTTCTGTGTTGAAACTATTGCTCCAGCTTAGCGAATGATGCTTGCATCAATGTAGTTGTTCTTGCTGCTCTGCGGAGCTGGCCTTGAAAATGAGAGCAGTGCTTCAATAGAGCATGTATGTGTACAACAGATAAAGGCATGCTGGCTTATAATTTAGGAATTAGTCTGTTCTTTCTGGTGCGTCATCATGTTCTACTCACTTTATGCTTATGTTTATGCTGATACGGGGACCTGAATAGGCTGATGTTGACCAACTCTTAAGTTTCCTGGAGTCATGTAAGCAAATCTGAGCTTAAATTATGCTTTGATTCTTTTAGAGTGTTACTTCTTGCAGTGATGCTGTGATTTGTTTCATTATGGATGTGTCTATTAAGAGTGTACAGTTTATAAAATCCCTTTCCATGTTTATCCAACAAATTTAAAGCAGGGAAAGTCAGGTAATGCTTGTATTGGCTACCCCTGAACAGAAGGAAAGCTGGCTGGTTCCAGTTTCACTGGTACTCTGGTGTTCTGTCGAACTGACTGGATGTCTTGTCTTGCGTTCTTGAAATCATAGGATCATGGAATGGTTTGGGTTGGAAGAGACCTTAAAGCTCCAGTTGTAACCCCCTGCTGTGGGTAGGGACCCCTCCTGCTGGATCAGGGGCTCCAAGCTCCATCCAACCTGGCCTCGAACCCTTCCAGGGATGGGGCATCCATGACTTCTCCAGGCAACCTGTGCTGGTGATTTTCTTTTCCTTTCTTTTTATTAATTTTTATATTCATTATATTTTATTATTTTTATATTTAGATACAAGTTATGATGAAATAAATGAATGTATATGTGTGTCTTCACACTCTTGCTGTGAGATTACAGCACATCAGTTATGAACTCCTCAGTGAAAGCATAGTAGGTAAACTTGTGTGCTGCTTCTTCCTGCATTCACTTACTTGAGTGTCTGTATCCTAAAACATATAAGCCAATCTTTTCATTGTTGTCTTGGCGACAAGACTGGGCCATAAACTTTAATCTAGCACTAGTGAATGAGTATTGTCACACCTGGTAACAGGATTAGGATTCACTGCTCCAGAGTCTCTTGGTCCTGACCAGCACAGAGGACGTGGGTGATCTACAAATGTCGGTGCAAGCAACCTCAGATCCAATATTGTGACAATACTAATTTTCAGTTAGTTTTCTGTTTCTTCTTTAGCAGGTGAAAATGTACAAAATCCATGCAGTAGTGTATATACAGTGCATAAATGATGTTGAGAATTCTGAACTAGATACTTCTCTATCTTATTTAGAAAATGCAAAATTAATTTGCTTCAATTGCTTTGTAAATCTTTCTCCGATAGTGCTGTGCTTTAATTATATGCAAGTTCCAACACTGTTATGCTATGGATTAAAGTACTGACCGTGGAGAAATACTACATCTCCTCCAAAATAGAAATGTGTTTTCTGTGCAAAAAGTGTAGATAAAGGCTATTTTCTTGAAATTGATCCAAGTTGGCTCCACAGGAACAGAAGCATGAGCATCCAAAGTAGCTGTAACAGCAGGAAATTCACTTTTCATTGCCGTTTTGCTGTATCCCTTGTGAGAAGGGTTGAAAACAGTGCAGGGAAACTACAGGAAATCTATATCAAATTTTCTTAGAGATCCATCTTATTGTTTCGCAATTTTCCATTGTATCATATTAGCACCGTATTTAGTATTTCTGTTTTGGCAGAGATAGTAGTGGTGATTTTTGTTATAAAAATGATAGTAAGTATTAATAAAGAATTGTTAATGACAAAACCCCCAACCATGGGTAAAATAAGGTTTATACAATATATAAATAGCTTCAGGTTTGCCAGTACAAACCGAAGTTTAATATGCTGCTTAATATCTGGTGTCAATTTATTCATGGTTTTCACTTTTATCATGGTCTAGAAAAAATATTTTCTTATGTGTTAAAGCAGTGAAAAAACCAAACAAACCACCCCTCCGATATTTTCTTTTTCAGGAAATCCTGTTTGTGCATCACAAGGCTTTCCTGAAAGCTTCGCTGTGGGGTGCATGTGATGCTTTTCCCGTATATAGAGATGTTTTGTAGATACACCTTAAATGGCTTGGTGAGTTGGTGAACTGAGCTAGCTAAAACCTCACACTGTGCAAATGGAACATCTTGAATGTGGGTACAAGAACAAAGCATTGCAGTTCCTCTGACTGGGGAGAACAGGAACTGTTGTAATTTCAGATGTCTTAAGCAGTATTTGGTGCTCAAGTTCCGCTTGCCTGCGGAAAAAGTGTCTTATAAATTGTCAGTTTGGTTCCTCATTCTGAAAGGTTTGAATTTCACGTTAGAGTTTTGAGTTTCCCCATTTGTTTTGGTTCGCAGCTACCCGGGGTACACCGGTAGCACCGAGGCATGGCATGAAGCCTAAATTAATAAGCTCGCTCAGGCTGATTAGGCTGCACCCTGTGCTGACACTGCCAAGTCGGGCAGCTGGGGGAGGAGGGAGGTAGCAGTGGGGGTCAGGAGAACAAAGGATGGAGGACAAGGAGACAGCATCAGGCAGTGGCACGAAGCCGAGTGGAGAATAGGAGGGAGGGAAGGGAAGGTGGTGGCTGGAAAGGATGCAGGTCCTGAGGAAAAGAAAGTGGAGGTAATGAAGCTCATTCCAGAAAAGAAAACTGGAGACCAAGGACCTATTTCAGTCGATGTAATGTGCAATGTGACATGAGTTACTTCTTGGCTAAAATTTCTAAATTTGAATGTTTGGATTTTTAGATACAGAACTGATCTCTGCCATAACCATTATTATATGTAAACCTTGGGTTTTTTGCTGTTAGCTAGCATGTAAACGGAAAGAAAATCAATATGAAATCTCATCTGTGCACTGTAGAGCAGCAACGGAACAGGCTGTGTCTGTGGGCTGCATGTGTGAAAACTGTTCTCCCTGGATAGTGGAGGTAGTTGAGAAGAGAGAAGGCCTTACAGTGAGGTCCAGGCTGCTGGAAATGGGTGTTGTTGTGAGCTTTGAGCTGCAAGGATGGTCAAAGTCTCACTTCCGCGCAGTCCTTCAAGTGTTGCAAGAGATTATCTTCTCTAGCCCATCTTCAGTCTGCCATAGAGCTTAATCTAAAGTCAGCAGGGTGGTAGAAAGGCCAGTGTTTAGTCTTGGCCTCCAGTGGATCATCTCTTGGATCTACAGCAGGTTGATCTGCTTTGTCCTTCCCTGATGAAGTGATTGAGGGGGAGTTCTGACAGCATTTCTGCAGATATTTTCTTTGTTTAAATTCATCAAAAGAGCTGGAGAACAAATTAACAATGAGCGGCTAAGGGATCTGGGGTTGTTTAGCCTTGAGAAGAGAAGGCTGAGGGGAGACCTCATTGCTCTCTCCAACTACCTGAAAGGAGGTTGTGGAGAGGAGGGAGCTGGGCTCTTCTCCCAAGTGACAGGGGACAAGGCTAAGGGGCAATGGCCTCAAGCTGTGCCAGAGGAGGTTCAGATTGGATGTTAGGAAAAAAATTTTCACTGAAAAGGTCATCGGGCACTGGCAGGGGCTGCCCAGAGAGGTGGAGTCTCCATTCCTGGAGGTATTTGAGAGATGGGGAAATGAGGTGCTTAAGGACGTGGTTTAGTGGCAGGTAGATGTATTGGACTCCGTGATCTCGAGGTCTTTTCCAGCATGGTGATTCTATGAAACCCAAGCGAAGTAGGAATTTGAACACTAAAGCAAAGTTTTTGTGGTGCATCTTCTTTAAAGTGGTGTCCTTCATTGTTTGGGGAGCATCCGTGTGCATACGTTTTTCTCAGACTTCTTAGCCTGATGGTTATCGCCGAATTAATGGCCCATTGATGTGCTGAGAGGCCCCTGCTCATGCCCTTTTTTATGGAAATTGGAGCCATCCAGGAGATGCTGGCAAGGAGCGGCAGGCAGGGGAGGGACCCAGGATAAAAGCATGGGGTTGGATCATGAGGGTCATCCTCTTGGGTGCTCTGCGTATCCCTCCACCCATCCCTGTGCTCTGGAGTCCAGCCCAGGACCCTCCCCGCGCCTGCAGCTTGAGCTGGGTTTGTACCATAGAATACCAGGTTGGAAGGGGCCTCAAGGATCATCTGGTCCAACCTTTTCAGGTGATCTATATTTTAAATGAGATGGCCCAGCACCCTGTGAAGTGAGACTTAGGCGTACTTGTATGTGTTTTACTATTTTCTTATTCTCGTTTTTATCTTCCTTTGGTGGTGGTTGTTGCATTAAAGCTGTTTTAGTGCCTGTTTCCAACCCACAAGTCTTTGTCCCTCTCGTTTCCCTTTCCTGTGGGGTGAGGAACTGGGACTGAAGACTGCCCAGGTTTAGCTACTGACCTGGCCAGGGAGCAGGGATAAACAGGGACATCACCCTTAATTGGAGAGTTCTTTTTCACTTTTCAAGCATCTACGTATTCTTTCCTCTTCTCCTTGTTTCTGTTTTGACCTTGAGTGTATAGCACTGTTCTTCTGATTTAAATGTCTCCAAATCTTGGCTTCAAAAGTTTTATTTGAGTTGTGTGGTTCTTGAGGTCTCAGCTGCTTCTGGAATACCTCCATCCCTTTCCTCCTTTCCTTGGTGGTGGGTCTGTAGTTGGTTGGGTTTTTTTTTTTTTTTTTTAATAAACCAGGATGGGAATTGGGACCAAAGAAGTGATTGCCCCTGGACTTGGGACTGGTGAGGCTGCACCTCAGATCCTGGGCTCAGTTTTGAGTGCCTCACTCCAAGAAGGACATTGTGGGGCTGGAGTGTGTCTGCAGAAGGGGATGGAGCTGGGGAAGAAGCTGGAGCCCAGGAGTTCTGGGAGAGGCTGAGCTGGCGTTGTCTAGTCTGGAGGAAAGCAGGAGGAGGTGAGACCTCATCACTGTCTACAACTGCCTGAAAGGAGGTTGTAGTGAGGTAGGTGCTGGTTTCTTCTCCCACGTCTCTTCAACGCCAGGTTGGATTGGGCCTTGGGCAGCCTGATCTAGTGGGAGATCCCCTGCCATGGCAGGAGGGATTGGAATTAGGTGATCTTTAAGGTCCCTTCCAACTCAAACTAGCCTACCATTCTAAGTGACAGGTGAGGGGACAGGAGGGAATGGCCTCAAGTTGCAGCAGGGCAGGTTCAGATCAGACATCAGGAAAAATTTCTTCATGGAAAGGGTTCTCGGGTGCTGGCAGAGGCTGCCTAGGGAGGTGGTGAAGTCCTCATCCCTGGAGGGATATAAAAAATGGGTGGGTGAAGTACTTACAATGGTTTGGGGTGGAAGAGACCTTAAAGCCCATCCATCCAGTTCCACCTCCTGCCATGGGCAGGGACATCTCCCCCTGGACCAGGTTTCTCTAAGCCCCATCCAGCCTGGCCTTGAGCCTCCAGGGATGGGGCAACCACTGCTTCTCTGGGCAACCTGTGCTTGTGCCTCCCCACCCTCAGCATGAAGAATTCCTTCCTAATGTCTAATCTAAATCTTCCTCCTTCCAGTTTAAAGCTGTGTGGTTTCTTGATGGACAGGCATGGTTGGGCTGGATGAGCGAGGTGCTACCCCTGGGTCAGGGCAGTCGCTGATTTCAGTACAGGATGGGGGATGACGTGATGGAGAGCTGCCCTTCAGAGAAGGGCCTGTGGCTGCTGGTCAATGTGAAGTTCCGCATGGGCTCATAGCCCAGAAGGCCAACTCTATCCTGGCTGCATCCAAAGCAGCGTGGCCAGCAGAGTGAGGAAGGGGATCCTGCCCCTCTTTTCCTGTCTTGTGCGACCTCACCTGGAGGATTGTGTCCAGTTCTGGAATCCTCAATGTAAGAAGGAGATGGAGCTGTTGGAAAGGACCCAGATGAGGGCTACAAAGATGATCTGAGGGGCTGGAGCACCTCCTGTATGAGGACAGGCTGAGAGAGCTCGGCTTCTTCAGCCTGGAGAAGAGAAGGCTCTGGGGAGGCCTTATAGTGACCTTCTGGTACCTGAAAGGAGCCTACGAGAAAGCTGGAGAGGGACTGTTCATAAAGGCCTGTGGTGACAGGACGAGGGGGACCGAGTCCAGAGAAGAGCAACAAATCTGGTGAAGGGCTGGAGAACAAATCTTATGAGGAGCAGCTGAGAGAGCTGGGGTTGTTTCAGCCTGGAGAAGAGGAGGCTGAGGGGAGACCTTATTACTCTCTACAACTACCTGAAGGGAGGTTGTGGAGAGGAGGGAGCTGGGCTCTTCTCCCAAGTGACAGGGGACGGGACGAGAGGGAATGGCCTCAAGCTCCACCAGGGGAGATTTAGGCTTGAGATAAGGAAGAAATTCTTCACGGAGAGGGTGGTTAGGCATTGGAACAGGCTGCCCAGGGAGGTGGCTGAGTCACCGTCCCTGGAGGTGTTTAAGGTGAGGGTGGATGAGGTGCTTAGGGGCATGATTTAGGGATTGGTGGGAATGGTTGGACTCGACGATCCGGTGGGTCTCTTCCAACCTGGTTATTCTGTGATTCTGTGGGTGTGAACTGGAGAGGGGCAGATTTGGGCTCGCTATAAGGAGGAATTTCCTTGCGCTGATAGCGGAGTGAGGCCCAGGCTGCCCCCTCCCTGCCCTGTGCGGGGCCTTGTTCAGCCGGGGCGGGGGGGGGGGCAGCTCCCCGGGGGGGGGGGGGGTGTTCCCCGGGGGGAGCTCGCCGGGGGGGGGGGGGGGGGTGTGTGTTCCCCGAGGGGAGCTCCCCGGGGGTGCCGGGGGGTGTGTGTGTGTGTGTGTGTTCCCCGAGGGGAGCTCCCCGGGGGTGCCGGGGGTGTGTGTGTGTGTGTGTGTGTGTGTTCCCCGAGGGGAGCTCCCCGGGGGTGCCGGGGGGTGTGTGTGTGTGTGTGTTCCCCGAGGGGAGCTCCCCGGGGGTGCCGGGGGGGGGGGTGTGTGTGTGTGTTCCCCGAGGGGAGCTCCCCGGGGGTGCCGGGGGTGTGTGTGTGTGTGTGTTCCCCGAGGGGAGCTCCCCGGGGGGGGGGGTGTGTGTGTTCCCCGAGGGGAGCTCCCCGGGGGGGGGGGTGTGTGTGTTCCCCGAGGGGAGCTCCCCGGGGGGGGGTGTGTGTGTTCCCCGAGGGGAGCTCCCCGGGGGGGGGGGGGTGGGTGTTCCCCGGGGGGAGCTCCCGGGGGTGCCGGGGCGGGGGGTGTTCCCCGGGGGGAGCTCCCGGGGGGGGGGGGTTGTTCCCCGGGGGGAGCTCCCGGGGCGGGGGGTGTTCCCCGGGGGGAGCTCCCGGGGGTGCCGGGGCTGCAGTCCCGCGGGCGGCCGGGCGGTGGCAGCACCGCGCCGCGCTGGCGCCGGGCCCCGCTCCTCGGGCTTCCCTCGCGCTGAGGGCGTCTGCGGCGGGGCAGGAAAATGAAAACAATCGTGCCTAGGGGGATTTATGGGCTTCATGTGGGGCCGCGGGGGGGACTGGGGTTGCGTTTGGCACCGTCAGGCTACGGGGAAGGAGCTCTGCCATCTCCCGAGAAGCCTCGGACGTTCGCCGAAGGGGGTTTCCTTCGAAAAAACCCGCGTGTTCGCGGCTCTTTGTTTAACAAGCGCCTTTCATCTGATGTGGGAAACCCGCTTCTCTTTCAAGGGTGTTTCCATTCGTTGAGGACGAGAGGAGATGTTCTGATTCCTCCCGTTACAAACGCGTTGAAGCAGCCGAGGGGCGCTCGTTCCCGTTGGGGGTTGCGGGTGGGATCCCCTGTGGGCCCGGCCCTGTCCCTCCCGTTCCCCTCACGCTTCCCCCCCACAGGCCTCTGAAAACCGGTGGCTCAGGCCTCTCGGTAAAGCCGCTGGCAGCCGGGCTTTAATTCAAGTGAATTCCCCCCCCCACTATGACTTGTTCTCATCACTTTTCCTTATCTTTCAGGCTTGAGAGAAGGAAAAAATTCTTCACGGAAAGGGTCGTGAGGCATTGGAACAGGCTGCCCAGGGAGGGGGTCGAGTCACCGTCCCTGGAGGAGTTTAAGGTGAGGGTGGATGAGGTGCTGAGGGACGTGGCTTAGGGATTGGTGGGAATGGTTGGACTCGATGATCCGGTGGGTCTCTTCCAACCTGGTTATTCTACGATTTTATCTCTTTCAACTTCTACAACAGTTAAACTTGTGATAATTCCTGATTTTGAGCCTTTTTCACGTTTGTGTTAAACAATTGTACGTATCCATGCGCCTGTATACATGTACTGACACAAGTTCTCCTTTTGCTGCTCTTTTACAGTCTGCTGCAGTTTTATTAAGCTGCGTTGCAATGTTGATTTCCTTGAAATATTCTAGAAAGATCGTTTCTTTTAAGTTCACAGATTAAAATGAAGTTGAAAGTGAAGGTTAATATATATATATCTACACGCACACTCCATATTCTAATCACTAAATAAAAAGTTTCTTTCGTTATTTCTATACATCAACAAGTTCCGGTCGTTAGTGAGATTTTTTAGATGAGGTTTAAGTGTTGCAATGTTGATTTCTTCGTAATTTCAGTTAAATATTCTAGAAAGATCGTTTCTTTCATGTTCACCAATTAAAATGAAGTTGAAAGTGGAGGTTTATATATATATATACACACACACTCCATATTCTGATCACTAAATAAAAAGTTTTTTCTATTATTTCTATACATCAGCAAGTTCTGGTCTTTAGTGAGAATTTTTAGATGAGGTTTAACAAAATGTCAGCAATTTGTTTGTGTAACCCTACAAGGTGAGTAGGTGGGGCAAGAAGCGTTCCAGTGCAAGGCTTTAGAATTTACCTATCACAAAAATTCATAAATGCACGAGTACATTCTGTTTTTAACAGTAAGTGTTATTGCTTCATAAGCTGCTGTACGCAGCAAGGTGTATCGGGTAGTAGTTTTCAGAGATACCATAGAGATGTGTATTGTAGCTTTGGTTATAGAGAAATTATGAACCCTTGCGATGTAGTGATGGAGTTTGTTCTCCTACTGTACTTGCTCGTGTTTGTAGCTTCTTTTTATTTAACTGGTGTGGTTCAGAGATGGGAAGCAGAGCTGGATCACAGTCGAACACGGTAACAGAGTGAAAGTGCATGAAGACAGAGCTGGGTGGAATTGCAAGATTATTTTCAGTTTGTGTTCTGCAAATTCTGATTTCCCTTTGGAAAAAGGACATGCTGGCATCAGGGGTGCTGCACCTGGAGCCATGGGCACCTTCTGCCTGGCTGGTGGGGGTTGAAGGGTCCCGTGCTCTGGAGTTTGCTGGTGGACATGGAGTTTACAGAGAGCTTTCTTTGGGACTTTGATACATTTTTTTTAATATGCAGATCCCACTGCTGAATTTACCAGTTCTAGAACATGTTAGGGGGGAAAAAAAAGAAAAAGGCTACTGAGACACTTACCAAGTGATGCTGTAGTGCTCGAGTGCAGACAAGGTGCTGAGGGGTGGAATGTTGCATCCGTAGAAGTTATCAGAGGCCAATCCTGCTTTTGATGCCCAACCAAGCACCTTAGGGTGCGCAGACTTTTTAATTTATTATTTGTAGCTGCCCTTTTGTTCCTGTTGCACTGGAAATGCTTTCACTGTATGTATTTGCTTAATTTAAGACAGAACATTCACTTGCTTTCTCCTAACTTTAAAAGTTAGAGGGCAGGCAGCTGTCTCCTTCTGAGGCAGATGGAATCCTCCCTTGGCTAATTAGAATTTACCCCATTTTCTCAGCAGTCTTGCAGTTTTGGGTAATTCGGTTATATTTCTTTATTTCATATTACCAAGTTCAAGGTGAGAAAATATTAAGATAAGGAGCAAATATTTCCGACAAATTATTACCCTTTATATATAAGAAAAACGTTTTCTATTAAGATGAGTAAATATGGTAAAGTAGGTGTCGTAGTGGAGTTGGACAGAAGATGGTTTGATACAGAGTTAACTACGTGATGCCTCTTTGAACTGGCAGATATTGGTGGTGGGAGGCAGTTATACATCAGTGCTTGGGTTCTGTTCATGTGCAAAGAATTCCAAGCTGCTGAAAGGCTGTTTTGTTTTTTTTGTTGCTGTTTCCAGTGAACACAGATTGATAAAAGAACTAAGGAACGTAAAATATTTTACTAATTTTATTTGCATTTAAGTTTTAAAAATCTCTTATTGCTTGAAACCGAAGTTAACTTTTTAAATTATTTATGGTAGTAATAATGCATGTTTTTGTTATTGAACTATATCTCTGTAGTTCATCTCGTGAACAAAATCCTCCCTCAGCTAATTATAACTTACAGGATTTTCCCAGCAGTCTTACAATCAAATTATTCAAAATTGCATTTCTTTATTGCATATTGCTAAAACCCAAGACAAGCAAACATCAAGATAATAAACAATTATTTATTGCAAATTATTACCTAATATATAAGATTAACAGCTTGTAACTATTAAGATTAATACATGTGGTAAACTGTATTTATTATACTTATTTTGTAGCAAATATCTTTGTATAAAACATATGTTTATGTATTGCAATTAATGAGAAAAAGTGTAAGATTAACAATTTAAGCAGTGTTTTGTTCTTAGATTTATGCATGCTGTAAAATTTATTTATTGCGCTTATTAAAAGTATTTAATGATGGACTTTTAGATGCTATATTTTTAATGTGCAAATATAAACTAAAGGAGTGTTAAATTACAAAATGGAAAATTATAACTGAAGTCAAAGGATCTAACTATTTTCTGCTGTAAATCTACTTTAAAATGATCATCATTGGAATTACAGAATCCTTAAATTGTGGCCTTTATAGTACATAATGAGTTGTGATGAGTTTTCCTTTTTTAAAGCCTTTTTTTCATCATTAGAACTAAACTCAACATCTTGCTTTTAAAGATAAATGTAGAGTATAGTATAAACATTGGAATCGTAGCTTTTAATGATGAAGTTAAAATAACATTTCTGAAAGAAGTGAGCACAGAGCCAGGTGACTTGGGATGCACTGCGGGGAAGAAACTGGATTTAAAAATGAGGTTTCTGCTTTGTTTTTGGAGAGGAGCCCCTGCTGCAGTGGCAGAGATGGCCCAGGTTGGCTGAGAAGGGGATTCAAGGCTCCCTTATGCCAGTCCAAGTACCACTTTGGTCACGAGACTCCTAACTTGATTTTTCTCAGTATTTCCTATGCTTTCTTCATTTTTTTTCAGGGTTTTTTCATGGTTTCAGTTGGCAGTGCTGAGGCTCTGGTGTGATATGTTGCTTCAGCATTTTGTTTTGGGAAATACTGAGGTATTGCGAGCACATTCAGAACCTGTTTGTACGCTGTTTTTTTGGTAAAGGAGCTGTTTTGGGGGAATCTTTCAGCTGAAATGTGTTTCTACTTCCGCTTCTTCCCAGCTCAGGGCCAGGTGTGTAGTGTGGGCTTAATGATGTAATTACATGGAACAAGGGATGTGACTTCATTGGGATTTCATACTTAAGCAAACAACCGTATACATAAGCAGGCTGGAGAGGGAAACAAACCACCTACAAGTTGTTTCTTCTGTGTGTAGTTTTTTCTTTTTTTTTTTTTTTTTTAAAAATTCTGTGTGAATGGGATTGATTCTCACTTTAAACGCGACACAGGCAGCATTTCTAAAAAGATTAAATGAAATTTTTATTTCACCAGTTGGATATTTCTACTCGAGTTTTTATTAAAGGGCATTCAGAAAGTATCACAGTCCAAAGAGAAAAAATTGATAACAATAGTAAGCTATGTAGTTTTTGTTTTCTGTATTCTAAGCAGTTATTCTATTACTTCTAAGCATTCTGTGCTGGGCTTGAATAACTTAATCAGACTTGAAATATTGTGCTACAAGTGTGTTTTAAGGCAGGTAAAAACATAGTTAAATCACTATAGTAATCATAAAGAACCTTAATAGAACAAGAAACAAGTAAAATATAATTTTGTTAAAAGCAGTGAAACCTTTGAACTGAAATGAGGACTTCTTGTTGAGGTTTCTGGAGCAGATGAAAAATGTCTCTTTTTCCTTAGAAAATGGATTTTTATTTTAGTGCATTAAATGCACCGTCGATTGTTGTAGGCGTTGCTCCTGTTTTGAAAACAGAACCAGTTTTTCTCTGGATGCAATTTATTATTTTACAGCTATTTGAGGAGATTTTTATCCAGGTGCTAGTATGATGAACTGATCCTGTTTCTGTTGATTTCAAAAAGCTCAGAGTCTTATTTCTGTTACTCATTTGAGAGTCTGAAGAAGCCTATCAAAATATGTAAGGTACTCTGAGGTTATCTCAAAGCCTTGTGTTCTTTGGATGGTGCTGCGGTTCTAAAACGCGGCCTTTAGTCTGCTAGTTTTGAAGCAGTAAAGATCCTGTATATTTTCTTATCTCTACATCTGTGGGACTCTGGATTTAAATTCTGTGAGGTGATTTCTGTGCTTGGGGAATTTAAATGGTCTGCTCTGGGATGTGTGTGGCTGGCTGAAATTTCCTGAAGCGGGAATTGGTGCTCCAGTGCTCTCTCCCGCCTGCAAATTTACGATCACAAGAGCAGCGATTCTGCAGCAGAGCAGGAGCCTTCTAGGACGCTGTCCTTTTTGTGACATTGGCCAATGAAGGATTTAGAGGGGAAGAGTGAAAGTAGCAAAGCAGAAGTAGGGTTGTATTTTCCCAAATTTGTGCTCTCTGTTTCTAGAAGGTGGCAATTTATGACCTATGT
Organism: Clamator glandarius; assembly: GCA_033459285.1. Taxonomy (NCBI): domain Eukaryota; kingdom Metazoa; phylum Chordata; class Aves; order Cuculiformes; family Cuculidae; genus Clamator; species Clamator glandarius. Next base: position 510,372 of record JAUNZM010000463.1, on the reverse strand, counting down.
TTTTATTCTTCTGATTATCCTTGTTTCTTGTCTCCAGGGCCCTTTTTAGCTCTATTATCCTTTTTTTTTGAGACAGGGATACCAAGATGCCCTCGGGTTTAAAGGTGTAGGTATTCAGAATCTCTGCCGAGGAAGGGAAAAATGGATTTAGAGCACAGCAGAGCTTTGTGCTTCATTGCTGTCAATTCCCATAGCTACTATCTGTAGCTGGTGTTTTGTAGGCAAGCACCTCACGGCTCAGGCTGGGACTGAGAGGCTGGTGTTGGAATTACTGAGCTGTAATTGGGCCCATGATGTTACTCTTCCCAGTGTCATCATTTGCAGGATGGAGCTTGGACTCGGGAAGGACACTGACCTTATGGTTGGTTATCAAAGATGATGCTTCTGCCAATGAGTATGTGTCTCAGTTTGGTTGTGGTCCAAAGAGCTCTGGACTTTGGTGGAAGTTGCGTAGCTACACAACACAACTCCCAGGAAGAGTTTCCTTCCACAGCTGCAGAACTGAATATAGCCCTTCGCAAAAGTCGTGGATTAGACAAGTCCCCTGATTCTGTATTCATGGTATCTGTTTCCTCAGAGATTAACTTGACTGTAGCGTTTCTGGGATTTTACATTGCTGAAGTGAGAACAAAACAACCAACTTCTGCAGCTGATCTGTGAAAAGCCATTATCATTAGGCCATCTGGAAAAAAAAGCATTTTTAGTTCTTAAACGGTGTCGAAGAGCTCGTTTTTTGAAGACTAGATTTCTTGTGATTGCCACATGATAGTGACAGTGAATTGCAAAAAAAAAAATGCTGAAACAAGTAGGGCTTTATAGCACCATTTATATTCTAGGTTTATTTCTGCAATAATTTAAACTTTTTCCTGCTTTGCAATTTCTTGGTGTGCTAGTAAAGGTTTATATAGCTTTGGAGACAGTGCTACCTGGAATGTTAACTCTGACTGGATTGCCACAAAAAAACCCACAGCAGCAGAAAGAAATTGGCTACTTAAAAATAGTCTGAGGCTGGAAAAATAACACACACTGTTTGTATGAAGTTTGAGTTTTTGTGACGTCAAAAGAGAGAAGACAGAATGGAAAATAGGATGTTTACCTGCGAACAGGTGTTTCTGTCTTTCAGATCCTGAAAGTTTTCTTACAGTAGTTCTGAAGACTGATTTCTTATAAAAATGGTGGGTTAAGGGTGTTTTTCTTAATTGTTTTTCAGTATTTCTTTTCCCTTCTGCCTCTGAAGTACTTTACACTTTGAGAGTTGTGGGTCCCTTACAACAGGGTATGAATTTGGAAAAACTTTGACTAGTTCTTTTTAGAGAATGTTTATTGATTGGACTTTCTCACCCTACTGATTAGAAAATGAAGGCAAATAAGTAAATCAGAAATGGATTTAAGAGTCTGGTGTGTTGTTCATGTGATAACTGGAAAACTGTGTGTTTTTGGAAAAAAGTGTTAGGAAAGACACTTAAAAGTAGTCTGAGCAGTGTAAGAATGAAAATAAGTTTATCTTCTCCCCAGCAGGATGGGAGTGCAAAGCTGAGTTTATTTACAGAGGACAAAAATTAACTAAGGATGAGTTGAACTGAGGGTTGTAAGGGCAGATCTGCAAGCACTGCAGATTGTAGTGTAAGGGTGATGTTTTTCTCCTGCTTGGTTTTCATTTGGATTCTAAATCACATGCATATTTTTAATATACAAGACATGCTTTTTAATATTGCTTTTCCATATGTTGCTCTAAATGTACACGTTCCACAGATTGCATCCAGGGATATGTATATTTTTTTTTTTTTGTGAGGAGAAGTGTTATTCAGTAGAATTGATCTAATCTGTACTTCAGGAGATGTCAGGAAGGACAGATGGAATTATGAAGTCCTGGGAAGATATACACTTTCTCCTAAGTGGATATGAGTCAGGATAAGTAGTATTTTGTTTGCATGTGGCCACTTCTAAAAACCTAGTTTAAATGTGAGGCATTTTAAGGCAAAGCATAATACCCCTCACAGCACGAAATACGTCCAGTTAGGAATATGCAGTTAGATATAACTCTGCTTTTGTGAAAATAATACTTAGAATTTAGTAGAAAAAAAATTCCCCAAAGCCAATTTAATCAGAGGCTCCTGTCCCGTTACTCGTGTTTTGGTTCAGTTTGTTATTTTGAGGCTGTTAAAACACTCAAGGAGAACACTATAAAAAGAAAAAAAATCAAACATGAGTAGTTGACTTGAGTGACGGGATGCTTTGGATGTCCTGTTCTGGTTGGAGTCTGAGTGATTGTGTTGTATTGTCATTCGGGGGGAAGCAGAGGGTTCCTGATAAAGCATCTCTGCAAATTGTTTTTGTCAACTAGGTCATCTTATTGATAATACTGCTTCCTGATCAGGTTTTTTACTGCAGGCATGGTTTTCCTTGTTGAACAATCCATCTTTACTCTTATTCCTGTGTTATGTTCTTATGTGGTCAGAAAAAGATGAGCATTGACCTCTGTTTGATTTTTGGCATGAGTAGAATAAGATAGTTAAGACGTTTAAATTTACTCTTTCCTTATTGAATAGGTTATTTCGGTAGGTTTCATTTACTTGCTTTTTTGCTATCTAAGGTGTACTTAGACAGCATTTAAGGGTTTGTGTTTGCACAGAGTTATACTTGGCCTGGGAAAACAGACATGGATAAGAAAAAAAACAGGTTTGTGACACTACAGCTAAGCTTGAAAGCTTATGATTTGTTAGAACTACGCAGATTATTCTAATTCTATATGTAAGTAAATGGCTTCCACATTTTACTGTACAAAAAAGGGTCCTTCCTGACTGCAAGTCACAAGTGTGAAAACCAGAGCAGTTGTTGTGTTCCGGGATTGGCTTCGTACCATGTGATAGTGGTAGCGTACGGTAAACTGGAGTAAAACACTAGTAAAACCCCCCTTTTCTTTGCTGTGTAGTCAACAATGCAGGAAGTTCTTAATGATCAGCTATAGATTTCCTTCTAGTTTTTCAAAGCTTACACTACCTGGTAACTTTGATTGTGGAGTATCCTGGGCTTTACATACATTGCCTCATTAGGGAGACAATAAACCAATTTTAATATGTCTCAGTCTGCTATTTTCAGATGAAACTGTCATCATGGGCCTTTTTTGTTACACTTCACAGCCTGGAATTTTTTTTTCCTTTAGTTTAGCGTGTTTTCTTCTGCGTATATGTTGTACTTTAGATGGCAGTATTTGTGGCATTTCACTTAATGACTGTGTAGAGTACATCTTTGAGTAAAATATGCAGATAACACAAACCAAGAATACATTCCTGTAAAGTAGCTGACACCTGAGTGGCGTTTGGAAGGGCAGTGAGCTATCCCTTGCAGTAGCTATAGTGGGCCAGATAATGGTGTAAATGGAGTAAGGAGAATTTACCGTGTTGGAATTGAGTTCAGAACCTACTTGGATGAACCTCAATAAAATAGTATAAATTCAAAGTGTAATATTTTAACAGTGAAATGTAACTTGGTTTATAGATACTTTATTGTTGCCTTTTCTCATGGATATTTACCCACAGATTAACAGTTACAGCAGAAATAATAAGAGAGCAATGCCTGAAGAATGCCTAAAGCAGATGTCTAAATAGGGTGATTTTTTTTTTCCTTATCACCTGTTCCTCCTCATTGAGTCTGTAGGTCTGATTAACCGAGACTTGGATACCTCACGCTAAAATAACTAGATTTTAAACTAGATGAATTCTGACCTTCATATCTGAATTATTATCAGGTCTGGTCTCCAGATCAGAGAAGTTAGAGCTTTATGGCAAACCACTGTGGCTATTGCTAATGATTAATGCCATCCATGTAGGATTACAAAGTACCTGGGTGCTTGCCACACCTGCTGCTCTGGCAGCCTCAGCTAATTGCTCTGTTAATAGAGTTCTGACTGCATCCAAAGGGCGATATTTGCATGTCCAGTAGTGGGGGAGGACAGAGCAAGTGTCATTGCATTTGCTAAAGGAGGGAGAGGAGTTTTAGCGTTATATTGCTTGTCTTTTTAATGGTTACTGAAAACTCCCTTTTTGCTACTACCAACCTGTCACTGCAGTCAGTGACGTTAACGTTCTTTCTGTCTTATAGGTAGGGGCATTACTGTGAAGTTGTAGCTGCTGATTGTGAGGTCTGACACAAGAAACCCCAAGACTGACCCTATAGCTGGGGAACAGGGAGTGGGAGGGGAGAGAGGGATGTTATCAAACATGTTCTGACCTCAGCTCCATCGCTTTACTCAGTGCGAGGGGACGTGTGCTCGGAGAGACATTTCCTTACTCGCACTTGAGAACTGTCAGTGTGCACGAGTTGAACATCCAATTTCTTGTGAAACTGAAGAAATCCATGATGGAAATTTCTCTGTTTTTGACTGAGGTTGACAGTAAAGAGGTCACAAAGAACTAGTTAGTGCTCAAAGGAACCCATGATTTGTTGGTTGGAGATGTGAAAGCCAAACCGATGGAGATCCTCAACTGCCTTTCAGAAACTGATGTGCAGAACGGCTTTGGACACTGGCAGCATCGTGTGCAGCCTGTCAGCTCAGAATGAGCTGCTGTGAAGTGGATCATAGGTAATTCTCTTAATTTGTTACATGAGAGAGGTTACAGGCACAGTCTCAGTTTTAAATGCTTATGTGTTTGGTTTTTTTATTGCTTGAGTGCTTTGTTGTTTTTTAATTAGACTGTTTGTGAAGAGATGAGTATTGGTGAGGTTAGAAAAAAAAATTCTTGTTGTCCAGGCACAAATGTGTGTGGCTACGGTGTGATAACATGAAATTTGGAACCAGGTAGCCTACCAATGGAGAGTGTTGTGTGGTTGAGTAACCTCATGCTGCCCCGTTCCTGGGCAATTGCTATGATGTGCTGTCCTGAGCTTTCTTGCCATAACGGGTTTAAAACCTAGAGGGCAGAGAGCAAGGAGCCTAGCTTGACACTTCAGTAATTTAAATGCGAGCTTTACTACAGCTTAAGTTCCTCTGAGGCTGTAAAGTACAGTCTGAACATATCCTAAATAGCTGAAGATTTTACAGTGCTTTTTTTGATGCGTAATTATGGATTTAGAGACTAATTTTGGGCACGTGGGTCTAACAATGCATGCGGTAGCAATTCCAGTAGAATTTCCCAAACTTTCTTGAACTGCCTCTTGCAAATAAACTAAGAGGCAGTGATTCAGTAAATTAGTTGAATATGCTTTTGGGGAAAACGTGCATGTTTAAAGTTAATGCAAGGTGTGGGATTATTTGTGTACTTAATCATCTGCTTGAACGCTTTGAACTAGCTCTTAAATTTTTATGTTCTTGTGTGACACTTATGAAGCAGGTATGAATTTTGCAGCTGATGCTAAATAGAGTGCCTGCTTTGCATTTTTTTTTACTTGTAAGAACTGCATTTTATTATTAACACACAATAGGATACGAGGTCTGACAGAAAAAACCCCCACATAGCTGTGCCTGTAACTCTCTTCATGTAATAAATTAAAAGAATTGCCTAAGATCCTAGTCTTGGGGTTTTGCCAGGCCCCCCATACGGGTTTAGAGCAGTGATTGGTTTCTGTTCATTATTATTTGACACAGGCCACACTGTTACAAAATTTAGAAGAGTCAGAACTATTGAAAAAAAAAAAAAAAAGGAAATATTGGAGAGCAAAACCTACCCCTTTTTTGTAATACATAATATAGTTTATGTAGTTGAAAAGAATACATCATTAGAAGTAATTTGAATTATTGTGGATGAAATACATTTCCATTATACATTTGTTGAAAGATTATGGTTAGTTGCTAGAGACCTATATGCAAAACTTTGTTGGCAAACTTTGAATTTTCTAATGCTTTTGAGTCATAATTTTTTTTTCTACTTTGTGTCAGTGTAAGAGGAGTTAATATTGGAAAGTATAGCTGAAGCAATTATAGTGTAAATTTTCTAGTGTGGATATCTATGCAGAAGTATACAGTTATGCCTGGCACAACTAATAGCTGCCAAAAAGAGATCACTTCTACTAGTGAGGATTTTACACCATTAAACTCTTCCAGCTTTTGGCTGGTTGGGGTTAATGCAAAAGGATAAATTAAGAAATATTTTATTTAATAAGTTCTGTAACTCATGAATAGAAATTCAATGAAATAATTTTGCATAGATCTTGGAACATACATTTCTGAACTATTTTTTGTGTAAATTTTTGTAGGAGACCTAAACCAAATATACCTAAACTTTGCTACATTTACCATAAGGTGTGATTTTTGGATTGCTGTACAACTCTTAATCTTCTATATGTACAATAAATATATATATATATAAAAAATAGAATGGAATGTAAATCATGGTTATTTAAGCAAGAGAATAAACATAAAAGTCATTGAACTGGAAAATTATCTTTTCTAGAATATTTGCACCCAAAAATGGATTCAGGTTTAAAAGTGTACATTAATAGATTGTGTAAATAAGCGTATGCTGTCCTGAAATAGAAAAGGAACTTTACTTTAATTTGGATGAAGTGAAACTTTATACGATGTAGTGTCACTCGTTTGGTTGTTTGACTCTTATTTACTTATTTATTCTCTCTCTGCAAAAGCAAATAGGACCAACATGGTTGGGCCCTGGGCACAGCAAGGCACGGACTTGGGAATGTGCAAATAGTACCCAGCATACTGTGTTAATATTTCTGGAGTTGTTAAAGGAGTAAAGGCTTTTCTAGTTTCAGATGCAGCATTTCAAACAGTATTCCTGAGGAAAAGGAGGAGAACTTGTAGCAGCAGTTGTAGACAGACATTGAAAACTTTGTGCGTGATACATGATGCAGAAAAAGCTTGTTGTACTGTCATTGTCACTGACTGGCACAATTTGCTGCCTAGGTTTTGTTTCTCAGTGAAAGCTGCTTGAGGCTGCTAACTAGCATACACGGCATCGCCGAGATTTTGAGAGAGAGCCCGGAGAGCAAAACGTGCAACTCGTGTAACTTGCAGAAGTTCTATCGCAAAGCATTTGCACGGAGCTTGGACTACACGGAAGGCAAAGATCTGTTAAGAATCTATTTATATTAACACAGTGGGAACAATCTTAGCAGAATGAAAACAAGGTGGCCTCATGTATTTTTCTGCCTCCGATTCCCAGTAGCGTAGATATTAAAAAAAATCCCAACCAAACAAAACTGAACTAATGCTCCCATGCTGGTCTCTGCATCTGCTGGACTTCTAGGGTTTCTAATAATTTTTCATGATGGGCATAGACTGGAAGAGTAAGATCTTGTCAGAATGCTTCATTTTATGAAAGAAATAGAAGTTCATTCTTTTACTCTGCTTATTTTTCCCCCCTCAGAACTCTTCCAGTATTCATATCTAGTCTCCATTTAAAAAAACCAACCCACAATCTTTATTCATGTGAAGAATTTCTGTGAGAAAAATCACTGGTATCAGTGTTATCTGGCAGGTCTCTACTCTGCAATTCTCGAGCAAGTCCTGTTTTGAATTGGCAGTATCAGAGTAGATGACATTATCTTTATATGGCTTTGAAAAAAGAAAACAAAAAATGTCATCAATGTGAAGGTGAACTTCAGTTACGATGCCTGTAGGAGGAGTTTTGATGCCATTTTATCTTTGTTCAGCAACTTAGATCGTGCAAGAACTGTCTGAAGACAGGGTTGTCTGGCATGAGAATGTAACAAATGGATATTAAGTTCTGTTTCTTGTTTGATTGTGGTTGTTTTTTTTTTTTTTGCCAAACAATGATTGTGGCTTTTGTATGTACTGAAATATGATTTTTTTCTTTTTTTTTCTCCTGTTGAGATTAATGAATTTTGCTGTTTTATTTAGGAAGAGCCTTGATAGCTGTAGAAATAAACTTGACCTTTGTGATTTTTCTAAATCACAGCATGTTTTGGTTTTCTTTTGTATTGGGCCCCATGGCATTCTAGGTCGACCAGAAGAACAAACAGCTGCCAGTATGTGCAATGTAGACCTTATTCTTAGTTACAAATAACGTCCCTTAAAATATCTTTTGTCGAGTTTATATGTACAATGTCCTTCTGCAAAGATTGCTTTTTATTTCACAGTTAAATGAATTCATTTATACATTTGACTTCCTTTGGTAAGTACCGTTGGATGATGTGGTCCCGTTAGCTTCTTTTCCTAGTTCAGGAGCTGTGGAGATGCCTTTAGAGCAGGCTGTGGTCTATCTGTTACTTTCTGTGTATGTTTTTGAAGTGAATAGCAGGCTATTGAGCAGCTCTCAGTTAAATGTCAGCAGGACAGACTGAAAATGAAGGACCATAAAATGCTGCAAGACAGTCAGCTTGGCATTCACTGAATTTACATGCCTCCTGAAAGAGTTCTTGTTCCACTGTAACCTCTCCAGTGTCTGTTCTACTCCTCATCCTTAATTTTGTGGAGGTTTGCATAATTATGTCTGCGTGCATGGATGTCTTGCCCTGCAGCATCTTTATTGATTCTTTGGCTGGTACTTTACAAAGATGAACTGAAAGGGAAGGGTGGAGCTGCAGGCACAGGAGAACCTTGTTCTAATGTCCTTGTCTAACTTTGCTTGTGACAGCATTGTTACCTTTCCAGCAAAAAGGTCTTGTCTCCCCAAAAGTTTGCAAGCACTTTTTCATTAGGAACATGAAATGTTGCCATAAATCACCTTGAGATTAAAAAAGGGACTGACTTTAATTTAGTTCTGATGATAAATATGTCTTGAGAAAATTAAGTCATTCATTCAACTGGATTTTGTGTTTGATTGGATGGACCAGGCAGAATGATATAGAAAAGAATATACTTTATAGCCTAAGTGCTTATATGTATCAGATCTTCTTTTATATCTGTGTAGTTGTCTTTGTCTTTCATCTTTTATTCATGTCTCTTATACATGTGGATATAAATGTTTGTTGATTGCCATATCAAAAGACAGAAGTAACATCATAACAGCCTGGATGATACGCACAGTAAGACTTCGTTACTCAAAAATTTGCAAGAATTATGCTCTTGATATATCACTGCTTGAACCTGCATATGTGGTATGTGAGCTCGCTAGTGACTTATAAACACAAAAGGTTTTGGTTTAGGAAGATGTTAGTTGAAGCCTTTCATGCTCGCCACTCTTGACAGTGATTATAATGAAGATAATGAAGTGGCTGACAATAGAGTTTTGAAGAATGAAATATGATAAGAAAGGAATTGCATGGTAGATGCAGAAATGGTAGCTCAACTCAGCAGTATGTGGATAACCAAAAGAGTAATCAAGAGAGACAGATGATTGCTCAAAATTCTGAAGACCTGAGATATCTTTCTTAATAGTTCTGTGACAGGACTCTGTTCTGTGTATTTGAACTAAAAGCAAAACTATAGGTTTAAATCTCAGTAGCTCAGCTCTTTTTGTCCTTTAAGATTAGAGCAAAGCTATTGCAATGGAGTTTCCTGGGAAAGGCACTGCAGAATTAAGAGCTGCGATCATGGAACTTCCCAACTTCTGTGCTCAGGAAGTTGTCAAGGTTAACAACTGAGTTTATTTATTTACGTTATTTATGGAGGAGGAAGTTAGATTTATCTATTGGGGCTCAGAGTCAGCTAAGAAGGCATGCAACAGATGCACCTCACAGTTGGTTGTAGCTTTTTTTGAACTGTGCGAATTGCTGTAATGGACTTAATTGAACAAAAATTTGAATGGACCAGCCCTTGACATTAAAAGTATGTGCAAATGGTAAACCATGTTCTTAGTTTAAGAGTGAATGAAGAAATTTTCCTCTATTCAGGATAGTTGTAAGTGTTTCAAAATGGTTGGTTGGTTGGTTCCTTTTGCTCCATGTAACTGCCCTGCATGCCGTGTCCCCAAAGCCCAGGCCGGCAATATGTACGGGATTGGGTGTATTGTGAACATCTGGACACTATCTAGATAGGAGGCTGATGGTGGACTGGGAAACCTCTAATAGTGTTGAAAAGATGCAGAGGATGCTTAATCCTTTTTGATTGCCAGTAGTTCCATCTAGAAAAATTTTTAATCTAACTTTGAAACTAATAATTAAGACATGCAGAACCAACTCCTCATTTATTGAGATATTGAAATGAATTTCCCATTCCAGCCTGCAGTTTACACCTCCAGGTAAGTTTGTCTTGATACTTAAAATTTGTTTGTACATGCAGAAAGATACAACTATAGGTTCCTGTTTACTTTGTGTATAACAAATTGTGTATGATATTTCTTAACTGATTTATTATTTCCTTTGTGAACTACATGATCTAAGGAAATATCCCACCTTTCTAAACTGACTTTAAGTACCAAAATTGACCTTAAATGTGGAGATACAGACATGTTCTTGCAAGAACTAAGAGCTCTGAGAAAATAGGGTTATGTATTTTGCTATATCTTAAATATTTCTGCTTAGAATTTAGATCAGTAGTATTTTCAGTCAATTTTCATCTAAAAGAATTGATAATGCATTTTTAAAAAGAATTTTCAAAGACATTTTCAAAATTTGTGCTGTATTGAAAATACACAGCAGCAGTGTACAGGGATTATTTTCTTTGCCTAGTGCTAACAGGTCTCATTGAGTTTGTAGAGAGGAAAATTGGCCTGTTTGGTCAAATATACTTCTTGATTACCCATCAGATATGAAAGGGAGTGCTGTAATATCCTCTGAAAGCTTGCAAAATTAGGCTTTATAAGAAAGGAAGATGAATTGCAAAAGCAATAATCTTCTTTCAGTGGCAACCTGGATTAGTTGGGCTGTGAACTGACTTGGTGGCCGACAAGGTGAGTCCAGTTTCCATCTCATGTTCAGTAGGAATTTGAAGGTACAGGCTCTTCTGAGGAAATGACTTGCTGACTGCAACATGTAGAAATGTGTTTTCTATCATAAGTCAGATCCCAACCATGTTAAACATGTTGAACTTTGGCATTTAGGGCAAATACGATGCAGCTGTAAAAGAGCAGGTGGGTCATGCAATCAGCAGAATCAAGTATGTGAGTGGGTATGGCAGACCACCCATATAATCATGACTGGAAGTAACAAACAAGTACGTGAGAAGAACAAGGCTTGCATCAGAAAATCTTTTGTTGATTAAAGAGCAAATACTAGGAATTAATTATAATTTAGAAAAGTTCCAGTCCTGTGCTGATTAAAACCAATGGAAGCTGACAGGCAGCAAGAGGAAGCTTGTGGTACCGTTGAAGGATTATGTTTTAGTGCTGTCACTCAAATTCCTCACTTTGCCTTGGAACACGTATCTCAAAGAGCAGAAAAACCTCAGCTCGTCAGAAGGGCTCGGCGATGATGCTGTAGAGCTACATCCCAATAAAGGAATGGATTTGTTCTTTCTGTCTTCTCTGAGCTGCTTGGCTGGGCTTCTGGTTGTGGTGGAGTGTGTGGCGTGGGCACCTGTTCACTAGGAGAGGGGCTAAAGAGGTACTTGTGCTTTTTTGCTGCTGAGTTTGTTCCAGAGATGCAGTTGGAACCTTGATGGTGGCCCCTTTCAGCTCTGGAGTGGATACTAATAAATGGTACCAGCTCATGATAGTTGTGGTACATTTACATTTTCGATATTGCAAAGCTATTTAGAGAAACTGCCTAAATTCTCTGCATGCTTTTTACTCAAGAGTTAGTAAAAATTCTCAGAGGCAAGGACTGACCCATCAGAATGTTCACTCAAAGTAGCCAGTAAGCAATCCCGTTATTATTTATAGCACAATCATTCATAGATGTATTTAAGAAAAGAGATGATCTATTCTCTACATGTTCCTTAAAGGGATTCCATTTTAGCTTCAATTGTAATTTTTACCTTTTCCAGTAGAATTTATTGACACAATGCCTAGCACAGACCCTAGATTTTGCATCATCCTTTTGTCTGCAAGCATATTCACCAGCCGCTTAATTTGTCATAGCCCTGGAGGTATCAAAACTAATGAGCTTTGTTTGAATAGACTTTTTCCAGTTCATCTAGCACACTTTGGGGTAATCATTCAGTTTCTGTTTGCTTCTGATGTGAAGCATTGTGGGAAATAGAAGAAAATAATGGTCGAAAACAGCAGTATAAACTCTTAGCAGTCACATTCTCTGAAAAGCCCTAAAGATGTTATAGTTTTAATTTCACTATTTATTCAAGTATTGTGAGTACCTGAAGTACAATCATTACAAGATAATATCGAAGGAGAATCTGATAAAATGCTATTTTTCAATTAGCTCCAAGTTTAATACTTTGCTTTTTAAAGTAGTTCACAGCTAACAAATCTTTAAACAATCTAGCCTTCCAGGATTTGGAAGTGGACAAGATAATAACTATGAATACGTAATATTGCAGCAGTGGTGAGGGTTTAAAAATCTATTACTGGGATTACATAAAGGAATATCTTTTATTGGTCAGACAATTGCATTTTCATTTTTATAAAGCACTTCCCTATACTTGGTATTATACCACAGAGATACACAAAAACAGAATGCAAAGGTGTGCGCTGCATAAGTAATTTCTGAGTGTCGGGCGCTCTGTACGACGTACGCTTTTCATCTCAAATTCCTAGGAATATTGGTCCTTCTTGCCAATTAGAAGAACAGTTGTGGTTTGTTATTTTTACCTTGCATGCTCTAGAATAACGCAGCTTTAACTTGTAGGAAGTTTGCAATTATAGAATAAGGGGTTTCAAAATCTTTAAGTTAGTGCAATGAGGACAGGTTCCCTAGAACTTTTGGTTAATTTCTTCTAATGAAAAAAAAAAAAAAAAGAACCTGGTAAGCCAGGCTCTGAATTTGATTGCAAAGCAGCTCAGCGAGTCATTAGTTTTCAACAGGGTATAATAAGCAACTGAAACTTACTGTGATGACTTTGCATTGGTAAAGCATAACACTTATACGTAGCCCATTACAATCTCAAAAGAGAAGTTGCATATGAACAGTCCCAGGACCTCTCAGTATATTTCCCATTTCTCATAATAAGTTGATTTGGTGAAAACCTTTCTCTGTAAAGCAGAGTGAGGAAGAGGGAGAAAGGAGGTGGGGGGGAGACTGAAGGGCAAGGAGGGGGGGGAAGAGCAGTAGTTATTTGCTTTTAAAATGAATTTAAATCTCCTTTGATGCTCTTTTGTAATGCGTAGTCATATTCAAATAACTGGGAACCAAACTGGCAGGTGAGAGTTAGGTTGAGTTTCAACTCCCTGCTACCTAAAACTGAGGCAGGTAGAAACTGTGGCAAAGGTTGTATATTTATTTATTAACTGGTTATTTTATATTGACGCAGCACAGTGCGGTGCCCTACAGAGATACACATCCTGCTAGTGAATAAGACACCTGGAAACTGTTAGTTCATCATCATCTCACATTCTGGATGTTTACATCTTAGTTGGTCTAATTGATACAAGTGGAGTTTTATACTAAGAGAGCCACAATATTTCTGTACCCGTGTTAGGTCTTCTGGTTTTGTAGCGCTTCCTCAGCTGCTCTGTGCTGTGTAGACATGCACTTAGGGACACAAATCAGTTTGCAATCCTGAGCTTCTGTGGGTTCCATGTGTGATATTGAGTACTTAGGTGGCATTGACAAGCAGTGTTTGTCTTCTTTGAGATAGAGCTATAACTTCTGCTTGTTGCCTTCACTGGCTTATTCAGGCTTTCATCACTTTTGAATTGGATTGCTGCTGTGAAATCTCCCCTCTTGGAGGTCACTGGCAAGGCACTTCAGAATACAGAATATCTTATGTGGATGGCTAAGCCAGGTTCGATAAGTACAGTAGTTCATGTAGGTAACAAAAAAAGAATACAGAATATCTTATGTGGATGGCTAAGCCAGGTTCGATAAGTACAGTAGTTCATGTAGGTAACAAAAAAAAAAGGTTTTGATTTCTGCTTTGCATTATGGCTTGATCTGTGTGTGTTGTAAATTAAGATTTGCTGAAAAACAGTCTTTCGATTTGTATATTTGGGAGAAGGAAGGATCCCTTTCAAATAAGAAACATGCCAAAAATAACTTATAATACACTCAAGACATCTAATATGGGGGTACAGCACCGCTGGCTTTTTATCCTGTGGGAATGCACCACCCCTTTTGTCCCTTACTGTTGCTTAAATGTTTAGGACCAAGATGTGATTTTAAATCTCTTTGGTTCAGCTTAATTGAACCTGTTGTGCTAAGCAACGACCTGCTCTCAAATCTCAGTCAGGGAAACACGAGCCTGGGGAGACTACAGTCAGAGGGGGTGTTCTGGAAAGAAAACAGTTTAAAAACTCTTCCTGAAGTGTTTTCTCTATATTTGGGGAATGCCGTGGCATATTGTTACACCAAGCATTTCCTCCTCAGCATAGCACGATTGCCAGGTTAGTGTGTCATCTCAGGCCTTCAAGACGCCACCGCTTTAGTCAGATGCTTGCTCTACTTTTCCTCTTCCTTTGGTGGATACTACATGTGGCATTTAGTCGTTTTGAGTTTATTATGGTAATAGTTTGATTTTTGTATCAGTGGGTGTAGATATTGTTCTTGGTACACCTGTGGAAACTAATACGGATAGATCTGAGTGGGTGTTTTTGCAGTGTGAAATAGCTCAAGCTCCTAAGTATTACTGTACTGATGAGTCTGAATAAGCTGTTGAGTGGAACAAACAAATTTGGTCAAATTGACTATCTGTCAACATATGTTAGAAATTTGGAATATTTGGCTTGGCATAACTGGGACAAAGTGTCTAAAAATGCTGGTAAAAGCACCGAACCCTTTATGATGAGACTCTTGGTTTTCGGCAGTTACAAAAATGTACCTGAACAAGTCCCTAAAAGGAACAAGTAAAGAGCTGCTGTTAATCTTGTGACCTTGCTTTTACTTGAATTACCACCTGGATTAACAGTCACTGCAATAATAGAAAGTGTTAGTGCAGATGAGCCTAAATATTGTTGATGTGTTGTTTAAAGCTCTTTATGAGCTTCCTCTACTTCAACAGTTTTTTCTTTTGCCATTAAATAAGTTTTTATATTGGCACTCTAGAGTGTTGTTTTCTAACAGTGAAAGGTTCTACCTTAATAAAACTTTAATTTTTTTCTACTTTTGTTCAGTGAATAAATATATATACAGCTGTAAGTAGACAATTACTTTACTTGTAAAATATGTAAGGTCTTATGGACTTCTAATGAAAGTATTCCAGTTAGTACATTAAAATAATTCCTGTTTTTTTTAAATATAAGAAGTATATATTTTTAATTATGCAGGTGACTTGTTGTCCTGTAGCAATGATGCCAGTGAAATCAACGAGACCCGCAAGAGATAATTCAAATACAGATTGCTTAGACCCGCTTTGTAGTTGTGTGTGCTTTGATGCGCCAGGAGTGGGCAAAGCAATGAGAGGTGGAGCCCCGAGTGCTGAAGTATTTTTTGCAAGTTTGGACCTTGTTACTAGACCAATTTTTGCTGAACATAAAGATGTTGTAAAACATCAGCTGATCCTTTAGAGCAGCCTGCTCGGAAGCCCATTGGTGCACACTGTGTGGGATGTGCTCAGTGGAGAGGAGCAGCCAAATAATGGCTGAAGGGAAGTATTTATTTGTTTATTTGAAGATGAATCCACTGAGATGTGAATGCTGGTTTGACATTGCAGTTCAATGAAATCCCGTAAAACGGACACAGATTGTAGCAGTGTTGTCTAGCTGACAAAAATGTATGGACTGCAGTGGACACTGACTCACGTTGGCAGGAATCAGCTTTAGGGAATTCTGCTTCACCAAACAGATCTCTCCACTTCTAATATTTGATGGTGTAGCCACTCAAGGAGTCGGAGATGAGAAACATGGAAAGGGAAGGATGCTTTAGAAAAACTACCTTTAGCTGGAAATGAAATTGGATATTAATTCTTAAAAAAAATATAAAATTCAAAACCTCTGAAAAAAGGAAAAATAAAAATGTATTTTTTATGAAGACTTTTGCTAAAACCTTGGAGGTCTTCCTTCATTCTAACATCCAAAGGTGAATATGAAATTTGTTGCTAGGAAATTATGTATCATTGTGGAACTCGTATAAGATGCACTCAACAGTTAAATGGAATTTTTATCTGTAATCTTACAGAAGATTTATATAAATTACCTTATAAAATCATGGTCATAGAAAGAAAGAGTGCCAAAAAAGTAATAGCGGGATTGTCAGAAGACATGAGGAAGCTTGTATTGTACTTCCGATGCATTCTGAGTTTTGATTTTTTGTACACGTCTTGAAAAATTCAAGTGTTCTCTAGTGTTAAGAAGTATTTGTTCTCATATCTCACGTGTTCAGAAAAGTTTAGCTTAGTAACAGTAATTCATGAGGATGAGTGAGGCTGTTTCTGATAAAATAACGCTGTGACGGAGTTGTCCATAACGTGTTCTAGTCCAGTTATTTTCTACTCTGCTAGCTACAAGAAGTGACTGCTTGTTCTTTGTTACTCTGACTTTTGATTCCGTGTCAGTTTGACACAGTTTTGCCATCCTCCCCTAAATTTGCTGTTTAAGCAGTAGCTTGCAGCATTTTATTTGTTTTTTTTAGGAAGAAACCATGTTGGCTTTCCCTCTGGAGGTTTGCAGAGGACATTAGCAAGAGCAATGAAAATAAAGTTTCTCTGGATCTTGCGGTGGAAGTATTGATTGTCTTTATGGTGCTTGTAGGTGCTACAGTAAAACAATTATAGAAAGGTTTCTCACTTGGGGTCTGCTGTGAACACTGAGCCTTGGTAGTGTCATCACTTCTGCTTTCTGACCCCTTTTCTGGTGCTCTGTACTCAATGGTTTTTCAGTGGAGGGGGTTTTATTTCTTGTGGAACTCCCTCTTGTGCCTCTTGGTTAAGAGCACATTGTCTTTTTGGTGGTTCCTGACTTGTATTTCTATATACACCTACTCTTAGGTCCACACAGGATAAATCGGGGGAAAGAAAAATTGAAAAATTGAATATATTGAATACTTCTTTTTCTCCCCCTTTTCTTTGTTATGCCATCCTGTTCTTTCAGGGTATGTTTTCACAGAGGAGTTTAAAATGAACTTCCTGACATGTGTATTCTTTAGCTAATTCTGAACATGACATTAAAAGGAATCCTTTTCTCCTACAGTAAATATTTTTGTAATCGAGCACCGTTATTTAATGGAAGTAGGGTTCTGAGACACGCTGCGAAATGGGACCCAATTTTATTAGAGTAGCCTAAAGAACTGAATAAATCCTTTAAGCCAATTGTATAAAAATGCAAATTTAAGTCAAGCAATTAAAAACAGATAGAAATTAGAGATTTGGATTTTGCAGAGCAAGCTTTTCACAGCCAGTGCCAGATTACTACACAATTTATCTGGATTCTGTCAGCGATAGTCAGCTTAGATTTTGATAAAGAGCAGCAAATCTGTCCCTCCGTAGCTCCAGTGACTTGCTGCAAATTTCATTCAAGTTGAGGCATCTGTACAATCCCTTGAATAATTTGGAGTTAATCATTTGTACTCCCCAGCCTCTGATAGGCCTTAGACTTTGGGGGTGGGAACAGATTTGGCTTTTTAATCGCCTTGTATATTGTACCGCGTGAGATAAATGACACCGACTGTCTGGAATCTGCATTCTTGCTTCTGATGCAAAACTGTAATTAATTTTGTGCAGTGTTTCAGAATTGATCGCGGTCACTTGAATTTCTAATTTTTCATTCACTTCAAAGACCTTTTTTTTTTCTTTTTTTGAAAACGAACGTGCTCGGAGCGCGCGAACGCCCTGTGATGCTGGTGCACTAAATGACTGTTTTACGCCTTTTTTTCAATAAGGTGAAACCGAGGTCAAGGCGTGTGGCTCCTGTTTATCTCTGTCCCTGCCTGCCACACCAGGTATTTTCTGACTTATAGGAAATGCAATCAAACTTATGAAATCACATCTAAATACTTAGCCTGCACAGTGTTTGCTTCTGTGCCTTGTAGAAATCCAAAAGGCTTCTTTCAGAAATCCTATTCAGTATAAAACAATTAAGCACAATTTAGGCAATAATTACCCTAATTAACTACACTATAATGTTTGTATTCAAGATTATAGAAATGTTGTATCTGTTCTCTACTGCAATAATAACGAGTCTTCCTAATTTCACTGTATTGATAGTACTTGTATGTGCTTCTTTGTTTGGTATAGTTCACTGTAAAAATATTTGTCAGTGAAAGATTGAACAATATGAATGAATTTGATTATGCCATTGTCAAAAACCCCATGCATCACAATTTCTTGTTTTTAATCACTACTGTAAACCTCGCAGCCTGAGGGCATAGTTTTAATTTGGGTGCCTTACTAATGAAAAGAAAAAAATAATTGTTTTGCCTGGATTTAATAATAAGCAATAAAATCAGCCAACCAGATTTTACCTCTGCATTCAATCTCTTTTTTATTATAAAACATTTTTGTCCTTTTTTTAGATTACAGGCGTAGATACTGAACATTTTACTAATAAATATTTCAGTTTGCTTATGAAGGCTAATGCTGTCATCTGAATATGGAATTATATTTCTTTCATGCTTCATTATCATTTCATGGTAGTAATGACAGTGAGGCGATGGAATATTTACAGGCTTTTCAGAAGACATTTATCCAATACATTTCCCTGAAGGGCACCTAGGCTTAAAGATACATTATCCTTTTATAAAACACTGCCCAGAATCCCAATTTCTGAATCAACCAATCAGAACTTGTTTTGCGGCAGTTACTGCTCAAACCCTCAAGCCAGTCTCATATTAATCCTGGGAATCTGGGGGGTGTGGGGTTTGAGGTGGGGGGTGGGTGGAGAGGAGCAGTCACTCCTGCATCGTCGGGCTTGGTGCTTTAAGTAAAATATGTTATTTCTTTGGTGCTGGTTTTTTTCAAGCCTGAACTTGGAGCAGTTTGAAACTGGGTAGGCTGCAGTTAGAGGGCGTGCGTTCTACTTGGAATGTTAGTTCAGCATCAACTTACACTAACCTTGTCTGTAGCGTGGCTGTTAGATGAGCAGATTTCCTTGCATCTCTGCTGTTCGTGGCATGAATCCACATTATTCTAGAAGTATTAAGGCATTTTGAGCTGCTGTCCAGGAGCTGGATGCTCTCTCGAAGCCCTGTTTGTTTGCTGCTGGGGGAAGCAGCGCTTATCTGCGCCTTTCATTCAAAGGGTTTTATAAGAGTCTGTGATAGTGAGGAGTGTGCTGGAATATGTTATGGAATGAGGGTTTTGTTTCTGCTTCTGGCCTGCCGCGCGTCTGCACTGCATTTGGCAGAGCGACGCAGACTTCTTTTCAGATTCCAAAATCTGCGATCCCACAGAGCTCTGCAGGAGCTAGGATGCTCCCTGCCCTTTGTTCAGGTGCACTTGAGGATCTCTGCTGTGTGGCAATAGGTAATTTGGACCATGACATGCCCACCCCTGAAATTGCTATTGTGGAAGGGTCCCTACGTGGCAGCCCTTGGCGCGCAGCCCTCTGTAAGGTGGCAAAAAAGGGAAATTTTCAGGAAAGCTGAAGAACGAATTAATTTTAGGGAAAAAGAAAATCCTTTTAAATAACAACATAGAATTATTTTATCTATTCTACGTCCTAAACTGTGTACAGTTTACAGTAGCTCCCTCAAAGTGCCGATGAACTAGATTTCTCCGTCCTGGAGTCGGGACTTACAGGTTCAGAACAGTCAGGGGTTTCAAAGTTTATGTCACGTTTGCTACTAAAGCAATAGGCGTAGTCCGTATGTTACCACGTGCACGTATCGGAGACACTGCATTTCATCTCCAGAAGGGGCATGGAAACGTGCGCATCTGCCAAAATTTGAGTGGCTCTAGTGAAAGAGGTTAAAGTTATGTTGCTGCTCTTTGGCAGCTGATCTCAGTGCTTCTGGTAGTCATAGAATCACCAGGTTGGAAGAGACCCACCAAATCATCGAGTCCAACCATGCCCCTCAGTACCTCATCCACCTGCACCTTAAACACCTCAAAGTCCCATAAGCAGGCACTTTTGCTCCTTTCCGGAATGCCACTTCTAAAACTGACATGGACATGTCACTTTGGGGCATGTTTTTAGTGGGTTTGAGGCTTAGGTCCTTCACTCTCAACTTTGTTTCTGCGCACATTAAACACCTTTCAGAGCAAGAATAAAATACCTGCATATTTTCTGTTTTGTGCCCAAGAACAGATAAGTAGAGATAAATGTGCTCAGATGTTCACCAGCATATCATTTTGGCTGCAAAAATAATTTCTGTTGTTCAGTTCCGGTGTCTATCAACATAACAGCTACTACATAAAGAGGATTTAGCAGGTCTTGAGCCCCAGGTGTTGTTGAAATAAAAGGACAAGTCTATACATGAAGAGCTAAGCTCTCAAGGTGAGACTAATACACTCCCTTTTCTTTGACTGGATTTAGCAATATGTATGTAGCAGCCTGCACACTGATTTACAAATTACTAGTGGTTCTTGAGCCAGCTTGCATTTAGGTCTGGATAATTCAGAAGATTCCTCTGCTTTTGCAGTCATTGAGCATCTTTTGTGACTGTCAATATGGCACCAGCATTACAAATGCCATTCCAATAAAATGAGAATTCTCTTTGCCTTTCATTGGCATGAGCACCTTCAGTTACTTTCACGACATCTGGAAAAAGATGCCTGATGTATTTGAGCAGAAGTCACCCCTGGTGGCTTTTAATCCCAAGGAAACCACGAAGCTGATCCACTATACAATTTAATTCCCAGTTGAGACTCTCATGTGTATCTGTAAAGAGAAAACCACCACCATTAGTAAATCTCCACTGAACTGGTTAACGGTTTCTAATGACTTTTAGGTTGACTTAGTGTGAATATTTCTGAAAATTCATGTTTGGAAGCAGCAGCATGAGCTGTTTCTAAGATCTTTCAGAAAAAAAACTTCCCTCCTTATGATTTACTTTGAAGAATAACACTTTCTTTCCAGAACTTGTTTCAGTAGGTTCGCTTTAAGAGCATCAAAGGAATGAGACCTCTCTAAAGTGAACACTAAACTGAAGATATATTTGATTACAAAGGGGATTGTGCATAACGGTAATTTGTATCTCTAAATGGTTATGGTTGGACTCAATGATCCGGTGGGTCTCTTCCAACCTGGTGATTCTGTGAAATAACCTTTCATGCACTAGATTTACAGTTGGGATGTGCGAAGGGGTGTGCCTCGTGCTACAGGATCATGAAACTTGTAGATAAAATGGAAGCTATTGCAGAAGCGTCTTTCACCCTGGGAGTGCCAGATATCTTGTTCTAGAGTAAGGCACTACTTCTCTTAAAAAAATCTACACCAAAATCATAACCAAAGCAACCAAACACAAAATCCAGGACAAATACCTTTAAATTTAAGCAATTTGGTTTAATCAGTATTAAAAAAAAATGCAATTCCAACTCTAGTTCTTCCTGAAAAAAAAATTTAAAAAATAACGAGTAAAAGCCAATAATCAGCCTGCTTTCAGTTGTAAGTAAAGAAAAAAAAACATCTTGCATGTTGATTGCTTGCTCAGATCATTAAACAGAAGGGAAAAAATTAAAGAAACTAGTACCTGTTGGAGAGTTTACAGTATAAAAATCTGTTGCAGGCTGTGAAAGATACTGCTCCTTGCCTGAGCCGAGTGAGCTACACTTGGGTGCTGTGGAGCGTTGTTGGTTTTTACCAGTCTGGGATACCCTCTCTAGTTTTGGGGTTGTTGTAGCCTCCTCCTTGCTGCAGGATGAGCGCGTTAGCACGGATCCAATGCCTGCTGTAATCTTGATTTCTTTTCCTGTTGCAGATAACAAGAAAAATGTTATAATTACACTAGACAGGGTTCTGAAATTGTGATTATCTAAGCAATATCTTAGTAATTTTGCAACACAGGATTTCTCTGGTCTTTCTTAAGAGCCAGAGACTACTTTTTGCCTTGTCGTTCAGCAGGAAAAGGAGGGAACCTCAAGCAAATGCTTCCCATCCCTTAAGCCTCCTGATAAATCCTAAGCAGCTGCATATGACCAGTATTACTCGAGAGAATTTGAACTCATAATATTTATCTCGTAATATGGGAAGAAAAAAGGTACTTTAAGCTACTCAGCAATCAAGAAGAAAACATTTCCACTGTGCAAGGCTTACCTTAAAAAAAAAAAAAAATCTGTAAATCATTAACTGGTTTTTTTATCTCCCCTTCCCCCCGTCCCCTCACTCTGGGTGTGCATCCCTGTGTGCTGGTTCAAGGCAGACACAGCCCCTTGTAGGGTCGGCACGGCTGGAATCGGATACAGCGCTTGCTTTAAAATCCGCTTTGATCAGTGAACATTAACCAAAGTGTCGACAAAAGGTCATTTGGCCTCGGGGAAGGAATAGAAAATTTTATGTACAGAACACATTGCAGTGAGTACGGGGTCATTACAACTACGAGAATAGCTGTTGTGGTTCTTTCCCTTATTTTATATTTTTTTTTTTGCCTTGGCTACTATATGACTTTAAACTTGGTGTGGAAGCAGTGGCTGCTGAAGCCACAACTCCTCCCTCCTATGATCACATGAGCCCCTGTGAATTCTTGCCAGGGCCAGTAAAGAGCCGTGTCCCACAGCAGATATCATATTTTTGACATAGGACTTCAATTGCAAAAATGTTGATGACCAGTGCAAATGTATCGATTTGTTTTTTTTTTCCTCAATAGACCAAAGTGTTGTTTGTAGTTAGAAGAGGAGAAGAAAGCTAGTGAAACAGAGTTGAATCTACTTCTTAGAAGCCTGGGTTATCAAACTCATTAATCTACATGTCAAGAGGCTAGGAATGAATAATTGTGTGTAGAATTTATCTGCCAACATGATAGCTACTTTTCAGCTCTCTCTTCAGAGCTCTTTCATTGTGCTTGGCTTTATTATATGCTTTGTCTTTTCTATTTCTAGTCTGTTGGGGAGGTATAGAAATATGTACCTCAGCACTGCGGAGGACAGTTGCTTTGAAACATGACACGGGTTAGTTCTTTGCATGCACATTTATTTTTACCTGGGTGCTTAGGCATCGGGGTAGCTTGCAAGATTTACTCTTTGTTCAAATGTTAATTCTTAGCATTACGAATATTATTCCACCACAAAAATCAGCTTGGAGGTAACATCTTTGTGTCGTTTTTGACAGCTTTGTGGACAATAGAGGCTGCTTTATTAAAATAGTGTGCTTGTTTGTAAAGCTTATAAATGATGCTTATTCAGAGCGTTTTGTAACAGTGATGTTTTGAGAATCTCTGTACAATCAAGATGCTGTCCCTTACTTGCTACAGGCATTTTCATTGCCCTGAGAGACAAAACCACAAGCAAAGCTGGTGGGGAGAGGGTGGTAGAGAGCAGCTTCTGCGAGGAGGTGAAATTGGAGTCAGAATCTGTGGTAACTAACTTTTCTTTCTGCAAGAGCCTTGTCCTGATTCTGATCTCGAACTTGTTTTATGCCAGTGTTGGCAGTGCAGTGGTTTAACTGCTTCACCTGAATTTCCTCTCTGTGTGGTTTATACCAGATCTGCATGCTGTGGTCTGTGTTTTCAAGAGTAAATGTTTGTATGAGTCCAATGTCATAATTCCATGTCATCTGTATAGAATTTTATTTCAAACGCGTTATCTCTGGGTGCTGTTTGTCTGGGCAACTTCTTGGAAGTGTGTGGTTCGTCTTTGGACTAAGATCTGTGATAATTTACCACCGTTACGGCCTTTGCTGTAAAGAACACGAGGCCAGACCAGTCGCTATCTCACTGATATCTAGGAGTTTATCGAGAGGAGTAATATATTTACATATTGGTACTCATAGCACCCAACAGCGTGTATAATTTTTCCCTCCTTTCTGTTTCCTGAGCTCCGAGGTGTCTGTCCTGTCCTTGG
Organism: Clamator glandarius; assembly: GCA_033459285.1. Classification (NCBI taxonomy): domain Eukaryota; kingdom Metazoa; phylum Chordata; class Aves; order Cuculiformes; family Cuculidae; genus Clamator; species Clamator glandarius. The sequence goes on along the minus strand of JAUNZM010000463.1, from coordinate 486,596 downwards.
CACAGCCTAAACGCTTCCTCGTGTCGCTGCCTGGGGTTTGTGTTTCTGCTCCTTTTCCATGTGACACTGGTAGAAAAATTCAGCATTTAGCCCTTATTGCACTGATGATGCAATTCGAGTGGTGAAAGGGAAATAGCTTGTTTTTAAAGGGTCACAGACAACGCATTCTTTTATTTTCACCCGAAGATACTGTAACATTTAATGAAATGAAAATCTGTAATGAGAAAGGGAGGGAGCTTTTATATTCAGTGTGTACACGGTAACTCGGAACGCTGTTTATTGTAACAGAATGGAAGTACTGCAAGTCTAAGTGGTTTCAACGATGTTTCCTTCATCCCAGGAGCATCTGAACCCAGCTTCTGCCTTGTCAGCCACATTTATGATGTGTTCATAATTAAATGTCCACGAAGCTCACAGCATGCTGACCACAGAGGGGCCATAAGCAGTAAAGATAAATGAGAGAGAGAGATGTAATATTGCTTCACTTGTGGGTTTAGTCTGATGTTAAAGATTGTCAGTGATAATTATTAATATGTGACCTGGTTGAGTCTTTATGTGAACAATCATGATTTTAATAAAGTGGTAAACTCCACTCTCTCTGTGTAATCTCCCCCCATGTTTAACTGTTTTACATTTAATTTTAGAATTACAGGACAAATTTCAGTTATTGAGAAATAATACGGTAGCAATGCAAACACGCTGCTGCTAATAGTTATATTTAAAGCTTAAAAAAGGCTAAAATTTGAATGAAAAGGCTGCCGTCTGAGTTCTGGTGGGGATCAAATCTAATTTGGTCAAAGGTTTGTCACCTCAAACAAGGCTGAGGAATCTTTTTTTGTTAATATCAACCTCCAGGGTAGCTGGAGGTGCTATAGTTGGCATTTATAATCCTGTATCCTTATGCACCTAAACCTCCTGTTACTGCAGCGTGTCCACTGACCTGCTTGTTGCAAAAAAGATCTTCCTGCAACTGCAAACACGTGTTGTTGTTGCATTTGTTATTTAAGACTTGGCACTTGTCTTCTTCCTTCTGTTTAGATCTCTTAATTTTATTTATGGGCAATTGACCAGAAGATGTATTCCAGCTTAGAGAATTAAAATACTGTAAAAATAAATGTAATGGCAAAGAGATGCTACCCTGTGACTGGCACACTGCTAAAAACTGCCCACTGAATATTTAACAGTTGTTATCTCTTATTTCAAATATTTGCAGTTGTGCAAGGGGGTGTTTTTTCAGCAAATGACAGTGTGACATAAGATGTTCAGAGATCATATAGCAAGGCAACAAGTTACTTCAAGTAATGCTGCTTTGGTGTTTTAAATTCAGAGCTGTAAGAATGCCAGATGCTCACAGTGGTGTATCTAAATTTTCCTTTTTTTTTTCTCTTCTTTCTTCATAGAGTAGAAGGGAAAAAAGGTGATTTGTAAAAATCGGGTATTTTAAAACAGGCTGTGAAGTTTTTAGGGCTGTTTTCTTTTTTGTTATTTCAAAGCAAATTATTTTACTTTTTTTTTTTTTTCACATAAAGGATTTTTTAGATTCCTATTCAGAAATAAATGTTATTTTGAAGTGTGTCTTTCAAAGGCAGTATTTTACAGCTGGAATTCCCATCCACTTTGCTGTATTTCCATACACGTAGCAGCTGCAGTGGCTCATTACTTACCTGGTTACTGATTTACCTATGGTGCTTTATACATTCACGATCAGATTGCGACACTTACAAATACTTGTTCTTGGTTTTATGATTGTTTTGTTTTGAAAGGTGGAAGGAAATTGTTCATCTGAGAGATAACTGTGAATTGGTAGAACCAAATTAAATAACAGATATGTTCCATCATGTTCTTACAGAAATGAATGGGTTTATTTGTCAAGTAAGATGCTGTGTAGCTGTAGTAAAAATAGGAGAAACTGTCTAAAAATTTTTTTACTTTTAATTTCAGGAGAATAGTGGGAGCAGGGAGATGAAAATGGAATTTCTTTTAAATGACTGAAGGGCATAGAGCACAAAATGCTACCAAATAATTTTCTGCTGCCCAGTCCAGGTGCTTAGGCGGTAACAGCTTTGTGCTCTTCTGCTGTGTATTGAAATGTTGCTTAATTAATTGTGGTCTAAAAGGTTCAGTTTATCCTGAAGTCCAACCTTCTTTAATTTATCAGTGTATGCAAACTATTAGTGATACTTAAGTGATGTGTACATCACAATGGATGGTAGTTTTATGACATTAATAAAAGTAATTATATGCACTAGTATGATGCAAAAAAAAAAAAAGGTAAAAATTCAAGGAAATGTTTATTAAATGCAATCATTTATTGGAAACAAATGCTGTTATGTTGTCTTTGTTTGGCTGATCAGCTCTAGTGTTTTATCAAAGTTTGCCTGTCAGCCTTGCGTGTCTCTGCAAGCCTAATTGACACTAATAGACTTGAAAAGAGGAGGAGTAAACTTAGAACATAATGCACATATAAAGATCCAGAGAATTGGTAACTAGTTATAAATGCATCAAAGTGCTTTCAGAGGAAAATCTTAAACAAAGGAATAACATTTGGATAATAAAGAAGTCCATTATGCTTAAATGGCTATGAACAGGTAAAAAAAAAAGGTGTTCTGTCAAATCAATACCTGTAGTGCAAAATTAATCACACATTTGACAAGACATGATTCTGTGTTATTTCCACCTACTGTATCCGATTCCATCTGAACATCCATTATTAATAAAATAGTCTCTCTCAAGAAATTCATTATCCTGGAATAAATACTTCAGTTTTTTTTTTTTTTTAAATAAAATGTAGATGTGAAATATTATTTCACAATTCAGGGCAGATTTCTTGTGAAATCTTTCTCCATCTCACTTAAATAACTGTATCTTTCTCCCATTGATTCCGTTCATATCATACTTGTCCTTTTCTTATTTTGTGCATGACTCTTAGCTCTAAGACTGTGGCCTACATACTGCATGTCACTCAAACCAGTAGAGGCTGAGCACTCTTTGTTTTAGATGTATGTGATGTCAGTCTGTTTTCTAAAGATTTTTATTTATTTATTTTCCACAAATAAATGCCAGGACCATGATAACTGGTTTCTGCTTTCAAATGCAAATTGGAAATTGCTATTAGTCTTGTAAATGGTGATGACTCTGGGTGGTGGGAGGAAACAAGATGAAAAGATCTAGCCTGGTTCATGCTGGAGTAAATGAGGGGATGTGTTGGGGAAAGTCAACAGTTGTGGCTATTTAGATTAGGATGTTTAAGAGTTACTTAGTAAGAGTTGGATCTGAAGGACTTGATTTGATCTCCCAAAGGGGCAAACAGAATCTTCCTCTAAACTAAATTGTAAGCTTACATTTTAATCCTGTGTAGGAAAGTCTTTTTCATCAGTAACTTAATATTTTATGTCTGTATTCCAGAAGCTTTTGGATAATTTTTATAACAGCAGATAGTGATAATCAGCATTTCTGCCCTGTGACCAAAGATTTTAAACACATTGCAAAACTCCAAGCATATAACATTAAGTCAATACAACTGTAGCGTTTTTGCTGTCCTTTTGTGTGTAACTTTTAAAATCTGAAAAGAAACTGAATGAAAATAAATATTTAATCCTCATCCTAAAACATAGTCCTGTGGTTTTTGAAATCACGAGTATTTGGATCCATTATTCAAATATGGACCAGCTCTACATTCATGGATTGCTACTTCTCCCTGTTTTTGACTCTCCGAGCAAGCAAGTCTAGTGACAGAATGGAAAAGCACTTTTTATAGAAATACATTAAGCTCTCACTGACAAACTTTATAATGGAAGTGTGAGTGTTAAACTCCATTCCTTTGTAGTAGACGTTTGACTGTGTGGTTACTTTTATAATGTTGACAATTTTATACTAGATATTCAGAATTCATTATAATAATAGAGCATTGTTTGTAAGACACGTTTGCCTATGTGCTAGATAATGAAATATGATAATATACTTTGCAAGGCTGCAATGTAATAAAAGAGTTTAAATTTGCCATATAAAGAAGTAAATACAATTGCTGCAGGTGATACATTTGGTTTCCAGACAATCAGCGAAGTGTTCATGGTGAAAGTTTTGAAGTGTCCAGCTAGTTTATGAAGTGTCACTGGCTTTTTAAACTCTCAAGACATGCAATGGGACTTTAAATTTAGACTCCTACAAGTACACGTGCCAGGGGCTATCAACGTGTATCATAATTCTTGGCTAACTAGATGCTACTGGAAGAATCGTCTTGTATCTTATTGGAGGTATCTGATCTTATTGTAGGTATCTGATAGTTCCCTGTAGGGCTGATCTAGTGGACAAGAGGTTGCAATTACAGCCTTGTTGAAGTTAATGGTAAAACTGTCCTGGCTTAGGTCAGGACATAAAATAATGGCAACTTAAATTGGAACTGTTGGTGTCAAAGTCAATGAGTAAATGTATTTTTAGAAAGCAAATAAACCCCAATCTAAGAGGTATGTTGTCAGGAACTGTCCACAGCAACTTCAGTAAGGAAGTGAGTGGAAGCTGATGCTCGGAATGTCTTATAGTCCCTGACTTGTCAGTCACCAGGTGTGTGTAGGGTGTATAGGCAGTTGTCTCCCTTGACTCTGGGAAGTACATGATGAGTATGACATCCTTAAGAGAGGCTTTAGGATTCAAAACACTGCCAGCTGTTGGCTGTTACCTTGAAGGAAATTATTAGAGGAAAACCAGCTTTAAGCGCTTTGATCGTGGTAACTCTGGAGATACCAATTTGTCTACGTATCACTTCTTATCTTTCTTTTTCCTGTTTTCATATTCTTAATGTAGTGGGCTTTTATTTTTAACTAAACCTCTCTCTGTCTGGATGTAAATCTTGGACCCACTCCATGGAAAATATCTGAGGCAAAGGGTACTATTTCATCAAAGTTGGGGAAAAAGGAACACACACAGACACACAGAGGAGAGCTGTTGTGTGTCCTTCATCTGAGCAGGTATTTCCTACTTTCTCTGCCACAAGTCTTGAGGATTTTTGCAAATCTCTTTTTGTGATCATAGAGATAAATAACAAGGATATCTGATAACTTCAGATTTATATAATGAGACTTTAAAATTGACCTCTTTCTCAACTGGTCATATTTACTTTTTTCTTTAAACACTTGGTTTTACCCCACAAGAAGCAGCTTTACTGTTTTAGGATACCCCACTTTTTTCCTTGTCCCGATAGGACTCCATCAGCTTGGGCGTTTGCCTGAATCTAGGAATGCAGGCAAGAAACCAGAGAAGTAATATCACCGTTTTGTTAGAGATGCCATCCCTCAGACTTAATCAAGACCTGTGGTGAATGAAACTCCTCCACAAGAAGAGGTTTTTTTTTTTAGCTATTAACAGACATTAAACTTCATTTCGGTTTGTGATCTGCGTGAGCCCTTCTTTGTAACCTGGATTTTCCTCCTGCGAGGTTGCCGTTCTCCTTTTTGAAGTGGGAGGGTTGTACGTGATGTATTTTGTGCAAATGTTTTATGCTTGCAAGAGATGAACAGATGCTTAGAAAACAAAGCTACTAGTCACTGGGTTTGTTACTGCTGCACTGGTGATCAATTGTATGAATTTTACAGCATAGCTGTATTGGAATGGATGTTTTGGAGGCATTTCAATCATAAGTGGTGCCATTCTGAGTTTGAAACATAGGCTTAGATTTATTTTTCTAGCAGTGCAGTTCTCAAAGATTATGCTTCATGCACCATTTTCAGGCATGTCAACATCCCTTGCAAAATACAAAGATGAGCGTTATTTCATAGAGGTGGCACAAAGTAATACAATAAAATGGATTTATTTCATCTTAATTTATTTAAAATGTGCGTAGACCGAACTGGGGTAAAATCTGTGAGATGAAATATCTTGTTCACATGAATACATTGGAGAAAAACATCAGCACTGTTCGATCTTTGAAAGGAAAAGAGGAGCATGCAACCTGCTTCTGCAGGCATGGAGGGAAATGTTCAGTGGCTGTTGTAACTCAGGACTTCTGTTTCCTTCCCAGGCTGTGCAGCAGATTAGAAGCAGTACCTAGTGACATAAGGCACAACCTCTGCTAATTATGATTGAAGACAAAACTTACTTTTTAATATCACTAGTATTCATGCTTTAAATACAGTCCTGAGTATAGAGCTGTACTGCAGTGGTGGAACCAAGTACATCTACACCGTGATTAATCTTCGCTTGGAAAATGAACAGTCTGACAGTGTGGCGAGGCTTAAGTAGATAAAAAGTAGATGTAGTCTAACGTCATTGTTCTAGATAGGAACTTCTTCCACAGTTGGGGCTGTGTTCCCTGGGGTGTACCTGGCCACCATCTAAGCTGAAATGTCTCTGCGTTCACTCTGGAATACGCTCGGTTTGTGCTTTACCAAATATATTATTCCTCCATCTCCTTCCCTGTAACTTCTGCATCTTTTCCCTCTACTTCGTTACACCATGTCAGTGAATTAAAATCTGGGCTGTTTGACATCCCCCTCCTTGTTCACAGCACTTGTCAAGAACAACAAAACTGAGTTATATCTTCTAAAACTGTACAGACGACAGGATGGACTTTATCGCCTTGCGGGGGAGACCACACGTGGACCGAACGATGTCCTTTAGGGTTTTCTGTTTCACTCTGAGTGTGCCAAATTGCCCCAACTTTAAGTGGTTATGCCTGTGTCTGAAGGACCGTTTTTATTTTCTGTAGATCTCAAAGTGCAAAACCCATTGGGCAGTGTAATGAGAAGGAATTTGAAGGTCTAATTTCAATTTGGTCAGACATCTGCAGATATACAAAAAGATACCTGTCTGAAGATAACATCTTATTTCCTAGTAAAAGTATATGTTATCAACGTTTATTCTGATGCTAAAGTGAAAACGCAGCAGCTGTTGGGAAGAAAATTAACTCCATGCCGTATGAAACCAGGATATCTACTTAGATTCACATCGGAAAATTCAAATGATGATTTGTAGCTAAACAGTCTATTCAGATACTGTTGGAGTTGAATAAGATAGTTCTATAAAATTACGATACTATGCATGATGGTCCATCTTTTTTTGTAACAGCTTGTAGTTGTTAGCATTCTCACAAAAATATTGCAGAATTTTAAGTGACATGATGCTAAAAAAAAAAAAAAATAATCCTAAAATTACCAAATGAGTGCCATGCAAGAATTTCTTGGACAGGAAGCATGGCATGGTGGTATCCCAAGACTTAGAATTAATGCATTATACTTTGTAGCAGAAATAATGTTTCAGTGCTGCTTTTCATACATAAGAGTAGCAGGGATGTTTTTCAGCCAATAGCTTTAGTTCTGTGTTTGTCAGAGTTACAGTGAAAAGCTTCAGTGCCCACAGAAGCGAATACGCGCTGTTTACCTCAAACAGAGGTAGGTGTAGAGCTTGGCTTTGTGGTTGTCAGCCTGGAGCTCTTGCTGAGGAGTGCACCAGCCTCTAGAGGCTTTTACGGATCCGAAGTCACTTGGATTGGACTTGACTGCGTTAAAGGGGCATTGCATGACACGAGCTTTAGGTGACTGGTTTATCTACTTGCGGTGTTACAGCAGTTGTTTCATTCACTGCTTGAAGACTACAAGGGGTCACGGCGTGTCGGCTGACGTATCAGAGTGTGAACAATACCAGAATAAGCATAAGATTAGCAGAAAAAAGCCAAAATATCATTACCAGGGCTTTGGCGACCATTGCCAGAGTGCCAGGTGCTGGTGTGAGGGCACCCCAAGGCTGTCAGATTTATGGCTTTGCTTGCTTTTGTTCCATGAGGAAATGCAAAACATCGTGATGCTAAGCCCCGGAGAAAAAGCGGCACTTCGGGAACCTCTGACATAGAACAGGGAGTTTTTGCTCTTATGTGTCTAAGGTGAGCAGAGAATGAGAAATTGCCAGAGACCAGCATGAATAAAAAACACTGTCAAAGATGAGAGAGACAATTTGGATGGCATTGAAAGCAAATTCACCAAACCTGTCTCTAACTTGGAGGCAAGGTGTGCGTAAGACCCCTTGCTGCTCTGTTTTGTGGAATCAAAGTATATCCCTATATCATATGCCCGCACGTCAAGGGTGTCTGGGGCTGGCTTCTCACATTGGGAAGATAGGTTGGAATCTAACCTACCAGCTCCTCTTGTGTTGTAGAGGAGGAATCTGAATTAGTGGGGAAGTTTCAAGCTAGTGACATACATGACTTGAGCTTTCCTTGCTTTCGTAGAGGGTCATGAGGAAAGGCTAGAGCCAACTTCACTGGCAGCAAAACTAGAAAAGATGCATTTTTATTATGTGCATGGTGATATGGAAGCTTGGCAGTACTAGGAAATATTAGGAAATAGTGGATGACCACACAGGATTTTGTGTTGTGTGCCTTTGACCTGAGCAGTTTCTCCAGAGGAATGTGCTCTGCACCAAATAACCTGCTGGCTCTAGAAAGGTGCAAGTGCCTCTTGCTGCTTGGTCTATTAATTTGCTGCATGAAAGCAAATGAATAGATTATTCTGTCCTCTATGCATGAATTAACCTATGAGAGGCTAGTATAGATGATTGTTTTTAACCTGTTAGTATCTGGAAGACACGCAAACCAGATCCTAGTTTATCTCCGTTCTTTCTTCGTGTTTTTATGTGCAAAAGACTGTTGTTCAAAAAATAAATTTGTACATTGTTACAGAGAGTGTGGCCATAATTAAATGATGCAAAGCAGTGAAACTTGAATCAGAAATATTAAGAAAAAGCACATTTTGCCTGCTAAGATGGCTCAATCTCTTAATGTACCCTTACGTCCAGCTGCTCCCAGCATTACCCAGTGACTTGTTCCCTGCTCCGCAGGGCTGGGGAACTGCCTGATGTCCTGGTACCTCCACTCTCTCATCGTTTTGGGCATGAGCCTGGGATTCACTTTCCATGTACTTCAGGCTGTGAAGCCAGGCGAAGTTCAAATGTTCTAAGAACCCTCCTTAAAAGAGCTGATATCTGTATAACTACTACAGACATAGTGAGAACATTCCAGCAGGAAAAATGTTACTGAAGTGCATGCTGTGTCTTCAGGATTTTCTTTGCTTATTTTGCCTTTTTTAACACTTGCATCCAAGAGTTTTTATTTTCCTTTTTCTTTTCATTGTCCTTATTTTATCTCCCTGCTGTGCTTGTTGTTTTTCATTTGTTTTATGTAGAATTCTAATCTTCATATAGCGTTTTCAGTTTTACCAGGTATTCATCTCTCTCGAGCAAGGCCTCAAAAATTAATCCTGACTTTTCTAAGGAATTAGTTTCTATAAATGCCTGGTAAGGTTAATGTTTTAATGTTGGTAGTTATTTTGAATATTTACCTTCCATATGAAGGCAGTGGCTATGTCCATCCTGGAGCGTGCTTTCTTTAGCTTGCTTGAGTACGTGCCTGTGAAATATGGCATGAATGAAACGAAATATGGTATGAATGAAACTATCAATGTCTTACTGTTCTTTTGGTGTTGCTTCTCTGCCAATTTCTTCTCGGCTTGCAAAGCTGATTGAGGCTGAGATAGACTGTGCGTTCCTTCAGCTGAGGTTCAGCCTTGGCCCCTAAAGACTGTGTGTATGTATTCAGTAATTCTTTTGAACATCCTGATTTCTGAAGAAAGGCATGTTCTTGGAATATTGTGATTGATTATTATATCATTTTCCTCAGTGAACTGTCCCACCCTCTCTTGGCAGCAATCCCAACTTGACATGGATCTTCTTTGTGCTAGATCAACGGTTTTTTGCATGTGCAATGTACAAATTATTATCCTTCAGCATCAGACAAAGAACGTCTTACCCAAACTATTTATCAGAACATATATGCATGAGCAGATCTTACCTGCTTTAAAGTTCAGCTCCTTCATATACCTTTCACGTTACTCCAGGTTATTTATAGCTTTCCAGCTCATACTCTACAGTTAGCTAATCTTTGTAGCATCCCTTCTACAACTACACGATAATGGAACAACTCGTAGTGGTGAGTGACCTTCTCTAGCAGTAATTTCTTCCCTTGGGCATTGAAATTGATTTTCTTCATCGTGGCGTGTGAAGAGTCCAAGTCTGCCCCTTGCCCTCCCAGGAGCATCTGGTGGCATCGGGAACAAATCGTGCAGATGCTGTAGCTCTGCAACAGCTAGAGAATTCTCACCTCTGTGTTTATGTATTTATAAATAACACCAGCCTACATACATTATCTTTGCTGGGTTAGGTGCAGTCTCTTTATGACAATATTCCTTTCAGTGTGTTTGAAACTCTGGAGTAAGTGCTTTCTCTAAGAAGCCCTGTGTTGATATCAGCTCCTTGTGTGCATATGGTGTCATCTGCTCAAAAGAAGGGTTCGGTACGTGGGGGTCTGGTGTGTGTGTGGGAGAAAGGAGGTATGTGCCTGGAAAGCTTCTACGCCTAGAGATTTATTTCTTGCTGTGGTTACGTAGTGTTCAGTATCTGTGAACTTTTGATATACAATTTGAAGAAAATGAAACATATTTTATCAGTAGACACCCTCTTATGGTTGTAGTTGCAAAAATATTGTAAGGGGGCAGACCAGTATGTTTGATTGGGGAGAGTTCCATTTTGTTTGCCTTTTACATGTACAGAAGGTGAAGGGAGAAGGTAGCAAAGCAAGATTAATACCTGAAGGTGCCAAGGAGAAGGTATTTTTCCTTTGCTTAGTGGGTTGTTTCTTGGAGGTGTGGGGCACTGAGACCCCCCTTCTCCAAAGACCTTTGTCCTGGCCATGGATGCAGCCAGCATCAGTGAAAGCACGTGTACGTGAGTGAGAGTCCAAGTCATTATTTTGTGGGTAGCAGAATGTAGCTAGGACGACTCAGAAGCAATAGTGCACTGTTCTCTTCTAAGCATTTGTAAAATAGCTAGAAAAACGCATATATAATAAGTTGTGAGTGTGCCCTTTAATTTAATAGTAACCAGTAGAACTGAAAATATTTAAAAGGGAATAGTTGGCCTGTTCAGCACAGGAATGAACATGTGTTGGTGAAATGTATGATTCTGTTTAATCTCAGTATTGATTGGAAGACAGTTGATCAACCGGTATCCTCAAAACATTGAGAAGAAAACTAGGCAAATACAAGCTGGGCTCTTTTGGCATAAATTAGCGAACCCCTTAGATGTGATATATATATTTATGTAATAAATATATACTGGGGTAAGGACTCTGAATTTTTAGCAAGCAAAACTCCTCTTAATAGGCAGTTAATGAAAAAGTAGTATGATAAAAGTTAGATGGCAAACTAAATGGATGAATAACCTGCGTGTATAAGGTTTCATGATAAACGAATCTAAACAGCAGTCATTAAGTATAATTTTAACAAGATCTCAAGAACAATAGTATAAGAAATTTGAAGAGGCAACAACCCATGGTGGGGCTGTAGCATGTTCTTTCCTTCAGTGATTGTGATAGCACGCTAATTGTAATTGTCAGAAACAACATCCTGTGGTGAGCAGAAGAGTTTCACCGTCATCTTTACATGAATGTGTTGTGAAAGGGAAGATGTAGACAACTCTGTAAAGAAAAGGGGAAGAAAGGAAAAAGTGCTGAAATAGATAGCAAAAGAACTTCAGAGAAGATGATTTCAGGTAGATGAACTAAAAGCAATATCATTAAGAGCCTTCTAGATAGAAGGCACAGGAATAATATTGAAAATAACATCTCTGCTTCCTTTTGACAATTTACAAATTTTAAAATGGAGTTTTAAATACCTCTCACTGCAATATGATGCCTCATTCAATGAAGGCTTCTTTCAAAAGAAGTCTTAAATAAAAGGAATTTTTTTTTTTTTAATAACCATGACTTCAGTTGATTTTAAAGAAGGGTTTGGTCTGTGAGTATTTACATAGGAAAGCTAGTTATTAACGTATAGCGTGTAGACAAATTTAGCCTGTCATCTTTGACATCAATGTATAAAAAGATCTGTTCTTAAAACCGGAAATAATAGCTTCTAGATACAGAAAAGAGACAATTTTATTTTTGGGAAAAGAGAACTGAGTTGGAAGGTGTTTGATAGGAATGGTTGGACTCGATGATCTGGTGGGTCTCTTCCAACCTGGTTTTTCTATGATTCTGTTTGATTATTCTGAACACTAGTGAAACAATTCAAAACTCAAACTGTTTTTTTTTGTGATTTCAGGTAAATCTGAAAATCCTGGTGCAGCTTGAGCTATCTGAGCAGTGTTTGGTCCACTTTCTCCTCTGAGGCATTTGGAAGCCTTGAATATATTTCCCAACACAAATACTTCTTCTCTTTTTTGGACCTCCTATTCAGTTTTTCAGTATCCATTTCAAATATCGGGTAGTGACTCTATTGGACAGTAACCAGATAAGATTTAATGAATTGTTATTAGTTTTATGAACATTCCTCTAGATATTGTTCTGTGAAATAACTAAATAACCAATATCTCTGCGAGAAATGCGTAGATTTTTTCAATAGTAAATGTAGTTCTAACGCTGTTTCTTTGATGAGCAGTAGAGGGGGAGGGAGAAAAGGGTACATTACTTTCTAGGAGCAGAAGTATGTTTAGAACCACGAGAACCTTTTGCTGGAAGCCGTGTGAGAATGCACTTTTAATATATCAGAGGTGCAGGCGGGTGATGAGGATCTAGAGTTGTTACTTTAAGTTTCAAAGGAATGTTTTGAAACCTTTCTTCAGTGTAAGATAACAAAATACTTAAGAATAGCTTTTTCTGATACGATATATTGTGACCTACCAGGAACCTTTCTACACATTATATAATCTGTAAAGGCAAATATAAGAGACAGAATATTAGGCTAGACTGAGCACTAGGGTCAATTATCACCTTTATATTGCTTCTGTTATCGCCTTTATGCTTACTGCCCACAGAAGCTTTCCCACACTCCCCTCTTCTTTGCTTTTCCTGGAACAACTCGGGACAAGCCAATCTTTTTGTGAGTGGATGAAAGGGAATTGTAATGGAGAGAGCCCTGCACAAAGGATATGAAAAAGCAAAATGTTGCGTTTTTTGCTTAGTTGCTCTTTTTAAATTTTCCTTTTTCTTTTAATGAATATTCTTTGTGAGAAGAAATAGTATCCAGTAGAAGTATGCGTGGTGAAACTTCACCCTTCTAGCCAAGGAAGAAATCAAATAAAGGAAACCTTTCTGAAGGGCCTTATGCTACTTATTTAGGTAATTTTAAACATTAATAGGAATAAATGGGGGGTTATATCTCACAGTTTCACCTTAAATTTACAAGTTGCGATGTGTAAATTTTGTTTTATAAGTTTTTAAAGCATTTTTCTGACAAGTTAAAAAGAAAAAAGTGTATGCCAGTGTCTCTGTGAAATGGTAAAACCAAATGGAATTGTTTGAAGGATTCTAAGGTTTTGAAAACTAGGAAGTGAAGCTTATGTGGTTTGGAAGGAAAGCACAGATTATGATCCATAATTTTCTTAATGTGGGGGAAAGAAAGCCAGCAAGTCTGAGTGTTACTTGGCTCATCTTTGTGGCCTCCTCTGGACTAGCTCCAGCAGACCCATGTCATTAATATACACAAAACCCCATTGAAACCTCTTTATCACAGAAAATCTATCTTTTTAGCTTTTGTTTAGCTTTTTAGCTTTTTGATTCTTTTCCCTTAAAGTAACATTTTTGAAATGTAGTTACCTGTACAGAAATGATCTCACAAGTTGCTTTCTTTCTGCAGAAACACGCTGTCTCATTTCAGTGACGGTAAGCAATAATTATGTATCTGTAAACAATACCCATGGAGACTATGGAGTAGGCTAAAATTAGTTTTCATTACAACCTATTTGTAAAAAATTTGAACCAAATATCTCAGGCAGAAAATGTAAATGTGATTTTGTTTTTCCTGTAGAGGTGAGGTCAGCAGAAGTCTGCAACAAATAGGATTACTTGGGTGGAGGTGACATGATTTACTTAAATCAGGCAATTTCCCCATTAAAGCATTGAAGCCTCAACTCATAAAGAGACTGCTTAGCAGATGAATTATAATGTCTGCTAGCATTTGTTATATTGGGTGATTTGAAAGAAAAGAACAATTATAAGAATGAATGTATTTTTATGTTGAGTGGGAAAAATCCAGTTTTTACAGCAGGGGGTGTCTAATTTCCAGCAGATAAAATAGGGCTGCTTCATAAAAGCTTCTGTATAAATATTGTACAATTAAATATGTATATATATTTAGATTTATATTGCCAGGATAGGGTGAAGCAAGGATGAATCACCCGAGTGGTTACTTTGGAAGACTCTTCTCCCCACTTTCAATGCAGGAAATCTTTCCCTGTTCCCTATTCTCTGTGCTCAACAGGAACAACGCAGGTACTGGGAACCCCAGTACTGGAGGGGTTGGATTTGATGGTGGTGGGTTCCCCGCTCTGTGTTACTTCCAGTTAGCAAAGATTATTAAATTGGCAAAATTTTCAACTGCTGCTCTAGCTCCTTTGCTGCATTATGAGCTGAGCCAGAGGCCTCGCAATAAAATCTGATTGATTAGCAAAGACTGTAGTTACAGTAGCCGATGTTGTATTTTCTCTTTATTCCATAGGCTAAAGGGACCAAAATAGAAGATTCAGACAGAGTTAATTTGGGAAGTCTATCTGAGCACCTTGGGGCCTGTGTTTGACTTCGAAGAGGTCACGCAGAAGTGCTTTTAGTGGGTTATGTTGCTGTTGTGGTCTGAGAATCTTTTGTTCCGAAGTATTTGCAGTTAGAGTTTCAAGGGCTGCAGCCCCGATTCCAGCCCAGACCTTTGGTCCTGCTCAGTAAGACTCTTGTATGTTCTGCTTTGCTAAGGGAGGCGAGATTGGTAGAGAGGTGAATTTTCAAATTTGATTAATGATTTATTTTGGAGTACGGTTTTGAGCATTTCTACAGCTTTCACCTTTACAGTAAATCTGCTCTTCTGTGTACGACGGTATATAGGTATGTTTGATCAAACTGAAAATAGGCACTTTAACCATAACTTGGGACAGTGGATGGATGATGACTTCAGCAAAAGCTTGTATGAAATTCAAGATGCTAAACGTTTCTTCTCTGCACCAGCATTTAATGTGGGGTGTGGTGTTTCTGAAAGAAGACTGAGGTTTCAAACTTCTCTCTGAGGTTAGGAATTCTGATCTCCTCAACCTCTAAGAGCTGAATCATGGAATTGTTAAGGCTGGAAAAGGCCTCTAAGGTCATCAGGTCTAACTGTCAGCCCACCCCCACCGTGCCAACATGTCCTGAAGTCCCACATCTCCGTGCTTTTTGAACTCCTCCATGGACGGTGACTCCACCGCTTCCCTGGACAATCTGTTCAAATGCTTCACCAATATTGTGAACATTGTGCTCAAGGCAGATTAAACTTAAGAAATACTTTAAAAAATGTGATTTTAGCATAATTAATGGTTCATTTTAGGACTTGGAAATTATTTTGTAGTGGAGGGAGTTGGGGAAAAAAAGGTGAAAACCAAAATGAACTTCTGTCAATTTGTGATTTTCATGACAGTGCGTGATCCCTTTCAGAGGGACCATAAAAATATGCATCTGTTGCACATAAGTGGGTGTTGATCTTAGACATGCTGCCTGTGGTTAGAGTTTGGTGCAATATCATCAGGTACTATTGATGGGAGCAGGCAGGCTGCTGCAGAGGAGCGGGAATTGTAGTTGCAGCAGTCGCATTGAGGTTGAAGGTTTGGATTGTCTGCAGTGAGGCAGCGCTGCATAGCCTGAAAATTCAGCGTTTGACCCAAACATAAGAGCGTCTCTTCCAAAATGGATGGCTGTGAGCAGCAGCTCCACAGAGAGCAGTTCTGACCTTCTGATAGTGTGTTTTACTGCAACTAAAGAATAGTTACAAAAGCTCTACGCATTTTAGTTGGCTTTTTCAAAATAGTGAAAGGAATCTGGTATCTCTAGTTCACTCACTCAAGATTAAGTGCGGTTTTTACTTTGAGTGTAAAGGAAAAGGACTGGTTAATCCTGGCAGGGATTGTCTCTTGGTGTTAAAGCACTACGCATGCGAGGACCTCAGATTTCAAAATAATTCAAAATAACCTTTTAAACTGAATGGGCACTAAATTAAAATTTAAAATATTTGACTATCTCTGGAAGTGACAGTGCATAAAACCAGTCCAGAGTAACTTTTTAATGTCAGTTATAAAACCGTAAAGCCACAGAAGGAATAAATACAACAAACCCACTGATTAATCCCCCTGTGTCGCAATGCCACTTCATACTGTTGTAATGCGGACCCTTTCCTCTGATATTACTCAAGAAATACAAACAAGAAGCATTTATTATCTCCCAAGTAGTGTGTGCTATAGAGTGCTGAATAAGGAGGTGAGGTATTGCAGCTGTTATCTTCTGAACTAACTGCTACTGCGTGTTGCATGACCAGCCCTGGCAGGGTTTTTGTTCCCATGAATGAATAGGCTATAAATCTGTCGCGGCTGACACTAGCAGCACTGCTGGAGAGTGTAAAGGGAAAATTTGCAGGGGAATCTTGTGGTCTTTGCTTGCCTGGAAAATGAGTTCAATAAAATGGAGGTGATCAGTGCTTATTTATAGGCCAGGCTGATACATCCAGCATTGGCTGTCAGAGTTTAACTTAGTGTTTCCTCATTTATGCTCACTCTGTAAAGCAAAACATGGCACTGTAAAAAGCTTATATAATGCTGTTATACTGTGCTAGTCACTATTGTCGAAAATAGATAAAGCAAAATAAAGGGAGGAAAAGATAAAAGCCCAGATAAAATGTACAGGAAGGAAATGGAAGAGGCTGGTAGATGTTGACACCCGGAGAAGGGATGTGGAGCTGCTCAGAGTCATCTTGCTTGAACCCTACATGGAAGGTGCTTGGCAATTACTGCTGTGTTAGAACAGCAGATATGTCTTCAGAGCTCTGCTTTGGAAGGAAGGCATGGGGGTTTTGCTCTAGTAGAGTGAAAGGACTCAGAAGCTTGTTTTTATGTTGAGTTCCCACTGACACCAATTCCTAAGATGTTCTGGGACTGTATCTAATGTCTGGATATTTTGTTTTATGCAGAGAGCTCATGCCTGAGTTAGTGTTTAAATAAGACAGATCCTAAATTGTGGTTTCCTTATGAGAAATTTTGAGGGCTTTTTTAAAGTAGATGTTAACAAAACAAAGCATTTTTCAAGTTTTGTTTTTGTTGCTTGGTGACACCTATGAACAAACTGTATGTAATTCCAGGCCTTTGAAAACAGTTAATCGTGGCAGCAGTAAAAGTAAAGCCTTGTGAGGCAGGGAGAACAGTGCAGTGCTGAATTTTTACTTTAAAAGATGCATGTGTGTTATAAAAAGGAACAACGTAAATCTAGTCCAAACCACAGACACAGCCCGGTGTCACCTGCGTGTAATGCCTGCACCTGGCCTCAGGCTGGCTGAGAAAGTTTCACCTGTTCGTAACTCACCTCTGTTCAAACCAGCTTACCTGATAGAAAGTAGAAGTGGCTCCTTGAGGCAAGTCTGAAACTTGCCTCACTGTTAGGGTAACTCTGGGTTTGGAGACAGTCAGGACACTCTGACCAGAAGGATGAAGAATTTATAAACTGGGTTCACTGGAAGATTGCAGTGAAAGACAATTTTTACTCTTTCTCCTAATAATTTATCAATTGCTCTAAGCATACTGCCTATAGCTGTGTTTCTTCCTGTGTTCAAAGGAGTTGAAGTAAATCTACGTGTTCATATTTCTCCCTTTGTACCTTAGCTCGGTGCAAACCCGAAAACTGTGTTGCTCTTGTCACCTTTGATAGAAGTGACCTCTGCTGAAAGCAGATGATGTGGAATAACTCCTCAGAGTACGTGAACTTAATGCCTGACATAATGATGCGCTGGCGATGTGTGGTCTTGTTTTGAATAAGTACTTTTAAAATGGATACTTATACAAGAGCCTGAGAGACTGTTGTGTTGGTGTCTCTGCAACCAAAGTTCTATTGTAAATGTAGTTGGAGGTCAGGTAGGTGAGAACTGTACATGTAACTTTTTCTAGCAGTGGAAGTTGCTATGAAACGAGAAGCAGGAGTGGAGTAGAGTTTGCAGTCTTTAATTTCTTTTAATATTTTTTCTTGGTGTGTGCATTCAATGAAATAAGTACTTTAGAAAACCAAAGGTACAGGATGTTTCTTGAGTCTTGCAGATTCCATTAGCTGTAAGTCTGAGCTTTAAAATGTGAACGTCTTGCCTTGTGTCTCCTTGTGGAAGCCGGAATATTTACTGATTTTTCTCTTTTCTAGTGCTCCAAAAATTTATTTTGGTATCTCGATTAGTACAAACTTCTCAATGTACAGTTTTCTCTTGTTCCGAAATTGCTTATTACGTTGGTAATAAAGTATTTTAAAGACATTTTGGACTATTTGAACACACAGGCAGGCTTTGAAGGGAATTTCAAATAAGAATGCCAAATTAAGTGATAACACTCATTACCGGACTGTTTCACATATAATTCAGAGCTACTCCAGGGACAGTGCTGGAGTTATACGTAAAAATAATACTTGACCTTTTGTGACCTATTCCATTTCCAGTCTCCTTTATCCTGTGATTTTACGAATGAGCCTGTAAATTTTCTTGGTAAACGTAAAAGAAAAAATCTCAACAACCCTGCACACATTTGAGTGCTTTGTTACATCTTTGTAGTTCCAAGGAAATGTGAAATGTGCAAATAGTTTCTGAAAATATGTTTCTCTTGTATGTAACCCAAGTACTAAGAATGCCTTCCTTTTGTAACAAATAATGAACCACGTAAACACTTTTCTACCCTTTCGTATAGCTCAAAAATCGGTGTATGTATTTTGATTCACAATGACCACATCTCCTTTTTGACTATTCAGCTTTTGAAAAAGGTACAAAATGCTTGCAATATAGTTGTTAGTTCAATAAAACAGTCTGGGGTCTAAATCTCTGTTCTTTCTGAAACGCGTGTTGATTACCCTTTGTTTTGTTGTGCATTTCTTGTTTTCTGGTGGTTGCTATAAAGAAAATGGTATTTGTTGTTTGTGAAGGCTGTGTAACCAAATTCTGTGGAGGATCTAGGGGGAAGTCATAGCAGATTGGGTTTAGGTGACCTGTTCAACATGTGATTCTTTCCAGCTTGTGCTTTTTTCCAGTCAGATGTTGAAAGAGGTGAACGTCCATGTGCAGGAGATCAGCGTGCACTTTGTACGGTCCTGGCGTGCTTGAGTGTAGGATGCACTCCTTTTGTATTAGTAAAAATGGAAGACAATTACTTTGCAGAAGCAAACACCAACTTGTTTCAAAGTGAGAATTTCCTTTACTCTTCTATAAGAATTTGTATGTATTTCATTATTTTCTTAGAAGGACTGGCTCTGCTTACAGGCGCTACATTAAAAATACAAATAAAACTCACCAGACCCAGAATGTTGCAAGTGTAGAATCTGGAATAAAAAGAAGCAGCAAGTCAGCTCTAGGTGTTGTGTAAAGCCAAAGAAGTGAGGAGAGCGAGGAACAGTTTTCTAGTGTAACAGGCATCGTGTGGTGGCTGTTTATCACACGCAGTGATACTCTTTAATTACCTACAGCTACAACTTCTTACATAAAATAAACCAAATGGGAAACTTGGTAGGGGATAATGACAGGTGCTTGTTGATTCAGCCTGGAGTGGCAAATGTTGTTCCGTGTGCCAGTTGCCTGTCCTTGAGCGTGCGTGTCCGTGGGAATGAAGGAAGATTGAGGGGAGGGGAGGGAAAAGACCCCTGCCGAGAGGCAGGTACAAAGCCTCAGGACAGACCTCCCTGAAAAGTTTAGCCAGAGATTTATTTTCCTTTTCTTTTGACTGAGAGGATCAGAGGGAAGAGAGGCCCAAGAAGTAAAAAGGTATTTGTATTGAAATGTTTATATTTAAAATGTATACTTTTCACACATAAAACGGTTGTCATTTAAAGTAATTTTCTAGTTAATGTTGGCTGTGCTTGACCGTAAGAGCATGTACACAACAATGTGCACTTCTGGGTACACGTCTGTGTGAGTGCGCATCTGTAAGTGATGAACCTAAATAACGATGTTTGTGGGGGCTTCGTAGGGTGGTGTATTCAAGTGGGCATGGCCACAGTGCCTAGCTGAAAAATCCTGATAATCCACGAGTGCAGCATGGTGTGACTACATTAACACTTCACAATAAAGGATGGCAGATTTGCATGCAAATTAAATTTCCAACAATATTTCTGCATGCAACTTCCATTACAGTTGGGCAACTTTACCCAATTGAAACTGATGACTAAGGAAAAGCATTTATAATTTAGCAAATTACAACAGCAATGCCTGTAATCACCCAGGTTAGCTTCTGAAGTGCCTCTAGGGGGGTGAAAGAGGAGAACCTTGAAGAGGCTCATGAGGCGGCATCAAGCGCCGTGAATTGAAACACGGTACGAGAAGCTGTTGTAGCCTGGACTTAGTGGAACAAATCTAAGACAAACCTATGTAGTACAGGCAACTTCTAATCTCTGAAACAAGATTTGATCAATGAAAAAATAAAGAGCTGTTAATAGTATATTTATATTAGAATCAAGGCCACATTTTGTTAAACTGTACATGGAAGATGTTAATAAATGCTCAAAGAATATAAAAGGTGGTTAGTGGCTTGAAAAATGCAAGAAAAGGGATATAATTCGGTATACCATCCCGAGGAGTGTAGAATCTTCACAACCCCTCATGGACTGACCTTTCAACACGTCCCCACATAATTATTTCTATATGCTTGAAAGAGCTTTTTTTTTTGTACTTGCATCGTGTACAGTTGGTTTTGTGTGAGGCCTGTGTGGAAGTGGAGAGGAACAATGCTGACTCAGAGCTCAGAATATACTGCCCTTTCTTGACAGCTGGATCAACTTAAGGGCATGCAAGAGAACCAGCTCATTAATTTTTATCAGAAGAAATTTTTGTACTTGATCCTTCAGCTTCGTGGCTTTGCATCTTCTAAATGTTTTTCCATTGTCACGATGTGTTGTTTTGTTTTTCATTATGGTGGTTTTTTGCTGATGTTCATAAGTTGATCATCTTCTTTTCCAAAGTAAATCCTCATAATGCTTTGAAAATGTTTTCCATATTGCATGTTATCAATTTATTTGGCTCACTAGCAGGTTGTGGAAGATCGTTAAAATCATGCCTGAAAGCGCTGGCAAGGTGATAATGGAATTAGCATGTCACTTGTACATAAATAGGTTATTAATTGGGGGAGATGCAATGATAAGTGATAACTGAAGTAAAACAAATAAAGCTGAAATTAGAAAGAAATGTGTAAGTAGTGTCTGTGTATTGTGTAGGACTGCAGATTATCCATATTGCAGAGCAGAGGTTTAGCTGGAAGTGGGTTGTCTG
Source organism: Clamator glandarius (assembly GCA_033459285.1). Lineage (NCBI taxonomy): Eukaryota > Metazoa > Chordata > Aves > Cuculiformes > Cuculidae > Clamator > Clamator glandarius. Next base: position 465,273 of record JAUNZM010000463.1, on the reverse strand, counting down.
GTGGCAGCCATGCAGACCTCTTGGATTTTGCAAATAGATTCTTCTACATGTCTGAAGCCAGGTTGCATTTTGTAAAATCCTAGTTATGAAATTAGTACTGTGTTGTATTTTTTTTTTTCTTCTAATATGGAGATTACCCCTTGATCTGTTCTTAGGCTATAGCTAAAAAAGACCAAGTATAAACACTGCTGGTTTTTTCCATTTATTTTGATAAGATAGATCATGAAGAAATGGAAACCTTCTTGTTGATTATTTGGAAAACCTCAGTGAAGCTTTCCTGCCTTCAGCAAGATGTCTGATGTCCTCTTGAGAGTTAACAGCTTGATTATTTATGTGCACTTTTCTTTCTTCCTCTCTTTTTTTATTTCCCCATGTGTGCGCAGTTGTCTCTTCCATTTCTGCTACTCTTTCTGCAGGCCAAGAAGTTGTCAAGCAGCAGACATTTCTGTTTGCAGGTGACTGCATTCTTTGTGTCCTTTGTATTAAACTACTGGTACACCAGCTAAAAACACCAATAGAGAAATATTTCTTCTTCCTATATTACATGTATGACTTTGTTTCTGAGAACATCAGAAGCAGAAGGTGCCCTGCCTCAGAAAGTCTTCCTTTATCCAGGGGTTAGGAACTGATTTCTAGCAGTCTCAGAAAAACATGGAAGTCTTCTGGCTCCAGAAAACAAAGCTGATCTGTGTATCCTCGCACTGAAGATCAGACTGCTGGTGGGGCTCTTGCGTGACTGGATAAGCTTATACACATGCTTCATCCAATAGACCCACTAAATTCGGAGCTTCTTTAAGTTTCTTCATTTAACTCTTTTATCTGGTAGTAAATCATGGTCACAAAACTCTCTCTTACATAGTTTACTTTATCAGAGCTCTGAACTGTTTGATTTTTAATGGGAATTACCCACCACAACTGCACCCCATCCCCTGTCGCTGCTGCTGGTCCAGCCCAAGCACAAAGATTAAGGGATTGGTGCTAGGCAGAGCTGGGAGCGTGTGGTTTTTCGTAGCTAAGGGCTGCTGAGAGCAGCTGCTCCCTCGTTCAGCTGTGGTTTAGGATCAATGTTTGAATTTCGTTCCCAAGACTGAATGTTATAATAGCACCGTAACAGTACTAGGTAGAGAGCTGTGTTTCAGATGTTGTCATAACAAGTCATATTAATCTAAAAATATGCACACCAAGTTTTAAATGTGTGTTCTGTGACACCAATACTATGTTTGAAGTGATGATATTAGTGTTTTCCCTGATAGGTACTGTGTATGGACCCTGGGGAATGTGGGTATGATTTTTATGCACTGCTTTTGGGTGTGTTTATATTAATGGCAAATAAGATAATGCTGTCTTAATACAGCGCGGTGCTTTGCAGCTCAGAGGGCTCTGAGGATGCCTCTGTTCCTGGCAGGAGCAAGCTGCGGGTGAAGGTGCTGAGTTACTAGGAAGCAGCTGGTGAGAGGTGGCATAAAACCTGTGCAGTCACAAATGAAAAGGTCTTTTTGTTTAATTAGGCTATAAAGTTGCAGAAGAATCTATGCTGTGGTATATATTGAACTACCATCCCTTGGGATGGAGATAACGTTGATGGCTAGGAAAACTTAAAGAAATTCTAAAATAGTATTCAGTTCTTAAGGAAGTAAAACCTATTCCTTGTCAGATATCCTGCTTTATCAAGAAAACCTCATTAGTGCTGCTGGTAACTAATCTACCACTTCTCCTAGCAAATATTGCAGTGTTGGCCTGTTGACCGGTTAGCGTTAATGTAGTTATTTGTGAACTGCATACAATAATGTAATTTACCAAGACACACCTTTCACATTTAATTACTCATGCAAATGATACCAAGAGCTATTGTGATACTGGTTATGCAGTTCAGTGCAAACAGCACTGCTGCAAATACTGTTTATGTGAAATTAGGGTATTTTTTTATTGCTTATTCAGAGGAGAATTGATTGTCAGGTTTTATGAATCCTAAAATGTAGCCAAGAGTAAAATGGCAATGCTTGCTGAAAAGCTGGGATGCAGATTAATGCAACTGCCATATTTTAATCCACCACAAATATTTTTAATTGTCTAAAAGCTCTTTCGATATAAAGTGATGGGCAAAACAAAGATGTCTGTGCTCCTTGGTTACGTTACATACATAAACAAAGGTTTGTGAAATTAATCATACTTTAAATTACATGGATATGAAATAGATTTAACTCTTGCTTAGTCCTTCTGAACTCCCTCAGATTAGGAGGGAATTGGCAGGGTAGCACTATGTGATATTTTAGCCACGTAACCAGTGTATTGATACTATTAACAAAACGTTAAAATAAAGACTTGCTATAAGCATGGATGTTAAAGCACAGAACACAGAGGAGTTATTCTTGATTTTCATCCTAAAGTAAAGGAAATAGTGTCTGTCTGTGCCTGAATTGTTACTGTTTTCAATAAGCAGAGTGATTAAAAGACACATCCTTTGCACCCTTTGTATTTAGAGAGGGGAATGTTTTACAGAGCTTTGACTTGAGTCTTTTGATTGCTGTACCATCTTGTATTTCCCTTCTGCAGTGCAGTCTTGGCCTCTCCATGCACAAAGATCAGGCACTGGGAGCAGGTGAGATGGGGCTTCAAGATAAAAATAGTTTAAGGTGTAATTTACCATCATAGAAGAGAGAAATCTCTTACCAAGAATGAATAGAAGCTTCTTAAGGCTCATCAGCTGAGCCTAGCTCCATCCAAGGTTCTGTATCGGTGTGTGGTGCTGACTTCAATGGCCTCGAAGCAGCCTTCATTCTCTGGTCGTGATTCCAAATAAGTCCCCTTTGTTAGATGTGATCATTTCCTCCTCTCTCGCATGAAGCAAGGTTTTGCAGTAATAGATGGTTCCTGCTGAGAGTTTGCCAGGCAACACAAATCTCTAGGGAGGCTTAAAATGTCCTCCTCTTAAAAAAATGTCCAATTTAACGGCTGTATTTAGGTGTTTGAGGCCATACAGTGTTTGCAACAACTATGATGGCTCTATTATGATAATGGAAGAGAGCTACATTAGGAAATAAATGCATTCTAGGTTCTCCTTGGCAACATAATGTAAGGATCTTTCTGCGTGTTGGTACTAAAGAATCAAAAACAGTTTAGTAAGTCGATGTGAACACTGTTTCTTGTCATGTGGCTAATGGATCTACTGTTGCATTTGTGTTCTTTCCAGCTTTGCTGCCTTACATTGATGAAAAATTATGTTTTTTCTTCAATGCCACAACACCAGTCATCTTTATATTCAACATATTCCCCTTCAAACCTTTCGGTGTAAAATGTCGACCATTTTACTGGTTTTGAGTCACTTACCTGGTTCTTGGCAACAGGGAAGGGTCATCTTTCTTGATTATTGATGTTGTGTTTAATAAGTTCAGTTTACTATAGTGATGTTGATGCATGAACAAATGTGCTATTTTTTTTTTTTTTTTTTTACTTAGAGCTGACTGGAACATGGCTGTATGTTTTTACTCTGGTTTTGCTTCTAGTTAAAGCAACAATAAATCTTTCAGCCTTCTAGATACAGTATTTATCTTCTCTCTAATCCTTCTTCTCTTTCCCAAAAGCTGTTGCTTACGATCGGCGGGGCAGATTTAGGCAACAGTGAAAATCTTTATGGAAAGCGGTTACAGTGCATGAATAGTAGGCATTCTTCAGATTTAAAGAGGTCAAATTGATTTTTGTGTGTGTGTGTGTGACATAATTTGTTCCTGGGGTGAGACTTTGAAGTAAAATTTCAAAGCAGTGACTAGGGGTGCAGCTCTGCAGCTTCTTATTGACTTTGCTCAGAGATCAGGAGCTAAAGCTGCATACTGCACTTTGAAAATTTACCCCTAAGTATTGAGTTTTACCTCAGAAATTTTTTTCCCAATAATTTAATAAATCCCTGAGAACGTGGTTTATAATGGAAATGCTGACATACTTAACTTTAATGCTAATCACAGAAAATTAGTAAGATCTTTAAAACAGAACTTGGGCAAAACCTGCAACTTCTAAGTCTCTAGTAGTTAATTACCAGGAAACGTTTCTGTAATGCGTAGACCTCAGAACACTGTGCTGGCAATGGCCGTGTCAATAGTAATATCATATTGTGGTTTGTTTCTTATCCTTCAGTTCGCAGGAGAGTGCTTCGAACACCTCGCTGTTTCCCAGCATGTGTGTGCGTGGTGGAATTGAGCTTGTCAAACATAGCTCTTGGTGAGGAACGTTTGTATACAATAACAGCATGACGGATTCTGTAATATAAAAGTGTCAAGAAGATCAATGCTGTTATGATCTTGTTTGTTTGAGTAGGACCTTGGAAAAGAACATCATCCAGTCTAGGTGTATTGAGAGTGCCCAGAACAATGATTTTGAGTCCAGGCGTGTTTGCTTTGCTGCCTCCTCTTGTTTCTCTCTGGCTCTTTTGTACTTCTCCCCCGTCTTTCTCCATGGTGAAGTTCCTGCAATGCCAACTTAATAAATACCCTTAGAAAGAGTGGTGGAGCAGTGAGGAGTATAGGAATCACTGGTCTTGGAGGTGAAAGATGAATTTTGATTATATGAGGCTGAGGTTTGGGAAACCAACCTTAATTTCTGAGCACCGCTAAAAAGAGTAGATATTTTGTGCTACGCTTTGTTGTACTAGCTAGGAAAGAGATATGCCAGCTAAGATTGTTGCCTCTAAGTGTGATCATGGCTTTTTCACTTTCCCATCACGTCTCCCTACTGTGCTACTTACACAGAGGCCAAGGAAGAGAAAATGGCAGTAAAAGCTATCTCTAAAGTTTTGTTTTGTGGATTGATTCCTGAAGTCTCAATAATTTAAATCAAAACTTAGTAGAACAAATAACATCTTGTTAGAAGAGGATTTTAAAGAGAAACTTGAAGGAGAACGGTGTGGTGGACCTGTGGATCTTAACAGAGCTTCTGGAAGGCAGTGTGGGAGGAAACCACATAGATAAAATTGAAAAAGGAATTTGAAAAACGTGTGTTTTCCTTTGAAAGAAACTGTTCCCCAAATCCCATCATTTGATATTTTTAGTCACAATGGAACTCCTGAACGTCGCAAACAATTTATGTGATGTTCTGTAAAAAAACAACCAAACAAAACACATGCATCTGGGCTGACAAGCTGCGTGCCAAGATTCAGCCAGATGCAATTTGAAATGTCCAAGACATTAAACATGCCCTGAAATGGAGTTTTGATGGAAGTGCCAGCTCGGTCTCAGCTATAGTGAGTGCCAGTGGAACACCACAAGGTATTTATTGTGCCCAAGTCTCAACTGCAAGTAGGTTACACTAATCTAGAAGTGAATATACTGGAAGTCTCCAGAAGCTAATGCTGAGAGGTGATTTTTTCCATCACATTCTTCCTTTGTACTTTGTTTAGAGTAATGTATTTCTGATAACTACATAAATTCTACCAAACTTACAGAAAGAAAGGAAAAGAAAAAAAGTTGTGTGCTGTGTACTTGGTATGCATTGTTTTGTTTCTTTCATTAATTCTTGTTGGCATTCTGGATGCTCAGATGAACAATAGCAGTAGCCTGTACAGATCAATACCAGATTGCTGATAGTGCCTATCTATTCAGAGAGTAGATTATGTGATAAATGGTTTGGTCCATACGTTTTGACATTTGTTAGCTGTATAGCCCAGACCAACTGGTAGAACTGTAGTTCCATCATAAAAAGCAGGACCAACAAATGGAACATTTCCTTTTTGGTACAAAACCTGTATATTGTACTTTTAAAGCTGCAAGTAGATTTGAAGAGGGGGGAAAAATTAACTTTACAGAAGTTCATAGATTTTTCTAAAATTTTGTAATTCTAGTCTGTGAATACAATGTATATTAGTTGTCTCTTATGGCTTTGTAGCTGACAGTATTCAGAGCTCATAAAAATTGTAATCTTAGCCATTTTTTATATGGGTGTCTCTCTACAGTGCATCAGACAGGATCGTCTGAGAGAACTCATTTTGATCATCCCACAAAACTTGCCTTCCTTCAAAAAAACTGGGAAGTTTAATGGGAGATGTGTGGCGACAAGAATATCCAGAGCAGGCTCAGAGTTAATGCAACTTCGGGCAAGCATTTGGGTCTTTACCTGAGCGCTTTCGATTTCTAGCACCTAGGTCAAAATCCTCAATTATTATTGGAGGACACGTGCTTACTCTTTCCTCTCAAATGTCTTATAGCGTGTGCTCAAGTGCAAAGTCTGGCAGAGTCATCTTAAACAGCCGCTTTTTTTTGTTTTCCTGGTATTCAGATGAAACAGGTGTATTAATGTTTTAATGATCGGATGCTATATTTAGCTCTGCATTTTAGGAATCTTTAGCGATGTAGAAAAGGATAATTTGAGAGGCTTCTAACAGTGGGCAACAAATAAAGCTTATAATGAAATTAACATAAATCATTAGCATTAATCATTCAGTGCTATTGATAGCCATATAAAGAAATGTATCGCAGCCCTGGAAGTAAATAAGAGCAGAGCAATGTTTCTTGCCAGCTGTCCTGACAAGCTAGGAGCCCATATGGTAGTGGTGCTGGCTTTCCTTTCTAATTTTCCTCCTCTGCTTGAGCTGTCAGAAGCCCCTTTCTCTCATTTTATTTTTCCACAGGCTGCAGACATAGCCTATGCCATTTTTTTTTGAAAATGCCAGCTTTTTAGAACAGGTTGGACTCCATCAGCATCTATGACTGTCATTAGCCATGTGACCAGCATGAGCAAACGAGCTCAGTGACAATTAATGTGCAGTCTACATTCATCGTTTTCAATTTGGTAGCCTTCACTTCTACTTAAACTTTCATCTTCAAAACCTAGTAAGAGTTTTCCACGCTGGGAAGCAATAATAATCGAGGTTAAAGTAATAAAATGCTGCTAGTACTGCTTGTGCTGGTTACTTTTGAGAACCTCAAGTTGTAGTTATCTTTATTTACCTGGAAACATTAGGTAAACATGGGTGCAGGGATTAAGTAGCAGGACTGACAATATAGCCCTATAGAAAATACATCCCCTGTATGTCCGATGCTTGTTGTAATCATAGACACTCTATACTTTTGTCATAGATCTGGCTCGCTTTCAAGTCTGAGACAAATCTTCATGATCAGCAGCACTCGGACTCGGTGCTGTGAGAACACGAGCAAAGTAGGTGCACTGGGGAGGGATCACAGAGTTGCAATCTTTGGATGGCAGTGATGAAATTGTCTCCTTTTTCATTGTTTTACATTTTTTCCCTGCTCCTTTTGATTTCTTTTTATTGTATGAGCAATCAGAGTCGTTCTGCCTCCCATGACCGTCTCCATTTTCCTAGTTAAAAACTATAAAATAGCTTCAAATTAAGAACACCGTGTAATTTTTACATTTCTTGTAAATTTTTTATCAATTCATTCTTTCTAGTTACATTTAAAATAGCTAAACTCATGGAAAGTAAGGATTTTCCATTGTTAAGTGGGGATCACACAATATGAGAAACATGGTTAGGCACTGTCAGAGCATTGCACAGTACTACGATACTGCCACCTCTCCTTAAAATGTCTTTCTTTTTAAGTAGCTTGGCTGAAAAGATCTGGTACGCGTAAATGCAGGTCACTAAGTTTAAGTTACTGGACTTTCTGTTGAATAATTAAATATCTTTTTTACAAAGAACAAGTTTCTGCCTTCTATTGCCATAAAATATTCTTCATTTTCAAGTTAGTTACGCGCCGAAGAGCATAAAGGAAACAGGTGCTTGAAGGAAACATGTATGAATGTAGGGAAGAATCCCATACTTCGTCACTCTTTGGTGATCATGTGTTCACCTCCTAAGTCTGCATGAGACCTTAATCTCCAGTCTAGAAACACATACCATTCCCTTATGCTCAAAGTCAGTGTTGCAAGGGAGCATAATAGCCAGGACTGGTATCCTATACCAAAGCGAATAGATCCCTTAATTTCATGGTTTAAAAAATACTTGAGTTGACCTCAGTATAATTCCTATATTTTAGTCATTTAGGTGTCATGGCTCAGTAATCATTCATTAACTATAGTGCTTCTCAAATGAAGAACCGAGATGAAAATTTTTCTTAATGATGACAAGTGATGTAATTTAGTTTTATTCGTATATTATAGTGGTGCCCGCTAGCGCCGCTGTAGTTAAGGATCTGTCAGTGGTTCCATTATAAACCTCTATTTTCAGAGGGTTTATAACTCAAAAATTGATTTTAGACTTAAAACTGCCACCCAAGGTCTAAGTCCTGCAGGTTGTTTTCATATACAAATTGGCATTTTGGGGAGGAGGGGAAGGAAGTTTAATAGTTTCTGAACTGTAAGAAGCAGACTGAGGATTTTCTGGTTTAGAGTTGTCTTTGCGCTTCTGTCATACTAAAATCACTTCATCCATCTCAACACCAAAGAAAAAAAAGCTACTTTCAAGTACTTTATGACCAAAGAAAGGCCACAGATCTTATTAACCACGGTGTAAGAATTGAATTGAGCTGAGGCTTGTAAAAGCAAGTTCATGGCTTGGAAAAATCCCATGACATTTGATGAAAGGTTGAAATCTCTTTGAGCGTAGTCACTTAAACTGGGGTAGGGATGAAGGAAGGCCTCTTCTTTCTCTGTGCGAGGCAAGAGTGTCAAAACGCGTGTTGTTTTGCCTTGTGCTATGAAGAACCTGCAACAAAATTGGTACTGATATTAGAAAGGCAATTTGTAAAGGAGTGTGAGGTGATTACCGTATGTGGCATGTTTGAATATGTAGAAGTAGGAGAAGTTCTGCTGGCTGGGCAGGTAAACAGCGGTACAAGTGGTGATGTTTTTGTGTGTTTGGATTGGTTCTATTCTCTTTTGTGCTCTTGGACCTAGGAATGGTGTTAACTTGCCCACGGTCTGACCTCAATTCACACCAGATCTATTTTTACCTATTAAGATTGGTATCTGATAAGGAGCAAATTTATAGGGATCTGATAAAGGAGAATATTTAACTGGTTTTCTGCAAGTATTATTAGAGGCTTCCTAGTTCTTCATTTAGTTGTCATTGATGGTTTTGTGCAGTGTCCATGTGACTTGAAAGCAGCATATCCGAGAAAGAGTTACTGTTTTTCAAATGAGCAAAAATGCTGTTTAAAAGAGCCACCAGCCATTTATTTGCTTTAGTGAGTTATTGGCATGATAGTTTCTTATATTAAGCTCTTAATTTCCTCCTTCCTACAAATTGGGCACGAAATAACAGTTAACAAAATAAAAGCATTTTTGATGTAGCATCAAGTTGCTGCTTTCGTTAAATGGTTATGAAATGTAGAGAATAAGGAATAGCACTAGTGAGGGGAGGAAGGTGCATTGACAAAGCACGTTTTGAAAACAGTCAGAAGGTACTTAGTGTTGCAGACAGGTTCTGGTTTCATTTTGCAAATCTAAAGCCAGCGCAGAGACTAGGAGAACCTTCCATTGTGTCCTACATGTCTGGTATCTTAAGAGACCCGTAATGTGCTATTGCAGCCACCAGGAGCATACATACGCGTTAAAAATATTAGGGATGAGTTGTGATATTGCAAGTCGTGGAAATTGAATATTTAGACTTATTGTTAAATGGCAAATACTCTGTCACTGTATATGTATGCTATTGGAGATGAACAATTGTGTCAGCTTGGTGAATGCCTGCATGCTCTGGGGCCTTTCTAATTATCTAAGTGTATCAGCAATTTAAGATTCAGTTAACAAAGATGTCCAAATATTCAGATACCTGCTACCTGCTTCTACACACGGGTAACACCAAAAAACATGTGCTTTTCAGTGGCAAAATCACTGGAGAAGAAAAGCCTTTTTTTATTTTTGTTAAGGTTTAAAACCTCCTGGGCAGTTAGAAACCCATGTTTTTCATTGAACTGTGTCTTTTTGAAATTCACAAGCTTGACATGTCATTGGCATGACGTGTCTCAGTCCGTTACACAGAAATGCCACGTTACGCTGTGTGACGTGACAGGCTGACAAAAAGGGACATGACGCACCAGCCCAATGGGATGTCAAGCCAAAGAAATTTAAGCTGTGCTGTTTGCTTAAAAAAATAAAATAACAGAAAGCAGGAGGTCGCTCGCTCCATGCTGACATCCAGTACTGTTGGATTTTACAGTTTCCCAAAGATTTTTCTTGGTTCAGTCGTGCATCCCTCTCGTGTTTGATAATAAACCACACAAATATAAAGTTCTGCTTCTGTGTGTGTTGTATCCCGTGGGACCACGCAGCCTTGAGTTCCTCCATGACACTTGGCAAACCTTTGTAGAAATCCTATAGACTCGCAGCACTGGTGACACGGAGATGGAGTTACAGGAGTACCTTGTGCTACGTTTGGGATTGCTACACGCAGAAACAACAGTTGTTCCAGGATCACTGGGAGAACATGACAAGCTGTAAGTCACAGCTGAACATCTATGAAGGCTTTAGGAATTTTTTTTCAGTCGTCTTAGGCTTCTGGCGGATTGTATAAAGTCCATCCAGGGTAGGATGAATGGAAAGGCAGGAGAGCATAGAATTAAAAGATCATTAAGAGACAAGTTTTTCCTCCTTGAAAAGGCTTTCACTGGGTATTTGTTTCCTTTAAGTAGCAGCAAAAGTATTTCAATAATCTCTAAAGAGTTTAAGAACAATATACTTAATTACTATGAGTAATTTCCAAGCTAATTAATGCGATAAATCTCTGTAGTGAAGTATTTTTAGCTACTGATCAACATAAAATGAAATAATTAAAGTTGGTGCAGATGTATCTTCTGGTTAATTTTACATTTGGTGGGAAATGGTGAAAATGAATATATAGACATATGTAAACAGTTTAGGATTTGAACATTCAGGGTTGTCATGTACGTATTCTTTTAATGCGGTCATTTACATGCAGACTTCAGCATGGATTCTTTTTAATAGGTTGCAACAATGGATCGAGTTAAAATAGACAAATTAAATTTAGTATTATTAAAAACCTGTTGTGATTGTTTCTCTATTAGGAATAATAATTCCATCATGGGTAAAAAGTGCAAGGAATAAATGGCTACATACATTTTTGTTAGATTCTTTGCATTTTTGCATTATGATACATTTATATAGAGATAACAATCTACAATGAAATTTCTTCTTTCTGGTTTGCTAAACATATGGAATAAAATTTTACTACAAGAGCAAAAATTAGCTAAAATATACATTTATAATGCTAGGGAACAATACTTAAGTAATTCCTGGTGGTAAACAATATCATTCCACTTTGACCAATATGCTTGAAGATGGTCAAAGAAGTTCTATAAATAGAAATTCTACTTTGCTAGAAGCATTTTTCTATTTGTTTGCAAACAGACTTTGCTGAATGATGATTGGTTTCAGTTTATGTGTAGTCTTTCCATTGTATTAGGTGTGTGTTGGCTCATGTGTCTCTGACATCAATGTATAAAAAGATCTGTTCTTAAAACCAGAAATAATAGCTTCTAGATACAGAAAAGAGACAATTTTATTTTTGGGAAAAGAGAACTGAGTTGGAAAGTGTTTGATAGGAATGGTTGGACTCGATGATCCGGTGGGTCTCTTCCAACCTGGTTATTCTATGATTCTATGTCTAAAAGTATGTTTTTCAAGCTGAATGGACTCTGATATTTCTTTTTCAGAGAGGAACCTGGTTCTCATTTAAAGTAGCAGTATTTAGAGAATGTTTTCTCTCCCAGTGCCATACCCAGCTCCAAACACACTCACAGTAACTGTCCACAACGGGTTCCTCTGACCTCCCACACCTTTAATTCCCTACGTGCTGGCTGACGGGGCACCTGAGGTCGTATCCCATGGGTGTCTGCACCGGGCAATGTCATGAGGTCTCCGGCTACCACCAGTAGGAGAGGCACACGTGATGTGTATGTGTTACAAATAGCAATAGTGCAGATCATCGGTTATAAGAATCAGAGAAGGGTGCGTTAGCATCAAACCCTTTCTCTCTTTCCCCAGGGAAGGGGGGAGGAACTTTAAGAGAATGGCACCGGCGGCGTGGTTGTGGTGCACGGTGATGGTTGGCATGAGGCACGCCGCTGCCAAGCCAGAGCAAGGTGATTGGTGTCTGCATAGCGTCTCTTTACCGCAACGTTGGTCTGTGGGTGTGCACTGTGCTGAAAATAACTTCTGTAAAACTAACAGCCTGTGTTTTGAGAGGATGTAACCTTTACAGAAACCTATGTATGCACAGATTTTGGAATGTGGACCTGTGATATATAAACCCGCATGCAGTTTCTGCACAAAGAAGTGTAGAAAGCGAGCAGCAGAGTAGTAAGTGATTGGATAACCAGCACAACCTACTTTCTTTATCTTGCCTCTTAACTGCAAAAGCGTTTAGGTTTTGTACCTGGGCGTTGCTGCTGTACCACTCTAGCACCACCAGACCATGGTCAACAGCTCAGTTAGACACTCTTTTCTGCAATTGCTTCAGCTTTATCGTGGCCCTTAAGACAAACCCGTGCAGTCTGCTGCTATGGGGACCTCTGGAGCAGTGAGCTTCGAAACTGAGATGAATGGATCGGTTTAAAGCTGACTTGATGCATACAGGCAAGTGCAGTTGAACACCAACGTTACATACTCTGTTTGTAAACATGAGAACTATACAGGCTCTATACTTTCCAAATGCGAGTAGTTACTCTGACGTCGTGGTCTTCCTGAAACTGGACTTGTAACCACACCACTGTTTTTATCCAGATCCAGCTCTGCCGTTCCTGACTCCTTGGTGTAGCTCGGCCTCCGAGCGTGCATAATGGAGCTATTAGTATTTTATGAATTGAACTCTTTTCCTCTTGGGGAAGGGAGGGCTTCCTGAGTGTGTGAAGCAAAGCAGAATTCATATGAATCATATGGCTGAATTACAGTACATCTACTTCTGCCCTTGAACTTTATGATCTGCTGCAAAAGGCATGAACATTTGTAAAGGTATGGGAAGGGTATGGTCTGGGATCAGCACTCAATATGCTAAACATTAATTAAAGCCAAAGAAACTTAAGTTTGTTATGGAAACAAAGAGAAACAGAGCAGTATGTGCTGTGAGCCGAGACCACGACATATTCAGGAATTCTACTTTGAGAACCTTATCAAGTCCCATTGTTGCATGTTTTCCAGTGATTTTTCTTTCTATATTTTAAATTCTATTTGGAAAATCCAGATTTTTTTCCCTTTTATTTAATATTGACGTGTATTCCTCAAGCACAAGAAGGATCTAAAGCTGCGAAACCTAGTGATGCTGCTTTGGAATTCTAGCTCTAATGAATAACGCTTCTTTCATGGCTAATGGTCTGGGTCAGTGTTACAGCTAAATCTGTTCTAAACAGGCACATTAACTTCACAGTTTGCTGCTGGGTTTTTTTTTATTTATTTGTTTTTTGTGGTGTTTATTTTTCTCTGCCTTTTTTTAAAGGTGTGGGTGGTCTGGTGGGTTTTTTTTGTGTGTGGGTTGGGGTGGTTTTTTTGTTTTTTTTGTTGTTGTTGTTTTGGTTTTAGTGTGGGGTTTTTTTTAACCTGTGGTCCCTGCCAAATAAATTCCACCACAGCTGCTTTGGCAGAGACAGTGCTATTTTGAATACTCTGATTTTAACCATGTCCTTTTTGTTTCCATATTTTGAGGCACAAGCTAGTCTTGTTTTTTAGATGGTGACTTTTGGAAATCCAATTTTAAACAAGTGTTCTTGGGTGTAAAGGGCTGATTGTTCCCTGCTCTTCTTCAGAGCCTTTAACTTCCTCGGGTTTTATTTACACAACTTTATACGCGTCTCTGCTCCTGTAATTTGCAGATTCAAATGGTAATAAACAGGCTCTGTGCTGGATATGAAGCCTAGAATTTGCATCTAGGTCCAGACAACAGAATGGCACATGAGCTAAGCAGTTACAAATCCTACTTGAGTATTTACAAGTGTATGAACTTTAAAAGTGCACGTATGTTTTCTCAGACCTGCAGAAGATGATACACTGCGAAGACAGCACCCGGTTGTGTTTGCTCAGAGAGCGCCCTGACAGACAGATGGGCTTTGAGAACTGAAGTGGCAAATGTCATAAATTTCTCTTAAAGAAAAGTGCTATCGTTTCTGTTACTTGCTTACATATGTTTTCAAGCACGACTGTCTTAAGTGTCGCTAAGTTACATCGTACTGATAATTCAGTTGTATCTGGGGATTTCAAGGAGGAGTCAAATTCTGTAAGAATCCTGTTACTCTCCCAATTCTTTCACTGGTTCACTCTCTGTGGATGTGGTCAAAGGGATCCTGATTATCGGACAGGTAATTGCACTGGGAAAGAAGACAGCTTTTCATGGCTTTTGAAAATTATTTTTTTGTTGGAGCAGGTTGCTGTAGGGGTTGCCTGTTTTCAGAATGTTTTCCTGAGCACAAGAATGCAGAGGCTCTTTTTAGACTGTCCTCACCTGCTGTGAACTCTTTCTAGCTCAGGAAGCTGATCACTTTTCTCTTAAAAGTGCATTCCCTGAGAGCATTGTAAAATATGCTGATAGCATTTTGCCTACTAAATGGTATTCACTCTATTCCATTTGTTAGAATCTCCTCCTTTATTAGATGAGGCTTTGTTGAAAAGAAAAAACTAAGCGATTCACACCCCTTCTATCATTATCTCCAATTTCATAGCCTCAAACATTAGCAATTAGATTTCTCTTGAACTCAAAAACCACCTTACCAACAACTCCTGTCTCTGGCAATTTAGTAGGGGAGCAAACACTGGAATTGCTGTAAGATCAGAACTTTGATTCAGGAAGGATCAGGTGGAAGGTACGTGGGCTGCTGCGATGAACTTGCTTGGGAATTCTGCTAGTTTCCATCCCTGAATCCAGGTTTGTGATAATGCAGCCACTGTGTGTGCGTGGACTCACCGGTTGCTTCAAGAAGGGTTCACACCTCAAAACATCTGGACGTCTGTTCACCCTGAGCTTGTAAACTTGTGGTTGATGGGATGAATCTTCCTAATCATTAACTTTCAAAACTAAAAAATATTTTCTGCAGCTGACCAGGAGTGTTAATGCTGTTTTTAAAGCTGGTTTGATGGCAACTGTAGGTGAATACCTACCTGAAACAAGCGATACTCATAAAATGTTGTGTATCCAGGTAGTTGAACTGTGTCAAGTGAAAATGGAATTTTTTTCACTTTCGTTTGCCTGAAGCAGGTAAAAAGATCGCATAAAATATTTTTTGTAGCTCCACCCTATCCCTGATTTTGTTTCTTCAGTGAACAGTGCCTGAAGGTTGTATTCTTTCTTGTGTGTGTACAACGATCAAAGGAGACAATGTTGGGTACTTAAATTTAAGCTCTTATTCAAATTACTGATTGAAATAGGAACGTTGGTGTGAGACATGGAGAAGGATCACTAGGTAGCCTGTGTTCATTAAAATTCTTATGCAAATGTAAAGTCTATGATTTTGATATTGATCTGTTGTATAGTACAGAGATTTGCCAAAAAAATCAAGCATTTTTTAGTAGGGTTTGGAACTTATTGTATTTAAGAATACTAGAAAGTGGTCAAATAACTGCTAGTAGCCTTTGAAGCCCCGCCAAGCATAATGGCATCATTTTAGGATGTGAACAGTTTTAGAAAGGAATCCAGCGGCTTTCTGTAGCTATTTACTAATGGCAGAAGATGACTGAGAGATGGAAAACCGTAAATGCACAGAAAGATGTATTTGAATATGCTCCTCATGGGCATCATCTTTCTCTTAAAGTTTACTCTTACGGTTCATGTGCTGTGTGTGATATCCTGTGGGGTATCTAACGGTGCTGATGTGCAGGGAACAGCCAAATCGCCTGGTCTGGTTTGGGTGTGCTGTAGGTAGCAGTGAAAGACGTCCATAGTCCTTGCAAGGGAAATACATTAAATGCAAATTGTTTCTCATTTTGGGCATGGTATTGACTATGCTTTTTTTCATAGTAAAAGGCAGCATTGGCTGTGAGGTAGCAGTAGTGGCCCTGATCTTGTGGTACATTAATTGTAGCCTCTGCTAAGGTGCTATCTGCATGGGTAGCTCTGAGCTTTTCTGTCCAATGTAAAACTACCTTTTTTTTTTCTGTTGTGTAAGTGTGGAAGGCAAAAAGCTCAAGCGATGACATTACTGTCACCTGCTTAAAACAGTATGAAGTTCTTCAAGAATCGGCATAATCTCCAGGGTTCACTGTTTTCCATGAAAGCATTTATTTCAGTCAAAATATTTCATGTTCTTCTCTACACAGACATTTCAAGAGGAGTTAAAAACATGCCAGTTTAAAGGAAAGTCTTACCTTTCTATGTAAATATACCTACTTGAAGTAGATCGTTCCATTGTGGAATCAAATCATACACTTTATTAGGCACACGTGATTCACATCAAAGCTACATAAACGGAGATGCGTCTAATAAAAGATGTAATTGAAACTGTTTTAGATTGGTGAACAAACCTTTCTGTTCACCTACTTTTTTTAAGTCATTGTTTTATCTAGTCTCTTCGTCAATAACCAACCCTTTAATTCTGTTTAAATTAAAGCCCAAATCAAGTCTCCCGTTTTTTCACTTTCTTTTATTTTATATGTATGATTTGCCCTCTCAGAGCAAGGGGAAGCAATCTTGCCCATCTGCTTGTAAAAGCATGATGAATCTTTTGAATATGCGAATGTAAGATCTGTTGTTCAAGATGTCATGTTTTTCCCTCTGTTGTTAGCTAGGAGCCAACACGGAATACCCTGATTTACCTGTGTAATCCCAGTGTGTCTCAGGTGCCAGGACTCGCTGTTGAGATCAGCATGTCTCCTGTCAGAAATGGTTGGAGAGAGACAGGGACGGCATGACCACTGGGCGCAGAAAGCTGCAGAGGTCAGGTTTCAAGGACAGCCAGCGTGGCAGTGATGTGGCAGTGACAAGTTGTCAAGCGAGCAAATATAAAAGTGGGGTTGGGAGGGAGGGAGAAGGAACAAGTCTTGTCATTTCTGATGAAATATTCAGCGTGGCAGGTAGCAATGGACCGAACGGTTTGCTCTCATGAGTTCGGCGATTGTTTTTAGGAGTAGCAGTGAGCCAGTTGCTCACAGTGGAGACCCGTTCAGCGCCTAAGAATACTTTGTTTACAAACCTTATGATGCTCCATGAGAGATGCCCATCTTAAATTGCCTGCTTTGAATTTTTGAATACATAAGGCTTGGGCAAAACACCTTTGAGAGCCCTGAACTGCTGCAAAGTCATTTGTATAGATCCTTGAGTTTCTATGGAGTGATGCCGCTTGGAGAAATTTGGAAGGAAAACTATAATAATGATGCCAGTTCTGAACGATCATAAATAATCATAATTAACCACTCTGCTGTGTAATTTTGTTGGTTTGTTTTCAGTCACTTTTCGTTTTATTTTGAATTTTTTCATATTGTATTGAATTGAAACACTTCTGTTTGTAGATCTGTGTATTCCATAGAATATGAAATAATAGCATACTTTATTTGTCCCCGAAGCAGACCGTGGTAATGTGGTGACTTTTATCTCCTGGCATATTTGCTGAGTTCTCAATACCAGATTTCTTAATGGTGAGAGTGTTCTACTACATGTGCATTATTCCTTGGATCAGTAATACTTTCACTAGCCTGCCTCTGTCTACATGCACACTAATTCTGCAGGTATATGCAGAATAAATGTTAATTTAAGCTTGATTAGTGTAATCTTGTTAAGAAAAAATACTATGAGAAGTGTATCATGATTCCCAGTGAAGTCCTTGAGTCGCTTGGTATAATATGAGGGAAAAGGGTGTATTTGTCTGCTGAAAGGATGCCTGCATGTTCTGCTCTGTAGAAGTAGCAGTCACAGGTCTTTTTTGTTAATGTGCAAATTTATTCATAAATTAGTAAACATGATAAGGTACTTTATTGTGAATAAGTATGGAAAAATGCTTTATATGTGTGTTATGTATGAGTTTTCTTCAGGGTGCACTTATAATTGCCATCAATTACGTTTTAAGTTTAACTTATTCTTTATGGGAGCAGCTGTATATTGACAACGAGTGATGCTGATGGGAGAAATCCAGAGTTCTCTTTACTATTTTACTCTCTTCTTTGTAGAGTTATAGTCAGGTTATAGTTGTAGTGGTGGGATGAAAACAGCCTAAATCCATAGTCAATAAGTCAGTATTTAAAAATGAATGAATATTATTTTTTAGCCTGACAAAAATAGATTTGGTTGGTTGAGAACATAGAAGGAAGAATAAAAATTTCCTGAGAGAAAATAAGTTTGAATGAGAGCGAAGCTATGAAAAAGTTTAATGAGTTGATGCAGTTTTTTTTCTCATTGCTTAACATCAGTGAGTTTGATTGTTTTCTTTATATATAGCTACGTAAGCCTCTTTGAAAGTCTAAATACAAGCCTGTAGAGAACTTGGCAAAAACATAATTGCACCAAATCTTGTTCAAGTGAAGTCTTGCTTGAATCGCGTGAAGCAGAGCCCCGCTGTAAATAATGTACGTTCGGACTTGCCAAACTAGTTAAAACCTAAGTCTCTTTTATTGTCAGCACATAACACGGTCAGTAGTGTGTATTACTAACAGAATAAATGAAAAATTTATATCTTTAACACTGTCATCTCTCTCTCTGACATGCATCTTGAGATGATTTGCAAATGCTCAGTTGCATTAGTGGCTTACAGAGAGAAATCCGTTAGCCTCTAATATTATGCTGATGCATGGCCAGTTGCTTGAACCCATTAATGAACTAATCTCTGATACTCTAGTAAATGGTATTCTTGCTCTAGCATGCGGCACATTCTGTTTCAGGTAAAATCAACATTAATAGAAGAGAATTTAAATGGATTATGGCACTTATCTTACCTTTTTCTCTTATGTACTTTAAAAGAAATTATGAAGTTTGCTATCCAAAACAAAAAAACCTTGTGGCTTTTCTTTCATGCTAAGAGAAGGCTATTAAAATCTGCACTTTGCTTTTGGCTCACCATTGAAGCTTAATAGCATTCTCTACACACAGAATAATCTTTTAAAACAGTGTACCAGGGCACTTGCATTAAGAACGAGGTAATTCTTCTTTGTTTTTCTTTCTATCATCACTGATTATGAAAATAGTTTTGTGTAAGTACAGATTCTCTCTCCCTTATAATCAGCTACCTCCTGGCCGATTCCTTAATTAATGACATAATTCAGTGTTCTGGACATCACAATCACTTCCAGGGTAGTGAAATATGATCTGAGCTGCCTGGAATATGTGTAACGAACCCACCAAGTGAAGGTCATGCCTCAATTGCTTTTTTCCTACCCATAGAAAAAAATATGCTCTCAATCTGGATGATTTTCAGTTTTAGACTAAAGAAAGAACAATTGAAACCCCTCAGAGAGAAAGAACAAGCATAAAATTTCATAGAAACAGAAATCATCCTGATAATCCCCCTCCTTAATTTGCCTCAGGAGCCTGTGTCTTAATGCACAGGTTGGTCGTGCTTCCCACCGGAGAACGTGGTAGAGATGTAAAGAAAGTAGCACAAGGCACTCTCTTTTTTTTTTTCCTTTTCTTTTTGTTTATGAATGTGATAGGCCAGGACTGAGAAGTTTCAGTGTGTTACACTTTGCAGTGGTAAACCATTTATCAGCTATTATGTCTATCTTTTATGGTTTTTGGCTTGTCTGTTTAAATGTCAAGGGTGGGGAGGGAGACTAGTTAGTGTTTTAGTTCACAGATCTTGACAATCAACAGCTAGAAGCCCAGCGGGGGAAAAAAAAACCCAAAGCCTAAAATCATCCAGAGTTTCATGGGAGTGTAACTAAAATCACCTGTTTTCCAGAGAGTAATTTTCCTTCTAGGCTCTGGAGATGTTTCCATTTGTTATGAAACTCCCCTGAAAATCCCCAAACCTGCTGTTCTGTAGCTTCTTCAACTTTCAATCCAACAATGCTCTTGTTCCATTGCTGTTTGCTGCTACCGAGTATACAAACTCATGCATTTCCTCAGTGAATATTCACACTGCAGAGTCCCAGGCTGTCCCTGAAGAGTGCCAACGTTCTTCGCTTACTGTTTAACTTCTTTTCCATGGGACACACAAGATCTACAGCTGGTGTTTAAACTTTTTCACTTGCTTCCTGTATTGATGGATTTGTTCTAGTGCCTGTTCACGAATCTAGCTGAGACGATACAGATTTTACTCCCATTTACCTTCATTCCCTAATCTTAACGTTTAATGTTGAAGATGTAAAGAGAAATGATACTTAACATCTCTCTGATAAATGCAATGAGTCTGGAGAGATGTATTGTTGTCTAATTTAAAGAAGTTGTAAGTAGGCCTGATGAATCCCTTAGGAATCAGGTGTCTAACTCTGACCAAGTTGTCCTGCATTTATTTTTTTTTTTGTTCTCAGAGTTACTGTGTTGGGTTTTCTATCTGAGTATCTCCAATTTAAGATACCTGGTGAGAATAGAGACTGAGAAAGATTTCAGTTAAGTGAGTGGAAAGCTTAGAAACTTTCTCCTCTCCTTTCTTGAAATAGTTAGAAGACACTTTTTTTCTGTGGTGGGGTGGGAATTACGTTTTGAGGTCTGGGAGAAGTAGTCTTAAGGCAAATGGCTTCTCTCCATGTTGGAAAAATATTTTACATGCTACTTTGATTATTTCCGTATATTAATAAACCAGGATTTTTTTATGCCTACTTCAGGTCTCTGAACAGGTTTAGTTAAACACTATATATCAATATATAATTTGGATATAGTGGTTGCAAATTTTGATTCCCATTTCTTTTGAGTTCCTTGACGAGTACTAAGTAGATGGGGAATTGCTCTTATAAAATTATACATCGAAAGTAGTGCAGGCGCAATGGAAATATTAATGAACATGATTGTTTTGACACATAAGAATTAGAGCATGTTTAAATATTATACATAGTGTATGAACTGCTGGTACAAATTTAGAAACGTGAGATTTTTTTTCTAGCCAATACAGTTCAACTGTAAGTTCTTCTCAGGCTTAAAGTCAGTTTACTGTAGTCAGCTTTTGAAGTCTCTGAATTTCAGATTAAAAGCAGCCAAAGGGACTTGCCTATAAGGATCTTTTCCTATTGATTGTTGTGTGTGCAGTCTATAGCTTCAAATGCTGGATCAAGCACAACAGGTGCTGTCAGGTTCTGCCTTGTCTCTGGACTTAGATCTTAGTCTATTATTTCTCTTGTTCACATATCTGATATTCTGCTCGAGAACTTTGAGAGTTTGCGCAGCTAAGATCTCAGATACTTGCTTTTGACTGCATGGGTGATTACTCAGCCTTTTATACCTTGCCCAGCAAGGTATAAAACTCCTTTCAAGGAGTCTGAAATTCAGCTGTCTTTGGCGGTGTTTCGCTTGAAGTAATGTGGGAAAGAAACCTTTGTAATACAAGACACAACTGCTGACCTTGCCTCATACTACCACCCCAAAACCAACAAACAAATAAAGCCACCAAAAGCCCCAAATCACCCAAACCAGAAAAGTATAGCTTTTGTTTATATGCAAGTATTATTTTTTTTCCTTTTGGTTTGTTTCTCAGTATGGCATATGTGTGATATGTCGAGGTTTGTGGTAGTTTATTTACATACAGAAACCCCACAGGCACTGATGCTAAGAGCGAAGCTGGTTTGGTTTTTCTTTACGTTCCTTTTATTAAATCTGCTGCCCGTTTGTTTTCAGATTCGTCTGAGCTATTTAGTGTTTTTCCAAAAATGATATTTTGATGCTCTTTTTCCCTCTGCTGCTGTTGCTCCCGATGGTTTGATATTTATTGGAATGCAGGAATCATGGTGAGGATATTGATCTGTGTTGGTCTTTTTTCCTCTCTTTTCCATGGTCATTTATATTGAGCCATCTGCTCGCCTAATCGCTGGAACACTGAAGAGAGACGTTTTCTTTTCAGTGCACATATGAATTGTACTTTCAGGTAGAGGTTATTCACTTGCAAATGTGAAGACTGAACTATGATTTCATAACATTATGTATAAAATGATGAAAAATAAATGACGTTCCTCCAAAACATTTTCTTTGTTGGTTCTTTGTCGTTGCTCCAATATTAATTCAAACTGTGGCATATGAATTGCATCTTTTCTGTAATCACTGCTGCAAGTGGGCAAGAAAAAGGACCATCTTTACTCTACTAATTTTCTCACAGTTAATATCAGAAAAAAATTCTTTGATAAATGCCCTCCATCCAAGGATCTCAAATGCTTCGCAAGATGGTTTTGTAGTGTTGTTGCTATGTTGTTGCTATGTATTGCTGATTAGGAGAGCGAGCAGACTATTTCTCCTGGAAAGTTGCCCCATGCTGAGGTCTGCACAGCGAGTCCATACAAGAATGCAAATAGAACCTGCATAATCTGAATCCTGGTCTGCCCCTACTGTCACGATCTGATTCTTTTTTAAGCATAATTTATGCATTTGTACCGAAACTTCAAGGTCTGAAACCAAAATAAAATAAAATTAAATTTTTGTTCCCTTTCTGAATGATTAAGTGGAAAATAATGATAGAAGTAGGTGAGGTGGTGATGGTGGTTTGGCCTGATCTCCATTATATTCCCAGGGGGTGTTTTTATTAATCACCGTGGACAGCACAGTCACCTGTAAGTGACAAAGCAAGTTTGCTGCTGGTGACCTCAACAGCCCTCAATGTGGGCTCCAGCAGTTTCTCTGGAGAGGTGCCACGGGTGAGTTTGGTATTTATGAAATAGCTGGGGAGTAGACAGGGCAGAGTTTGCTCTGCAGGCTGCCCCAGACATCCTTCTCCCCTGGACTGGAACATCGTAATTTCCCACATTCTGTTGAGGGCCTCAGGGTGGGAAGGCTCTGTTGACGTTATTCTGGAGTAGCTTCCCTACCAAGCTCTAGACGCAGACTTTGTTGCTCCTAATTGTCCTCTCAGGAGGAAATTTTTCTCCTCTGACTGCAGAGGAGACCTGTGCAGTCTGCTAAATGAGATGCCCAAATTTTGATTGGAATGAATATTGTTAATGGTGTTAACTTAAATCCTTCAGTAGCTTCACTGCTGACCAATGTGGGTAAATCTGATTCGCATTTATTTTCTACTAACCTGTATCTTTCTAACTTGTTTACTCTTTTCTCCTTCCCTCGTCAGGTTCTGTGGATGGTTTCCAGCCCTGTGCTTAGGAAGACTTCTTGGCAAGCAGTAGGGTTCACTTAAAATTTTTGTTCTTTGTGACTTCTTAGCCCTGTAGTGTAATGTCTCTCCAAATCCCGATTCCCTTCTGATTTCTCCAGGGGAAAAGGGTGGGAGATGTCTGAGACTCCACTACTGCAAATACTTCTGCTTATAGTTACTTCCACAAGTAATCCCTTGGAAATCAATAGGGAATATTCCCAGTAGTAAAGTTAAATAGTCTGAAATGTCTTGCAGAATCAAGCCTAAGGCTGGGAAGCATTACAGAGTGTTGTATGAGTTCATTATGAAGGGCATCACCACGAAGAAGAAACACTATCTTAAATAACCACTAATGAAGTTAATACAGCAAGTTGTTTTATAAATTCTGTGATTTTCTGTTTGTTTTGTTTTTACGTATTATATCAATCTTTTATTTGTTAAGACTTCAGCATAAATATAACCATTTTTGAAATCATGCTTGTTTCAAAACCACTTACACAGGAGAAAATCAAACCTGACCTTTAATATGTTCTACACAACTTTCTCTACCCTTACTTATTATCTTCCATAGCTGTTTCCTACCCATCAGTATTACTTCATTCAGCTCCAGTTATGACAATTCCTTCTCAACCCAATTAATAAGCAGTTGTTCCAGTGGCTGCGTAATTCTGCTATCTAATAGCATGGGGTTTGGAATTAAAGAACTGGCAGAGAAGTATTTTGCCAGTACATTTTGTTAACCAAGTAACGAAGTAAATAATTATACTTTGAAAAGCAGTTCTGAGTCAAGCCTTAGGTAAATTAAAGTTTAATCAGCAAGGCCAGATCATGTCTGGAAGCACATTTGTAAACTCTAGTACAAACTGCTCCTGTATATCCCAAGTTAGGCATTTAGCCTGCTTTTTCACAACAACAGAATGTATTCAATGTTCATTTTTGAACACTTTTGGTCTAAATTGTTTTCTTGAGTACTTAGGAAGCTTTGCATGCTGCTGGGGAGGTAAAAAAACTGGCCCTAATCATTCATTAATTGATGTGAAATCATAAGATGAAAATACAAAGGTCTCCTTCCAAATCCTCAAAAGCATAATCGTGACTCTGCGAACGTCCGTGTGTGGAGAATGGAGCCAGAGGTGTGAGGCTGAGGATGCCTTTTTCCCCAGAAAAGAGCGCTGCAAAATACGGATCCCTTGCTGATGAAATTATTTTGTTTTACAAAGTGCAGTTTGTGTGCAAGAGGCCACACGTTTTTCATTACGTAGCCACGAAGGAAACTGGAGGATCTGTGAAGTATAAAGTAAAAAAGTTCTACTCTTTGTAGTCATTTCTATACTGTGTACTGAGCAGCCTATAGAAATATAATATTGCAGATCTGAGGTGGCAGATATGTGTGAATAACATTAAATACAATTTTATAATGAAAATTTTGTCTTATGAAGGTGAAACTTTTAGATCATATTAGAATTCTAAATTTTTTTATGCGTAGCAATCAAATGACCTCTCCACATTGCCACATAAAGTATAGATTTAAAGTTAAATGATCCAGTCAGTCATTTAGCATTTTCTTGGCGTGATCTTTTGCCAACAGCTACCGATGTTTACATACGGTTCTCTTGTTACTGTGTTTATATTATTTACATTTTAAGAACTGAAGGTAGAATGACACTTTTAAAAACTGTTTTTAATAGCCTTTGTTTATTGTTAATACGTAGCGTTCCAGGCTCTTGCTCTAATGATTTTTTTCACACTGCATTGATAATTAAATTCATTCATTTTCCTGGCTGCACAATTCTTTTAAATAAAAAGTTATGGGTAATAATACCTATTATGTTTGAAGTATAAAGGAGAAAAGGGCAGATCTGCAGCTTTTTGTTCAAGGAGAGGCAGTGGATTTTGTAACTTACAGTTTGAAATAAACCAGAAATCTTGAGTCCTTTAACTTACGCGGTAGTGATGGAAGGATTTGAAGGGTCATGGTTTTCTCATGCTATAGTGCATCCAATGTTTTTTGAGTAAATCAGGAGCTCTGGGTGTGATGTGTGATCCGTTTCAGGATATTTATTATAGTAATTTTGGTAATGGTACGAAGCCTTGTTCATCTCACATGGTTGAATCATAGAATGGTTTGAGTTGAAAGGGACCTTAAAACCCATCCAGTTCTACTCCCCCTGTCATGGGCAGGGACACCTCCCACGAGATCAGGTCGCTTATAGCTTCATCGATCCTGTTTAGATTTGGTTACATTTACAGAACTCAAGAGCAAAAACTGTTATGTCCACTTGGCCAAATATGTGGCTTAATTGTACTTAAAAAAAAATCAGTATAAATGAAAAACAAATTACATAATTTAAATGACATAATATTTTTTTTTTCCCTGAAATTTGTTTTGTGAGCCAGAATATCCTCAGTTTACAAAAGCAATTAGTGGAAAAAGTAATTTTGAAATAGTGATGAATAAAATACTTGAATGGATAGTGAGAGAAATCTCGGTCTATTTTAAGGTATTACTTTTTAGCATTCCAGCACAGGCTCATGAATTCTTTTGTGCTTGGTTTCATGGAATTTTCTGGATTCTTGTCTACCCCTGAGTATGTGAGACATGAAAGTGTGAGCATCTGCTCATCCAAAATTTTTGTTTTTCTAAATGTTCTGGAGCGTGACTTTCCTCTTTTCTTTTTCTTCTTCCTTTTTGTGTCTTCACCATTTACATTTTAGTTGTTTCTTTTATCGATAGAATCTAAGTGTGTAAATGAGCTCTGTTCTGAGGCCGGCAGGGCTGGTAGTCATTGGAGTAGGGTATTGAGGAGGCCCTTGGTCGACTCTTGTCATTAAAAGCCCATTTGGAGTTGTTCTTTTGTACCTGTGTTCTCGCAGGTGTATGGACGGTGTGGATGATAACACAACAACAAGTCTTCAACCCACTTTTCTCACCCGTTTTAGAGCTGATGATATAACTTTCTCTGAGCACCATGTTGAATATTGGTGATGAAAACATGCTAAGGCTGAAATCTGCTATTCACCCAACTCATTTTACAATGATATAATAATAAGAATATGATGTCCCAGTTAGTAACGATTTAAAGTTTCTGTTACTTCTGGAGTTAAAAATGTTTTTTCCCTGACTTTTTTTTTTTACTTAAAATATGTCTGCCACCCATATTATCTTTAATAATTCTCATCAAGCATCTCATAACTTTTCCTGTGTGTCTGTAGTGTGGATGTTTCTGCCTTGGGCCTCCTTATTTCTCAAACTTATTAAAAGCAAATGAGTGACGTAAAGGAGATCTGAGCAATAATCACTGATCCCCAAGTTGAACATCGTAGGACCTGTACCAGTGTCAGGTGCCAACACTGATGTATTTGAAAAGGCATAGACTGAGAAGCCGCAGCAGACACTTCTCCTGTACTAAGGAACAGGATACCTGTATGTTCTCCCTACTGTCTAAGGTCCATCACAGTGGGAGTCATGAGGGAGCCCAGATAATCTTTTTAACTCATCTGCTCGTACGTTCTGGCATTATGATCTCCTGTCTCAATTATTTCTGCTAGACGTGCTTGAGTGTTTCTTTCAGAGATAAAAACGAGGGTGTTACATTCAGCTCCTGCTCCTGTGTTGGTGTAGATAATGAACTCCCAGATGCTGAATCTTTGAGTTTGTCAGGAGTTGTTAGTCAAATCCTAGAGGAGCACTGAAAGTGTTCCTCATGGAAGTCTGGAATCAAAGTAGGTTTGAATCAGCATCTTCAGGTTGGATGCATGGTTCCTGTTTGGGCTGACTTCTAAGGAAGAGCTGTTGAATTTGAGAGTCAGTCAGAAAGGGAGAGGGCAAGTAAGAGCAACTGGTCTGAAAACTGCAAGAAAATCCAAAATGGAAAAATTGAAGCTAATTTTTAATAATTATATTGCAGTGGAAGTTAGACTAAGTTGTCTAACATTGAACCATTCTGTTAATTGTGGGGAAAAAAACCTTTCAAAAATGGTACGTTGCTAATTGCTGAACTGAAGAGAAAATCTCCTTGAAACTCTATGGGGAATTTGACTTCTTGGGTAATTCTAAATGACCTCTATCACAAAAGACTGACTATCTAGTCACAATTCCAAGCATGCTTGAGGTTTGGCTGAAATCTCTATATGGAAGGTATAATTCTGTAACTGCATATTGTGCTTAGAAGAGTAAGAAAGCTGGAGATCGCGGGTAATTTTGTTACTGATTGCATTTTTGCATTTTATTTTTCTAATGGCTGGAATGGGCACATTCTGTACGGAGTCATTGTCCTGGGCATTTCTGTAACGATACCTTCCAAGAAAGCATCCTTACTGCACAAAGTTGGTAACAACTGAGGAAAAGCGATCATACACTTTGCAATGGGTGGTGTCTGATGGTTGCCTGAGCGTAACCCCTGCTCCTCTGGTGAACTGCTGAGGTCAGACTCATGTGGAGGGCAAAGCTCTTGCTTCTAGACCACGGCTGTATATGTGATTGTGTCAGTCTCTAGTTTACTGCTTTTTAAGGAATTGCTGATGCTTTTGATTCAGTCTTCAAATACCTCTAGTGAACCTTTTGGTTCTTTAACTTGACAATTAAATGCTGTTTCCTTTTCTGGAGGGTGAGAACTGATTACTCACCTCCTCCTGCAGCACATGCATAGATGGGAGAGGACGCCTTACTGCAGTAGCTGAAGGTCTCTTCTATCACCTGCAATTTCCTTGATAGAAGGAGCTCTGGCTGCCTTCACCTTCTTCCTCTCTCTCACAGTTACAGTTCTTTTTGGAGTCTGACATTGGTGTCTGTGGAGTGAAAGGCTGCAGGGTGAATATCTCTGTGCAGCAAGCCCTGGAGCTACCTGCCAGTGAGCCGAGGTTAGGGCATTGTTGCAGATGTGGTTCTGCAGCCTGAGCTTCCATCTCAGCCTGTGGGAGATGCCCTGCCTTGCAGGGTGATTTCTGGTGGAAAACAGTAAGATCCCTTAACAAATAATAATGAAAAAAAAAGCCTATTCCCATTTTGCAGTGCTGGTAAAAAATGAAGTACCTGGACTGTCTAATACACTATTGCAAATATTCTTTAAAACCCTTATGTAAGTCTGCTTTGCAGAAATGCACTGAGGCTTAAAGAAGAGAGGAACATGCTTGGAGAATCCTTTGTGGATTTAACACAACTCAGTACATGTTCCAGGCTGAAGTGTGATTTTTATGTTACAATACATTTGTGAAACCCCAATTTTGGTGTTCAGTGCTGTGTCAATCCTAATAACTAGTTATTTCCCTGGCATCCTCAACAAAGAGGAATAAGAAACAAGAAGAAATTATCCAGTTGGTGGTAAAATCACAGTGTAGGCACACATGCGAGAACAGAATTACTACAAGTCTTGTTTCTTTGAGATTTGTGGATTGGGTTATTTTTTTAGTCTTGCAACAGAAGCCTGAAGAACAAATTGTGTGCTGCAGCCTTTCTGCATTAATAAGTAACCGTTCTGTGTGGTTTTGGTTCTAATCACTTTTGTAGACAAAGGCAACTCTAGTAAAGGGAGATGTTTGTATTGAAGGTACTTCTGTAAGTATGACTGCAGGTGAGAGCTGTGCCAGGGGCTGTCTTTCCTGAGGATTTCTAGTACCTGATCTGTGTTCCAGTCTGTTGGTGTTTCAGCGTTTATCTTTCTTCACAATTCTTCAACTTTCTTTGTGAGCAATGAACATCGGTAAGAAGGGCAAAACCATCCCCCCAGCAAATTAACCTACTTAAATCAGGAAGATATATGGCAACATTGTCCTTCGTATCTAGACTCTAAAGTTAAAGGACTAATATATTCATTTTCTTCATGTTAGTGTAATGCACTATTTTGAACAAGAATGCATCAATTTCCTCGCATTTAAAGTATCTGGCTAATAGGCTTTTAATATGCTAACTACATCAAAATATATTAGCAGTTTACAATTAGCATCGCATAGTTTATACTCAGGTTTATGCTTATGTATTTTTATAAATGCTAAGTTGTTTATTTAGGCCTAAGAAATATTCCAAGTATGATTAGCAGAATGAGAGATATTCTTTGTTTAAGCAGCAGCTGATTGTTGGTAACACGAAAAAGTCTTATCCTTTATCTCTGCAATTTTAATAAAGACAATTTGTGAATACAGTCAATAGCTGAATTTGTCCAGTGAATATATTTCACTTACATGCATACTGTTCCAAAAACACAACTTCAGCTTTTTCAGAAGGCTTTAGAAATAAATTGCCTTCCCCAGTTTTGCATGATTTTTTATAAAATTGGGTCAAAGGAATTTCCACCTGAAAACAGTAGCTTGTCATATTATCTACAACACATGTCTAGCAAATTTATAAATCTAGGGTTCGTTTGAGCAAAGTTCCAAATCATAATGAATGGTTTAGGCAGCATTATCATCAATTTCCTACAGGTGCAGCTCTGGAAATCAGTCACTTCCATCAAGAGCTTCTGTCAGCTTTCACCGCACTCTCATTTTTTACATTCAGGTTTTGCTGAAATTAACAATGAAAAAAACCCGACAATTCACTAAATGTCTTTACATCACTTCTACCTTTGGGTGGTGCTTTTGAGCAGCGCTGTGCTGTTGTTTCTGCTCAAAGAATTTAACAGCATTCCTTTATCCTTTATCCTGACACAATATTTCTCTCGTGATATTATGGAGTTAAAATTGCGCTGTGTGTTTTAACACATGCTACAACCACCTCTTAAGGCAAAAAAGTAAATTCATGCAAATGAGTTATGGAAAGTGAAAAGATTTGTGCTTCTTCACTCATTGCAGAAATAGTTATTGGGGAACAGGCACTGTGTGGACTCTGCTTAGCCTATCTCATGCAGTTTGTCCACTGATAGTAGTTAGATTTTGAATATTAATCTTAAATGGGTATGAAGAACAAAATATCCTTGATGTAGCTTGCTTTGAATTATTTACTTTTTCACTTGCGTCTTTAAAATACTGTTGATAGAGCTCGCTCCAGTTGCTTTGCTGGTATCTGGAAATTAGAATAAATGAGCAACTGTACTATTGCATTTCCTAGTTTTACAGTACTTCATGTGCCACTGGCTTTCTAGGGCCTTCCTATAAACTCCACTTCAATTAAAGTTCAGTAATGTGGAATAAAAATGTAATACCAGTCCCTTTGAAGAATTCCCAGTGTACTAAAGAAGTGAAGTTGGAATGAGCTAGCTCGGTGTTCCCTGTGAAGTTAAGGGGCCGGGGTTTCTCCTTCCTTCAGTCACAGCGCGAGGTCTCTCTCGGCTCCCACCGCATCTACTGCCTCTGTGACTCAAGGAGCCACTTGTTGCCAGCAAAACCTTCTTGTAATGAAGCCACAGAAACTTAAATCCTGAGGGGTTGCTGCTCCTTCCCTGTGGGTGGCAGGTTGTTTGAGCTGTATTAGATTTGAGGGAAGCTCATTAGCACATGCAAATAAATACGTATTTTGCTAATGTTTTCTGACTTATTTGCTTTCCTGTTTTTCCCTATCAAGTGTTTGTGTGTTTTCTTGCTTAACATTACTGCGGTCAGCGCTCATGTAACTTTGGATGAGAATTTTGGATGTCTCAGACCACGACTACTTTGGTTGTGTGAAAGACAGAAGAGATGCCAAGTTTTTATTGCTTTAGGATTCATTGAAAAAGCTCCGAACTGCAAGTTAATGATTCTTTTTCTGTTTTAAAACTAGTTCTTATATATAGAGCTATGATAAAATTCTCATTTTGACTATGCCACCTTCCCGGCGTTGGAAAGGGTTCCTTTCTCTGTAAAGCTGACGCCCTGTTTGTGTCTCTATTTATGCCACCGTCCTGGAGAGAATGTACAGAATAATGAGGTGGCTGTGATTTCCCCTCGTGGTTTAAAGTACACGTTGGCTACTATGAAATTCCCCTTCAATTTAAAGAAAGCCTTTAAAAGGTAGAAAACATTATGTTTATGTGTGATTAACTTCTAGAGGATTCAATTTCTGATGTTTCTTTCTGTGACTGGGTAACGAGAGTAGCGTAACTGTGCACTGGTTCCTCCACATTTGAGTTTGCAGGACGGGGCTGGGTCTTGTATTCTGTAGTTTGGTGACATCTGCCCCATTCAGCAGAACAGCAATTCTTTGTTTGGTGACCCTGCTGAATTCAGTTTAGAGTTAAATGATCTTGCCTGTTTGCCTTGTTTCTGTCAGTCAGTAACAACCCTTTGAAATCTGTCTCAAGTGCTTTGGTTTACTTTGTTGCTGCTCTTCAAGTTTAATCTGAAAATAATATCCGATTCCTTCATCCTCCCTAATGAAATATGAGTCTCTGCCTTTTTATTTTTTTATAGTCAAAATAGAAAGCATCTGCATGCTGTAATTTTTAATATTCTTAAACATCATTTATTTTAGTATTAAGAAGTACTTTGAAGAAAAATTTAGTGCTCATAAATCAATTAAACTAATGCACGCAAAATAATTAGTAGTATATAGGGCCAGGCATTTCAAGCATTTTTTTTGTTTCAGAATGTATGTTGATATATCAATATATCTTTCTTTTTTTCTAGTGCTGGGTAGACATCTGTATGCTGAACTGATGCTGTCTCAGTTCACGTGTGAGTGAGACTGGTGTTTTTTCTCTTAAACTGTTTTAAAAGAAAGACATGGAAGTGATTTTTTGCAAAAAAAGTAACCCTAAATAATGAATTTCTTAATTAAGCATTTGAAGCAGTTTATTTAATAGGGTCTTTTTGGAATAACAAGCCAGCACTACCTCTTTAACAGTGCAGTAGCATCCAGGTATGCTGGGATAGCAGCAAAAGTGTTGACCAAGCAGAATGTGACTAGACAAATGTCTTCTCATTGTGTGAAGCATGAAGGCCATGATAGATGATTTCAAACAACAAAGCGCAGCCACTGAGACAAAATTAGTGTTGTTTTAATTACCAGTGTCTGTAATGTTATCTATCCATAACTGTCTCGAAATAGACTGTCAACGGAAAGAACAGAAAGAGTCTTGAGCTAATAGTTGAATGTAGTATTTCTTATCTTTCTTAAGTCGCAACTGTATGCTTTTATTAAAAAGTATTTCAAGCTTTCTGTGAAATATTTATTTATAGCTTATAAAAAAAAAAAAAGTTCCCTACTTTAGGAAAAGCACCTTTTTATCTTTCTAAGAAAAGAAGCAAGCAGTTCCTATTAAATGCTGTTTGGAAGTCAGGGTAATGGGTAGAAAATGGAACTTGGCCTGACATTCTTCAAGTAAAGTTTACACTCGGTGAGCTGTGTTTTTTGTCAGTCACAAATAGAGTTGTGACACTAATAGTAAAGAAGATTCTTTATTCCCAAAATATCCTTGAGCTGAGATGGGGTGTTCTTCGTATATTAGTAAGTGTATATGTTTTGAAGATGAAGTATTCCTTGCTTTCTGGGCTTGCGAGAGATAAAAGATAGGCCAGCTTTTGAAAATGGTCTATATGGCACATGCTACAAATGAGCAGGGAAAGCAATCGAGCTAATAGATTACAGTAATTATCCAATCTTTGGCTAGTTTGTATTGGCAAACTATAAATACAGTACACATTAGAACAAGGTGCTTACAGAATGTACATGAAAGGTCAGTGTAATTTGCAAGTCGCTAGTCATTAGAATATGCTAAAAACCATTGCTTCAGGGCTCAGATTTTAATGATGAATACATTGATTATTAAGTAGCAGAGGAAAAATGTAGCAGAGCTACTGTAGTGTAATGATAGGTCGCTTTATTTTGGGAAGGAAATCAACTAAGCTTCAGAAAGCGTGCATTGAGAAATATAATTGCAGTGAGGAAAATTCCTCAGAGGAGCTTGGCACATATTAAAAGCAAAAACTTGAGACATGTTTGTGATAAGATTACTAATAAATCTCTGGTAAGTCTTAGACTCCTGACAATAACACAGCAACAGAGCACTTCATCTTCTCCATGCTTTAGAATTTAAGATCGGTCACAAACAATCTAAATTACGACTGATACTAGGCAGATGCAGTGCTGCGCTATGTTGCTCGTCATAAATCTCCTGTTCCTTATATGCAAATTAAACTCCATTTTAAAAGATAATTTTTCACATGGCGATCTCCTTGATTTGTGAAATGCTAGTGATCCTTAACGTTAGGAGAGCCATCTCAGGAGTTCAGTGTAACCATCGCTGAGGGAAAGGAGCAAAAGAAGGGTAGTTTGTTTGGAATAGCTTGGACACTGGTGCATGGGACGTTTCAAATAATTTATTAAATTAGACACAGCACCATCTCTGTTTGTACTTCAGCTGTGGCCTTGTTTTCTTCAGCAGCTGCCAGAGCAACTTATCTTTGACTTTTAAGTTCTGTCTTGTTTATATTAAATCTTCAAGGTTCTTTAACTCTTACAACAATAGAACAGAATATAACTGAACCTTGTAGACAAAATTATTGGTCTTAATCAGCAAACAACCCCCCCCTTCAACTTGTTAAGACAGCAAATTTATCTCTCTTCACTAGTTTGCAAATAGTTGTGTGCAGATTGCATGCTCTCTGTGTCTTAGAGGTATGTGAATGGGATATAAAGATTGTAGATTTAATTAATTATAATACCGGCGTTAGTTATCAAGAGGCTCTTGTCTTCTGGGAATGAGATCTGAAATGGAAGGGATTTTACATATGGTGAAGTGTTAGGTTTTGTTAATGACTTTTTAAGGGAAATTCATATAATCTGTTTCCATGAAAAGAAGAAATCTTCTTTGAATTGTAACGGTTGCACTGTAAAGGGACAGAAATGCACAATAGGAAGGTAAAAGCTTTAGATTGTTTCTTACAGGAATTGTACATATCAAACTGATGTTAAACTCGGTTTGTCTGATAGGTCTTTCTCAAAAACTAACTCGTGCTAAATTGAATCAAAGTCTACGTTGTATAGTCTGAGACATGGGGAGAGAATGGATAGGACTGAGAAGCACTTAGCAGAACATCAATCACACAGGCTGGATTCTCTTTGGATATAACTTCTTGCTCCTTTGACATCATGGGTTTGCATCACTTTAAATTCGGATCTGGCTAAGATGTTTTGGTCCATGAGTAATAGTAGATGTTCGTGTCAGTGTGCTGAGTATTTTGTATTTCGTAGAAACTGAGAGAAATGCTGTCTTTTAGTCACATTTTTTTGGAACTCTCATCGTGTGATAGCTGCAGATTGGGAAACTTTTTGAAGAATAAGAAAAGTGAAAGTATCTGTTTTGCCCCTTCCCCCCCCAATCCATAATTCTGAACTGAATTAGGACTGTTCTTGAGTGGCCAGTGTTAGGTCAGTAACCCAGTATGTTTTACGCTTTATGTTTGCAGATTGTGATGTGTCCATAGCTGCTCCCTACACTGTGATATCCTTGATCGCATTTCCATTTTTATCTTTTGAAACTTGTTGGCAAATCCCTATTTTGGAAAC
The DNA here is from genome assembly GCA_033459285.1 of Clamator glandarius. Lineage (NCBI taxonomy): Eukaryota > Metazoa > Chordata > Aves > Cuculiformes > Cuculidae > Clamator > Clamator glandarius. Next base: position 430,764 of record JAUNZM010000463.1, on the reverse strand, counting down.
AGCAAACTGTATTGTAAAAAGATTAGATTATCCATTCTTGAGTGGTTTTGGAAGCAAATAGAGGATGTTGGTCTCTGAGTGGGCAGCTGGCTGAGGTGGGTGTGTGGTTACAGTTAATTTCCCGTTCAAAAGGGAAGAAGCGCTGGGTTTAGGTCCCTAGCTCATTATTTGCCCTGTTGAAACAGAAACTGTAGCACAGAGCGCTCTGTAGCACAATGATGTGAATTCATCAAAACATGCATTATGGGACAACACTACACAAGGGGGATGGATATAAATATATTTTACAATTCTTAGCTTCCTATCATAAGAGTAGTTCATGAGTGAATGTAAATTTACAGTAGGTGCTTATCAAATGTGAAAATGCTTGCAAATCAGAAACAAACTTTGGGACAATAAACATATTTCAATGATAGTTCATGCGAAGAATGTTTGATAGTAAGAAATAATGTTCTCTTTTAGCTTCAACATGAAGCAGGTTGACATCTTATTGTATGTGGGGAATTATAACTCTTCCTAGTCAGAACACTGTATGCAACCTTTAATTCTCTAGTCAGAATGCTTATTATTAGGGAACATTCAGTGACAGAAAATATTATTACTTCTTTTTAAAGCAAGAAAGAGGCATCATCCAGCATGAAGAGATAATAAAGAGAAAGTATAGTTAAATCAGTTTATTTTACTTTTGTTCCATACAGGCTGTCAGTTTTCCATGGTTTTTAAAATGCTTGATAAAAACATTGACGTATGCAGATATCTTGAATAATAAAAGTTATCTGAAAGTAAGTCCTGAATGCCACTGTGACTTGTACGTATGTCCCATGTACGTGTGAGTTGGAATATTTTACTTCACTAAAGCAGAACCCTCTAAAATCTTTTGGGTTTGACTGTAAGATGCACTTGTAGAGACAGTAATTGGCCTGTTACAGAGATATTAATTAACATGTTAGAAATGTTTTCTTTATTAATGAGAAATTCACACATACTATTTAAATTAATTTGTATAGTTTAAAATTAATTTATTGTGGCCTTCGATGACCTCAAATCTACTAAGACAAAGCTGGAGTATTGTACTAACTGTTAAACCATTCATTAAACATTTTATGCAAATAGTGTTTGTTTATAAACAAATTAACTGCAAGGATTTTCAAAACAGGTGCTGTGTTGTGAATGCGTACTAAATGATGTGGTACTGAAAGAATTAATTAGACCTTCAGATGTAATTAGTTGCAATAATTTGCGTGATTAGCGGCTTGGTTAAGAAGTAAGACACACACATTGTAATGCATGGAAGAGTCACTGCAGTAGCTTTGTCTTTCACACGGTGAAGATGAGATTTCCTCATGTTTAGGAGATTTTTCAAAAAATTGCTGACATAGCTGGAGTTAATTGCCAAGGATCCTGTAGGGGGTAATGTGTTTTTTTTTTTTCCCTTGGCTTGTTGCGATGCATATGCATTGGAAGCAATACCATTTGTTTGTACCTCAATGAATTTTTAAAACAGAAGGCTGTTAACCCTAGATCTTCAAGTCTCCAGAGGAAGAACTGATAGTTAACATGTTCGGGGTTAAAAGATAGGCTGTGATAAGCCATATGAAATGGGTCTGGTGTTTCAAGATCAGTTCTAAATATTCATGGTTTTTTTCCCCCTTGCAGCCTTAGTTCTGATTTCTCTTCTCACATAGGCAGCGATGCAGGCAACCATCGGCTGTGCATGAAGAATGCTTTTGAAACTGGCATTAGTCAAAACTGATTAAAAAGGAAGTTATGATTACTGATACTTAACTTACGATGATCACATTCTCTGTTACGATAAATGTACGATACCTCAATGATGTCCAAGAAAACTTTTTTCATCCTGGTAATGCCTTGACTCTTTATGACGACATTAGAGTGGGTTTGAAATTAATTAATAAGGCGACTTTCTTGATCTTTGTTTTACCAGCTTGAAGAGGTGAATGGACAGTAAACCGCAATAGCTTCACTTTTGTTGTTGCTGGTGGAAGTTGCCAAAGCTTTTTGCTATTTTGAAAGAAAAGACTAAAGATTTTGGGCCTTGAGCCATTAGGAATATACAATATGGAAGTAATGTGTTCCATAGAGATGTCCTGCTCTTGCTGAGTTTGACTGGGAGCTTTTTAAGATTAAAATGTATTAGTTTATAAGATGACTTCTGGGAAAAGTTTTTTTCTTCCAAGTGGAAGTGGGCGCGTTAGAACTTGTTTTTTAACTTGCGTTAATGAAATGCTTCCAAGGCATGCGTTAGAGGAGACTTTGTTTAGAAGCTCAGCCTTGCTGTACTTACTGAATTGTTTATGTGCTTTTAAGTTTTTGTCGCACATTTTGACGTTGCTGCAAATGTGACATAAGCAGCAAGAACCTGCCGGAAATCTCTGGTCAAGTGGTGAACAAAATAATACTGTATTTTGATTAGTGGCTGGGAAGTGTTAGTGGTCACAGTTGTAAAAGTAAAACCCATGATTTTATTGCAAACTCAATAGTTTGTTTGAGAACTGGGGCAGAACCTAAGTGTGTTGCACCATTTCAAAAACAGAATGGCTGTTTGCACTTTTGGCATGTGTATATATCTATATTTTAAATATAGAGGGGAAAAGTAGTCAAATAAATATTAAAAATGACAAAAGCAGAACAAAAAGCCATCATTAACCGCTGCACAGCTGCTCTGTGTCTGCTGTCACGGGGATTACCCTTAATTACTATGAATGAAGTTTGCTGTCGTTGATTCTTTGGATGCCTCGTGATTGGTTTATTTTTAAAGTTCTTCCTACGTACGTTTTAATAGAATATGCAGCTGTTAATATTTCAAAGGGAGAAATTGCCATTCTAGTGCCGAAGAAGCTGAAGATCATTTGACAGAGCTAACATAGGGATCCACTTGAATGGATTTTATTTTTTCCCCATTCTGTAGTCTAATTCAGTTCTTTCATTTTAAGTGTGGTGTTTGCAAAGTAGTCTTTAAAATGGGCTCTTCTATTTTGTATTTGAATTTGAACAAAATTAACATTTGGGTGTCATCAGTAGCTGCAATGCATAGCTGAAGGCAATGAAGAATAGAAAGACAAAAGATATGGGAAATTTGATTAAAATGAATAAACAGTAGAAGGTCTTAAGGGTGGACATAGCTTACTCATTGATTTATTTGTATTGTTTCTTGAGGCAAAAGAAGGTAATTCCATGGGATGTTTAGCAAATAGGGTTTAAATCTGAAAATAAAAGGATGTTTATGTCAATAAAATTAAGTTTTAGATGATGTAATCTGGAGATTTCCCTACTCGCGTTTCGTAGTTCTGCTTTGTAAAGGGGGTGTGCAGGTATATGGTCTTTGAGAGAACCTGTTTCTCTGAATTTTCACTGTATTTGCTATGATTTAGTACCTGCTGGATATTAATATTTTGCTTCGTTTAGTCACTAAGGCATGAGTTGTGAGGTAGAGCTTGAATTACCACCCTGGCAGTTGTGTGCTGTGTATGGCATCCCAGCCAGGTTATTGTTGAGCGTTGCTGGTATTTTTTTACTCTGTCTTCAGCGAACTGCTCTATATTTGCTGTGCACTTGTGAGTCAGCGACTGTTCACACATTATCTGTTTCTACGTGGTTTAATGTTGCTCCAGAAAATTTTGTAGTCTGCAAGACCTCTGTACTCACATCTTTTTGGTGCTTTAGCTCTCATTTTGAGGTCTTGCCCTCTCATTTGTCGCTGTATTCTAAATGTTCTTAATAGCAGCTTTTACACTTTCGAGCCTATGATTGCATAGGTACAACAACTTTTCAATGTTTCAGTAACTTTTCTCATTGCATCAGTTCTGGAGTTGTGAAGCACTTTGCCTGCTGGTGTTTTTCCTATACTGTTCAATGCTAAATGGCAGGTTTTGCAAGAGAGCTTTGGGTTTCAGAAGCTTAGTAACTAAATCTCGATAGTTATAAATCTGAATATCTTTTTCCACTGGTTGCCAAAACCAACCTAGTATTAATATGTAGCAGTTATGTATGACCAAAGAATGACTTTTTTTTGGAACGGAAGGTATTTTTTCTTAAAGATCGGTGGCATTTCAGCTGGCTCTTTGAAAATCCATAAACGCTTTCCAGATACATTTTCATTCTCTGAAAACCGGCTGAACTCCATTGGAGGTCGCCACTCCAAGGACAACCCTCACAACCTGTGCTTCTCTTTGTGCCCCTGAATTGTTGCCACAAAGAGAAAACTACTAAAACTTGAAACGTTTTTCTTCAAAGGGAAAATGTTATCTGTAGTAGAATTCATATTCTGCAATTTATCTGTTGTTGATTATGTCAGGGATACCGGACACATGCAGTGGGAACTTCAGGATTTCAGTGTCAAACGCCAATGAAAACTATCAGCCCAATGTGGTATTTTCCTTTCCTATACAGACATTAACGTATACAACATATTGTGTGTAACATAATGTAGTTTGTAGTGAAACAGAGATGATTCCTAATCTGATTCCATTACGGTTCTCAGATTTGTAATTCTGATTACAGCTAAATTACTTTGCAGTGAATATTTCCATTTAAAGTTTTTACTTTGCCATGAGAAAAAGTGTTTGATGATAGTGCTAACTGGTTTTGATAGGCCTGTGTACATGGCAATCCTTGAATTCTAGACCTTGTTCCTATGAGCTGCAGGTTCATTGTGCATTTATTATTTTATTGGAATGTTCCATACCTAGGATGTTATGCTCAGAATCCATCTGTAATTACTAAACATATGAGAGAAGCTGCAGCAAGTCAAAAGTGAAGACAGGTGGCATGGTGAGATGAGTTTTTCTTTGGACCTGCTTTGGTTTTTTTTCCTCTTTATCATGTGTAGATTAAGAGGAGCCTTTCAGCGCTGCTTGGTTCTGATGGTGTCAGTGGCAGGAAAGTAAGGCATTCCTGGTTTAGGAATTGACAGCAATCTGGAAGAGGTATTTGCAGTCTTCAGAGTCCAACCATAAGCAAGTGAAAAATTCATGGTTCATGTTAAATGTTCATTCTGACTCCGCAGAAGTTTTCCAGAGTCAGATCTGTGCTTTGTGTTTTAGATTCATCTCTGGTAAATAAGACCATTTAAGTGCGAGCCTTTCAGCAGTAAATTGTAAAGGCAGTATAAAAGTGTAGAGAAAATAACTCTCAATTAAAGGAAAGAGAGAGGAGTATCGTATTCTTCAGGGGATATTTGGGAGGCAAAATGGAAGCATTCTAATTGGAATTTAGCCAATCTACAATTGAACAGTGTTTATTGTGAAAAATATATTGTCAACATTTGAATATTTATGATAGCTATACTAATGATTAAAAGAACCGTGGAAATATTTAATGAGCCCAGGTCATCACATCCAGAGTTTGTCTCACTCCAAGGTTGGCACTGTCAGCTCTAGTAACAGCATTGTGTGTGTTAACGTACTAAAATATTGGTTCAACTCAGACAAGATAAAACCAAGCTCAGATATTGAAAAAATAGTGTTTCGTGATGTCTCATTTGTGTGGAGGATATGTAGGAGTCCTGACTGGTTCCAACAGAGTAAGGAGGAGGTCAAGACTGTAGCATTACAGCTATAAATTCTTTTTTTTTTAATTGACACGGCTGGTTCTGATGTAAATTTTGAGCTAATTTGCTACAGGAAAGTGTATTTAGAAAACTGTTGCTAGACAGAATAATTGCAGGTTTTTACTACGCGTGCCAAATCAAACTTAGGTTATATTTTTGGTTTTAAACTTTTGTATTTACTTAAATGAAGTTCTCTATTTTAAAAAAATGAACATAAATTCAGGCTTGGCATAACCCCTTGTTAATCCCGTCGACTTCTGCGAGAGGCTTTAATTTCCATGAAGGGGAACCGTGCCCACTGTTTTCATTGCATCCTGTTTCATTGTTTAGGTTCTTTATAGTGAAACTGCTGTCAAAGCCTTGGGTACCTTATGTTCTAATATTTTGCTCAAAATTAAAGTGTATGTTCCTCTGACAGACATTTTACATGCAAATAATTTTGTATTGCTGTAAATACTTTGGACCTTAGAAATGCAGTGTTTGCTATCATGGAGATCGTAATTTTTGTGAGCGGCGTTTGCTTCCCATGATAGAGAAATTATAGGCTACTATATGTGATCAAACAGCAATATGGAAAGCTTAAACAGAATGCGCCCTAAGGACAAAGGCTGGTTAAAGCTATAGGGGATAGAATAAATGGGAGTTTTAGTAAAGCTATCTCTGATTCCAACAGATAAATTATGCTCTGCCTTTTTTGTATCTCTTTGGGACTGTTCTACATAAATTATGACCAAATATAATTTAGGCTTTCAGCCTATATTTCTGAACATCCATCTTGCACATTTTAAGTACAAAATTACCATTTTGCAGAAGTATGAAATTGAGACAAATTTTTTTTCATTTGTGCATTTAACTTCTCCATACTTTATAGCAGCTAAAGGGTTAGAGAGGACCTCGTTAACTATCCGGAGGGTGATGTTAGCCAGAGGATTGCATGGCTGGGTTAAGGTCTTTGGAAGTGGGGATAAAGTTTGGGGGACAGAAGAGCGCAGAATTGGATAAGATTCAGAATAAGTATCTGCTGTAGCTTTCAGGAACGAGTAACATGATAGTGGAGAACCGTCACCTTAAGCCCGATGTGACTTTTTTCGTTTTAAGAATAAGAAATGTCTAGCACTTTTCCACCTGCGTGAGGACTACACCTGGATGACACAAAGGTTTAAAATAATGAGATCTAGTTAGTGTGTATAGCAGGGTGAATTTATTTGGCTTTATTTTGCATGCATTTGATGACCATAGCTTTGGGAATTCAATGCAAGCTTTCACGAGGTGTGAAAAATGAATAGAGAAAATGTCCGTTGTAGAAGTAGAATGAGTAATAGTGTTGGAGAAGAAAATTCCCTCCTAAAATACAATAGCCCAATCTTTTCCTCTGGTACAGATTTCCTATCCATTAACTTGGTGATGCGTGTGTGTACAGTGTTTTGCCATTGTGCTGTTTACCTTTTTCTGTAATTGATATTCCGTTTAAAGCCACTAGCATTCACTAGACCACTGGCTTTCCCTGCTTTCTGCAAAGTAGAGGGAATACTGGAACTCAAGCAGTAATGCTAATTGCTTATAAAGATTTTAATGGCAATCACTTTAACTGATGGTACAGATTAGTCTGCTATCACAGACCCCATCAAAGGCAACACCGATAGCTTGTCACCTTACCTTCTGTAAGGAAATAAAAAGTCTTTCTGTTATCTATGCTAAAGGGTGGAATATTTAATTTTGAAAGTGTGAGAATTTGGCAGATTCAATTGTAACTTTTAGCTGTTTTTCATAATAATTAAGTTGAATAAAACAGTAACAGAAAAGTAAGATTTCTATACCACCCTCCTCCTCCATTACTTTACTTTTCCCAACATCATCTGAGGTGAAAATACAACAGAAGAATGGAATAGTTTATTTGGCTTTTTCATTAGTTTTAAAAACATAGTCTTTATTTTTATCATTCTAAGATCTCTGTCATATTGCTGCTGCACGATTCCCATTTTCTGGGACAGGACTGAATGTGCATCTTTGAATTGTGCATTTTGTCTTCAGCGGTCACATTCATTTTGTGACTCTGTTTCCTAAAGTTCCCTTGGTCAAAACCCCAAATGCTTAAAGATATTACTGTTGACAGTGCATTGCATTCTTAGTTTTTTCAAGAGGTAATCTCTTCCTGTGCTTGTCAAGATTCTTCCCATAATAATGTAGCGTCTCTAGACCTTATAACTGATCTTTACAAGTTATGATGGGGAAGATGACCTCGTGCCAGAGTCGGACTGCCTGATGTGTGGTAGAAGAGGACAAAATGAATCCTGCTAAATTTACAAGCCTGTCTTGTCACTAGTAGCACTGTGTTTTTCACTTTTTAGGTCACAAGCTTTTAAAATAAACACACGACTGCAAAAGGAAGCCTGAGTTAGCTACCATAGAGTTAATTTTTAAGTCATTACTAAGTGATTTCATGTCCAGAGAACCTTCAACTCAGGATGCATAACATTTATCTGCCTAAAATGAAAAGGAAATGAAAGAGATTTATTAGTGCTTGTTTCTTGAGGAAGGTTCTCCACATTTGGATTGGTTGAACGATTGAGGATAAAAGGCTTTCATAACAATGTTGCATTGTACAAACGAGCCCTAACCAGAAGTGCTGTCCTAAATGCTGCTGACTTAAGGATAAAAGCACTAAGGAGGGGAGGGTAGCTTCTTTGCAGTTAAAGTTCTAACTAGAATCCTCTTAAAATTACCCTTTAACTGGTGTAATTCAGGCAAGGGTGATTCTATGTGAAATACGACTAGGTTGGCACTGAAGCTTGAGGAAAGACATTAAAAAAAAACATTCAAATGAATTTTGAGGTACAAGCATGTTAGCCGGTCTTCGATAAAAAAGGTGGCACGGGTGGTGATGCTGTGGTTGTTGAACTGAGAGCGTGCAGAAGGAGCAGAGTTATTTTTGAAGAACGTGGTGGGGGGGAAGGTACAAACAACAAAGGTGAAGCTAGGGAGAAGTGTGGGCATCTTTACCTTGAAAAGGTTGTTTTCTTCGGGCATTTGGGTCATTCAGATAGGCGTTAAACCCTTTCTTGGAAAATCCAAGTGCTGGCTAATTTCAGGAGCTGGGAAAGACAGAAAAGCGAGTTAAGAATTGTCTCTCAATCCTTATTCTACAGAGATATGGAATTTGGGCCAATATATGATATCGTTTACTATAAATTGCTTGGCTTTATTGTCCTTTCATTATTTTCTCTAAGAATCTTATAATGTCATTAATATAGAGAATGTATTCTAAGATACATTTAGAGAGACATTTGAGAGCAATTGCTCTTTTTTTCCCCCTTATTTTCAGCAAATAATTTGTGAATGTATGGACTATTTACATTGATTATCACTGAGCTGTGGTCCATAGTGAATGTTTTAATGTGTGGGTTTTTTTGGTAGTTTTTATCTAGTATTCAAAAATTAATAATTAATTTGATAATTCATTTGTGTGATTGGCCACCCATCCCATATCTGGTTTTGACTTAGTGCTTGCAATATCTATAAACACGTGTAGCCCTGCACGGCTTCCTGAGAGTCTGTTCTTTCTCAGTGCCGGCAATATAAGGCAGATAAAAAAAGAATTTTAAGGAATATTAGGAATTCTTGAAACATTCCATTCGTATTTTCTTCCAAAACATTCTAGTTTTTTCCTAGTGACTAATTTAAATATATGATTATGATTCTAGCAGTTACCTCCAAGTAAGTGCAGATGCAAAGATTCAGAGTCAAAGCATGAAAAGGAATAGTTAAGTTGTATCCTGAATGCCGATGTGACCTTTTCTTGATGGTTAAAATGGCAACATCTTCATGGCTGAACACGTTTTTTAAAAATAGAATTATAAACTTAAACTCCAATACCATATAAGTTCTTAAATTACTTTAAAAAGGTAAACTGGACTTATTACATCTTGATTTTTATTCATAAAATTAAGTATAATGTTGGTATTCTAATATAGATCAGAGCGCATCTGGTAATTTCTGTGTAGCTGGGCTGAGTCCACATCTCTATGTTTGTAGTTTGGATTGAAACTCCTGTTTAACAGCACTGCTTGGTTTCTAAGCCACTAATCAAAAGGATATTATTTTTGAAAATACCAATACATAGCATAACTACTAATTTTTTAAAATATTTTCTTCAGTTACATCGTTTCCTTATAACTATTTAAATCTGATTGATACTGTCATCTATATTTCACCTCTGCTGTGTTATAAGGCACAACAACAACATATATTGTGTTCAGTGCAGTGTTCCTGGGAGGGTTTGCAGTGTTATTTGGCAGAAAACAAGCATAATATGCAATTAAAGATCAACATTTTTACTATAAAGTAAGTGGGTTACTTCTCAAGAGACACTCACTGTGAAAGTCCTGAAAAGAAAATAGTCTGTCTTGAGTTGTCTGCATGTACAATTTATAATGGAAAGTAGAAGGACATTGTAAAGGATACGCGTGCTGAACTCCTACTCGCTACTCACGGTTGGTACACAAGTGCTGCTCAACTGATTAACAAGATCAATTGGAGTATTAGGTTCAAAACATGATTTCTTGTGACTCTGTGAAAGCTTTTGGGGTTGCTTTTTTGCTGCTTGAGGAGATCCGAGAACCTGATCTGTTAAGTTTCTCATTGATTGGCCTAGGATTTTATAAATCTGGAGATGATGAGCCTGATCCCGTCCTGGGAGCGGTGTTTGATGGGCTGCAACACGCACAGTTATGCAGAGAGCTTCTCTCCATCAGAGAAACAGAGAGTTCTGGATAGTTTGTGAGGCTGTGAAAGGGATACAGAGTGCGTGGCACTGCCTTTCAAAAACTTGCCATCGCCAGTGGAACGACTTCAGTAAATAGCGTGAACGTATTAATGGGCTGTGGTTTTGCTGGCTTGTGGTGGTGGAACAGGAGAAAATCTGCCCAGGAAACCAGTGGTAACCAGCGCTGGATCAGAATTCAAAACAACTGTTTCAAAATGCTCAAAAGCACAGTCCGATCTGCTGATAATCTCAGCAATTTACTCATCTGTGTATGCTTTGAGGAAAACTGAAAACCTAAGTAGTGATAATATTGTTTCGTGTACCATAAAATTGCTTTTAGGTCTTTTAAGTGGCAACGCTAAGGAATGCAAGTACTAAAAATGGGGGAAACTCAAATTGGAGCCTAATAAAATACCACCCTGTGTTTGTTCCTCATAGAGAACAATGACCTCTCATAAGCCATTGCTTTCTTACTTTTCTAAGGGTTACTCTGTTGCCTTGATTCCCTCCCTGATTATCTTGAAGCCTGTCAAGTTGGAAAGCTCTCCCCTCCCTTGCTCTTTCTTCCTAATAGACATGAAACAGTCCAGTCAATAATATTTTACTTGTCTTCCCACTGTGTGTCTCTTCCTCTGATCAGTTTAGGCGGGTTTGACTGCAAAAAGTCAGAAGGGAGGTTAAGATCTGAAAGTTCAGCCAAATGTTATCAGCCACAGAGATGTTGCTAAGGGAAAGGCCTCGCAGCCCCAAAGACCGGAGCCAATAATAGCTCCACATAACTGATAACATCAACAGCTGTCAAAGATCCAGGCATTTGTGGTTCCTCTGTAAACTCAAACACCTGTATTCAGTCAAGCTTTGATTGTTATCCCCTCTTTCCCTGTCATTTTGATTCGTTCCTTGAAGGTGCTGCCAGGATATTCTAAGCTGCTAGTTGATTTATAAAGTGAAAGAGCCCTTCCAAAGTTTGGCACGGTTTGAAAAATCAACTGAGGCTCTCGTTCCGAGGGTGACAAGTTTCTTTGACATTGATATTGACAGTATTCTTTTAATTAAGTTTTGAATGTTGTAAGGATGGGTTCAGGTCCTTGAAAGCACGGGTTAAAAGTACGTTAACAGCTTCAACATGTGTCACTTAAAAGAACATTATGTACTTTAAGACGGTTCCTTTTGTGATGAATTAGATCAAAGTGACTAATAAACATTCTCTGTGAAGGCTCTTCAGAACACAGTATATACATGTTTGAGATATTTAAAAGATAGAGTTTTGAGGATCAAACTGTAAACTAAGCTGAAATATCTTAAATGGACAGCTGATGTTGGGGTCTCAATACTGTAAATTAATATGCAGCACAGAAAAAAAAATTTCCTTTTTTATTTTATTGGGAATTTCATGGTCTGTTTTGCAGGATAGTTCTCCTTTACTGACTGTGCAGACAATTGTGTGGGAACGTGTACGATGACAGCTGATAGAATGGGCAGTTTTAATGGCTGGACTAAAATGGTAGGATCAGGTATGTTAATTAATATTATTTTGAATAAATGCAAACCACTGCAGTTCTATTGACTTCCTCTGACCTGTGCTTTGTAGGGAACTTGAACTCATGAAGAAGCACGGCTACAGTCAAGTAGAATGGAGTTTGGTGTTTTGGTCACGTTCCTGTAGACCTTCTCTCTTTTATTTCCACCCCCTTCTTGAACACTAGGACTTCCTTTCTTACTCATCATTATTTACAACTTGACTCCAGATCAGTGATGTGTACAGCAGTGACAGACAAGAAAAACAACATCCTCTGGGACTATATTGTGTATTCCAGGAAGAATATTTCCAGCTAGTGCCAAGTGCCCTTAGAACTGAAATGTTTTCTTTTTAAAGAGATTGTGGTGATGAAAATGATAAAAACGTTATAAAAAATGTGATGAGGTGGAGATTGCAAGGGCTGCTTTCATCTCGTGAGTACTATTGTCTTCTGTCTGCAGTTTTATAAGACCAATCTTTTGCAGGCTGAGTTCCAGATGCGTAGTGAGCTTGTGTGGGGCTGAGAGCACAGCTGAGGAGCTTCTCTGGGTTAACAACAGTGATAACGGTGAAATAGGGCAACTGCAAATTGCAAACTGATTTTTGTCAATTATTTCTTAACAGATTAATAAGGAAAGGATAACAGAGAAAACTTATTTCTTGGTCAAATACCTTTTTTTTTTTTTGCTGGGATTCATTATTATTCTTTGATTCAAGACTGTTTCACTCCTCAAGTTGCAGAAATGGAAATGAAAACATGAATGAGAATACTGGGAACCTCAAAGTCAATGAGACTGTTGATGACTATGGGCTCAGAATTTTCAAGTCTGCTTTTTGTTCTGGTTAGAAAATGTGATTTAGTAGCTAAAAATTTCTTACGTGGTGAAATTTAATGGTGTGCAAACCCAGTCTTTATGCGTAGATGAATGCATCCCTTGTTCTGCTGAAGGATTCTGCAGCTGGGTGAACAGAAGTGCTTAGATTTTTGTGTGACAGAGTGCAGAAGTAAGAAAGAAAGATGGGTAAAACCTCTAGTGCTTCGAAAAACCCAAGTTTGATTCTTACCATCACTGTAAGCTGGAGCAAAACTCAGTGAGAGTGCCATTACTGACAGTTGGTGTTGAGAACACCTGTTCAGGTAGATTTACTGTGCAGCTATTGCTTGGTCTTCTGGCTCCAGAGGGACACGGAAGGGGCAGGTGTTTCTGGCTGCAACAAGGACTTGGAATATTGGAGGATCATGGGAGAAGAATACTTTTTTTTTGCTGTTTTCTTTCTTGTTTCCCCCCTAAGTTTCCCTTTTCAAGAAGATAAAGGTACATGATGGTTCTTTCAGGGATGACTGTGGAAGAAGTTCCTGCAGGTCGTACTTAAGAAAGATAACTTGATTTCAGGAGAAAATGTATCAGGAAGTTTGAAGTTATGCAAAAACTGTACTGCTTTTTCAACATAGAGGTAGTATAAATAAAGTCCAGTATGTTTGAGCAGGTGTATCCCATGTGCTTACATTTATCTTTATGTAGGTGAAAACCAGGACTGGAAGCTTGCACACTGTTACTGGTGCCTGTTGTACTGCAGCCTCCTATCAAGTTGCCATCCATATGGAAAGTACCCATCAAGGAAAATTTAGAAGTTTAGTCTTAGATCCTTATTTGCACTATTTTTTTAAAAATCCATACTTCATGGTGTGTAGCGGCCTCTCAAACATACACCTTGACTTTCTTGAAATGATTATCTTTGATTTTATTTGGCAGTGAATTCATAAAAATCTTTGAACGGAGTGGATCAAAGTGGTCTGTTGTAATTATTATATAAAAGGTGCAATTTTTTTGAAGCCTTTGGATGCAGTAAGGGCTCGGGCAGTGTTTTACAGGTAAGAGCGTGAACTCTGACTTTAGGGAAGCTTTTATGCACTTGGAGTTGGGCACATGCTGCAGGAGTTGGGGAATTTGATATGGGAAAGACAAGAGAAATACTGCTTCAGCAGCGTACAGCAGTCCTTCGACCTTTGCAGTATGGGAATACATTCATAGTGCTTTTAGCATCCTTTCTGCAGTGGAATTTGTGGCGCATCCCAGTAACATTTGATGTTTTCTTCAATTATAGTGTGTATTTTCTTTGGAATGTGAAGTTGCTTCCAAACATACTGAAAGCAGGAACTCTTTGTCGAGTTGTCTGAAATTAAGCTGGGATTCCTGGATGTTTCTGTTGGGAGAAGTGAAGTGTTTTCCAGGGTTCCTTTCCCATTCCTTTAGCTATCAACTGATCAGGTGCCAGGCTTGAATCTGTTAACAATTTTAAATACTCTGGTGTGGGTCATGCAGGATTGCATGGAAGCTGTTTATTGCGACTTGTTAACCCACATCAGTAAGTGTTTTGAAGCTTGTCATGTTAGAATTAAATAGTCTTGAAAAATCTAACAGAAAATCTAACTGTTTTTGGATTTCAAAGTCTTTGGAATTATAACCTAAATTTTGACCCTATTTATCCCATAGTATTTGTAGCATCTAGTTTAAAGAAAGAAACATATGCTTCTACTCTCTCCTGAAAAAAAATGACCAGTCCTCTGAAGAAAACTTGTTACTCATTAGTTCAAAAGAATTGGAATGTTTTTCCACTTACACTTCCCCACCTCTAGAAATGGGGGCAAGTATTTTGAAATTCAATGAAAAACTATGAGAAAGTGCAGTTTCAATAGATTTGTTTATAACTGCATCGTGGTTCGTACTGGGATGCTTTTGTACATTGAAGCAACTGAGTTTGTGCATAACCACAGAGATTGTATATTCATACGTAAGATATGGAAATGTTAATGTCCCCTTTTTCACATGTGATAACTGAGGGAAGGATGTAAACCACCTCAGTGACCGTAAGATGGATTTTTGGTAGGGCAAAGGTTAAATTTCATGGTTCCCTGTTTCCCAGTATCTATTCCTCTAAAATTAGGATTTATTTGGAAAGATGTTTTCTGTCTTTCTAGCAATATAGCAACTGCAGTGAGGTTTGTGTACATACTATTAACTTCTTCTGGGGCACACATAAAATTCCAGGTAAGTAGGAATCATGTGACTGGCTGGGGGATATAAGTTCTCTGCACTATTCTGCTTTAAAATAGAGTTATTGTGCCACCTAATTTGTTGTTTTTCCTATTTCTTAGAGAGAAAAAGAAAATTGCGTGACAAAGGTTAATATAACAATCTTCTCTTATTACAGTGATTTATGTATGCTGAGCATTAACAGCAATGTCATCCAGCTCTCTTTTAATTTGCAGACATCTGGATTTTTTTTTTTGTGGGGATCACAGTGGTAGATGACAAAGCTGTACTCTTGAGAAATAGGAGAGAACACTGTCATTCATGGCTTGTTATGCCACAGACACTGAACTCTTAACAGCTCTCTCTGGCAAGTCTGTGGACTTCAAAAACAGAGCTCTGTTTTTATCCAAATGATCCTCACTAATGAAATACATGGGGAAGAATATTATATTCAACTTAAAATTATTCTGATCCTATAATATGTCAAATGACTGTAGATAATGGTTAAAACAACCTAAATGCGAATCCTCCTGCAATTTTAATTCAGAGATGTCAATGCTGCAATTTGTCGTGATTATGGTTTAAGCAGCCAGTTTTGTTTCTTTCTGTAATGTAAGATATAATTTATGTTTTAGAAATGTTTGAAAAGGGGAGGGCAGGGTAGTTTGATTAAAGTAAAATGCGTTTTGACATGTTTGAATCAATTGTAATGAGAGTTTTTCATTTTATTGGTGTTTTAACCCAGAATGATCTTGGTGCTGTGCAGAGGTATGGCTTGTAAAAACAATATTTCATTATCCTGGGTATCACTGCTCCCTGTGTAGATCAGCCACCTCTGACATGAAATGCAGATTTCAGACATTACACTTCAGTAGGAAATGTAGCAAAAGGAATATTCTTAACTGAGAAGTCAAATGAGAGTTTTGGCTTGCATTAAATAAATATATGAGCTGGAAGTTAACTACAGTACGAATGCTTACAGTAGCTGCAAAATGTACCTCGGCGTTTTTAGCACCTTCAGTCATCAGTTATAATTCCTGTAACATCCCCAGGGTTTGCTTGCTTCTCCTCTACCCCACTGATGGCATTTGATAAGATAATAGGTTGTAAATTCAAAAGGATCCTGTCCTTGAAGGACCATCTCGCTGTCCACGTCGGTAATTCTCGTAACAGGCAAAGTAGGGAGGGCAGCAATTGGCTTCTATATATAGACTAGGATTTTCTATGAGATAGAAAAGATGCTTTCAGAAAATTATTCTCCCAGTTGTTCTTGGCTGGTGCAGCCTTATTTTGCGGGTTGTTTGTTTGCTTGGCACACTTTTTTTATTTATACTTTATTTTATATTGTCTGTGCCTATGTGTTAAATTTTTCTGCTTCACAATCTGTAATAAAGGTTGGATGCAGAAGAATGTTCAACAACTCCAAAAGCATCCTTTTAAAATATGACTTAAAGTTGCATCTTTTTCCATTTGCTTTATCTGTGAATTCAGTTAGCTCTTGGAACACTTTACCCAGCGTTTAGCATCCATGTAGGTTTGAATTCATGGTTCAATTCCTGTAAAATACAGTGATAATAAGTAAATACCAAAATCTTTTCAGCAGAACTCTTGCCAGTGTTGCCTCAAAGGTGGAGGGGGAAAACCTATATTCACAGGGTGCAGCTTATGTCCCTCCCTGACTAGAAAAACAGATGTTGACTGCCACCAGCCTGCACGCTTTTTGAGCTCTTTGCCTCTTTGCTTTCTGATCTGTCATGGAAAACTGTTGCCTTTTGGGGATCTGCTGTTGCTTTTTATTTGGAGTGTTTTCTTTGGATAAATGCAGTTGGAGTGGCACAGGTAGAGGGGTCTTTTGACTCCTTCCATTCCAGATCATTGTTATAAACTAACAGATGCAGGTGGAATGTGAAAGGTTTGTGTTGTGTGTATTTGGTTTAATTTCCCCCCCACCTGGAGCTGTTGTGTTGGCTCGAATGTGTCCACCTCTGTATTTTCATAGCATTTACTCCTGCACCTGAAGAGTTGCTATAGGCTCCTGGTATGTTAAAAGAGACTTTGGCTCGGTCTTCTTTCTTACTTATTGAGCCATGTTTCTTAATGTTTCTATTTTTTTGATGGAATAAATTAATTGGATTAATATGATTGCAGGAAGCTTCTCTGCTCATTTTAAAATGTACCTTGGAAACTATTGAAGTGTAGACTGCCATTCCCTTAAAATAGTAATAATGAAGACCATGAGAGGCAGCCAGAAGAGTTGTTTTTTTCTTATAACTGTTTTGCTGTGATCTGTGTGCCTGTAAGAGGGATCTAAACTATTCACATTAGAAAGTAGTTATCAGAAACATATTTTATAGTGTAACTGAAACGGTAAATTAGGGTGCAAGAAAGAGCACAGACTGTTATTCTGTTTGAAATAACATCATTGTCTCAGGGCGTATGTTTCATAAGTAGAGAATCTCTGCAGTTGGCTACTGGTGGTTGTCTAACACTCAGTATGTGCATTGTAAGCATACAGCTGTATGAATCAAATCAACATTATCTTGCTTCATACAAAACTTACTCTTGTCATCTGTAGAGTATTTAAAAAAAAAGGACAGAAAGGCAAATTCACCTGGTTTTGCAAATGAAGACAGAACTTAGCTTCAAAATTATCTTAAGAATATGCAGCATCCAAAAGTGCTGTATGAAATACCTTCTTCTGGAAAAAAAAAAAAACCAACAACAACAAAAAAAAACCCCACAACCAAAAAACCTGCGCATCCCTGGTAGATGTTCCATCCAGCATGCATATTGGCTGATGCTTAGATGGTG
The DNA here is from genome assembly GCA_033459285.1 of Clamator glandarius. NCBI lineage: Eukaryota > Metazoa > Chordata > Aves > Cuculiformes > Cuculidae > Clamator > Clamator glandarius. Next base: position 413,068 of record JAUNZM010000463.1, on the reverse strand, counting down.
ATAATATTGTTGAAAATCTTTTAGTTATGTTAGTGTCAAACAATGCTTGTTTTACTTGTTGACCATTGCTGTTGTGTGTGGAAAAATTGGAAAACTTCTTTCCTATTAATAAATGAAGAACAAAGTATTTCTGACTTTTTTTAAGAAAATCAACTGTACAAACCTTAGGGCAACATAAAAAAGAGAAAATGTGTCTGACTCTGTTCAACAGGAAACCTTTTAATGCTTGCAGAAATAAATTTAGGTGTTGATGATTCTTTTTTTCTTCCTTGTTATTAGGTACAGTAGTTAACTTGCTGGGCTTATCAGTTCACTAAAGGCAAATTCTGCTGGCTGTCAATAATGTGATTTCAGAAAAAAAGAGAAGCCTGAACTATCTTTGGAGAACACGAAATAAAAAAAGTAGATATTTTAATTAAATAACTCCTAACCTATCCCTTCATTCTCCCCATGACTCTTATTCCCTGTTATCACAGTAAAATAAGGCCCTTCCCAGCCTAACGTCATGTTACAGCATTAGCGTGATCCCGTTAGTAATTAATAGAATTTAGGCCCCAGCATAGTCAGTTTTGATTAAGCAAACATTAAATTAATTCAATCTGCAAACACTTAACTGTTAGAAGTATTGAGGGGAGAAAGCATTTGGATGGACGGCAGGACGCATCTTCATTGGATTGCTGGCCACCTCAGAGTAGTTAACAGTCAGATCAATACCGCTCCTAGAGCTATAATAAAATGGCTTCGACAAGCTCATCTGTGGCTGAGAACACAGTATACACATTGATTTCCTGGCCTGATATAACCCATTTACCTATTCAGCTAGTCCGTTAAGGAAGGTGTAAGGCTACAAAGGCCCAAGGGAGCAATGATGCCTGTAAGTAGGTTAGCAAATACTTGGAAATGTCTTAATTTGTTTTACAGTTGCTACTTCAGGGAGATACTTCTTTTGTTTTTTAAAGAAAAGGAAAAGCTTTATATATATTTTCTTCTTCTTTTGCAAGGTTTTAAAGTTGGGAAGTATGTAGCGTTGTGTGCTCGATTTCTCCCTTCGTAAAGGCCATCGCTGCTCTGCTGACTTGGGGTTTGAACATTTGTGATCCCCCAAGCTCTGACTTACACCCGACCACCTTTGAGACGTCTGCATTGTAGTGAAGCGTGACCTAGTGGGACACGTCTCTGCCCGTCACAGGGGGGTTGGAACTGGATGATCTTTAAGGTCCCTTCCTACCCAAATGATTCTATGGTTCTAATATAGCAAGCCAAAACTTAACCGCTGTCTCTCATCCTCTACTTCTTCTTTCACTTGGCTTGCTTTCTTGAATCTTAAAGAAAGAGACAGAAAGGGGATTTATAGATGGGGGGGTGCATGAATCAACATTACATTGTTTCAAGCCAAGTTCTTGTACAGCTTTTGATTATTTATTTATTACAGCTTTCAGAGTTCTACAGTGTAGAGCTGGGGACTGGGAAAGGGATTCTAGCTCAGGTTTGCTGTCAGGTTCTGCTAAATTCTTTTCTGTCTGCAAATGAATGTATAGGTATGGAAGGTGGGGAGGAGGAGCAGCCAGTACTCACTACTGGCTGCTGGTAAATATTCAATTTGTGTGTTCCACATAAAAGTAGTTCCTTGCGAATAGTCCACTAAGCGGCTTAGAGAACTGTTCAGTTCTTACCCAAGCTCCACTTTCACATCACATATTTAGAGGCCAGTGTAATTTCCAGCAGCATTTCTCATGCCTTTTCAGATTTTGTACAATGTAGAACGTGGAAATTAGTAGTAGAGACTGATACTTGTGATACTGTGTCCCAAATACACATTGAGGTGTGTGAAAAAGCTGGTTTTGCGCTATGTTCAAATGTTCATTCATTCCATTACTCTCAAACTCAATCTTTGTTTCCGTTCCGCGAGTGGCTTGTTTTATTCCCTGTGTGATTCTGTGCTGAGCGGGTGGATCCTCAAACCATTCATGAGGAAAGATATATTGAAAAAGACAGAATGGTAAAGCGGCTGATAGGCAGTTATTAGATTCAGATAAACTGTAATCTTAAGTCATCTTATGAGCATGCTAATTACACAATGACATTACCTACATACAGCGCTGTTGCTTTGTTAACATGTTATGCAAGGTCCTTTATTAACACTGCAAGAAAGGACTTCCTCTCATTAGATGGTTATGCAAAACTGTAATTATACTTGCCTGTGAAAAATGGGGAAGTTATGAAAGGCTTGCTTCTTGAGGGCTATACTTTTTTTTTCCCCTTACAGATTATAATCACTCTTTCTGTGGAGCGAGGGTGACACAGTTTAAAGTAAGAAATTTGTTTCCATCTAAGGTTTAGAATTCAGTAATCTCTTCATCTTCCAGCTAAGATAACTATTATCTGTGTTATTGTAGCATTAAAATAAAAAACAGGCTTTGATAACTCAGACGCTGTATGTAATTTTGAAGAGGAATTTGAGTGCTGTCACAGAGGAGAAAATTAGCAGTGAATAAGTCAAATTTAAGATCGCTTTTTTTGTACAAAATATTTTGGGTGTAATAATAACTAGTGGTTTTAGCTAATGCATTTTTATTGAAACGCACTATTTTTTTCCTTGATGCATATTTGCATTTTCAGGTTTGTATCCATGACATAACCGCCTTGTGAAATTCTGCAATATGCAAGTAATATTCCCGACCTCTCAAACATTAATGCACAATCACCTCTAAAAAATGCAATGTATCTTTTTATAGACTTGCATAGAGAAAGGAGGGTTTCAGATCCATTTTCACCTGTATCACTATGGCTGCGAATCTTCAGCCGTGTTCTTTTAAAGTCTCACCTGGAGATAAGGTCGTATTTCTCCCATAATTTAAGCATTCATACAGAACTGGGGCTGTTCTGGGTTACTTTTTATGGGTCAGAATTCCTTTTACAGTTCTGCAGGAGCATGCACAGATTTTGTTTATTTATTTACTTTTTATTTTTCCCTTTTTCTCTTGGAATTAAAGCCCCTGAAGCTCCTCTTCAAAGCTGCCTTTTCTGGAGTGGACCTTCTGCAGAAGGATATAATGCTCTGTATGTGCGTTTTGGATTGAAATGGCCACATTTGGGAAAAGAAACAGTTTGTTTCTACTCCAGTGCTATCTGAGTATTTTAATACTTTATTTGTTCAGACGCATTTTGCAGCTGGAGTGATAATATTCCATGTCTTTGAAGTCAAGCTATCTTAAACTGTACATTTAATTATGGATTAATAACCTTGAATTTATACTGCCAAACTTCAAAATTTGGTTGCAGCATTTTGACTGAAGAATGTATGCTTGTTTGTACTAACGATGTAAACCAGAAACACTGTTTCTGCTTCTATTTTATTGTGAGGTGAAATGATGGCAGTTGGAGTTCCAAGACGGTGCTCAGAAATTTGCAGTGTGCTTTTAATGACAATGAGCTGCATGATGATGATGTTTTTAGGAACTTTTTAGTCCTTCATCTGGTAATTGAAACAGTTCTGTGCAGACCTTTTATGATGTTGGCTTCAGGTTGGTAGGTGACAGTGTGCTCTAAGTCACTCATGACAGTTGGAGGAACCTTATAAGTATGACGGACAATGTACGTATAATTTCAGGGTACAAGACAGGTTTAGAGGACAATAAGGAGCCGATACTCCATTGCGATTATCCTAAAACATAGAGGAAGCAAAATAAAATGGAGCAGAAGAATATGTAGCATGTGATACCTTACAGAAAAGGCAATCAGGTGTGAAATGACAACAAGAGAAGGCAAATGAGAACAGGCAACTGATGGAGAGTTAATGGTACTGAGGAACTACAGCTGGGCTGGAGGCTAGGAGCAGGCTAGAAAATGTTATGCCACCCGCTCCAAGTGGAAATGAGGAGGTTGGGAAAATGTAATTTAGAGAAGTAAGAATATTAATACTGCGAGGCTTGAAAATGTAAATTGAGACTTGCTTTTAAGAGAGGTATTTGGTGTCTGTTAACAAAGAATGGGAAGTGAAATCAAGAGTGTGATTAATGAAGCAGAAGAGTTGTGGGTGGAGTTTTGGATGGGATCCTGGGTCCCCTGGCTGATAAGCCCTGAAATACGAGGGAGGGTGTTACACTGATAAACCACGGTGCCGTTTGGCACTAGAGCTCATGGAGCCTTTAGCTTGGGCTCCCATTTATGCTTTCACAATAAACATTTAGCTTACTAGGTTAAGCCATCAGAGTTGGATGATGTTTTACACAACATATGGATTAACATTCGCAATTGTTGGTGGCAATAGACCACATTTATTTCAAGTGAGCTCAAAGGCTGTCTGAGACAAAATGGAATATGACATAGAACACTGATACTGTTGTGGCCTCAAGCAAATAGAGAAGTTGTACACCAAAACAGTATGTTGCTAAAGGCAACCGGAGCGGTACTAGCACGAAAACTAATAGGCTGGAAAAAACCCTCCCAGTCCACTAAGGATACCCCTAATGGCTTAAAAGAATGCAGCTCGATTTGTGCCGGGGTGAGGGTAACTCAGCTGCAGGAAGGATTGCGGGACAAGTCGGAGTGAAGAAGTTATCTTAGAAACCAGGCAGTACAAAAAGGACTTATCAATCTGGGAACGTCAACCAGAAGTCTTGTCTTTCAGTACATGGATGCAACCACAACTCCTTCGTGTCTTTGAAGATACTGGGGATAGCGAATAGCTTATTCAAACAAGTATGTTGTATATTAGGGATGAAAAGAACAGAAAAGTGCGTGACAAGTTTAAAGGTTTGAACACATGAATTTCTTTATTGGTCTGTGTATGTGGTTCTATCCTGGGCCACCAGGTCAAAACATCAATGAAAATTTAAAAACCAATTGAAATTGTGAGGCTTATGACTTTCTTTTGTACCTTATATTGTAACTGAATAGTTTTATCAAAACTTCCATTGCTACCCAGTCTGGGAATTCTAGAAGAGGACTTCAGCACAGTTTGAGGTGACAGACAACTAATCATCTCTCTTCTTTCACATAACAGGAGATCTCAGGAGTTTGATATCTATCCAGAGCCTTAGAAAATACTGGAAAGCTAGTGCTGTTTGAAACAGCAGGTCTTGGGTCATTCTGAGAGCTAGAGGATATGCTGAATTTATTCAGGTTTTGCTGAATTAATTAAGTCACATGCATGTTTTTTGCTCAAGCGCAGCCAGGTTTTATATATTCCGATGCTACATTTTCTGTGTAGGATGACTCTTACCTGCAAGTTACCGTGGCTTTCATTTGGTTAAATGCTCTGCAGATCTCCACAGGCCTTTTTGGACTTTTTTTTATTTTTTGGGGCTGAGCTTTTGATTTTTATGTAGTTTAGAGCATCTTTGTGAACACTTAGCATGTTTTTTTTTGTCAGCCAGTGTCTTGGATTGCAGGTGTAAGTGATTTAACTTTTGCTTGAATAGTACCCATCATACAAGCCAAGACATTCTTTTAATAAGGGAGACTAATAAATAAAGCAAAAGGATTGGAGTCAGAGGGTCCAGAGTCTTGCCGTCAGTCTGACTCAACTCAAGCAATTACCTAAGTAATGCAGCAATAAACAAAAAGAAATCAAATGGATTTTTCACTTAAGAATTTTAAAAAAAAAGTTTTGTTTCTTTTATCCCTGACTTCTAAGGCCACAGCCACACACAGAGCTAGGGCAGCGATTGCACCTCACACTTCATAGAGCAAGGCGTGCGTACTGCCTGGGAAATAAAACATCTTAGTTTAAAATAAATGAGGAAAAAAAGCAGCCTGAAAAATTAATAACAAGGAAACTAGATTTTCTTTCTTTCCTTCTCCTTTCCTCCTCTTAAGAAAAGGAATTATTATGCAGCAAAAACAATATAATAAATAATTTCAAAGGCAATGAAAGCAGGATTCAAAAAACCGAGGCAGCAAAGAGTGAACCTCTGTGTGTGTGGCTGTGATATATGGGCAATGATGGTGTGTTAATTTCTGTGGTGAGCAACTGCACGGGTAAAGCTTCATTCATCAAGAATATACCAGTTCTAAGCGAAATACTTTTGGGTTAGTTGTAATGTTATGCTGTGTTTGACCAAGATTTGTTAGGTAGAGCCGGATCGTGAATCGTGACTGTCGGACTCCCCCTTCTTCAACTTGAATCCTTTAGCTGTGGGGTAAAGGTTTTGTATCGTTGTAGTAAATACCATCTTTTAACTCCATGGGTCTTTCCAGAGAAGAGAAGCTAAACTTATGACCCTCCTTCCCTGTCTTCTCTTCTCCACAGTTACTCTGGAGAGTGTGTGGTAGGTTGGAGTCCTTGATGTCTTCCCATGGCCATGCAACACACAGAGGGACCTTGTTCTTACCAGTGCCAGTTGGCTCTCTAAAGCCTACACATCGTTATAAAAGGAAAAGGTAAAATAGGAATGCTTTCTTTTTTTTTTTCGCTCAGGTTGACATATTTTCTTAAAAGAATTTTTCGGAAGGTAGCCTTTTTCCATGTTATATCTCTGGTCCCAGGTGTGTGTGGTAATGCGTTACAGAAGAACAGAGGCACGGTTTTTTGACTGATAGTCTCTAGTGTGACATACAAACATATTTTTATACCATATATATTTTGATGCTGGAGTTTTTATCTGTATTTTTATTTTTTACATTCTACTGAGTACATGGCCATTTTTTTTTGCTCAAAATTTTGGAATATTTTCCGTTCTCCTTGTCTCTTATTCTCCCTCCCTGTTTCTTGGAGGAAGGACTTTTCCCTTCAGTAAGATTTTTATGCTGGTGGTTAACAATATAAACAGAGATATAGGTAGCTGGTAGCAGCAGCGAGTAGCACGGGATGTGGAAACCTATTTTCCTAGTGTTCCTTTCCCAAACAGTGTCCATGGGAACAGGGAGCTTAATGAGCAGGTGATATTACAGGGTGTGTAGATGAACCTTTGCTTTATCTGTTTGGTTCTGGAGAGGCACTCGATCACAATAAGAATTGGCACTGGAAATCTGGCAGAATGCAGTGCTGTCCTAATGACAAGATTTAGAATGAATATTTCAATTTTGGTGCCAGAATGTAGTAACTAGTGGATGGAATTGCTCATAAAGCATTCAGCAGTCTCATTAAGATGGGTCATATTGTCTGCAGGCAGAAGTAGGCTTTGGAAGATGGATCTTTCTCTGCCCTTAGATCTGTTGTTTAAAGAATAAAATCCAACATCTGGTCCTAATTTAAAGCCTTGCTCATGCTGTAGAAGTAGGGTCTTAGCCAATTACTCCTAAGTTTTTAGTTTGGTTTCTACTGGGTAATGGAGCATCTCAGAGATGTCTCAGTAATTCAGGTGTGTGCCACAAAGCCTGAGGTAATTGAGCCAGTTCCTTCAGCATGTGCTTATCTTTAGTTGTATGAGCAGTAAGATGAACTGAAATAGGATTGCTTCAGTTTTATAATGAACTCTGTTTCTTCCTAATTTGTGTTGAAACAGTAATCTGGGAAGTTAAGTAGTAAATAAAATTACTTCTAGTAATTTTGCTTTACTGGTGTGACCAAAGAGAAGATGCATTTTTGATGGTGAAAAAGTAAAACAGACTCTTAAAATGTATGATCTCATTTATATAGCCTATCCATATAGATTTTAAATGCACAAGTTATTTACGTGAAAACGTGTGTGAAAATGTGCTATGTCCTGAGGAATATAATCTAATAAGCATCCTTTTCTGCCAGCGTCATGTCCTTCTGCGGAGAAGTTGCTGCTGCTGAGTTTAAGCCATTTCTTTTCTTTGCTAACTCCCCTGCATAGTCGTGGATCACCCTAATAATACTCGTAATAGAAGTTGAATATGCATGAGATTCCTGTTTGCCTCTTTTGAAGCGCGTAGTGTAAGCAGGAGCCCCTGATATCTGGAGAGTATCGAAATGAATACATGAAAAACTTGGTTAAAATGTTTACTTAAAAATATTTCAGTAGCTTTTATTAAACTCCCTCCTAGGTAACGCTGCAGCGAGAGGAGTGCTCTCGCGCAGGCATAGAGATGTCATGCTGCGCCTTGCTGCGACGTTCTGGGGCTGCCTCGAGACTCGGCGCTGCTATTAGAGGAGAAAACATGTAATGTATTATTTGGTTTGAAACCATAAAAATGATTTTTGTTTGTCATGCTCTTCTCTGCGTGGTCTCCAGGTACTTGGCTGTTTAACTGAAATTTCAGATCCTTATGGCAAGAGGTAGAAATGTTACAGTTGTTTGTTTTTTTTCCTTATCTACATAAACAACACAACTTTGTCAGAAAATTGAAACCGTGCACTTTGTCCCATCAGCTAAAATGGGCTGTCAGATAATGCCTTCTTTTCTCCGTCGCATCAGATGAATGATGCAAATGGTTTTTGGCTTTGGAGTTTTTTGCAAGGCACTAGAGTAAATGATCAGAGTAGTAACATTTTTAACCTTATCTATCATACTGAAACATTTTTTCTGCCTCCAATAAAACATGTCAGAGTCGATTAAGGACATTCTTCAATGAGGTATAATTCACGGATTTTAGTAGCGAATCCAAGAGCACTGAAGTATTAAAGAGGCTGTGAATACTTAATTACAGATATGTTGCCGTCCTACCTTTTACTGAATTCCCTTAACACTTTGGTGCTCTGTATCTGGAAATGCTCTTTTCCTCTGATGGTGAAGTAAAAGGAAAAGCCAGGTACAATGGCAGAGCATATGTCACATCCTATCTAGTGACAATGCCGTGAAAGATACTGCTGTTCTAGTACATTCAGCTGTGCTTATCTGGTACATGAGTGCACATTACTTTCCGTGGGCCCGGATCACTTTGGACAGTATCATTAAATGCCACGTCATTACCTGTTATGGAGTAGTGCTTCTGCTTGAAGTGCCTCCTGGGATACATGCAACAGTAGGAAGAATGATGGGTAAAGATGGAAGTAGCATTAAATTTTCAATGGAAACACTATTGACTTTGACTTTTCAGAAGCCTTATCTGTTAGATGGTGTTTGTCACGGAACCTGTAAAGCCGGGGATGTTCGTCAGCTGGAAGTTGCAGGCAGTTGAACGATATGGACAGGTGAAGGCTCCAGAGGGATCAGCTGGGCGAGCATCGAGCTGGAGGGGGTAAATTGAAGGTTTATTTATCCAATTCACTGTCAAGGTCAGCTTGCTTGGAGAGCTGTCCTGTGTGTGCTTACAAAATGCCAAAATCCTGGCAAATTGTCTGAAAGAGCCTCCAAATCACTGACCTTTGTACGGCTCACATCAACATGCCAACGTCTTTTAACAGTATCCTTAGAGTACACTAAATAGTTTGTAAAATCACGCTTTTAATGTCAGCAGAAGTAACTTTTTATTTTCAGCAATAAGGAAAAAATATAAGATACTCTAATGATGATAGAGAAAACCCATGAAATAGAGGAGCTGCCTCTTCTGAAATAAGACTTTTAGCATCCCCTGCTTTTTCAGAGTGTGCTTCAGAGCATGTTTTAGAGAGGCTGCTGTTACTCTCTATCTCCAGATAAAACCTCGAAAACACTTAAGGCATGTTTTTTATCTCTTTCAGATAGATGATATTTAGTCTATTGCTTTTGTAAAATCTAGGTTTTCAGTGTCTCATTTTTAAGTCTGCTGTCTTTTACTCTCTCAGGTGAGTTACTCATATTTTAGGCTAATTAGAGCTTAGTTTATTATTTTTGTTAATTATGGGAGTGTTTTACATGTCTAATTCCACAAGTTTCTGGATTGGAAACAGATTATAAGTCTTTTACATGTAGGTAGGTATAAGAACCCACCACAGTGGGTTTAATCGTAATTGGCTTTTTCTTATAAAGGGAAAATGGCACATTTGACTACTTAAGTGAATAAGGTTTTTCACCTGTTTTGTAGTAGGTCTTCCATTTAAACATGCAAGACCTGTCATTGTAGCCAAATGAGTGACTGGTGTATGTTGATCTTTAATTTTAAATGGTGGTGATTTTTTTTCTCCTTGAGCCCCCCATCCTTTCATTAATGAGATACTCAAATGGGTATTTTTCTGTATTTAACTTTGCAGTTTTCTTCTTTCTTCCCCTTATCTTCCGTTACCTCCATGAGCAAGTCCCATTTCCCAAGTCAGCCAGTTCAGCTTGCATTTTCCCCAGAAATAAACATTAATGTCAATGCACAGTGTGGCTCTTGTGACATGGCTGAAAGCGGTGACATTATTGGCTAGGAATGGATGAAATGGAAAATCGATTAAAGCCCGATTTTTGAGAAGCTTCAGGTGTAACTCCTACTATTTAAAACTAATTGCTAGTTGTATTTCTCTGTTAATGTAAAGTGTTTTCTTAATTTTGTCAGCCTATTTCTAGTTTTGCTGACAATGAGTTGCTTACAGTTTTATGAGTGCAGGTGCGTATCTATGCACATTTTTAGAATTTGATTATGTTGAAAGAAGCCCTTGAAGTGTCTTGGCTGTAACACAAACGTAAATTTTGGTGTATATACTAATTTTGAATATATGTAATTCCTATTAATTTTATGACTTTTGTATAAATCACTGTTTAAGTACTTTTTAGACCATAGAGATTCTATGATGGCTGCTGAGGGCTGCCTTTGAGCCATAAGATACTATCGTGTGAATCTGCTTAGTTCACAGATCACTGGTTTGACAGAACTTTATTATTATTTAATATTTATGTTACAATATTGCCCAGAGTCCCCAGCCTTTGACAGTGCCCTGTTACTGTGGGTATTGTACCAACATGGATGAAGACATGATCAATGTCTTAAGATGCTCAGAGCTGCTGTAGTTATCAGGTCACTCTGAGATGAAGGGAGTCTGCAACAAAGTTGTGCAGTATTGCGAATTTGAAGCAGAAAAGAGCAAATCAAAGAAGGAGAGGAGAGCTGAGGATTCCACCTGTCCAACAAGGTAGAGTCTTCGTTTATTGGTGAGCACGCACTTGGACAGAACGAAATCAAGGATGAGTTATGATACCGTGCTTCAAGGCACGTGTTGTATTTCAAATTCAGTCATTAGTCTCTTTTATATGCTTTATAGTTTACTTTAATTGAAGTTGCTGTTTTTTCAGATGAAAATTTAGCAGCTAAAAGAAGATGATAGTGTCTGCTTCTATGCAATTAGAATAGAATCGTAGAATACTTCGGGTTGGAAAGGACTTTAAAGATCATCTAGTTCCAATGCCCCTGCCAAGGGAAGGGACATGTCCCACTAGATTAGGCTGCCCAAGGCCCATCCAACCTGGCCTTGAGCAACTCCAAGGATGGGACAGCCACAAATTCCCTTGGCAACCTGTTCCAGGGCTTCACCACTCTCATGGTGAAGAAATTATTCCTAATATCTAGCCTAAATCTGCCCCTCTCCAGTTTATACCCATTCCCCCTTGTCCTACCACCACAAGCCCTTGTGAACAGTCCCTCCACATTTTTCTTGTAGCCCCTTTCAGGTACTGGAAGGTCACTATAACATCTCCTTGGAGTCTTCTCCAGGCTGAACAAGCCCAACTCTCTCAGCCTGTCCTCGTATGGGAGGTGCTCCAGCCCTCAGATTATCTTTATAGCCTCCTCTGGACCTCTTCCAACAGCTCCATCTCCTTCTTATGTTGAGGATTCCAGAACTGGACACAATACTCTAGATGAGATCTCACAAGAGGAGGACTAGCAGTCCTAAGTTGTGGTTTAAGCGTTAATGTGTGATTTACTTTGGGTTTTGCCAAATGAGGCAGTTTATAATTTGAGTCTTTGATTTGCGGTGGAAGTGTTGATCACGAAAATTGAAATGTCACTTAAAAGAATTGGAGTCTGAAGAATCGGACTGCATTTTCTGTTTAAACTTAGCATTTTCAGATGGCATGTACAATGGTGGCTGAGTGTACCCCTTGCTCCTTTTGCTTGAAAGTCTGCAGAGGTTCCAATAATATATGATGTAAGCACATTAGCTCTTAGAACAGAAGAGGCTGCAGTGATAGGGGCCATCGTGAACATGCTGAGGTGTCTGTCCTAATAATGCACTATAAAATTCACCTGTACTTGTGCAGCTGTTACTGAGGTGGCTGCCTCTTCGCACATCGGTTCCATGTAATGTTCTGTCTGCATGGGAACTTGCCCTGTTCATTTTGTGCAGTTAAAAAAAAGCAGATATTCTGGTTTGTATGACAGAATTTTAATAATCTATTAACAATTAAAAAAAAGAGAGATGTGGCTGGAAAGAGACCTTAGTATGAATTATGAGAACATTTGATGAAAAGTCTGAACTTGATATTGGATTTTTGTATTTGCTAAGCTAGCTGGAGTTTTCTTTGTGGCTTCCACACCAGTGAATGTATTCTTATCACACAAGTTCTTTGTATGATACACAACTTTATTTCAAGACAGATCTTCCTAAGGTAAAGATATTAGACAATTAGTGTTTGAGAATGTCGAGATTAATGGCATTGGTTATGGAATGTGAAGGTTTTAATCTCTTGGGCTAAACAAGGAACAATGGATACTTTGCCTCTTTTATGCACAAAATAAATAGATGTATATGCATATGAGGTTTTGGAAATGAACTTGATTTACTTCACGTACATGAAGTGTGATGGATGCATCTGTTTCTTTGGTATTGAAGGAATAACTACTAGATCATCGGTGTTAGTAAGATGAAAAATAGTAATTATACTGTAAACATTGAATTTAGCACCAGTTTTCACCTGGGCTGAAGTAATATCTTTCCATTTAATCAGATAGATCTGTTTGTATTTATGACATGGAAAAGGGGACTGAAGGAGGGAGAAATTTGGATCTGTAGGTGAAGAATCAGAATATACATCCATCTATTTATGATTTTGGGACAAATCAGATGGCAGATACATATTAGCTTTGAAAGACCACATATTTTAAGATGCAGAATCTCAGAAAACATTATTTGAACATTATAACTTTATGCCCAACTGTGATGCTGTCAAGACAAAGCATAATGTTTTCCTATCTTAAATTTAACTATGCTGTATTTATTGTTTAGCAAAAGAACGTTAAAGGAATCTTATCTGTCAACACATGAGAGCAATGCATGAACGACTTAAATTTACAGGAGTAAATTAAATGTCAATTTTATTTCACCAAAACAGGCTGTTCTTTTCTGCTGGCAGAGTTTATAGCCACTGTTTTGAAATACTTGCTGTTGAAAAACAATTGACAAACATGGACAGAAGTGCGTAAACTCAACAGGTTTTTTATTTACTTGATTTCTGTCTTTGTTGCAAACATACAGATAAGTTTGAAAGTACGTCAGTTCATTGTTGATACTGTGTTAAGTCGCATCTTTTCTCCTAAACTTGCTATAGTTTCAAACTTTACTGCTCCCTCTATTCTCATGTTGTCAATGTTGCTGTAACTAGAGGATAGCTGGGTGTGTTCTTTTATACCAATAAGTCACTGACATCTAGTGAAGATGTAAAAAGCTCTAATAGATAAAGATGATGTGTATTTTTGGCTTAGACTAGATGATCTATTTCTCTGAAGTGTTTTGAAGACCTCTTCACATTCTGTGTGTATTTGTAAATTGCCCATTACTAAAATAACGCGTTAAGGTGTAACAAAATAAAGCAAAAGAAGTAAAAGCGTGTGCACATTATGATGGAAATCGTCCTTACCTGTATGTTTATATTTGTTTGTATGCGGCTGTATGCTGGGATTAGAGACTTATAGTTCTCAGGAAAGGTTCAGAAAGACATAACAGATAAGTGAAATGTTATTTCACAAGGTCGACTTCATTGTGTGGGATATTTCTCCATGACGGGTACATATAAAAGCATTTATTTAATGGATCTACAGTGTGTATAGTGAAAGAAAATGGAGTAACAGGTCTTTATCAAAACTATTCAAATGGAAGGGTAAGATATAGCATAAACCAAAGGAAAAATTTATTTGTGGCAAAATCATGGGCAAAACTCTCATGCCTTTCATCTCCAACAAACGCCCCTTTGCCTGCATTGTGTTCATAAATGAGTGCTCTTACCGCTCGGAATATGGACTCTGGGAATCAAACAACTTGGACAGGATGAAAAATTAGAAGGCTAAAAATTATGCTGCTAAAGCAAGGCAGTATTCATCCTTGTGGTCAGAGCTATATGAGAAAAGCCCTCAATCTGCACTTTTCGATGTATCTGTTTTGGGTGAAGATAAAAGAATTGCTAATTGAGTTTACAATATGTGAGGCTCTGGGCTATATAACGATAGGCTATCGTTACCCCTGTGTCGTCAGTAGTAAATATAACTGCTTCTGTGGTCTAGAAAGTCTATTTCTCATAAAATGATGGTCCAATGTTTTTTGAGCCAAGGTGTTCTGTCTCCAGCACATGTCAAAAATACTGACATAAGACAGAAACTCTCATAATACTGGCCATGAACTGAAAGGAATGTGTCTTGTTAAGAACTTTGGAAAGATCTAGTTCTCTGTGTAACTGCCTTATAGCAGCTACATGGAAGAGAGGATAAAAGTTATAAAATATAACCATGATGTATTTTCCTGGTGAAGCAATAGTTTATGATGATAGTCTCCATAAAGTTAATTTTTACTTGAACAGAGCTGAGTTTAATGGTTTTCAATTATACTAATTTGAGTCATGGGTTTAGTTCATGTGGATTTTGCAACCCCTGGGTTTTGCTTTTATGTCTTCTCCCTAAAATGCTTGGCCTCTTTTTTGCATTATGTCCTGCCCATTCTCTCTTAGCAGGGAACATCAGCCAGTGATGGGATGACTCTATCTCCATCCATTTGCATCGGAATTTAATCTTCTGTGAGGAACTAATTCTTCTCAGATGTAATTTGAAAAAAGTGTCTTATGTTCCATGTGGCTTTGTCGTGGAGCATGTGCTCAAGCAAGAATTTATGAAAGTCTATCACCTTTCTCTAATAGAGGTGGAAGCCTCCATTTCACCTGAACTTTTCTAAGGCACTGTCTACATTGATCAACTAATCAACTTTTGAAGTATCTAATTCCTTGCCAAACTGATTTGTTCTGAGGCCTTAAACCTACAGTAAGTAAATGTTGAGATTTTTTAATTTAGACTACACTTGGATGGTCACTGGAACCAAATGTCCCCACCATGCATATATTTAGAGATGACTGCAAAAAAAAAAATGTTGGTTTGATCTTTTATTTCCACTGAAAGATGGAGCACATCTGGCACGCATCTGTGGTGGAGCTGCTGCTGCTATTTTTTTTGTCCTCTCTCCAAAAGGAATCTGGAAGCAGGTCATCAAAACTGTTTTGTGAACCAAGCCAACTACAGTAAGAAGGGAATAAATAGGGGAGAATGTGCATCACTGTTCTGTACCAAAATCTTAGTATAGGGATAGCCTATGACTACTGATGTGCCTGAACTGAGTTTGAGCAATTAGTTATTATGGCTTTTGCCCATTATGTCTTTCTGACATAACTGGCAAATATTAACGTGTATGATTTATTTCTGATTTTTCATTTATTCATATTGTAAAACCTAAGTCGTTTCTTCACTAACTTGTTCCTTTTTATCTCTTCTCCTTTCCAGCATCACCTCTAAGCTCCCCTAGCGAAGAGGTGGCTGCTGCAGGCTGTGCCTCTGTCTCCATTTAAGCATGGAGTTGGCTGGTGGTGAGCCAATAAGCAGCTGAGCGCTTGTGGTTGAGTGTCTTTGGTGCTCCACCCGTCATGCAGTTTGAGGACTTGACTGGGAGGAAGATTGTTGACTCCTCAACAGAAATGTTGATTTACGTTGGTATATTACAATATTCAGTTATGGATTCAAATGATCTCAGCTTCAGGTTTCCCTTTTGGAAGGATTGTGTTAAGAGGTCTATGAAAGTAAAAGAAAACAAAGAAGGAAAGACAATCCCATCATATATAGGTGAATGCCAAGACATGCTCACTCCCTCACTTTGTGAGGAGGCTGTCAACTGCTGAACAAAGAAGGTCTGGTTAAGATTCCTAGTCTGTGATGTTGTCAAGTCTTTGGATTAACTTTGTCTTTGTGTATAACGAAAGCTTTCCTATAGCATAAACATCTACTACATAATTTCAGAAATTCATTTGCTATTTAATCTCACTTTTATTTCACGTTTCCTTAGAAGTATGATTTCTGCCTCATAAAAAATGTTAATAAATTCTATCATTATAATTCGCTTTGATGGCACATTTAAGAGTGTGTCCTCATGGAATGTCTCTCGGAGAGATGATACCCTAAAAAGAATATGTCTGGAATGGACAGTACTGTCTGACCTCATTAGCCAGCAGACCAGGGAGCAATTGCAAAAGACCTAGATTGCAGTAAAACCTTGTTTCTTTCCAAGACAGGCAGTAGATTGTATGACTGGGGTGTCACCTTGGCTGTGTCCTGGAGCCTTCAATCTGCAACACATGGACAAGCCTTGAACAGGCACTGTGTCAAGCAAATAGCGTCAAAGTTTGTCGTGGCTGCCATGGTTTATTACGTTCTTGATGAAATGGGCATTTGTCCAGTAAGAACTTCAGTTGTACCGGTGATTTATTTTGCCTAAACAATTTAAGATCCCCTACCTGGCACAAATTTGGGCTAGATTTGCACTACAGGAGAAAGACTCAATATCTACTTTTTGAGTAATTATAATCTTCAGTCCATGGTTGGCTAAAACACTAAATGTGTTCACTGACCTCTTTGACATCAATAAGACTATAGTATCTAAATCAGTTTAAGTTTCCATTTATTCATATGCATTATGTACATTTTCATACAGACGAGAGAAGACGGGTCCTATCATTTAAAATGATCTTGGATGTAATGTTTTCAAATTGTTCCCATAATAGTTCCTCGCATGTAGGGCCTGTTTTGTGTGCCATAAATTGTAGCAACTGATGGAAAAAGAAAGAGGAGCAGTTAGAGAACTATGAAAGAAATAAATATTTTAAAAATAGATTAAATATTATTTACTGCCAATGATAACACAAGAATATAATACTTTTCAGTTACTTTTTACCCATTTCTCTAGCTTAGCTAAGGTCTGCATTGATTAAATGGGTTGGATACTCTTTTGGGCTGCAGATTCATCTATTGATGATTATGCAAGGTAGACGTCGCTTTTATTTTGTGGACAAATCTTTTTATCATAATCCAGCTTGGACCACGTTTCCTGAAAACGTTTAGACTTGCTCTGTTTAAAATGTATAAAGGAGAACCGATAAGTGACGTCTTTCAAATGGGTGCTTTTACTTTCTGCTGGCATCATTTCTTTCAATGTTGTGGGCGTAACAATCCAAAGCCAGTGTTGTTTTCTTAAATACGATCTAACTTGTAATGCAGATCAATATGTATCAATATAACCTTTAAGGCAAACTCTATATGTTTGGCTTTGAACTTTAAGGTATCCTTTTTACTGGGGGAAAGAGCAAGCCAAGCAACTGAAATGTTATTAATACATTTTTCAGTATTTTTTGGCTACAACTTAACTTGAACTACAAAGATGAAATGCTCTGGTCATTTTAAATATTTATCTTGGTTTGAAGAAACAAAGTTAGAAGAGAGATTTGGGTTTTTGGCTGGATTTTTTTTTAGTAGCTGAAGGCAATTATATCTTTATTGACCCTCTGTGTTCACCCCCTCCTTCAATGTCAGGTACTTGCTTATTATTATCAACATGACATCTCCTTTCTTTGAAAGGTTGTCCGTCACACTTTGAATCACCTCTCTCCATGGTTACATTTTCTAATCAGTTCACATGATTGAGCCTACATCAAGTGATGCTTTACTTAATTCCTTTCCGTTTGTGTGGTGTGATTCTTGGAGGGACTCTCGTCAAAATTTTGGAGGGCCCTGTCAGTTTGAAAAGAACATGACCTTTAAATTGTATCAGTATGTTTGCTGGTGCATAAGGGAAAGGAAAAGGTTCGTAGTGATGGAAAACCACTCTAAAAATGAAAAGTAATTCACTCAGAAGCAACATGCATAGGAAGTTAATTTGTTTATATTCAACTGATTTAAGAAAGACAGAATTAGGAGGACATGTTCTTCGAGCAATAATGGGTCCAAACAGTATGTCCTTAAATCTAGCTTACAAAATGTTGTTTATTGATCTTGATTTACTGTGTTTACAGTAATAGGTAAAAGTGAAAACACTCAAATGTGACAGAATAGATAAAAGGTGTAATTCTGTGAAATTATCAAGCCTGTTAGTTTGCTGTACTTGCATAACTATGTCTCTAGGCATGCTATAATTAGTAATTGACAATGCTAATTTTTGTACAGTGGGTCACTGACTGAAGTAGCAGAGTTATTTTATGTAGGTATAAATATACATTTATTTATGTGTGTGAGACGATGGTTCAATAAGATAGAAGAAATGCTTTTGTATTGTAAATGCAGAAGGTCTGAATACAAGGAAAATCCATCTGGAATGCCTAACATGGGTAGTCGAGGCAATATAATATAGATGCATGCTGGTGGAGCTGAGTAATGCCGGGAAGTTTATTAAGTTTCACAACCTTTATTAAGTATACAAACTGTGGATGGTCAAATACCCTGCAGTAACTGAATCGGGGATATTGACTGTTCTTGTCTCCTTTCCACTTTGCTTTGAGGTATGTTATTTTAAGTAGCTTTTACACGTGTTGAAATATGTAGAAATCATTGAAGTCTGATTTGCCATGGATTTATATCTTATGATCACTCAAGTGTGGATGTCCTGAAGGGGGATGTCCTCTACCTTTTTCCGTTTTTTTGAGCATTTTTATTTACTCTCTCCTGCAGGTTCTTTTATACCTGGTAGGCTGTGAGGTCATTCTGATGTTGTTCCCAAGGTCAGTAAAAGGATTTCTAGTCTATCTGTGGGAATGTCTCACTCAAAAAATGAGGAGGAACTTGATTAGCTTTGAACTTTTCAACCTCTGTCAGCTTTGTTGAAACGGGCCAGTAGATTCAAAAGTTGCCGGGTGGAGAGACTCACACAAGGTGTGAGCATATAAAATTGCTGTAGTGAAAGTGTTTGTGGAACTTCTTAATAGTCTTAAATCGCCCGTCACTGCCTTCAAATTTAGTAGTAGTCTCACTGATTCATAAGGAGGACCTATGCTCACTTGCCAAAGACCTTATGTTCTGATACGGGATCTTGGTCTCACTCCAGGAGATCAATGTATTCCAGGTAACCTGTCAAAATCCAAGTCAATAGAGGCCTTGTTTTGGGTGTGGATAAGAAGTGATAACCAAGTTAATCTGAATTTGTGGTTAGGTAGCACTGTGTGAAATTCAAGTTCTAGTCTTCCTTTGCTCCCTGACTTTCAGCTTCATGAGTAGAGAAATTGACCCCGAAAGGTAAACACTTCTTGGTTTACTACTTGTAGCCAAAGCCTCTGTGGTGTCAGCTCCAGGCTCAAGGGATGCAGGCGCTGCACCTGTAACACAAGAGCTGTTGTCATCTTCTGGGCCTCCACAGCAGAGAGCCCATAGTTTGCTCTTTCTAAGTTTGATTATTTGGTGTGTTTCACTTCCCTAATGAAAGCGGCAAAGCCGTGTTTGTTAGCATCTAAAATTGAGGCTATTCACAGAGGTCAGCTGTGTAGGTTTTCCAGCAATAAGGTGTGGTAACTCCTAGGCTTGAGTTATATTATTTATGATATGCAAATCACAGATTTTAAGTGCCGTATTAGGAATGCAAAATTAGGACTCATCTGAGACCCTAAGGCTCTCAAGGCAGTTGTACCTGGTGTACAGGTGTGCACATTATATACGTTTCCTACCTGGCATTTTGTGTAGGAATTTTTTTAGCATTTTCTGCTAATTCGTATTTCACAATTCATTCATACATTTAACCTGTTAATGTAATTCTAACGTTTCACTGATTGCTCAGGTAAGTGTTGTCTCTGTATCTCGGAGAGTATGCAATAAAGTGGCAGAATGATAAATACCAATAGCAATTTTCTGGGATGGCAGCAATATTCAGTAGCGTATAACATGGCTTTCACTTACTCGGAGGAAAGGTCATACACTTTCATCTGTGACGTATCATTGTTGGCTGAAACATGAACTTCACAAATATGTGAAGCCACTATATTCTGCTGTTTCTTTCTTTTGGGCCATAACCGCTAGGTTTTAGTAACTGTAACTTGATGGAGCACCGGTCCTGGTTCTGGGGCATATGGTATTTTGCATGTCCTAGGGGAAATCCCCACTTTGATAGGGTGTTTTTTTCTTTTTTAGGACATGTAAAACCTCAGAAATCCTGGCAATCATGTTCTAGGGTATGGAAAAAAACCCCAAGAAATTACGGAAAAAAAATTAAATATCAGTACTGAGGCACTGAGTGAGACAAAGGACTTTTTGTTTTGGGGTGAGGATTTCTGTTATTCTCACCTACTAGAAGTGTACTAGGTCCTGTCTTTTTAAAGAGCAAATATTACACAAATTCTCTGCAGCCTTAAAATACCAATGGACTTTTTTTACGCTCCCCTTTTTGCACAAGAAGTTGAAATCAAAAATTGTGCATCGCTTCATGTTCTTGTGGGATGACTTTAACACGTCTTTCTCTACAATTTTTTTATTTGTTTTTTTTTGTATATTTTATTTTTGACTCCTGCTCTGGCTGATTTGCTCACCTCTTTCTGCTAAAAGCACAGAATTGCATATTTCGATATATGCAATTGCCTAGAAGCTAAGGAGTTCACGCTGTAATGCTTTTATCGCTTTCCCTCTTCCTGCTAACATCTATGAGTGTGAAAAATATAATTTCATCTCTTAAATATTCTCATATGCAGAGCAGTAGCCTCTGTTCCTATGGCCTTATCGTCTTGGTCAGAATTTTGCACGTGGAGAACGCACAGTGCTGAATTTGTAAGGAGCATCGTGGGGACCAGATCCCAGAGTTGTGACCTGCAGCCGCCTCAGCCAGAGGCAGCATTCATTCAAAAGTCTCTTTTAAAGTAATTGAGAGCATTTCCTGAGAGGGGCTGAAAGGCTGGGATCATTCCAATCAGCGGTGTAGCTGCGCTGCACTGTTAAAGGATGCCGTGTTTTAAATATACTCGAAGTCGTAAACACCGCTCTGTAATAAATTACAAAGAAGACTTTTGGAAGATTTGTTCTACCTTTCACAAAATGCTAATGTTTATTTTGTTTTCATTCCATCGTGTTGTCTTTCATTTAAAAATTACAGCTTTACTACAGTGAGCTAATTTCATAATACTGTATTAACTTAATATTACATAAATTACATTTGTCAGATTTGGGCATTGTAGTAGATGTACAAAGCCCAAATTTACTACCCAAGCTCTCCAAACACATGTACTCATAATTTGCTACAATGAACCATATGCCACAATATAGTATTAAGGAATTACACATTCTAATGCCAGGCACAAATTCTGCTGCTCTTTCTGCAACTATTCTGGGTACGAATAGAAACAGTATATTTCTAGCGTTTCCCCACCCCACCCCCAGTTGCAATTATGAGCAAAAAACGTTACGGAGTGGGAATATTTTAGTCACCTGCACTTTTTTTGTCTGACTAATTTTTAGCTGCATGTTGCCTGTGCAGGTTATTGAAAATACATGGAGATTGCAGCAGTTCCTTGGTATATTTTCTCTGCAGACTATTATAACTTTAGGCCTGGAAGGAAAAGGTAATAGGAATTGGCATAACGAATATTAGAGTGCGGCGAGCTACGGCTTTCTTCTAGTAGAGAATCTAGCTAAAAGATTTAATTGTGGCTGCCTGCAGTTTTGCATGGGGTGTTTTCCACTGGCAAGGTGGAGGGTTCTGCGCTCTAACCCGGCTTATTCCCTGCGTTCAAACAAAGAGCAGAAACGCTCCCTGCGAGGGGAAGGGGAGAGCTTGTGCAATTGTGGAACATCTATAGGTTTTTAAACACACACTGTCTAATCAGCCTCTGACAGATCCATTGTAAATCAAAGGTCTGGTAAGTGGGGATGCCAGAAATGTTTGATCTCATTCCAAGCCTTGAAACAACTTGCTTATTTTTTCTGCAGTTTGGCTCCTCACTAAAATAAAACATTGAGAGATGAATGTTCTGACAGGTCATTGTGTGTCAAACTGTCACTCTGTAATGGTTACATATTTCAGCTGGATTGAGGTGGTGGTGGTTGGGGGAGGTCTGGGAGAAAGGGAGAAAGAGAAAAAGAGGGAGAGAAAGAGACAAAGAATAACAAGATTTCTGCTCCTTCTTATGGCTGATCTTCATTTAAACCAAACACTTGTCATGTTCAGGGGAAGTTTTATAAATTTTTAATGATATTGGGTACAACTGGTGCTTTGAAATTTGCTGTACTTTAATTTTTTCTTCGTTAGCAAAGGTTCGCTAATGCATTGAAGTGCTAAGAGCGTGTCCTAGGGATGCCATGATAATTGTGTTGTTAATAATATTGTGGCACTAGTAATGTTCTCCTGGTAATCAAGCCATGAGATTTTTTTTTTAATATATTCAGTTATTACACTGCATCTCGTACAAATCATGTCAATTACAATTGCCAGCCTATGACAGTTAAAATAATTGTATACGTTTTCTAGAATTTTCCATTGGCTTGGCTAATCAAGCTAAAAAAAAAAAATCAACACATTATTTGCATTAATTTTGTTTCTAGTCTATTTCTGCTCCTAAATCATTTGTCCATCTACTTCAAAAGGCGGAACGGTAAGTATTTTAATAATAAATATACAAACATATTCATACTGGAACATAATATAAGCATACTTCTGCAACAGGAACGCAGGAGATTGGCTAGGATTAATCTGGGAACGTATGTGTGGATAGACATATATTTGTTAGAATTGTCACGCTCCTGTAGAGAATGTTTGCTCTTTCTGAGATTATAAAGATAGACATTCAGAGGTGTTTATTTTCATGTTTTTGGAGTAGTGTGTGTGTACATATGCACCCCTGTAAAGATGCCAGCCTGTTCATAGACGTTGATATTTTATGCCTCCTTTAGAGATGACTGTTATTGCATTTGAATATTTATTTACACTTAAAAAAAAAAAAAGAAATCAGTTAAATAGTTGCCAGCTGAAAGGGAGAGCAAGTTCAGTGTCCAAGCATTAGCCTTCTGTAACACTGGCATCTCCTGTCTAATGCTGTCACTTTGTTTCTTTGAAAATAAGAGACAAACAGCAAAAACTGGCTCAGCGTTCTGTCACCGGAGCAGGAAACACCCTATTGTGTGGCTGCTTACTGTATCCTGCTGGGGAGGGGGACACTTGTAATTATTTGCTTTACTATGGCTATACTATTCTTATTTTGTTAGTAACTGAATTTTGTCTTAATTTTTTACGTTTTATTTTAATGTTTTATGTTTATTTTTTATTTACTATTATTTTAATTTTACTTTTTTAAAAATTTTATTTACTTTAAAAGTCAATGAAACATCTTGGTCTCGCTCCAAACTGGGGAACTGTTGTGTCTTCCGCAAGAGGGTTTGGTGTCTTTCAGTATGTATTTACAATAGCTACTAAATGAACACGACAGGGGCGCAGGGGAGACGGGGACTCGGTGCATGGGTTGCAAAAATATACAGAGTGATAATATTATTTGCTTCCTCAAAGACGTACAGAGTGTCAAAAAAAAAAAAGAAAAACCAACCAAACCAGCAAAGAGGCGTATCAGTAGTACATGAGCAATAACCAAGTACAGCCGAGCGGTAGTATATGAGAAGGAATAACAAGTAAGGGATGTAGTAATTACGTGAGGCGGAATAACGAGTAGGCATGGAAGCATTTGGGAAATAACAAGTCAGCTGGCAGTGGTATTTGAGGAATGACAAGCGAACATGACAGTATTATTTGAGGAATAATAAGTAAGCTTGGTGATATTATTTGGAGAATAACAAGTAACCAGGGGTGCTTTCTCCAGGCGCTTTCCCCCGCTGTTAGCGTGTGAAGAAGGTGCACAAAAGAATAAGTGGTCACAGGTTGCAAGGGTCAAGGAAACAAAATGTTTTTTTTATGCAATAAGCTCCTACTAAACATGGCTTGAACAAATCATCCCTCAAAATGTAGAATTTATTCCTCAACTTTGCCTGGAGGTAAAAGTGGAAAGAACAGATTTTTTTTTTTTTCTTTCTTCCCCCTTTCCTCTGGCCCTGTGAGTCCTGACCATAGAGAATGGATGGCTTTAGAACTGTACCCAGACAGAAAAATCAATGCTTCATATCAGGAGGCTTCAGGGGTTAGACTCCCATGTTCATGTCAACAAGGCTATTGGTTTTCTTGATACTGCAAAGTTATCGTTTCCCCGCTGCAGGAACCCACCGCTGTGACTTGTGTGGTCAGGGCTTAACAAAAGCCCTTTGCTTGGCCATCCACCACGGGGGCAAACAAATTAATTGCTGGTGAGGTGCATATTTTACCAAACCGGACCATTAACGAGCACATTGAAGGTAGCGTTTGCTGACAGGGTGTTCTCTATAAAATGATGCTGGTTTGAGAATGCTGTGGGTGTAGCTACGGTTTCACCAATACAATGATACATGTTTGTCAGCAAAACCGTTATCGGGATAAAAATTAATCAGTATTGGAAAACTGGGATTGAAGAAGGTGGGCTTTTTTCCCCCACCTCCCTTCTCCCTTGTCTGGATGTTCCTGCTGTTTGTGTCAATAGGGCCTCGGCTTCCTCTGGACAGATTCCTTCCAGCCTGGTCCCTGTTTTAGTCTGAACGGGTGGGTTTGTTCTGCGGTCATCACTCCTGTGTTAATCACTTCTCCCTTGTCAAGCAAGTCTTACAGTTTGTCAATAGAATTATGTTACATGAGGTTAAAATCATGTTGCTTCAAATAATACTTTTTGTCATCACAAGGTATTAAATAGACTACCTGAAAATGAGCCCCTCTCTGAGTCTTTGTCAATTTAATTACTGTAACGACTGTATTTGGCGTAGTGGCCAGGAAAAAGCCAACCTCGTGTGCTGTCGGAGGGGAACTGGCTGCTGGCTCCAGTATCGTCCCGATTTGCATGGAGAAAACTGCGGGACTTTAATGTCGCGTCGGGTTAGACGAGCTTTTTGTGCTCTGGTTAATTTGATGGCTTCCCACTCCTCCCGCCCCCCTTTAAATGTGCTACTGATGCTTTCTTTTCCCCCCTGTTTTTTCCCCCCTTTTCCTTTGCTGTCTTTAGTGACACAGTGCTAACACCGAAAATGCTGGCGGCTACAGTGAGCATTGCTCACCCGGAGCAATCGGATGAAAAGGCAGTGCAGATGTAATTTGTTTTCAATG
Source organism: Clamator glandarius (assembly GCA_033459285.1). Classification (NCBI taxonomy): domain Eukaryota; kingdom Metazoa; phylum Chordata; class Aves; order Cuculiformes; family Cuculidae; genus Clamator; species Clamator glandarius. Next base: position 387,891 of record JAUNZM010000463.1, on the reverse strand, counting down.
GCTGTTTCAAAAGAATAATTGTGGTGACATTGTGGGATCAATATTATAGATTTTTGTTTTCAAGTACACTGTATGTGTGGTGCTAAGGGGAGGCAGGAAATATAACACTGCAGCCCGAATACAATAAAAATGGATTGAGGTCTGTGGGTATTGTCGGCTGGTAGCCATCACGGCTTTGGAACATCATTGGTGGGATTACAGCGCCTGTCCTCTGGGCTGGTATTTCATCCTGAGTGCAGGCACATTTGCTGCAGTTTTCCTCTTCGGCTCCTTAAGGGCCTTGCTTGCTGAACTTGTATAAACTCACTGCGGATGAGGCGCTGGAAACGCTTCTGCACCTTCCGTCTCTACCAGGCGGTGGGATGGAGGGGCTGGGGGTTCAAGCGCCCTGCTGCCCTGTGCTGCTGGTGTGGAGCAGCACAGCAGGACCTGAGGTGGGGAGGGAAGGATTGCCAGGGCGTTTCAGTTCTCTCCCCAGCTCTCCAGGCAACCAGGCTAGATAAAACTTCTTTAAGGCACCTTTAAGAACCCCTCCAGAGAGCAGCCTGCTGATAGAAGCCCCTTCTAACAAGATGGTGAGTGTCATTTTAAAATACCAGGAGAAATACGATGTGGTGATCAAGGGCTTCCTGCTTTAAGGGTTTCATGTATCAGGGTAGCTAGACGAAAAATGTGGTTCCCAAGGTGAAAATTATATTAACAAAGAATTAGTAATAAAGCTGAATAAATGTAATGAGATGTGAAAGACAGCGCATATCGCACACTCTCCCCCCCGACCCCGTCTTTCATAATCAGGCCCTGAAAGAAATGGAAATTCAGACAAACCACCTTCCTCATTACCTATTTAAATATGACGGATTAAAAAGTGTTGTTATGGGGCAGCTGATTGGTTTGGGTAGAGAGGTAAAGATGCTTCCTTTGGTTCACGTTGCAGTTTCAGAGGAAAGGGTTTTGCGGAATGTTCTCTCTCTTTCAAGCCAAGAGAACCTTTCAGATTCCCTCTCAGCTGGCTTCTACCCTCCGTCTCTCATTGCTGAAATGATGGTTACCCAAACCCTGCTGACAATCCGTGCGCTACAGGGGTGGCCCAGAACCATCCTTTGTTATTTTCACAAGCTATTTATCATGTTTATTAAATCGCATAGAGTCCTGCCATAAGCTGGAAAAACAGTATGTGCTTAATTTGGACCAATTAATTCCACAACAAATACACTGTCTCTTGGCCTCTCTTATAAACCAGAACATCAAACAGCTGTTCTCTTGTCCCAGAAAAACTAGCATGGTACTTTTTTAGTCGGCTTTTACTAGTGAGCAGTGGATGAAACAAAACACCAGACACTTACGGGGATCTGTTTCAACCAATAAATCCTGTTAATTTATTAATGACCCAAAACTTATAAGAGAAACTTTATTTCATGAAGTTTTTATTTCTGCATTTTGTAAATCTTGCATCTGGTTATGTGTATAGAGATCTTAATAGTAATGAAGGTTTCTTCACCGCATAAGTCTATAGTTTGCTCTGCTTGGCTTGCCTAACCCCTTGCTGCCACTGCTCTTCCCCCCCTTTTTTTTGATGCCCTTCTCACAGTTGCTTTAGAAAAGCAAAGCAGCTTGAGGCAAAGCTGACACAGAGTGGCTAAGGATCCTCACCTTGCCTTTCCTGCCTTCTGAAAAGGAAAATAATATAAAACAGGGAAAACAATCCCCCTCCCCCCATAAATTCTATAACCAAAGTATTATGTTTATTTGTGTGACTTCAGTTTGTTTTGAAATATCAGTTTTGTGAGTCTGGCGCTACCGTACTGTTCCCCATTTTAACCTGATGTGTTTGTGCACGGATTGCTTTCAGAATCAGCTCCGAGAACCTCTCTCATCTGTTGTGACAAGAGAATCAGTTGCCAGTGCTCTAAACTTTTTTTTTATTTCGCCTTTTATTTTATCATTTTTAATGTGATAAAATGTGTTACCTGACTTATCAAATGAATTTAAAATCATTAAATATGTAGTAACAACTCTGAGGGACAATTTTGTCTGCAGACAAAAATACACGTGTCTGTATTGGATAGACACGTGGGTGTTGATAGCCTGCAATTAACGGAGTTACGTGCTTCGAGGCCTGTTTCTGGCTATGCAGAAATTGGTCTTAAATTGTTTTTAAAAGCTGGTCAAGGGCGGGGGGGAAACATGATAGGAAGGGCATTGGCTTTCTCCCAAGTGCTTTGTCTGAACATGGAAACCTAGTATTTGGTATTAATTTCATTACAGTAATCAGACTTTGTTGTCTAAGCAATTCTACTTGGGAAAAAGCTTTTCCTTTCAGCCGGTGGTGGATGCTGGGGAGCAACAGGAGAGCAGGCGAAAGGAACGGAAGGTGATGGGGAGCGTGTGGCTGGCTGGCTGGCGCTGTGAGCAACCTCATGCAGGGAGCTGGACCTGGATGGGCTTTGAGATCCCTTCCAACCCAAACCATTCTACAATTCTGTGACAAGTATGGTGTGACACTTCACTGGAACAGGCTTAGCTTCAGCAATGTCACCTGTTCTTGCTGCATTTCCCACAATGTCTTGTTAGAAAAACTACGCTGTGAGATAAGACACGTGTCATTCTTGTAGGGTTTGAGTAGATTTTCCTTCTCTATGGTTAGAATAAGGCTTTTTTTTTGGAGATTGCTCACTAGCAGGCGGATAAAGAGCTTAAAATAAGGACTTAACAGCCAAAGTAGATGAGCGTTCTTTTCTGTCATTGAAAGTTGTAAAAGAAGGGGTGAAGTTCAGGCGAAGATGCTGCATCAGCTAACGATAATTCCACCCCAGATGGGTAATCAAACAGCTAGAAATACCCACCAACAGAACAAATGAAGGACTAGGAGAATTGGCTAGGTGTGAGTGTATTTACCATTGCAGGAAATATACTTTCATAGTTATTTTTTATGCTCAGGCATTACTCCTCGAGAGTCATCATATTTTATGAAAACTTTTATTAACATTTCTGAGTGACCTTACCCCCATTGTGTTTTTATCAGTCCCAAGAGCCATAACCTGTTTAAAATATTTTTTATCTTTATAAACACAATAAAGTAAGCTGTCTTGCACATAGATTTGTAGATCTCATTAGAGATACTTCTTAAAAAGGTACTCCATCTCTTGGGAAGATAATGACAGGTAGTAATCTTGGCATGCAAAGTTTTCAGACAGGAACAGTTTGTTAAAATGGATTGTTTAATCTTACCAGCATTGTTTTGGAGTGGATGTACCTTTTAATTGTACTTTCACCCAGCATTATGACTCAAATGAGGGAAAGACAAGGGCAGCTGGAAACAAATGTGGTTGCAATATCAGTTAGATGGTATTCCAGGTGAAAAAACAGCCGAAGCATTTGCTTAAGATTTCAAGTGTTATCAAAGTCACGCAAGAAAAATTGCAGTTTTTAAACTCATTATATTTAACATTTGTCTGTATTGTAAATGAGGAGTATTCCCTAGGGTAGTTAACAGCTTTGGTGGCACGAGATGGGGGTAATTTTTCAGATGTGCTGTTTCCAACGGGCCAGTGTCCTAAGGCTTTCCTTTAAATGGCCTTTTTATGCAGTAGGATAATGGGCAGTTTGTGCATTGCTAAATCAGCCCTATTTTGTTAGGAATGTTACAGTCGGGGCACTTACAATTTGTCAGAGGAAATGCAGAACATCTCTACAGGAGTCTGTTTAAGAGGACATCATTTCTCGATAAGCTCTTGCTTAGGTCAACATGCAGCCCTGCTCTTACACTATTCCCCTGTTGCTTCTGCCACACGGGAATGCTCTGATTTATTAGGATTGCACAAGTCATGTCCTCCGCCTGACTGAATCCACAATGTGGAATTTTTCCTTTCCCCCCTCCTTTTCCAAACGTGATGTAGAAGGGTGCTTTAAAGCCCCCTTAAAATATTTCTAAGATGAGTGTTTCAGTGAAAGGAGGTGCCTGTATGTCATACAGCACCCTTATTGCATAGCTGTGTGTCAGAAATACATCAGGGCTACTGTTGATTTGGAAAGTGGGCTTTTTAAGAGCATTGGCTGCATCCAGGTTCTATTATCATGTCGCTGGAAAACGCCTGTGGAGATGCGCCAAGGTAAAATGAGGAGGTTGCAAACCAGGTGAATGTGATACTGGAGCATCCAGTGCGTAATGACATTATGATTTTCAGCCAGAGCAAAACCCAAACATCAACAAAAAAATCCCAAAGTCAAGGCGAGTTGTAGTCATGGGTGCTACAAATGTATGACCTGCTGATCTTTTAATTACATTTCAAACTGCAGAGACATTTCTCCTACAAAACCAGCCTGATGAACAATGATTCTTTAGTCAAATCTCATGTAAAAACTATGTGCAGGTTCAGCCTTGTATTCATTTCCCCTTTGATAAAGGTGTTAAGGCTCTCTCCTTCAGACTGGTATTACTAAGAAATTTTTGGTTTGTTTCAGTATTGTGGTGATATTTTAAACTCAGTGCAGTCAAGTGCCTTTTTAATGAAGAGAATTAAGTAATGAAACGCCTTAGTAATTTTGTGTTTGATGCCAATTGTAATGTGAGAAGTGCAGAAAATATTTTGAAGGGGTCAAAGCTTTTCCTCTTTTTTTTTTTTTCTTCCTAACACTGAATTTAGCTCCCTGCAGGCACTTAAGCCCAGAATATTCAACCTTTTCTGTAAAGAGATATAACATTAGAGGTTCTCTCAGGGCATCTTGGGTGACTATGAGTAACCTTCCCGGGAAACGGTCTAACTCCATTATTGGGATTTACAGGGACTCATTCCTTGTGGTTTCTTTTTCCCACTCTTTGAACTGTTCTTTATTACTTTTGCTTTACCTCTACCTTTCTCCCTGTGTATCCTCCTGTGATGCTTAGGGATAAGATTTTTTTTTTTTGTTTAAGCATATGTGAGGCAGGAGTTTGTGCAGCTTTCCCAGATTTGATTGACCCTTGCAGAGATCTTCCCTTCTTTGCAACTCTTTATAGTATGGTCTTCAAGGACTGAAATGATCAAGTGAAGGTGAGATGGTCCCAGAGCTGCTAATGAGGCAAAATAAAGCAAGCACAATGTAAATCCCCTGAAGGGAGGTTGTGGAGAGGAGGGAGCTGGGCTCTTCTCCCAAGGGACAGGGGACAGGACGAGAGGGAATGGCCTCAAGCTCCACCAGGGGAGGTTCAGGCTGGACATAAGGAAAAAATTTTCACAGAAAGGGTCATTGGGCAGTGGCAGAGGCTGCTCAGGGAGGGGGTTGAGTCACCTTCCCTGGAGGGGTTTAAGGTGAGGGTGGACGAGGCGCTCAGGGACGTGGTTTAGTCTTTGATAGGAATGGTTGGACTCGATGATCCGGTGGGTCTCTTCCAACCTGGTGATTCTATGATTCTGTCTATCTGCTGCCTACAAACAAGCATTTCTGCAAGTGATGCCACTGCCAAAGCTGCAAACCGGGGAGGATGTTAGATCCCCACAGTGGGACGAGGGATCTGTGAGCAGGTGATAGCAGGGCTGGGGGTGCGAACGCTGCGCCGCAGCCTCTTTACGCAGTGGGTATTTCAAACCAAGTGCTGTGCTCGGGAGTGATTAACAGCACAAGTCCCTTCTGCTGGCACTGCAAAGTGGTGTGGCCACACTTCAGTTTGATATATAGGTAGCTAAATCAGTATGATTGGAGTGTGCAAATTAAATTGATGTAACATCATATAGGCATTGCCTAGTGAAGAAAGAATTTGATTTCCAGAAATGCTGGATACTCATAAAGTTCAGCTGCCTAAGGATGACTTGGAAAAAATTGAGTCTTTGGGGTGAAGCCTTTGTTTAGCCAACGATAAAGGGATCATTTTTAATGTAGAGGGATAAAACTGCAACAAGACAGTTAATATTCAGAGTAAAATTCCCCTAGTAATGTGTTTAGTATTTTTATCAAAATTTTAAATATATATTTAGAAAATTGATATTATCATGGAATATTTTTCACTTTGCAGTAACTACTAACATTAAGTTATTTTCAGTTTACTGTCTGATACAGAATTATTGACAGACACTATGTATTTTATAGAATATTAGGAAGTGCATTATTTGCACTCTTGAATAAAAGTGTTAAAGGAAACAACAAGTGCAAATACTTTCTTTCCCCCACAAGTCAGGTCTCAAGGCTGGAGCAATGGAACTATCATTTTTATATATCATCAACTCAAGTAAGCTCTTAGAATCCCTTAAAAGTATCTAATGTTTTTGCTTGTACTTTTGGTATGGAAATGTTTCAAATTCAGATTACTCAAATTGTCAAATAAAAGATATTTGCCTCATTTATATTTAATTAATGATTTGCTAACTCTGAAACCTAATGATGACATGACTTTTTAAATGTAATATAGCATCCTTTTTGCAGAACCATCCAGGCACTTTAGTATCTGTTCTTTAATACTGTCTTTTAACCTTCTAGGAACTATGCAAGATGACGTCTTCCTTACCTTCAGGAATGCAGCAAGAAAAGTGTTTTATTGAGAGCTTTTTGGGAGTCCACTTTTTATATGGCCAAGTAGAAAGAGCTCACATTCTGGAACAATGTAAGTTGAAAATAATACAGATTTCCACAAAGAATTGCAGAATATATCTTCTATTTTGTGCTTGTTTTGTCTTTTTGGACTGTTTAATAGAGTTTGATCTTTATTTTCTATACCTTTCATTACCGATTGTAGTAGTTAGCCATAAAGCATTTTTCTCTGTCCAAAACACACTGAATGCAAACAAGAGAGCAGTAGAAGTGCTGTGACTTCTGGAGATGGTATGAACATGACCTGCTCTAAATACACATTGAATTCTGGGCTATTGGCAGAGTCTGGTCAGTGACACAAAGCAGCTTTCAGTCACTGAGCTCAACTGTAGAGCCTCCACAATATGTGCTCTGTCTTCAAACTTTCTGGATTGTAGAACTCAATTACAGAGAGCAACTTTAGAAGGCAACTTGCAGTTATATACACAGAGAGACAAATAAAGCCCTGATCTGGCAAAAGAGGAGAGGCAGCAGTGGAGAGCTGAGATCAGTTTTCAAGAAAGAGCATGACACAACCCATCTGATTATAAAAGAACATTACAGGATGATGCCCAGATCATTCTTGTTTAATTCCAAAGCAGCAACCCAGCTGTACAGCTTGAGAACCCCCCAAACGTATATAGAATGAGGTTTGTGCTGTAGTGAAAATAATAACAAAAGGGGTGGTTATGAAAAGAAGTGAAACTGTCTTGCAACAACAGCACTGGAAGGAAAGCTAAGGAAAGAAAAGGATGACCAGAAGGTGTCAGATCATTTATGACTTGGTTATATAGTCCAACGTGAGTAGCATAAACATTTTTTACAGTTTTGGTTGTGTACTGCACACAATATCCTCTGATATAAGATGGTTAGGACTGGGGGCTATGCTCAACGCAGGGGAAGGAGGAGTGTTGTTCCCTTGCTGTGCTCATCCCTGACCTTGTAGCCTCTACAGTCCTGATAGACAACTCTGAGAGCTGCCGGTAGTGCCGGTGACTGAACGGAGCTGCACGGGGGAGGAGAAATACAGTGATGTGCTGTTCTGCTGCCTTTTTACTCCTGACACACCCCATATGCTGAGATGGTGGGTGGCAGTAGGAGAGCTGGCACGTTAGCAGCAGTGCGGTCCCTGTGCCAGGGGAATAATCAGTTGGCTAGTTAAATCTTACTTCATTTATTTTTCCTGAGTTGCAGTAAGAGGCAGAATCTTCATAGAAAAACTAGCTCTCAGAGTGTGTGATATAGTACGGTCTAGAGGGCAGGCTGAAGCTTGTGCCTTGAAGTGATATTTTGAATATTGATTTTTATGTATAAAAAAAACCCCAACAAACAAACTCTAAACTGTCTAAAAGTTGAGTGTGTTAGCAATTCTTATGGAAATAATACAACTACTGTGTCCTTGTTAGTTTTTTAGGTGTGTATATATGTGGGAAATTTCACTATACCAGAAAATTTAAATAGGCAAATCAAAGCAGAAACAAAAAAACCTCCTTATTTTCTCTGTTAATAATATTGCTTGTTAAACAGAAGTTGGCATAGAATCCCAGTGTGAAATTGCCAAGAAAAGATTGTTAATTTGGCATAAGCTTTAAGTTGTTTCATTCAGTATCACATGAAAATAAGTAGAATTATGTGTTTTTATGGTTTGTGTTGCTAGTGAAAAGGAGGATTCACATCACAAGGAAAATAGGTGTGCACCATCAGGGGGAGTTCATGTTCATCTGACAACTGCAGTGCTTGGCAAACAAATACAGTAAACTTGGAGGCAAGCAGCAGAGAAAATATCCTGCGATGTTTTGCTGGAAGAAGTAAAATAGAACAGAATCAATCATCTTTTCAATGAGAGTTTAAGGTGACTTGGGCCTCGCTCTTAGCTCTGCAGCAGACTCATATACCCTTCTTTACTATGTGTAGATGACTTTCCTTCCAGCAGGGTTCTGCAGGGTTCCTCTTTTATAACCAGGACCTCCCCCTCCTGGGGTTTCTCCTTCTATAGCTTCTCTAAGGCTACTGAAAAGGGGGAGGGCTTCTCGTTGCCTCTGCTCCTTGTGCATCAAAGTGCACTCAGTAGCTGTACTGGTTAGCCAAGAAAGCTGCAGAACATGGGGGAAAGACCCTTGAACAACATTTGTTGTTGATTGACCTTTTTTTCTTATAGTGCTGTAAGTACCCAGAGGTACAGAGGTATTTGACATTGTCTCCTCCTCCTGCTCGCCCCCCCCCCCCCCCCCCAAAACTCTGAATGTGTTCAAAGATGATTCTTTACACCTAATTCTTGTATGAAGGCTCAAATCAGAGTAATATCATGAAGTATGGGGAATAAAATCCTGATTCTACTCAAGTCAGTTTGGTTTATGCTGTTGGTTTCATTTGGACCAGGATTTAATTAAAGTTGCTGGGGACAGGAGGTTTTTTTTCAATGGATTTCTGTTGCTGAAATCTCTTCCTTAACATCTGGAATAAGGATGCAGATAGCAGAATTCAAGGGACAGCAAAAGTAAAAGCATGTTGATAGGGTAAGGACAATGCAATTAAATCTAGGTTGGTAAAGTGGCCTAACATTAGCCCCTCCATTCTTCCCATAGCTCCTCATTGCCAATAGTCACTGCCATCCTCACAAGGATAGGAGAAGGGAAAATGTTACTGTGCTTGAAGCGTTTTTAGTTCACAATCAAACGTGGTAGCGGTGGAGGATTTCTTTTTAAATTTAATGAAGCGGGGCAGCTGCAGAACAAACTTTTCTTTTCCCACAAGTGGGACAGGCTCTGATGGGGAAGCAGAGCGGACAATAGTAGTCTCCTAAACCTCTCCGAAAGGATTTGTTGAAGGGTATCGATCAGAGCAAGAATGTATAATTTTAAGAAGTGTTATTTTATACAACAGCAAAATTCGGTTGGAGTAATAATTGGTATCTTTTTTTCTCATGTATTTGAAAAGTGATATCTTGTGTTGGGTACAGGGTAATCGAGAGGTACGGCAAAGGAAGAAGGTATCTTTGAACGTGATCCTGTGCGTTGATGCTATTAGTACCCTCCTGTTGACTGGCGCATGTACTATCCAGGCTAGAAAGACGAAGCCAGATAACAGAGTTGTTTTGTAGAGGCTGCTGCTCGCCTTTCTGCCCCGCGGTGGATTTGTGTGGGTTTTTCGGAAATTCACTGTCCACTTAATTTTGTTCATTACCTTGTTCTGCGCTACGCGGTGAGAGAGCAGAAAGTTGTCAGACACGGGGGCTGAAGGGGAAGATGAAGATAGCCGCCTTGTCCCATCAGAAGCGGGAGGTGAAGCAGCAAAGACGACAGGAAGACTGATTCCGGAAGATAACGCGCCAGCGTACAACATGGAGGACAAGAAAGAGCCTTAAAGGTAAAAGAACTGACAAAATTTCACAGCAGGCACTAGTGGGAGATGAGAATCCAAGGGAAACGTCATGCCATGTGAGAAACAAGCTCTCATTGATCACAACATGCCGTGATGTTTCCATGATAGCTCTGTCTAGGAAACCATTAACAGTGGTGAGAAGAGAATATAATACCTGACAACTTTTTGTTTTGTTTTAAGAGGTGTACATTAAAAATACATCTAACATATGGGACACAAAGGATCTAAATAATGTTATTAAACTTCTGGTAGATGCGAATCTCTCGGGATGTTTACATATGCTTTTGAAGAAAACTGAATAACATTAGAGTTTGCATTTCCAGGCTTAATTCATCATTTTATTTTTGTTCCGTTTAAAGAAATCTATGCAGAATTATTAAGTTACTCAAAATAAGCTCAAAATAGGAGAATGAGCTTTATAAACATTTTACATATTTGTGTTTAATTTGTTGAAAATAGTATAAAATCTGCTCACATTTGGCATCCCGAATGCAAATATTAGGAACCCAGTCCTTGATGCTGTATAATTTTTATCAGGATAGTTTAACAGTGTTCTAACGGATATTGTATATGCTTTTTATTATAGAATAAAGAATTTTATTTTAGTACAGGAAATATTATATGCATGCATGTCTTTTACCGTATGAGCTGAATTACTGTGTGTTATTTTCTAAGCACGTCTGCGCTTGCTCCAGAAGGAAAAAAGACAACCAGGTCCCAGCAACAGGATTTCATTTGGGAATATATCTACATTGCAGGCACAAAAAATTAGGCTAGGAGGTGACGGTGCATAGAGGGTCTTTTACATCTAGAATATAAAGCTTCTATCTTCTACCACAGGAGGGTTAAATGCAAAGCTTTTAAGTTGAGAAAATATGCAGTTCATGTGAAAGGTTTGATGGCACTATATACCCACCAAAAGCTTAAATGTGCCTGACTGGCTTTATGGAAGACAGTAAATTAGTCTTCCCTTTACCTTTGACGGGTGAGAGGCAGTTCTTGCATGACCAGTGGCTATCGCTGAGAACCCGCTAGCACATAGGTGAGGCTTTTGGCTTCAGGATGATGACTGGTAAGAAAAACAAGATGTCTTTCCTGGTTATAAATTTAACTCTTCTATGATTAGTCTGGGCCAATTAGGACACCCCTGGGGTTCAGACTATGGCTCAAGTACAAGCTTGAAAGCCTGATTAGCTGAGGTCTCTTGATACTTGTTCTTGGTAGTAAATGCTGGCACATATAGTATTGATTTTCATTTAGATATCTTAATGTTTCCAGACAATCCTAGCAGATGTGGGCTGAACTCAGATCTACGAGAGTGCTGGGCTGCAATCTGCAAGCATTTTTCTTGCCATTTTGTTTCATTTTTCCTAAACTTAACTGATTTGGAATCAGGAGATATAAATGAAAAATGCAGAGTTTGCCTATCAATCATGGCATGTACAAACATTGCTACTGCCCTTTTCTAACATCCTATTACCACTGGGTAGTTGGCTAGTCAAACAGGAATAAAAATTACACTGCAAACATCATAAGTTAGGCTTGATTTGTTGAGCAAGAAGCCTGACAATTCTGTAAGAGTTATATACCTCAGCCTCGCTGAAAATCAGCCTTGTTATGGCTCTGGTACGTCTATAAAGATTGTTCATTTCATATAAAACAGCTACCTGCACTGAAAGGCCTGAAAGGAAGAATGATGCTGGTTATAAATATAGAGGAAAATCTATTTGTCTGCCCCTTCGTGCTGTTCGCAAGTCACACGATGCAGCCCTTCTGCTGTTCCTAGGCGGCAGGGGGAGTTTCCCATGGCCACCTTTTGCTTTCATCTTCTGGCCTGGACCGAAGCACATCATCTCTCTTTGTCATATGAGATAAAGCAATGAAGTGTGACCAGTGCCACTGCATTGCACTCTGCCCACCAGGAGCACGTTAATGCTAATGAAAAACTATACTGCACCACATTTAAACTAAATGTGAGCGTAAGGCTGTCTGTCGGCACACTGGTATAACAGTTAATGTCATAAAAGATAAATAGAAATTATTAGAATTGGCTTGGAAGGGATTTTTTTATAGAGCCAGGGTTGTATTCCTTTAAAGATACATTATCAGACTGTTAAATCTAATTTCAGACTACCGGGCAATTAAAATGATTAACATTCTTTACTCATATAGTTCGATTCATTAAAGTTTTAAACACCCTTTACACACTATTTATGTTGAAAATAGAGAAATAACATGTTAAAATGTCTTGGATTGTTAATCATTCAAATTTACTGTATGACTAATTTCTCAGAACCTTAGCACCACAATGAATATTTACAAATCCATTTTGGAAAGGCTGAATAAAAGCTAATTCCACCCACTTCTGATATGTCCAACAGACCTTTGGTAGGTCCAAGCCCTTTGCGTTTCCAAGAAAAATCAGGCAGAAAATACCCAAAAGATTGACTTAAAAGTTTTTCTACCCAGGTATTTCCACGAGTTGTAGCTGGGGGCTTGCTCCCTCTTTGATATGTGACGGTAACAGCGTGGATGCTGTTACTGAAGCTCACAGGAACTCCATGTATTAAGTCTTGTGTGCTGACATAAAAACATACTTTGAGTCTGGCACGTAGTTTTCAAGTGTGTCAGATGGAATTTTGTATTATCTACTGACAAAGCAGTTTATTAGATGGATATAAGAGGAGATCTTCAGGCTAGGAAACGCTGCTGTTAGTTAGAGGTGAAACACCCACTTCCCTTCAGTGCTGGCATTTGGAACAACCTATGAAACAGTTATAAAAGCCAGTGTACAGTATGTGACAAGGCAATTATAAACCATATATTAATGCTGGTCTTCTGAAAATGGTTAGTCTACAGGGTTTTCAGTCATTAGAAGCACTTCCCTCGCTGCCCTCCCCCCCCCCCCCCCCATTTCTGCACCTACCAAAAATCATAGAATAGTTTAGGTTGGAAGGGACCTTAAAGATCATCCAACCTCAAATTGTCTGGTCCTTTTTGAAGGAGAGGCTGGAAATTGCAGTCAGCAGTTGGCTGTAATCTACGCTGTGGTCGCATATCCTGGGAAGCCAGATTATTGTGTTTGCCTGTCCTTGGAAGCAACAGTAGAGCTTGTGGCTCGTGAACTACCTCATATTGCTCCAGGTGAGAAGGCTCAAGATCTGCGTGTCAGGCGTTCGTAGAAGCACGTAGGGTTGCGGGAGGAGTGCAGCCTGTGCCACTCAATGTCCCATTTCTTGGATAGGCTGTAGGCTGAACAAGTGCAGTCATTACTCTTTCTCTGGCATTATTAGTAAGAGGAAGAGGTAATTATAATTAGCCTCTTTGAAATCACCCAGGGGCTTGGCTGATATGTCAAAAATGTAGATGGTATTAAACGGGAAGAGGTAGCTATATTTTCCCACCTAGAAGCATGATCCTAGCTCCAGTACCATATTCAGCTTGCTCGGGTCTTGTGCTTTGAGAATATGAACCCCCTGCATGTTTGTGATCTTTCTGGTGTCCCTCTGGCATTCATGACTCCTGACGCCTCCTTCCAAACTTTTTGTCTCAACTTGGATAACAGAAGGTGGGTTGAAGGAGGGACTCTAAAGGACTGGAAAGGGCTTCCCTGTTCATATTAGAGTAGGGAGAACAGGAAATGCTCCTTGGTTTTATACACTAGTATCCATAATTTTGATTTTTGGTGGAGATTTTGCCTTTGAGTTGACCTAGCTGTGTTTGGTCACGTAGCATTAGTATCGCTTCTGATGCTCTGGGTATTTTGCCCAAGCCTAGCTCTCCTTAGGGTCCTTGGACTTGTTTCACCATGGGGCTGCAGATGAAATCTGCTTGAAAGATCAGTCAGAAGAATATATTGAGCCGAAAATATAAACCCAGAATGCTGCAAAACCTCACAGATGTCAATGAATTACAGGGTACAAAATTTAGTCTAGGTCTCTGCCTTTTCTATTTTGCCTTTAATCAGAATTATATCATGTGGGAATGATTTCTGTTGTGGGCATATCTGGAAAATGATTTTTCCTTTGAGTTTTTTAGACTTCTTATACCTCCCATTGATTTTGATTATTTACTGTTTGACAAGGGGAACACAGGCAGCCCATGCTGTGCGTAAGATCAGAGGTGCCTTCGTTCCTCAAGGCTATTGCCTTCTTTAATTCTTCAGTGTAGGATCAGTGAACTGATTGCATTTTCTTCTATTTGACGCTTTATATTTCATATTTCTTCATCAAACCATTGTAACACGTTCTCTTTTAGAGAGAGCTGATATGAGAACATAGCCTTTTTTTTTTCTCAGCAATGATTAGAACCCTTTGCTAACTTGTAACAGCAACTTTCAGCCACTGATCCTGATTAATCGTCTTTCAGTTAACTTGATGGAGTTGGGTATCTTGTTAATCCATTTTCTGTGCTTTTTTTGGTGTTATATCTATTTCATATTTAGTCATCGTGTGAATTGACTTGAGGGTAATTGTTCTTTTCCTTGAACCAGGATAGTCTTACAGGCCAAAGGGCATTTATTTTTTTAGCTGCAAACACTGCATGCTTTATCAGGAAGCACAGATAAATGTTTACAAGTGTAAAAAAATTAAAAAAGTGCATGATCGGCATGTTGTTATGTGTGTGCATTTTTGAGAAACAGCTCATTGGACAGATGTGTTTTACAGTAGTGGGAAAGAAGCCAAAGGATTGTAGAATCATAGAATGGTTCGGATTTGAAAGGACCTTAAAAATAATCTAATTCCAACCCCCTTGTGACAGAGTTTTTGTACATTTTAGATGATCCCCTTTCTATTAGAAAATAGTTAAAGTAAGTATCTAAAATAAAAAAAAAAAAACTAGAATGAGAACTGTCAAACCTTAATTTAGGTCATGGTTCCAAATATTTTGATCAAATAGGCTTCTCTCTCCTTTTCTCTGTTGTAAGATATGCTATATAGTATATATTTCCAGTGACTAATGTTTGTTCTGGGAGCCACTGTAGATGAAAACTTGGGTGATGTTAGATCAAAGCCTCCAGTAATTTCATAATTTCTTTCTGAAGAAATGCTTGTTTTCAGCTGTAGTTGGCATCAGTCTAAATGAATCAGTAAAATAGGATGATCTCAACTCATATAAATAATAGCAGCCTTCTCCTGTTAGAAAAGCCTTTCTTCTGGAAAAGCCAGTTGTCCCACATTAATGCATTTCTAATCAAAACCACTAAGCTGCATATGGTATTTTTTAACACATTTGAGAACCCTGGTTAAGACAGAGTTCTAAAAGTACTGGAAACCAAAGTTCATTGTTGCTCAACACTCAAGAGACTGTACAAAGGGTAAACCCTTGTATTTCTGTGTTATCCTGCGTAGTGTTTTTATAGCACTGCATCTCATCTTCTTTCCTTCTCTGCTTTCTGTGAAATGGCCTTCACGTTTCCATATTACAAGGTTTGTCCTCTCTCTCCTTCTTAAACATAACGAACATAAAATGTCCCTGAGGCATAAACAAAAGCCAAGAGGGAAGCATCCCAGAAGACCAGGGGATGATGAGGAAGGAATTCCACGGTAGTGCAGACTAACGAAATACTGGAGATGAAGATAGAGCTTGCCTATAGTAATGCTACTTTAAAAGAATTTGTTCTCATTTTTGTGAAAAAAAATCTTAAAAGAAAGTTTTATAGGACATTTTTGTTTCTTTTGATTTTCTAAAACAATGGCATCTCCTTCCTCTGAGTCATTATTAATTGATTTTCCAGACCCTCATACCAAGTTAGAAAACAAACATGAATTACTAGAGTCAATATTGCATGTTACCTAAAATTTCTCATGCTGTGGAAGCCCTTTAAAATCTAAGTGAATAAACTTCCCCCTGCATTTCAGGTCTAATGCTGTTTTTTCCCAAGTTTAAAGCAGATCTTTTAGCACAAATTGAGCTAAAATATGATACTAAAATATACGAAGTTAGCATGGTGGTTTTGAATATTTGGTATTTTTCATCACAGACTCACATAAAAACACAGCTTGGAAGGTCAGCTGCTCTAAGCACCTACCCCCAGTGGGGCCAGCTACCTGCGGTTGCTGGGAGCCACGTCCAGTTCCATTTTGCATCTCTTCAAGGATGGAGATTGCACCTCCTTGCTGGGTCCTTGTCTTTTTTGTTTGACCACCCGCTTGTTAAGTAAGGAAATAATTTTTTCCCACATTGCAGCTTGTGTTCCAGAAATATGGAAGCCTGAGGGCAGGCTTTTCAAGTAAAAGCAGAGTCAAAAATGCTCGCTGCTTTGGGTTCCCTCTTTGTCACTGAATCCCCTGTGCCCTTTGATTATTGGGTCTGCATTTTCTTTCTCCTTGCTTTTGTTGCTTTTGTACTTAAGGAAACTGTTCTTCCTAACATCCCTCGCTAGTTTTAGTTTGACTTTCCTCATTTCATCCCTACATTCCTGGGCAATGTCTCTGGTTGGTAGCCCATTCCCACTTTCACCTTTTATGTGTTTCCTTTCTGCATCAGCAGAAGCTCCTTTTTCATTCATGCTGGCCTTCAGCCAACATTGCTTATATCGCTGCTTGTTTGAAGGGACCTCTCTGGGCTTTGTATGACAAAATAATTCAAGAAAGGGGGTGGGGTGGGAGGCGAAAAAAAAACGAAAGGGAAAATAATAATAATAAAAAAATAAATCAGTATTTCAGTTTCTAGTTCTAGCCTGGCAATTACAAAGTAAGCAAATAGATTTCTCTGTATATGTTAGGAAGAAAAACTGCCCGTAATGGCAAATTTGGCATCAGAAGAAGGGATGAGAAGGAATGGGGAGTGGAAAGGGTTTAATTCCAGCATGCACCGTTCAGAGTTTGAGGAAAACTGAGATAAAATGATAATTCTGTCTTGAGGATGTATAGTTCAACTATTCTTCCTTGCAGAAAGGGTTGTCTTTCTGACGAACAGTTCTGTTGCTTCATTGTACTGAACAAGTTTTCCTTCTGAATTTCCACCTCTATTTTTAATCAGACAATTGTAAGGAATAATTAACCACTGGGCCCTGCACGCTGCTTTTGGGCAGAGCTGTATCCATTTAGGTGGAGGGCAGAGCTTGCCCTCTACCTGGATGTGCACTTTTAAATAGGCTAAAACTTTCAGGATGGGGAAAGACCTTATCAGAGGCAAACTTCGAAAGAATTACCTACCTGAAATTATTGTTCGGCACACCTGGAGTCTCTTTCAACTCACGTGAGGTTACATCCTGCAGTGTCAGCGCCAAATGGTTATTCCAGGAGGACAACAGAAGCTAGAAATGTAGTTAGAACGTGTTCACACGCAGGAGGGAAAACCAAGCATGCCAATGCGCTTCCTCTAGTTAACTTAAATTGTCCCTCTGACCCTGCAGCACTTTCTGCTGATGTACTGCTGGAACATTACTCGAATGACATTTTGTCATTTGCTGAATGTTAACCTGCAGAACTGCTATCTTTGCTCCTTTACTTTGAGACAGGATGACATGCGCCGCAGCCCCCAGTTGTTGGGGGGTAATTTTATGCTCCTTTCCTGACAGACAGGATTCCAACAGCACCATATGTCAAAAAATCCAACCCATTCCAGTCATGTACCCGCACCGTCCAGCTGTCACAGCTATAATTATTGAAACTAAAGCCCAGAGAAGTTTGTAGTTTTGGAAATGCTCTAGTCTCCTTAGATCTTTACTACTGGTGTTATAGCTGATTAGGACCCTGCCAGCCTTCTGTTGGTCTCTTGAAAACTGCTGTAATTCTCATTCATCATGGAAGCTTACCAGCTGCTCCAGAGCCATCCCCTCAAATGTGTTGCTTGATGTTGTACTTTGCTGTTGTCCTGACCTTGATACTCCGGATGTTCGAACAAAGGCTACTTAATATGTTGGAGTTGGTACAAAAGGATCCTGTTAACTACATTCTGCACAGAAAAATGAAAATGTTTTTATGTCAGTACTTGGTGTCATTGTGAAGAGCTGCTGCTACAACCCACACTCGTTTCTCAGTTATCCTGCTATGTTTTCATGACCGTTTCAGGTGAGGGAGTGAAAGGCAGTGACCTCCTGTCAGGCTGTCGCTGAGCTTCTGGCAGGACTGTCTTGCCTCTTAGCAGGGACAAAAGCGACTCCTGCCATCAGAGTTTTGAGCCTTTACATCCATTTTTGTCACTTTCATCCAATTGTAATGAGGTTTAATTTTCTTTAAAACTTTGGTCTGGGTAGAGAGTTCAGCTATTGGCTTTTTCTATTAAAATCTTACAGAGCAAAGTTTTGTGATTTGAAGGCGTTCGTAAGTTTTAACCTTTTTGACAGCATTTGTACTCGTATCCATTGCAGCGCAACCTGCGCGTAGCCCATAAAGCAGCACCTTTTCAGATTGCATTTTGGCATAATGTTCTTTTTCTTTAGTCCCTCTTGTACCCATTGCAGTAGCTTCACTGACATTTATGCTTTTTTAGTTTGTTCATTCACTTAGGGAGGCATTTTTTTATTCTAAATATACAAAGGCTTTTAAATTTAAATAAATCCCATGTAATTTACATGGCTTATATTTTGATTAGATAGAAACTTATGATCAAGTGCCTAGACTCCAATATGCTGCTTTCAACCTGGATTTCCTAAACTCTTTTGAGATGCTCGGTAAGAAAATGTCAATACATTTAAAGAAGAAATGTTTATGGATGAGGAGAGATCTTAAAGTTTGAAAAGCAGGTCCGAGTTGGAATTCCTAGACTGGAACAGCTGACTAATTTAACGAAAGAGGGAAATTTGTTAAATATATTCTTTAGTACTGTCTTTTAATAATGAGGAAACTACTTCCACAGAAGTGATCACCAAAAAAAAGTGGAATTTGATGCTGCTGGTGAAGAAAGCTCAGAATGACTCTGAAGATTGGAAGAAAATCGAGTCTGTTGTCATGCAGATCACTGGCTCCTTTTTACAAGCAGCAAGGATGATGTATTTGAAAAGCAGACCAGATTTTTTTTTTTTTGGAATACATGTAAGAAATTATCCTGAATGGAAAATAAATAATGTCTCTTTTATAGTTAGTTCATAGTTTTAAGATACATTTGAATGGCCAGATTGCAGAAGAATTAACAGATTTGGACCAGTGGACACCAAGATCCTCGTTGTTTCCCAAATCTCTGGATGCAGGATCTTGTATTTTCTCTCTGACTAGCTCTTGGCTGTAATCTGAGGTCAATAACTCCTGGACAATTGATTACACCTGACCTGGCTTTTGGGATTCTTGGAGTTCTTCCTTAAAGTGAGCTGAATAATAGGCGAAATGTGACTGTTCAGTAGAAGGCTGAAGGAGAATTAAAAGGGAGTCATCAGTCAAGGAGCTCGATACACCTAGATCACCAAAGACATGAAAAGAAAGTAAACAGAGAGAAAACCAACTGGAGAAGTGATCACTGTAAAAGCAACATAGGGATGCGTAAAGAGAAACTTAAAACATGGATTTTCAAGACGCTAGAGGGGAAGATATTCAATTTAGAGGGATCCGTTCAGGCATGTGGTTTAGGACAACAAGCAAGGAATAAATACTGGATAGAATGTTTTGAAGTGCTGTGGAATGTGGGGTATAAAGTAGATGAAACAGGTTTTTGGAAATTTCCCACTAAAAATTAAGGAGAGAAAATATGTGCTGGGGTTCTGAGACACAGAAAAAATCTCAGTAAGAAACTTGAAAGAAAAGGTGAAAGTTATGGACACAGGGCTCTGGCTGGCATGCAATGAATGTTGAGTAAAACACAACATATTCAGAACAACGCCAGTTACAAAACCCATCCAGTACTGAATGAGTACGGGAAAGTGAAAAGAATTGAGCTGCTTCAGGAAATAATAAGAAAGAAATGCTTATGGAATGTACGAAAAGATAAAAGAGATATTTTTGTGGTAATTGTAATTGGACAGAAATTGGTGTAGATCCAGTGTAGCTGAATCTCCACAAATCTTTCATAGTCCTGAAAATCTGTTTAGCAAGCTATCTGGCAGAAATGGCATATTTTGGGAGCTTATGGTCACCAAAGCCTTAATTAAACTAAATAGAAAACATTTACAGGAATTTATAAATTGTACTTGGAGAATAAGCCAATAGAATGGATTTCCATGCAGAAGTGGGACAAACTTGGTGCTGTTGCTGCCTTTATTCACTGTAGGGTTGATTTTGAATTAAAAGATGAAGGAAGAGTGAGGAAGAATTGTGTTGTGTCAGAAAACTGAAAAAACCTGGCTTCTGGGAGGATATTTATCTTATGGCTTCATTAAAGAGCCATCAGAGGTTCCTGAGAGAAACTAAGACCAGTAAGGAGAAAATCAGACTTAGGTTCAGCATACAGAGATGAGGAATGAAGTTTGAGACAACTTAAAAGGAACTGGGTGAGGAATTTCAGATAACTGTTCTTTTGCTTTTGCCTCTTGTTTGATAACAGGGCTATTTCTTCTTACTAAACTGGGTCTTTTGTTTCAGTAAAATTATCTTCAATATAAACTTTTTCAAAAGGGAATGTGTGGGAAGCGGCTCTGGAAAGCTGCTTGCAGAGCTTTCATACCTAAATCTGATGGATCTAACCATTTCTTAAGCAATCTGGAGAGGCCAACTTAGCCAAAATGCTCTTACAACTGGTGGCTCAGATAGCGCTGCTAATTCATAACCGGTCTGAATGCAATTGTATGTGTGTGAAGGGTCTCAGGGACGTAGATGTCAAGTTCTTTTCCCTCTTCTTAGGTCTGATACTTGGGAAATTTCCTAACCCCCTCAGATCTGTGTAAGTGATGGTCAAGTGCTCGCTTTGTATCTGCCACGTGTAATGTGGAAGGCTGTGGGCTTTTAATGTTTTGATTTAAATGAAAGTTGGAAACAATTGCAAAAAGGGGTTTGGGTGATTATACCTAACTTTGTTATCCTCCTAGAACGGCACAGTTGGAGATCTTGTAGCGCACACTTAATTCTTTGTTATTACATAGTATTGTCAGAGCAAAACAAACACAAACTTAATAGAACAATACTAGATATTGCGGCACCAGTGCTACAAAAAAGTTCTAAATGGGAGCTCACTGGCTTGCTGTGTATCATGTGAAGTCAGCTATGGAACCTTTAATTGCATGCAAGAAATGAATGAGTGATTTCTCCGATCTATTGATTTATTGCACCTATGCTAACTGAGGCAAAGGAAGAATCCAGCTGTCCCAGAAAGCAGTAGAATTATGTTGGGTTCTTTCTTAACAAAGATTTTATTGTTTTTTAATTATTTTTTTAAACTTAAAAAAAGGTTACATGAAAATTTTCATTTTTCACATCTAGTCTGAGCTGGCGTGTAAAGATAACCTTGTTCTTACCAGATACTTGGAAAATTATTTAGAGACAACAAATGCCTTTGTGAACTGCTTATAAAGTCTTAAGAGAATGTAGCAGTAGTTATACAATTACAAGGGTGGATTGATGCCCGTCTGCTTTGTTAGGAAGAATTGTTGTTTTATGTTGTATGTTTTTATGATTTCATAGTTACTGTAATGTTGATAGAGTTGCAGTTTTGTGTTATAGTTGTTCACAAGATGGTACTTTCTTTTATCATTGACAGTGCGGTGCAAAAGACTGCGGGGCAGAAGCACGCCAAACTGATTTTTATCATTATTGCTGTTTATTACAATAATGTACCTTAAATTTACAGCCTCGGTTGTCATTGGTATATAAGACTATGTGTAGCTATACATACCTAATTATTTGTGGAAGGCATTAGTATTGTAAATACAGCTTATCTTTGTTATGAGAGTGGCGTTAATAACAGAATTTCATAAATGCCAGCATATAGTACAATAATTTCCAAGCTCTCTGAAAATATGGTGTATTGTAGCGAAAGATGTTCACAAATGCATGTTGTGTGTGCAAAGGGGAGGGGAGGAGGGCTGTTTTGTGCTTAGAATGCTTTCTGATGCATAAATATTAGCATTAAATAATTTTGAATACCTTGTTTCCTAAAAAGATTAGTAGCTCTTCTCTGTGTGATAAATTGTGCAAGAGTTATTGTTCACACCAGTCTTCATACTGTATTATTCCACGTGGCTTTAAATAACCAAGTCCAAATTATGCTCAGCAAGCTGTTGGGAAAGCTTGGAGGAATCTCGGAGCTGAAGGGCCAGTTTTGTGCCCTGACTTACATCGTGAGCAAACGCTCTGGCTTCGTGCTGGCTGCAAACGATGTAAGGTGGAAAGGGATTGAATCTATAACATTTGCTTTTGACTTAGCTTGGTTCTGGTTTTTATTTACTTCTGATTGCATTCTAATGTAGAGGAGCGCTGTGCCTGTACTGCCAGTTTGTAGATAGCAGCCTTTGGTTTTTACCTGGCATCTCGAGTTCTACGTGAAACTTATACAAAAAAGGAACTTGTATCAGAAATAAATCTGAATGCTTTGGAATCACAAACTTTGCACTTATAAAAATTGCCCAGTGACATATATCCTTTGTATAGAACATACTCATTATCTCACTGGGGCCATGTATTTATTCCCTTACATAGGTAAGTACTTGCCAGTTCTGTTTTGTCCATCTGGATCGTCTCATCTTTGTGAGACTTTTTGCTCTCTATGTTGCTTTAATTTCAGAACAGATCCCACTTGCTTTTCTGCACATAATATGTGGCTTCATCAAATGTGGTTTGAGCCACCAAAGATTTAGCCAGTTCTTGGAAAGCATCAGTGTATCATTACGTCTGATTTTTTTTTTCTTCCTCTCTTCTAATTGTCTAGGGGTGAGTTCTTAATGCTAGAAAATAGGGACACTGAAGTAACGGTTCTTTGGAAATATCAGAATCATCTCACGCTACTTCGATATTTTCATCTGCTTTTGTTCCCTGATGACTTCTGCAGCGGGAAACCCTCAGCTTCTGGGTATTGTTAAGTGATTGGCAGAAAGTGACAAAAGCAAAGACATTCAGGCACAGAGCTAGTACCAATTCAAGCTGTGCAAATAATTTAACACGCCAAGTGAAAGAGGTGAACTGAGCAGCTTCCACTGAGTTTAAGGACAAGGTGAGGAATTCCACTTTTCTTAATGACCTTAGGAAAAAAGAGTATTTTCTAAGACTATCCATCTTACAGTAATTGAATCTAAGCCTGTTTAATAAGGAGGATGTGAGGCCAGCTACTGTGTTTGCAGTCCCACCGTATACTTTGTCGTTACTGAAATAGGTGGGACTATTGCTTTAGCTCATAGTGGTTATCATATAGGAGTGGACTTTGTGAACAGATCCTCCTGAATGATTCTTTTGTTAGTCTGCTTTCTGTATTGCCAAATGCTGGCATGCCTTTAATTCATACAGGGAAAATACTAATAATGTCAATGGGGAAAAAAACAACCCATAATGCGTAACTGCTGTCTAGTCCAGGGGTCCTCCCATTGTCATTTTTCAAGTGAGGAAGATGCTCGTCCCTCCTATATTACTAAACCTGAAAAAGAAATGTTAGTTGACTGGGTAGTATAAAAGTGAACCAAGTTATCCTGCTATTCGATGCTTGCTACAGTTTGTTTTCATCGCAGTTTATTTTGGCAGTAATTGAATGGGAAAAGCTGGCTTAGAGTATCAAAAATCAGAAAATAAATGTGTTTTTTTGGTGATTAATGACTTCAGAAATAACTGGCTTAGATAACCTGGTTTGCTTCAGCTGTTCCCTTCAGTCTGGGTTATTGTCTAAGCCTAGTTTGGTTCTCCTGCCATTATGTTTTCTGAATGTTCAGTCACAAGTTTGAATATCAGAGGTTTTGGCGAAGTTATAGCAGTTTGAAATGTTCACCAAACCTGCAAACACAATGAGTAAAAGCAGTAGTAGATATCATAGACTAATGAGAAAAATTAATATGGGTCAAACGTAGCTATGGTTAACCTCTGCAGCTTGCCTGAGACATAAAATAAAGTCTTTCGCTAAGTGATTAAAAAGTCTGGTAAGCCCTACCGGAAAGCCAGTTTAAACTATAATATGCAGAAGTCCTTCAGAAAGGACAGTAACCTTTGTCAGTCACATTTGAGGAGACTTCTTCATGAAAACAAGAGCTTTGTGCTTTCAGATCAGGATCTCTCGTCACCACTGTAATAGAATTTCCGACACGCTTCCACAGAGAATTCTGTCTTCATTTACTTTTCCTCCACCAAAACTGTTAAGTTTTTGTCTTGTAAGATTCTTCCTTATGTGGCCTTTAAAATTTTTTTGCGTAACCTTGCCACATCTTCTACCCTTTTTTTTTCCTCTCACGGCCTTTACTACTCCAGACAGTTTTCTGCCTTCTCAGGAAGGTGCAAAAGGGGGTGTCAATGAGGATTCCTGCAGAGATTTTCTTCAGGCACAAGTTTAAGCTTTGTTTAGGAAAAGTAAAGCTTTGTGCAGGCAGGAGGGGTGAAAGATCTTAGGAAGAGTTTTTTTCCTGTGAGGATGGGAGGCGTCCCTGCCCGTGGCAAGGGGGTTGGAACTGCATGGACTTTAAGGTCCCTTTTAAACCAAGGTATTCTATGAAAACTTCAATTTACCCTGATTTCAACCTACTGTTATTAAATGCCTCGGTTTTCATTTTCCTTATAGAAAGTTTTAGAAACTTCTGTGCAAGCATAATATTTGAAAGATCTTTTAAGGAAGCTATTAACTCTGCTGGCATATGGAGAATTTATAATTTCATCGAGTGTTATATAGGAGAGACCCTCTCATGCTAGCATATGATGCGTTTAACTTGTGTTATGAAATCTGCCTCTATATCTGGCAATGACTTCAAATTTCCTGAGGTCTCTGTTTAAACTATAACAGAACTCCCTAGCACAAACTGTCACTGAAGGGAAGCTAAAGTTATGGTCTGTTATGCTTAGGTAAACGATATTACCAGACTATTTTAATTGTTTAGGCAGACCAGACATGAAGCGGTGATGTTTTCAGTTTCAAAAGTAGTCTTAGCATTTACCTTTGCCTTCAGACTGCTGCTCCATCACTCCCTCTTCCCTATCTCCCAAGGACGTTGTCT
Source organism: Clamator glandarius (assembly GCA_033459285.1). Classification (NCBI taxonomy): domain Eukaryota; kingdom Metazoa; phylum Chordata; class Aves; order Cuculiformes; family Cuculidae; genus Clamator; species Clamator glandarius. Next base: position 362,981 of record JAUNZM010000463.1, on the reverse strand, counting down.
GATGTATTTCTAAAGGGCGTTTCATCTCGTGCAGATAACTGGCACTGATTCTGCCAGCCAAAATTTTTAACTACTAATTTATTTTGCTATTAATTGCCAACTGCATGAGGAACTGTTATTCCTTACCCTCTCCAGAAGTTCCTCTCTCTTAAAAAACCCATCTTTTTCATATGATGGTTTTCACAAAGGACTGCAATCCTCCCATTTGACCATCTCACTTCTGACCAGATATCCCGCTTGCACCCCTTTTAAAATAGGTGGTTATGAGGTATTTTGCTTTTTTCCCTTTGGAGAATGAAAAGAATATACCATATATGGGGGTTATGGAATATTTTTGAATGAGTAGGAGTGTAACATTGATGCCTGGTCAAAATATGGAAGGTTTTTTTTGATTTAGATTAGATATGAGTTAGACTTGATGCTCTAAGAGGTCTTCACCAACCTGGTGATTCTATGAGGAAGAAATTTTTTACTTTGAGGGTGGGGAGGATCTGTCCCAGGTTGCCCAGAGAAGCTGTGGCTGCCCCATCCCTAGAGGTTCAATTGAATGGGGCTCGGAGCCCCTGATCCAGTGGGAGGTGTCGCTGCCCACGCAGAGGGTTGAAACCGGACAATCCTTAAGGGCTCTTCCAACCCAAACCATTCCATGATTCCTTTTATCTAAGCCACATACTTGCAACTGTGTACTTTGTGTATGTGATTAGAGTTTGTTTTGCCAGAACCGAACAGCTATCGCCTGGAATAAGTTCAGAAACCCGTGTTCTGTGTAACTTACCTCAATGGGTAGTTTGGTGGTTGGTGAACTGAGTCCCAGTGAGCTTTTTCTGCCAATACTCTCGCTCTCTCTGTTTAACTCTTCTCAGGGCTGTAGCGAGCTCTGCCAAGACATGAGGATAAATGAGTGAGTTTTCCATAAAAGTCAATGCATTGCAGATACTAAGGCATTGTTGTTGAAGACTGTTGACTGTTGTTCCCCCTAAAAAATCTGCTTTTTAATTCGTTTTAATTAATTAAACACTAAAAGCAGCTCAAATAGTGTGTTTTCTGTTCAGGAAGCATCAGGGCTGCTACTGGAGCTAGCAGGGGCTTGAATTACGTCTGTAAAAGTTTTTATATGTTCTATACGTTTATAAGTGTTTCCTTTCAAACCTGGGGATTGTACACCAAGCTTGAAAAGGAGAAAGTGACTTTTTATTGCCTGTTACTACAGAAAGCTTGACCTTCATTATTGTCATATGTGTAACTTAAATAATATAAGAAAAATTAAGTAAATAATGAAATTATAGATTCATATTTTATTCTAATAAGTACTAGCAATACAACTTAAAGAAATCAGAAAATAAAGATGTGTGGTTAGTTATGTTGATTCTTTGCCACTTGCTTTTTTTCTCTCCTTTGAACCCCCCAACCAGCATTTTAGGCAAAAGCTTTTTTTCTCATGTTATTTTTTCCAAGACAAACACTCTGTGCCTAGACTTCTAAACAAGTGCTTTATCCTTGAAAATTAAAATAAAATATTTTCATGTAATCGGTAAATTTTGTTCTGAAACTTCACAGCAGCTTTATTAAACGATAAGAATTACTACTATTTTGAAATTCTGAACATCTTATAATTAGACCAGCCTTTAAGAAATATTCAGAGTTAAGGCACATTAGAATGTATTCCACAACATGGAGACAGCCCTGACAAAGAAACATTATTCTTAGATTTACAATTAATTACCCTTATGTCTATACCTTGCATTCAATTTGCATATCTTAAAAGTGCTGTAAATTTCATAGCACTCCCTTGTTATTTAAGATCACTTCGCTTTAGTAAAAGTTTCTACAGTGATAACTTTCTCTTGATTATGGAGTTGTGAGGTCAATAAATCTGGCTTTACTTTGCTCTACGATGTTATAATTTTTCTTTTTTTGTGTGTTTTTCATTATTTTGTTCCGTGTTCCTCTTGCCCTCTCATTTATAATCCCCTGAAGAACCAGTAGATAGAGAAGGCTGGCTAGAAGACGAAGTGAGTGGTCAGATTCTCAGATGTTATCTTTTTCCCAGAACGCACTGGTACTGGGTGTCTGACATGTTCTATACATCTTTCTAGTGTCAACCTCATTAAACAAATACAACTTGATGCATAGCTCTCAAGAAATGAAATTTTATGCAGTGAATTTTCCCTATTCCATCTCATCTTTTTCCTTTTCCTCGCACTTTCTTTTCTACTTGGGGAGTAATTTTGTATGTTTTTGAATTCTAGCAAAATTTTTTTTTTGGGTGACTATTCATAATTTTGTACCCTGATAGTTACCGTGTTTTTCTGGTTTTTAAAGAAGTATCCATGTTTTTTTGTTCACAGCTTGATGCTTCCTACTTTCTAAACAAGGAACAACCACCACTGTATGAGGTGCGAGGTGCCATTCAGAAAGTGGCTCAGTGCGTTTACTTTGGTCGGATGTATATGTGGGTTTTCTCTAAATATTAGACGTATCTGTTGTAACACGCTTGTTGTAAACGTCGTAGTCTTCTACGGGTAATTATGTGCTATAACTGTGTTTTATGATCTAATTCAAGGTTAACACAATATCTTGTAAGCCAGAAGGACATTGAACACTTTGCCGGAACAGTAAATATTACTCTCATCCTTTTTTTTTTTTTTTTTGCCTTTAGCTTAAAAGAATTTATATAAGAAATGTGTTTTCAAACCAAAATAAACCTTCTTTAATGAGACTATATATTATTTACAGAAAAATGCCACAAAACTCAATTAGTACTGGTCTCACCACTGGGTAGGATGGAAGTTGTTGAATTTTTTTAAATGTAGTTCATTGAAGTCATTTACTGAATCTGGGGCAATATTCTATTTTTAATCACGTTTAAAAGTGTAATGTATGAAACAACAGCAACGCATACTATAGATTTTTGTAGATGCACTGCAGTAAAAAACACACAAATGCATAAAGTTTATGCCCAACTTTTTCTTTTACAAAGCAAAATTGTTTGAATATTATTATAAACAGGTAATTCCTTCTTGCTACCCCTCTGTGTTATTAATTGGTAGCTTATTAGAGTTGTTTTAAAAGTTATTATTACAGTCTTTTTCATTTAATATTTTACTATATAACACTATTATTTAAAGCTAATTGGCTTGATAACAGCAGCCATCCAAAACGTTGTCTGTTGCTCAGAAACAGAAATAATAAAATAAGGGAAAGCAAAGCTATTGTATTGAAATAATGACTAGTTCTGCAGCACATATTAAACAAAAACTCAGAATGTGGTACTTTTAACTGCTTTCCTGTTGAGTGATCCAATCACTGTGATCTTTAAAGCTGAGTATATATATTTTAGAAATGAAAGAGTCTGTTTTTTTTTTTTCCCTTTGGGACAGAATGTTTAAGTTATGGGACAGGACAGGGTACAAATATATTCCTCTCTACTTCTGAATTTCTCTCAGGCCTTTTAATAGATAAGTAGTTTTGAAGATCTAAAGTAATGACATTTATCCTGAATTTTATGACCTGATACGAGCAAGCGTTGAAAGCGGCAGCACCCTACTTGATTATATAATAACATTTCTATTAGACTGATTTTTAAAAACCCTTCCCAAATTCCAGTAGCGCTGTTTGAAGGAATAGAGGATGGCAGTGGAGCTTAGCTAAGCCCTCGCGTACCTTGGCAAAAGTGTTCAAGTAGCAAGAGTTTTTCTAGTCCTATGTCCTATATACATCTGTTAAATTACTCAGAGATCTCATTAAATAAAGCTAATGTACTTGTAAAACAGTAGGGAGAGACAGTATATCATTGTAACTGTTCGAAAGAGCCATTCTGGCAAGGAGGGAGCCAAGAAGGCTAGGTGAATGCTGGTCAGTGTAGATGTTTCGAGGCCATAAATCTTGGCCCTTTCCTGCCTAGTTATTGTGTATTTCTTTAGGTGAGAGATTGATTGTAGCACTGGAAGATGAATTTGCCCATAGACCCTTTCTTTTTTTTTTTCCCTTTATACTCCCGATGCCTCGCCAAGGTGATAATGCTTTATTTTTTATTTTTTTTTTCCCCCCTGCAATCATTTGTTTCAGATTAAAACCATGAAATTGCATGGAGAAACACAAGAAAGCTTGTCTGTGCAAGTCAGGCAGGGGTGAGGGCATGAAGATGTATAACTGTCCCAGGTGGGAGAAGAGCACGGTGTTCCCCCTCAGGACTTGTGAGAGGTTCAAACGAAGGAGAAAAAATGTGGTAAAATTTGAGTAAGAACCCCAGTGTTTTTATTGTGTGTTTTGAGCATTATATTTTGATTTTTTTTTTTTTTAAGTACTTCTGAGTTGTGCAACGGTGTTACTAAAATATTCCTTACGTGTTTACTGCTGAGCAAATCGTGTAAGAGCCACTCCCCTCTGTGGTCCCCGTCACCATCGTCCCCCTGCCCTTTATACCACACAATGAACGTGGAAGGGAATACTTTTCATGAATATATATAGATGCTGAATTTATAAGGATCAATATAGTCACAAATGTTGTACAACATGTCAGGATATCGTAAAAAGCAAGCAGTCCTATATAAAATACTAGCTTAATCTTGGAGATTTTAAAGCGTCATTAAAATGTGGATAAAGTCCATGTATGGAATGGCAGCACTCAAAAGGTTGAAGTTGTATATCTGTGGGGCAGGAATTGTAACCGTTACATTTGAATGTCAGTCGACTCATCTGATCACAGATATCAACATGGAAAAAGTTAAGACCATGAGATGCATTGTATGTATAATATAACTCTGTCTGTATATAAGATTTGGGGAGCTTAATTTGCGTTTCTAAAATAGAGATGATGATATGAGCATCTCGTAGCAATCGAATCTTACATCACTGGACTTCTGGTAACCTTCCTAACTCCTGCTCAGGACAGACCTTGCGCGCTGGGCAGAGCAGTTGGGTGCTGCAGCAGCCTCACAGCACCGAAGGGTGATGAGAGAGCTGGGACGGGGTGGGAGCGTAGTTAGAGCAGAATAGGCACTTAAAAAAAAAAAAAAAACAAACAACAGGATGTTTGTGTAGCTGCTGGTAACTTTAACACTGAAATTTGCAGCTATTCGGCTTCTTGCATGCTTATATAATAGAGCCGTTCTACCTTTGCAGGGTCTCTTTTTACTAAAAGGTGGTGTTGGATCCCTCTTGCATTGTTGTCTGCCAGGTTTGTGATAGTCTGATCCTGCGCTGTACACGTCTGCTTGGCAAAGTTGTCTGGTAGTAGCAGCTACGAGGATTCTGCGTGTTTTTTTCATGGAGGAACTTTGAAAGTCAAGCAAATACTTTTATCTTGACCTTTCTGCAACGCTGCCCCATATTCGCTGGTTGTCAGCACATGTTTGTCTGGAGTCATTCGTCACTGCCATCCGTCACTCCTCTGCCATTCCCATCAGTCCCATTATCTGGGATCAGGAGAGAGCTGAGGATGTAGCCTGAAGGATCATTAAACCTCAGCTTCCAGGTACTGCAGGTAGTCCAGGTGGTCTGTTGTTATTTATAATAAAGCAACAACGCAGCAGAACTGCCTGGCAGTGGCCCATGAGGCCTGGAGAAAGGACAGGCTGAGGGATGTCATCACTGAAGGACAGCTAAAAGTGGACTTTCTTTCTCCCACACTGTAAGCAGAGAGGATTTATTGAACATCTGTTCAGTACATGGCTGGGAAGATTGATTAATTTAATTGCTCACACTTTGCTTAAGTAACATTTGAATACTTAATGTCAGGTTTGAAGGATATTACAGCGTTTACCCACACACCTTTTAAAAGAGGCAGAGTTTCTCTTTGTTTTCTTGTGTCTTTCAAGAAAGACAAAATGCATCCTGAAATCCAGTTTTCCCAGAGGTCTTGGGAAACTGGAGTAAGTGGGAAAAGCTGCTGCTTCTTATAAAAGCAACTGTTTTCTTTTTCTGCATTTTGCTCATTTTGATAAATGTAATGAGTTTGGATCATCCTCACTGAATGGTGGTTATTTTCCTTCCAGTATCCAGGATAGAGACAGTTGAGCATATTACATATTTCTGTACCCTTTAACATAATATCATGGTCGTATTGAAGGAGCAGATGAGTTAAAGCCACAATAATTTATTGCATGTTCTATTCAGAGAGGGTATTGGGGAAGAAATTCTCAAAATTTTCCCAAAGAACTGCACCCACACACTAAGGAAGAAACATTAGGCGTTGCTGATTTCTATATATTTTGTATGCATCTGATAGTTCCTCAGCAGCACGGCTTTGAAAAGTTTATTACCAGTTTGGCCAAATATGATAAAATCCGGTGGAAAGTATTACTGGGAATATCTGGCACAAAGCCCTAAAACTTTACCCAGTCTGCCACTATTAATTGTATTTTCAGAACGGCAAGCATTGATATTATTGCCATTATGTCTGGTAGCCATGTCTGGGACTACCAGCCAGAGCTCATCGTTTAAAGATAAAGGTGAAGCTCCTTTTTGTGCTGGAGTGTAGAACTGGCTTTGCATTTGTCACCATCAGATGTTAAACTGAGAAAAGGCAGACTGATAGATAGTGGTTCACATGCAAAGGCTGATTCTGTATGATTTTTTTTTCCCATCCTAAAAGTGATTGTTTTTTTCCATCCTCTCTGCTCTAGTAAAGATGTTCTTTGATCTCTCTGTACAGCAGTTCATTTTAAGTCTGATATACAGTCAGATACTCTATTAGATACAAGATCTTTAAATATTTGTCTTGCTTTGCCTGTAATTTGCTTGGGAACTGTTAGTCCAATAAATAGTAAATGATACCGGCTTACATAGCCATGTATTTTTATTGTCAAAGATACCATATATAACGTTCTCACAACAATGCTTAACTCTGAGAGGGTAGGGATTTAACGCCGCTACATGACTAATTTACTACCTTCAAACATAAAAAGGAAAGCTTGGAGAGAACGGCCTCATACGAAGCTGCATAAAACAGAGCAGTAGTATCATGTAGTGGTACTTAATAACGGCACTGGCATTTTGTTAGCATCTCTACAAGAAAAAAATTGTTCTTAGAGGAGGATAATCTAGAGTCAAATCTGATTGAAGTCAAAAGAAACATTGGCTGATTCCTTTGAAAGATGCCCGTCTGTCCCCGAGTTTGGCTGTACACAATACATCCTGCGGCAAGGAGTCAGACTGTCGAGGCCAGAACCAGGTGCCTATGTTACTTGTATCCTTCTACATCAGTCATACTGGAGGGAGCAGACAATTAATTCTGGAGCAAAATTGAAAGTCAGAGGCAGAGTGTGAAAGAACAGAATGACAATAATAAAGTGCCCCTGCCTCACATTAATCTCCCTCACTTCAGGGCTGTCAGAGGCGGCCTGGCGGTGACTAATGCCAAGCTTTGCATACAGTGGTCACAGACATGAGCAGCATGCTCCCTTTACAGCATCCGCGATTCGCTTTGTTGAGTTTTTGACTCCTGCGGAATCATTGAAAAAACATAGCCGCTGGTCATAGGTAGCAGGACGAGGTTCCTTCATCATACACCTATTGATCGATGGGCAGTACTCCCGGGCTCGGCTTTAAAAGAAAAAAGGGATCCTGACAAATGCGGGGAGATTAAACTAACTTTTTGAACGGATGAGGTCAGCAGATAAGGGTTAATAAGTTGAGCTTTGAGGAAGCGCACGTCACGCGCAAGTCGGAGCATCAGGACAAAATGATCTTGCACCTCTACAGAGACACTAATCCATTAACATTGCAAAAGACTTGGATGCACATTTGGGAATTGTCTTACATTGATTTTATTGTCATCTTTTTGCACAAATAGTAAATAGGCTAACATTTAAGGAACGGGGTAATTAGTCCTGAAAAGCAAGACATCAGTGTAAAGTTTATTGTTGGAGACCAGACGTTTTGACAGGAATACTGTAATATCCCAGAGGTGTCGCTGGGTTACGGAAAAGGTTAAAAATTGGTGCATTGTGTTGGAGAAGAAAGGCAGTAACAACAAACAGCATTCAGAAAAAAAAATCACGGGCACTTCTGCAGGGAAGTGGAAATGTGTCATGTAGCAACACAGAGCTCTGTAAGCGTGGTGCTGCCGAGGCAGAAAGGGAAACACACCTAATGAAAATGCTTCCTCTGCTACTGGCATTTCAATGTGGTCTCATTATTTAGATTGCAAAAATAACTTTCCTCTGATTCCTCCTTTTGTTTCATGTGAACCCCAGACATGCTGGTGTGTTGTGGAGTTTGATAGGGCTGTGCTGGAGAATTTCATGTCTCTGTTAATTGTGGGAGAAAATTCCCACACGAGACAATATTTGCTAGGCTCTTCTTGTTTTTCCCTCACTAGCCACGTGACTGTACACTAAATCAGGAGGACAATAGTATTTTTTATAGAGTGTTATTTGACAAGGAGAAAAGTACTTGCAGTCTTGCGTTGTAGTTGACCAGCAGAGGAGCATTCATTAGAATGTGAATGAGAAGAGGCGAGGGATATACAGCAATTTATCGTGTGTAACCGGGAACAACATGTTTTTTTTAAAACATATTATTGTTTAGCGTTCTAGAGGACTAGGAAGGAAGCTCGTAGGTCCTCCTGTATACTGAATATAGTATGTTATTGGATCTGGAATTGAAATGTATTTACAGTGACATTTTGAGCCGTGTACACTGTCAAGAACTGTAGGTTTTTTCTTTTTCTAAGCAAATTTATTTCCACTAACAACTCCCAAATCCTAGTTTTGACTTAATACATTTTTCAAACTACTCATCCGGGTATGTAATTGTCTTTTCTTTAACAAACTGATAGGTAGTATAGTAAAATCTCCATCATGAGCCGTCCGTAGGGTGTGAATCTGGGAACCTAAGCTCACGTGTTTAGTGCTTGTTTGAGCTGATGGGGGAAGCCTGCTCTCTGGCAGCAGTGGCTTTTATCCTTCCCTTGGATTTACCATTTCATGTGTTTCAAAACATAGTTAGAAGCATTGTAGAAAAGCGTAAGATGAAACATGCGTATGGCATGTGCCAGACATTCCCAAGGATGTTGATATGAATGTAGTTAACAAGATGTCAGTCACTCTCCTTGGGGCTTCATTTTAACTGTCAGTCTAAATTCTGGGTTATTTTAACCAGAAACAGTTTCTGGTACTGGTGGCATTTTTGGAGGCTGAAGAAAGGACGTAGAAAAAAGCTACCTTGAGTTTTGCATTATCCTCCAGGTCGCTCCCTAGAGGCTGTTATTCAAGATCCTGTTGTTAGAAGGAAGGAAGTCCCAAGAACAGAAATCCCAAGACCGATCTCAGCTGCAGAGCTGTGGTTAACGCGTGGTGAATACGACATTCCCTGTTTATATTCAATACCTTTGGAGTTTTTCAAATGTGATGGAGATCTTTTCTTCATAGCTATGTAAAATGTGTGCGTAGCGTGGTAGTTCCACTAGTTCTGGGAAGAGTCACAGTTAAGGAGCTGTCAATTGAAACAGCATTGTTCATAAGTTTTGAATAAATAATTGGTGTGTGAATCCTGCATCTTAAGCTGACCTAGATGTGGTAGATCTAATTATGTCAATGCTGCAGGCTTTTAAATGCTTCCTTTTCTTTGCTACCAATACATTTATATTATTTCTATTTGATGAACTAAAAAATTATGACTTCCATATCTTTTACTTCTCTTTATTTTATAGGGGTGTAAGATGTCTGGCTTTCTTGCTTTTCTAATATAAGAAAAAAAATTGCACTTAGAAATTCTGGGTTTTGTTTTACAGAAACCACGAACAACTTATGGATAAATGAAAAAAAATAGCATTTTGGATGTTCAAGAAAACCAGCACTGCTGTACAGAAAACTAATGAGTGTTGCTTTCTGCATGCTGGTAGAATCTGTGAGTTCTGCTGGCCTCAAATAACTCTCAGTTTAGGAGGCTATGAGGGCAGAAAACAGTTCCCAAACTCCCTGCTGAAGGTGTATCATCTTGCAACGTACACAGCTATTTTGGCTACTGATGGGGACTTACTGCTGATTCCCTACTCATAAAATCTGGAGAGGACTCAGGGCACACAGACTGGTTTCCCTTCAGCCAAGATAAAAAAGCCTGAATTCTATCCACCAGATTGGGAGATGAAGAAGTGCTGAGCTGCCCAGATTGCATTCCTGCTTCTATGCAAAAGAATGGGCCCTACTATGTTTACATCTCATATTAAAATGGGGAAAAATTAATGCAGTTTCTAAAATATTGTCCGTTAAAGATATATATGAGAAGTTCTATAAAAATTTGAAAATTAACCTATTTGCAAATAAATGTAGTTTTGCAGTAGAATATGTTAATACTCATCAAACAAATTATTTCTTCAGTGAGTATTTTCACTTTATCATATGTTACCATGCCCATAGTAGTTGCTGAGTCACCATTCAAAAATCATGTAGATGTGGCACTTTGGGACATGGCTTTGTAGGCACTGTGGGGTTTGGCTGATGGTTACACTGGAGGCCTTTCCCAACCTTAATGATGCCATGATTCTATTCTATGTGATGTCCAACTCATAGAGGTGCTATTTTTATATGATCCATAAAAAGGCAGGAGACCTTTCCCGTAATGGATTTTGCTCCCCATGTTTGTGACACAGATGATGCCAGTTGGTTAACTTACTATCTTTCCACAATGTCCTGTTCACAGTTAAATTATGTTCCTTTGTTATCATCTTTTCTTGCTTGTAGAGAAATATAGCAAGCCCCTAAACACGCAGCCAGCTTTTGAAGGAAAGGTAAAGCTTCTCCATAGTTGGGATTAACACGTTGGTGTTGATTATGGTATAAATAAGGAAGATGTCACATGATCTTCCTTCTCCTTAATCCTTGAAGACTTTTTCTTGAGTATGAATACAGCAAAGACAGACTTATCTTTTCACTCAGCTTTAAAAGCTTTAATTGACTACAGTTTACACTGAACTTGGCTCATTTTCTCACAAGGAGAATCTACGCAAAGTTTACATAGAAGTGGGCAGAGAATTTTGGCTACATTTGTTTGCAACAGCAAAAGCCAATTCACTGAAAGGCAAGCTTTGTACTCGTGTTGTTCAAGCTTTAGCATGAAAACGTGTCTAGAGCCTGGTGTGGAATTCTGGATCAAAACAGTAAAGGAAAATGCAGAACCAACTGCAGTTGGAGGCCCAGAGCATTTATATGGATATTGCTTATTTAGATTTCTCATCTTGTTTTCTCCTTCACTCCCACAATGTCTCCCTCAGCCCCACAAATTGAGCTTCCTCCTGATGAAATATGTTTGAAATTTCAGATGTTTTGTGGCATGGAAAAAAACATTTCTTACCCATCGCTACCACATGTAGATGTGAAACAACATCCTCTGTGGGCTGAAATCATGCTTCCAGAGAAGCAGTGTGTAGCCACACTTAGTCGATGACCCCATGTCATCCCTGGAACAGAGCAGAGGAGACTTCTTAGAACATTCTGTGTTATTGTCGAGTGGATTTCATAGGCCAGACCCTGCACTGACACATTTCCATCCATCCCCTGCCATGCGTGCCGCAGGAGTGTTCCATCTGCTTCTAATGAGGCATAGCGGGGGAGGAAATCTTAGATATAAACAGCTCCCACATCACTTAAATTTTATTGAAGAGCACCTTTGCAACAGTATTTGTTTGTCACAGAGATTTTTAGCTATTTTTATTGTAGGATCTGTGGATGTTGAACAGAACCGCTCAGCCTGGCAAAGCTCCTTTGCTGAAATTTTCCTGTACTTTGAGAACCTGTTCCAGACCATGAGTTCTTGGTGTAATGGGACTTTTCTGTGTTCTCTGAAATATGGATGAGAACTTGGTATGCACCTAGTCTTGTTATATGGGTGATGCGATTTGAGCTAGATTTAAATCTAAACAAAGAGCAGGCTGTTCTTTATTTAATTCCAGTTGTAAACAAGTTATAGTAAAATAGAAATGGATAATTAAACAAAGGAAGAAAAAAATATCACTTGGCATAGGCTTTTTTTTGAAAAGTGGGTTTCTTTGTACCAGAGAACACTGCAGTGTTTCTTGGAGGTAAATAATTTACTGTGATGTGTATGAAATGGAGTTTTGATAGACAGAATAAGCTGCAATCCATTTCTAAACTATAGATTTTCAAGCAGATTGATGCAACAAATTGTTAGCAAATAGCAGTTTGCAATTTGATGCTAATTAGACATAAGGCAAATATGTGCCATGACAAATTAGCAGCAAACCATACTGAAAAGGATTAGCAAGAGCTGGCACAGAGACTGCTCGATTTTGCATACTTCCTTGTCTAAGTCTAGGAGGTCTGAGCCAGTTTTCCTTCTCTGTAAATAGGAAACCAGAGCAGAGATCACAGGCATGCTAGAATGCCTTTAATTGCATATTTGAAATGTTTTAACTCTCTCTTAATCCCATGGAGGCTTTCCTCCATACCACCAGCTTTATTATCCTGGGAGATGATCAAGTACTTTATCCATTTAATTTTATAACTAAATACATTATGAGGTAAGTAACTCACAGGGTTATTTACTTTAGCAAGTCTATTGTACTTATAGATATAAGAAAAAGCCCCATTCTTATTCAAAACACCTTTGCTTAACTTCCTGCAAATGTGTTTTTCAGCAGATTTAATTATTCATTTCATTAATAAATTAATTTTTGCTAGAGGATTATCACATTTCTTTATTGATGTGCACAATGCCCTTGTAATAGTTAGTCTGGATCAAACTCTTCATGATATCCCAAAGTGATAACACAGTTGTGTTTTCAAACCAGAGCAATTTTCAAACCAGGCAGTTGATTTTTAATCCAGTTCTTCAGACAGATGCCTGGGTGTGAACGCAACTGTGAGCATGATGCAGATCAAAAGCAAACTGCCCTTACATCTTTAAAAAGTGAGATAATTCTGTTACGATCAAGAATGTTAAACAAAAGCCACGGTAAATATACCTCATTAAATTTAGCAGCTTATTCCTTCTTTATGAGTTTGTTTACTTTAAATAAGGGTTTCTGAGGTAAGCCATCGCTTTCTTGGAGCTTTCAGTTTGTATTTGCTGGTGGGTGCGGTTTGGATACATAAAATACTGTGGGTTTATACTTCAAGAAATCATTGGGTGGATTGCAAGTCCTTAAGTACTGTTTCTCTCCTCAAGTCTGAGTTTCTAGGGCCTACAAATTATTTAACTTACTAGCTGATGTAAGATGGTTGATTGTCTAAAAAAACCCGTATATATTTTACATTCCCATGTCCATACAGGGGTGACAAAAATCCTTAGAAATGGTTCAGAGGGGCTAAAATGTCACGTGTGAGATGTGTGCGCCTGTTGCAGTTAGCAAAATAAATGAAGTGGGGAAAATCATGCACAAAAGATACTTCTTTCATAAGTCTGAGAGAATTCCTCAGACAATTTAAACCATGATCAGTAACAAGCGTTGCCACAGCGCTCTCTTCACATATAAACAGTATGGTTTCGTACTATTAAGGATTTACAAAAAGGCGATGAAAGAAGTTGTTCTCCTTAAAAAGTTAAAAGGGGGGGTGGGAAGAAAGGTAAACCCCAAGGTTTTCTTGCAATTTCTGGAGGCATTTCCACATTATTCACAGACAGGGTGCTGTCCTGGAAACGCCTCTGCGTGTACGGGTCCTAGAGAAGGTCTCATATCATCGTGCTGCCTCTCGCTGTGAATAATTACCTCCTCCCTTTTGCTGATATTTTTGTCGGCTTCCCTCATGGCACCTGAAATTCAGGCAATAATCTTAGAAAGGTTGCCCTCCTGGCAATTATCTGGGTCATTCTGTACCGGCCAGATGGAAAACTGATCTAGAACACGTTGGGCATCTCTTCTCCTCTGAGGCTTTCTTCACCCTCTGTAGTTATGGGGTTGCTTTTTTGGGGACTGAGCTTTAAGTTTTACTCTCTCTCGGTTTCTCCCAGTTGGCTTTGGGGATACAAAGTGATTGCGAACTTTTTGAACGTGAATTTGCTTCTAAACAAGGAATAAATTTTCAGGGGGAGGAAAATAAATATTTGATGAAAATGAAAACTATGTAAATTTTCTTAAGTGATGGAAAAAGACAAAAAAAAAACATAAAAGAGAATACGCTTCTTGTGTGGATTGTGCAGGTTATTTCACCTGTCTTGGGAAAAAATAGTAGATGTTAGAGCAAATTTGTCCTGATATAGCATTCGTGTTTTTTGACAAATGTATTATCTCTATTTAGGCCATGGGATTAATACGATGCATCGTCCCCAGGAAAAAGCGTGCACTCGTGCAGAACCTCATGATGTCACTGCGGAGAGGTAGGTTCAAAAAGCCAGATTTTCAAACCTGCCTTCTGAGATTGCGCAGGCAAATTTTATGTGTTCAAACCCATGTGAGCTGACATTTAACCGATGTGTTACGACTTAACTGCTTGCTCCCCAAACTTATTAGCACACTTATTTGTGTACAGATGTAACAAAAGCAGATGTGTTAGAGGCTTGACTTCCAAGGTCCTGTTTATTCCTGTTGCATCTCTGCGTGTGGAGGTGAGAATGCTGATGTGTTCCCTGCTGTGTGCCCTGTTTAAAAATACCTTTGGCAGTTTTGCTTTCAAATCATTCGGGTTATCCTTATCAATAGTATTGGTATTTCTAATACAGGAGCTATGATACAGTCTGACAGTTTTCCCAGGCATTGAAATATTTAAGGTTCTCTGGAGACTCTGGAATGCCCATATAATCATGAAACATTTATTGTCTTTATCTGCATATCTAACATTTACCAATGAATAAAACCAGAGAGGAGAATCTTTAAAAAAATAAAGTATTATCCTGTGATAATTCATAGTTGCTTTCTTTTATCTATTTAAGATGCTTGAATTCACTTTGTTAGCAAATTTCTCTTGACAAGTACACGTATTTATTATTACTAAGGATCCTTTTTAAGAACGTCTGAAATGACACATGTATTGTTTTAAATAAGATCATAGAGTTAATTTTTAACCACACAAGCAATACAGGAACAATAGAGTGCACAAAACATAATTAATGGTTTTATGCCATTCGTCAGGATCATTTTATTTGCTGCCAGCATATGGCAAATGCAAAAATGTTTTGACTTCAATTTAAAATTTTTAATAAAATTAAACCTGTTGTTATTGAAAGCAAGGAACATATATACTCCCCAGTATTGTGTGCGTTTGGGATTATTTACATGTCAGCAAACATGGATATGCCAGCGGCAGAGAAGGGGTAGAGGAGAACTTTGAAATTTGTTAGCAAGGGATAAGATAACAGCTGTTCCTGCATCCACACATTCAGAGAGAGGCAGCAGCACTCCATCCCACGTATATATTTCATTCTCTCCTGTGAAGGGGATTTGGAAATATAACATTGTACTTTGCATTTTATAGAAAAATTACGATACCACGGCCACTGATATCCCAGTATATTAGTTTCATGAAAAAAACAATTTTAACCATCTTTATTTGTTATTGTTTTACATTATTTTTATTTTAATTTGTTTCTATTTTCACGAAATAATTGTATCGTGATTTGTAGTATCTATACTACTGTCTCACTCGAGAGGACCTTGTCATTGGCAGAGACCGTGCTGCCTTACTGTCACAGCAAAGGTTATTTTAAGCACCAGAATCATCCTGAATTAGACGCTGGTCAGAGTTTGAATTTGGCTACCAGTGCCACCTCAGTAGTTTGAGACTGAAAGGGTAACTTAGAGGGAAAAAAAGTAATATTTGTTGTCTCAAGATCCCACTTAGCAAAACGCTTAAGTGCTTATTTAAACATGCCTATGCCATATTAATTCCTTATTAATTGCCGATTTGTTAATTTTAATGGATTTATTAAACCGAAGACTTAAGAAATGGAAAGCCCCCTTAGGATGAGAGGACTAAGTAAGTCCCATACTGAATAACTCAAGCAGTTCTCCTAAGGGCTCACAGCTCCCTGTTCATTTAGGCAAGCACGAACATGTATTCCCTACACAATGTACTGCGGCATGTTAGAAATCTCAGATTATTTGTAAGCAAGCCGGTACTGTGGATGTGATTCTGTCTCGATCCATGCAAAACACCCTAATGTCCTGAAAGTTCACGCTAACGGATCTGTGTCCGTGTCAGCCTCTCCTCGTACGGGAGATGCTCCAGCCCTCTGATCATCTCTGTGACCTCCTCTGGACCCGGTTCAACAGTTCTACTAATAATAGTAGTAAGATTTTTAGAACAGAAGTTATGTTCAGATTCTTTGCCTATATTGTTTAAATCTGAAGCTGATGGATCAATAAGCAGGAGACGGTAGAGACTTTTGTAAATGCAGAGTGTTTTCAGATTAATTTAAGTACACTGCCTCCGACTGTGCCCTAAACCAGAATTGTAATATACGATATACGCTTGTAGACATGCAGTGAGGAGTGTAACCTTTAGTTTTCTAGCTGTCAACTTTGCTTTTGTTCTCTGTCCTGTTTTTGGAAGAGAAACTCTTGAGTTTTGAGTTTAGATTCAGCAGAAACAGGGGCAAAGAGATTGTCTGGATTTAAAGCACTTGCAATAATAACTCTAACTTAAAAATACCTATATGTGGGCACATATGATGGGAGTATGGAAATTGTCATAAATTATACCTCTCAGGCTGCTAGAAATATTTACAATTACCAAGGAATGGGCAGCTACAGAAAAAAACCAGCTTAATTAAATCGATTTGTAACCTTGGAAAAATAATGGAGAACTGGACAGTGTTGAGCATAGGTAAAAGTTAACAGCGGGCTCCCAGAGACTCGGGATTAGTGCTCATGTATTCAGTGTATTTATTGGACTTATTTGCAATGTAAAAGGTGAAGTAGAAGTGTGTAAGGAAGGCAACGTAAAAGGAACAAAAATACAGATGACAACAATTTTTGCTTAGGCAAGTCCATAGAAACCTCTGAGGAATTCTGGAGATCTAACTGATTTAGGCAATTAAGGAGCAGATATTCAAATATACTCAGTTTTGACAGATTTCCTGCAATGTAAATTGTATAGAATTATTTGCAGTATTCATAACCATTGATTGAATTGTAAATTAGCTATAACTACTTGATAGGAAGAACTTCAGTGAAATTCAGACCCTACTGAAGTCTCTGGGAGTTTTGCCATTTCTTTCATTGGGGATGGGGTTTCCCCCTGATTATCATTAGCACAGACAGCTCAATAAAAAAGGCTGCTCAGTTCACAGCGGTGGTCTTAGCAGCAAACAAAATGGTTGGATGAATAAAGAATGGGTTGGAAAATAATACTGCAAATATTATGATACCTATCAGTGATATCCTCTTGCCTTGAATACACTCCTGAATTCAGACCTTTCTGCTTGAAAATCTGCACATTGTAAGCAGAAAGGATACTGGAATAGTCTTAAAAGTATCTAGAAGCATAGAGAAATCTACGTACAAACAAAGAAACTAGGAGAGCTTAGCTCAAGCAAATGAGATGAGTAGTAAGAGTTTAGAGAAAACGACTCATTTACGCAAGGGAAATCTGATTTCTTTCTTGGCTTTGTCCTGTGGCACAAAGGGCTGTACCAACAAACTGAAACTGGTAAAGAGGAGAGCTTGATGTTTTGCAGAACAGGACTTGGAGACACGTGATGTCTTTTGGAGCAGAAAATGTGGCAGGATTAGAAAACAAAACAACATCTGCGTTTGTAAGTCAATTCTCACAGATGCAATGAAATAAAGTAGGAAAATGAGGTAACATCCTAAGACAATGTTTTCATTGAGAATCTGTTTGAGATATGGGTGATTTTGATTTCCTTTTCACCAAAGCCTGGAACCTGTTCACTAGGGGCAATAGGATGCTGAATTAGGTGAGATACTGCTGTGACTTGAGCAACTTCTCCTTCCTTCCTTCGGTGTCTCCTCCTTTCAGCAAGGAGCTGTAACTTTGCACAGGCTGGGAAAGAGTGAGTGAGGCTGAGCTTCGCTTCGCAGGGCAGTGTCGGGTGGTGAGGTCCTGCCGTTGCTCAGCAGAAGAAAGCTCCTGCTCCTTCTCTCCAGGGAGAGCCTTCTGGGTAAAGGAGGATTCTCATTCCCCCATCACTGGTCAGGGAATCTTCAGCCTATAATGGAAAGCAGGATTTACACTTCTATTTTCTCCTTTTGTGTTTAGATAATGAATAAAGTTCTGAAGCAAAGACAACAGGTTCCAGACGTTGACAACTCCCTGGGCTGGTAAATAACTTCAGTCCCTTAATGTTCTATTTTCCTTTTTCAAGTGAAGCACATTTTCATTTGGTGTTTCATGTGATCCATTGACTAATGCTTCTGCTGCACCATGAAAAGGGGTTGGGTCAGGAGATCCAGATGCTGTCAATGAGCAGTGGTTTGGTTTTTTCGACAAAATTTTTTTTACAGGCCTTTTTTTGTGATACAGTAAAATTTCTTATACAAAACAGCAGAAAAAAGCATAGAGTAGCTAGAAATGCTTAATGATTAGGGTGTTGTGCAGCTGAAGCATTATCAGTGAAACAGCTTACTTACTGATTTGTTGCCTGGTAGCGAGCCAATTAGCAATGCTGGTTATTATTTACATTTCATGCTATATATCACTAAAATTGTGTTGTTGATTTATCATTTATATTGTTGTATTGTCAGCATAATTTATTCGGATCATGCTGAGATACCTGGGAAATTAAGTAATAAAGAGAATGGCATGGAATATGTCTGCATTCGGAGATATTTACTTTGCTTTTAATGAGAATGCATGTTCAGGTAAAACATATCTCACTTAGCTATGAAATTGTTTTTTAAACAAACATTTTAAGAGTTTATAACTTGTATTTTCAGTAAATAAAATGGCTTGGGCTTAGTCTAATTTGATTTTAATGGACTGAATAAGTTGCTTTTTACAAATTAGCTTAAATAACATTGCAAAGAATTGTACCATCTTAGATGATTGGGGAATTGCAGAAAGCCATGGCAAGTTGATCTGTTATTCAGGGATCCGGTGTTCTTTATTTGATGCTAGTTGAATTTTTTGGCAAATATTAATATATACTTTAATAGGAAATCCTTCCTACTTCCTTGTATTTTTTCCCAAATTATTGAAAAATAGAGAACAATCCATAATTTACAAGAATTAAGAATTTTGGATATACAAAAAGAGGTGCCTATTGGCTTTTGAATACGTTTGCGGGTTTGGTTTTTTGTTAGATGGCAATAGAACGTCCTGAGGGTTTTGTCTTCTTCACCTTATAATCTCTTCCTTTTAATAATGCCTCCTAGTCCTTTTAGAGTCTTTTGGTTGTTTAATAATCTGTCTGTTTGATGGGCTTTCTCTAGCCAAGATTGGTTCTCTTGAAAATGTTCTCTATGGAAAGAGTGGCCTGGTGGTTGCAGTGGCTGTGGGGTTTTCCATTGTGGCAATGTTGTTTCTTCATGGATTTGTGAAAATTAACTTTCACATTAGGCACTAATTCAAAGCAAAGTGGAAGAGGATATTATTTTCCTTAAGCTATTAAAAACTCCTTATCTTTTTCAGTTACCTTTTGCCTTTAGTTTCAATTTATTTTTGTTTGTAAGGAAGATTCTAACACACACATAGAACCACATAAAAGACACTTTATTCGAGTCTATCTTGATACAGGAATCGTCTTAAAATGACCTTTGCTTAAACAGCTCTATTGACTGCAGCGCTTGAATTTTCTGCCAACCCCGTGGCGTGCTTTTCAGTTTTCACAAGGCTGCTTCTTCACGGTGACCCTCCTGGGTATGTGCAGACCTGAGAAGCGAATAAGCCCAAGGAGAAAACACGAGAAATCTTTGAGCAACTGTCTTATTTTCTGTTTGCTAGCCTTTAGTTAATAGTTTTTGAATATATTAGGTTTGCTGGAATTTTTGTATGCATTCAGAAATCAAGGTGGGGGAAAAAACTTTCTATTAAAATGAAAGGAGAAAATCCTGAATGTGTATTGTTTTAATTAATGAATCCCTGGTAACCCTCTATATGAATTTTGATATAAGGTTGTGTTTTTCGCTTGTATGATTTAATATTTTTGTATTAGGATGACTGAAAATATGTACAGTGGAATAATGCTGAGCTAGAAGCCTTGCTGTAATGTGCCTCAAATCTATTTGGATTAATCCTGTCCCTTTAAAATAAAGAAGTGAGAAGGGATATATAGATGATACCGGTCTCATCTCATTTTTTTGGTAGGAGGTGACACAGATTTTGTTTGAAATCCCGTATAACTGAAGTGCCACACTATCTGGGGCAGAGGTGTAACTACGTTCTCAGAAGCTGACATCGCAGGTGGAGGATGGCTTCTGTGTTAAGGTCCAAGTCAAATGGTCTTCGAGAGTACCAAGTACGTGCAGTCACCTGGATTATCTAAAGGCCACAGATAATTTTGTTTTAAATTAGGAATTAGCAGATCTTTAGTAAAATATTTATCATGTTAATTAGCAAAGATACTTCACTCGCTTTTTTAAAAACAACTCGGTTTCAATCAGAAATATATGCACTGATCTATATTTATGATATGTAATGCACTTAAGGCATTATATTTGAAAATACTGAAATCTAAACTTGATAAAGGCAATATTGCATGATACAAGATTGGAAGTGTGTATGTGTGTATAAGATGGAAATTCCTTCTTTATTTTTTGTCATACCATATGTGAATCAGTTGGGAGTAACTGATGCTCTACTGCACAGGTTTACTGTGTGTCTGCTGTGAAGATTTTGGGAGGACAGCAGGTTTTCTGCTTTCCACATTTCTCCTGAAATCTCTGCATGTCATCACACAGAATACATCTGAGCTGTAGGAAGATGTAGCATTATTCCATCTGCAAAAGAAAAAAGATCACTTAACTTGCTCTTAGCTGTGTTATTTGAGATTCACAAGATCTCTTCTCACTTGAATGATAAATGTCAAGTTCCCACAGAACTCATCCCTTATTCTCCTTAAGTATAATGGAAAACATTTGTCCTTAGCAGTTAGTGGGCTTCTTGTATTTTAATGTTATAATATTGATGAAATTAAAGATATTTATTTTAATGTTATTTACTAGAAAAGTCAACTGCTTAATCAAAAGCTGATTCTTTTAGGCATAAAATATGCCTCTCCAAATCCCAGCTTTTTATTGTTTATCCTTTTGAACTCGGATAACTTATGTTCTCTGTCTTAAACTAGTCTTTCTCAGGATTTTGCTAACAATATTAAAAACATTAACATGTTTCTGGACTTATGTCCTCTTCTCTGCCACTCCTATTGAAGTCATGTTGCTTTGCTCCCAGTTTTCTTATGTGCAACAAATAGTCAAAATGCATCTTGGAGGGCACAAGAAAAGCTTTTTTTAATCAATTCCCTTCATCTTGCTGAAGTTAACAGTTGTTGATCATAGATTAGTGGTTTATTTTTGTACTGTGTTTCCATGTACTTCTGGAAATAAGTACCTCTTCTTTGAGAACACTAACATCTCTATTTTTTTAGTTTTCTTCCAAAGGACTTGTGTATCCCTAGCACCATGTTGGACATATTTTTAGTAACTAGACGGACCATGTCTGGCATTCACTTACAATGGTATTTTCTTTCAACCAAGGCTTACCCATCCATTTATACTATGAAATCAAATAAACGGTTGACATAATGCATCGTGTTAATTTTATGCCGCTTTTACCTTTCTCTCCAGAAAAAGCCAGTTTTAATCAAAATAGATCTTTTGCAGTCTTATGCTGTGACTTCACGTTCAGTTGATCTATATTAAGTCAGGCTTGTTTGCCCAAAATTTCTGTACTCTGTTAGGTACCGAGAGTACAAAACCAAAGAAAATACTCCGAAGCATCCAATTCCCTTTAAATCCCTTTATTACCATTTAATAATATTTCCTTTGCGTAGCTCTTGACATGTGATTATTAGTGTCTTGTTCTCCTGATCTGTGTTGCATTAGGTCTATGCCATCTGGTGAGGAATACTCATTTGGAATGCAACAGGTAAAACAGAAGGGTTTTTTTGGTTGAAATGAGAACTGCTAAGGAGGTCATCAGAGCAACCGTTTGAAAGAGAAGTATCCTTTTATAAGCAGATTTGAGAAAGAAAGAAATGTGTCTGTTAAGAAGAATCACGGAGAGATGAATAGGAGAAAGGGAAATTTAAAAGGGAAGTATGCAGATTACAGAAGAAAGTAGATAGGAAGATAAGATTGTTTGGGTGGAGATCATGGTTTTCCCATGATTTATAGAGTTTTTCAAATTCAAAGCAAAGCTGTGCAGACTCGTGGCTATCGATGTCAACACTTCTCTTCTGAATCCAAACCAGAGAGGTTTAAGACACTGGTCCTAAACAGATGGATGGGATTTCAGTACACCTCATCCCCATCTGCCCCTGCTCCCTCCCCATTCTGAATATGTCTGGAGCATTCAAAAGTGTTTCACGGAAAATCATTATGCTGCAAGAGATAACCTAATAAAGTCAAAGCTGAAGGCAAGTTCATCCTGTCCATGACTTCTCTTCTTTACCAGTATGATTCAGATCTCTCTTTCTTGAACAAATAGGAGCTCATGCCTCTTCCTTTTATGCTCCCAGCACTGTTGGCTTGTTCTTTTCCCGTGCAAGATCTTTTCCTTGCATGTATACCTAGGACAACGTATGCTGTACTAAAGCAGACGTGTAGCCAAGGCTGAAATTTTAGCTCAAGAAATCTTTTGGAGTGGGGAAGAAATCTGATATTTCACTCTCTTAGTCTTAAATGTCATTAAACATCACTGTCTTGTTGATTTTACTGCTTCCTTTCCTCTCTACTCTTTCCTATTCCTTATTAAGCAAGTGTTAAACAAAAGCAAGACTGAATTTTCGGAGCAACTCGGGCATGGCTGGCCCAGTTGTGAAATTCTGGTTTACGTAGCTGCTGGGGTGGGTCTTGTTGATGTGCCGTAGTCTGAACTCTTCTCTCAAAATCTAATGGAACTCCAGTGTCAAATAAGTACTGGATCTGTGGAGATCAGTGGTGAGTTGTCCGGTTTTCAGAGTGGAGTTAATGGTGCTTTGAAAATAAATGTCAACGAAAAGGTGAAATAGTTCTTTAAACCAGATATTTAGACCTTTTGTATCCTAACCATTTATATTTGCTGTACGCTGGAAACACTGGATGGTGCAGACCAATCAGTGGCGGGTTAAATTAGGAAGCACTGTATTCTGTTGTGTACTGTACTAGTCAGGTTTATCTCTCTATCATTTTGTTCTCGTTCCAAGACAAAATGGGAACTGGGCAGAGAAAGATTAATAGTCACCAAGCAGAGACAGAGTGATTGGAGTGATGTTGCATGTGTTATGGTGGTCCCAATTATTTTGTTCGATAGCGGAATTTAATTGTGTACCTGCAGTTTGGGAAAGTTTTCCATTTGTCATTTCTTGTGACTAGGTGAAAGTTGCTTATTTAGATCAAGTCAAATCTTTATCTGGATAATTCTGCTTCCCATTTAATTTCTGAAGAGAAAGAGGAGATTGTGTTTGAGAATGAAATTAGTTGTACTCGGTGATTTTGCTTTTTTCTGTAATTGGTTGTTGTTTACTATAGGTGAAAAAAAGGCAGGGTAGCAGAGTGTAGATCTTATCTTCACTAACTTACCTGGGAACTCTGATTATCATAGGATTTTGATTTTAAATTGTGAGTGGTACGCAATCCAGTTGCTTTGCAGTTCACCATCAGTCACTGTTTGGCTGTTCTGCTCTCTTCTCATAGACGATGTTAAGGGCTGAGAAATGGGATTTTGTCACTGTTCGTTAAAATCCTTGGTCCTACCTTTCAGCTCCTTTAAGGAATGGTTTCCCTTTATGTCTCCTTCTGGCTGTTTTGTTGCAATGCGTGCTTGGTTCTACTACAGGGTCTTAAGTCTTATCTCTGTAAAATATGGGGAAATTCCTTGGAATACAAATTATCTTTAAAATTGTGTGGCTTTCCTAGCAAGCACTCATGCTATAAAAACTGTTACAGAGAGATTTTAGTTTTTGTAGTTTTCTGTCTTAATGTATCCTCCAGGGAAAAAATATCTTCACATCTCTCAGTGGTGCCTTAGTTTTCAA
Source organism: Clamator glandarius (assembly GCA_033459285.1). Taxonomy (NCBI): domain Eukaryota; kingdom Metazoa; phylum Chordata; class Aves; order Cuculiformes; family Cuculidae; genus Clamator; species Clamator glandarius. The sequence continues at coordinate 338,951 of JAUNZM010000463.1, read as the reverse complement.
AGGCATAGTTGTCTGAACTCTTGATTAAACAAAATGGTGCTGATTGCAGCAGGGTGGCTAAATGTGGCCAGGAGTAGCTATTGCAGCCTGCTCACTAGGAAGTCATTTATCAAAGTTTTATCTGATTTCAGAGGCATTAGATTTATCAGTCACCATTTATAAATGGAATGTCATCAGGATCAAACTGGAGCAATACCTTACTCAAGTGGCGATGTAAAGCAAGTGTGGACATCATCTGCAGATGTCCCGCGACCTTGCAGTGGCAGGTAAATCATGCAACATATAATTATGGAAACAGCAGCTCAATGGCAGCTCTCCCACTGAAAAGAACAGTTTATCCAGAGTGTTTCCAGACTTTTCTTGCTCATCAGCGAAGTAGGTAAGTTAAAGACATACCAAATAACGCTAAAAATTTCCAGCAACATAACTGATGTGCGTTTAAGAGAAGGATTTAAAAGATCTGCCCTGTATCCCTGTCTGAGTGAGGGTCTTGTGTTTGACCGTTTGGATGGTGAAACCATTTCATATTCAAGTGCAGTATGGAGGGAGTTTTATTAAACTTATAAAAATCCATTTGAGTCTAAATTAACCTTGGTGGATCTTTAACCAGCCTAAGAGAAAAAGTGCTCAACCCCCAGGCAGAGACCCTGACAACTCGCCTGGGTTTGGGGTTATGTGTGAAAAATTTTAACACCCATTTCTGTATTTGCAAACTTAACCGTGAATTATTTATTAAGGGCGAGGAGATTGTTTTAGGCAGTTGAAAGCATATACAACTTCTTTAAGTGATTATGAAGGTAAATCTTATTGTCTGGGGAAATGACTTCTGCACAGCTATTGCTTTTATTGCTGTGCTGTATGTGGAGTCATTACTCAGTTTAATAAATCCTACTGTATCTCTCAGTCTGTGTAGGTTGATATAAATATCTCCAGTTATGCCATATTACCACCTTTGTACAGCTAATGTTACGTCTTGATGACTGGTGGCTGATAAATGCAAAACCTCATTTGGTTTGTGAGTGATTGAACGCTAACTCTGTTTAGATTTCTTAATATACTTGTATTAGCATGAATAAGTAATGAGCATGCCAGGCTTTTTTGAATATTTGATTGTATCTTTATAATGGATTTGTGTCTCTCTCTTTGTGCTAATGTCATTGTATCTTTGTTGGTGTCATAACTCCAAACCTTAGTGATCGATCTTTATCAGAATATCTTAAGTCAATTACCCTCTCATGGCCAAATTACTGTGTCATAATACTTTTCTTATAAAAGTATTCTGCATATTGCATTTAGGATACAAATAGGTACTAATTCCATCCGCAGTATATTTCTCATTTCCTCATCGTGGCGTCTGTTAACGTATCGATCTGTGGTATTTTTTGTCTTGTCTCTATAAGCATACATGTACGAATACGCGAAACATTAAAGCTTCTCCTAATTCTACTATTTATTAATATATTAGCTGACCCTTAATACTTAAATGCAGCCGTATTTCATGTGCCCTAGACTTCTGCTACGTCTAAAAATTAAGCTTTAATGTTTACAGTTTCTTGGAAATCATAATCCATCATTTTGGATAGTGATTAGTGTAGGAAGAAAGTTATTGGTTTGTCAGAGACTTCTGATTATTCTAATGCCCTAAAAAAATTATGTACCTGCAGAACAGTAGATCTTTTTTCATCATCCTGCATCATGTTTAGTGACGGACTCACTTAACTAGTAAAGGAATCGAAAGAAATATGGCTATTCTGTTAGTACTTTCTTAGTGGTTCCTATATAGATGTTGCTTTTTCTGTGAAAAATACCTTAACAGAAGACTACCAGACCTGTGATGCTTCATGCAGTCCTCTCTGATTCCTAGAAACCTTCTTTCTGTCTCAGCTCCAAGGTTTGGATCTGGGCCATGCTGCTGACAGGCTCCTTCTTTAGTCTGGAAACTTGCAGCCTGGCATTTTCTGCGAGCTGTGCCCCTGCTCTCCCCTCTGTACTGCTCTGCCCAGCCCACGGCGCTAAATTCTGCTTTCTCGCCCATCCACAATACATCATAATTGTACCATTTGCAATCCTTAGACAGTAAAGCGTGGAGAAATCCATCAGATTGTTCTCTTTGTCTCAAACTGTCACACCGCAGGATACATAGAGCATCATGGTCCAATTTGTGTGTGGAAAAAGAGGGCATGGAGTGTTAATAATGGTGAATTTTCTTTTGTTTTGCATTATGTAATGCAGAACAATGTTGTGATTAACCAAGGAGAACCTGAGCAAATGGCCTTCGTGCCCCAAAATATTGTCCATCTGCACTGCAGGGAGTAAAAATGCTTCCTGAGATTTTGGTTCTTGTTTTCCTTCTAGCTCTTTGCATCGTCGAAAGAAGTTGTTGAGTGTACTTGCCTAATCACATTCATGCTTTTAGCATTCCCACTTTTGTACAGTTGATTCAGGCCTGTTTCCCATGAATCTTCGTTCTGGGTACTCATGTCCCACTTTTCAGACACAACCAGCATGCTCTCTGGATCAGCAACAGCTCGTGTAGAGTTCTACATATCTTGTCCTATTAGAAAAAGCCATATATTTTGTAGTTTAGCAGAATTAAGTAGAGAATCAGAAGGGTCGCGTCTCCCTCTGGTTTTTCACAGGAGAAAACGAATGTGGTGTAGTTCATATTGATGCCAAGTACATAATCTTATTTCCCTCCCACTTAGGAAACCGTAGCCTCAGCGTTCTGTGGTAGATGAGCAGATGCATTACATGGGATGTTTTCCAGATTTCTTTTTAAAAATCTGAGTCACTCAGATTTGCCGTGCAAGCTCGTTTACTCTGTAATGATGTCCTTAGCCCATTTGAATAGGCACCAGGAAACATGCTGAGAAAATTACTAGATTGAGTGGCAAGTTTTTAGTAACGTTTGTCATCCAAGCTAACAAATCAACATTGGTATCGAGAAAGAGATGAGTTCTAAAAATGCAGTCTGTATTTGCACCTAGCGTTTAAAAAAGCCTTGCATTTTTGCTTTATGGAATGTGTGCGGCCATGACCTACGCGATGGTATCATGTGGTTCTGATGATTTACAGTTTTCATCAACTTAGTCACTTGGAAGTGTGATAAATAAATTTGAGCAGTTTCAGAGCATACTTAATTGCCCAAAATTTCAATATTGCTACCACTTTTCTATGACACTTCGTGTTTGCTGTGTTGAGCATCTCTGCCTTGAGCAGGCAGATGTTTGAGGATCCCCTTCTTAACACTGGACAATATGTCACTGGATGTTGCTCAGCTATGTAAGGTCAGCTCACAAGTCCTTATCTTTGAGGAGGTACATTGCAGGTAACATTAAGAAGTATACTTTTTGTGATTTATTCTTGATGCTTATTACAGTTTACCACGTAAATACTTCCATCTGCTCGATGATTTTGGTGATACTCATTTTATCTCATGTTCCATTAATTCTCTGAAGATTTCAGTTACATTCTATCTGATAAAAACGATCTGGTTTGTTAACTCTAGAGAGAGAGCTTCAGAACGTCTTGTAAGAAGGTGTTTTTGGTGAACTCTGTGTGTATAATTTTGAGGAACAAAAAAATTATTCAGAATGGTGCATGGTTTAAACCACCATGATAAGCATGTAGCTCGCAAGAAGGCTTATGAAACAGAGTTTCTTACAGCTATGTCCATATACACGTAGCTCTCCTTCCACATCTGCTTTGTATTTTTGTGCTTTCCCAGCACGTTCTGAGCCATAGTTCCAATTGTGGTTTTATTAAGTGAGCTAGAAATAGATTACAGTAGGTGCAGGTGAAAGCAACATCTGGCTTGCTAACTTTGTGACTGTCAGACAGCAAGAACCACTTTACTCTCTGATGTAATGTTATGCTTTGTCGACCTAAAATGAAAAAAGTCCAAAAAGAACAGGTCTGTACAGAATTGTTTTTGATTGCCTTCTTAAATGTTAACAGCCAAAAAATAGAAACTTTAGTAAGAGGGAAGAAAAACAAATAGTGTTTCATTCTTGCTATTCTGGTGCTTTCATTAAATGAATGATTAAAAGTGGCTTTTTTCTTTTTTTTAAAAAAAGAGAAGGCTAACAATGCTTCCAGTTACTTAAGCGGTGTGGGTAAACTCCCTAGTAAGTGAAGGACTCTTTTCTCAAGTTCCTCAGTGCAGTGGCTTGTCCTCTGGTTGAAAATTCCTTCTCTTTTGATCACTGAAAGACCGTTATGAGCTCTTCTTTTACTCTCATGAGATAAAAACATTTTGGGGGAAGTTAATTAACAGTTTGTCCTTTTCCACATTCAGAGGTTTGTAAAGTCTTTTTAGTTCTTTGAGAAAGCATATATTAAAATAGGAAATTGCATGGAAAAGCCACCTACAGATACTACCTCTGAGATAAAAGATCTGATAAAGGAGTCAGTGACTTTCTGTCTTTTTGGCTTGGGGTGTATGCTAGACATTTCCATGTTGATTAGTGTTTTATACATGCCAGTGATAAATGGTCGCAAGAAACTGCTGCAAACAGCAATAAGCATTGAAGTAAAGGCTTAAAACAATTCTCTCCTACCCGCTTCCCCTGTGATTCACTCCCTGTGAAACTGCAGCTTGCAGGCCTACCTGGTGCAGCTGAAAAGCTCACAATTAGAGCTTATATTATCTTCTAACCATCTGGTGCTTCTGTATCTTCATTTTATTTAAAAATATATATCACCATTCAGTGGCTCAAATTATATCGATACGCCTGTGATAATGTTCGTAGCATTCATTATCAAAACGGACTGATAATAAGTCCACAAGTAATGACAATTATAAATGATACCTGCCAGTCACTGGAACCCTGCCTGGAATCCAGAGTCTGTCTCGGATCGAGTCACTTGAATTCTTGTTGCTCTCTCTATGCCAGCTGGCCAATTACCAAGAAGAATAAATCACATGGAGTGGGAGTGATGATATGGTTGGCACCTGTCAAGGAAGGTAAAGTCTATTTTACTTTATAAGCCACGGACTATGGAGAATGGACCAAATCCCCTACTGTGTATTATACCTGTGCTTTCTGTATTTGTACCTGGATGTCTGTGCAGCTTGGGAAAAGAAGCTGGTGGTCCAGGTACAAACCTCTCTGGAAGCATCTTCTTTCCTGAAGAAGTGTTGTAAACAGGGCTTATCTCAAAACGACTAATCAACATGCTACAAAGCATGACTTGCATGCATTACATTAAACGCACAATTCAAGGATGAGGCTTTTCAAGAGGATAATTTCTCATGGGAGGAATGAACTTCATTCATGCAAGTTGAGTTGAAAACTGTTACTTTGAATTCCAGTCAAAATCAGCATTGGTAAGGAGTTGGATTAAGGTTCATCTTGTATCTTGTTTCTTCCATAGCGGATGTGCTTTCCTAATTTGCTGTGGTTCCACATCAGATTGCTATTTATCTCTCCTATGACGACAGTTTAGTATATTCTGATTCAGAATTAAGTGTCTTTCTCCAATGTTTCCAGAATGGAATCAACACTTGTGTCCTACTGCTGGCTTCACCACGCTGTGTGAGCACACGCTGCCAGCTATATGCATAATACAGTTTATAAATGAAGGAAGCATTGAAGTTGGGAGTTCCCATGTTCTGAACTCTCTTTTTGTCTTCTGCAAAATAGCAATAGTAACACAAATATTTTCCTATTTCTGCTTTTCTCTGCTGCGTTTAATTTTATTCCTCCTACTATGGATACCATAGGACTTTGAAGCGTGTTCAAAAATGTCATATTTCTTATATGGTTTAATCTCTATTAGGTGGCTACTGGGTTTGAATGCCTGTAACAAACCAATCACTCTTAGTATTTCTCCTGATTATTAAATGTTTTATGTGATCACCTAAAACCTTCTACGCTGAAGGTTTTGAGACAATAGTAAGGAAAATTAACAATTGCCTCATCTCTTTAGATGTCTGTGTGCTCTGCATTAATTCATACAATGGATTTTTTTTATACTAAAGTTTTCTTAAGATATGACAAGTGATTATTTCTTTAAGTATGTGCTCTCTCCATTATTAAATTGATTATTCAAATCTCATTTTAAAACAAGAGGCCAGATGGCAATATTCCAGTATTTGTTGCTACTAGCAACCACAAACCCCAAACTGAATGATTCTCCATTTTTCACTGTGGATGAAGGGATCTCTTCATTTTATACGCAATAAGAAGAAGCTACAGCAAACAAGATTGTTGTAGTAGCACTTTATAGAACTCATTCCCTGCCATGACACTCTGTTACACTGGTTGATGACCTCATGAAATAGATGATCTATTTCTGGGTTTGCTAACTCTGTTGCCAATTACAATTTTAGTTAGTATATTGTTATGAAAGGAAGGTCTTTTTTTTTGTTTCAGCTTGCTCAGATTATCAGACTCTAATTAACAAGGTTATAACTATTCTAAAAAATTATAAGAAATAATTAAATTAAGAAAGGTTCAGAAACTAATTTACCTGATGGATGGTATCCTGTGGTTTGGGTAAAAGCAAAGTGTATTGAGAGTAAATTTTAAGGTGATATAACAACAACTAGTGAATGAGTTATTGATGTCTCTTTAGAAATATCTATGGTTTAGAAAATAGCAACTGAACTGATATGTAGAACTTACTCAAAGTCTCATTTAGGCACCCCACAAGTGACCATTCCAGCTAATTAGCCCCAAAAATGACAGTAAGGCCAGGAGTATCTCTGGGTCTTTTCCTTAATGATGACTTGCTGTGTAAAGATAAAAATTGATGTCAGTATAGCTCATTAATTGGTATCAGAGAAGAGGTAATAACAATAATAAAGACAAATATGTAGAAGTAACTTTTTCCTGTTCATACAGGGGACTGTTTTGTATACAACCCTTTTCTTCATCTGGGTACTCGTAGGTATCTAAATCTGCATTTCCTAACTACACGTATGCCTGGTGCTGAAGATATGAAAGCTGGGCATTTGAATGATATTTAACTGAAACTTTATGCTGGCCATAATATTAAATGGTCTTGAGTCTTTGTTACTTCTTATTTGTCCTTGGCTCCCTATGAAGTCTGTAGTAAAATTCCCACTAGCTGTGGTGCGTATCACTGGCCCGTTAGTATCTAGGCAATAAGATTTCTGGTCAAGGACCTGCATTTCTGCATGACTCTAAACTTAGTGTACTTCAGGTATTAAAAGTATCTTGACTGGTTTCTTGATCTTGGTAAGAGATGAGAAAATGGCTCCTAAATGGCAGATGTTACTTGAGTTGCTTAATGCACTTCAAGAGAGAAATAAGAGGTTATAGAATCTGGCTGGCACAAGAGATGAGATAGGACAGGCAAATATGAAAGTAACTTTTTATTATATTTTTCAGCTTAAAAAGAAATTTTACTAAGTTAAAAATTATCACATCTGACTTCTGAAAAAAAGTGCTCGGTTAATAGTAAACATGCTCAGCCCCATAATCCGGAGCCTGTTTACACTCTGGTAATTTCAAGAAACAAATATTAGCTTATAAATGCTGTGATGGCAAAATGTACTAGCGTACATGTTAAGTTTCTAATCAAACATTGGAAAAATTCATTAATCAGTATTTCATAGTTCATTACAGTCTGACTAATTTTGAAATCCTTCATGTGAATTGATTAAATGTCTTTGGCATTCAGATAAATGGGCTTTTGTTTTAAGCAACCTTTACTGTGAAGTCCATATTTCTCCAGGATTGAGTTCTGGTAACATTTGACTGTCATCTCTGACATACTAGCCAGTTGCCATTTCACCCCTTCTCCTTCTCCTCCTCTCCATTCCAAATATCTCATTGACCAATTGTAAGAAAAATATTCCTAAATCTTCTTTAGACGTAACAGGTCATAGTCAGAACGTGCTCCATCATCTGCTGTCACCAGTCAGTAATTATTTCCTCTGTTTAAAGGGACTGCTTCGCTTTAGGAATAGAAGACACAAGCACCTCAGGTTGGTGATAAGGCCTTATTTTACACAATACAGTACTTGTGAAAAATACTCTGGGGGCCAAAGTTCAGCTATTGTGCTCAGTATGTGTTGCCTTAGCCCACAAGTGTTTAAGCAATTGATGGTAGGATTTCATGTTTCCTTTCATGTCAGTCTAGAGAAAAAAAGGAAAGACTGGAAAAGGACTATTTCAGGCACATTATTCTACGCTTAACGCTCTCAATTGTATTTATTTCTGCAGTGTTGTTCCTAGGAATTATTTTATTTAACAAAAGAATATATATTTCAGAAAACTGTTACATATGATACTTATGTCTCTGAGGTTTCTGAAGTAAATTCTTCTTTCAGGTTTGCAGATCTTAATTCCAGTGGCAGAACTTTTTTTTTCTTGAAGTATCCGTATGATTAGTAACTAGGCAATATTATATGTTCTAGCTTTGTTTCCGTTAGTAATTTCATAGCAGGTACCTTCAGTAAAGACACTGTGCTTGCAATTATGAGGTGAACAAAATACAGAGAATCTGCCTTCTAGTTACCCAGGAGAGATACCAACGTGTGAAAGAAGAAAAAATATTGAAGCAATATGTACTTTTACCTGGCTTATATGAACATAAAGTTTTGAAGCAATTTATCCCTCACTTCAGTAGTATTTGTGTCTTTCATAAATCATGTTTACATGTATTTTATGGAAAACCAGCTCACCTTACCGCCTCTGAGATAAGAGTCTTTGCAAATCTGTTCCCTAACAAATTAAAAGTAACTGGCCATGTCTTTTTTGAAAGTCATAAAGGAGAGTTAAGTGCCCATCTCCCATCAACTTTTGATGATGCTTCAGAAAATCTACCACAAGATTTCTCACGGATGCCTCCAAACCCAGGGGCTGGGCGTATACATTGATTTTAGGACCAAGAAATCTGCCACGTCGCACTTTGCTGTTTGTCTCTGAGAGGCTTGTTGTTTGACAACATGCTTTACATTTAGTGATACTGGCTTTTATAACATTCTAAATATAATTTCTTTTAGAACTATGCCTTCTGCTATTTCTTATTGCAAAGGAAAGTAAAATGAGATACTGTAGCATTTCAAGGGAAACTCTTTGCCTCCTGATGTAGTATTGGTCTCAGGAGCATCCCAGAACCAAATAAAACTATATTCCATGTAAGCAGGTTAAGCCTGTTTAAAAACATCTTAAAAATAAGGTGGAATTTTCCAAGTCTCCCCTCATTTCCTTAGGAGGAGGTTGAGATAGGCTGTTTTCAAAAGACACATAAAAACCAAGGTGAGAAATATTACTATAAAGAAGTTACCCAAACAGTGGTGATTTTATTTTCTTTGACTGTAAATATGCTTGGTGTTGGTAAGTCTGTTGTACAGCTGTATCTTTAATCCAAAGGCGAATGTCTAAAAAAGGGGTGACTTGCTGGGAAACATATTTTTTTTCCTGGATGAAAAATTCTGAAGTAAAATAAACCCCATGGAAACTTTTCTATAATTAAGATTTCTTCATGTGTGCTGGTGGTTTTTTTCCTCCTCTCATCAGACGTTGAAGCCCATTAAACTGAAAATCAAAGAAAATCGCTTAAGTCTGTCCAATGCGCAGAACCCGTTAGTTCGATTTGAGTTAATTTTCTTTGGAAATTAAAAGGAACTATAGGGAGTTTGCCAAATAAAACCAAGATAAACTTTGTGGTCTAATGGATATTTAAGTACTTTTTATTCTCTTTGACACTGGTGCATTTGATCTGAATTAGCTGAAAGGAGCTCCATAGCTAACATTTACCAAAAATTTAAGAGGAAGTGTCTTCATATTGAAAACACTTCTCAAATATACATATTAAAAAAAAAGTGCTTTCTGAAAGTGTTGTCAACATACCAAGGAGAATTATTTTAGGAGGTTTTGCTAGACTTCAAATCTAAGCAGCTAATGTTAGACAAGGGGTGGCTATGTAAATCCAACTTAAGTTGCCATTATTAACCATTAATCTTAAAATAGATGAATTCATAGACACCGGAATCATACACCGATAATTTAATATAAATGTATTAGACTTGCTAATAATATTCTGCAAAGGACCATTTTAAGCATCTGAAAAACCTACAGCCTAACTCATGGTAATAACGTCATTTTAGACAGTATCTGAGTTGGGGGGAATGGTTTTTATGTTACAGAATTCCAAAAGATAAAAATATTTTAAAACGTTCTCCTTATGCTTCTATTGTATTTTTACTTTATTGCTGGTGATTTCTACTTTTGACTGGCTAATGGGAATGTATTTTTTCTCTGTATTGCTATTACCTCTTCCTGCTACTTTCCAGGTCACTAATTTTTCTGCTTAGAGTTCATTCTGCTTAGACCGATATGCTGTCTTTTTTAATGAGGTTATTTCTGGGTTATTAGCCTTCCTGTTATATGATACCTTATGTGAAAGACCTAATTGATGTAAATCAAACATAACTTGCAGAATAAAATCAAACAGATCTTTTAGATATTTGGTAGGTTCGTGTGTATCTCAGAAATATTTTATTTAAAGCTACTTTTTAGACAAGAGGGTTATATGTGGCTAATAACACAAATAAATCTTTTTTTATTCATACATTAACAGGTTCAAAGAAGTGGAAATTGAAGAAATGCATTGGCATTTTGGTTTGCTGAATAAGCTGTAGATGGAAATGACTCTGAAAAGTATTTAGTGGGAGGGGTTTAATTGTACAGTTCAATAACCTCAGAAACAGTTTTTTATTAAAGCATTCTTACATAAGCCGTTAAGCTTTAGGTTAATTTTTACTGTTATTCCCTGGTTATATTCAGTAACAGAGACTGGAAATACAACTAAGACTGTGTTATACCTTGTTAACGCTTTTAAATGGATTACGTGTGCTGCCTCTTTAGGATTATATTTGTTGGAAATTCTGCCGTCAGAGGGATTGTGTTGTTGGGTTGAACATATTAAAATCATGTTGTTTTCCAGTTGTTTTGCTTGTGGCAATCGGCAGTGTTGAAGGGAATTGTGTGACTACTCTATATACGATGTAATTATATAGCAAAGTACAACGTGATCTATTCTTTTTCACGTTGGCTTTCCCCTCCTTTGCGGTCTGATATTTTTTACCTCCACTGAAATGTCCTGGTTCAAAGATACATGAATGACCTTTATGTATAACAATTTATATTCCTCTATACTACCTGTGCGTGTTTTACATAACGTACACAAAAGACATGTTGTTTCTTGATGGAAGTATCTGGTATGATACGTGCCGCTACACCCAGCTGTGCGTATTTAGATACCTTTACACTGGAATTCAAAGTTGGTCTTTGCCAGCTGTCAGGTGTGGTTTTTTAATCTTCCCTGTGGTTGAGGGTTGGAGTATATTGCAGTGTCAACCTCTGCTGCCATGCCTCGGTTCTATATAACACCTATACAAAGTTGTTTTTCCTGCACAAACCTGGGACAAAGCCGCCTTTGATCTGCTTTACAGATCTATAGTGAAAGATGGTCTCTAATTAAAAAAGCCCTTCAAGTTGATAGGATATATTTGGTTTTGCTGAGAGATAGCAAGCTGTCCATTAGTACTCCCAAATCTAGAATTTTATTTCCCTAGAATGTGAGAAAATACGTCATGTTGAGGGGTACAGACATGATATAATGTTGGAACGTTTCCTAAATCTTGGGTTGATCTGAGCACACTTAGAGTCACTGAAGTGTTTTGGAGGAACCTGAGCGGACCTGGACCTAGCTGTGTGCTCTGGGAATTAATTGCACATCTTTCTCTATAGACATTGTGTTTTCAGACAAAACTTCCTGGTGAATTTTTGATAAATGATAGATTATGTGAGAAATTATAGTGAATAAAAGCAGACATCACAGGAGGAGCCAAGGATCAGTGTTGGACTTGGGAGACCTACATACGTACCCATAGATGTACGTGTATACGCCTTGCATATACCTCTGTGAGGCCTCAAGAGGTGAAGTCCTTGTAGGACACATTGTGTGTTTGTTTTTCCTGAAATTCGGACTTGCCTTGTGCACCCTTTGCAACATAACTAACTAAATCCTATTCTTCTGCTTTAGTCCTTGTATTTTACTGCCCGCAGCAGCTCAGTTAAGTTTAGACGTGGGTTACCTGCAGTGAGTAACTGAAATGTGTTATTATCTGACAATAGCTTATTTGCCAAGCTCTGTTAATTCTAAAGTTTGTCTGATGTTATATTATTTTAAATGTAATACGATGGCAACAGAGGTTGTGATAGAATGCTGCTAGAAAAGTAGAGGTTTGTATTTATGTCCTAAGTGCAGTGGTTTATTTGTTTTATTCTCTGTAGTTTGTATTGCCTGCAGCTATCTGAATGTGGCCCCGCAATCGTTGAATGCTGGTAAGGTCCACGCGTTGCTCAGTACTGGGAGGCAGCATTGCAGAACTTCCCAAGCCTGGTGCCCTGCGTTGCCTGTCAGGAGGCAGGTTGGTGGCAGACTGTCCCCCCACTGGCCTGCTGCAATGACAACAAATATCCGGATTCATCCACAGAAAGGTTGGTATCAGTTGGGAAAAAAATCCAAAGAGGCAAATGTTAGTAGCTCGTTTGGCAAAAGTTTAACTGCAAACAAGTACTGAGTTTTTTAGTGCTTCTGTTTTGTATTTGTTTTACTTTCTAGTGGTATTAAATTAATAGTTTACATTCTGCTGATAGTAGAGTTCGAGCAGTGTTAACATTTGGGTCAAACAACATCAATTTACTTGCAGCATATGGGGGGAAAAAAAGATGATGTGACTTCTGTTCTTTCCCTTCCACACTTTTCTGATTTGCACTGAAGTAATGAGAAAGCAAATACATGATTGTTCTTTCTTTCTGTAATAATTCTTCCTTGAATTCCTTAGATGTTTCATTATCTTCACTACTGAAGAGCCAGCTTGTTCCTATAACTCAGTATCTGCCTTGGCAGGACCTAAGCCCTTTTTGCCTGCTTTGAAGTGACGGCCACTAACCATCGCGGCTGTGGGACGGAGCTGCATGGGTGGCACGACCCGCCGCTCCGGCTGTCCTGCCTCTGAGCCCATAGCAGCCAGAAGCAGGAGCAAAACAGGATCCAGTGGGTAGAGCTGCCATAAAGATACGCTAGATTTGGCCACCTGCCATATGAGAGAGAGCACCCAGGCAAAGCGTCTCTCCCACTCTGTTGACTCTTCTTCCTCTGTTGTCGTGGCCTTACAGGGACTGCTCTCGGCTTTGAGGTTACGCAGAGATGCTCTTGCGCTCTGCAGTGCGCAGTCGTCGTGTCAAGCAACTTCTGTTGTCTGTTTCCCCAGGATTAAGAATTTAGGCAGATCTTTTTTAAAGAGAGCACCGATGCTTGGAGCTCCGTATGCTGCTGCAGCCTTGGGAGATAAGCACCTTCTCTGCATTGTAGATTTTAGGAGGCTGAATCTTCAAAACTCATCATGTGGCAGAGTTTTGTTTTAAAAGAAAGAAACAATCTATCCCCTTCCATTTATTCTATATTCTAGTTCTGGGTATGTGCAAATGCTTTAGGGGTCTGGGTTTAAATGGGCAGAGGATTTTTGAGGTTCAGACACTTACGTTTGAATCTTCCAGCAGGGAACAGGTGTGATAATTCAGGAAATCTGTCATTCCGGTTCTGGCTACTTCTAGGAACACTTTTGCCTATGGGTGATTTATGTTTCAAATGAAGCTGTGGGCATTTGGAAGGACTTCTCTATTTCAGTCTGCTCTCAAGGAAATATTTATCTTCAAATTAGGGACGTAATAGGGAACATGTTTATGAGCTCTTTAAAATGTGAAAGTGTTGGTGTAAACATCTCGGGTCTTCAGGGTTTTGTGGTGAATCGTTTTTGTTTGGTTACAAAAGAGAGGAAGTTGCTTATCAGATTTATGGAAGCACTTTAACATTTGCTTGTTCAGGTGTGTGAAATGGACTGGCACTTACTTCCAGGTCTATATCATAATCTAATAAACCAGAAGAGTCCTTTAACCATTCTGAGTAATTTAAACAGTTGCATCTGCCTGCCTGTAAAAGATGGATAGTATTGCCATTCACCTGGAGACTATCTTCATTAATAAATTTGGATGAGATTCTATTCACTCTTTTCATCTGTGCTCAATATGGAATTCTGCAGGTGCAGTCAAAGGTGAAATTGGAGAAAGAGGAAGAAGCATTTAATTTAGTAGTTTTTTTTCCCTTTAGATTTTACCATTCCAAAATATCACTTAGTGTGGTGGTTGTTCACTTTTGCTACCACAGCACCAAAACCCACTGGTTGTGTTTGTAGTTTTCCAACAGGCTCTGTTAACATCAACTATGAACATTCTTTTCGCTCTGTTAATAGTAATTAAATGCAATAGCTGTCAGCCGGAACTTGAAAATGCAGGCTGCAGTTCAGAGCTGGGATGCATAGTTTTAGAGTGTGCATCTTTTCATTCATTTATATTTCATGGGTATATGAAATTCTGAGAGTTCTATCTTGATGCTGCTGTAATTTGTGTGTGAGCGGAAAAAGATGGAAAGGCCTCATCTGCCTGTTAGTAATTCAAATAATAGACATCTCAGAAGCTTTATCTGATGCTCTTCTATTTAAAGCAATATCTAGTAACCTTGGGCAGTACTGAAGATCAGATACCTTTCTTTTGGTCAGTCTCCTACTTAGCAGAAACTTCGGTGCTAAGAACATTTTTTCCGGTTAAGTGCTTCATAACTTCAGTGTCTGCATCTTTGGATTTGTCTACAGGTGATGAAGATTAAAATGATTGACATTCATATGAAAGCAGATTCTACTTTCATTGAGTTTATAATGTTAAGAATGTAAATATTTTCATTTTTTTGAAAACATTTTGCAACATTTTTGGATCTTGCTCATCTTTAAGGTGCCTTCCAACCCAAACCATTTTATGTTTCTCTGCTCTTTCTCAGTATTTTCCGCTGCTTTCTATCACAGACATTGAAGTCCTGCTCCATGCATCATGAATGCCAGCTAGTTTTTATCCACTGAGCATTGGAATGTTATGGATCAATTTAGCAAGAACACTAACGGCAACCATTTTTATTCCCCTTGCTCCTTTTTCAAATCCCAGAAGATGAATTCTTATGTAGTCAGCTCAACATGTAGATGACCAATTTATGTTGTAATTCCTAAAACAGTGTGTTTAGAATTTATGCTGGCTATGGCTCAACAGTGCTGAGCATTCCCGAATTCCTTTTTTTTTTTTACTTGCTTGCGTTCTGGCAGGAAACATTATTCTTTTTGATTAACCTGTCTTTCTAAGATAATTAATTTGTATTTGGAGCTTTCAAAAAGATTTTAATTAAAAGTGAGATTTACATCAAAAGGTTTCCTGGGATCCTGGATTTCCGTTCTGTTTTATACTGTGCGTACACCTTTCCAGAACGCTGCAGTAAATCCATGGTCATGTAGCGTGTTCTGCAACCCTCAGAGATATCCGGGGAAAGTCGATTCCACCTACTGTTTTTTCCAGATTAGATTGGTTTATAAATTGGTCTGGAATGTGAATTTCCTTCTCTGTTGTGGTATTTTGTTAAAAGCCGTCTTTACAATCATGATAAAACTTTTCTTTAAAAAACAAAATACTTAATTTCATGAATCTGTTTAGCAATACCAATATAATGAGCCATAATATTGATTTTTTTAACTTAGGATTTAAAATCTCTATTTCTTTCCACAGAATTAAATGCTTCAAACTGATACTCAACCTCTTTACCGTCCCCTCTTTAATTTAGTTGTTATAATTAGGCATTAACTGGTGTCGGTGGTATAGCCAGTTACAAGCCATTCTGTTCTGCTTGTCTTGATTATCACAGTTTAGATGTAAAGTAAATTAGAATGAAAGACTATACAGTCCAATTACAGATAAAAGCAGCAAACTCTACTGCTGTAATTAGATGCCAGTACTATTTTTCTTAGATTTTCTATCTCTGAGGGCATTTCTTGTATCTACTCTGCTCAAGCTAATGTTTAAAGATTTTATAAACGCTGTGTGTCTTTGTGTCATCATCTTTGCTCCTTAAACTTTAAATGGCCTCTTCTCAGGTGCAGCATCCGTGTTTATGTATTTCTTGTCGAGTCCTGTGTTCAGTTCTGGGCCCCTCACCACAAGGAGGATGTTGAGGCTCTGGAGCGAGTCCAGAGAAGAGCAACGAAGCTGGTGAAGGGGCTGGAGAACAGGCATGATGAGGAGCGGCTGAGAGAGCTGAGGGTGTTCAGCCTGGAGAAGAGGAGGCTGAGGGGAGACCTCATTGCTCTCTACAACTACCTGAAAGGAGGTTGTGGAGAGGAGGGAGCTCGGCTCTTCTCCCAAGTGACAGGGGACAGGACGAGAGGGAATGGCCTCAAGCTCCGCCAGGGGATATTTAGGCTTGAGATTAGGAAAAAATTCTTCACGGAGAGGGTGGTTAGGCATAGGAACGGTCTGCCAAGGGAGGTGGTTGAGTCGCCGTCCCTGGAGATGTTTAAGGTGAGGGTGGATGAGGTACTTAGGGGCATGATTTAGGGATTGGTGGGAATGGTTGGACTCGATGATCCGGTGGGTCTCTTCCAACCTGGTTATTCTGTGATTCTGAGATACATTCTTCTTTCAAGAAGGTGTAGTGTGTTATCCATATTATGAGTGCATGGACCTTATTGCATGTGAAGTAGTTAACATCTCTGTGTTCAAATTCTTCCATCTGCGAGGGGCTACCTGGTTTTGCCATAGTGCAGAATGCTACCAGGCCTTTTGCCTCTGTGAAGGCAGATGTATGGGTGGGTGTGCGAAGTGTTCTGCTACCTCTCACCCGTGCGAGTTCTTCACCAGGGGACAGCCACCTTTAGAAACCTTCCATGAACCTCTGGTGTGCCTCATTGACAGTCGCGTGGTTTGAACAGCACCTCCCAGAATTAGTCATTAAAAGGAGTCTCTGCTTTAGAGAGTTCATGGGAGAAAGGGAAGACAAAGACACTCAGCTGGCAATTGACTCAAGGTCATATAAAGTTTCACGGCTCCCAGTCCAGCATCCTACAAAGCGGCTCTTATCTTCCTAAGAAATCTTTAAAAACTGGCATGTGAGCATCCATAAAATAGCACAAAGCAGCGTAGGTAGGATTGGCTTTGATGTCTTTTGTGGAGAGGAGTCAATTTATTAATATGAAACGGCCCTAAACCCGAATTCACTGGGATGTGATGAAAGAGACAAGAACCAGTTCATCCTTAGCAAGATGGTCTCTGAAACATGGTATTTTGGGTGTTTTTGCCAGTAAAGACAATGCAGACAGTTGTGCTAAGACAGTTTGTAAAGGCAAGGAATACTTTATGCCAGCAAAAAGTGCAAGTTTTTCTGTATTTGTCCTTAGGCCCTTGAGGTAAAAAGGAAGAACCTTTCCAGTCGCTTCGGATAAGTGTGGTGTTTGCTATAGCTGATCCAAAGCACCTGATGTAACGATTCATGTGTTGAAAAATCCAAATGTATAATTTTGTTGTGGGGAAAACTCTATTTCATTTAACACGATGCAGAACACTATCAAAATAATTGACTTAAAGTGTTTTGTTTTGGCAGAGGTGTTTCAAGTCATTCCAATGCGTAGCAAGTATTACAGTTTGTGAGAATTAGCATTATCTGTGTTGGGCTATGTTTAGTGTTTATTATATACTTAATATTTTATATGCTATAAACTCTGAAATTATTTGAATTGGAGTAAGTTTGCTGAACAAGTAATGTCTTCATATGATTTGTTTTTGGAGATAATTTTTTATTAGAAACTAAAAGAATTGGTGATTTGCAACTGAAATAACTGAAATGCCAGTTTGCTAGTCCTTTAGCAACCAGTGGTATGTATGACGTTATATGTCGCTGAATATCCAAAGTGTTATTCTATAAAGTCATAAAATATCGTTTATACGTGATAAAACTTTCAAATCAATACAAATCCTCATCAGTAAGGGACAGTGCCAGAAACGATCTCAAACAAGGAAAATAGGGAGCATATTGTTTGTTATGTGCGAAATTTGCCTGACAAGAGTACCGTCCAGCTGCTTGGATTTTGGGTCAGTCTCATCTGGTATTTTAGAAGTGAACTGTAAGAGACCTCTGGGCTGAGCCTGGGGATAAGCCTGTGCTGCTGTTGACTGAAATAACAGCTACAGCTCCTTCACACTACTTGAATGACACACTTGAAGCATCCAAGGCATCTATTCCAGAGCTCCACAATGGACTTTACATTGTCTGGAGAACTTGTGTCACTATAGAAACAGGAAATCTAACAAAATTTTATGTGAGTATCATAATATTAGAGAGCATTATTGGGGGGATGTTATAGCTGGTAGTAAAAGAGATTTAAAAAACATACTTGTATTATCAATGTTTCTCTCTTACCTGCTGTGTTTGAGTACCATTTTAATGTACCAGTAAAGTGGAAAAGACTCGCGTTGTTTGATTCTCTAGGGTAAAGTTAATTGGTAATTTAAACGAAAATGATAATCAAAAAAACATTTAGTAAGTTTCATTTTTCAAAGCAACATTAAAACTCCCTCTTTCACGGCAAACGTACAGAAAATTATATATGTTGATTTAAGGAGATTTGGGTTTGCTTGATTAATTTTCTGAAGATCATTTAAGGTGTAAGCAAAGCATATATTTTCTTGTGAAACTAAATTGGTCTGACCCCTTGCTAATTTTACCTACAATTAGTTTAGAGTAATTATCGCAGCATACAATTTAGTCTGCTTCCACAAAAAATTATTGTTCATGGGGCCATAAAACTCTTTAAAAATTGCTTAATGAACAACTCAGCCATGAGTATGTCTGAGAAGATGAGAATTGCTATTAAATGTGTAGAACATGAAGATGCAATATGTGTGCATTGTACATACCGAACCTGGTATAAAACCACTTCCCCCAGGACATTCTGCAGTGTGGAAAGTAGCATGAGGTCACGTTATGAAAGGCTGTATCTAAACATGTCAAGCTGAAGTAAGATGACACGTGCAAGCCAATTCCTGGCATCTCCTGATTTCTGAATGCTTGGATTTTCTGCCTTGACGTCATCTTAATGTGGATTTAGTTTTCTTTTGTTGTTGGGGTTTTCTTTATCATGATAATGCTGGCATCGTCCATAGCGTAGGGCGTTGGGCAGAATTGCATACAAATAGTTGAGGTAAAATTGTTTGGTGTCTGTGTGATTTTAATTTATTTAAGTTTTTTTCAAATTGCAGAAACTTTTCCAGACTTGGACCATCCAGGAGTCCATCAACGAGCATCAGCCCATAATATTCAGGTACATATACACCGCCAGTACTTTCACTAGGATTGTTACACATCTTATTTTTGCTATGTAAACCCACAGACTTAACAGTTGATGTTTAATATGTGCGCTTTGCTCGTGAAAGGAAACAAAACTTCTCCTCCTTCATTACTTTTTACAGAGACAGAGGCAATTTTTCCTTTATTTACTCTATAGACAACAGTAAAGATAAAGATGCTAACTCTCATTCAGCTTTTTTTTTTTTTCCCTCAGGAAAATAAGAGGATTAAAATAAAGGCAGGGAAACTGCCCACAGTTTTGCAGTTACGGCTAGAGGGAGACATTTCCATCTCCAGCACTCAGATTTATCAGAGAAGAACCCTTTTCATAACAGCTCAGAGGTTACACAGAAAGTGATAAAGTAATATTATGCTTCTGTAACCCTTCACTTTCAACACAAGAGGACCTGTATTTTGTCTTGTGCCGTGGAGACCCTGCTGCTCAAGGAGATTCACTCCTCAGAAATGCAGATTTTTGTGGGAGGCATTTGGAGATAGAGCTGGATTGATTCTCTCTGCATAGTGTGGTGCTGAAAACCAAACTTGCCAAGGAGTCCAAAAAGAGATTTCCAATGGGATATAAATAGCACCTAAAGGCAGCCTAGGATTTTAGGTAAAGACAGTCAACATGGGTGTTGTACTGTATTTCCAGAATTAGGGGATTACCCTTTTCATTTAGAAATAGCAAATTGAATCACGTACATTTTAATTTCTTAAGCATCTATCACCACATTAGCACGATGCCGATGTATGCTTTCTCCTCTTCTCTGTCTCCTTAAGCCACTTCTATGGGCTCAAATCTTATAATGATTTCCTACTGCCAGACTATATTAAGAAACCCGTTTCCATTGCCAGTTCTTAGCAGGAAGGATTTATTTGAGCTTTAAAATATTGTTTCTATTCTAACTTTTGTCAACAGCGTATAATAAAGTCTTTTGGGTGAGATTTTCAAGATGCACACAATATTAGCCAAAGTGGTGTCAGTCAGAAAAGTCCCTTTGCCTTTAGTGGACTAAAAGATAAATAATGCATGGTTTTTTTTTTAAACCTCGCTGTCATTTATTGTGATACTTTGTGGCTTCATAAGATCTTATTTTATTGGTTGCCATACAGCCTCCAGAAAGCATCATCTCGTGCATGCCTCAAGACCTCTTTCCCTAGTAAGCCTTTGGCAACCCTCCAGCTAATAGTCGGCTCCAGATGGCATCGCTTACAACTTCTGAGAAGCACAGGGACAGGCAGCGACTGCCTTATTCTTTCTGTCAAATAAACAATACATGTTTTGGTAGGTTGGGATGTGGTAAAAATAAATCAAGCTTCATGAGCACGAGCAGCAAGCCGAGTTCGTAAGCAGAACTGCTCGACTTTGGAGGTCGAGTTTCCCACTATCAGGTTCAGAAAAGGAATTCAAATAGTACTTTGTGGCAAGTGAATGGTAGGCTCAGTTTCAAGCCTGGTTTCTCCGTAAGGAACGTGGCCTCGGTCTAAAAGAAATGGGGCCTAGCAGGATGCTTGCTACTGTTTAAACAGTTCCACAGCTCAGATCTTTCGGCAATCGAGATACTGGAAGCCAAAGTATGATACAGGATGAAATAATGTGGATTCTGTTTGCCTGAGGAACACTGTGTTCGCCTTGGTTAACAAAGTGCTCAGCTCTGTAAGTGCATTCGGATTTTCCTGCTTGTTTATTCCTTGCATGCTGTAAGTAAAGATGTATCAGCAATTCATGGGAGTTAAGCCCAGAAAAGTATTTCTGCGAGTCTGTTGTATAGAAAACAATGGTTTAATTGAGATTATTTGTCCATTTTATAGGAAGAGTCATAATACCTGTAAATATGTTGATTCTGCTATCTTTAATTCTTTGATTTCCTTGTATGTGTTCAGTGCTCATCATTTTATTGATATGTCAGAAGCCCTCAAAATAGCAGTAATTAATCTTCAGTGATACTAAGTATTCTATTAACTGAGAATAATAACTTTGATTTTAACCGAGTGGTTGTTTTTTTTTTAACATTTGTGTAGCGCGAAGCATTGTTCTCAGTTGGTTACAATGAGGAGAGAAATATGGAGACAAATTGTAGTCATGGGAAAGTTGCTATCAGCAATTCAGATCAAATCTTTAATTGGTCTAAACTGGCCTTGCTCCATGTTTTGTGTGCAACCGTAACTACCTTCCTGAAGACTCAATTTCGCTCTCACAGACAGTAATTTGAGAATTATTATTCTTTTCCCCCTCCAGATGTTTATTTTCTCTATGCAGTAGATGACTGTCTACAAGGCTCATGACTGTACCTGGGTATTAGGCTTGTAAGAAGAGCCTGAAAGAAAAAGTCCTTATAACAGCCACCAAAAAGCTATCTTTTCGGAGATGCAGCAGAGAAGGATTATGTGGTACCTTAAGTTTCTGTAAACAACTACCTGAGGAAGCAAAATTTAAGTTAATACCCATTGCACCTTATATTTTAAGATCTCATGATTGAATCTTTCCACGGAAATCAGTGGTAACGCTCCTGTAGAAATGACACTGGAATCAAGAGCAGAGCCTGTCTCTTAAGATTTTTTTTTTCTCTCTGTCATCCCACACGTTACTTTCACCTACAAGAATTGACAGTCATGACTATTTATGTTGGAAACTGTACTTTTAGGTCTCCTGGAATTTACACGACCCAAATATTTGAACAAGTGGTTTTAATATTTTACGGTCTTCTAAGTATCAGATGGAGTTCAACTTCATATTGCAATTTGGAATGTGAGTTTGCTTAATTTCATTGAGTAAATTGGCTCAATCATTTCGTGTGGGGAGGGCAGTTTAAAATTTGTAAATATTTCTAAGGCTTTTATGTCAATTTAGTAACTATTTATTATTTAGATCTACAGTGCTTCTTTCCAGCAGCAGGAAGAATGCAAGTTGTTATGGATTACTAAAATGTGTGTATATGTAAAGGTTTTTATGCATATCCGTATGAATGTTTAGTGCATGTGCTCTTGTGTACGCAGTAAATGGTATGATACTGATCTTAAAAGTAGTAAATAATGGGAACAGGAGCAGGATAAAAAACAAAATGGAAAAATATAATTAAAACAATAACTATTGCATTCATTCTGAGCATATCAAACCGAATTGCATTAGGAAAAACAATAAAAAATGCACTTTTAATCTGATAGTAAAAAACCCCAATAAAATAAAAATGAGATCCATTAATGAAAATAATGGATTTTATCCAAACTAGTTAAATACTTAACTCATAATTATTTTTTAGTTGATGATGCAGTAGTTTTAGTTACATAATGGATTGCTAAAGTGCAATTAGTACCAGTGTTATTATTTTAAGAACAAAATGAATGGAGAGAGAAAAATATTAATATGTTCTTAAGGATTCCAGAATGGCTGTTATTCAAAAGAAGGAAAAAAGTTCTCTTTGAATGGCATATTAAAAAGAAATGGCTGAGGCATTTTGGAATGTGCCAAGTCCTGAGGAGATGGATTAATGGGTCAATAAGGCGATAGAACTACCTAAAGGCAGTTTGGTTTTACAGACGTTTCATTTTAGTCATGAAATTTCCAGTTTTGTTTGCAATTCTGGAATCTTTTCAGTTGTGCAGTGGAAATTATTTATTGTAGAAATAATGTATCAAGAAACTAGATTATGAAAGTGCGTTTACATTGATGAAATACATATTCCATCTTTACTTTTTTCTCATTTTGGTCATCCTCATGTGTTTTCCTCTGGTCTTCTGCGTCCCGAAGGACTAGATGTGATGAGAATTTAAATTTAAATTGCATAGATAAATGATTAACTTATTAGAAATCACAATTCACAAATTAATTTATCACATACCTCCCTAATTTTTCACGTGGTGATTACAAATGGGGGCTGTATGGAAAAACTGGAGATGTGTAAGATAAATTGCAAACCCATGTGATAAATGTACTTATCATGCACCTTTTGGCAGCCTTACCTCCTCTCTGCTCGTTCATCCATCTCTCCTGGGCCTTATCCTCATGTTCTGAACCTATGAGCAATGTCAATCAATCACTGCAGCTTTAAAATCAACCTCTCCTAGATCTCCTTTATCCTCTTTGGTGCCAAATGGAGAAGTGCTGTGTCCGTTTTCAGTCCTGCCAGTTTTCTGTGTGGAAGTGCTGTGGTTATTGTATGGTTGACGGCTTTCTGGGGCTGGAAAGTCATGATTCCCAGCATTCCAAAGGGATCCAGCCTTTGTTTTCTCACACATCTCCGACAAGATATACACGTGGAATAGGACATCTCTGTATGCGCCTTTTTCACTGTGTATAGTGAAGCCCGTCTGTCTTTTGGAGAAGAAAGACATTCCAACCTTAATGATTCCATGAGATCTCTGGCTCATTGTAAAAACCACGTTTTGCATCGCCATAACGTAACTTGCCAAAGTTCATCACTGAACTGTGTTCTAATATGGTTTCAGAGGCATTAAAAAAAAAAAGACATTTCTAAAACCAAATTTCAAATTTTCTTAAACAGTAGACATGCAAAATACATTGCATCTGATTTGACATAATGGCTATAGAGTATTTGAAGTTTTTCCTTATTTTCAAACCTAAAAAATTGTTTGATGTCTTCTGGCATAACTTCCGAACTGCAGAACGTACTGTTCCTAGACAGGGGGAAGGTAAGAGGAAACTTACAGTAAAAAGAATTGAAACCAAGCAAAGGTCTGATAGTATTAAACATCGCTGGTGTTCCAGGTGCAATATATATTATCATATGTGTTCAAGTATATTATAGTATAATATTATAATATTAAACTATTGTATAAGAATCGTGTGTGTGCAATGTCTGTAAGGCATATGTAATGTGAATAAGGCATATATAATGTATAATATATTATCAGGATACTAAAATATTTTTTATTATATCACATAAACATTAACGTAAACTGTTTTTTTTCCAGTAAAGAAAGAAAAGCCAAAGTTCCTGTGCAACTGGTCAGAGTTAAAGTTTGTCATTTCATTTCAAGGCCGGGAGGTTTCCCTGCCCGTGGCAGGGGGGTTGGAACTGGATGATCTTTGAGGTCTCTTCCAACCCAAACTATTCTATGATTCTACAGTTTATGTAATCTTTTTTTTCTGTACAGGGAGAAATGATTCTTTCAATTCTGTGTATTTTTTTAGATAGTGGAGTCAGATGAGAAAAATGCCTGTTTTGGCACTTCCCAAAAGGGAAATATAGTTCCTGATGCTGGTGAAGATGACTTCAGCAAATAGTGCACATAAAAAGCTAGCATTTCATGCAAGTTCATAAGAAAAAACTACAGAATAGAATAACTTTTATGAAGAAAGTCTGTGTCTTACTTGGTGAATAGGTCCCTGTGCTGCCATAATAATGCCCGGTTCTACAACTACAAACACTTATTTGTTCAAAGTGAATATTAACATTGTAATTTACTATCTAATTACAATT
Source organism: Clamator glandarius (assembly GCA_033459285.1). Taxonomy (NCBI): domain Eukaryota; kingdom Metazoa; phylum Chordata; class Aves; order Cuculiformes; family Cuculidae; genus Clamator; species Clamator glandarius. The sequence goes on along the minus strand of JAUNZM010000463.1, from coordinate 314,253 downwards.
TTATAGTAATAACTGAAAATGCAATGTTAAAAAGCATCGCGTTCAGTGCTTCAGACTGTTCTTAGCCTTGTAGCATGTGGGTTTTGTCGCCGTGCAGAGATTTCATGGGAAGCATTGACTTGGATTTCAAAAGTTTTTAAACTGAAACCTTTGTATTACTAAACTTTTTAGAAAGCTACTATTGATGATCCAATATCACAATCATATTGCAACTGATGAATAACTTCCAAAAGCTTACTGGAGGCAGGATTAACCCTGTGAGCAATCAGCCTGCATCACAAGCCTCCTTCACCTAAAAGGTCTATGTGTTTTATTTCTCCAGGAATACCCTTCACTATTTTGCAAGGTTCCAAAATAGCTGGTTAGCCTTGTTAAATGTTGCTGGTTTTGTCATCTAATCTGACAGACTTTTCACTTAAAGCTGCAGAATTAAAAGACAATTGAAAAGTTGAATGCAGTATTATTACTTAGAAACAAAGCATTATTAAAATGCAAAAATAAGTTTTAGTAGCAACGTCACTGATATATTTGAAAACAAAGTTATGTACCTTCATCTTAATTTACAACAAGAAAAATTTCAGATAAATTCAATTCTATTAATTTCCACGTATTTGAATTTGATACAAATTACTGTATTTTGTGTGCTGGTCAAATTTACATTTCCTTGAAACAGCAGAGTGTGGGTTTTCTGTATGCTTTTACCCTTAGAAATCCACTCTGTTGGTTTTGCTCTGAGAGGAGGTGAAGATGCACTGTGACCATCGTTTCCAATCTGCCTGTTGTTATTTCTGCCGTTGCAGAATGGAAGGATCCAGAGTTCAGATGAGAGGGCGCAAGCAGTGGCTGGGGAATGTCTGATATTTCATTGATTTTGTTGTTTTCCTAAATGGATTGCTTTCTTGTTAAGGAAATGAACAATTGTGCACAATTCTTTATTGTTATCAGCTGATTGTACTTGTTTTACTGCGTAATTTACCAGTCATGGAGGGGTTTTCTTGCAATATTGTGCAGTAGAATGAGTCTGAACTAAAAGGAATGCAAACATTAAAAGCATATGTTCACAACACAGCATGCCCAAAAGCCTATGCGAATTTGCAAATAACTTTGCCTAGACAAGCAGTTTTAAAGCCACCATAAGATATGGGGGTTCAGCCTTATGAAATTATGCGTGGAACAGACTGGGTTTGTTGATGTGTTCTGAGACAGAGCAAAGCTGGCATCTGTGTAGCCAGAGAGATGTAAGCTGGTCCCACTGTCGGTGGAGACGGGTGCAGGTGGCACTGGGGTAAGGAAGCAGCTTGAGGGATGTTCAGCGGGATTTTCAAGGGACAGCAAAGATTTTTTCAATGTAAGTAGAATATGGTTCATTAGTGAGAACGAACCCAAGTGAAGTGCCTGAGCGACATGTGGGGAGTAGGACTGTGTAACCCTGGGGAATGCTATATAAGAATCATGGAAGGCTAACGTATGAGAGTCTGGGATAATCCTCCTGTTGGAGAAAATAAAGTTGTTTTGTAGGGAAAAGTAGTATTTCTCATTCCTCAGAGGAACTTTGTTTCCATGACACTCATTCTAAGTCAGCTGCAGTCATTAGAGACATCATATTTTGCTTGTAATGTCATTACTTCTGTCGAAAGTATTTTGTCACAGGATAGAGATGGTTTCTTTCATTGCCAAAAATCCACTTTAAAAGATTGACAGGAGAGATTAAAGAGGATACAGGAATTTGGAAGGCGTTCTTTTAACCTTTTAATGTGGTGCCACCTTGGCAGCAGTGAATCTATGGTGGGATTAGTTAGGGGCCGAGCATCTCTAGAATTGCATTCCTTTTTTTGTCTTTCAATTCAGCTTATCAATTAACAGCAATTTCACCAGGGCAGTAAAGCAAGAGAGCAAACAGTAAATAAGCAGCAAGCAAAATTAAAACCAGTAATGAGCCTTATGAATACGGGGGTGTTCTAAGGCTTGAAATGCATTTCTTTTGGAGCTTAGGATGTTCTGGGAAAACATAATGACTTTGAGAATGTATTGTCTCATTTCACATTGCAGAGATCCCATTTACTGGCCCCGGAGGCTGACAAGGAACCGACACCTGTGCCCAAATGGCTTGTGAACCTTGGCAGCGACAGGCATGTTCATTATGTGGCAGAGCGGTAGCTCCAAGCGTGCTCAAGGCATGGGAGAGCAGCAGACTTTACACCACCTGCAAGGTAAAACAGGTTAAGTAGCAAAATGACCAGGGCAGTGGATTGGTGGACATTGACCCATCTTGGTGAAAAGTGGTGCCTCTATGACTTTGCAGCAGTAGTGAGAACTGCGATTTATGGTAAGTTCACTATTGGGCTTAGATCTCTGAATTGGGTACCTTAAGTATGCTTAGTTTCTCTGTCATTTAACGCAATTAATAAAGTAACATTCATGGTGCCTTTTGACATGAATCTTAGCTACAAATAGTAATTGCAGTTTGAGATGGGAAAGCTTTCTCTTAAAGTATTTGTCCCTAAATAAAATCCAATGGAGGAAAGCAAAAGACTAAAGATGTGCCCTGTGTTTAACGGGGTTTGTGATTATTCGGAGTCATCTGAAAAATACTTCAATGAAAACTTATGCAAACAGTTGTGAAATCCCCAGGGTTTGGCAAAGGAGAGATTAAGTGTTTTAGCTGTTGATAAGTTCAAGGTTGATCACATTAGGAAGGCGTCAGTTTTTCCTTAAAACAACATTTTACAGAAGTGGGAAACTGACTGTAACGTCACCCCCCTGGTTTCTGTGTGGCCGTATCTACAGTAAGGGTAGAATTTCATTAAAGTAAGGCCTGAAGCATACGCAGATGGATTTTATTTTTAAATAGAACTATCCATATAGATTACAAGAGAAAAAGTTTTGTGAATATGGTATTTCAGGAGCACTAGGAAGCAATTAGGATCATCCATTTAGTGAATTCTGGTGGTCAGAAAGGCATTAGCTGGGATCAGGTTTTCTCATTCATCATTTGCTGTTATTATGGGCAAACAAGGTGATACAGCGTCTTGCTAATTCTCGGGTATCATTATATAATATAATTGTGTTCCTGAGAGGCTGTTGAAGGCCTTTTCCAATTACCAGTGTATAGAGGAAACATTGGTTTTAAAACAGGGAGGTTAAGTGTGACACAGCAAGCAAAACGTAGTCGGGTTGTCTGCGCGTGTGCTGCATTGAGAGAACGGTTACTGCTCTGTGTGTGCACTGCAGGAGAGGACAGTTTTGTGTGTTGAAAGGTGGGACCAATTGTGATAGTAAGAAATGTATTTGGTTTTTTCAGACAGAATTCTAGATGCCAATATCACCGGGTTCGTGCTCCTACCCAGATGACTGTGCCAAGAAACTAAAAGCAGTTGATAGACCCCAGAAAAGTAGCAAATAAATAAAGCTAGAAAGCTTTTGAAAATTTTAAGCAGCTGGGGTATAGTTGGGGACAATCATTGAATTCTGAAAAAGAGCTTGATTACTTCACAGAGTGTGTTCTTTGCCAGCAGGACAGTGGTCAAACCCTCAGAGCTTTGTGCTTTGATTGTAACGAGTGCCCCAGAAGTCTGGCTGTTTTTGTGGATAGTATCTCTCTCCAAAATGAGGAGTTTAAAATCCTGAACTGTGATGGGGTTTTATGTGTATCCTTTAATCTAGGCTCTGTATTGGTGGGATTATTCACATGAGTGAGGTTTTGCAGGCTCGGGCCCAACGTTTATACAATGGATTGTACTGACGCATTTGCTGCATCATTGGTCAAAGTGAGTTCAGCTGTGTTGATGTGTATGATACTCTATAAACTAGAACTCACTTTTCTCATGATGTTGTCTAGTGAAGACCGTTAGTTAAATGGTGTGCTACTCGTCTGTACCAAACGAGTAACAGGCACATCTCAGATCCTCTCTTCCACTGCTGTGAACTGTATTCAGGAGTGTAATCTGATAATGAATTATTATCAATATATTGCTTAAAAGGCAAGATCCACATGTGCCACTAGCTGCAAGTGATAGGAGGACAAAAAATCTTGCTGAACCTTTGATGCAAAAGAGACCAAAAAAACTCTTCTGCTTCCTTTCTTCTACTCTGTTGCCAGTGAGGTAAGGACGTATCCATTGCCTATTGTATTACTGGTCCTTCAGTCTCTGCTTTTCTCAAAGTTTAGTGTGAGCTCTTGGCGTTATAGGAATGTGTATGATTCATTTCAAGAACATTGATATCTCGCTGATATCAGAAGGACTATTAGTATGCAATTAGTATGCACATACGCAAGTACCTGGCTGAGTTGTAGCTTATGCATTCAGAAATATGGACGCTCTTGCAAAATCCATTGATTTCAATCCACATCGGTTGAACTGTTCCCATTTTCAGTAATGAGATTTTGAACAGGCCCCGTCTGAAAACTGGTCTAAGCTACTTTGTACGGTAATCGACCTCAGAAAGTGCCCGAAAAAAATGGTTGCACACTAGGAAATTAATGTTAATAAATAGCAATTCAGACCTGTAAACTATGGCGAATGCCACAGCTGTCATCACAGCTGACACCCCATTTGTTTTTCATGACTGCATGCTTCTCGTTTATCAGATATACTCTTCCATAAAAGTAGTTAAATTGATACATGCTTTATTATTACATACAGAAAACTGCATTAAAAGAACATCCTAGAGCTGCAAAGTTCACAGAATCACTAGATAGGAAAAGACCCCGCGGATCGTCGAGTCCATGTTAGTTTTTCCAAAGTTAGTAAATACCTAAATAAGGTGAGACAGACGTTAGTGTCCTTAATTCGTCTCCCTTGTCTGTACTTAGAGTGACCCGATGCTAACTACGTGATCAGAGCACTGTGAGACCCAACCTCCTTTAGCACATGGAAATAAATATCGGTGAGTGAGAAGTTACTTGTTCTTTTTTGCTTTCCTGGGTTGAGGCATGTTCTCGGGAGGTATTTATTGTCCACTGTTCATACTCTGCTTTCTTCGTGAACGTTTCTGTGGTGTACGAACCTGGAGAGGCATGAGGAAAAGGTTCCTCCCTGAAAAACTTAACTTGTCAGTGACAAAGCAGACTTAGTGTTTGAAATAAATACTTAGGTATGGATACCAACTTTAAACAAGATATAATATTTTTAATGCGAGGGCTTTGTGTGATACTCTCAAGGATTAGGGATGTATTTTTATAATAATTATTGGGAAGAAAGCTGGGGTAGCATGTTCCTTTTTAGTTGTATTGTTAGAGAATTTAGCTACCAATTTTCAGAATGGTAAATGAAGTGGAAAGACATTGAAAACAATATTTTTAAAATTATGTATTTTAAGCAGTTTTGGGATTTTTCCAGAATAATGTTTCTGTGTGTATTAATATTCTATACAAGGTGAAATGAGTGAATTGAGTTAAGCCTGCACATTATTGATTACTATGCAACCTTTGCAACTATTTATAGCACACATATTTTTCCATGTTTCAGCTGTGTTCACAGTTTCTCTAGGGCTCAACATCAGTAGCATTTATATTTTTGGTAGTATTACTATATCGTGAACATTCAGTATAACACCTACTTAAAAATACTTCAAAACCACTAAGTGATGAAGAAAAAGCCTTATGATTTTCTGTGATCGGGGTTTGGTTGTTAAATCTGACTTTGAAATCTTCTTCCATGTTAAGGGAATCTGAACCTGTTGCTGAAGTTTTCATGAGATTTATGAGGAGAGGGTTGTTCTGGCAGGGACTGAAGAACTGAGTAGGTGAGTTGGAGTCATTGAAAATGTCTTCAGTGAACAAACATGTAAAATTCCATGTGTCATGAACAGGGCTGATATTGAGAGGGGCAATATCAGGAAAAATTGTAGTCTCACCCCTGGTGATATGGGTAAAATAATATAATTAAAAAAAGACTCAAAATCAGGAGAAGGTGCATTGCCAAATCCATTTTAATGGTGTGGCCTGGTCTTTGTGCCCTTTGAAAATCAAATGTGCTTCTTCGTTGTCCTCTCTCTCTCTCCATCTCAGAGGCGTTTCTTCGTAGGAGCTCTGTATTTAGGCAGCTATCTCATCATTATTCATCTAAGTCATCAAAATTTTAAAAAGGACTAAAAACCCTGATGTGTCATAAATAAAATATGGGAAGGAGGACAGTGATAGAGTACGAGTTCCTCTCTTTGAGGGAATACCCACCAGAAAGCCCTCACACAGTATTTGCAATGTTTTCTTGTTGTTTACATGTTACAAACAGAGAATAAAATGCAATAAGATCAATAGTTGAGCTGAAACCTTACAGATGTTGTTTGACAGCGTATGTACTCAATTTTCATTCAAAATCCACACAGTTTATATTTCCTCCACTGTAATTGCCTCTGTACTGTAGCCTTCAATAGCTGTAAATTAACTTTGTCATAATTACTCTCTTTTCTCCCCCTCAAATATTTCTGTCCTTGCTGTTACTTCCAGCATTGATATTGTGAGGTGTCCACTAAGGTAGCACAGTCTCTGGAGAACTGTATACATCTTTTTGGAATAGTTTTCTTTGGCCCTCCCCCACTTTTATCGGTACGACTGATTTCTTTTGGCTCTGAGCCCAGTTTGGTTTAATTTTTGTTTATTCTGTGCTGGATTCCAGACTCTGCTTTTAGATGGGCACTGTATAAATTAATAAATAAATTCAATATATGCCTGCTTTTAGTGGGTTGCTTGGCACATCTGTTTTTCAGAGGTTTCTAAATCTTCATGATCTGCATAAGATATCTTCAGCTACATATGATTAGGGAGAGTATCATATTTGTAACATGTACAGGGTTTCCCATTAGAAAGTCATAATTTACTAACAGGTACAATGCTCTGGCGTATTGAGCATTGCAGTATGTCTCAACAGTTGGAATGTAGAATAATGGTTCTTTTTAAGACGCTATGGGTCTCTTAAATATGGTAAATACTTGTGCTTTTTGATGCTGAAAACTGTTGTTTGCACTCAGAATGCGTTTAAGGGCTCTGCATTTATTTTATAATCACCGCGTATTTAAATATATGTTGGATCCTGTTGAAACTGTTTGCATTCCTTCAGGATTGCAAGAGCTTTCACAGGCAGAACTGTACACAGCAATGTTCAACGCATTGGTTGTTGCCAATTGCACTGCTTTGGCATAACCAAAAGACTCTTAATGGAAAACCAAGAACATTTCCAATTAAAAATTACCGTTTTTCATGATTATTTATGTCAGGGTAACAAAGAGCCAATTAAGAAAATATTCAGCAAAGAATGTGGCACCCAACTAACTCATAAATATCTCAGAAATGAGAAGAGACCAACTCTATTCCCACCAGCAGTTTTAGAACTCTTGGTTTGATGAGCAGTGCAGGGAGATTCGGAGACGTGCAGAGATGTAAGAGTGTTATGTCTAAAGAGTAAGTCAAAGACGATGTTCGTGAGGAAGGGGGAAAAGCTGGTTTTGCTGAGGTGTGTGAGTCTCAGGGATTTCCCTAGGCATACTGAAGGCAGCTTCATAAATTTCTCTGCTCACGGAGCACCGCATTCTTGTAGTCACCTAAAAGGAATGAATAGGTTCTATTTATGACTTGTGGGTTGTAATTTTTATTGCAATACTCCAGGAGAAGATGGAAAGAAACGAGTGCTGCAGCCAAAAGGATGGTGTGTTGATCAACATTTACAATGTGAGCAGCTGGTATTTGTTAGCTCCAAACGCAGTGGCAAGCTACCGTCCTGTCTTCCAACTCCAGATTTTGTAAGGAACCTACTTAGATGTGTGAGGGACATCTATCCCAGGTAGCGTGTTAGGCAGAGGAATGCTTGTGAACCTAGTGAGGACTGAGGTCTGACCTGAGTATTGAGTTTATCAGCACTGTAAAGAGCGAGTGCTTCTAGATATGCCCAAAAGTAAACCTTAAGTACGGAAGGAGCTTTCTGTGAAAGAGCCATTGATGGCTCTGATGTTGGCAGTCACAGCCTGTACGCGGGGATTAGGTGCTAACTGAACTGAGATATCTGAATTTTATACTAGTGCTTGTCTCCTAGCTAAGACTTCGTAAGGTTTTAACCTTAAGCCTCTAAACAGCTTCTTGCTAGTCTGGAGCAGTCTTTCCAGATGTGCAGGAAAAATATGACCTGAGCTCTCCCCAGGGCTATGAACTGTGAGCTGGGTTCCCTTTATGTCCTGATGTGAGGTCTGAAGTTGTACAAAGCCCTCCGGCGCCGAGGGACACTGCTAGGAACTGTGAAACAGTGCTCCATCTCCCGTGGTTTCTCACGGCTGTCTCGTGGTTAAAGGGAGGGCTGTAGTGGAAATGGAGCCACTATTTTGCTGATACCTTTTAAAGATATATATATAGATGTAAAAAAAGAAAAAGAGCTGTCTGGTTGCATCGTCAGAATGTTTTCCTTATCTTGAAGGGCTGGTGTTTCTGTGACAAAACCTTATAAATAAGATAAAAATAAGTGTGGGTAAAAAATAAGTTCCTAAACCATAAACTTATTACAAAATGCAAGTAGTTTAAAAGGGAGAGCAGAGGGATGGAAGAAGCAGGTGTCCAGGTACACCAATATGTATTAAAATAGAGGAATGCAATGCACTGTAAGCAACAGAAGCATAAACCAACCCCACACCTCCTTCATCTGCAAAGGGAACCCGTGGAAACCTTCCTTTGAAAACCTGTTTGAAATGTAAACATTTGACGTCACCACCACCGAAAGCAACGCAGCATGTGGCCACAGTGATGCTGAGAAGTAAAAAAACGTGCTGATAGACCAGACGAGGCAGGAACGGGAGCAGAATTAGAAGGACGCAGGCAACTCTTTGAGTGGCAACATCTCCCATTTCTTTCCTAAGCACATCAACACTTAGTTTCCGAGAAAGCAGGAAGGACACGTAGGCAAATTGCCAACCAGATGGTGCAATCGAATATGAGGAATGCATTCAGAAGGGCAAGAAAATACAGAATTAAAAACTCCTATCGATTGCTTTCCTGGTCTAATACTGAACAACATTCACGTGGAAAGAATGAACACTGTATACTCGTGCCTTCGGTCCTTTCTGTGGCTTCAGAAAAACTGCCACCTTTCAATTCTCCCTCCGGTATCCTCTGCACCAAAGCAATTGATTTGCTTGCCAGTTGTTTCTTCACATACTTTTCAAAAATTGCTTTATTGTTGTCTAAATATGTTTCTCCTGGGATAAATTTTTTTTTAACTGTAAGAGTAGAATTAGGTCCTTTTTGAGGATTTCTGTAGTCACTGCTCATATATACATGAAGAAAAGAAATTTTTACTTGCTATTTTAGACTTCTATGCACTCAATAGATGGAGGAGTTGTCAGTGGAATTAGTGGCATCCCAAGTAATGATTCTATTTTTCATACATTGTGTAATTTCCAACTTATTACTGGAACTACATTGTGTGTGTGTTTGCATTTTGTCTTTGGAATGATTTTATGTTATTTTTTACTTGCAATCTATTTTTATTTGTATCATAATTTGGGTCTTTTCAAAATAATACTGAATGAGTAGCACGTATATTATACCTATTTAGAAATAGACTTTCCCACGCTACTCCTCTGACTTGCTTTTACATTTCAGAAAATACACATAGAGATGCATAAAGTTTTCTAACAGGAATAGTTTGTCATTATTTAAATGTAATTTTTGCTTGTTAGTAGTATATTTTTGGTTATATGATTGGATGTAACAATTTCATATCAATACATAATCAGAATGTGACAAATCTAGTCATAATGGAAGACAAGAAGCCGCATCCTGGCAAAAAAAAAGGAGCCAACCATCTGTCCTGAAGATTGTCAGCCTTTTTGGTTTGTATTTTATGTCTGTGTCTTGATATTTTGTAATATATATGTATATACACACATACACACATGGAGTATCTGGTGTTCTACCTTTATTCTTATACATATCTTCCAAATGGAATCCAGCTACAGCGTATGACTGTTATCTTCATAAGTCTTTAAAAGATGTGCTGCCCAGAGTTAATTGGTCTTTACATGGTGCTGTTGACAAGCAAGTGTTTGTGGACAAGACTAATTCATCAATTAATTATTTTTCATTAATTACTAGAGCACTGTGTTAATTATGATTTCATGATTTAGATTACGGAAAGCCAAGTTGCCAATAATTTTCTTTGAATTACTGAATTCTCAATGTTTTCTATGTATCTCTCAAGTATTTTTTCTTCACTGCTTAAAATCCAGTCCTAATCGTGAACCAAATATGATCTTCATTCCCTCCTTCTCAGAAACCCTTTCCAGTTATAAAGATTTTACAGATGACTTTTATAGAATAAGCTCTTTTGTATGCAGATTATTTTCTCTATAGCACGTGCACAACGTTATTTCTCTTCTAGGTGATTTGAAGACCATTTGAGATCTTGGCTGTCGTGCTGGGTTAGGCAATCATAGATGATGCTGTAGTTCAGTGACTTGAACTGCCTTCCTGATAGAGACTTCAGAAGCTGTGGGCTAAGTGTCAGGTTTTGGGGTTTTTTTTTTTATTATTTATTTCCATTTCCTCTGGTGTTTTTGCCTGCTTAGAAGAACCTAGAAAAGTGAAATGGAGATTCAGCTCCTTGGTCACAATTTCCAGTCAGTTTCAGAATTCCTTTCTTCTTTTGAGTTCTTAATTGACCGCTGCTTGATATTTTGTGTATTTTTCTGGGGAGGGGATGGTCTTATTTAAATGTTTTTTTTCTCTAGGTAAGAGCAACTTTGAATCTTGCTAGAATTTTCACATTGGAATATGAAGTTGTGGAACTCCATTTCAGAGGCCGTTAATGATGCTGAAAGTTGACATGGATTCAAAAGCAAACCAAACAAGTTCGTGGAAGGAGATTCCCTCCAAAACTATTAAAGAAAAACATGCCAACTCTGGATCAGAAAATCCCTGAGCTGTAAATGAGTAGAAGCTTGGGAAGTATAAGTAAGGTGAGAAGAATTTATGTACTTTCTACAATAGCCAATACTGTTTTTTTCCTTGAGTTCGATGATGTAGCTACTATGATACTCAAAATTAAGCATGTGCTCAAGTTCTTTGCTGGTTCAATGCCTTTGTTCATAGCATGTCTGTCTAGCCTGTTATTTCAGGGTCAGAAGAGATAAATAATCAGTGTTTAGGAAAGGTAACAAAGGAAGACACAGCTTTTCCTTTCCTTTTTCTGGTGGGCAGCGCTCTGCCTTCGGAGGCCGTGCTGAGTTCACGAGCGTGGTGTGGAAGGACAGCTTTGCTGGAGCTGTCAGCGTTCAGTCTGATAAGACACGACACTGAGATTTGGACCATTTGTGGTCATTAAAGTTCTTGTGCACTTATTATAGGATAGTGGAAATTAGCCCTGGTGTCCTGGTCTAATTCCAATTTATGTGTCCCCTGCAGTTTGACTTGGATAGGTTCCTTTTCCACCCTTCAGTGTGTGCTGCTAGATGATGCCGTCAGTTTGCTGCAGAACAGCACTGTAACAGTTCCATGTGGTGGAAAGTTCAACGCAGATTATTCCTTGTCTAACACAACAAATACAGTAAATCATCCAGCACTTCCCAGACACCAAGTGTATGTGAGCAGCTGCATGTTGTGTAAGACACTGGTCCTAATTCGCACTAAAGAGGAGTCAGCGTATCTGAGTGAATTTTGATGAAGCCAGCAGAGCTGTACGCGTGTACGTCTGTGGAGAATCTGGTGTGTGATCGAATGACTAGATGTGACTGATGAGCTGGTGGGTGCTGAATTTTGCACTGATATCTTGGTG